>BSYR01000046.1:3822000-5096000 GCA_030270665.1 Hibiscus trionum
GGGGAATTGGTCCTTTCGAGTAGCTTTATTCAGCTTTTGATAGTCCATACAAACCCTCTAACCGGTCACCTTCCTGGTTGGGATTAATTCGTTGTCTTCGTTTGTAATGATTGTCGTCCCTCCTTTTTGGGCACACATTGGACGAGGCTCACCCACTTGCTATCGGATATAACGTAAATGAATCATGCATTGAGCCATTTAATTATTTCTTTTCTCACCACATCCTTCATGGCCTCATTTAGCCGCCTTTGGGCATCAACTGCAGGCTTATGATCAACCTCCAGGAGGATCTTATGCATGCAAATTGCCAGACTGATTCCTTTCAAGTCAACTATTGTCCATCCAATGGCTTGTTTATGCCACCCAAGCATCGTGACTAGCCGCCGTTCCTGTTCCTGCGTTAACTTGGAAGAGGTGATTATGGGCAAAGTATCGTTCTGTCCAAGATAAACATATTTAAGTTGTTCGAGCAGGGGTTTCAATTCTAGTTTAGGCGGCTGTTCAATGGATGGCTTTTCAATGGTACTCTCTTTCGTTGTATATTTAAGAGGTTCGAAGTACTTACCTGGTCGAGTACCAGTCTTGTTTACCTCTTCAGTGTCATCATAGAAGTCATCGGGCAAGCTACCGAGGTAGATGTCGAGGCAGTCGTCTGAATAGCTGCCGCGACAGTGTTCAAAATCTCTTCCCAGGCAATGATTGTTAAGGCAGGGGGCATCCAATGCGAAAAGTAGTTCCGTTTTTGTCTGGATTAGTTGCCACTCTTCTTTGTTATCTGCTTTCTTGAGGGTCTGAAGTACATTGAGTTTTTTGTGTTGGTCGTTTACCGTCATTGTCAGTTCTCCCTTCTCGACATCAATTAGCGTTCTGCCCGTGGCCAGGAATGGTCTTCCCAGTATGATTGGTGCATTCTCATCTGCTTTACAATCTAAAATGAGGAAGTCATCCAGAAAAAATAAAATTATCCACTCTTACCAAGATATATTCAATTTTTCCTTCCGGATGCACGTATGAGCAGTCGGCTAACTGAAGCATGACTGTGGTGGGTTGAGCTTTCCCAATTCTCAGCCTTTCAAATGCTGATTTAGGCATCAAGTTGATGCTTTCCCCAAGATCACATAAGGCTTTCCCCTTGTAATGGTTCCCTATGGCGCATGGAATGGGGAAGCTGCCTGGGTCTCTTAGTTTAGGCGGCGCTCGGTTTTGATACATTGCAATACAACCTTTTGTCTTGGACACTGTTTCAAATTCCCCTATCCTTGCTCTCCTCGACATTATGTCCTTGAGGAACTTTGCATAATTTGGCATTTGCTCTATGGCCTCGACGAAGGGTATGTTGATGTGTACCTGTTTGAGAATGTCTAAGAATTTCTTAAATTGGTACTCTTGCTTCTATTGCTTCAGCCGCTGAGGGAATGGGGGATGTGGCCGAATATTTTCTATACCCTCCTTACACTAGAATCTGATTTGAGGGAGTGTGATCTGCTCTGTTTTTTTACTTTCTCTTTAGTCTTGTCTGGGATATCAGCAGAATTGGATGCCAGAAGAGATGGTTCTGATTCTGCCGAGGCAGTGGCACTAGGGTTTACCATGACGGCTGTCTCCGTCTTCTTTGAATTGTCGGTACATGGTTCCTTGAGTTGTTTTCCACTCCTGGTTGTGATTGCCTTGCACTGTTCATGAGTGGATCTCTTTGCGACTTTAGTATCACTGGGTAGTACTTCATTGTGTCCAGTATTCAGTAGACGCGCGGACTGCCCACTTGAGTTTCTAGCGACTTTAAAGTTGCCTTGTGATTTTGCATTCCCATCTCTGTCCTGTCCACAAAAGCATCAATTTTTTTAACAAATAAATCCATGTTGGACATATAGGTACCTGTCTGAGTCATGTAGGCACTTAGAGTCTGCTCTAAAGCACCGAGTGCTGCATGTTGCGGTAGCTGCTTCCGCGACATAGTCTGCTGGAATCCTTGCGATTGATTTGTCTAATTAGCTGGATTTAGAGCATTGTTGGGGTTACTCCATGAGAAGTTAGGGTGCCTCTTCCATCCAAGAATGTAGTTGTCCGATGTAAGGTTATTCCTATTGTAGAGTTTCGGTTCCTTGTTGGCACTCGGATGATTCATGGTCTCCCCCACATTGGTCGTAAAAGGCATCAATGACTTTAACCTGCTGTGTATTGTTCTTCCCTTGCATAGCTTCTACCATCTTTGTCAACCGAGAAATTTGTGCTACAACTGCATCTGATGCTCCTAGCTCGTTTGCTGTGGCCTGCCTCTTTACGCTGCTGTATGGCGTGTAGGTGTTTCCTTTTTGTGAGAGCGCAAGTGCACACTCCTGCCAAGTTGTAGTATATAAGATGTCGAATCCCACGAGGAATGGAATAGTTTCTTCAAGTGTGTATCTGCACAAGATATTTAATTGCACAATTAATTTTAGGTTTGGTTAAAGGAATAAAACTAAAAACACAATTAATTAAAGTAGGGGAGATCATAGTGATAGAATGGGCCAGGTAATTGCTGCTCAGTAGTATGTAGACTGCATTGCATAGGTTAAGGTTGGATTACGCTACCACGATATGCATAGAAACTTGTGGAGTGGTGTAGAACCAAGTTAGTCACGCCTCAGCACGTTGTTACCGTACTTAACCCTTTCGTGAGCCTTGCACTTTCGTTCCTGTCAAATGGATTCTCTCAACTGACTGGTGTAGAATAATTGAAAGAATGAAGAGCAATGGATTAAGCAAACTTGAAATATTTTATTGAAAAACAACTCAAAACCTAATACAACCGTTTCTCACAACTACTTTACAAGCAAAAACCTAAACCCTATGGAGTTTAAAACATAGCCGACTCCCTCTCTCTATCTCTCTTTTTTTCTATATGCTTGATTTGCTAAATACATGAGGTTTATATAGGCAAAGATCTAGTCTAAGTCCTTCTTGGAGTAGAAGTCCTTATTGGAGTAGAAATCCTTTTTGGAGTAGAAGTCCTTCTTGGAGTAGAAGTCCTCAAAAGGCTTTTGTATTAAATGCAACTTTAAAATCTGACTTCTTTGAGTTGAATATGGACTTCTTTTCTCGTTGCCTTGTTCCACAAGTAAGTATAAGCCACCTTGCTTATCGATCTTCAATCAGCGCTATACACCGCTCTAGGCCTTAGAAAAATACAAGATTGGGCTCTATGGACTCAGAAAAATGTCCTCTATCAAACGAGACCCATCTTGACTGTTGGAGTATGCTAAAAGACCAATCATATGATGATTGAATAGACATACTATTTTACTAGATTTATCAAGTAATGGCATTGCCGTTATTATCATTTGGTATGTTTCTGTGCATCAAACTAACCATTGGATAATAATGTCCATACAATAATACGATTATTGTTAAATAGGATCCTTAGTCGAATATTATTATGGGTATGGACAATGATAATATATAAAGACTAATATGTGGTTGATGACAAGCGTTGTCATTGACATAGAGATGTCAAAATCAACACATAAGTATTTGTTAGAGAACAACATACTGGATTGACCCGCTATGAGCATGTTTCTTGCGTAATTATGTGACAGTTACAACATTGCTCATGATAAACATATGTATAATCCTCAGACTTGAGATCAACATGATTTCAACATAAAGATTTACGTATTTTGACATAGTCAAACATGTGTCGTAACTGACTACATTATAAAGACTGATGATTGGATACGTGATGACCTATGTAGTGAAATATGGTTGATCAAGAAAGGATTTGTCCCTCCTACATAATGGGAGAAATATCTTCGGCCACTTGATTGTGTGATATTAGAAATATAATGTATATTTAATATAAACCAATTTCAAGTAGAATTAGATTCTATGAATTTTGGTTGAACTTGGATTTAAGGTATTCAACTAGATTTAAGTCTCTGAATACTATTTAAAGGGACAAGGGCTAGCAACCAAATCATCTCTCTTCCTCATCTTGAAGATTTCGACAACACCCCTAGGAATTCCCCACTGGAATTCGACATATCCCAGAAAGCTCTCTGAGAAGCCTTTTGATATTTTTTCTGGTGTTCTACTTGCCCCCTGGCAAATCCCTGAAGGTTCCCTTGCTCGATTGCAAGTCCCGATTGAACTCATGGTCGATTTCAGACTCCCTTAGGAATCCCTGGAGGGATTTTGACTTCTCCCTAGAAGGTGTTCAAGCCTGTCGAAATTTATCCCTAAGTGTTAGGGAGGCGAAAGCTTTGTTCGTTTTGTTCGGGTGGACTCCGTAGAGGTCGTTGCGAACCTGTGACGATTCCGGTTTTACTTGACGTGGTTATTCCGACATACCGTCAGTTTTCTAGTTTCCAGAGTTTTAAAAGGTAGCTCTTCATATTTTCACCCAGGATTCGTTCCTATACATGGATCCCGGCTGGATTACGTCAGATTAATTTTTTCCGCTGCGCCACGGGGCGTGCCGACGTGACACAACAGTGGTATCAGAGCCAGGTTGTATCATACGAATTCGGACTTAAATTCTTAGGTGATGTTTATGTATGAGATGCATGCTATTTGATTCGATTTAGATATTTATCGTTTATCGTATCACACCTAATAAAGACTTATTTCGATTATCACTGAATGATTAAGAGTTAATCATAACTATGTTAGGTTGCTTCAATGTTAAATGTTAACATGTTGAGACTAATAGTTAGTCTAGAGAACAAGTAGTTGTTCGTAGTTTCATAGATTTATGAAATCTCTGAAAGGGCTTCTAATTTGAATAAAGTTATCAAACTATATTTCACGGTGAATCCATAAGAGTTATGGTTAGACGTTATGAAAAATGCATGTCTAGGATTGACATCATCAAAGACCTGGTACTTAAGTGTGCCTAGTGCACCACCTCTCTTTCATATTGACCTACCTGCTACATTTGTTCGTTAACGCAAATGGTTTATGAAACCTCGTGATCCTTCTTTGGCCCATTAACCGTAACATAGGGATAATCAATTTAAAACTCCGTAAACACGTCGTTACTTTGTTCGCACCATGTTTGAAATGCATGTTAGATTGCACGGTGTTTGTTTTGCATGGTTATAGCCCATAGCCTTTATAGTTTTGGTTTTTATAAATACGGCCTGCGTGTCGTGCCTTTCTCTATCTTCTATTGTACTTTTCTTCTCATCTCACTCCCTCGCATGTAACGCGAGTTTCTGAAAATTGTAAATACTCATGGAGATAAAGCAAGGACCAACTTAGTAGTGTGGTGGGCCTTCATTGGTGGACCAAGCGTTTTAGAAGTAGATTCTATCTTCAGTAGAATGGTCCTCCCATTGGCTTGGGACGGGTCGCCTAAGGTTAAGAAGGGCTATAATCATTGAATATTTATTTACCGCTTATATTTACCTTGTATATGATGCAATGGATGTTTTATAAGCATGATTAAACATAGTTCTATTGATAGGATCAATGTTGAAATGATGAGATAATTAAGTAAATCCCTCACTATAATTCTAAGTCTGTTTTAACCATCCAATATTTACCCTCGTTAAAGCTTCGATCGATATAATGCGAGCTTTGCCAAAGCAATGTCACATTTATCTATCTTAGTTAAACACGAAGAATAAGCTAGTGATATTCGCCGGTTGAGATATTGGTATTGACTTAGATGGGTTGTTCTAATAGGAATTACATGATATGTAATTAGTAAGGTGTTACTTACCTAAATAACCATTTCCTAAATGACTGGCCAAAGCTGATTTAGGAATGGTGAAATACGGATCCTCACTCACTAGAAAAACTATCGATACGTTTTTCCGAAATTAAAACTAGAGGGTTTTTAATTTTGAAGAAAATAGTGGGAGTAAATTTATAGTAAAGACCTATCTATAAATTTTAAAATTTAGTAAACCTTATGTAGCATATTTTCTTTGTTGTAGAATTAATGGCAAATAATACTCTATCTTTGCGATCTATCCTTGAGAAGGATAAGCTCAATGGCATAAACTTCCTTGACTGGTTCCGCAATTTGAGAATTGTTCTCAAACAGGAAAAGAAGGAATATGTCATTGAAGAACCTGTTCTTGATGAACCAGTTGCCACTGCTTCCAGAGCTGACAAAGACAAGTTTAAGAAACACATGGACGACATGATGGATGTCGGTTGTCTTATGCTTGCCTCCATGACCCCTGAGCTTCAGAAGCAACATGAGGACATTGTAGCTTATGATATGATTCAAAATCTCAAGGAGATTTATGAAGGGCAAGCTCGTCAAGAGAGGTACGAGACCTCCAAAGCTCTGTTTCAATGCAAGATAAGCGAGGGATCTCCCGTAGGAGCTCACGTCATCAAAATGGTGGGCTACATCCAAACGTTGGAGAAGCTCGGCTTTCCGCTGAAAGATGAATTAGCTACTGATGTCATCCTGCAATCGTTGCTGGATAGTTTCAATCAGTTCGTTCTTAATTTCAGTATGAATGAAATTAACAAGACGCTGCCACAGTTGCTCGACATGTTGATAACTGCTGAAATCAACCTGAAGAATGTAGGACCTAAACCTGTTCTGATGGTCCGCAAAGGCAAGAAGAAAGGTAAATCGACAGCAAAGTCTAAAGGTGATGGTAAGACCAAAACCGATGGAAAGGAGGCATTGAAACCTAAGAAGGGAATCAAGAAGGATGGAAAATGTTTCCATTGCGGCAAGACCGAACATTGGAAGAGAAACTGTCCCACACACCTACAAGAAGTTAAGAAAGCAAAAAACGAGTGAGGCATCAACCTCAGAGGCTTCTAAAGAGAAGGCATCATAATAGACATGGACCTGCGAATGGAAATAAAGCAAGAGTTGCTACGTCATCCATTAGGACATGTGTTTTTGCTTAAATAGATTTGTTTTAGTTTTTAAGATTATTATTTTGTGCCTAAGTTTTAGTTATCTTGTAAGGACAAGATATTTTAATTTTGAGATTATTTAAATAAATGTTATTCTTTTAATCTCTTATGGCACAACGAGTCAATGATCTTTAAACTAATCAAATCAATAATATTTATAAGATAAATAAAACAAATGACTAATCTTAAACTCATAAAAGTATTAAGGTAATTTGATGAGATCAAATTCAAGAATATTTAAAGTTTGATGAACTTTCAAAGAATATGAGATTGTCCCATAATTAAATCCCACAAATGGAACGAAAAGTCTTTGAAAGAGAATCAAATATGTTAGACATGTTTTGATTCAGATCAAGTCATTTTCAACTTCTTTACATACTAGAAAAATACCTCTCATACTTAATCGTGTTTTTTCGAAACGTCATATAAGATATGGACTAAGAATTGTTCTAGAATACCTTTGAAGTTTTAAGGTTACTTACATGTAAAAATGTTTACAAAGTTCGAACCTTAAAAACTCCATTTGTTGTTTATCCAAACGAGAACAAAGCGTTTGTTTCTCAAACGAGAGTTTATCTTGAAAGAGATTAATTCTCACAAAGGGATATTATTTCTTCAACTTTAACAGAACAAAATATTTGTTGCTCAAACGATAGTTTATCTCGAAAGAGAATACTTATCACTAAGGGATTTCATTTTTCAACGAGAACAAAATGTTTGTTGCTCAAACGAGAGTTTCTCTCGAAAGAGATTACCTCTCACAAAAGGAAAAAATGGAATTTGGAATGTGAAGAAATTTTAGACAACAAATTTATGAACTAAAGATTGAGAATGTTCCATAAATGATCAAGGAACATTGGAACAAAACACAACCATTGTGTTGATCCTTAAGAGAATACCATATACTTGAGAAATATGGATTTCTCACTATCCGTACATGGAAACACTCTTCTTTTCGGATCAAGATAAAGACTAGGTCTTATCAGAAAGCAATGATGAGCCCAAAATTCGAGAAATGGCTAGGAGCCATGAGATATGGGATGGAATCATGTCTAAAACCAAGTATAGACTTTGGTTACCTAAAAAGGTAAAACCTAAGAGGTATGGATGAGTTTTTCAAAAAGGAAAAACCGACATGGATGATAAAACATACAAAGGATGATTCGTCGCTAAAAGTTTTCGAAAAACTTCATAGTATAGACTATGATAAAGCATCTTCCTTGTAGCTATGTTTAATCCATCTTAATCTCACTTGCAAGTAGTTACATACGATGATTATAGAATCAAATAAAGGAATGTCAAAACCACTTTCCTAAGGGAAAACTTGAAACAGATGTGTACATGACACATCCAGAAGGTTTTTGTCACTCCAGTAAACACTTCGAAGGTATGTAAGCTACAAAGGTCTATCCGTAGACTAAGGCAAGCTTCTCGAAGTTGGGATATTCGTTTCAGAAGATACAATCAAAAGGTTTGGTTTATCTAGAAACAAATGGGAGTCTTGTTTTCAAAAGAGCTAGTGGGAGCATTGTTACTTTCCTAAGTATTGTATGTAGACGACATACTCATCAAAAGGAACTAAAGATCGCAATCTGTTTTGCATTAATAAAAGATACTACGGGTTAGCAACATGAGACAATATCTAACTCTACAACATAGGTGAATGTATTACAATCGACATAGCAATAAAGAAGGATGTTTGGATCTAAAGGGTTCACTTCTGAACTAAGGGTTGTTCACAGCATATTAGATGCTACATAACTCTGTTATGATGGAACCTTTGCGTAAGCAAATAAAACCCAGATCTCATCAATAAATCCAAACATATTCTAAAGTACTTATATCTTGGAGATGTGAAAGTATGCAACATACGCACAAAGTTGATAACTTTGTCAACTCCCCGACAAAGCTTTTGACACAGCATAAGCATGTCAGTTACACAAAGCCATATCGTATTAGATACGAGAATGATTGGTCTTAGTGCCAGTGGGAAATTGTTGGAGTATGCCCAAAGACCAATCATATGATGATTGAATAGACATACTATTTTACTAGATTTATCAAGTAATGGCATTGCCGTTATTATCATTTGGTATGTTTCTGTGCATCAAACTAACCATTGGATCATAATGTCCATACAATAATACGATTATTGTTAAATAAGATCCTTAGTCAAATATTATTACGGGTATGGACATTGATAATAATATAAAGACTAATATGTGGTTGATGACAAGCGTTGTCATTGACATATAGATGTCAAAATCAACACATAAGTATTTGTTAGAGAACAACATACTGGATTGACCCGCTATGAGCATGTTTCTTGGGTAATTATGTGACAGTCACAATATTGCTCATGATAAACATGTATAATCCTCAGACTTGAGATCAACATGATTTCAACATAAAGATTTACGTATTTTGACATAGTCAAACGTGTGTTGTAACTGACTACATTATAAAGACTGATGATTGGATACATGATGACCTATGTAGTGAAATATGGTTGATCAAGAAAGGATTTATCCCTCCTACATAATGGGAGAAATATCTTCGGCCACTTGATTGAGTGAGATTATAAAATGCATGGCCATTCTCGAATATTATGATATGAGATATCATAGAGATTCGTTTATCATAATCTACTCAAGACATCAAGAAACACTAGATGGACAACGCAAGTGTGACTAACCCATGACTTGTGTTCATCTAAGATATAAATGACAAAAGGATGAAATACATAAAGGAAGTTTATTCAGGAATTATGAAAGTCAAACCATGACTTCATGCAACTTAGGTAGCAATGATGTATTGCTAGATGCCACTCATTGTTTGTAAAATTAGAACAGTTCTAATTTTGCTGCTAACGTTGCATGAACCTACAAGGGTCACACCCTTCGAATGAAACGAACAAAAATTGGAAACCATACTCCCTATTTTAGGGAGGTTGCCAAAAATCCCCTATGGGATAGGGGAAATCGGCAACTCCCTTAAATAGGAATAATATTGGATAAATATTGTATTTATCAAATATTATTTAGAGTATGGAAAATATTTAGAGACTTTAATATTATAGAATAAGATTCTAGAATTTAAATATATATTTGGAATTTATATAATGTATATTTAATTCCAAGTTTATGTAGAATTAGATTCTACATAATTAAAAATATGTATTTAAATATATTTAAATCCAAGTAAAGATAAAATGCGATTCTATATAATAAAAATATATATATTTGGATTAAATATAATGCATATTTAAATCCATGTTTTATGTAGAATAAGATTCTACATAATTAAATATATATATTTCATTTAATATTATTAAATATAATGTATATTTAATATAAACCAATTTCAAGTAGAATTAGATTCTATGAATTTTGGTTGAACTTGGATTTAAGGTATTCAACTAGAATTAAGTCTCTAAATACTATTTAAAGGGACAAGGGCTAGCAACCAAATCATCCCTCTTCCTCCTCTTGAAGATTTCGACAACACCCATAGGGATTCCCCACTGGAATTCGACATATCCCTGAAAGCTCTCTGAGAAGCCTTTCGATATTTTTTCTGGTGTTCTACTTGCCCACTGGCAAATCCCTTGAAGGTTCCCTTGCTCGATTGCAAGTCCCGGTTGAACTCCTGGTCAATTTCAGACTCCCTCAGAAATCTCTAGAGGGATTTCGACTTCTCTCTGGAAGGTGTTCAAGCCTGTCAAAATTTATCCCTAAGTGTTAAGGAGGCGAAAACATTGTTCGGGTGGACTCCGTAAAGGTCGTTGCGAACCTGTGACGATTCCGGTTTTACTTGACGTGGTTATTCTGACATACCGTTGGTTTTCCAGTTTCCAGAGTTTTAAAAGGTAGCTCTTCATCTTTTCACCCCAGATTCGTTTCTGTACATGGATCCTGGCTGGATTACGTCAGATTAATTTTTTCCGCTGCGCCATGGGGCGTGTCGACGTGACCCAACGCTATGGACTCAGAAAAATGTCCTCTATCAAACGAGACCCATCTTGACTATGTCAGTGTATTGCCGTCTGGGTGGCATTCTACGGCGGCGGCGTCCTTGGCGGCGACATTTTGCAGCGGCAACGTCTTTGGTGGCAACTAGAACTGCTTCAGTACAACTCCTTCTGCTCCCTACTTTCCTGTCCTCTCTTCCTCTGATCAGCAACCAACACCTGAAATAGAAAACTAACTAAAACAATACCTTTTCTCTACCCAATATAAGATATTCAATAAAAGCATGGTAAAAGAAGAAATACTGTTATAATGCATGATATGCAGCTAATTATGCCTAACTAAGCTTAAGAACAACAATAATGAGGGTAGGAATGTGCATAAAATATAGAACTTCTTGACACTCTACACACCCCCAAACTCGAACTATTGCTTGTCTTCAAGCAATGCAACCTAACTAGTAAACCTGCCATTGTACATAAATAAAAAAGAAAACCTAGTTTTTAACTTGGTTTCATACCTCAAGGCCGTGGCACCTATATTAGTTTAGTTAGAGGAAATAACATGAAATAACTTAGAATTTTAATTCTGGTGCCAGTGCAGTGTGTACAAGTCTGTGTACATGCCGAATATGCTAAGTATACTAAGTAAACAAAGAATGCTGTAAAAGTTAAAGAAAAAAGATATAGAGTTGCTGCTTTGGCGGCACATTTAAGCACTTCTTTTTTCCTTTTTCTGATCATGGATTTTAAGGGCTTCAACTCATCACAACTACTCTCTAGGTCTGAAGCTAAGATAGGAGTATACTATGAAACTCCGAACCCTTTGAGTAGAGTCATCCCGTCAAGGCTTTCATTCACTCATGCTAATTTGTCTGTCACTTCATTTTAGATACATGGACTTTGATAGCAGCGGAGTGTCCTTGCTCATGATCCTTCCTAGAGCCTGTTTCGGGCACCTCTAGGGCATTCAACCTTTTCTTTGTTTTGCGTCCGTGGCGGAATTGCTTTTTATTTTACTTTGCTGCCCTGTGCTGCCGCGACGACATACCTGCATCCAATATAAGAATTTTCATTAATTTTAAGTAGGCAATGTACACTTAGAACTCAAACAATATTCAACACTTAACAGAAGTGTAATAAAAGTTTGGCAACTAATTTTTTTTCCGAAGCTGTTTTTATGCTTCTTTCCAAGATTAAGTTCAATTTTAAGTGTGGTGCGAAAATAGAATCGACTAACTATCATAGACACAAGTTATTTAACCCAGATTTCCAATTTTCATTAAGTACTAGGCATGATTTACAATGAAACTATATACAACTACATGCTTAAACTAAATAAATGAGGACTAACCCCCCAAACTCAAGGTAGGCATTGCCCTCAATGCCTTAGATAAAAAATAAAAACAAAGAAAAATAGAAAAATAAATAGAAGAAATAAAAAATTGGAAAGAAGAACTTATGCTAAGTAGCTGCAAAGTGTAGAGAGGATTTGTTCTGAGGGCCGCATTTTGCTGATTTGGTGGCGTCAGGCTTGCTTGTGCTGCTCCTTGTTGTATTCTGTATGTTAGGGCAGATTCTAGATGTGTATTTGTGAGACGGGAAATAAAAATAACTTAACTGAAAAATAAATCTAATCCTAAACTATTTAAATATTCTTCTACTAAATACTGCAAAGATGTGGAAAAATAAAAATTATGTTACAGCGGGTTCATTTCCGATACTTCTTATAGTCCACCCCCACCCTCCATCGAGTGACTATTCTCATGGGGGAGTCCTTCCTTGTTCCCTTGTAGTCCATGCGAACTTTCCACCTTGTTTCTCTTCATGGAGGCATGGACATGTGATTAGTAAATAAAATTTCGATATTCAACCACATACTTACCTTATTTCTGTTGGAATTCGTAGTGGCTGAGTGTAGCCTTTGCTATTGTGGCGGCTGCTTGGGCGGTAACCAATTGTTTTGGTAGTCCTCTATCATACTTTGGTGAAGGTCAAGGAAAAACTCAAAATCCTGAAAAGCTTCTTGACTCCCCACACCGTTTTCTTTTGTCCCCTTGAAAATCTCCGTCAGTAGAGATTTTGATGGCCTTAAATCTGCCAGCATAGGCTCATCTAGATATATGTAGTCCAAGGTTGCCGAGGTCTTTTGCCAAGGTGGGCATTGCTGTCGAGGCTGCAGTCGTGGTGGGCATAATTGTTGAGGTTGTTGTCGAGGCAGACACAATTTATGAGGCTTTTGATATGGTCGTGATGTCATCTATTTCTATGTCAGCCTCACTTGTTGTTTCCGCGACACTTCTCTGTTCAGTTTCCTCCACTCCTGCTTGGGCAATTTCTTGCATAGTGTCATCATGTGTGGGTTAATCCTCTGCATTTTCTTGCCTTGGGACTTCAGTGTTCCTTGGTCTCAATTGTCGGTGATCCATGGTTTTTGCGGCAGGGGTTGTATGTTCATTCATGACATCTATCAGGGAAGAGTTGCTCAAACGTGCATCCATCTTAGAGATTCTGGCGTTTATAGTAGCTGATGCTTCATCTGTGAGAGAAATGAAACCTTGGAGTGCGTCCTCCAAGGATGTTGATTGTTCTTTCGGATGACTATATTGCCACGACATGCTGGCTTCTGCAGCAAAATTGTTATGGTAATTTTTTTGAGAGTTTTGATTATACCATGCGAAATTTTGCTGCTGCGGCAGCGGCATCTGATGTCTTGTCTGCTGCCACGACGACAACTACTGCTGTAGCATCTGCTTCTCATGTTCAAACATCAGCTCCCGTGCAGTTTTCCTCGACATTGTGATACCCTTGGACATGTAGCGTACCTGAATTTATATATATATATAAGTTAAAAACCTGAAATTTAAATGCAATTAAATAAAGAGTGCAGAAAACAAAACGAAGTCGCTATTGCCAGTCCCCAGCAACGGCGCCAAAAACTTGTAGGGCATGTAGGTGTTCCCTTTTTGTGAGAGCGCAAGTGCACACTCCTACCAAGTTATAGTATATAAGATGTCGAATTCCACGAGGATTGGAATATTTTCTTTGAGTGTGTATCTGACAAGAAATTTAATTGCACAATTAACTTCAGGTTTGGTTAAAGGAATAAAACTAAAAACACAATTAATTAAAGTAGGGGAGATCAGAGTGATAGAATGGGCCATGTAATTGCTGCTCAGTAGTGCGTAGACTGCATTGCATAGGTTAAGGTTGGATTGCGCTACCACGATATGCTGCCTCGGCGGGTATGGCGGGCGGCAGGCTTCGACCCTGTCACGCGGCCGCAGCGGGTCACTACCACTGCAAGAGTGTACTGTCTTGGCAGGTGGAATGGAAAGAAGTCCTGGTGGCAAGTCTGGCAGATACTCTAAGTTCGGCAGGATAGTCGACAGTGATCCCTCATATTTCTATGTTAGGATGCTCAAGAGCTAACGTGATGTAGGCAATACCTAGCAATCTCAGCGTAAACCTAACACAAGCTAGTCAACTCGGTTTGTAATACCTCTTAGCCGCTGAAACTTGTGGACTGGTGTAGAACCAAGTTAGTAACGCCTCAGCACGTTGTGACCGCACTTAACCCTTACGCAAGCCTTGCACTTTTGTGCCCGACTAATGGATTCTCTCAACTGAGTGGTGTAGAATAATTGAAAGAATGTAGAGCAATGGATTAAGCAAACTTGGAATATTTTATTGAAAAACAACTCAAAACCTAATACAACCATTTCTCACAACTACTTTACAAGCAAAAACCTAAACCCTAGGGAGTTTAGAACATAGCCGACTCCCTCTCTCTATCTCTTTTTTTTTTCTATATGATTGATTTGCTAAATACATGAGGTTTATATAGGCAAAGATCTAGTCTAAGTCCTTATTGGAGTAGAAGTCCTTCTTGGAGTAGAAATCCTTCTTGGAGTAGAAGTCATTCTTGGAGTAGAAGTCCTCAAAAGGCTTTTGTATTAAATGCAACTTTAAAATCTGAATTCTTTGAGTTGAATATGGACTTCTTTTCTCGTTGCCTTGTTACACAAGTAAGTATAAGCCACTTTGCTTATCGATCTTCAATCAGCTCTATACACCGCTTCAGGCCTCAGAAAAATGCAAGATTGAGCTCTATGGACTCAGAAAAATGTCCTTTATCAAACGAGACCCATCTTGACTATGTCGGCATATTGCCGCCTGGGTGGCATTTTTTGGCGGTGGCGTCCTTGGCGGCGACATTCTACAGCGGCGACATCTTTGGTGGCAACTGGAACTGCTTTAGTACAGTTCCTTCTGCTCCCAACTTTCCTATCATCTCTTCTTCTAATAAGCAACTAGCACCTGAAATAGGAAACTAACTAAAACAATACCTTTTTTCTACCAAATATAAGATATTCAATAAAAGCATGGTAAAAGAATAAATACTATTATAATAGATGATATGCAGCTAATTATGCCTAAGTATGCTTAAGAACAACAATAATGAGGGCAGGAATGTGCATAAAATATAGAACTTCTGGACACTCTACAGCTGCCTCGGCAGGCGTTAGGGAACTGGTAGTCGTTTTTGGCCATCCTGTTCAAGATTTGAATTGCTTCGGCAGGCTCCTTATCGAGTAATGTGAGGGGGATTTATTAAACAACTCACAATATTTCTCCCTTGCCTCGTACATTGGTTTATCATTTGCATGTCAAAAAGTAGTGATGTCAGTTCGCAATTTATTAGTCAAATTGACAGGATTAAATCGAGCTAAGAAATCTCGACATAGTTCTATCCAAGATTCAATGGACTTTGATGGTAGGCTATTGAACCAAGTTTTTTCCCTATCACTCAGTGAATAGGGAAATAATATGAGTCGCAACACGTCAGGATGAACTCCATGGATCTTAAAGGATTTGAAAATATCCAGGAAGGATTTCATATGCTGGCGGATCCTCCAAACTGTCCAAGTGTATTTAGCATGTTGAAAATGACCAGTTTGAGTTCAAAGTGGTCCGCTTCTATTTCTGGATCAATCATGCCAGATTTCAGCCTTTTGAGATCTTCCTCCAAGTAGTCACGAACAAGCCGCCGAGCGGCAGGAGGTTGCCTGCCATTGCCCGCCACGACATTTTCGATTGGTGGTGGTAGGTTCTGGTTGTCTACTGGATCAACCATGGTTTCTTTTTTTCCTTGTCTTAATTTGCGTGCAGTACTGTAGAGCGTTTAGGTGTTCTCTAAATATGAGCTCAAGTGCACACTCCTGTCAAATTATAGTATAAAAGATATTGTCTCCCATAGGGATTGGACAACTTGATTCAATTTGTAGTTCATGCACAAGAAAAGTAAATGCACAATTAAGTGGGTTGTTTAAGAAGAAAAGTAAAATAAAAACACAAGTAAATAAAAGGGAATAGATCAGGTTGATATAATGGGAAGGGTTATGCTGCTATTTAGTGTGAAACTACGTTGAATAGGACAAGTTGCTTTGCATTGCCAGACTCTGCTGCCTCGGCGGGGGATGGTAGGTAAGCTGCTGAGACCCTCTCGCTGCCTCGGCAGGGGAATGGACTTGTGTCTCGGAGGTAAACTCGGCAGAACTACAAGACTCGGCAGAACGCTTCAAAAGTGATCCCGATTATGTCTAAGTCAGAATTCTGTTGATGCCCACTGCAGATAATACTAGTCGCGGCGTGAATCATGCAAAGACAGCAATGTTAACTCGTCCTCTTTTAGCCTCCTTAAACCCTAACCCATGTCTAGGCTTGATTGATCAAAACGTCTATAGATGAAATCGTACTTACTCCTTTCGTCAGTTCGACTCTCTCAATACCGAACAAATAGGTAGTAATCAACTAATCATTCGCCTTAATTGAAAACTATGAAGCACATGGAATAAGTAAACCTTGAAGCTTTATTGCAAAACAAACTTAAAATCCTAATCAACCGTTCTCACACTAATTACAACATAACCCAAACCCAAAGAGGAATTTAGAACATAATGGCGGCAAGAAAACCTAAACTATGCCTAAGGGAAAACCTCCGTTGTTTTGAAGTACAATTACAATGAGTATATATAGGCATTAGCTAGGTCTAGTCCTTCTTGGAGTAGAAGTATTCAAAGTAACTTTTGTATTAAATACAACTTTAAACTCTGACTTCTTTGAGTTGAATGTGGACTTTATCACGTTGCCTTGCTCCGCAAGTAAGCTCGAGTTCCTCCTTCGGCGGCTCTGCCTACTACTACAGTTATCAAAAAATTGAGTGAACAACATTGTTAGAATCAGGATTTTCTGCTCTACAGATTGCACTCCAGTTCTCCAATTCCACAGCTTGTTGTCTTGGGCGGCAGGTAGGGCGGCGACAGCTGCTATCTCTGTCTGGAACTGCATCAGTACATCTCCTCAGTTTGCTGCCTCAGCATTATGTCCTTAGCTCCTCTTTCCCTCTTTTAGCCCCTAGTACCTGAAATTAAAACTAAACTAAAACAATACCTTTTCCTCACCAAATAAAAGATAATCAATAAAAAGCATTGCAAAGTAAAGAATACTGTAAAATGCAATGCATGGTCCATATATTGCCTAAAATGTACTAAAAACAACAATAATATGAGATGGAATGTGCATGAAATATAGAACTTATGGACACTTTACAGACCTCCAAACTTGAACTATTGCTTGTCCTCAAGCAATGCAACCTAAACATACTTGCCCTTATATTAACCAGAAAGAAAAATTTGTTTTCAACATGACTCTGCATCTCAAGGCAGCGGCACCTATATTAGATTAGTGAAGGGGAAATAGCAAGAAATAACTCAGAATTAATCTATAATGTCAGTGCAATGTGTGCAGAAATGTGTACAGGCTGAATATGCAGAATAACTAAATAAACAAAGATGATGTTATGATATATAAGGTTGTTGTCGAGACAACACAATTAAGCACAATTATTTAATCATGGAAATGAGGGCTTCAGCCCATCACAACTACTCTTCTAGGTCTGAAATTAAGATAGGAGCAAACTACAAAACCCCGAACCCATGGAGTAGAGTCATCCCGTGAAGACTTTCATTCACTCATACTAATTTGTCTGTTACTGTATTTTTTTAGATTCATGGACTTTGATAGCAGCGCAGTGTCCTCGCACATGATTCTTCCTAGAGCCTGTTTTGGGCACCTCTAGGGTAGACATCATAAAATTTTCTTTTGCCTGTCTTGGCAGTGCTTTTCTTTTTCTGTTTCCTGCATCGGCGGCTTCGTGCAACCATTGTTAGAACTTTGCAAAGAATTTTAAAAATAAAGCAGGTAGTGTTCATTAGATATTCTAACAAATTCAGCAAGTAACAATAGTGTTTGACAGTTTTGGCAATAAAAAATTCTAAGTTATTTTTCATGCTTTTCCCGAAATTAAATTCAATTTATTTAATGGTGCAAGAATAATTGATCGGCTATCTATCATAGCCACAAGTCATAACAAATTTTTCTATTCCGATTAACGATAAGGCAAGTACAATGCAACCTATACGCTACTAAGTATGCCTAAAGAAAAATGTGAGAGCTATCCCCCTCAAACTCGAGATGGGTATTGCCCTCAATGCACAAAATTAAAACAAAAAACAAAATAAAAAACAGAAAAATAAATACAAGTGAAAAAAGAGAAAAAAATAGAAAAATAAAATAAAGAAGAGGATAAAAGAAAAAAACTCTAGAAATTGGTTGAGGGTTGAGAGGAGGCTTGAGTCTTTGCTACTGAAGAGGAGGAGGAGGATTGGATAATTAGGCGGTAGCCGACAGATATCCGGGCGGCAGACTTAGCAGGGGATACCTTGGCTGTCCGCGGTGGCTGGATTCTTTTTGGAGTGGGACGAGGTTCTTCTTGAGGTTCGGTAGGAGAAGCGACGGGAGGCGCTTCGCTCTCTTCTGATTCAGTTTCGTCATCTACTGGCTCGACGACTATGATGTGCCAATTTCTCGTCCTAGTTCCTTCCTTCGTTGGTGCTGCCGGAGGGTCTATCGCCATTGGGATGGCTACTGCTATTACTGGCGGCTGCTGCTCGACTTCATCTGATGAGGAGGTGTTTGCTACCTTTGCCGATGTGCAGATGGGGGAATGATGTTGTTGATGCCGCTCTGGGGAGTCTGCTACCGTGTTGGAAGCGAAGGTGGCATAATACAATGGGTAGTGCGTTGGAGATGGCATCTGTCCGCATAAGGTGGCGTGGCGGGCATCGGTGGCTGATGGCGTTCCTTGTGCTAGGGCACCTGCGGCAGCTAGACCTGCAGGGTAGGGTGGCAAAGTGGGGCCGTTATCTGGGTACTTCTGCAGGAGGTAAGTCGCAAAGGCTTCTTGGACCTCCCTCACATACTGCATAAAGGTCAGCTGCTGCTGTTCGACCCGTTTGTTGCTGTCAATGAGGGTGAGCAACAGAGTGAGGACTTCACTTGTTGGGGCATCTTCAGTACTGCCGGGGGCGGCTAGAGTGGCAGGCTGTGCGGCAGAGGGTTGGCTGGGGGTGATGGGCTCTGTCTCCGAGGCCTGCATTATCTGTAGGTAGACTTTTCTGGTCCACCTCTCCTTGGCGGTTTTCATCTCATCGTCAGGGTCGGTTGGGACGTTGAAATTAGCGTAAAGTCCGGTGATGAGTGATGTGAAATATACCCTGCCCTTCGTCTTGCGGAAGCAGTTGTGGATCTCCTTGTATATGATCTCCCCAACATTGATGGGCCAGTTCACCATGATGCTGTGGATTAGTGCGAGGCGCGACCGGTTGACATTGGAGTTGTGGGAGGTGGGTAGGAGACGACTTTTGATGAAGGTAATCCACAACATTGGCCCGGGCAGCAGGTGGCGGCGTTGGACAGAGCCGCCATGCTTTCCTGCCAACCATGGCGTGTTGGGCTTGCACAGCTTAGCCTTGAGTCTGTCATAGTCGGCAGTCGTCAGTGACTGGCTCTACTCCTCGCGAGGGTTGTCGTCCATCTCTAGGCCATAAAAGCTTTAGATTACGGCGGCGTTCAGTTTGATAGGTTCCCCTCAAACATAGACGAACGACAGCTCTGGGCAGGGATGATGGGCATAGAATTCTCTAACCAAAGTGATGTTGGCCATCTCCGTCTGCCATGCAAACATTTCCCATCCCTTGCTGTAGAAGGTCTCAGACAAAGCGGGCTCTAAGCCAAGGTCTCCTATTTGCTTCGTGTAGTGGAAACCTTTCTCCTCCAAAATTGCCTGTTTGGCAAACTAATCTCTGTATCTTTTCTCATCTGCCCTGGAGTAAAATCGTTGGAAGGTGGGTGCAGATTGGGATGTGGATGCCATGTGTGAAACGATTGTAATTAACTGAAACTTAAAAGAAAATATTGTGAGAAGAGAGAGTAATGTATTCAAGAAGAATATAGCAAGGAGATGAAGGTAGAGTAAATGAATGGGGTGAGAAAGGTTTAAATAGAGGTTGCCAAGAGGTGTCGTGGCGGCATTAAATATCCAACGGTCCAGTTGTCTCACGTACGTTACGAGATTTCTGCCCGATACTTCTGTAGCCGTTGGCAGCTAGCCGTTAGTGGGCAACTAGCCGTTATGCGCTGGGCCGCCATTGGCTATCTTGGCGGGGTGGTGGGCGGGCTCCTTGCTGGGCCTTCTTCTTGATCTGGCTCTTTTATTCCTAATCCTGAAATAAAAATAAAGGTAATTAAATACTAAAATAAGTCCTAAAAAATAAAAATGTGAGAAATAAATTCATAATTTTAATCCTAAGAAAAATAAATTGCAGTAAATTAAACTCTAATCCTAATGCATAAAAATAAAAATAAAGA
This sequence comes from Hibiscus trionum, assembly GCA_030270665.1. Taxonomy (NCBI): domain Eukaryota; kingdom Viridiplantae; phylum Streptophyta; class Magnoliopsida; order Malvales; family Malvaceae; genus Hibiscus; species Hibiscus trionum. The sequence continues at coordinate 3,842,609 of BSYR01000046.1, forward strand.
AAATATGAAAAATAAAATTTAAGTTATGTTGGGAGTGCATTTGGGTGCATCTCCCATACATAACCACTTCCTGAGGTGATTTGGCTTGTCCTTCCCTTCTGGGGGGTCCTCTTGTTCTTTAAGGTGGTGTGCTACTGGGTCCTTCAGCCTGCCCTTCGGTCTGCCGTGAAAGCTGCTACCTTGGCATGTCTCTCTGCTTATTTTGGCGGCCTGAGCATCTGGGCATCATTCCTTTTCCTTTCTGAGGGTTGTAACACATTTAACTTAATGCTCTGATTGTCTACCCTCATGGTCAGCTCCCCATGTTCCACATCTATTAGAGTTCTGCTCGTGGCAAAAAATGGTCGCCCAAGGATAATAAGGGCTTTTTCATCAGCCTCATAGTCTAAGGTGAGGAAATCTGCTGGAAGAATAAGGTTGCCGACTCGAACAAGGTTGTCTTCGATCTTGCCCTCGAGTTGTACAAAAGAATGATCAACAAGCTTCATCATGATGAAGGTAGGTTTGGCTTGACCAATTCCTAGTTTGTCGATGACTGCCTTAGGCATCAAGTTGATGCTGGCTCCCAAGTCGCACATGGCTTTTGTTTCGTGCTTGCTGCCTATTCTGTATGGGATAATAAAGTTGCCCGGGTCTATTTGCTTGGGCGGCAACTTGTTATGTAGCATGGCCATGCACTCCTCTATTACAGCAACTGTTTCGAACTCCCCAACTATCTTCCTTTTAGAAACCATGTCCCTGAGGTATTTGGTATAGTTGGGAATGTTCTGAATGTCTTCTATTAGAGGGATATTTATGTGCACCTATTTCAGAATATCCAAGAGTTTCCTGAACTGGTGCTCATGTTTCTGTTGCTTAAGCCTCTGGGGGAAAGGTGCTAAGGCGGATGTCCTATATTCATTCTTTGCATGGGAACTTTATCTGTGGAGGATCATCTACTTTAGGACTGCTGTCAGGTTCAGCTGCCGAGGCGGCTAGTGTTGATGCTGCCGTGGCAGGTACTTCTTTATGTGCTGGCTGTGTTTCTTCTGATTTTTTCATTCTAGGTTCATTCAACTATTTCCCACTTCGGGTTGATATGGCTTTGCAATGCTCATATGTGGGCTTGGTTGCTGCCTTTGTACTGCTGGATGCTGCTCCCATTGTCCTACTACTATAGATCGCAGTGAATTGCCCAAACTGGGTCTCCAGGTTCTTTATCGCAGCTTCCTGATTGTTCATCCTAATCTCTGCCCTATCCATAAACGACTCAGTTTTATCAATAAATTTATTAGTGCGAACAATAAATTCACTAGTATTAAACATAAAAGTTTGAAGAGTTGCTTCTAGAGAATTATTGTTTTGTGGCTGCTGAGCCTGCTGTCTGGACTGGTTTTGCTGGTAGCCTCCCTGTTGCTATTTTGGATTGGCAGTAGTCTTAGTATTGCTCCAGGAGATGTTTGGATGATTTTTCCATCCAGGGTTGTACGTGTTCGTGGCTGGCCTGTTGTTCCTCTCGTATCCTCCCATAAAATTTGCTGATGCAATACATTCAAAAGAATCGTGGTTGCCCCCACACTCATCACAAAATGGCTCTACAACCTTGGCCTCATAGACTTTCCCAGTGGGTTTCACCATGTTCATAACCAGCTCTGTCAGCTTGTCGAGGCGGGCATTGACAATTTCTAAGGCTTCCACTTCATTCATAACTGTTGGCCGCCTAACGCCGCCTCGGCGGGCTGTTGGGTACTTATAATCATTCTTGGCGGCTTGGTTCAGGATCCGTAGTGCCTCCTCTAGTGGTCTGTCAAGGATAATTCCGTTGTCTTAGGCATCAATCATCATTCGAGTTGGGTAGTTCACTCCGTTGTAGAACATTGCCACCTGTGTCCAAGTTGGGAAACCATGGAGCGGGCAGTTGTTAAGCATCTATTGGTACCGCTCCCATGCTTCATACATTGGCTCATCATCCCCTTGTCGGAAGGTTGTGATCTCGTTTCTCAATCTGTCAATGACATTGGATGGACTGAAACGATCCAAGAAGTCCTTTCACAGCTCTGTCCGTGTGTTAAATGACCCTGCTGGTTGGTTGTTTAACCACTGATTTGCCCTATCCCTTAGTGAATAGGGAAATAATCTGAGCCTAAGCACGTCTTGGTGGATTTCGTGTATTTTGAATGCTCTGCATATGTCCATGAATCCTCTTAAGTGCTGCCAAGCATCTTCTGTGGCAGTGCCTCCAAATTGCCCCAACGTGTTGATCATGTTAAACATCACGAGCTTCAGCTCAAAGTGATCCGCCTCGATCTCAGGTTCTTTCACTGTCGGATCGAACCCTCTGAAGTCATGCTCCATGTAATCCCTGGTGGTTCGAACGTACTGTGGCTGCTTGGGCGGAACTTGCGTTTCTCTAGGCGGCGGGTCTTGCTGCCCATCCTTGCCGATCTGGGCATTGTTGGCAGGGTTGTCGTTTTCTATGTTTAGCTCTGCTTTTTTTCTTCTTTAGCTTTCCCTAGGACTGTTCTGATTTCCCTTTTGATTTCTCCTGCTCTTCGTTCTATATCGTCGTAATAAACGATTTCTCCTTTTGTATTTGCCCTGGTCATGCTCTAGCAAAGGAAACTATAAAATTCTTTTTTTTTCTGATTAAAAATAAAGACTAAAAATAAAATAAAGTGTAGAAATTAAAGAACGAATTTCGCTGTTACCAATCCCCGGCAACAACGCCAAAAACTTGTAGAGCGTTTAGGTGTTCTCTAAATATGAGCGCAAGTTCACACTCCTGTCAAGTTATAGTATAAAAGATATCGTCTCCCATAGGGATTGGACAACTTGATTCAATTCGTAGTTCACGCAGAAGAAAAGTAAATGCACAATTAAGTTGGTTGTTTGAGATGAAAAGTAAAATAAAAACACAAGTAAATAAAAGGGAATAGATCAGGTTGATATACTGGGCAGGGTTATGCTGTTCTTTAGTGTGAAAATACGTTGAATAGGACAAGTTGCTTTGCGCTGCCAGACTCTACTGCCTCGGCGGGAGATGGCAGGTAAGCTGCCGAGACCCTCTCGCTGCCTTGGCAGGGGAATGGACTTGTGTTTCGGCGGTAAACTCGGGAGAACTACAAGGCTTGGCAGAACGCTTTGAATGTGATCCCGCTTATGTCTAAGTCAGAATTCTGTTGATGCCCACTGCAGATAATACCAGCCACCTGTGAATCGTGCAAAGACATCAGTGTTAACTCGTCGTCTTTTAGCCGCCTTAAACCCTAACCTATGTCTAGGCTAGATTGATCACACCGTCTATAGATGAAATCGTACTTACTCCTTTCATGAGTTCGACTCTCTCGATACCGAACAAATAGGTAGTAATCAACTAATCTTTCGCCTTAATTGAAAACTATGAAGCACATGGAATAAGTAAACCTTCAAGCTTTATTGCAAAACAAACTTAAAATCCTAATCAACCGTTCTCACACTAATTACAACATAACCCAAACCCAAAGAGGAATTTAGAACATAATGGCAGCAAGAAAACCTATACTATGCCGTAGGAAAAACCTCCGTTGTTTTGAAGTACAATTACAATTAGTATATATAGGCATTAGCTAGGTCTAGTCCTTCTTAGAGTAGAAGTCTTCAAAGTAACTTTTGCATTAAATGCAACTTCAAAATCTCTGACTTCTTTGAGTTGAATGTGGACTTTATCATGTTGCCTTACTACGCAAGTAAGCTCGAGTTCCTCCTTCAGCGGCTCTGCCTGCTGCTACAGTTATCGGAAAATTGAGTGAACATCATCGTCAGAATCATGATTTTCTGCTCTACAGATCGCACTCCAGTTCTCCAATTCCACAGCTTGCTGTCTTAGATGGCAGGTAGGGCGGCGACTGCTACTCGGCAGCTGCTGTCTCTGTCTAGAACTGCATCAGTACAGCTCCTCAGTTTGCTGAGCATCATGTCCTTAGCTCCTCTTTCACTTTGTCAGCCTCTAGTACCTGAAATTAAAACTAAACTAAAATAGTACATTTTCCTTACTAAATAAAAGATATTCAATAAAAAGTATGACAAAGTAAAGAATTCTGTAAAATGCAATGCATGGTCTTAATTATGCCTAAAATGTACTAAAAAACAACAATAATATGAGATGGAATGTGCATGAAATATAGAACATATGAACACTTTACAAGTACGTTCAGGTTCTGGATCGTATTCTCGCAAGGATGATTTTTGATTTGCTCTGGTCATAAACCAAAGAAAACCAGGGGGTTAAACAGAAAAATAAAAAGTGCAGAAAAACAAAAACAAAAATTGTAAGCCAATCCCTGGCAACGACGCCAAAAACTTGTTGCGTGCAAAAGTGATGCGCAAATTGCGTGCAAGTATACACGGTGCCAAGTTATAGTATTTAAGATATCGTTTCCACAGGGATCGTGACAACCTTTCAGACTTCACTTTTCTACACAAGTAAAAATAAAAAAAAACAAATATTAGGAGTTGGTTTGATTAAAGCTAAAACTAAGCAATAAAGTAAATTGAGAAATCAGAGTGAGAGAATGGGCCGGTATTAGATGTTTCGTAGTGTGGATATTGAATGTACTATCTCGGCACAATTTTGCAGATCCACTTAACAACTTTCAACAGCCGCCCATGACTATGCCCTGGCAGGCGCCCGCCTCGGTAGAGACCAAGTGACTGCCTGGGTAGTTAAGCGCTGATTCAAGGTTCGGCAAGGCTTCCTTCTATTACTCTCTCTTCTCTCGAAGTTTGAAGTACTATTGGCAAACACGTCTTGGATGTTACCTCCCGGCGTGAATCTAAGGGTGAACAAGAACCGGTTATGAAACCTCTCTTAGCTGTTGAACTTCTAAACTTATCCCTAAGCCGAAGTAGCTTTACCCTATGGTTGGATAAAACCATTTTTACTCGTTTCATGAGTTCAACTCTCCCGATATTGAACAAAATAGATTACTGCCTTCTTCTCTCTCGATAAAGATTGCAACAATGAAGAACCAAGAGTAAACAAACCTTGAATTTTATTGCAAAAATGAAATCCTAAACAAATACAAGCAAAACTCTCAGAACTACTACACAACCGACCCTTAGCCCTAGGGAAGGTTTAGAACATGATGGGTGTTGACGGCACTAGGGTTTTGACAAGAAGGAGTTTCTCTCTATTCTCAATTGTGTTCTCTCCTTCAAGTCAATTACATATATATAGGGGAGGGGCCTAGGCCTAAGTCTGTTTAGGGTAGGAATACTAGTTAGAATATAATTACAACTCATTAAAAGATCATTAAATCTTCCTAGATTCCTGTTTGAATTTTTTCAACTTGACTTTGACCAGACTTTTCTTTGTATGTTGGGCTCCAATGCACGTGCCACTGGTCTCCAAAAATCGAGCTTTATGAGCTCTTTCTATCGCATACCACTTTGCATTTTTCCACTCTTCCCCGAGTTGTTGCCTCGGCAGAGTTTTGGTCTGATGTACATGGGTTAGCACAACTCTTCATTCTGGTCCTTTCCTCCTCTATCAGCTCTCAAACAGTTCTCTAGATGGTCTATCAGCTTCCTCCATCAGTTTCCAGCTTCTCCTCTTCTGCCCTTTCTGCTGCCTCGACGGTTACCTGCGCACAGTTAGAAAACACACATTAGCAGTATCTTTTAGATAAAAACACTTAAATTAATCAAATAAGGCAGAATATCTAATCTATGCAGTTTTGTGTATGTCTTCCTAATAAATGCAACTAAACTATACTTAAGAACAACAATAATTGAGCTAAACTAGGGCATAAATATAATACTTATGCACACTTAACATTCGCCTTTAGGAGGATGCCACTCGTTTTGTGCAATGCACTGACAACATTTCAACATTGCATGATGTCTATCTTTTCAGACATGATTGAGCAAAACTTGGAAGTCTTTATGGACGGCTTCTCGGTCTTTAGTAAGACATTTAATGAGTGTTTACAGAGTCTAGAGCTTGTTTTGAAAATATGCATAAAGACCAACTTGGTCTTGAACTGGGAAAAATGCCACTTAATTGTAAAAGAAAGCATAGTTCTAGGTCATAACGTGACTGAGCGAGGCTTGGAAGTCGAAAAGGCAAAAGTGGAGGTAATTAAAAAGTTGCCACCACCTACAAGTGTTAAAGGTATACAAAGTTTTCTAGGTTATGTAGTTTTTTTATCATTGATTTATTAAAGACTTTTCTAAAATTTCTAAACCTTTGTGCTCACTGTTAGAACAGAATGCCACTTTTATGTTTGATGATGCTTTTTTGAGAGCTTTTTAGGAACTTAAGGAGAGACTGATCAATATCCCTATAGTTGTAGCACCAGATAGGAGTAAGCCATTTGAACTCATGTGCGATGCCATCGACTATGCCATCGGAGCAATATTGGGACAACAACATGGAAAGATTTTCATGCCATCTACTATGCCAACCGAACTTTGAGTGAAGCACAACTCAATTACTTCACAACGGAGAGAGAAATTTTAGTTGTTGTATTTTCTTATGATAAATTTAGATCTTATATGGTTGGTAATAAAGTTGTTGTGTATACAGATCACTCGACACTAAAGTACCTTTTCGCAAGAAGGATGCCAAACCCCGATTGATCCAGTGGACACTTCTACTATAGGAATTTGACCTTGAGATCCGAGATGAAAAAGGTAGTGAGAATTTAGTGGTTGACCACTTATCAAGTTTAAAACATCACTGTGAAAATGATAAGATAGCTGCCATACGAGACGAATTTCCTGACGAATATGTGCTTGCAGTTTCTGTTGTGCCATGGTACGTTGACATAGTCAACTATCTAGTAATCAACATTCTGCCACCAGACTTGGCATACAATGCCAAGAAAAGATTTCTTCGAGAAGTTAGGCAATACTACTGGGTCGAGCCGGTTCTATTCAAACAGTGTGCTGACCAAGTCATAAGGAGATGTGTGCCAGAAGAGGACCAGAGGAAGAAGCTACGCCACTACACCCATGCCAGGGATGTAGCCATCAAGGAGACACTTGTGACTATGTCTCCAAGAGTCATGCCTGCGTTCCCTGCCTTCTCGATATAGCTCTTTGCCGATGACAGTGCTATACCAACCAGTCCAGTCCATAGTCTCGTACTGTCTGATGCCACCGAACATGTTTCCCCTATTCAAGTTGAATTCTCCAAGAGCGACACTACCATAGAATATGCTGAGGATGTTGGTAGCATGATTGCAGGCACAATGTGAAGGGTGGTTTGTTAGCATGATTGCAGGCACAATAGAGTAGATTAGCACAAGAAGAGAATGATGAGAATGCTGTTAGCTGTTGGCAGCGAAAGACCAAAGATTACCGAAGCACCGGTTGGCAGAGAAGAGATGTTTGATGCCAGGTCGAGTGGACAGTGAACCATTAATGACGCCGGCCCTAGGATTCAAATGAGGGATAAGATGAGCACATCCCTTATCCTCGGGAATTCAAATTCAAATTCAAAGCTTATCTTAGGTTATTCTCGTGTGCCTATTAAAAGGAACTCAAGCAAACACTTGAGGGGGATCGAAAATTAAATTTAGGAGGTTGCACCAAGGAAACGTTCGACCAAGCTTGACTGAGAGCCTGGATTTTGAAGGAATTCATCAAGAGACACCCTTCTCACCCATTCTTTTCGTTTAAGTTATTTTTTTTTATTTAAGATGGTGATGTTGAGATACGATTATGGTTTTTGGTTGGATACCCTCACCATGAACTAATTTAATAGTTGGTGAAGGATGGTTGCGTTGAACGCTATTTGCTATGTTTTGCTTTTAATAATTGAAAATGCGATGGCATTGTTTTTCCTATTTGGCATGATCTTAATTGTTTTCACAAATACAACGCCAAGCGAGAGCTGGCTTTGTTGGCTTATTGAACCTTAATATCTTAACCGACTTAGAGAACAACGAACAAATAATAGATACTAAGGTGAGATTCTTCGAGAGAAGATTTTCAAGTAGATGAACTCAATTCGGGAGTGAAATCTACCCCTTAGGAGAAAAAGATTGGGACTTAATTAAATTAATTTATGAAAAAGCTGTTTTATAGAGATATAAATGTTTTTGCATAGTTAATTCAAGGAATTGCCATCGAGAGAGGAAATGCCAACTTTGAATCTGCTCAGCAACCAACGCCAAGACATGATTTATTAAAAGCTGGCATGGCATGAATAGCATGAAAATCAGGCATCCCTTGCCAACACTCATCATACATTTTAAAACTCTCATTGACAACGTTGTTGTCTTTTATTTCCTTCTTTTCAATTTGCTTTCAAAACCAACTTCAAAACAAACAAACTTTTCTTTGACAAGTAAAACGAATAAGCAATTAAACTCTTGACCAATCCTTATGGGATCGATAACTCAGCTTACTGTTGTATTACTTGGAAGAAAGTGTATACTTGCACACAAAAGAATCTTTCTTGGCACTGTTTATTCATTACCAACGCATTTTCACCCCTTTTGCCAAGCTCTCTCACGAGTCCTACAGTACCGATACACTTTTTAACTACTAAAAAAATGAGTAAATCAGGGGGTATCGATACGACCTATGACAATACCGATACGCCTTTTAGATTTTGCTTGAGTTAGTCAATAAAAAGCATAGGGTACCGATAATGGTTCATCCTATATCAATACACGAGCCTAGAATTCGAATTCTAGAGTTTGCAATTTATTCCCAACACCCCAAACCTTCATGGTAAAACCCCAAATCAAACCTACAAGTTATGGAAGGTAGTTTAAGTGATTTCCTACCATTTTTACACCATTTTAATACCAAATTCGGATTTAGCCATTAAAGGGGGTCTCAAGCACTCAAACAACCAAAACATCAAACCAAGCAATAAGCAATCTAATTTATGATTTCCAAGAAGACAAAGTAGTTAGTAGTGTACTAAACTTGATGATACCACTGGACAATGAAACCTCAAGCCAAGCCTTCAAGCTTTCTTCTTCCCAGGCTCCTTGGAAGAATCTCCCACTTCATTAACTACAAGAAAATGTTGTAAGATGAGTTACAACATTGTTGGGAGATTAAAAGAGACTAAAGATATGATTCTACAACAAGAAAGGGAGCAAAAATCCTCAATCCCATTCTTCTTCCGCAACCCCCACAAAAACTCATCATCCACGAAACTTGATGATTTTCATCTCAAAATGTAGATCCCTTGATGTAAATTTCAACACCCTTGACTCAAAATCCAAAAATCCAACTCAAAACTACCAAACTTCAACCTTTTCTTGGGTGTGGGAGTTGGGATATGGAGAATGGCTAAGGAAAGAAGACAAGGGGGAACAATGGTGATATCACCATCCCCTTTTCTGCAGAGGAAATTAAAAGCCTCCTACCCCTCCTTAAAAAATAAGATAAAATTACCTCATTACCCAAGACCCAAGACCAAGAACAAAATACAAGCCCACAGGGCTCCCAAGAGCATCCAAAAGCCCAAACTCTCGTCCCAAAAACAAAGCACACGCTTTGGGTTAAACCGACCTTCAAATTTCAAAATCCGGGTCGTTACAACTCTCCCCTCCTAAAATAAAATTCCATCCTTCAAATTTACATGATGGAGAAAGATACGGGTAAAGTAACCTCATATCCTCCTCGGTCTCCGACGTAGCCTCTTCGACCCCGTGGTTCCTCCACATCATCTTTACTAAAGGTATGCACTTGTTACGAAGCTCCTTGACTCCTTCATCCAAAAATCTTCCCGGTTCCTCTTCATAGGTTAAGTTTGTACTGATCTCAATCTCCTCAACCGAGATAACATGAGAAGGATCAAAATGGTAGCGTCTCAACATAGAAATATGGAAGACATTATGGATGTATGCCATCTCCAGAGGCAAGGCTAGCTGATTAGCCACGAGTCTAACTATCTCAAGAATTTCATAAGGTTCAATAAACCTCGGGCTCAACTTGCCCTTACGTCCAAAATAGATAACTCTTTTCCACGATGACAACTTGAGAAATACCTTATCACCAACCTCATACTCAATATGCTTGTGTTTTCGATCTGCAACAACTTTTTGGCGATCAAAAGCTACTTGTAACCTCTCTTTGATGATTTGTACCTTCTTCTCAGTTTGTCTAATCAATTCTGATTCCACAATCTTCCTCTTGTTGAGCTCAGTTCAACAGAGTGGGGTCCTACACTTGCGCCCATACAAGGCTTCAAAAGGAGCCATCTTGATACTCGACTGAAAGCAATTGTTATAGGCAAATTTAAAAAGTGATAAATGCTTTCCCCAACTTCCTTCGAAGTCAATGATGCAACAGCGGAGGATATCCTCTAAAATCTGTATAACACGCTCGGACTGACCATCCATCTAAAGATGAAAGGCGGTGCTGAAATGCAACTTGGTATCAAAAGCTCATGTATCTTCTTCTACAACCTTTCCGTGAGTCGTGAATCTCTCTATCCAATATAATCGATGATGGCACTCCATGCAACCTCATAATCTCTTGGATATACAATCGTGCCAGCCTCTTAAGCGTAAAATCCATACATACATGCAAGAAATGGGCAGACTTGACAAACAATCCACTATCACCCATAAGGCATCATGCTTCCTTTGGGTTAACGACAAACCCGTTACAAAATCTCTGGTCACCCGATCCCACTTCCCTTGTGGAATCTGGATGGGTTGGAGCAAGCCTGAAGGAACTTAATGTTCGGCCTTAACATGCTTACAAGCTAAGCATCTGGTCACAAACTCGGTTACAAACCTTTTCATACTAGGCCACCAATAGAAGGGACGAAGGTCCTGATACATCTTATTGCTGCCCGGATGCATAGCCAATAGGCTACGATGCGCCTCACGAAGAATCCGACCCCTCAAATCCTCTAAAGCTGGGACACACAACCGACCCTTGTAGTACAAGATCCTACCATCCCGTTCCTCAAAACTAGACATCTCGCCCCACTGAACCATCTCTATCTTTGCCACAAGTTCCTCATCCAATAGTTGCATTCTCTTGATCTCTTGCACTAGGGTAGGTTCCACACGAAGCTCGGCTAGAAAACTGTCATCCTTGGTCATCCTCAAATGAGAAAACATCGAATTCAAGTCTGACATAGACTTCCGAATCAAAGTATCGACCACAACATTATCTATACTAGGGTGATACTTTATGATGCAATCATAGTCCTTTAGTAGCTCGATCCATCTTCTTTGCCTCATATTCAACTCTTTTTGGGCGAGGAGGTACTTAAGACTCTTATGATCTGTATAGATGTAGCACTACTCTCCGTACAGATAGGGCCTCCAAATCTTCAACGCGAATATAACTGGCGCAAGATCCAAATTGTGAGTAGGAAAATTCCTTTCATGAGGCTTAAGATACCTCGAGGTGTAAACAACCACCTTACCCTCTTGCATGAGGACACAACCAAGCCCATTCAACGAAGCATCACTGTAGACCACATAATCCTTTCTCGACTTAGTTTGCGTTAAAACTGGGGCTTTTGTCAAATAAGTCTTCAAGTACTCAAAGCTTTGTTGTCTCTTCTTATTCCACTCAAACGAAACTCCTTTCTGCAACAATTTGGTCATATGTGCTATTATGATAGAGAAACCCTTGACGAACTATCGGTAATATTCGACAAGTCCAAGGAAACTACAAACCTCCAAGATATTCCTAGGTGGTTTCCATTCCACCACAGCTTGAATCTTTTAAGGGTCAACACCGATCCCATCTGCGCAACAAGGTGGCCCAAAACACCACATCGAAAAGCCAAAATTCACACTTACTGAATTTGGCATAAAGTTGTCTTTCCCTCAAGGTTTGAAGGATAACACGAAGGAGGTAGTCGTGCACCTCCTCCAAGCTCGAAAAGACCAAGATGTCATCGATGAAAACCACCACGAACTGATCTAGGTAGTGTTGAAAGATTCGGTTAATCAAATCCATAAAAACTACTAGCACGTTGGTAAGCCCAAAAGGCATTACCAAGAACTCATAATAGATATATCGCGTCCTGAAGGCAGTTTTCTGAACATCCTCCTCCACCACCTTTAACTGGTAATATCCCGACCTTAAGTCGATCTTTGAAAACACACGAGCTCCTCTCAATTGGTCAAAAAGATCACCAATCCTTGGAAGGGGATAACAGTTCTTCACCGTTACCTTGTTGAGCTGGCGATAGTCAATGCACATCCTCATTGAACCATTATTCTTCTTGATAAACAAGACCGGTGCACCCCAAGGTGAGATGCTCGGTCGAATGAATCCTCTTTCCAAAAATTCTTGAATATGATTCTTTAATTCCCTCTATTCGTTCGGTGCCAGACATTGGTGTCGTACTAGGCATTACCTCAATCCGAAACTCTATCTCACAATCAAAAGGTAATTTGGGTAACTCCTCTGGAAATACATCGGCAAACTCTCTCATATTTTGAAAGCTCTCGAGAATCGGACTCTCAACTCTAGTATCAACCACCTGGGCCAAGAAGGCCTCACAACCTTTTTCAATCAATCTTTTTGCTGCCAAGGCCGATACTACATTGGGAAGACAATGATTTCTTTCACCTTTCACAACAAGCTTAGACCTGTCTGAACCCCAAAGCTTAAGGCTTTTTCCTACAATCCAAACTCGCATCATGCCCAAACAACTATTCCATTCCCATAATGGCATCAAACTCTTAGAAGGGCAACACCATCAAATCTGCAAGGAACACTAAACCTTGAACCTCTATCGGGCATCTCTGATAAACCTTATCTACCAAGACATTATACTGGTCACATACACCCCAACCTCAAGATCCTCGGTCAGAATGCCCCACTAATGAGATATCCCACTACGAATGTAGGAATAGGTAGACCTCGAGTCTACTAATGCAAAATTAGGAACAAAAAACAAGGTAAATGTACCTGAGATGATGTCAGTAGCCTCACAGTCCCCCCGAGCCTTGACTGCGTACTGCCTCACTGGTGCCCTAGTGGTAGACTGAAAGGTAACCCCACTCGAATATCCCGACGTGTGGCTTGCTCCTCTCCTAGCGAAGCCTCGACCCCTCTAAGCTGGATAAGAGGTCCTCTAATCCTGCACTGGCGTAGTGTTAGCAGCCTTAAGACAACCCTTCAAGAAATAGTCCCGTGAACAAAAACCATAGCAAAATCTATATGTCCCCCAACACTCCCCCTAGTGTCGACGTCCACACTGGTTACAAATGGGTGGGCCTGTATTCCTTGTTGATCCTCCAGAATTCATCCCCGATACCGATAACGAAGTCATCCCATGTTTAACCCAGTCTAACTGGTGATCAAACCTCCCACTCTGACTTGCAGCTCCTCTAATAGATCCTCCATAACCTCGGTTCTTCCTTAAAGAAGATTAGGAATTGTTGTCGGAGAAGTTCTGGGTCATCCCACTTGAACCCCCTTGCCCACTAGACTGACCAAGCCATGTGCCCCCTACTTGCTCTAGTGCCTTAGCACTCGTGGCAAACTCAATTACATCTCAACTTTTCGGTTACAACCAACTCTGGGGCAAACCTGCTGAACTTTAGAAAATCTTGATCGTACTCAAACACCGATCGATTCCCCTCCACAAGATGAGTGAACCGATCCCTTAAACTATCAATTTAGGCTTCAACAGTATACTTCCTTTGGAAATCCTCAAAGAAGTTGTAACACCCCCTTCCCAATCTGGTAGAGAACCGGGGTCAATTTTAAACTTTTTCAAACTTAGGGAATTAAACTCACCAATTAATAGTATGAGAAATTTTATTACTATTTTAGGTCATTTACCAGTCCAATTAATCTATTCGAATTTTAGTGGCTTCCTAAGTCTGGAACTTAACAAATTTTACCATTCATTAAGACCTGTATCGATACACCCCAGCCTGTATCGATACGAGTTCTCATAATTTAAACCTACATTCTTTTCTACAAAGTTCTGTATCGATACGCCATCACCTGTATCGATACGGGTTGACCAAAGTTTGACTTCTTCTAACAGACTGTTTCGATACAGCTAAGCCCATATCGATACACTTTGGTCAAACGTTGACCGTTTTGATACATCTTAAGGGTCGTATCGATCCAATTAATTTCTAGAACTTGCTTCCAAAACCTAGTTCGGTACACCCTCAAAGTGTTTCGGAACGCTCTGTTTTTCTTAGCCAAATTATGCTAGGCTGTTTCGATACGCCATGACCCGTATCGAAACGCCTGGCCTGTAATGACATATTTTATCTTGTTATAGTCATTTTAACCAATCAAATGTTGTCCAAACATTACCAAATTTTACCAGCAAGTCACAAATCTACAATTCTGATAGCATGTCAATTTTTAGAGCAATCTGAATCCATTTACCTAGTTTTCACCTTTTAGCACTTTTAAGCCCATTTTACTAGTTCCATTTTTTCACAAACATACCATTTTGTCCACACAACATTTATGCATCTCTTGGCCATTATACACATATCAAAATAACTACATATGACTTGTCTAAAGCATATTCCACCTTACTAGGAGTCCAGAACAAAAGATGAACATACATATAGTTTGAGGAGGTGACTTGCAACCACAACACACGATCGAGGCTCAAGATACTTCAAAGTCCTGAAATGCATGAGACACACATACATTAGGCTTACATGGCCTAGTTAGGTAGTTCTAATAAAGTAAAGCATGTAAATAACATGAATGACATGCTAAAATTGAATATAACATATTATCATTCTTAGGCATTATGATTATACAACTAATTACATAATCTCATGCTTAGTCATTTATCATACTTACACATAAACATAGCAAGATTTAACACATACCAATTTCTTAAATATGGTGACAATGGATACACGGATTCCCCTTTACGCCAACATATCGGAAATTAGGCCGTAGCCTTGAGTCGTAGCTCCAGATAGGTCCCTTAGACAATCCATCCTTATCTCACCACATAAAGGCCGTATCCAAATCCCTTACTTAGTGAGCTCAAAAATCCTATGGCATGCCAATTGTATCAAATGCCCATATTTACACAATTTCACAAATTTAGCATATTTCACATCTTTCAGATTATAACGTATCAAATATCAAAATCGAGCCTTGACTCCATGCCACATAGTATCAAGTTTCACACTTTCAGTAAATCATGCTCAAACTTACATATCAAATCAATACAAAGCACTTACCCGATTTGCTAATCGAATCCAACATGGTTGCTCTATGTGAGCCCTTAATAACATATGAACATATTCACAAAATAATGCAACGAGATGGCACCGAGCCTATCCCCAGACACAACTACACTCACCATAGAGTATGAAGGTTTTTAGGATTCCCGGATTTCAATTCCTTTGCTCCTAGACTTGATCGGAGATGATGGATTGTTCTCCTCCAAATTTTGAGCTAGGAAAACATAAGGAATCATCATAACCAATATAATAACATGGTTCAAAGATTAGGCTTAAAGTTTTTAACTTGAAATTAAACTTTAATCGCTTACGGAATTCAACAACTGAGGAAGGGTTTTTCCTTACCCAAGTGATAGCTTTGCTATGGTGCTTTTGAATCAAAGAACGATTGAGCTTATGGTAACTAACAAGAGAGGTGCGTGCTTGAGCTTATGTTGATGGTAACAATGGAGGTGCTTGCTTTGTGGAAGACAAGGTTAGTGTTTTAGCTTTCGAGAAGGTTGAACAAAATGAAGGAAGCTTTTTCTCTTTATCATTATTCCAAAATAAACACTTTTATCATTTCCTCACCTCCTCAACAACCACTAAAAACATTTCCCTCGCTTGAGGGTTTACTTTGCCTTTAAACGGATTCGAAACATGGGACCCATTTCGATACACCCTTTTAGTGTATCGAAACGCCTAGCTCACAACCGTTTCGATACAGGCACATCTGTATCGAAAAGCTCAGCTGAAATCAAAATTAAAATCTGGATTTCTTACAAAATGGTCCTTTACCCAAAACAAGTTCTACCAACTTCCATTACTTAAAAATTGGGTACAATAGTTGAACAATTACATTATCGGATACAAAATTTTTGATCATCGGAGCTTACTTCAGCTAGGCCAATTTTCAGGATGTGACAGAAGTCATCGAAAGTGGGTTGGTTAGGACACCATCCCAACTCTACGGTCTCCCACCATGTTCATGCATTCTCCTTTAGTAGAGAAGTGACACAAGCCAACTTGTCCTTCGATCCCAAGCTCATCTGCCTCAAAATCTATTGCATATCTCACAACCATTGATCTGCTTGAATTGGGCCATCTTTCCCCGAGCCAAGGAAGTACTTTTCCTCATACCGGTGAAACCTTTCTATTAGTGTCTCACGAGGCGTAACCGAGGGCCTAAGGATGGACCTCACGATTTAATAAAGAGCATGGTATAATTGGGTGAAATACTCGATCCTTCGCCCTCTCTCGTCTCCTGACTCATCCTCAGTGTTAGGCACATACTCGTCATCATATTCCTCTTCGTGAGAACCCTAACTCTCATTGTAGCCATACGATACTCTAGGCATGATATGCTTTCTGCACAAGGTAAAGAAACAAGGTTACACCATCAAATTTCAGCTTAAACCAAGTACGACTTCAACTTATGGGCATGTACTCGCTAGACACCTATTTACCACTTTAGACTCTCCGGAGGACTTCACAGAACAAGCTAAACCTAGGTTCTAATACCACTATATGTAACACCTGTCGCAACCTTCTTTTCAGTGTTTCGATGTTTTAAAACAAAAACAATGGAGTCGCCACCAATCTTTTTAAAAGGTGTGATTGGATCACCTAAAAATGAGTCGTTTTAATAAAACTATTTTATTTTATTAAAACACCGATTTTGGTCTGCAAAAACACAAAAACGGGTTTGGGAGTCGATTACGCGTGGGGAAGGGTTAGCACCCCCCACAACGCCCCAAAATTGGTACCTAGCCGATTACAAAAAGTTTTAAAGTTGGATTTTTCGAATTCACATAGAGCTTAAAATTATTCTCCTTTTATGAATTTAATTCCATTTTAACGGCCTTACTATTCAAAAAATAAACTTCAATTAAAATATTTTTTTAAAATAACTAGGGCTAACTAGGGCTTTCAAGATCCTAATCCTAGGGTTTCCTAATCTAATAAACAATAAATAATAAGAAGGAGACGAAGCAAATTAAATTAAAATATTTTTTTAAAAGAACTTGAATTTCCAAGATTTAAAAGGGTTTGAAGATAAAAAAAAGGTGTATCCTTTCCGAGTTGGATCAATGCCTTGTTACTTTGTTATTTTTATATTTGAGAATGAAATTTTACGATTTTTACTTGTTGGTTAAAAAGAATTGCAAAATAAATTAATTATATTTTTAATAAAAGAGATTTTATTATTATTAGATTTAAAAAAAAGGTGAATCTTTCTCAAAATTGAGTCAACATTTTTCTTTATTAAATTTTTAAAAAGAGTGATTTTTTATTATTCTTTCGTTTTTATTTTCCTTTTTTAGGATAAGGGAAAAGTTAATTTATTTTAAATTTATTTTTTAAAAAGGTGACCATATTAAAAAAAACAAAATTCATTGCCAAGAAAACAATGATTGATTTGTGAAGTTTTAAAGCTTTATTTTTGGAACAAAGTAGTGGGAAAGAGGGGGTTTTAATGAATAGAAGTATCCCAAAAATTTTTGGGTATAAAGCACACACACACAAAATTCCCTCATTGTTCTTGGTCTTCTTCAAAAAAGAAGAATACCGGTGAACAACCACTGTGCCGGTCACCCACCACCGGCTCCAGCCGCCGCTTGTTGGCGGTGGTCTCACTTTATATATATATATATTTAAAATTACTCTAAAAACGCCAAAAATCAGTTTTTAATTCGAAATCGAAGATCAAAGTTCAACAACACGTTCAATCAAAGGTAAGAACAAAACCTAAACTAATATTTAAATTTTAAATAAAATTAACAAATAGAAAAAAAGAAAACAACACAGAAATGTGGAAGAAATTGCTTGCTTTGATTCCAAAAAAAATTCGAATACAATTGCAGCAAACTCGAGCCACTCCTCTGTGAATTTCTTGAGTATTTTTCTATTGATTTTCAGATGAATATACAAAGGGGAGAATGAGCTTTTATAGAGTTTAAAAACCTAGCAAACAGGGCATTTGAGGACAAAAAACACGTAATTCTAGCTAAAATACAGCTCATAATTCAAATCTTGATTGTTGACTTGCCCCATGTTCGAAATCAAATCTGACTTTTGTCCGATTTTGCTCAAATTTGAGTGATTTTATTCCCAAAATAAAATTGAATTAGTGTTCGAATCCCCCTTTCTTCCTTTGGCATGTGAGCGATGGCGAGTGGAAACGAAAACGACGCAAGTGAGGGTGAGGGCTGGACGGTGGTATCCGACGCTCTTCCTTGGATTCAGAACGACGACGGCTGACATCGAGACAGGCTGGAACCGCCATCTGCAGCTTTGATCGGGGAGGGTTAGGAGAGCCAAACCCGCGCTCGTGGATCGCACACACCAGGCGCGTGACGGTGCGAGTGGCTCCCCACCCCTCCTTTTAACTGATTTAATTTGGACCATCTGATCTTTTTCCCTAGATCCAACGACCACCATTAAATCCTGCATATGAGAAATAAAAAATGGGTTAGTTGGGCTCACATTGCTTATTTTTTGGGCTTTTAATAAATTAAAATGACCCCTTATTATTTTAAGGTGGGTATTAATAAATGGATCCTTTTTATTTATAAATGGATTTTTATTAATAGATATTATATTATATACAAAATATGATGAATAAATAAAAAAAGAAATGATAAAAATATTTAAAATAAAATATTAAAAAGGTTCGGGTGAAAATCAGTGACAACAACTGCCCCTTCTTTGCTTATTCCAGTGAAACAAGAATATAGCAATGAACATGAGGCATAAATTTTCGCCAGTCACCGATTTACTGCTCGGATTCATTCTCCTGATGCCTGAACAGATTGGTGGGTTCTATTCTCCTAATGCCTAAATAGATAGATAGGATCCATTCTTCTTGAGCCCCAACAGAGAGATAAGTTCTATTCTCCACGTGCCTGAATAGATGATGGGATTCCATTCTCTTTCGTCTGAACGGATAGCCGAGTTCTATTCTCTATGTGCCCGAATAGATGAGCAGGGTTCCATTCTCCTTACGTCCGAACGGGTAGACGGATTCTATTCTCCGAATGCTCGATAGATGAGCGGGTTTTATTCTCCTCAAGCCCGAATAGATAGACAGGTTCTAAAAAAGGGTTCCATTCTCCCCATGCGCAAATGGATAAGCAAGCATTATTCTCCTTATGCTTGAATAGATAAGCATACTCTATTCTCCTCATGCTTGAATAGATAAGCGGGCTCTATTCTCCTTATGCATGAATATATAGGCGGGATCCATTATTCTTACGTCCGAACGGATGGACGGTTCTACTCTCCATGTTCCCGAATAGATGAGCAGGGCTCTATTCTCCTTACGTCAGAACGGATAGATGGATTCTATTCTCTAAATGCTCGAATAGATGAGTGGGTTCCATTCTCCTTACGTCTGAATGGATGGATGGGCTCTTTTGAAAAAGCTTTCGTACCTGTAAAAAAATCTGATATATGATGCAATTACGATGAACATTCCCCTAAGGATGTTTGAAACATTAATGCATGACTCATTTCTTTTGCCTTTTAAATTCTTTTCCTTAGAATTAACATTTCCTTTGGTTTTTGAATCCACACGTTTACTTGCTCAGTCCAGGTAGACAGTTGCGATGTTTCACTGTATTTCTTCGACTCATGGAAAACATCTGATCTTTGTAAATTTGCTCACTCAATCCAATGATCTCATACTCCTAGTTGGAAGGACAGACTTCTTTAACTGTCTCTGCTTCACCATTCTCATTCTTTATACCTCTTTGCTTCATCGAAAACATCTGATCTTCGCAGGCAAATATCTCAAGATCTACTATCATTGTAGTTGATACATTAATATTGAGTGTAAGGCCTCCTTGAATAGTCTTGAAAGCTTCAAGTCTTCATATGCCCCTTAAAATAACATTAAGCACTTACAGTTCTTCTTGTGAATTCTCAAATCCTTGCCCCTACAGAGCATCTTGAAGCTTACTTCCACCTTGAATGTATTTGATGTTGGCGCTTTAATCTCTTCTACTCACACCTACCAAACTTAGGGATCTTGAGAACTCTGGTTAATATAAATTGCCCCTACTGGTGGCACAGTTTACCCATTGGGAACACTTCTATCCCCTTTTTATGCTTTAAGGATCTTCAAACTTGCACCCTTCAATCACATGTGTTTTCATCTTCTTAATGCAAGGTGATGCCCCCATTCAATCTGAGGTTCACTTGTCAGCCACTTCACTATTTCTTGATGTGACGACGAATATTTGCTCATAATCCCTACGGTTGGGATCAATACCAAGAAATCATTAGCTTTTCATAATTCTATGTCAATCTACTCGTAAGATGCAAGAAAAGGCTAGAAATGAGAATTTAAAGGAAGATGTCATGGCAAACACAGAAAAGAGCAAAGTTAGATGCCCCAAAATTCGTAGTATGAATAATTCATAAATCCATCAACCAGATAGTTTCCCACTTTTAGGTGGCTCTCTTTTACTTACACCCTCCCCAAATTTTAAATTTCCAACTTTTCTAATCTCAATTAGACATTAGAAGTTTCGAGGTCCTAGAAGAAAGGTTAACTCGATTAGGCAAAATGTTTTCTGAAAACAAACTCTTCTCCAATATATATGTGTGACGTAGGCTAGGCTCCGGTTGCCAAAAAAGGATATATAGGCTCAAATATATGTTTTAAGGGTAATTAAACCAAGGATTAAGTTTTCCTGATAAAATCTTCCTTCTTTTTTTCCTTGGATCACTCTAGACTGCCCTTTTTGGGTTTTCACCCTAGAGTTCATTTCCTTTTTTGGCAGATGTCTCGATTGAAGAACTTGTTTCTAATTTTCCTTCAGTCTCCAGCTCTCATTCTTCCTTCTTTTTCTTTCTTTCTTTCTTTCTTTTTATGTCCTTTTCATTATGAATTTAGGACATTTGCCTGATCTGACGTGTTTTTTCCTTTGCTTGCAAATTTCATCCTCTTTGCCCCCAGTGTGGGAAGTGATCCTTGGTTAGGGTTTTAATCACAAGAAAAATATCAAGCTCAAAGGGGATAATAAGAGATTTTTATTTTCTTTTCGTGAAGGGAAATGAAGGAATGTCAAATGTCATTTCGCACACAAACATCATCGAAGAGATGCCATCTTCAGTTGGTAGATGTTTTAGAGCTATCACTTTATTCAAAGTCCCTAACAACAATGTCTGAGAGGAAACTTCACTCAAAATTTGTACATGGGATCTGCCCATTAATCCCGAACACATTTTATTTCCCCTACCTCGGGATTAGATCCAAGAATCATTCATACAATCAATAATAGGGGCTCGCCAGAAAGATGTATTTTGGAAGAGAAAATGGATGAAAATGAAAAGAAGAAAAATGAAATGTTTTCCAGTTGAGAAAAATAAAAAAGAAACAAGTAAATTAACATAGAAGTCCTTACAAAAGATCCCTAATGCTCAAGAGCAAAAGCAAAAAGGTTGGTTCTAAGCATGACCCCAATTGTCTAAAAAGATTAAGCATTATTCCAGGAAAGCATGAACGAATTCCAGCCATTCTTGCTTCTATCTGCTTCGTGACAAGATTCCATTGTTCAGGTTAGAGGTGCTTGCCATATTCTCATTCCTCAAGTCTTCCACTTTTGATGGCTGCCAATATCAACTCTTTGTTCATGACCATGTCCGTGAAACTCTTACTGACATGGTTTAACATATGGTCATAGAAGGGACCATTTAAAGTCTCCACGAACATCGGAGTAACCTCATTTTCCATCAGTGGGGGTTGTACTTGGGCTGCCACATTTCGCCACCTCTGGGCATACTAAAAAAAGCTCTCGTCAGGACCTTGTTCCATATCCTGCAAAACGAGCCGGTTATGGATCATGTCTGTCACATGCTTGTAGTGTTCAAAGAAGGCTCTTGGCAGATCTCTCCAAGTTCATATGTTGACCTGACTCAGTTGAGTATACGATCAGGTAGCAGACCCCGATAGACTATCATGGAAATAGTGGATCAGTAACTTATCGTTTTCCAAGTGTTGTGACAATTTCTTCGACAGTACATGGTCAAGTACGCCAAAGAGCAAGTGGTCACGTCATATTCTCGAAGTTGGGAGCTTTGAATTTTGGAGGAACCACCAAGTCAGACACTAGGCTCAAATCTCTAGCATCTACACCACTATAAATGTTTTCTTCTTGTAGAGCTCTAATGATCTCTTCGAGCATGTCACGGCGATCCTCTAGCTTCTTATTCATTCTGGCCATGTCGACCACCTTATTGAGAACCCCAATGTCTCGGTTCTCCCTACGATTTATACTAGACTCTGCTGGAATATCAGTTGAGGTTTTTTCCGTGTAGATATGGAACCTCCCACTCGGTGGAAATGTTTGAGTGGTCATCACGGGCCGGGGTGACAGAACGTCAACAACTTCAACTATCTCTCTTTCTGGGTCTCTGAATCCCAACATAGCAGCTATCTGGCTGACAATGTTTCTTTGAGCTTGTACAATTTCCTCCTTCAAGTGTTTCACCATTTTATCGAGCCCATCTTGGGTACTCTTGTGGTTTATTTCAAGAGTTGTCAATCTATCTTCTAGAGACATGGCTCGAGTATAATATTTCTATTTGAAAAGAGTTTGCCATAATTAATCTTTTTATTATGTGTGTATGCATGCAATGATCACACCATAAATTAATGCAAGCAACAATAAAAAATGCAAATGCATGAATACAGGTTGATAAGTGTTCAAAAGTATTATTTTTATTACCCTTTTTACTCATATTATTGTTAGACTTAGGACATATTTTAGTTGCATTATTAGGCATTCATGCATATTTTCATAATTTTCTTCACTGTCATGCTTGATTTCATACTTTAGTTAAAATTGTGGAAAAAGATGTTGCGTATGTGTGTTTCGTGTGTGTAGGATTTAATTCCCGAAGAAATTGAAGACAAGAAGAGAAGAAGAGTTATCGATTTGGCTTGGTGGTTAGGCGTGTAGCCTACCAACCAATTGAATGATGCCACATTTTCCTATCAACCAATTTTCATTTGCCTTTAAACCAATTGAATGATGCCACATGTCATCATCTGATTGGTTATAATTAAATTTAAAAATTCAAAAAAATTAATTTAAAAATATTTTTAAATGTCACCTTCACTTTACACGTGACATTGCCACGTCATCTCCCCATGTCATGTTGGAGTGTCATGTCAGCCCTAAACGGTCAACGTTTGTTGACTAACGATTTACATCCATCGATAGTGAAAATTGCACGAAAACCAAACGTTAAGGGGCTGTTTGCACCCAAAAAAAGAGAATAGGTGCTAAAATGACCAAAAGGTAAAATGTTGGGGGGGCTATTTTTGACTTTATGCCATTTGGTTTTTAGTAATTAAAATGCCTTGCAATTATTTTCTATATGCTAATACGTCATTTTTCTAAATCCATTGCCATGCGACGGTTGGCATTGTGTGCTTATTGCACCTTAATATCTTAATAGACTTGAGGGGCAACGACCAGTTGCCAGATTCTAAGGTGAGAAGCTTCGATAGAAGATGTTCATGTAGATGAACTTACTTCGGAAGTGAGTCAACCCCTTAGGAGTAAAGATTGACACTTAATCAAGTTAATTGATGAAAAAATTCACTATAGACATATAGGGGTTTTATCGTGGTTAACTTATGGTATTGCCATTGACAGAGGCAATACTATTTTTAATAACCCAAGGCATGACGTTATTAAAGACTGATATAAGTAGCATGAAATCCAGGCATCCCTTGCCAACGCTCATCATTCAATTGAACACTTCGTTGTCAGACTAAATTTATTTTCACTACACTATTTTACATCTTTTTAATCTAAAACCCAAAACATTTCAAACACTTTAAATTCTTTCAAACAAGTAAACATTGAGCAAATAAGTTCTTGGTCAATCCTTTTGGATTCGATACTCAACTTAATGTTGTATTACTTGCTGACTGTGTATACTTGCACTCGTAAGACTCACCTTGGCATTATTCTTTGGCACTTCTACACTAAAATTCTATCTTTTTCCAAGCGTTAGCAAAGCCGACAAGTTTTTGGCGTCGTTGTCGGGGATTGTGACAGAATTTATGTTAGAGTATGCCCAAAGACCAATCATAAGATGATTGTAAATGACATTTGTTTTTACCTTGTTTATTCATATAGAGGCATTGCCATTATTGTTTTCATTTACAATTCTTTGTGCATAAATATACTGAATTATAATAAAGTCCTTAGAATAATATGGTTATTCTTAAATGTCCTTAGTCGAGTATTATTGTGGGTGTGGACAACAATAATGCATTAAGACTAATATATAGTTGATTGATGACAAAGTGTTGTCATTTACATGGAGATGTCAAAATCAATACATAAGTATGTGTTAGAGAACGACATACTAGACTGACCCGCTATGTGTATATTTCTTGGATTATTATGTGACAATCACAACATTGGTCATAGTGATAACTACATGTATGATCCTTAGAATTAAGATCATCATTATTTCAACATCGTGAGTGACATATTTTGATACAGTAAAATGTGGGTCGTAACTGACTACACTATAAAGACTGATATTGGATATGTTACAATCTATGTAGTGAGATATGATTGATCAAGATAGGATTTGTCCCTCATACATAATATGAGTAATATAGTAGGCCACTTGATTGAGTGAGACTAGAAATGCATGGCCATGCTCGAATAAGTTGATATGAGATATCATAGTTATTCATTTATAATAGTCTACTCAAGATATAAAGAAATATTAGATGGACTATACAAGTGTGACTATTCCATGACTTGTGTCCAATCTAGACAAAAGGATGTAATACATGAAAAGAGTTAATCACGAAGAGGTTATGTCGAATCATGATTTCTTGTAACTTAAGTGACAATGACATATTGCTAGATGTCACTCATTGTTTGTAATATTAGAAATTTTATAATATTTACTACTAACGTTACATGAATCTACAGGGTCACTCCCACAATTGAAATGAGCATATATTACATGAATTATATATGTACAAATTTGTTATACATGGATTTAGTTAGATTGATATATATTTATTTTAATTACAACTCTTTTAATATATAAATAATATAATTCGATTTAAATCAATATATATATTAAAATCCTAATTAAATTTAAATTGGGATTATATATATATTAAAATCATAATTAAGTTGAATTGAGATTATATATATATATATATAATATTAAAATCCTAATTAAAATTAAATTAGGATTATATATATATATATATTGAAATCCTAATATGAGTTGAATTAAGGTTACAAAGGGTATATACAGGCATGAAAGATCTAGCAACCATGAATGCTTTTTGGGAAAAACCTTCTAAATAGTTTAGAGAGTTTTATATGCTCATTTTAACTAGGTGAACTACGTAGAGGTTGGAGCGTTATCATTGCAACTTAATAATCGACATCGTTGAATCGTGATTGGATGTGCATCTTCTCCAAATTCAAAATTCAAAATTTTAAACGGGTAATTCTTCACCCTTATTCTCCTCAATTCGTTCCTCGTACATGGATCTCTAGTGGTGATCGATGGATAATTTTTCCGCTGCACCATAGGGTGTACTAGAGTGACCCAACAGTGGTATTAGAGCCATTTGTATGATTCGGATTCAAGTTTTACTTACTCGGGTGATGTAATTGTATGAGATACATATTATTTTTCGATTTATTTTGTGAATATATTGTATTTGCACGAGCAAATCTATTCAATCATGGTTAATCTGTTAACCCAGTTAAAAGATGTTCCTAAGATCGATGATTAAGAGTTAATCATATGGATCTTTGTCAATAGTGTTTGAAATATTATATGTTACTTGTTAACATATTCAATATGGAGTTTTAGATGTTAAGTGTTAACATATGCGGGTTATAGTTATATATTAGACTAATGGTTAGTCTATAGATTTCGTGCGAGAAAGTAACAAGAGTTGTTTCAGTAAAAACCTCGTAGATTTTAGAATCCTAAAAAACACGATAATGTTGATAAAAGTTATCAAATTGTGAGGTTTTTACATAAAAATTAATATGCTAATCTTTAAAAATTTCCCTGCTGTAGACTGAGCAGCGGCAACCCTCCCAGTGGCTGTAGGGCCGCCAGAACCCTGTCAAGGGCTTGACCCCCGCGTATGAACAATCTGGTAAGACCTCAATAATAAACCACATCGTTATTATGTTTGATCTGCACAGTGTTTGGAATGCATGGTTATAGCCCAATAGCCCATTTAGTTTTATTTATAACGTTTTATAAATACAGTATGTGAGTCGTGCCTTTCTCTACTTCTATTGTAATTCTCTTCTCATCTAACTCCCTCGTATGTAAAACATGTTTCTTAAATTGTAATCAATATGAAGAAGCATGGAACAATGTAACGCCTCGGTTCTGGGCATAGAGGTTTTGGGATGGTTTTAAGGTCTGTTGGATTGAGATTAGAGATTCGGGTTAATTTCGGGATGAGTTCAGGGAAAACATATTTTGGAAGGTGATAAAAATATGGAAAAATTATCTAAAATCCTTTTTAAATATATAAAAGGTTTTGGTGAAGTCAATTTTAAAAAATGGTAATTGGAATGTGGACATTTCGATTTAGTGACTAAATTGTAAACTTTGAAAACTATTTTTAATGATTGTTTTATAAAGAGTCAAAGCTTAGATTCTTTAGGAAGCTTATTGTAATTTTAATCAGCTATTCCCTTAATTTGACTTGTTTCAAACGTGTTTTAATTAAAAGGGATTAAAAAGGATTTGGTTAAAAAGATGGTTATTTCCTAAAATCACAAATTGACGTAAATTTCATTTCACAAGATTTCTCTCTATTTTCTCATCAGCCAAATAACCTATTTTCTTCCAAAACTTCTAGATATTTATTCCTTTTCATTTTACTTTGATCTCCATATGATTTCCATGGATTTTCTCAATTAGCTTCAATGGTTTCTTGAAGATTTTCAATCAAATCTTGTCAATTAAGGGAAAAGCAAAGGATTATAGGTAATCTTCATTCCTCTCCTCTAATCAAGGTTCTTTATTGAAATTCCCAAGTATTTGACTCGTTAATTATGTTTCTTAATGAGGTTTTATGATTAATTTGAAGAAAATGGTTAAATCAATCTTTAATTGGTGGATTTGTGTAATTTTCGTAATGAATCTGTTTTGCTGGGTTTAAGGTTGATTTTAATCATGATTCGAAAGTCTAATAATGTTAAGATAAAGGTTTTAACATGGTAATCCCGAGAATATGTGAATCTCTAGTTATTTAGGTTGCTAGATTTGGGTTTTTGTGAAGTTGTGGTGGTTTTATGAATGCTGGAGGTATAAGGTTGATAATATGATGATTTTGGATGTTAATCAATGATAATTGATGGTTGAAAGTGTTAGATTTTGGCTGGGTTAAGTTTGGAGGTTAATCGATGTTGTTTTCGGTTGTTTGAGATAGACGATTGGTAGTTTTTGGCAAGGCAATGTTGTGGAATTGCTTTCTGGGATTTTGAATGCATTGATATGCATTAATCCTTTGTTATTATGTTGTTAAAATAGGGAAGGTTGATCTGAAAAAGATTGGTGAAGCTTTGGAGGCTTCGGACGCTTAGTTTCGCGTTAGCGAATCGAGGTTTCGTGTGTCAGTGAGTGAGAACGTGAATTTTAGCTTTGAAATGTTTTAAAGGTGGCTTGGGAACTTAGATTTGATCTTGAAACGATTGTCTATGTTTGGAAGTAAGTATAAGGGGTTTTCTCTCTCGGTCGTGCTATTATGAAATGTTTTTATGCAGTTGGTTTTGATTACATATTAATACTGTTAAAACATATTTAAAGTATGTGATATATTATTTTTAACCATGGGATGATGAAGGATGCATATGGCAAGTGATCCTTGTAAGTATATGTTTATACTTGTATTTAAAGCATGGTTTGTTGCTTTGGGATAAATAATTTAATGTTGATGCTTTGAAACAGTGAGGTATATGGTTAAATGTAAATTATATTGGCAAGTGATGGTATGAAAATGGTTTTGAAAATGTTATCGGATATAGTTAGATGGCTATAGGATTGAGTGCACTATAATCAAGTCGCCTTGGATGTCGAGGGGTTTATACGTTGTACTGAATACTCCATCCAAGTACCCTAACGATTGAGGAATGAGTATGGTGTCACGTCTCTCATTAGTGAGGTTATACATCTAACGATGAGTGTTGTCGAGGGGTTTATACGGTGTATCGAATACTCCACCACGAGTGTCACAACGGTGGAGGGTAGCTCCCGTGTGTGAACCTTGAGATGCCAGTGAGAATGTATGAAGTGTTGGAACAACACTTGTGAATCTGTGTATCCGATGTTATGTTTTGAGAATAGAACTTGGTTAATGATCACTTGTAAGCTAATAGAATTGTTGATGTATCATGTTTTGTATAATGGGATTTATACATGTTTACTCTTTAAGCTTTGCATATGGTATGTTATGCATATGAGGGCTTAAATTGAGGTTAGCAATGTCAGTTGTGGTTTAATGATACATGTTGCATATAGTTTAATATCCTAGTTTTAAATGGTTAAGTGCATGGTTCTAAGGGCATGATGGTTTTCAAATGATGATTTGAAGTAATTGGAATGAGATTTAATGTGGTTTTTGAAAATGGTTTAAAATGCATTGATGATGTTTTGTTTTTGAGCACTCCTCACTAAGCCTTGTGTGCTTACGCTCTTGTTGTTTATCAGTGCAGAGAATTAAGGCTTGAAAGGCAGCGATGGGCAAGGGATCAAACAAGACTTCGTTAACCGAAAGTATGTTTTTAGCTTAGACTATGAGTAATAAGGGCAATGGGGGATTTGTTGTGTTTTAGGGAGATTTGTGTAAACTCCTTTTTTGAGAAGTTTATATTGCTATTTTGGACTTGTAAATGGCCTTTGGTATTTGGTTTATGCTTTGCTATGGTTTTTGGTATCTTGCTTAAAGTGGTTTTAGGAAGCATGCCTATAGATTTCTATTTGATGCATGTTTCCATGAGTTGATGTTGAATATACCATGTTTGGTTGAAGATTGATCTTTGGATATATTGTGTATATGTTAGAAGCATGTTTAGGTGCTTTGTATAGCATTAAAGACTAAAAAACCAGCAAATTAAGACATTTCAGGCCCATGCGTATCGATTCACCTAAGGCTGTATCGATACGACGAGGCTGAAATGGGCATGGGGTTTCAGTATGATTTGTGGTGTATTAAAACGAGCCTTGGGTTATTTGGCTACTAGAATTCCATGTACCGAAACACTTAAGACTGTATTGGTACGGGCCCATGTTTCGAAACACTTGGATCTATTTTGGTACGGGGTGTATCGATACAAGGTTGGTTATTTCGATACGGCTGGCAGGTAAGTTAGTTATTTTGAGCGTTGGGTGCTTCTATTTTCTTATGTTTTAGTCCCTGAATGTTGTTGATGCAATTAAAAGAGTTTGGATGATCGAATTGAGCTGAGATTTGACACAGTGGCATGAAATATGACTAATTAAAGGTTGGTAACTTTATTTTGGTTGAATTTTTTGTAATTTATTAAAATTACAAATTGGTCCCTAATCCATGTTCTTAATCAATTAAATGCCAAATCGATGTCTGATTGAGTTGATGTTTCTTTTGCTACGAGTCTTATCACTTAGAATGATAATGTGCATCTAGACAAGATAAAAAGAAAAAAATAAGGTCGTTTATTGCGGTAAACCTTCTCGGTTTACTTTAATATTTCCCGTGTGACTCGTTCGGTTCGTTCTCGCGTCTAGGCCAGGTCGAGGGGGTTACATTTGGTAGTATCATAGCCAGGTTTGCGATAATTGGGAGGAAAGTTGTGATTGGTTGGTATCGTTATTGATTGCTTAAGATAAGTTATAATAATTTGGAATGTTGATATTGGCTGAATGTTGATGATTGTTATGTACGGTGATTGTTACATACATGATGATTGTGAATTGAATTCTGTTGTTTGCTATGCACGGTGTTTCCGGTATGTACGTTAATTGTTTTATGTCGTGTTAGGGGGAAATTGGGATGCTCATTGCCTTATTACTATAGTTTGAAAAGTTTTCTAAAATGATTTTAATTAGAAAGAAAGTCTTGGATCCTTGCTTGAAGTTGGCCTGATTGTTTTGTTTGGTTTGGTTTATTATCATGCCTTAGACATAATAGCACGATGGGACCGAGGAGAGATTTGTGATATGGTACAATTGTTGCTGCCTTAGGGCAGGGAAATCAGGAGAACGAAATACCTCATGAAGGGAATCCACCTCCTCCACCTGAGGGTGAGGAGTGAGTACAACCTGAGCTAGCTGGGCTAGTGTTGGGTGTTTGACGCCTTTAGTTCAGGTGATGATTGGAGTTTTCCAAGTTGTTGTTGCTGGAGTGCAAGTGCAAGCACCAGCTTCTGGGAAAACAGGGTTGTCGTTAGAGCGTTTGCGTAGTCTAGGCGGTGTTGAGTATCATGGTTTGTCGCCTGAGGCATCCGAGGCTTGGATGGCCAGTACAATTCGGATTTTGGAACAGATGGGGTGCAATGATACACATAAGTTAGGATGTGTTGTTTCTTTGTTGCAAGGCGATGCTTATAGTTGGTGGACGACTGTAACTACGACAATGGAGCCTAATGATGTGAATTGGGAGTTTTTTCCAAGCTGCCTTAAAGAAAACGTATCTAGGGGTTAGATACTGTATGATAAGAAACATGAGTTCATATCTTTGGTTCAGGGTAGCATGGTTGTGGCCGTGTATGAGGTTTAGTTTGTTCGTTTGAGCCAGTATGCTCCTGAGTTGGTGCCGAGTGATAGGCATCGTTGTGACCGTTTCCGTTATGGTCTGGTGCAAGAAGTGAAGGCTTTCATGTTTTCCTCTGATTATACGGATTTCGATGTGTTGGTTATGTGAGCTAAAGATATTGAACAGAGTTTGGGCTTGTCCTCTCGTGTGGGTGGTTCTAGCTCGGGTAAGAGAGCTGCGGATTCTGGCTCTAGTGGTGGATAGTTTAAGAGACACTGTGATCGTAGATATCATCCTGAGCAGAGATGAGGAGATCTTGGGCGTGGTGCAGTAGTTCAGAGTAATCGAGTGAGGTTTGAGCAGAATGCTTATTGGGTATGTGGATCACATGAACATATGAGGCGAGACTGTATATGTTTGTCTCGCGAGGGTCAGGCTCTTGCTGTTGTGGGTGTTAATGCATGTTAGAGTTGAAGATCGAATGATCACATTAGACGTGATTGTCTGTTGTTGGTTGGTGGAGGCTAGGCTAGAGCACTTTTTGTTGCACCATAGAGAGGATGGTCAGAGAACTGTGGCTCATATAGTGGCAGTTCAACCTGAGGGTGGTGGTCCTGCGAGGGTGTACACATATCACGAGGGACACAATAACACCGATGTGATTGCAGGTACTTTCACTTTACAATCCTTGCCGTTGTTTTCTTTGATTGATTCTGTAATTCAAACTTAACTTTCTCCTCAAGAAAGACTTTGACCTAGCCATCTCCTATAAATACAAGGCTTAGTCGCAAGCCTCCATAGCTTCGAATTGAGAGAAGAAAAAAGGGGTTCTTCGAATTCTTTTTCTTTTTCATTGTTTTGGTTAGATTCATGTTTGGGGATTATTCTTTGTGTATCTTTTGATCCCAACCATGAACTAACTTGATTGGTTTGGGATATTGTGTTTTGTGGTTTTGATAAACAATAGATTTTTTTAGGTTTTTGAGTTTGCAATTTTAATTCAAAGTTTGTTCATTCTTGGTTAATTTTGATTGCGAGTAAATTGGGAGAGGATCTTGTGAATTCATCCATTTATCTAATATCGGTAGAGTTAGATTCAAGAAACAAATGACCATGGTTTTCATACAATCGAACAATGGTGAAGACTAATTCGGCTTAGGAATAAGTTACGAATTTCAACGGCTAAAAGGAGCGCAAGATAGGTTGTTTGTCCACCCTTGGTTCACGCAGGGATGCATTATCAAGGCATGTACAATTAACAAAGTTTCGAGTTAGGGATAATGCGAAACCATTGAAGAACGCTTCACCGAACTTTGAAGTTGTCACCCAATTGCCCAGGCAATCATATCGTTTACAGTTGCTTTGGAAATTGTAGAAGCCATTGCCCTGGCAATCGCAGTTGCCTAGGCGGCAATCTGATTGGATCCAATTTCTGGATGATTGAGCTTCGCTTGCACTCAATTACCAAGACGGTCCATTCTATTATCACTCCACGACTCACAGTAGCCCGATCTATTCTCTCTTATTCGATTACTCTATCTATTATTTTTTATTGCTCTTTTATTTTACTTGTTAATTAGAACCTCTACAATCATCTACTTGTTTTTTTCCTTTCCAACGCAGTAACTTAAGCAAAGTGGCCCAAACCAATCCCTGAGGAAATGATACTCGATACTTATCACTTTATTACTTGCGGCGTGTATACTTACACCATTTGAGTTGCACTTAATCCACGCAACACAGGCAAAGGGTCATCGATTCCATTAAAGTATTGCTTTAGAAGTAGCTTTCATTGGATGATAAAGGTCCTTATTAAGAAATGTTAAAGATATATTCTTTGAATACATCTTAGCATGAGCACCCAGTTCCTTTATTTTTCCGATTAGTCTTTGGAGCCTTGGTCCCACTTTGCCTGATGTATGGGCGAAGAGCTGTAGCTTCTCTAACTAGCATCATCACATGCTTAGTTACATCTTCAATTTAGGATATGATACTTTTGTCAAATTCGTCTCGCTCTTGGGCCCTTCTGACATTGCCCCTAAGCCGAGTAGACCAATAATAATCCCTTCATTTGCATATTCAAAAACCAAGATCTTTGTTTTGTAATAATTGTTTGGTTGTATCGTCGAAGCGGTCCCATAGCAATTGCATAGTATTCTGCTTGACACTGACATCTCTGTTACATAATCAACTGCCAAACCATCACCATACACTTGCTGGTTGACCTCGGACCAGTGACGTACATCCGCGTTGTCTTCCTCTTTCTTTAGGTACCTTCCGTCCATGTTGAAAGCTTTTTCTAAGTGAGCAACATGTTTTAGAATCGACCCCTTCTAGATATGAGATGCATGCAATATACAAGTATGCAAAAAACAATAAAACAAGAAAATAAAAGGATTAGTACACTTCAAAAGATCAGAAATAAACACGAAAGGTCTAAAATAATTCCATTGTACAAATAATAACTGGGCAGCGCATTCCAACACTTCTAGACATGTCTCCACGGACTATTCATATGAAATAATTTTGACTGGAGCCCAAAACCTAGGTTTTCTCGCATGGATCTAATGGGGTAGGCTTCTAGATTCTCGCACAGGTTCGGTTCTAAAAGGGTTCCCGAATTGTCCTCATTGTCCCCTACTAAGGGTAGCAAGACCCCTGATTCTCACACATTATAGGCTTCAAACAAATCAGGTTCAACTAAGGGGACTCACTCCTATGCCTATACAGAGGATCAATATCCACACGAAGACATAGAGTGTGAGTCCTGGAGGTACTTACTAGGCCCATACGTAGAATCAGTATTCCCACGAGAGTAATAACGTCCCCCCACTTAAACGAACGGGATGAAACTCGGATTAGAGCTGCGAATTAAGTCTTAAATGCATAAAATAGAATCAAATTTATAAACAAACAATTAAGTTAAGCTTTATGTGAGTTCTAAAATTCCGACATTAAAAAAGGTGTAATTGACTTGTGGCATGACTCTTTTTTTTTGTAAAAACATAAAGTTATCCCCAGCGGAGTCGCCAAGCTATCGCACTTTTGAATCGAAGAACGATTGAGCTTATGGTAAATGACGAGAGAGGTGTGTGCTTGAGCTTATGTTGATGGTAACAATGGAGGTGCTTGCTTTGTGGAAGAAAATGTTAGTGTTTTAGCTTTCAGAAGGTTGAACAAAATGAAGGAAGCTTTTTCTCTTTATCATTATTCCAAAATAAACACTTTTATCATTTCCTCACCTCCTCAACAACCAATAAAAACATTTCCCTCACTTGAGGGTTTCCTTTTCCTTTAAACGGATCAGGAACAAGGGACCCATTTCGATACACCCTTTTAGTGTATTGAAACGTCTGGCTTACAACTGTTTCGATACAGACATATCTGTATCGAAACGCTCAGCTGAAATCAACATTCAAATTTGGATTTCTTACAAAATGGTCCTTTGACCCAAAAGAAGTTCTACAAACTTCCTTTACATCAATATTGGGTACAGGAGTTGAACAATTACATTATCAGATACAAAATTTCTGATCATCAGAGCTTACTTCAGCTAGGCTGGTTTTCGGGATGTGACAGAAGTCATTGAAAGTGGGTTGGTTGGGACACCTTCCCAACTCTACGGTCTCCCAGCATGTTCATGCATTCTCCTTTAGTAGAGAAGTGACACAAACCAACTTGTCCTTCGATCCCAAGCCCATCTGCCTCAAAATCTATT
The DNA here is from genome assembly GCA_030270665.1 of Hibiscus trionum. Classification (NCBI taxonomy): domain Eukaryota; kingdom Viridiplantae; phylum Streptophyta; class Magnoliopsida; order Malvales; family Malvaceae; genus Hibiscus; species Hibiscus trionum. The sequence continues at coordinate 3,877,221 of BSYR01000046.1, forward strand.
GCATATCTCGCAACCATTGATCTACCTGAACGACCATATTTCCCCGAGTCAAGGTAGTCATTTGCCCCATACCGGTGAAACCTCTCTATCAGTGTCTCACGGGGCATAGCCGAGGGCCTAGGGATGGACCTTACGATACAATGAAGGGCATGGTATAAATGGGTGAAATACTCGACCTTTCGCCCTCTCTTGTCCCCTGACTCATCCTCAGTGTCAGGCACATACTCGTCATCATATTCTTCCTCGTGAGAACCTTAACTCTCATCGTGGCCATACGATACTCTAGGCATGATAAGCTTTTTCCACAAGGTAAAGAAACAAGATTACACCATCAAATTTCAGCTTAAACCAAGTGTGACTTCAACTTATGGGCATGTACTCGCTAGACACCTATTTACCACTCTAGACTACCCTGAGGACTTCCTAGAATATGCTAAACATAGGTTCTGATACCACTAAATGTAACACATGTCGCAACCCTCTTTCGAGTGCTTCGACATTTTAAAACAAAAACAACGGAGTTGCCACCAATCTTTTTAAAAGGTGTGATTGGATCACCTAAAAAATGGGTTGTTTTAATAAAACCATTTTATTTTATTAAAACACCGATTTTGGTCTACGAAAACACAAAAACGGGTTTGGGAGTCGCTTACGCGTGGGGAAGGGTTAGCACCCCCACAACGCCTAAAAATTGGTACCTAGCCGATTAAAAAATGTTTTAAATTCGGATTTTGTGAATTCACACAGAGCTTAAAATTATTGTCCTTTTATGAATTTAATTCCATTTTAACGGCCTTACTATTTAGAAAATAAACTCCAATCACCGTCAACACTTCTGGCGCTAACCCGTCATTCCCGTTTAGAAAGACACTGCATTAATTAAATTTCACTTTCTTTAGCAAACAAACAAAGAAATATTTACTTTGTTGAAATTTTTTATTCATTCTAAGTTAATGTTTAGTAGCCTAAATAATCTAAATATTTTACCTATTTGAGGTTAACATTTAATTAAGTGTACTGTATTATTTTTTGTGCAAAGAACATTTTATTCAAAGAAAGAGTCTCTAACTGGGGCTTTCAAGATCCTAATCCTAGGGTTTCCTAAACTAATAAGCAATAAATAATAAGAAGGAGACAAAGCAAATTAAATTAAAATAATTTTTATTTTTTTAAAAAAAGAACTTTAATTACTAAGATTGAAAAGGGTTTGAAGATAAAAAAAAATGTGCATCCTTCCCGAATTGGGTCAATGCCTTGTTGCTTTGTTATTTTTATATTTGAAAGGGAAATTTTACGATTTTTACTTGTTGGTTAAAAAGAATTGCAAAATAAAATGAATTATTTTTTTAATAAAAAAGTCTTATTATTATTAGATTTTTTTTAAAAAAAGGTGAATCTTTCTTAAAATTGAGTCAGCATTTCTCTTTATTATTTTTTAAAATAAGAATTTTTTTTATTATTCTTTCGTTTTTATTTACCTTTTTTAAGACAAGAGAAAAGTTAATTTATTTTTTAAAAATGTGACCATATTAAAAAAGAAACAAAATTCATTGCCAAGAAAACAATGACTAATTTATGAAGTTTTAAAGCTTTATTTTCAAAACAAAATAGTGGGAAAGAGGGGGTTTGAATGAATAGAAATATCCCAAAAAGTTTTGGATATAAAGCTTATTTTTTTATAAACACTTTTTCCTTTTTTTAGATCCAAATGGATCAAACACACAAAAAAAAACCACTCATTGTTCTTGGTGTTCTTCATTCTTGAAGAACACTGCTGAACAACTACCGTGCCGGCCGTCCACCACCGGCGTCGGCCACCGCTTGTTCAACAACATATATATTTTTAAAATAACTCTAAAAAATACCAAAAATCAGTTTTTAATTCGAAATCGAAGATCCAAGTTCAACAACATATTCAATCAAAGATAAGAACAAAGCCCAAACTAATATTTAAATTTGAAATAAAATTAACAAATAGAAAAGAAGAAAGCAAAACCTAAATGAGGAAAAAATCGCTTGCCTTGATTCCAACAAAATAAGAATAAAATTGCAACAAACTTGAGCCACTCCTCGGTGAACTTCTTGAGTATTTTTCTATTGATTTTCGGGTGAATATGCAAAGGGGAGAATGGGCTTTTTATAGGGTTTCAAATCCTAGCAAACAAGGCAATTGGGGACAAAAATCCCGCAATTCTGGGTAAATTACAGCTCCTAATTCAAATCTTGATTATTGACTTGCCCATGTTCGAAATTAAATCTAACTTTTGTCTGATTTTGCCCAAATTTAGGTGATTTTGTTCCCAAAATCAAATTAGGGTTCGAATCACCCTTTCTTCCTTTGGCAGGTGAGCGGCAACAAGGGGAAACGACAATGATGCGGGCGAGGGTTGGACGGTGGTATCTGGCGCTCTTCCTTGGCTTTAGAATGGCGTCGGCCGGCATCGCGACAGGATAGAACCGCCATCTGCAACTTCGATCGGGGAGGGTTGGGAGAGCCAAACTTGCGCGTAGATCGTACGCGCCAGGCGCGTGACGGCACGAGTGGCTCCCCACCCCTCCTTTTTGCTGGTTTAATTTGGAACATATGATCTTTTGCCCTAGATCCAACGACCACCATTAAATCATGCACATGGGAAATGAAAAATGGGTTAGTTGGGCTCAAATTGCTCTTTTTTGGGATTTTAATAAATGAAAATGGACCCCTTATTATTTTAAGGTGGGTTTTAATAAATGGATCATTTTTATTTAAATGGGTTTTTATTAATAGGTATTATATTATATACATAATAAAATGAATAAATAAAAAGAGCAATGATAAAAATATTTAAAACAAAATATTAAAAAGGTTCGGGTGAAAAATCAGCGACAATAACACCAGCGACCCGGATATCACATTTGGGCCCAAGCCCAACCCATTACCACAAAATTTTAACCTAGTTTAGCCAAACCACATCCATTTCCATAAAATCTATTAAGACGATTATAGTTAAATCAAAATAAGTGTAACAACCAGGATTTCAGAATCCAATGGTCATTTTAACTCGAATCGTGGGCTTTGCGTTTGGGCTGAGATGGTTGGGCATTGAGGGCATTTGTGAGTTTGTTTTTGTGGTGTTGGGCTTGAGTTTTGGTTTTGGGTTGAGTTAGGAGGATGATGGGGGTAATTAGGTAATTATCTAATTATTTGAAGAGGGAAAGGTAAGTCCCTTTAATTCCCCTGCAGAAAATTAAGAGGAATTAGATCACCTTGTCCCATTTTTCTTCATCCTTCCCTCATTTCATCTTACAACTCCCCACCCACAAAAATGGTTGAATCTTTTTCATTTTATGTGTGAATCTCATATTTTTCATTAAGAGAAGGTTATTCACCACTCAAGGATCTATCTACCAAGGTAAGAATGGTTGGTTTTGGTGGTGGTTGGAAAAATAGGAGTTCTGGTGGGGGTTGAGAGGAATAACGAGAACGAGAGATTTAACTCCATTTTTTGTTGTATGATTCTTCCTTTTTTCATATCCTAAGTTTTCAGCAGTGTTGTAACTCGTTTTACAACCTTTTATTGTAGTTAAAGAGGTTGGAGAGCAGTCCAAGGACCAAGGGAAGAGGAATGCTTGAGCTAGTGGAAGGGGTTGTTTTCCAACTTTGGAAGAAAGGTTAGTACACTACTAGCTCCTTTCTATTCCTAGAAATCATAAATTAGATTGCTTGTTTCTTGGTTTGATGTTTTGGTTGTTTGGGAGCTTGAGATCCCCTTTAATGGATAAGTCCGAATTTGGTGTTAAAATGGTGTAAAATGGTAGGAAACCACTTAAACTACCTTCCATAACTTGTAGGTTCAATTTGGGGTGTTACGATAAAGGTTTACGAGTGTTATGAGTTAATTACGAGCTCTAGAATTCGAATTATGGGCTCATGTACCGACATGGAATGAACTTGTATCGGTACCCTTTGCTTTTGAGTAGCTAACTCAGGCCAAAATAGAAGGGTGTATCGGTACGAGTACGAGCATAGGTTGTATCGATACACCGTGTGCTACAACAATTCCAGTATCGATGTGGTATAGGTACACTTCCCCATGTATCAGTGCGGGGCTTTAGTTAAACCCCTCTCGCATGTAAAACCATGTATTGGTACGCATAAATGGGTAACGGTGCCCAAAGACGCGTATCGATGCTCTTTTAAGGGTATTAATACTCGCTGAGTAATATGCCCGAAATTTACGTTTTGAGTTCGAAGGACCAATAATTCGAGGACTAAGCCCCAATGGGACTCTAATGTAGAAAAATGAATAGTAAAATTGAGAAACTGAGAATTTAGCCTCATATACGAACATAATGAGTAATAACTTGCTAAATGTTGGGTGACTTATTAATAATAGCAATCATAGGGATCCTCTATGCATCGTGTGTGGTTACGTGCCAAGTAAGGGCACTTGTGTTGTTGGGTTACTTTGATTAGTGGGATCCAGATACCCAGTTAGTGTGAGATTGTGTTGCAACACCATGGTTCTCGTTTGCCGAATGTACGTTCCCGAAGCTATGTGGCACCAGGTCTCATTCGAAGATGCTCAACGAGAGATTCCAAGCATGGGTGTACTTTTCCGAAGCTGTGTGGGACCGATCCTTACCCAAAGAGTGTACGTTCCTGAAGCTGTGTGGCACCAGGTCTTACTCCAAGTTTATTGGTATATTGGTATGTTTTATATATTCTGTGAGAGAATTATGCATCCCATTCTTTTGCTATGGTTTTAGGGGAATAGAGGTAGTGCCAATGTAGTCATATTGCCATGATATCATCTCTTTTTTCATGCTCTTATTTATGATTTGCATAAAGCATGGTTGAGTGGAAGTGTATCCACTGAGCTTCGTTAGCTCGGTGTTCAGAATTGTTGTTTCCGTTCGCAGTTTAGTAGGTTGACGTGCATTGTTGGAGCACCATCGGTGTAGGACCTCAGCATCGACTTGTCCCAGTACTGTACTTAGATTATTTAAACTATGTATTCGTAGGACCCTATGATTGTATTGTAACTAATATATTTTTGGATTTTAACTTAAGTGTCGAATGCTTTTAACTATGTATTTTAAATGGAGCTCCTCATGTAACGTTTCAACTATTATCCTATTTTAAATATTTAAACTTTATGGATTTTATGAATGAATGTGATTTGGGCCAAATCTGTTGCACAATTTTATGGTAATGGTTTGAGCTTGAGGCTCAAATGTGACATCTGGGTCGAGGGTGTTACAATAAGTATTTACAACATTTAAACGAGAGCTCCAAGTTAAAAGAAGTATTTAGAACATTCGAATTATATAACACAAATCCAAAATGAGAGTTACAATATAAAACATAAGATCCTACGAATAAATTGCCCATTACATCTAGGAATTGCACTCTGATAAAAGTCGATGCTAAAATCCTACTTCCGATGGTGCTCCTCTGAAGCAATGATCAACCTACTGACCTGCAAATGAATACAACAATTCCGAACGTTGAGCTAATGAAGCTAAGTGGATACACTTTCACTCAACCATGCTTCATGCAAATCATAAATAAGAGCAATGCGACTAGATATGATGTCATGGCATATAATACAATGGAGCTACCGTACCCACCTAAACATAAAGCATTCAAAAAGTACATATACTCACAAAGCATCATATGTAACACCTCAAAAACTAGCCTAGTAGATTTCTGATTTTCGATGATCGAAATTTATTTTCCGATAAGTAAATCTAGTCTCTTGAATTATTTCATCCGAATAAATTTTAGAATTTATTAAATTCAAACTTAAAGATTAAAGGAGTTAAGGACTATTTTGTCAGGATGAAAAGTATAACGTTATAAGTACAAATGATAGAAAAGTGGAATGATTAAGTGATCAAGTTAAAAGCTATTTAGTGATTTAATGGGAAGAAAGTAAAGTTAAGAGACTTCGTTGCAAGAGGTGGAATCTATAAGGATTAGGATCATGAATAATCAATTTAAATGATGAGTCATTGCTAGGTGTCATGGATAGATAAATTATGATTAAAAAAAGAAAATGATGATGAATAATCTAAATGGAGGAGATCATTTCGGTTAAAAAAAAGGAAAAAGATAACATGTTCATCTTCCTTAAGCAAGAGGAAGCCATGGATGAATACATGAAAGTTAGAGAAAGAAAGCTTTAGCAAACCATTCTAGAGAGAGGAAAATTAAGAAAAAATAGATTTAATAACCCTGGAGCTTTCTCTACGTGGTGGTGGTCTTGGTATTTCAATCCGACTAAGGTAAAGTGAAACCGTAAATTCAAATTTAGTTTAATGTCTTATAAAGATTTCTTAGTTAATTGGTGTCTAATATATGTTTTATTTTTGGCAATTTTGGGGACATAAATGAAGTTTTGAATAATGGAGAAAATCTTGAAACAAAGATTCAATCAAAAATCGAGGAATACTGAAAGCTCGGTTTCATGTGAGGTGAGTGTGGTTATGCATTCAGATGACACAATGTAATCCTTATCTTTTTCCTATGTATATAGAGTCTGCTTTTCATGAATCATTCTGCATTGGATCACATAGAGCACATTGGGGCTGCATTCATGGAATGACAAGTGGTAAGCATTTTGATTATGTTTTATGTCATAAATGAATTTGGATATGTTGTATGTTATGCTATGAAACTTTGAGGAATGTTGTTCGATAATATAACTTCATTCTAATTAAGAAATGAACCTTAATCCTTAATGCCATAAGATTATAAGAAGTGGATGTAAACTGTACTATTAAAAGCTTATGAACTCCTAATGTCTTCGGAGATAAAAGCCCATTCTTGTCATAAGATACCTCTCCTAACACCAAAATACAAAATGTATAAGTTGCTTAAACAATGGAAGCCCATGAATACTTTGGCATGATACATGGTATAATGGGACTATGGTCCACAAGCTATGGCTCAGCGATGACGATCCCATATTATGATATATTGACGACAGTATGAGGTAACAACGGAGATGATGGAAGTGTAGGAAGATTTATTGATATGCTTTAACACTAGCCACTGCTTTGTGCTTTGTGCTATGAGTAACACGGACTTATACGGTTAAACATGGACCAATGCTACTTATGTCCAATGTAATCCAAGGCAAATATTGTTAAAATGCATGAACTCAGATATGAACTCTAAAGAGAACTCTGATAAGAACTCTCAATTATGAACTCTAATGAGAACTCCGATAAGAACTCTCGGATATGAAGACTAATGAGAACTTTAATAAGAGCTACGATAAAATCTCGATAAGATATGATAAGTGTATGAAATAAAAGAAAATACAAAAGTATGTCCTATGCAAGCTTTGAAAACTTTTCAACTATAATAAAGCTTTCATAAAACAGAACTAATGTAAGATGACTTGGAAGAATAAGATTAAACTATACCATCATTATCTTTTTGAATAAATGATCCGGTAGACTTTATTGATAATAAATAATAAAACGTAAAGTTTCGGACACAAAATACGTATACCATCATTATCTTAAATGCATTGAATAGCATCATATGCCTTATTTACATTGATTCATATCATCTTTTATCATTGAAATATTTATATGTCATATATCGATAAGGTTACCACCTCACTAAGTGTAACACCCGGGTTTAGGGGTCGGGTGAAAATAATATTTTAATATTATTTGGGCTCGGGTTTATAATTAAAATGATCCCTTAAAATTTCGGGTTTCAAAATAAATATTTGAAATGGGACCAAATTGATTTAATTGCAAGTTGAAGGGCTATTTAAAGAACAAGGGAATAGCCATTCATTAATGGCCTTTTTGTAATTTACCCATTTTCTAATTTAAATCCCCCTTTATACAAATAAAACACCCTTTTACTATTCATCTTCTTCTTCAACGGGTTTGAAGAGCTCCCTCCCCCTTTCACTATTCCATCTCCTCACTCCCTCATTTTGGCTCGGTTTTGAAAGGTAAACACGTTTTCGACTTGCTCTCACCTTCTTCTTTTCAAAAGTACAAGTAGTTTTCATTTTCATCCATGTTCTAGAATTTGGATTTTGGGGAGATTTGAATAAAAATGGTAGCTTTATTGTGTTTAACTTAAAGTTTTGATTTAATAGTGATATATATGAAGCTTATGAACCCAATGGTTCAACATATATGATTTTTAAAGGGTTTTGTTAAGTTTCCCGAATTTGGGTTTTAATGGGGTTTTTGAAGGGTTTAAAGGTTGATTTTGGGTGTGTTTTATGTTGGGAAATGAGGGCTGATGGTTGTATGATAGTTAGGGGTTGTTTTGGAAGCTATTAGGTGTGTTAAAAGAGTTGGAATCAGTGGTTTTCGGCTGTGTAAAGGGGCTGCTCGGGAATGGCTTTTTGGGGTTGTTCTTGGCTCGAAAAAAATGTGTTTTGTGCTTGGGTTGTATTCCGGGTTTGCTACATTGTTTTGTGGACTGAATTGAGGTTAATTTGATTGTGTTGGGATGATTAGAAACAAGGATTGGCGTTGGTGAAGCTCGGGACCGATTTCGGAAATCATGGAGGCTTGTGTCGGCTTTGCTTGGCTTGCTTAAGGAAGTGAGGTGAGTGGTTAAAGTATTTTAAATGGCTTTGAGAAATTGGTTCAAGCATGTGAATGTGGAAATGTTTTCAAGTATCGTTTTGGTTCAAAGTTGGTTTTGAAAGAGTCTAGTTTGGGCTTGAAAAGTCAATTTTAAATTCAAGAGTAAGTTGATGTGAATCGCCTCTTTAATTTCCTCCTTTTTTCCATTTGTTTTCATTACTTGTGGTGATGTTTTGTTAAGCATGAAATTTAATTACTTTGGGAAGAAGCATGTTGCTTAATATTATATCGTTGATCAAGTATGATGGTAATGATGTTTATGTTGATATGCCTTGTAAGATGTGTGTAAGTTGGTGCAGGTTGTGCACGAAAATGGTAAGTAAGACCATTTGTGGTTGGTAAGATTGTAATGTAGTAAGTGATGCCTAATTGTGGAATTTGTTATAACTTGTTTTGGTTGTGCATGATATAGTGAGTACATGTCGCATGATAGTGAGAGTATATTGTGTTGCATGGTTGGTGTCGAACCTCACGTGATGGTTGTCGTTGCTACGGTGATGTGTAGTCCCGCCGGTAGCGAGTGGTATAAGACTCCGGTGATGTGTAGTCCCGCCTGTAGTGACTAGTAGAAGAGTACTTTGATGTGTAGTCCCATTGGAAAACTACTAGTCGAAACGGTGATGTGTAGTCCCACCGTGTGTGTTTTGGTTATGCTTGTGCATACCATGTGTGCTCATGTTGTATCTCACTATATCATTCCTTTACATTGTTTTGCTTTAATCTAAGATCATGTCTTTAAGCATACCTTGGAGCGTGATGCCATGATAAATATCTTTATTGTTGACCCTTGGTTGAACTTGTATGTTAGTACAAGGATTAGGTCGTTGGATGACTCGTATGTGTTGGTCTTTACTTTTAAAGAAAGCTTTGAACCCTGCATTGTCGTAGTTATGTTTTAGAGCTCCGCTCACTAAGCTTTATGCTTACGCTCTCCCTTTTCCGACAATGCAGATCTTTAGCTTGGAGTTAGCAAGGAGCAAGAGAAGGGCGTCCAAGCGTGTGGTAATTGCTCAAGTATGGTTAATTAAATAATGTAGTAGTTTAGCAATGGGAAATGCTACGTGTTTTAGGAGCGTGCATCTAGACTCATTTGTGTTGGCTTTTTGTGTTTATGCCAATGTGTTTGTTTGGAAGCCATGTCTTTTGGATGCTTATGTTTGTAGTAAAGACACGTAAACCTTGTAATGCTATGATGTATGCTTGTGTGTGGTGGCATGTCTTTAGATGTTAGGTTGCCTTGTTATGGTGCAAACCTCTTTTGTGTTATCTTGTGCCTTTTAAGGCCTTTGAGCACTATGTGTGACCTTGAATGCTAAATTGCCTAATGTTGAAATGCCAAGTATGGATGCCTTGTTCAAGTTTGAATGCTAAGTTGCTTGTATGTGTTGTGCATCACCTTGTGTTGATTAGTACCCTTTGGCTTCTTGTTAAAGCATGCCTTTATGTTTGATTTGCCTTAGGATTGATGTTAGTGTGTTGGTTGGGGTTTTAGAGGGATTTAAGGGCCTCCTTGTGCCTTAAATCAACTCAAACCTGCAAGTTCGTGGCAGGGGTATCGATACGGTTGGTACGGTATCGATACCACCTTCTTGTTTCAGGCCTCGTGTATCGATACACTTGGGGGTGTATCGATACCATTTTGGTCACTTGAGCTACTGTCCATTTCGGTATCGATACCGGCCTCTGGTGTATCGATACCGTCATCTTAGCGTTGACCGTGGGAAGTCAACCGTTGGGGAGGGTATCGATACACTCCTTGGGTGTATCGATACGGTCTCTACGGGTTGACTTTGACCAGTTGACCTAGTCAAGGGGGTATCGATACACCCCTTAAGGGTATCGATACCGCCTGCAGTTAAAGCTTAAACCTAGTCAAGGGGTATCGATACACCCCTTAAGGGTATCGATACCGCCTGTAGTTAAAGCTTAAAACTGGGCTGTATAATATTGGGTTGAGCTCGTTTGTTTGTCTCGTGAATGTTGTTCCGCTGTATGATCACATAGGATTAAATACTCATCTAGACAAGATTTAAATTGAAAAAAATAGGGTTGCTAACCGAGGGGGAATCCTTAAGGGGTTTTCACTCGGTTTTCCCCGTGTAGCCTACTCGGACCGGTCATCCGGCCAGACCGGGACGAGGGGTTACACTAAGGTATGTAAGCTTAACATGTTTCCTTGTATACATTTTAGGTATTAAGTTTCCGTAAATGTTCGAGATCGTAGTTAGAGGTTGCAAGTCACTCTTAAAGCATTGCGTAGGTTCCTTTGTCAAACTCCTAGTTGGTGACATATGAACTAAGCATATAAGATTTGTATTTTGAGGTATATGACTTTGGATTGATATTATGTTTTGGTTTAGTGATTTGTGATAAAATTGGCATTATGCTATGATATTAATTACTTGGTTTTAATATTATGCTAAACAAGGCATATTAATGAGCTTTAAAAGGAAAGAGACTAAGAGGAACCATCATGTTATGAAATGGTTATGTTTACATTATGATGTTAAATCTATGGTACGCTTGTCTATGACAATATGTGAAATAAGTTAAGTGATGAAATGGTCTTATAAAATGTACTTGATGACTTGTATGGTAATTTAGTTGATGCCAAAGAAGATGTATAAGGTCATTTGGATTGTGATGTTATGTGAAAGTTATAATTGTTCCATGATTGCTTGGTGTTTATCATGGTTAGGATAAAATTGGATGTTTGGTATGGTTTGAATGAAGTTAGAATGGGTTAAAATCATAATTTGAAGTTATATATTGATAAAAATGATCATTAGGGGTTAGAAATGGCTTAAATTATCATATTTTGAAACCATATTAAGAGGTATCGAAACCTTCATTCCAGAATGTAAATTTTTTGAATGTGTCAAGGGTTACGAAACCTTTAAGAAAGGTTTCGAAACCACCTTTAAAAGTTTGAATTTTTACATTTTTTCCTAACTTCTTCAATTGAACTCCGATTCAGTTGCCGTTTTTTAATTCATTTTTTTTGGATTAACATTAGATTAAGAATAATAACTATTAATAAAATGAACATTCCTTTTTTCCTTGAAATTTTAATAAGTTTATAAATAGGTTCTTGAAGTTTTGAAACTTTATTGTTTAGTCCCTAAATCATGAAGATTAATCTATGTGATGATAATTTTTCTTCACGTGTAAGCCTTAATAGGACCCCAAATGTAAATGGTATGAATTGTTAATATTTTTTAGTTAAGTCCCTAAACTTTGGTAAATTCTCACTTAAGTCCTTAAAATTTGAAAACTTTGCAAATTGGTCACTATTGATTTGATTAGAAATTAAGACACTTACATTCTTTGAAGATTACTTGATTTCTTGAAATTAAGTATGTTTGACTTTGATTGTCTTTGAATCAAATATTTGTTTCTCTAATTTGTTCTCCGCTGACACTTTCGATCCGGTTTTCTTCTAGACCGGGTATTAGAGTTAGAGTTTAGCTTAGGACTAAATCGAAGCTCAATGTATTTTTGCATCATGTATATGCCACCTAGGAGTTATTTTGTCCGATATTGTGACTTGCAACTAATACAATCTGTTTGATTTTTGTTGGGTATCCAAGATGTTAATCTGACTCTTAGAGTTAATAAATTTGAAGTAGTTTATGATATGGTTGGTCTATAATAAGAATAATATGTTTCAGAATCTCGAACTCATAAAATTTCCAAAATGTTCTCCGCTATTGAGGTATGCCTTGAAAGAATATTATTAAGTCTATTCCGCTTATGCGTAATAGAAGTAAACCCATATTTAGTTTCGAGCCTAGTAAGTAAAGATTAACCCGAAGTGATTCGGCCATGCATAGTAAATACTCTGAATTCCATGCAAGTAAGATAAGATCGATAAGTTTAGATCTTCGGGTTCAATCCTTGTTGAACATGTTATTTTGAGTAACTTGACAAGTAAACCTTAATTTTGCATTGAAATTTACCACTGAAACTCTGTAAAATATGTTCAAGTTATGCATAATTGACTATGAAATTGTATGAGTAAAGAGTTTCGTATTTTTATCGGATAGCTAAAGAAAGGGAAAATAAATCATTAGATTCTGAATTCTTTCATAAGGATCAGAAAATAAGCCTTTCAGTTACGCCGACTTTTGATTAATATAAGATCCTCTCGGTATTATAAAATATTTTGATTGGAATAAAAAGTAAATTCAGTCCATTTGTAGTTTTGAGGCCTACCGATTAAATCTTTCGTCTGAACTTCGTCAACAATTTATAATGAATCCAATGTTTCCAAGCTCCGTAAGCATTGAACTGGCCTGTCTTATAAAATTGAACCAAGTTGATTTGATTCAGGTAAAACAGTTCCTTTGAAAGAGCATTTTCCCAATTCCTGAGAATATTTGAGGACAAATTTTTTTAAAGGGGGGGAATTATAAGAACCCAAAAACCGGTCCTGTAGATTTCTGATTTTCAATGATAAAAATTTATTTTCCGATAAGTAAATCTAGTTTCTTGAATTATTTGATCCGAATAATTTTAGAATTTATTAAGTTCAAACTTAAAGATTAAAGGAGTTAAGGACTATTTTGTTAGGATGAAAAGTATAACGTTATAAGTACAAATGATAGAAAAGTGGAATGATTAAGTAATTAAGTTAAAATGTATTTAGTGATTTGATTGAAAGAAAATAAAGTTAAGAGACTTTAGTGCAAGAGGTGGAATCCATAAGGGTTAAGATCATGATTAATCAATTTGAATGATGAGTCATTGCTAGGTGTCATGGATAGATAAATTATGATTAAAGAAAGAAAATGGTGATAAATAATCTAAATGGGGGAGATCATTTCGGTTTAAAAAAAAGAGGAAAAAATAGATGACATGTTCATCTTCCTTAAGCAAGAGGAAGCCATGGATGATTACATGAAAGTTAGAGAAAGAAAGCTTTAGCAAACCATGCTATAGAAAGGACAATTAAGAAAAAAAATAGATTTAAGATTCTTTGAACTTTCTCTACATGGCGGTGGTCTTAGATTTTCAATCTGACTAAAGTGGAGTGAAACCCTAAATTCAAATTTAGTTTAATGTCTTATAAAGATTTTTTAGTTAATTGGTGTCTAATATATGTTTTATTGTTGGCAATTTTTGGGACATAAATGAAATTTTGAATAATGGAGGAAGCTTGAAACAAAGATTAAATCAACAATCGAGGAATATTGAAAGCGGTGAGTGTGGTTATGCATTCGGATGACACGGTGTCATCGTTATCTTTATTTCCTATGTATATAGAGTATGATGTTCATGAATCATTCTGCATTGGCTCACATAGAGCACATTGGGGCTGCATTCATGGAATGACAAGTGGTAAGCATTTTGATTATGTTTTATGGCATGAATGAATTTGAATGTGTAGTATGTTATGCTATGAAACTTTGAGGAATTTAGTTCAATGATATAACTTCATTCTGATGAAGAAATGAACCTTAATCCTTAATGCCATTAGATTCTAAGAAGTGAATCTAGCCTTACTATTAAAAGCTTATGAACTCCTAAGGTCTTCGGCGCTAAAAGCTCACTCTTGTCATAAGATACCTCTCTTAACACCAAAATATAAAGGGTAAATTATGTCAGGCACTACCAAATTATCAATATGGTGACTCGTTTTTACCACCAACTTTTCAATTGGTTTAAATTTGTCATTAAATTTTATTTTTCGACTCGTTTATACCACCGCGTCATTAACTCCATAACGTCGAGATGACTTGGATGCTAGACCAAAACGACATCGTTTTGGTGCCACTATTTTGATACGAAATTACCCAAAACAGCGTCATTTTGCTAGAGGAAAATATGAAAAATTATGCACTCAATGGAATTTTAACTTGAAACCTATAGAATCAAAGGCAACCTCCTAACCACTAAGCCAATTTAATATGTCTAATTTGTTTTTATAACAAATAATATATTCTAAACTGCAATTGAGATTAATTTAATTTATTTTATTATATAAATAATATTACTCTATATAAATAATATTAATATAATATAAAATAATATTAATATACTTATGATAATAAATTAATATATATAACTAATAAATAAATTATTTATATTAAATAAAAAATATATTATCAATAATAGTAAATATATAAATAAATAATATATTATTATAAGGATTAATATCATATACACAGGCGGTGGAAACTGAAAGTTTCCACAAGCGCCTTAGCTTTAGGGTATAGGAGTTTAGGCGTAGGGCTTTAGAATTTAGGGATGGTTGTTTCAATTTAAGGTTTAGGATTATAATTTAGGGTTTATATGTTAGGGTTTAGTTTTTAGGGTAATATGGTAAGGATTTAGGTTTTAACCTATAAACCCTAAATTATAACCCTAAACCTTAAATTGAAACAACTATTTCTAAATTCTAACCCCCTACACCTAAACTCCTAAACTCTATACCCTAAACTAACTCTTTATACCCTAAAATTAAGGCGCATGTGGAAACTTTCAGTTTCCACCGCCTGTGTATAGAATATTTATCCTTATTATAAAACCTAAAAAACTAATTTTCACAAAACCCCAAAATTTCCAAAATTTACAAAAAAAAAACTCTAAAACCCACCAAAACAAAGCTTTGAACTCCGATAAAATCTCGATAAAATAAGATAAATGTAAGACATGAAAAAAAATGTAAAAGTATGTCTTGTGCAAGCTTTGAAAACTTTTGAAATCCGATAAAGCTTTCATTAAAAAAAGTTAATATAAGATATGACTTGGAAGAATAAGATTGAACTATACCATCCTTAGCTTAAATGCATTGAATAACATCATATGCCTTATTTACATTGATTCATATCATCCTTTATCATTGAAATATTTATATGCCATATGTTTTTAAGGTTTATCACCTCACTAAGCTAAATAAGCTTATCATGTTTCCTTTCATACATTTCAAGTATTAAGTTTCCATAAATGTTCGGGGTCGTATTTAGAGGTTGCAAGTCGCTCTTAAAATATTAAGTAAGTTTCTTTGTCAAACTCTTAGTTGGTGACATATGACCTAAGTATATAAAATTTGTATTTTGAGGTATTTGGCTTTGGATTGGTATTATGTTTTGGTTTAGTGATTTGTGATAAAATTGACATTATGTTATGACATTAATTACTTGATTTTAATATTATGCTAAACATGGCATATTAATGAGCTTTCACTCCAGAATGTTAAATTTTTAATCTCTGAAAAAGGTTAGAAACTTTGAAAAAGGTTTCGAAACCACTTCTAAAAGTTTAAATTTTTATATTTTGGTCACTATTTTATAATTTCTTTAATTGAACTCTGATGTAGTGGCCTTTTTTAAATTATATTTTGGATTAAAATTAGATTAAGAATAATAACTATTAATAAAATGAACATTCCTTTGGTCCTTGACATTTTGAGGAATTTATAAATAGGTCTATGAAGTTTTGGAACTTTATTGTTTAGTCCCTAAATCATGAAGATTAATCTATGTGGTGATAATTTTTCTTCATGTGTAAGACATAATAGGACCCCAAATGTATAATAGTATGAACTATTAAAAATTTTCAGTTAAGTCCCTAAACTTTGGTAAATTATCATTCCAGTCCTTAAAAATTGAAAACTTTGCAAATTGGTCACTATTGATTTAATTAGAAATTAAGACACTTTCATTCTTTGAAGATTACTTGATTGCTTGAAATTAAGTATGTTTGTAATGCCCCGAAAAATGTGCTAGAAGATTCGAGTGAATTACCGGAATCAGGTTAGAATTTTGGGTTAGGCTTTAGCTAATTAAATATTTCTGGAAAATAATTTGGGAAATTTAATTGAATTTTGAGAAATTTATCGTGATGAGTATTTGTGAAAAACATATTTAATAAGTTTCATAAATGATGAAATTTAGTTTAAATAATTTTAGTTGGGTTGTTTTAATATTAATTCAATGGTGACTATTTTACAAAAGAATGTAAAATATCAATAATGAAATTGTTGTAAAAATAATTAAAGTTGTGGTTTTATGAGATTATTTGACCCATTTCTTACATAAAGATTTTGCTATCTATTTTCAATTAGAATTTGACGATGTTATTATTTTCTCAAAAAAGGAAGTTAAGTCTAAACTTATCTCTATTTCTCACTCAAGATTCTCTCAAATACCATTTTAATTTTCTTACCAAGTTTCATTTCATTTTCTTTATTAACCATTTCTAATCAATAGTCACACAAGAAATTTTGATTTCTCTCATCTTGTTCAATGGATTTCACGTTCGAAGATTGGAGGAACAATCTTCATTTTCAATGTCCAATTTATTTGGGTAAGCTTTGATTTTCTAGTGACCTCCAAATTATTTTGTGTTGATTTTATATCAATTCTATTGTCTTCTGATGTTAATATGAATTTTAATGGATTAATTTAATTTCTAGATGCTAAAGAGTGAATCATGATTTGATAGATGAAATCTAAATGTTTTAATTGGATTATGTGTTATTTTTGTGGGTTAGATATAATCTAATATCAATTTTGTGAAATTGATTCCGGAGTTGATCTAATTCCTTGAATTTAAATTAGAGTTCTTGGATTGAAGTTTTTGGTAGAGTGTTGATTTAATTATTGGATCAAATATGAGGTTGCACTATAGGAGTTTGTTGAAATGTTCGTAAGGATGTTGGTAGCTAAAAAAATATCGAATAATCAAGAGGGCAGGGGAATTTCACGGGTTAAGCAGAGTGCGAGCAGGGTTGCGGTGTTGCTGCCGGTTCATTTCCGTATGCGTATATTGTGGCCTGAATTGCCAAAGCAAGGGCGTGCGATATTTAGAAGAAAGAATTTATTTAAAAGGCTGATTGTGGCGTGAATTAGAGCAGTGATGTGTGGTTTGAGGTGCTGCCATATCATGTGTGTGTATATATAGTGGCCGAATAAAAAAAAAGGAAAGTAAAGGGGGAACTGGAATCAGGGCAGTGGCGTGTAAGGGTCGTAGGGTAATAGTTCTTCGAATGTAAATTGTGCAAGGGGTATTTTAATCGAGTGGTTATTTTAGTGTGGTTGAATTTATATTGATCCTCACATTTTTTTGTGAAAGATGGCGAGTGTCCGGACGTGTTTCGGTTAGATATCGACGCGTAGGCGTCGAGACGAAATTAAGTTAATGAGTGCAAATATGTTTTGGTACTATAAAGAGGTTTGGATTATAGTTTTGGGGGTTTAGCTAAAGCCTAGCAAGCTTAGCTAAGCTCAATAATAAATTTTCCTTATTTTCGCCTTTTGAATATCGGTTTGATATGAGTCTTGATTTACATATTTTGGTTTAAAATATGGATGGATTTACCTAATGTTTATGCATAATTTGAGTATGACATATACTGATTTTTTTATCATATATTGATGATGGATGCATTTATAAATGATCCATGTAAGTATGGTTTATACTTGTGATTGCATGGTTTAATGCATTGGAAATGTTTTGGTTAAATGTATTGAAAATCAGTAAGGTAACATGGTTTTAAAGTGTATATTGTCAAGTGATGAGATTTAATTATTGTTGGATATAATTCGTCGACCAATAGAATGAGAAGTGCACTATAATATAAAAAATTCGTACGTGAGACAAATTCTTCTGTTACACAATAGGGGTAGTGCTATTGTGTTGCGAGTGATAGGGGTAGATTCTATCACCAACAGGCAATGAGGGTAGTGCCATCCCGGCTGAAGTGAGATTATGGTTAAGGTAGATTTCACCATGAGACTTGATGGGGTAGTGCCATAAAGGTATTCACATATCTGAATATAAATAGATAGGGGTAGTGCTATCCAAGGATGGAGGTAGATTCTATCCGGGTCACTTGAATGCTAAATATGAGATTACATGTATCATGGTTTTTAAATGGTTGTTTGCATAATGAGATTTATACATGAGATTTTATTTTGAGACATGTTTATGATGTTCAAGCATGAAAGGCTTGCATTGAGATTTTGCATTATGGTTAATGCATGAGATTTGTGATACATGTTTTATAACTTGAGAAATGCTTTGGTTTGAGTAAGCATGAGACTTGAGGATAATGTTTTGATGTATATGGTTGTTACGAATGATTCCTTTTAAATATAAACGGGAAAATGCTTATGTTTTGAGGAAGCATGTTTTATTAAATGTTTTTTTGAATAAAAGGTTATTATGAAAGCATGATGCTTATGTTTTGAATGGGCATGATTTATTTAAATGCTTTGAAAATGGTGTGTTTGATTTGCTCTAATATATGTTTCTAATATTGGTTTTGGTTTTTAAATTGTATTAACGTTTTATCATTTTTAGCGCACTCATTAGGCATTATATGCTTACGCTCTCTTTTCTCCTGTCAATGCAGTGAATAAAGCAAATTTGGGGTCGTGATCCGAGGCAAGGTAGATTCCAAGACAAACATATTCAAAGGGTATGGTTACGATATTAATATTGTTTGTAATAAGGCAATGTGGGTAGAATATTGGGACGAATTGTTTCATCTTGAGAATGATAACTTAATTGTTTATATTATGTTAGAAGATGATTGTATTTAATGATTAACATGTTGGTTTATTTTAATGCCTTGTATACTTGATAGTTATGATCAAATAATTTTAATGGTTTAAATAATGAATAAATTGATTACTTGTGTTTAATGAGTGCTTATGGTCATATGCTTTAATCCCTTAATTATTCTATAGCCTATGTTAAGGTCTTAATCATTTGTTGCTTAATGGATAGTGATGTATTTTGTTAGGAAGCATGCCTCTAGATTACTTGTATAGATATGAATTGTGTTGATTAATTGGTAAGTAACTATTTGTGCATATGTGTTTAACGATGATTTATCATTATAAGCATGTCAATGTTGTTCGTAAGTTTTTGGATAAGTTGCGTTGGATTCAAATTACCAAAAATGAATAGGGTGCAGCCCGTGTATTGTAATGGCCGGTGGTTAATTCGATTAATGGATTTTATCGAGTTTGGATTCTTTGCAATTTGGTCACCGTAAGATGTTGCATCAATTGAATAGGTAAATGATGTTCGTTTGATTTGAGTTTTTGCAAGAATATTTAAAATGTATCTAATTTCTGTATGAAGCTGTTACGAACGTGTTAGCCCCTATTATTTGGTTGTTTTACATTTTAGTCTTTAAATTCGTATTTATCTAAATTGGATGCCTATTTGTTATCCGTTGAAGCTGGAATTGGACATGCTGCCATGAAACATGATAAATTAATTATTGGTAACTTGAAAATTGAATAAGTCCCTGTAATTATTCAGATTTACATTTTGGTCCCTAAAGTACTTGTTTTGCAATTGAGTGCCTTATCGATGTTCAAATCGAATGAAAATTGAACCGTTGCTGCTATACACACATTAGGTCTTTATAATGCATCTAGACATGTTAAAAGAAAAAATGGACCGTAATTCGAATAAGAATGTTCTGGTTTGCTTCGGCAAACCTAATGTGATCTTCTTGGTTCGGGTCTAACAACTAGGCTAGGTCAAGGGGGTTACAATGTTTGACTTTGAATCAAATATGTGTTTCTATAATTTGTTCTCCGATGACACTTCTGATCCGATTTTCTTCCAGACCGGGTAGGGGATGTTACATTTGTGGTATCAAAGTTAGAATTTAGGCGAGTCTAGGACTAAATCGAAGCACAATGTATGTTTGCATCATGCATATGCCACCTAGGAGTTATTTTGTCCGATATTGTGACTTGTAACTATTACGATCTGTTTAATTTTTATTTGGTTTTCAAGATGTTAATCTAACTCTCAGAATTAATAAATTTGAAGTAGTTTATGATATGGTTGTCTATAAGAAGAATACGATGTTTCAGAATCTCGAACTCATAAAATTTCTGAAATGTTCTCCGCTATTGAGATATGCCTTGAAAGCATATTATTAAGTCTATTCTGCTTATGCATAATAGAACTAAACCCAGATTTAGTTCCGACCCTAGTAAGTAAAAATTATCCCGAAGTGATTCGACCATGCATAGTAAATACTCTAAATTCCATGGAAGTAAGATAAGACCTATAAGTTTAGATCTTCGGGTTCAATCCTTGTTGAACAAGTTATTTTGAGTAACTTGTCAAACAAGTAAACCTTAATTTTGCATTGAAATTTAGTTGATGCTTAAGAAGATGTATAAAGTCATTTGGATTGCAATGTTATGTGAAAGTTATAATTGTTTCCATGATTGCTTGGTGTTTATAATGGTTAGCATAACACTTGGGTGTTTGGTATGTTTTGAATGAAGTTAGAATTGGTTAAAATCATGTTTTGAAGTTACCTATTGGTAAAAATGATCATTAGGGTTAGAAATGGCTTAAAATATCATATTTTGGTGAAACGGGGCAAAGGTTTCGAAACCTTCATACAAGAATGTTAAATTTTTGAATCTATGAAAAAGGTTTCGAAACCACCTCTAAAAGTTTGAAATTTTACATTTTGTCATTATTTCAGAACTTCTTCAATTGAACTCCGATTCAATCGCCGTTTTTTAAAATTGATGTTTTTGGATTAAATGAGATTAAGAATAATACCTATTAATAAATTGAGAATTCTTTTGGTCCTTGAAATTTTGAGAAATTTATAAATAAGCCCCTGAAGTTTTGAAACTTTATTGTTTAGTCCCTAAATCATGAAGATTAATGTATGTGATGATGATTTTTCTTCATGTGTAAGCCATAATAGGACCCCAAATTTATAAATAGGCCACTGTTAAAAATTTTCAGTCAAGTCCTTAAACTTTGGTAAATTCTCACTTTAATCCTTAAACTTTGAAAACTTTACAAATTGGTCACTATTGATTTAATCAGATATTAAGACACTTACATTCTTTGAACATTACTTGATTGCTTGAAATTAAGTATGTTTGACTTTGATTGTCTTTGAATCTAATTTTTGTTTCTCTGGTTTGTTCTTCGATGACACTTCCGATCTGGTTTTCTTTCAGACCGGGTAGGGGGCATTGTATCGTATGTACAACCATAAACATGGAGTGAGTCCCGGTGTCATATAGCTTCAATATTGTACACTCAGGGTGAGACCCGGTACCATATAGCCTCGGATCTAGCACCCATACTCAGAATCTCTCATCGAGTATCAACAAATGAGGTCTAGAGTCACATAGCATCGGATCCCTCATTCAAGCCACTTACCATAGTATTGCAACACTCTCGCTGGGTATCCAGATCCCATCAATCAAATGACTCAAACAAATAGGTGCCCTTACGTTGCACACAACATATACTCGATCCACCAAGGATCCCTATTGTTACTAAACAATTCGGTCACTCAAGGCTTTACCATGTTAATTACACGTTATGCTTGTATATGAGGTTTAAATCTTAGTTTCTTTGTTTTAGTATTCATTTTACTACATTAGAAGCCTATTGCGCTTTAGTCATCGAATTATAGGTCCCTCAAACTCAAAACGTAATTTTGGGCAGATTGCCTAGTGGGTACCGATACGCCTCTTTGGGCACTAATACCCACCCTATGCGTACCGATACTGGGATTTACATGTATAAAGGGTTTAACCAAAACCCTGTACCGGTACACGAAGACCGTGTACCGATACGCCCCAAGCGTACCGATACACTTTTTAGCTACTGAAAATTAAGTAAAACAGGGGGTATCCATACGGCCTATGCTTGTATCGATACGACCTTTAGATTTTTCTTGAGTTAGCTATTCAAAAGCAAAGGGTATTGATACTGGTTCATCCCGTCTCAGTACACGAGCCCATAATTCAAATTCTAGAGCTCACAATTCATTCCTAACACCCCAAACCTTCATGGTAAAACCCCAAATCGAACCTAAAAGTTAGGGAAGGTTGTTTAAGTGGTTTCCTACCATATTTACACCATTTTAACACCAAATTCAGATTTAGCCATTAAAGGGGGTCTCAAGCACTCAAACAACCAAAACATCAAACCAAGCAACAAGCAATATAATTTATGATTTCTAGGAACACAAGGGAGTTAGTAGTGTACTAACCTTGATGATACCATTGGAAAATGAAACCTCAAGCCAAGCCTTCAAGCTTACTCCTTCCCAAGCTCTTTGGAAGAATCTCCCACTTCTTTAACTACAAGAAAATGTTGTAAGATGAGTTACAACATTATTGGAAGATTAAAAGAGGCTAAAGATATGCTTCTACAATAAGAAAAGGAGCTAAAACTCCCAATCCCATTATTCTTCATCAACCCCCCACCAAAACTCATCATCCACCAAACTTGATGATTTTTCCTCAAAATGTAGATCTCTTGATGTAGATTTCAACACCCTTGACTAAAAATCCAAAAATCCAACTCAAAACTACAAAGCTTCAACTCAAAATCTCAGCTCTTGTGGCACATTTTTCTCTACCGTTTAGCACGATTTTCACATACTTTAGCGATCGTTTGGTGCTCGTACAGAGATCCTCAGAGCATTTTTTTTATTTGAGTTTGTCGGTGGTCGTAGAAATTTTGATCCCCTTTGATGGTCGTTTGCCGATGTAATCAAAACTTTGTAGCATAGCAATCTACCTAATAGTTTGGTTCGCTCACCACTCCTCTTTCACCTCGTAAAATGTCTTGTTGGGATAGAGATAAGGACATTCATGAATGCCTTTTGGATTCTTTTACGCTATTCGCCAATATCAAGAAAGGGTTTGCTTTTCTTAGCACCTTTGGGTTTCATATTTCATTTTTTGTATGAATTTTTTGGTGGACATAGTCACCATTTTTCTTTTTTGGTGCGTTGTATTTTTGATACCTTCCATTGTTCTTTAATAAAATCTAGTTGCCATTTTAAAAAAAACAAAAAGTATTCTAAACTCATTTCCAAAAATAATGTTATTTCAAGACTATTTTTTGAATTAATCTTTCTTTATTCAATATATATTCAAGAAAAAAAATTGTTTGTTCGCCACATATTGCGAAGGATTTTACATGATTCGCAGATGATCCTGCACGTTGTGGTTTGCGGGTGTCGTGATGCTCATCGCAGGATGTTCCTTGTGTTACACCGTTCGTGGTCTTACCCATTCTAGTTTCGACACATGGCGACGAGTGTTGATAAGTACTAACAATTGCCCCCAGTAGTTTTGTCTCACGGTAATCCATCTTTGAATTTTAGAGGGTAGATTGACGTGTAAAGGCTTTTTTGAAGTAACATATACGTATGAGGTCACGTGATAGAGGTTTATTATAGTGAACCGATCAGTTTTCTTTAAAGGATAAGACTTTGTATACGAACTTCACTTGATGAGCTTTTTTTAGTGAGGCGTGTTGAAAACGTCTTAGCTACAAATAGGTTTCATCATTGTTTTTAAATATCGTACCTTGGGTATTCTGTCGACCCCGCTTTGCTTGCTTTTATAAAAGGAAAAGAGGGGTTTTTTACTTCTTCACTCCGATGGCGAATTTATCTATTGTGGAGAGTGATGAAGTTGTTTGTTGTACGAATAGGAATGAGATGTTGAAAATATTGAAGTGTCGAGAACACATTGTCGTAAACAATTTTCACTATAGGTTTAGTGTGCTGCAGGGGTCACATCTCTTAAGTGCTTGCTCCGAAGAAGGGATGTTGTGGTGCTTGGTTCCACTTTATATTTCCGAGGCTGGTTTTCATCTACCGTTACACTCCTTTTTGTGGATTGGTTGAACTAGTATGATGTGGCACCAGGTCAACTGGTCGGGGCAAGTTGGTGGATTCTGGTGACCTTTTTTCTGAATTGCAAAATTCACGGGGACGAGCCCTCCATTAATGTTTTCTATTATTTCTATAACGTAATTGCTGGTAACAACAAAAATATAAGGGGTTCCATAAGTATTGGCCATCGGACAGGCAGGGCATTAGTGATGAGCAATTATGATGCAAATCTCCTCATGGATAGGGAAAAGTTGTTACGTGCAAAAGTGATGCGTAAATTGCGTGCAAGTATACACGGTGCCAAGTTATAGTATTTAAGATATCGTCTCCACAATGATTGTGACAACCTTTGGAATTCACCTTTTTGCACAATTAAAAGTAAAAACACAAATATTAGTAGTTGGTTTGATTAAAGCTAAACTAAAGCAAATAAAGAAAATTGAGATATCAGAGTGAGAGAATGGGCCGGTATTGGATGTTTCATAGTATGGAGAATTGATGTACTGTCTGGGCTCAGTTTTGCAGATCAACTTAACAACTTTCAACAGCTGCCCACGATTATGCCTCGGTAGGCGCCCGCCTCGGTAGAGAGCACGTGATTGCCTGGGTAGTTAAGTGATGATTCAAGGTTCGGCAAGGCTCCCTTCTATGACTCCCCGTTCTCCCGAAGCTTAAAGTACTATTAGTGAACACGTCTTGGATTATATCTCCCAGCGTGAATCTAAAGGCGAACACCAACAGATTGTGGATCCTCTTTTAGCCGCTGAACTTCTTAACTTATCCCTAAGCCGAAGTAGCTTTACCCTATGGTTGGATAAAACTATGTTTACTCGTTTCATGAGTTCAACACTCCCGATATTGAACAAATGGATTACCACCCTCTTCTCTCCCGATAAAGATTGCAACAATGAAGAACCAAGAGTAAACAAACCTTGAATTTTATTGCAAAACTGAAATCCTAAACGAATACAACAAGACTCTCACAACCACTACACAACCAACCCTTAGACCTATGGAAGGTTTAGAACATGGTAGGTTTTGATGGCACTAGGGTTTCGACAAGAAGGAGTTTCTCTCAAATCTCAATTGTATTCTCTCCTCATGGTCGATTACATATATATATGGGAGGAGCCTAGGTCTAAGTCGGTTTAGGGTAGGAATACTAGTTAGAGTATGATTACAACTCATTAAAAGATCATTAAGTACTTCTAGATTCTCGTTTGACTTTTCTTCCACTTGACTTTGACCTAGCTTTTCTTTGTTTGATGGGCTCCGATGCACGTGCAAGTGGCCTCTAAAAAACGGGCTTGATGAGCTCTGTCTATCTCATACCACTTTGAATTTTTCCATTCTTCCTTGAAGTGCTGCCTCGGCGGGGATATGGACTGGTGTGTAGATGCTGATACAGCTTTACATTCTGGTTCTTTCCTCCTTGATTAGCTCTCCTGATGCTTCAATAGCTTCCTCCTTCAGCTCCCAGCTTTCCCTTCATCTACCCTTTTTGCTACCTCGGCGGCATCTGCCTGGGCGGTACGTACGCAAAGGGAGAAAACGCACTTGAGCAATATCATATGTATAAAATCAACTAAATTCATCAAATAAGGAAGATTATCTAATAAATGCAACCTAAACTATACTTAAGAACAACAATAATTGAGCTAAACTAGGGTATAAATATAGGACTTTTGCGCACTCAACACACCCCCAAACTCAAACTATTGCTTGTCCTCAAGCAATGCAATCTAATGATAACATGTCAAAACTTAAAATCATATGCAAACAAAGTTGAGAAAGCATCTTGAGAAACCTTTACATACCGTGTAGATTTATGCCTAATTAGCAACCCTTTGAATGACAAAAGATTTACCCGGAACCGAACTATGTATCTCGTGAGTGTGTGTGTTCCTTGTGATAAGCATAATTCTTCGGCTTCTAAGTAAACCTTCGATAGACACCTTAATTTCCTTGGGTTTCCCTCCAAGTTCGATTTTTTCAATTTAACCACTAGTTGCCAGTAATAGGCTTTTCTAATAATTGCATTATTATTTTTTTCTCTAGAGCCAGTTTCGGGCACCTCTAGGACGTCTCATTTTTTTTCAAACTTCAAGTTCTCCCCAAGTTTACTAGGTGAAATACCTAAGTTTCCTAGAAGTCCTAAAATCAAAACTAGTCACAAAGATTGTTTTCTTTCAAGTTCAGACCATAGTATGATTCTAAGTTAACCTAAAGTCATGCTAAGGTTGCCGCCTAGGCGGGCTATCTGCATCGGAAGGAAAAGGATACTCAAGAATTTTTCTCAAACTTAAGAGTTCATTACGCTTTAAATAAAGGCATTTTACAATTAGAACCTAATTAAAACAGAAAGACATAAAAAGACTGGAAAATACAATAAAAACAAAGAAAAAGAAAAGAAAAGAAAATTAGAGGACTAATTCCCCCCTCCCCCAAACTTGAGAGGAGCATTGTCCTCAATGCATGCCTACATACACAAAATTAATGCATAGATTAGATAAGAATAACAAAAGAGAAGAAGAGGGGAGAAGCTTAAATTGGTTGTGAGTCGGAGGAGCTGTCGTCGTTGCCAATGATCATCCTCATTCGTGCTGCCATCTTGAAGCGCTTGGCCGCCCTCAGCGGTTGTCGGTGGGAAGGCAGACTGGGTTGAGCTTTCCGTGTCACCTCGCGTTTGTCGCTGTCTTCACTGTTGGGGCAGACTTCGGTGGCGGAGCAAGTTCTCTTCGCTCATGGGGAGAATGACGGTTCGAGCTTCCTTTTGATGGTGTGCACCGAGTCTTGCCATATGTAGTCGTCTGAGAGGAAGTCCTTGAGGCAGCTGTAATCGGAGGGTCCTGGTGCATCGGCGGCTGGTCTGGATGGTTTCCCTTGTTCTCTGACAGGAGCTGCCGCCGTGTCTCTTTGGTTGTCGGAGCTGGAGAGGACCTCGGTGGCCGTGGTAGCTGGGGTGCCGTCTGGCTCGGTGGATATTGGGGCGGTTGGAGTTGCGGAGGCTGCCGGATGTGTTGCCGAGGCAGAAGTTGCGGCGGTTGTGTCTGGTGCTGCCGTGGAAAATATATCGGCAGGGAACGTTGGGAAGATGACCGCTGAGAACTTTTCTTTGATGGCGGAGGCGGTAGCGTTGTTGTAGTCCCGGATATATGCCATGAAGGCTAGATGGCAGCGTTCCATTCGATCGAGCTGTGCTGCTAAGCCGCTGATGATGGTTGCTAGGGCGTGTTGTTGAAAGTGTTGCTGACTGACCATCTCCGATGTCGGGGCAAAGTTTTCTGGGATGGCGGCTGTGATCTCCATCTTTCGAAGGATTATTTCTCTCATCCACCCGGTTCGATCTGGGATCATGGTGTCGGTTGGGGCGGGTTCCACATGTTCCTTCTCACACATCGTTGTGATAAGGCTGGGGAAGTAGAGTTGTCCCTTGGTTTTCTGCCCACACTCATAAATTTCGTTAGCAATAATTAAACCCACATTTACGCACCTTTTATTGATGATGGAATGGATGAGCGCCAATCATGGTTTGTCGAAGGTGGAGTTGTGGGAAGCAACCGCCTCTTTAAAAATGTGTTCCAAAGCTTTGCCTCGGGCAGCAAACTCCGCCGGTTGACGGTGCCTCTATTTCTGCCCTCGTTCCAAACCGTCCCCAGTTCGCATAATTCTTCCTTTATTGCTTCATATCCGTCCGATGTGAGGGATGCAAGGAACTCTGTGTGCTGATCTTCGCGGATGTGGAGGTCGTAGTAGAGATTGATCTTGTCTTCATCGATTAAAACTGGCCGCCCGTGAACATTGACTATTGGCATGTCCTTCGTTGGCCCATAGGCGTAGTACTCGCGCACCATGGTTTGATTTGCTGGGCAAAGATTTGCCACCGTTGATGCTCGATCTTAGAGTAGATGAATTTTTCTAGCCCCAAATATTTCTTTCCCGACTCGTAGAAGAATCCCTGCTCCTCCTATACCGCTCTTTCTTTAAATCTTTCGTTGTGGCGGGCCTTGATTTTTGGTGTGGCAAAACGATGGAGGGACTCTTTCGATTCTACCTGGGCAGCACGGCGGCAGGGGGTTCTTGCCATTCTTTGGTTGGGCTTGTTGGTGTGCGAGAGAGTTGTGAGAGCTTGAATACAAGAATTGTGGAAAAAGAAAAGAAATAGACTGAAAGCGAAGAAAATCTTGTGAGACAATAAGCAAGAGAGAGTAAAGAAGAGTGAATAGTAAAAAATGAGAGGGTTTAAATAGAGGAAGAGTTTTGTCGTTTCGCCTGCCGAGGTAGACGTTGCCTGGGCAGAGAGCTGTTGGAACGGAACAGGCTTCTGTGAACGGCTAGTCTGCAATGGCTAGTTCTGGCGGGAAGCAACGTCTGTCTTCCGCAGCAATTTTGGCGGGCGGGCTTGAGATGGTTTATGGACTTGGGCATTAAATCTAGTTCCTAAAATTCAAGAAATAAAAAATCTAAATCCTAAAACGTAAAAATAAAATAAATAAGAGAAAATTTAAGTTATGTTGGGAATGCATTTGGATGCATTTCCCAACACAACCACTTCCTGGGCTGCTGTAGTATCTACTTCACCCTCTACCAGGGCGGGTCCTTGTGTTTCTCCCGATCCTTGGTGCTGCCAAGTTGCCTGCCCAGGCGGTTGTGGCTGGAGTGCTTTAGCTTAATGTTGGGTTCGGTGTCTACTGAATCATGGATGTCCTGTTATTCTTCTTTTTCTTTAACTTTCTTCAGGTGTTGCAGGACATTCAATTTAACTTCCCGGTCGTCCACCTTCATGGTAAGCTCGCCATTCTCCAAATCAATTAGAGTTTTGCTTGTGGCTAGGAATTGTCTTCCCAGGATGACAGGTGCTTTGTCGTCTCCTTTGCAGTCTAGAATTACAAAATCTACTGGAAAGATAAGATTGTCTACTCTTACTAAGATGTCCTCGATCTTTCCTTTCGGTTGCACGTAAGAGTGATTAGCTAGTTGGAGTATAACGGTGGTGGGTTTAGCTCTTCCAATCCCCAGTTTTTTAAACACCGCTTTGGGCATCACGTTGATGCTTGTCCCAAGGTCGCATAAGGCCTTCCCTTCATATTGGTTCCTAATAACGCAAGGTATGAGGAAACTCCCTGGATCTCTTAGTTTGGGCGGTGTTTTGTTGTGCACCATGGCTATACATTCTTCTGTCATGGCTATCGTTTCAAACTCCCTGATTCTTTTCTGTTTGGAAACCATATCTTTCAGAAACCTTGCATAGTTAGAAATTTGTTGTATGGCTTCCACCAGGGGTATGTTGATGTGAAATTGCTTGAGAATGTGTAGAAATTTTTTGAACAGGTGATCCTGCTTCTGGTGTTTCAGCTTTTGTGCAGGATCTTCATGTTTCAAGGTGGCAATACGAGAGTCTGCCGAGGCAGATTTTTTTGGGTCTGCCGCGGCGGGCTTGCTTGCTTTCATCTGGGTGACTGAATTGATGGCCTCACACTGCTCGTAATTGGGTTTTCTTGCCACTTCAGTATCGTTGGGCAATCCTCCCATAGGTCTGGTGTTCAAAACTTGAGCAAATTGTCCCATTTGAGTCTCTAGTGACTTTAAAGTTGCCTCATTATTATGCATTCTCATCTCGGTCCTGTCCATGAAAGCCTCAGCCTTTTTAAAAAATAAATCCATGTTGGACGTATAGGTACCTGTCTGAGTCATGAAGGCACTTAGAATCGCTCCAAGGCACTGGGTGCTGCCTGTTGCGGCGGCTGCTTCCGCGGCATCGTCTACTGAAATCCTTGTGATTGATTCGTATGTGCAGCTGGATTCAGAGCATTGTTGGGGATACTCCATGAGAAGTTCGGGTGTCTCTTCCAACCAGGGTTGTAGGTGTTCGATGTAAGGTTGTTTTTCCTGTTGAAGTTTCCTACAAAGCAACTGGTCTCTGTCCCTTGTTGGCACTCATATGAATCGTGGTCTCCCCCACATTGGTCGCAAAAGGCTTCAATTGCTTTGACTTGTTGTGTATTATTCTGCCCTTGCATCGCTTCTACCATCTTCGTCAACCGAGCGACTTGTGCTACGAGTTCATTCGATGTTCCTAGATCGTTTGCTATGGCCTGCCTTCTTATGCCGCCTCAGCGGGCATTAGGAAACTGATAGTCATTTTTGGCCATCTTGTTCAGAATTTGAATTGCTTCAACGGGCTCCTTGTCAAGAAATGTACCGTTGGTAGAGGAATCTAGCATCATCCTTGTTGGTGTGTGTAGGGAATGTAGGTGTTCCCTTTTTGTGAGAGCGCAAGTGCACACTCCTGCAAAGTTATAGTATAAAAGATGTCGAATCCCACGAGGAGTGGACAACTTGTCTTGTTTCGTAATTCCTACACAATAGTAAAATAAAAGCATAAGTGAATCGTTGGTTTGGATAGAAAATAAACGAAAACACAAGTAATAAAGAAGGTAATCAGGTCGATAGAGCATGCAGGGTTATGCTGCCACTTAGTGTGAAAACTACGTTGTAAAAGGTATGAGTTATTTTGTGCTGCCACAATACGCTGCCTCGGCGGGTATGGCGGGCGGCAAGCTACGACCCTGTCACGCGGCCGTAGCGGGTCACTGCCACTGCAGGGGTGTACTGTCTCGGCAGGTGGAACAGAAAGAAGTCCTGGCGGCAAGTCTGGTAGATACTCCAAGTTCGGCAGGATAGTCGACAGTGATCCCTCCTATTTCTAGGTTAGGATGCTCGAGAGCTAATGTGACGTAGGCAATATCTAGAAATCTCAGCGTCAACCTAACATAGACTAGTCAAATCGATTGGTAATCCTTTTTAGCCGCTGAAACTTGTGGACTGGTGTGGAACCAAGTTAGTCATGCCTCAGCACGTTGTGACCGTACTTAACCCTTTCGTGAGCCTTGCACTTTCGTGCCCAACAAATGGATTCTCCCAAACGACTGGTGTAGAATGATTGAAAGAATGGAGAACAATGTATTAAGTAAACTCGGAATATTTTATTGAAAAATAACTCAAAACCTAAAACAACCGTTTCACACTAGTTTACAACATAACCCTAGCCCAAATAGAATTTAAAACATGGCGGCGGCGAAGAACACAAGAAAAGTCTATGTAAAACCTAAGATGATTTGAACTAGGAGTACAAAGGGTATTTATAGACTCAAGACTAGGTTAAGTCCTCCTTGAAGTAGAAGTCCTCAAAAGTAGCTTTCCATCTTTAATATAGCTTTAAATGCCGACTTCTTTGCGTGGAATATGGACTCTATCTCGTTTGCCTTATTCCGCAAGTAAGCTTGAGAATTTCACTTCGGCGGCCCTGGCCGCTGCTACAGACGTCAGAAAATCAAATGTACACCGATTATAGATTCATGAGTTTTAGCTCTACAGATCGCGCTCCAGTTCTTCCAACTTCCATAGTCAGCTGCCGTGGGCAGCAAGGTCCGCGACAACTCTACTCGGTAGGTACTCGGCAGCAACTGTCTTCTACTGGAGCTACTTCAGTAAAACTCCTAAGTATGCTTCCTTAGCCTTGTGCCTTCAGCTCCTCGGTTCCCTCTTTCAGCAGTTAGTACCTACATACAAGAATACACTAAAACCGTATCTCTTGTTCACCAAATAAATGATAATTCATAGAAGCAAGGCAGAACAATAAAACACTGTAAAATGCTATGCATGAACCTACTTATGCCTAAAATGTGATTAAAAACAGTAACAATAAGAGTTGATATGTGCATGAAATATAGGACTTTTAGACACTTTACACACCCCCAAACTCGAACTATTGCTTGTCCTCAAGCAATGCAACCTAAAGTACTTGCTCTAATAAAAGTTAGAAAGAAAAACTTGTTTTTAACCTGATTTTCTGCCTCAAGGCCATGACACCTATATATAAAATTTAATGAAGGGAAATAAGCAAGAAAATAACTCAGAATTAAAAATTCCCCATGCATGTGTGATGTGCACATATCTGTAAACAAACTGAATACGCAAAATAAATAAATAAACAAAGGTGCTGATGTGATTTGAATGTTTGCTGCTGAGGCAGCACAATTAAGCACATTATTTTTAAACATGGCGGTGAGGGCTTCAACTTATCACAACTACTCTTCTAGATCTGACGTTGAGATAGAAGCAAACTACAAAACCATGAACCCTTGGAGTAGAGTCATCCCGTGAAGACTTTCATTCACTCATGCTAATTTGTCCGTCACTTTAAGGCTTTCAGATTCATGGACTTTGATAGCAGCGGAGTGTCCTCACACATGATTCTTCCTAGAGCCTGTTGCGAGCACCTCTAGGGAAAGACAACTTTTTCTTTGTTTTTGATTTTTGCTGCCGTGGCAGTACTGCATTTTTCTGTTCCTTTTACCTGCCTCGACGGCTACCTGTAATCATCGTTAGAATTTTGCAAAGAATTCTAAAAACAAACAGGCAATGTTCATCAAATATTCTAACATATTCAGAAAGTAACAAAGATGTTTAACATTTTCCGGCATAAAGAAAAAATTTCTAAGTCATATTTCATACTTTTTCCCAAGAATAAGTTTAATTTTTATTAGGTGCGAAAATAAATTAGTCGACTATCCTGTCATAGGCACAAGTCATAAGAAAATTTTCATTTTCGATTATTACTAAGGCAAGTACAATGCAATCTATATGCAACTAAAGATGCCTAAAATGATGTGAGAGCTACCCCCTAAACTCGATATGGGCATTGCCCCCCAATGCACAAAACAGAAAAAAATACAAACTACAAGAAAAATACAAGTTTAAGAGAAAAAATAAACGAAAATAAAAATAAAAGAAAGGAAAAGAAAATAAACTAAAAGTTTGCTGAGGGTGGGAGGAGGCTGGATTCTTATCACCTGAGGAGGAGGAAGAAGTACGGATAACGAAACGGCGAACGGCAGATGCCTTGGCGGCGGCTCTAGCAGGTGAGGTTTTTGCTTTCCGTGGCGGCTAGACTCTCTTCAGCGTATGCTATGGCTCTTCTTGAGGTTCGGTAGTGGGAACGGCGGGAGATGCGTTGCTCTCTTCTAACTCAGTCTCGAGGTCCACAGGTTCTTCGGCAATTATGTGCCGCTTCCACTTCTTGGTTCCTTCCTCCGTGGGTGCAGCCAGAGGGATGAATGCCATTGGGATGACTGTTATTGCTGCAACCACTACTGTTTCTGGCTCCTGCGGTGGCTGCTTGATCTCCTTTGATGAGGAGGTGTCTGCCACTATATTTGCTATGCATGCAGGGGAGAGATTCTGCTGGTGCCTCTCAGGGGAGTCTACCACTGTGTTGGATGGGGTGGCAGCTGAGTAGGTCGGAGAATGCGTAGGAGAGGGAACCCAACGATCAGTCTGGCGAGCAGCGGTGGCTGGTGGAGTTCTTTATGCTCGGGCTGCTGCTGCAAGCTCGTTAAGATAGGGCGGCATGGTGGGCACATCACTGGGAAATTTCTACAGAAAATAAGTTACAAGGGCTTCTTGGGCCTCCCCCACATAGTTTATGAAGGCCAACTACTACTGCTCTATCCGTTTTATGCTTTCTAGAAATGTGTGCAGTAGCAGGAGGACTTCTTTGTCTGGGACATCGTTAGTACTGCCGGGGGCGGCTATAGTTTCGAACTGTGTGGCTGAAGGCTGGCTCGATGTTACTGGCTCTTTTTATGCATCCCGCATCATCTGAATGCGGACCTTTTTGGTCCAGCCCTCTTTGGCAGTTGTAAGCTCATCTGTAGGCTCTGCTAGGACTCCAAAGTTGGTGCAGAGACATGTCATGAGGGATGGGAAGTACAACCTGCCCTTCTTCTTCTTGAAGTAGTTGTAGATTTCTGTGCAGATAATCTCCCCTACGTTGATCGGCCGGTTCATCATGATACTGTGAATTAAGGCGAGGCGCGACTGGTCAACTTTTGAATTATGGTATGTGGGCAGTAGACGCCTTTTCACAAATGTGTTCCATAACATAGCTTCATGCAGCAAGTGGCGACGCTGGACAGATCCCACATGTTTGCCCCCCAGCCGTGGTGTGTTGGGCTTGCAGAGTTTGGCCTTGATTTCCTCATAGTTGACAGCCGTCAGTGACTGCCTCCAATCCTCATGAGGGTTGTCATTCATATCGAGGCCGTAGTAGCTGTTGATGACAGCAACGTTGAGTTTGACCGGCTCCCCGTGGACGAAGACGAATGGCTTCTCCGGGCAGGGCTGATGGGAGTAGAATTCCTTGACGATAGTGATGTTCGCTATCTCGGGCTGCTGAGCGAACATCTCCCATCCCTTGTAGTGGATTGTTCGGAACAAGGCGGGCTCTAGACCACGGTCTCCCGTTTGCCGCGTGTAATGGAAGCCTTGTTCCTCCCATACTGTCTGCTTGGAGAATTTTTCTATGTATCTCTGCTCGTCCTCCTTGAAGCAAAACTTCTTATAGATGTGTTTTTGGGTTGATGTTGAGGCCATGTGAACGGTTGTACTTAACTGAAACTAGAAATAAAAGTTGTGAGAGAGCAGGGGAATCAGATAGAAGATAGCAAAAAGGTGAAACTAAAGTAAAATGAAGTGAGTGAGAGGTGTATATATAGGTGCTGCCGGGAAGATCCGGGATATCATTAAATGCTCAACGGTCCGATTTTCTGGCGCACGTTACGGATTTTTCTACCCGTTATTTTCGGAGCCGTTGATAACTAGCCGTTGGCGACCAACTAGCTGTTACATGTTGCTGCGCGGGCGACTGTTTCGGCAGAATGGTGGGTGGGCTTCTTGCTGCGTCTCCTTCCTAGTCATGCTCTTTTATTCTTAAACCTAAATTAGAAATAAATATAATTAAATAATTTTTGAAAAATAAAATTTTGAAAATTAATTTAATCCTAAAATAACATAAATCCTATTCCTAGTGCATAAAAATAAAATAAAATAAAAATTAAGTTATGTTGGGAATGCATTTTGGTGCATTTCCCAGACATAACCACTTCATGAGGTGGTTTGACTTTTTCTCCTTCCTGGGGGTCCACTTGTTCTTTCAGATGTTGTGTTATGGGGTCTTAAGTCTGCCCCTAAGCTTGTCGCGGCAGCAGCTGTCCTGGCTTGTTTCCACACTGATCTTGGCAGCTCTCGCATCTGGGCGTTCTTTTCCTTCTTCTGAGGGTTGTAGTACGTTCATGTTTATGGATTGGTCTTCCACCCTCATGTCAGCTCCCCGAGTTCCACATCTATAAGCGTTCTGCCCGTAGCCAAGAAGGGTCGCCCAAGGATGATAGGGGCTTTCTCGTCAGCCTTACAATCTAAGATGAGGAAGTCGGCAGGGAGAATCAGGTTGCCCACCTTTACCAGGATATCTTCGATCTTTCCCTCCGGTTGCACAAATGAGTGATCAGCAAGTTTAAGCATTACAGAGGTCGGTTTGGTAGGCCCAATACCTAGTTTGTCGAAGACATCCTTTGGCATCAAGTTGATGCTGGCTCCCAAGTCACACAGGGCTCTGATCTCGTGTGTACTACCTAGTCTGCATGGTATAACAAAGCTGCCCGGATCTGTCTGCTTGGGCGGCAGCTTGTTATGCAGCATAGCCATACACTCTTCAGTGACGACCACTGTCTCGAATTCCCCTATCCTCTTCTTCTTAGAAACCATGTCTCTGAGATGCTTGGCATAGTTTGGCATGCTTTGTATGGCTTCTATCAGAGGTATATTGATATGCACCTATTTCAGAAATATCCAAGAACTTTCTGAACTGGTGCTTCTGTGGCGGTTGCTTGAGCTTTTGGGGGAACGGTGCTGGCAGACAGATGTCCTTTATGTGCTCCTTGCTTGATGGCTTAGTTCGGGGAGGATCATCATTTTTAGAGCCTCTGTCATGTGCTGCTGTTGGGGCGGCTAGTGTTGGTGCTGCTGTGGCAGGCTTGCTTGTCTGGTCCGGTGGCACTTCTGGTTGTTCTATCATACTAGGTTCATCTAACTGCTTCCCACTTCTTGTTGATATAGCTTTGCAATTCTCATAAATGGTTTTGGTGGCTGCTTGCGAGATGCTAGATGATGCACCCACAGTCCGGCTATTGTAGATTTCAGTGAACTGCCCAAATTGGGTCTCCAGGTTCTTTATGGCAGCCTCCTGGTTGTTCATCTTTATCTCCGTCCTGTCCATAAAAGACTCAGTTTTTCCATAAATTTATTTGTATGAGCAATAAATTCACCAGTTTGTTTCATAAAAGTTTGCAGAGTAGCTTCTAGTGAATTGTTGTGTTGTGGCTGCTGAGTCTGCTATCGGAACTGGTTCTGCTGGTAGCCTCCCTGGAGCTGTTGTGGGTTGGCAGCTGTCTTTGGATTGCTCCAAGAGAAGTTGGGATGGTTCCTCAAGCCAGGATTATAGGTGTTCTGGGCGGGCCTGCTATTCCTCTCGTATCCTCCCATATAATTTGCAGATGCAGTGCAGGAAGAGGAATCGTGGTCGCCCCCACATTTGCCACAGAATGGCTCAACAGCTTTTACTTAATGGACCTTCCCAGGGGATTGCACCATCTTCATCACCAGCTCTGTCAGAGTGTTGAGGCGGGCATTTACGGAATCTGAGGCTTCTACCTCATTTGCTGTTTCTGGCCGCCTTGTGCCACCTCGGCGGGCTGTCGGGTACTTGTAATCATTTTTAGCGGCTTTTTTCAGTAGCCGCAGTGCTTCCTCTGGAGGTATGTCTAGGATGATCTCGTTGACTGAGGCATCTATCATCATTCGCGTTGGGTAGTTAACCCCATTGTAAAATATAGATACTTGAGTCCAAGCTGGTAGACCGTGAAGCGGACAGTTATTCAGCATTTGTTGATACTGCTCCCATGCCTCGTACATCGACTCATCATCCCCTTGTCTGAAGGTTGTGATCTCATTCCACAACTTATCAGTGACATTGGACGGGCTGAAACGGTCTAGAAAGTCTTTGCAGAGTTTCATCCATGTATTAAAAGATCCGGCTGGCTGGTTATTCAACCATTGTTTAGCCCTATCCCTAAGTGAATAGGGAAATAGCCTCAGCCGTAGTACGTTCTGGTGAACCCCATGTATCTTGAATGCTCGACAAATGTCCAGGAATCCTCATAGATGCTGCAGAGCATCTTCTGTGGCAGTCCATCTGAAGTGCCCTAGTGTATTTAGCATGTTGAACATGACATGCTTTAGCTCAAAATGGTCTGCCCCTATCTCTGGTTCTGTCACTATTGGCTCGAACCTTTGGAAGTCATGTTCCAGGTAATCTCTAGTTGTCCGCACCTGTTGCGGCCTGGGCAGATCAAGGGGGTCCTGCCTCTATTGTTCTTGTGGTCCTCTAGGCGGCAAATCATGTTGCCCGCCCCTGCCATTCATAGCATCATTTGGGGGTCCTCGTTTACCATGGTTTCTTCCTTTGCTTTGCCCTTATCTCCTCCGGTCTTTACAATTTCCCTGAGCTCCCTTTTAATCCTTCTCGTTTCGGGCTCGAGATCGTCGTAAATGATAAGGTTTCCCTTAGGGTTGGCCCTGGTAATGCACTTGCAAAGGACACGGTAAATTTTTTTTCGATTAAAAATAAAAATAAAATAAAAAGTAAATAAAAGGTGTAGAAATTGAAAAACGAAATTCGCTGTTACCAATCCCCGGCAACAGCGTCAAAAACTTGTAGGGCGTGTAGGTGTTCCCTTTTTGTGAGAGAGCAAGTGCACACTCCTGCCAAGTTATAGTATAGAAGATGTCGAATCCCACGAGGATTGGACAGCTTGTCTCGTTTCGTAATTCCTGCACAATAGTAAAATAAAAGCACAAGTGAATGGTTGGTTTGGATAGAAAATAAACGAAAACACAAGTAATAAAGAAGGTAATCAGGTCGATAGAGCACGCAGGGTTATGCTGCCACTTAGTGTGAAAACTGCGTTGTAAAAGGTATGAGTTATTTTGTGCTGCCACGATATGCTGCCTCGGTGGGTATGGCGGGCGGCATTCTACGACCCTGTCACGCGGCCGTAGCAGGTCACTGCCACTGCAGGGGTGTACTGTCTCGGCAGGTGGAACGGAAAGAAGTCATGGAGGCAAGTCTGGCAGATACTCCAAGTTCGGCAGGATTGTCGACAGTGATCCCTCATATTTCTAGGTTAGGATGCTCGAGAGCTAACGTGACATAGGCAATACCTAGCAATCTCAGCGTCAACCTAACACAAGCTAGTCATCTCGGTTTGTAATCCCTTTTAGCTGCTGAAACTTGTGGACTGGTGTAGAACCAAGTTAGTCACGCCTCAGCACATTGTGACCGTACTTAACCCTTTCGTGAGCCTTGCACTTTCGTGCCCGAAAAATGGATTCTCTCAAACGACTGGTGTAGAATGATTGAAAGAATGAAGAACAATGGATTAAGTAAACTCAGAATATTTTATTGAAAAATAACTCAAAACCTAAAACAACAGTTTCACACTAGTTTACAACATAACCCTAGCCCAAATAGAATTTAGAACATGGCGGCGGCGAAGAACACAAGAAAAGTCTATATAAAGCCTAAGATTATTTGAACTAGGAGTGCAATGGGTATTTATAGACTCAAGACTAGGTTAAGTCCTCCTTGAAGTAGAAGTCCTCAAAAGTAGCTTTCCATCTTTAATATGGCTTTAAATGCCGACTTCTTTGCGTGGAATATGGACTCTATCTCGTTTGCCTTAGTCCGCAAGTAAGCTTGATAATTTCGCTTCGGCAGCCCTGGCTGCTGCTATAGACGTCAGAAAATCAAATGAATGTCTGCGATAGATTCAGGAGTTTTAGCTCTACAGATCGCGCTCTGGTTCTTCCAACTTCCATAGTCAGCTGCTGTGGGCAACAAGTTCGGCGGCAACTCTACTCGACAGGTACTCGGCAACAACTGTCTTCTACTGGAGCTGCTTTAGTACAACTCCTAGGTATGTTTCCTCAGCCTTGTGCCTTCAGCTCCTCGGTTCCCTCTTTCAACAGTTAGTACCTACATACAAGAATACACTAAAACAATATCTCTTGTTCACCAAATAAATGATAATTCATAGAAGCAAGGCAGAACAATAAAACATTGTAAAATGCTATGCATGAACCTACTTATGCCTAAAATGTGCTTAAAACAATAATAATAAGAGTTGGCATGTGCATGAAATATATGACTTTTGGACACTTTACAGTGTGTTCACACCGTTGTAGAATATAAATACTAGTATCCATTTTGAAAATCCTTGGGAGGGGCATTTATTCAGCAATTCACTGTATCTCTCCCATTCCTCGTACATTGGTTCATCATCTGCCTGACGAAACGTAGTGATGTTAGTTCGCAGTTTATTGGTCAAATTGACAGGATTAAAGCGAGCTAAGAAATCTCTGCATAATTCTGTCCAAGATTCAATGGACTCCGATGGTAGGCTGTTAAACCAAGTCTTTGCCCTATCCCTCTGTGAATAGGGAAATAATCTGAGGCACAGCACGTCCGGGTGAACTCCATGGATTTTGAAGGACTTGTAGATGTCCAGGAAAGACATCATGTGCTGGCGGGCATCTTCAGTGGCGGAACCTCCAAACTGTCCAAACATATTCAACATGTTGAACTTGATGGGTTTGAGCTCGAAGTGATCCGCTTCTATTTCAAGATCGATCACGCCAGAGTTTATCCTTCTAAGATCTTACTCCAGGTAGTCTCTAACTAACCACCGAGCGGCATGAAGTTGCATGTCATTGCCCGTCGCGGCATTATTGCCTGGGGACGGTGGTAGTTGCTGGTCCTGGATGTTTGCTTGATCACCCATGGCTTCATTGTTTGCTTGTCTCAATCTGCGTGCAGTACGTTCAGGCTCTGGATCGTATTCTCGCAAGGGTGATTTCTGGTTGGCTCTGGTCATAAACCAAAGGAAACCAGGGAGTTAAACGAAAAAAGTGCAGTAAAATAAAAATAAAAAGTTGTACACCAATCCCCGGCAACGGCGTCAAAAACTTGTTGCGTGCAAAAGTGATGCACAAATTGCGTGCAAGTATACACGGTGCTAAGTTATAGTATTTAAGATATCGTCTCCACAAGGATTGTGACAACCTTTGGAATTCACCTTCATGCACAAATAAAAGTAAAAACACAAATATTAGGAGTTAGTTTGATTAAAGCTAAACTAAAGCAAATAAAGTAAATTGAGATATCAGAGTGAGAGAATGGGCCGGTATTGGATGTTTCATAGTGTGAAGAATTGATGTACTGTCTTGGCTCAGTTTCGCAGATCAACTTAACAACTTTCAACAGCCGCCCATGTTTATGCCTCGGCAGGCGCCCGCCTCGGCAGAGAGCAAGTGACTCCTTGGGCAGTTAAGCGATGATTCAAGGTTCCGCAAGGCTCCCTTCTATGACTCCCTCTTCTCCCGAAGCTTGAAGTACTATTGGCGAACATGTCTTGGATGATACCTCCCGAAGTGAATCTAAGGGCGAACACCAACCGATTATGGATCCTCTTTTAGCCACTAAACTTCTTAACTTATCCCTAAGCCGAAGTAGCTTTACCCTATGGTTGGATAAAACCGTGTTTACTCGTTTCGTGAGTTCAACTCTCCCGATATTGAACAAATGGATTGTCGCCATCTTCTCTCCTGATAAAGATTGCAACAATGAAGAACCAAGAGTAAACAAACCTTGAATTTTATTGCAAAACTGAAATCCTAAACGAATACAACGAGACTCTCACAACTACTACACAACCAACTGTTGAGTTGATCACACAATTGCAAATTGCCAAGAGGGGGTGAATTGGCGATAAAAAATTTTGGTGGGTGAAAATATGGAAAATTTAAAATGTGACACAAGGCAATTAGAGTGGTTCAAGTTCTCCAAACGAACTCTACATCCACTACCTTAGTTCCCACTAAGGATTTTCAACCAATTCACTACTTGAATTCTTCCCCTTTTCTTGGATGAGGAGGGAACCTTACAAATTGATTAAGCTTTCTACCCAAAGCTTAATCCACTCACTTTTACAAAAAAAAGTATTTAGTAAACTCTAAAAGTTCCTCTCAAAGGATGATTGTTTACCCAATTACAATTTCACACTCCCCAAACTCAAAATAAAAGATTCAATGAGAATACAAGAGTTGGGTACAAGAATATGACTCTAAAGGTACAAAGTTTGGATTTGAGTGCTTTGATGTTGCTTCTAGGTTCAATAGTTGTTGGTAGTTCAATTGGGACTTGTTTTTATACCCTTGCATTGAATTCTAGCCGTTTGGGTAGTTGGGATCATCAATAGAGCCGTTGGGATGAAATTTCCTGCAATAAATGTAGCTCATCTACCTACCGTATCGGTACGGCTCGGGGACGTATCGGTACCTGTCTCAAAGAAGAAAGAGCCATTTTGACTAAAAAAACAGCGTGTATTGATACGCTTAGAGGGCGTATCGGTACGGTTTTTAAGGGACATATCGATACGAAATTTGCTCACTAGAATCCCAACTTTGGTTTTGATAAAAAGCGTATCGGTACGGATACTTAATGTATCGGTACGGTATAACGGTCATTTAAATTTTGGGATACCAACTAACTGACAAGCCAACGGTCGAAAATTAAATGCAAAGATTTTGCAAAGATAAGAAAATCGTATCGATACGGTTGCAATGCGTATCGGTACGGTGTCATTTAAAGTGCTGCCCAGATTAATATCGTATCAATACAGGGTAATACCGTATCGATACGCTATGGTCTATTAAAATTCCAGTGACTAAAAACCGTATTGATACGCCTAAGGGTATCGATACGCCTGGGTGTTTATTGAAGTTTGGCTTGAAAATACATAGAAAAACTTAGAAGATTTTTATCATTTAAGAAAGATTTGTCTTGAGATGTAGTTTGGTTCAAAAAGACTTGTCAATAGTGAGACTTTGAAGAGTACTTAAAAATTTTATTGTTTTGCAAATTAGTCCATAAGTCTAGGTGTTATATCAAAATCAATTTTTGTTTCACAATCTCCCCCTTTTGATATAACAAAACCACATATAAATTTTTAAGTTTTTGAAACTTTTGAAAAAATTTCTCCCCCTTAATTTAAGATGGATTTTCAAAATCAATTTTAAGTTTAAAAAAAATGGCTCTATAATCCTTCTCCCCCTTTTTGTTAGATCAAACATAAGCACAAGGATAAGAGCAACAATAATATGATAAACTTCAAAGAAAACTTCAAATTAAAAGCAACATAATAGTCCAAACTTAGATCGTAAAACATAAATAAAAGGCATAAAGTACTAAACATAGGTGCAAAAGCTAAAGAAACTAAATGACATGAGATGATATGAAAAAAGCTACTCGTCCCCATCATCATCATCTTCTTCGTCCTCTTCATCCTCATCGTCTCGAGTAGGTTGATTCCTCCTATTTTGGTTAAGCCAAGCACCATAAAAGGCGGTGAGAGAGACATCTA
The DNA here is from genome assembly GCA_030270665.1 of Hibiscus trionum. NCBI lineage: Eukaryota > Viridiplantae > Streptophyta > Magnoliopsida > Malvales > Malvaceae > Hibiscus > Hibiscus trionum. The sequence continues at coordinate 3,919,872 of BSYR01000046.1, forward strand.
TGGAGTTTTGTTGAAGATCGGTGGCTTTCATTTGATCCTCCAACGATGTGAAACGAGTGTTAAAGCCCTTGACTTGATCTTCCAAAGAAGTGAACCGAGTGTTAACGGATACAAACTCGGCTTCCATGTTTGTGAACTTCTCATTGAGGAATGTCATTAGGTTGTCCATGGAGGAAGACACAATCGGAGCTCGTTGAGAGCTTGTAGGAGCATGTGGAGCATCAACTAGAGCATCTTGTTAAGGAGCATGAGGGACACGAACCCATTCATTGTTAACATAGGAGAAATGAGCACGAGATAGGGAACGTTCATCGATAGGTTGGCCAAGGGGTTCAGGAAAATCATGTGAACAATCAATTTCAAGGGAATGGAATAGGAAACTCAACGCCGTAGAATAGTAAAATGATTTGACTTGGTCGGTGTGACGGTGTTGAACGAGATAGACAAGGTCGACAAACATAATTTGACAAAGGTTTGGACGTTGACCATCCTTAAAGCACCTAAGCCAAAAATCATCGACTTGACGAATTGTGGAAAATTTCCCTCCCGATGGACGCAAAAACCAAGTAATGATAAGATGAAGGACACGATCCTGAGCATTTAAGACTTTGACGGAACCTAGGGGACCTTGACCTAAGGACTTTTCATCATCAATTCCTACGTTTTCAAAACCAAAAGCCTTGCAAAGTACATCTTGATCAATTTTAATGGTTTTGCCCATTATATAGGACTCGATTGCAATGACATGTTCTCTAGCCTCATCATGAATACATATAACATTTGAAAAGAAGATGATGACCAAGTTCCTATAGAGAATGGGAGGAAGATTTAAAAAGTTGATAAATTTCCATTGCCTAATCAAAGGGAGGTATTGAAATTTAAAACATGCAGAGTTTAAAAACGGTAGAGACACAACACGTTCTTCCCTAAGAGTGAAACCTTGAAAGAGTTTGTAACAAGACATATCTGAAGAGTTAGAAAAACTGCATTGGAGAATAAAAGGGAGATTTGGTTTAGGGTTACCCTCTTCGTCATCAATAGGATCAGAAGTGGCAAGGTGACGTCTAGCTCTCTTTTTCGGTGCCATAATCCTAAAAACACATCAAAACGATTCGAATATGTATACAATTAACATCTTATCCAAACCAATAAATTCTAATAGTTCAAGGTAATTTTAAAAGACAATTTTATTGTTAAAAAATATATATACATATGCTAGAAAGGATTTGTAAAATTTTTTTGGAAAAAACAAATTAAAAAATACGATGAGAAAATATATTCGAATAAAAAAAATTTGATTTTGAAAACTTTTGGTAAAAAGTTTGAAACCCATGTTATAAAAATATGTTTTGTACAAAAACTAAGTTGAAACAATTATAAAAAACAAACGGAAATAAAAAAATAAAAAAGAAAAAGTTTATACCTTAAATTGTTAGATTGGATGAATGTGTTGATGTGAATGCACTTAGATTGTTGACAAAGCTTAGCTTTGATGTGGAGATCAAAATCCCTCAACGGATTTTTAAGTTTGATGGAAAAAAATTGAAGGATTGAGGGGGTGTTTATAGAGAGGTACGGCTAGGGTTTGTAGAGAAAAAAAAGGGGTTTTTAATTTTTGAAGTGTTTTGTAAAAGCAGCCCTAAATAAACTCTCCATCGAGACCGTATCGGTAGGATTGTAGAGCGTATCGATACGCGTTTGCTCTAATTTTTAATTCGACGTTATTACCGTATCGATATGCGGGACCATATGGGTACGTTTTGACATGGATAACTTCCCTTGACTTATCCGTATCGTACACGGGGCCGTATCGATACACATTTAGCTTTTAAGATTTCCCTTTGATGAACCCTTATCGATACGCGTCAGTAGTATCGATACGCCTTTACCAGATGAGGCATTTTTTATTGTTTTAAGATCAAAAATCAAACTTCAAACGTTCCTAAATGCATGTATATGACATAAGAACAAGTTTCAATGGCTATAATTAATGCATTCTCCCCTAGCAACATGCATAAAAGCAAAAAGAAACAATTCAGCATAAGCATGGATATCAATCAATTTCAAGCAAATTTGACTATTTGGGACCTAAAAAGGGTCAAGAAAGGCTAGTTAAACCTAACTCTCTCCTAAGGGTCCAAAAACGCTCTTTATCTAAAGGCTTTGTGAATATATCCGCTAATTGGTTCAAGGTATCAACATACTCTAGAATAACATCATTTTTCAACATATGGTCTCTAATGAAATGATGTCTAATTTCTATGTGTTTGGTTCTAGAGTGTTGGATGGGATTCTTAGTGAGACAAATGGCACTAGTGTTGTCACACCTAAGGGGTATAGTTTCTACTTCAACACCATAATCTAAGAGTTGTTGTTTCATCCAAAGGACTTGAGCACAACAACTCCCTAAGGATATGTACTCTGCTTCGGTGGTAGATAAGGCTACGCTATTTTGTTTCTTAGAGAACCAAGATACGAGCATACTACCTAAGAATTGGCATGTCCCGGAGGTACTTTTCCTATCTATCTTACACCCCCCATAATCCGCATCCGAATAAGCATGAAGGCTAAAGGAAGAATCTTTAGGATACCACAGGCCTAAGTTAGGTGTGTCTCTAAGGTATCTAAAAATTCTCTTAATGGCAACTAAGTGTGATTCTCTAGGACTAGCTTGAAACCTAGCACACAAGTAAACACTAAACATGATATCCGGTCTACTTGCGGTAAGGTAAATCAAAGAACCTATCATGGATCTATAAAGCTTAGAATCAACACACTTACCTCCTTCATCTTTGTCAAGCTTTATGGAAGAGCTCATAGGTGTGGCTTGAGGCTTTACATTCTCCAAGCCGAACTTTTTGAGCATATCGTTCACGTACTTAGCTTGATTTATGAAGGTGCCATCTTTCCTTTGTTTGATTTGGAGTCCCAAAAAGAATGAGAGCTCCCACATCATGCTCATCTCGAACTCACCTTGCATTAGCTTAGAAAATTCTTTGCAATAACATTCATTAGTAGAACCAAAAATGATATCATCAACATAGATTTGTACTACTAAGATGTCATTATTATATCTTTTTATGAAAAATGTAGTGTCCACCTTACCTTTTTCAAAACCATTTTCAATTAAAAAGTTTGAAAGTCTTTCATACCAAGCTCTAGGAGCTTGTTTTAAACCATAAAGTGCTTTAGTTATTTTGAACACACGATTTGGAAATTTTGAATCCTCAAAACCCGGTGGTTGTTCAACATACACTTCTTCATTTATAAAACCGTTTAGAAAAACACTTTTCACATCCATTTGAAAAAGCTTGAAATCATGGTAACATGCAAATGCCAAAAGCATCCTAATGGCTTCCATCCTAGCTACGGGTGCATATGTTTCATCAAAATCAATTCCCTCTTCTTGAGTGTAACCTTGAGCAACAAGCCTAGCCTTGTTTCTCACTATATTACCATTTTCATCTAGTTTATTCCTAAAGACCCATTTAGTTCCTATAGTAGAATGATTACTAGGCCTTTCAACTAATGTCCAAACTTTACTTCTCTCAAATTGATTTAATTCCTCTTGCATGGCCAAAATCAAAAAATCATCTTTTAATGCTTCTGTGATATTTTTAGGCTCAATGCATGAAAGAAATGCAACATGGTTTATTAATTTGAGAGAGGATCTAGTAGTTACCCCCTTGGATGGATCACCTAAGATTTCACCACCCTTGACACAGTTGAACTCCCTTGGGTTAGATACCTCCTTTTCCTCAAGAGCCAAATACTTCAAGGCTTCAAGAGGTGGATCTTGTGCATCTTCATCTTTAGTTGGAATCTCATCCACCTTTGACGTTTTTCCTCCATCAATGGCATCAAGAATCCTTATATCATCATCATCACAAGATTCCTTCCTTGAAATGAGGTTATCATCGAAAACAACATGTATAGACTCTTCTACTACTAAAGTTCTTTTTATTAAATACACGATAGGCTTTAGAGTTTAAAGAATACCCCAAGAAAATAGCTTCATCACTTTTAGCATCAAATTTACCTAAGTTGTCTTTTCCATTATTTAAAACAAAACACTTGCAACCAAATGGATGAAAATAGCTAATGTTAGGCTTTTTAGATTTTAAAATCTCATATGGTGTTTTCATCAAAATTGGCTTAATCATTACTCGATTTATAATGTAGTCAGTGGTATTTGTGGCTTCTGCCCAAAAATATTTAGGTAAATTATTTTCACAAAACATGGTTCTAGCCATTTCTTCTAAAGTTCGATTTTCCTCTCAACTACCCCATTTTGTTGAGGAGTGCGAGGTGCGGAAAAATTATGGCTAATCCCATTTTTATTTAAAAACTCTTCAAAACCTAGATTTTGAAACTCGGTTCCATGATCACTTCTAATGTGAGAAATTTTAAGTTCAAGATCATTTTGAGTTATTTTAGAAAATGTGATGAATTTTTCTAAAACCTTATCTTTTGTACTTAAGAATAGAACCCAAGTAAACCTAGAATAATCATCAACAAGTACAAAGGCATATGATTTACCACCCAAGCTCATAGTCCTAATAGGCCCAAAAAGATCCATATGAATTAGTTGTAAACATCTACTAGTAGAGACATCATTAATGGATTTAAATGAGGTTCTATGTTGTTTACCCTTAGAGCATGCATCACAAATTTTATCATTAGAGAATTTTAGTTTGGGTAAACCTCTAACGAGATTAAGGGAAATCAATTTTTCTAAAACACTAATGCTAGCATGTCCGAATTTTCTATGCCAAAGTCATGAGTCATGTTCATCATGTGCAACTAAACATGTATGAGATGTATGAATGTCATATAAATGCACCATGTAAATATTGTCTATTCTATGCCCTATGAGCATCAATTGATTTGTTTTAATGTTCACAATTTTGCAACCACTTTTATCAAATAAAACATTAAAACCCTTATGACACTATTGACTAATGCTCAATAAATTGTGTTTAAGACCGTTGACATACAAAACATTTTCAATGAAAATAGAAGAGTGATTACCAATGGAGCCTATTCCTTCAATGTGGCCTTTGGAGTTGTCACCGAAAGTTACCACTCCACCACTCTTTGACTTTAGTTCCACGAATCTAGTCTTGTCACCGATCATATGTCTTGAGCATCCACTAGCAAGGTACCGTGAATTTTGGCTTGAAGTTTTGGCCTTGTAGCAATGCCCCCTACAAATAAAGAAATTAGGCTTTGATTTTTGGTACCCAAATCATTTTGGGTCCATGTGTATTAGCCCTCAAAACCTTGGTTCCCTTAGGAATCCAAGAAGCAATAGCATTCACGTTATTAGAAATAATGAGTTCCTTAGTAACCCAAACACTCCTAATCCTTTGACCTACAGATTTCTTAGGAAAATTTCTTTGTTTAGGAACAAAAGTTTTTCTTTTTACATATTGGGATTTAGAAGACTTTCCCTTTTCAAAATGGTTTTTCCCAATAGCAATAGATGTTTTGAGATTATTCACTTCCTTTGTGTGATAATCTTGAAAATTGGAAAGAAGTTTTTCAAGATCAAAGTTTTTCTTTTTAAGATCATTTGAAAGATTTACTAAGTACAAAACCTTCTTTTCCAATTCCGATTTAGTTTTTGAAATAGATTCATTTTGAGTTTTTAAATCGGAAATGTTTTTCTTGTTTCTCAAAATAGACTCCTTATATTTTCCAACTAACTCATCATAAACCTATTGCAATTCATCATAAACATCTTGAAGTTCATCATAGGTAAAATCAAAATTAGATGAGTTAAGGTTTACCTTTGGTTCATTATCAATGGCCATGAGACAAAGATTAGTCACTTCCTCCTCCTCCTCGGATGACTCCTCGTCACTCCAAGATGCTACTTGAGATTTGAGCTTGTTCTTCTTCCCAAAGCTCTTCCTCTTCAATTGAGGACACTCGGAACAGATATGGCCATATTTTTTACACTTATAGCAAATGATTTGGTCCTTCTCATCTTCTTTACTCTTGCTCTTGAAGTCTCCTTTTCTATTAAACTTTCTTCCACAGTTGGACTTTATAAAGCGAGTGAATCATTTGGCCAACATGGCCATCTCCTCATTTTCATCTTCACTAGAATCGCTTTCATGATATGAATCTTTAAGAGCGATTCCAATCTTCTTCTTCTCAACATCCTTCTTCTCAACCTTCTTCTCCTCCATTTTCTTTTCTTCTTCTCTTCCCTTCTTCATGATTTCATGGGTGAGTAGAGATCCAACAAGAGCATCTAGCTTGAGAGTCTTCAAATCTTGAGCTTCAATAATAGTAGTTCTCTTGCTATCCCATGATTCCAGAAGAGAGTACAACAATTTCCTCACTAGCTTGTCTTCGGGGATGATCTAACCAAAACCCTTCAATCCATTGACGATGACCGAGAATCGATCAAACATCTTGGAAACACTCTCATCGGGATCCATTTTGAAATTTTCGTAGCTTAGATTGAGTAGCCCGATTTTTGTTTCCTTGGCGTCACTAGTTCCCTCAAATGTTGTCTCGAGGGTGTCTCAAACTTCCTTGGAATTCTCGATCGAAGACACATTGGAGTAGATATCCAGACCAAGCGCACAAAAGATGACATGGAGAGCTTTATCATTTACTTGTATCCTTCTTCGATCATCTTCGGTCATTTCGGCTTTGACCTTTGGAACAAGTCTTCCTTCACCTTCTCTCTTCATCGGTATGAATGGACCTTCTTCAACCACATCCGACACCATGTAGTCGGTAGACTTGATGAAGAGCCTCATCCTATTCTTCCAATATGGGTAGTTATCCCCATTGAAGAATGATGGCTTGGTTATAGATTGAGACTCGTAGAGGTTGGAATTGGAGGTGGATGCCATTGCTTGACTAGTTGTTGATCAAACTCTCTTAGAATCGACTCAAGAGGGTTGTAATCCTTCCAATGAGTGTAGCTCTGATACCAATTGTTAAGTTGATCACAAAATTGCAAATGGCCAAGAGGAGGTGAATTGGCGATAAAATATTTTGGTGGGTGAAAATATAGAAAAATTAAAATGTGACACAAGGTAATTAGAGTGGTTCAAGTTCTCCAAACGAAATCTACATCCACTACATTATTTCCCACTAAATATTTTCAACCAATTCACTACTTGAATTCTTCCCCTTTTCTTGGATGAGGAGGGAACCTTAAAATTTGATTAAGCTTTCTACCCAAAGCTTAATCCACTCACTTTTACAAAGAAAAGTATTTGGTAAACTCTAAAAGTTCCTCTCAAAGGATGATTGTTTACCCAATTACAATTTCACACTCCCCAAACTCACAATAAAAGATTACAATGAGAATACAAAAGTTGCTACAAGAATTTGACTCTAAAGGTACAAAGTTTGGATTTGAGTGCTTTGATGTTGCTTGTAGGTTCAATAGTTATTGCTGGTTCAATTGAGACTTGTTTTTATACCCTTGCATTGAATTCTAGCCGTTTGGGTAGTTGGGATCATCAATAGAGCCGTTGGGATGTAATTTCCCGCAATAAATGCAGCTCAGCTGCCTACCGTATCGGTACGGCTCGGGGGCGTATCAGTACCCGTCTTAAAGAAGAAAAAGCCGTTGTGACTGAAAACAACGTGTATCGATACGCTTAGAGGGCATATCGGTACGGTTTTTAAGGGGCATATCGATACGGAAGGGTATATTGATACAGAATTTGCTCACTGGAATCCCAACTTTGGTTTTGATAAAAAAGCGTATCGGTACAAATACTTAGCATATCGGCACGGTATAACGGTCATTTAAATTTTGGGATACCAACTAATTGACAATCCAACGATCAAAAATTAAATGAAAAGATTTTGCAAAGATAAGCAAATCGTATCGATACGGTTGCAATTCGTATCGGTACGATATCATTTAAAGTGCTGCCCAAATGAATATCGTATCGATACGGGGTAATACCGTATCGGTACACTATGGTCTATTAAAATTCCAGTGACTAAAAACCGTATCTATACGCCTAAGGGTATCGATACGCCTGGGCGTTTTAGAGAATTTTGGCTTGAAAATACATAGAAAAACTTAGAAGATTTTTATCATTTAAGAAAGATTTGTCTTGAGATATAGTTTGGTTCAAAAAGACTTGTCAATAGTATACTTTGAAGAGTACTTAAAAATTTATTGTTTTGCAAATTAGTTCATAAGTCTAGGTGTTATATCAAAATAAATTTTGGTTTCACACCAACCCTTAGCCCTAGGGAATGTTTAGAACATGGTGGGTTTTGACGACACTAGGGTTTTGACAAGGAGTTTCTCTCAAATCTCAATTGTGTTCTCTCCTCTTGGTCGAATACATTTATATAGGGGAGGAGCCTAGGTCTAAGTCAATTTAGGGTAGGAATACTAGTTAGAGTATGATTACAACACATTAAAAGATCATTAAATACTCCTAGATTCCCGCTTAACTTTTCATCAACTTGACTTTGACCTAGCTTTTCTTTGTCTGCTGGGCTCTGATGCACGTGCAAGTGGCCTCTAAAAATCGGGCTTGATGAGCTCTTTCTATCACATGCCACTTTGCATTTTTCCATTCTTCCTTGAAGTGCTGCCTCGGTGGCAAGTAGTTGATTGCCTCGACGGAGATATGGACTGGTGTGCAGATGCTGGCACGGCTTTACATTCGGGTTCTTTCCTCCTCGATCAGCTCTCCAAATGCTTCAATAGCTTCCTCCTTCAGCTCCCAGCTTTCTCTTCATCTGCCCTCTTTGCTGCCTCGGCGGCATCTACCTGGGCGGGTACCTACGCACAGGAAGAAAACACACTTGAGCAGTATCATATGTATAAAATCAAATAAATTCATCAAACAATGCATTTTATCTAATCTATGCTATTTTGTGTATGTTACCTAATAAATGCAACCTAAACTATACTTAAGAACAACAATAATTGAGCTAAACTAGGGTATAAATATAGGAATTTTGCGCACTTAACAGGCGAAGTATATTAGATTAGAATGTGCTTTTGGGGGCTTTCTATTCCCCGTTGTTTGGCGTTGACCAGCGTAGGACATGGTTGCGCCTCCTGATGTGCGGGAATTTTCTAATGACGAGTTGAAACTTCTCATGAGGTTAGAGAATGACCCGTCTGTGCACTATGAACACGTATGCACTATTAGGAACATTATGGTGCACTTTCTAAAGGGAAAGAGTCCCAAAGGTTGGGACAAAGTGGACTTGAATATTTGTCATGAGGGCTCCTTGGCAGGTGTGCCCATTTATACAGAAGCTTGGCCATTTGGAGAAGGGGGTGACGAACAAATGGCGGGGTGCTTTTGGGTGTTGAGAATGAATGAAGGAATTTCTTTTCTAAGTATGTTGGCACTCACACTCGCCCTTGGAAGTATCATGAAGAAGATGCCCTTTCAGATGGGCTTAGTGGAGAATCCACTCCTATTGCTTCGCGGGGCCACACTAGAGCTAGCTCTTTTGGCTCTGGTCACGGTAGGGGCAAGAAACGGATAGCCTCAAACTCGTTCCCCTTAGCCGATTCTGAGGATGAGGGGAACTACGTGCGTTTGGAGCGCAGGTCGAAGAGGCGCGTGGATAGAGGCACTAGTCCGTGACAATTTTCCCCTCCTCTCTTTTTCTCTAGTTTGGGTTTTTTAGGAAAGCTAACATTCACCATCCAGTGTTACATGGTAGTGCTAATATGCGTTCCTTTTGTAGAGATAGTTGGCTTCCCTTCACATGTTGCGGATGACGAATTGGGAGATTTTGTTGCGGATGCAGATGTGTCAGTTTCCGCTTCTAGCGACGAATGATTGGGGTCGTCGAGCTTGGCAGAGGTAACGTCTTCGTGGTCTTTGAGTGGTGGGGAATACGGTTCGCCGCCTTTCGTTCCTTGCACGGGGGGTTTTATTGCTTCGCAAAGTGGGCCTATGGAAGCTTCAGTGGACGTTGTAGAGATTGTGCACGAGAGTGTGGCGAGGCGGATGAAGACTTATGGCTCTGGGAAGTGCCTCTTGGTTTTTGAGGACAAATCATCACGAAAATGGGTTGTATCAGGTGCTGGGGTTGACATAGATGTAACGAAGTTTACCCTCGACGCGCTTCCGGCTGTGAGAGGATATTGTCGGAGTATGCCTAAAGACCAATCATGAGATGGTTGTAAAAGACATACTTATTTTATCTTGTTTGTTAATAAAGTCATTATTATTATTTCAGTCTTATTATGTGCATCTATAAATAAACTGAATTATAATAAAGTCCTTAGAATAATATAGTTATTCTTGAATGTCCTTAGTTAAAAATTATTGTGGGCGTGGAAAACAATACTCCCTTCGTCCCATAAAAAATGTCCCTTATTGACTTTTTGAAAGTAAAAAATTTTAAACTTTGACTATTATTATATTGAATATTTTAAATAATTAAATTTTATAAAATATATATTTAAAAACTACTCGATTAGAGGTTTTTAAAATATATATTTTTCATATTTTTTATCAATGATACATTTTAAATAATTATGACTAATATGTAGTTGATTGATGACAAAGTGTTGTTATTGATATAGAGATGTCAAAATCAATACATAAGTATGTGTTAGAGAACGAAATACTGGACTGACCCGCTATGAGCATGTTTCTTGGATTATTATGTGACAGTCATAACATTGCTCATGGTGATAACTAAGTGTATGATCCTCAGACTTGAGATCATCATTATTTCAATATCGAGCGTGACGTATTTTGATGCGGTCAAACGTATGTTGTAATAGACTACACTATAAATACTGATATTGGATATGTCACAATCTATATAGCGAAATATGGTTGATCCATGACTTGATTGAGTAATATCGTAGGCCACTTGATTGAGTGAGACTAGAAAATGCATGGTCATGCTCGAATAAATTGATATGGGATATAATGTTTAGTCGTTTATCATAGTCTACTCAAGATATCAAGAAATATTAGATGGACTGTACAAGTGTGACTAACCCATGACTTGTGTTCGATCTAGATATGAGAACAAAAGGATGTAATACATAAAAGAAGTTAATCATAGAAAAAGGTAAATTCAAACCACGACTTGTAACTTAGGTAGCAATGATGTATTGCTAGATGCCACTCATTGCTTGTAATATTAGAATTCTTCTAAATATTACTACTAACGTTACATGAACCTACAAGGGTCCCACCCTATGATTGAAACGAAGAAATATCGACTAGATAACATGTGTAAAAATTTGTTGTACACGTAATAATTATTAAAACGAAATTATTATAATTATTTTAATTATAGATAATCTCGTTTATATATATTTTAATACTAGATAATTATTGTAATTATTAAACACTATTAATATATATATATATATCCCTAAAGAAACCTAATTAAAATAGAACAGATTCTACATATTTAATTGTATTCGGTTAAATATATTGTATATTTAATGAATTTGAATTAAAGTAGAATTAGATTCTACATATTTAATTATATTCGGTTAAATATATTGTATATATAATGAATCCAAATTTAATTAGAATTAGGTTTTTGAATGCTATATAAAGGTATAAGGTCTAGCAGCCAAAATATGCTTTTCGTGAAAAACCTCTCTAACAGTTAGAGAAGAGAAAATATTGTTTGTTTCGTTCGGGTGGACTGCGTAGAGGTCAGAGCACTATTGTGACGACTCATATTCGATTTGGTTATCCTAACTCCCTACGGATATCAAGATACCATATTTATTAAGGTAATATTTCATCCCTATTCACCCTAAATTCGTCCATTGTACATGGATCACTGGCGAAATTCGCTGGATAATTTTTCTACTGCGCCATTGAGTGTACCGGAGTTTCCCAACAAATATTACGGCTCTTATTCTCCTATTGGACTCAATGTTGCTAGAGGCACTACTCCTATATATTGGTTCAGCTACTTTTTTGCCTTCTTTGCGATCATCTCCAGGTACGTTAATTAGCGTGTTGATGCATTTGATTTATATTATTGTCTCTGGATTTTGTTAAAGAATTGTGTTTGCTAATCCTCTCACAGGGGTGTCTGTCACAGACTCTATTGTTTTGCATTGTTCCGCAGAGATCGTTCCCCCTGCACTAACGCCTCTTAAGGTACTTGATTTGGCAGAGACTGTGGGGATTTCTTTGGCGTTGTAGCCTATATTTTTTACTTCTGATAATGGTAGTTAGCCTCTGGCTTCGTGGAAGATGTTCTTTCCCTAGAGGGAATTGCCAGAAATGGAGGGTTGGCTTCATCTCGAGTCTGCTTTTAGGAGGTTGTTCGAGTTGTATTTCAATAGCCCTGGGGCCTCAAGGCCGTGCGATGGTATTCGGAGGATTGTCCAAGGTGGTTACTGTCTTGTTCAAGAGTTAGGATGCGTTCAGTATAACATAGAGAGGAACAAAAAGGTGCTTGTTAAGTAAAATGAGCAACTTTGGTCGAAGGTGGAAGGTTATACTACCTATTTAGAAGAGCTGCAAAAGAAATATAAAGCGGATATTGAGTTGCATATGGAGGAATTGCGCAAACAACAAGCGGAGGAGATATCCGACATGAAAGTTGAATTCGATCATGCTATTAGGGTTAAGAAGAAACTGCTAGAGGCTACGGAACAAAGTTTAAAGACTGAAATTTAGGGTTTGAGAGAGAAGCTGGAGCAATCGAAGAATGCAACAAAGGAGAACCTTGCGGAGTCTATTATGAGGCTGGTTGAGGTAAAGGAATCTCATAATAATCAGCTTATAGAGCTGAAAGACACCCACAACATTGACGTGGTTGATAAAATTAAAGTGGTTGTGAATGCGGCCTCTGCCTTTATTAACGAAGGACTGGGTAAAGCTCGCGATGCTGCCATTCTCAGCTTCCAACTAGCGTGTGGCCCATTGGATGTTCGTGCTGTGGATTTTGATGCTCTTTGCAGGGTTGATGTTGACTTCGATATGAGAAATCCCTCTGGGCCCTCGTGGGAACACTTTGTTTCACAAAACAATGATGTTGTGGTTCCTCCTGGCTTTGATCTAAATACATCTCTCCCTGTTGCCGATCACGACGATGTTGTGGGTGCTGTTGGGAATAACATCGCACCAGGTGGATGTAGTGAAAGTATGTGATTGTCAATGTCACCTATGTTTGTATAGTTTTGTGAAGATGATCACCCTTTGATGGATAAGGAATTATTTTTGGTACTTGGTTCTAATTTTGATTAGAATGTTTTATTGTTATTGTTATTATTATTATTATTATTATTATTATTATTATTATTATTATTATTATTATTATTTGTTACTTTTATTGTGATGCTCTTTAGATGTGACGTTCGCACTGCCCGAGCTGGTAGGACGTTTGGGTAAAATATCATTAACCAGTTTGATTGGTTTCACCCTTTTCTATGGTTTAGTTTTTAGATGTTGCGTTCGCATTGCTCATGGAAATACTTATGAACTTGTATGAATAAATTTTGTGTTTGTCGTATGGTTCAGTTATGGGGGTTTTACCCTATTCTACCATATCTTATTACTTTATTAGTCATGTTATTCTTGATCATAATTATGTTTCGTGACATTCGTGCATTATGCTTGACGTGTGTTAGGTCTTTCTAATGATTTAGACAATTCAAGGCCAATTATGTGCGTGGGACTACTGACATGCTTACTAACTAGTGGCTTAGAAACTATTTAATCTTTTAATTGGTTGCGTTAGATTTTCGGATTTGGGTATTGAATGTTTGTTTCAGCCTGCCCCATAATATTTTGTATTTGAAGCTGAAATGGTGTGACTTGGTAGCCTCACCCATGTGGTATAAGTAGTAGGGTTGTTTGTGTATGTGCTATGGTGAACTGATTGGGAGGGCGACCTATTCCCTTGTACGTCGAGTTTCTTCCTTTTGTTTTGTTTTATAATCTTTTATGTCACGAAGGTTTCATTTTATAGATCCTGGGGAATGTTGTTTGGCGTCTAAGTATTTATGTCGGCGAGAAATGGTACTCGGAAAGCTCTTCGCCACTATTGGCAGTGATACATGCCAACAGACTGCGTGTTTAAGATATTTTCATAGTAAAGTTCTCTGCACGTCGTCGTGTGTTGGTGTTTAGAACCAACTTTTGGTTTGGCTAACGTAGGTCGCTTCATCGAACCTGAGAATGTGATAGGCATTCGTTCAGTGGAGTCAAGACGGAAATGGGGGAGACATTTGTCATCCCTGGGCATTTTGGTCATGGTACGGGGAAGCCTTTCTTTCTTAGTAGAAGAAGTTGCCGAAGATTTATGAGCCCTTTTTGGTTTAGGCTTTGTTAAAGATATTTTCAAGTGTTTTTTTATTTTTTATTTTTTTGTGTTTGTTCAACAGTGTTTCTCTTTTACCAGTGTTGGATGTATTATAGTTGCTTAACTTGTACTGATTTACCGGGGTGTGTATAAATTTACTGGGCATATTTTGCTTTGTCCCTACATGGTGCATGTTGGTTGAGATGTTTCCGTTTTTGTATTTGTGTCTGCGAATAAGGTTTTCTTTTTTAAATGGGGTCATTCGATTACTATTTGCCGATGTATGGCGGAAGAGCGTTACAAGTATTGGTTAATATTTTGTTGTTCCTCTTTTTTGATTTTAGTGTACGAATATAAACTTCCGGTGGGTTGTTACTCTTTCCTTTTTGGAATAGTTTACTGGAGGGTTACGTATTGATGTTTTTGCCTCGGGCTAAGAGTGTTCATGCCCCTGGTGAGATAGCTCTGGGTGTTATACACATTTGTTGATTTCAAGGTAATTTTGTTAACGTGTCGCTAGTACGCTTGCTTTGGAAGCGGAGACCGTTGAGCTGATTCCTTTATGCACACTTCTTGAAAGTGGCGGACACTCAGACAACCCTCTTTCTGTTTTAGCTCGCTTGCTTTGGAAGCGATGATCGTTTAACTGATTCCTTTATGCACACTTCTTGAAAGTGGCGGACGCTCAGACGACCTTCTGTCTATTTTAGCTCGCTTGGTTTTGAAACGGCGATCATGGAGTTGATTCCTTTATGCACAGTTCTTGAAAGTGGCGGACGCTCAGACGACCCTCTATCTATTTTAGCTCGCTTGCTTTGGAAGCGGCGATCGTTGAGCATATTCCTTTATGCACACTTCTTGAAAGTGAAGGATGCTCAGACAACCCTCTGCCAACTTTATCTCGCTATCTTTGGAAGCAACGATCGTTGAGCTAATTCCTTTATGCACACTTCTTGAAAGTGGCGGACGCTCAAACAACCCTCTATCTATTTTAGCTCGCTTTCTTTGGAATCGACAATCGTTGAGTTGATTCCTTTATGCACACTTCTTGAAAGTGGCGGACGTTCAGACGACCCTCTATCTATTTTAGCTCGCTTGCTTTAGAAGCGGCGATTGTTGAGCTGATTCTTTTATGCACACTTCTTGAAAGTGGTGGACGCTCATACGACCCTTTGTCTATTTTAGCTCGCTTGCTTCGGAAGCAGCGATCATTGAGCTAATTCCTTTTTGCACACTTCTTAAAAGTGGCAGACGCTCAGACGACCCTCTTTCTATTTTAGCTCGCTTGCTTTGGAAGCGGCTATCGCTGAGCTGATTCCTTTATGCACATTTCTTGAAAGTGGTGGACGCTCAGACGACCCTCTGTCTATTTTAGCTCGCTTGCTTTGGAAGCGGCGATCGTTGAGTTTAATAACCATTTTGTTCGTGTTTTATTCATAGAACAATCAAGGGAGTGTTTTAAAGATAAAACTTTTTGAGATGTCGTGCATTCCATGTTATGGGACCTCTTTTCCATTGAGGTCCACGAGCTTATATGCCATGGTTTTATACGTTGGGACCTCTATTTCTGTAGGTATGGCCGCCTATGTGTCATATGTGAGATTGAATGGTGTTTCTCCTGCTTTTGGTTAGTTAAACATTTAATACATGTATTTTTTTCAATTATACGCGAGAGAATAATTTAATATAGTAGTTGTGTTATGGGTATACATTTTAAAGTACTTGATACCTGTACGAGTGTGGAAAGTTGTCCGGAGTGCGCATAGAATTCCTGGTAGTTCATCTTTCCATGCTCTTTTGGTGTCGCCCACCCTCGTTTTAAGTGCAGACATTATTTTCTTGTTAACCGCTTCCACCTGACCATTCGTCTACGGGGATTTGACTGAACTTTGGGTTAGTGTAATGTGGAAGTTCGTGCAAAATTCTTTGAATCTTTTCTAAAATCAGGTTCTGTTATCTGTAATTATTGTGTCTGGGATTTTGAATCTGCAAATTATTGATTTTCATAGAAAGCTTTCCATTTGCCTTTCTGTTATCGTTGCTAACGGCTCTGCCTCTATCCACTTGGTGAAATAATCCACTGCTACTACTAAATATTTCCGTTGGCCCGTTTTCGGTGGGAATGGGCCGAAGATGTCAGTGCCCCATATTACGAACAACCAGGGACTAGTGATGGTGTTGCGTGTAAAAGGTGCTCCGCAATTAGTGCAAGTGTACACATCTCAAGTAATATAATGATAGGTATCAAAGTATCGTGGTGTGAAAAGGTCGGATTAGATTGCGTCGTAAATAAAGTAAAAACACAAGTAATGGATTTTGGATTTTAACTAAACTAAAAATCTTAAACTAAAGCAAGTAAATAAAGATTTAGAAATCAAGATGATAGAATAGGTCGAATTAGATTGCGTCGTAGTGTAAAAAGCAATTGACTCGTCTCGGTCTTTGAATGCAATGATCACCCAACTGCCTCGACAGTGACCTTCGTCCCTGCCGCTGCAATAAGATGTGCTGCCTCGACAATCTTTTGCTTGTCGGAAAACAATGTCAAGGTTTGGCAAAGCGTCCTTCGATGGCTCCTCCTTATCTCTAGGGCTGAGCAACAGAACCGAGAAAACCAAAAAACTGACACAAACCGAACTATACGGTTCAGTTCGATTTGATATTCTCCGATTCAGTTTTTGGGTTGGTTTAAACATCTAGCTCCCATAATTCGGTTCGGATTCGGTTTTCCACATGAAACCCATTTGTTCCAAATTAAACCGAATAAAAAATATTAATTCAAATTAAAGTCTTTTTAAACTTTAAAGCCCATCATTTGATCCATTTATTTTATATATAAAAAAAGTAAATACTAAAGTAAAAACCCTAAAACTAAAAATAAAAGATAAATTTCTTCACTTTTAGTTGTTTCTGAAATTTTTTATTTTTACCATTCCCCCACCGACTACTCACAACCCTTAGTCTTCTCGATCCATCACCATTGTTTACCTGCTCTTTTGTGGTTTTTTACCTTCAATTCTTTGTTCTTTTGCTCTCATTCAAGGCTTTGCTTTGTCTTATTGCAGTAAGTATTGAATCTTTTTATTTTTTTATTGAAATTTAATTCAGTCGGTATAAAACTATTCCTTGTTGACTCTTTAACTAGAACATGAAATTTTCCTCAAAAGTCGTTCTTTTTTGAACTTTTCACTAAAATTTCATTTTTAACAATTAATTCCATTTTTAAGTTTGGCTTCGTACTCTTTGACCACTGTTGTTTTCATTCTTTTATCTTTAAATGTCACAACTAGTTGGTTTTACGATTTTCCCTTTCTTATTTTTTATTTATAAATTATTTGCATTTATTTTTCTTTCTGGTAAAAATTTTCTGATGTTTTTCTATGTGAACAACGTTTTTATATTATTTTTTTCATGAACAATTTTTTTATATTATCGAGCTTTATTACTGAAACCATCGAGTTTTGAAAAAAATGACATTTCATATCATAATCCAATACATTCTGACCATAAAATCAGTGAAGAAAATGATGACAATGTTAAACCTAAGGATTTTGCTTGTATAATCATCTTGTTGAAATTTACACTTATATGAATATGTGATATATTTCTTAGATATGTTTTGCTCCTTGTCTTTCTATGCTATTTCGTTTGATGTTGAAATTGTTGATTCTTTTCTGATTTCACTTGTGTTTAGTCAGTTTGTAATGAAGCTCCGCTAGAGATTAATTAGTTCACTTTATTTATATCCATGACTTATTTATCTTATGTTTTCACCAAGTCTTTTAACACCTGCATCTAAACTTTTAAATGTTAGTTAATTAGTCTTTTTTCAGTTTTTAAATTATTTTCAGAATATAATTTGTGTTTTAAATGTCATTTTTTTTAGAAAATGAAACCTAAAGATGCTTCTAAGCTTGGACATGAGATTGAGACTCCACATGATCCTCCAAATGATTCAAGTGATGCTTTCAAATCTGGTTTATCACCTGGGGCTCCTTCAAGTATTTCATCAAATCTTCAGCTGCCTCCAAAAAAAATTAGAAGGTAAATTAGGTACCACAACTTCTTTAGTTTGGAACCATTTTACTAAATTACCTTGTGTAGTTGGAGATATACCACATTGTTGTTGTAATTATTGTGGAAAAAGTCTTAAATGTCCAACTAAAAGTGGAACTAGTGTAATGCATAATCACTTGAAACGTTGGACTAAGTATTAATTTAATAAGGTAGATGAAACACAACAGAATTTATGTTTCAAATCAGAAGAAGATGGGCAGAAAAATTCAGGTTCAATTATTTGGAAATTTGATCAAGCATTGTGTAGAAAATATTGTGCTAGGATGGTTATCATGGATGAATTGCCCTTTAGGATTTTTTAACATGAGGGGCTTCTAGATTTTTGCAATGTAATGCAACCTAGGTTTCAAGTTCCTTCTAGATTCATTGTAACAAAGGATTGCATGAAAATTTACTTGGAAGAAAAAAAGAAAATTTTTTAGGATTTTTAGGATTTCAAGCAAAGGGTTTGTCTTACTACTGATATTTGGACTTCTAGACAAAATCTTAGTTATTTGTGTCTCACGGTTCATTTTATTGATAGTGAATGGAAATTGCATAAGCGAATCTTGGGTTGTACTCCTATTCCTAGCCATTCAGATGTTGTGATAGGAAAATGTATTGAAAAACACTTGAGTGGGGAATAGATAAGGTGCTCACAATCACAGTAGATAATGCTAGTTCTAATGACATTGCAATTTCATGAAGAAAAGACTTAACAATTGGGAAAAAAAAAGCATTCAAGGGAGTGACTACCTTCACAAGAGGTGTTGTGCACACATTTTAAATTTAATTGTTAAAGAAGGTTTGAAAGATTTGGATGATTCAATCTTTAGAATTTGTTCGGCTGTTAGATATGTTAGGTCATCTCCGACTAGGATGCAAAGGTTTAAATTGTGTGTTGAGCAAGAAAAAATTGAGAGCAAGAGCTTAGTTTGCTTAGATGTTGAAACTAGATGGAATTCAACTTTTCTAATGTTAGATGTTATCTTGACATTTGAACAGCTTTTGATAGATTGGGAGAGCAAGATTTTAAGTATAGAGATGAACTTCAAAGTGCAAAAGTGAAAGGTCTGCCTAGCGACTTAGATTGGGAGCATGCACGTGCTTCAGTACCTTTTTTAAGAACCTTTTATGATGCTACTTTGAAATTATCTAGTTCTTCATATGTTACTAGCAACTATTATTTTCATGTTGTGTTTGGCATTGGAATGATAATTAATGACAAGCTAGATGATCCAAACTCAACTATAAAACTTATGGCTGCAAATATGAGGGAAAAGTACCACAAATATTGAGGAAATGTGAAGAATCTTAATCCACTCTTATTTATTTCTATGATTTTAGATCCTAGACATAAATTGGATTATGTGTTCTTTGTCATTGAGGAGGTTTATGATGAGAAGAAAGCTGATGAGTTGAAGGTACTTGTAAAACAAACTTTAAATGATTTGTTTGATCATTATAGTTTGTTGAGTGGTATATCTAAAGATGATTTGAATGTTAGTTCTTAGTCTAATCTCTTTAGTGTTGAGAGTGACGAGCTTGATTTGTTTGCTTACTCCAAGTCCAAGAACAAAAGGAAGAGGGCTGAAAGTGTGTTTAGTGAAGGTAAAACTGAATTTGAGAAGTATTTGGAGGACAAAGTGGAACCCGATGTTGACAAATATGATGTGCTTGCTTGGTGGAAGAACAAAACTAAGACTTATCCTATAATTGCTTTAATGGCTCGAGATATTTTGGCCATTCTCGTGTCTACAGTGGCTTCAGAATCTGCTTTCAGCACTGGAGGTCGAATTCTTCACCCTTTCCGAAGTTCTTTAACTCCAAAAATTGTTGAGTGCCTCATTTGTGCTCAAAATTAGTTGCGATCTTCATCTGTATCGGTCCAAAAAGAAGAAATTGAAGAAATGGAAGACATTGAGAGTGGTAAGTGGTAATTATATAAATAGTTATAAATATATTTTTTTCACTTATGTTTGTATTCTCACTTGTAAAAAATTCATGACTTAAAAATAGGTTTTGAGGATTTGAAGCTAAATGAAACAACGATGACTATTGATGATTGATTGAAAATGAAACATGCACAAGGTAATTAAGAAATAATTATCTTTATACATGAATATATTTTTTACTTTGATGCAACAATATATTGTTACTATTCTCATTGCTATATATTCATTATTGTTTTCATTGCTTTAAATTAATTGGACATAAAAGAAATCTTGAAACAAAGTTGTAGAACTTTGCATATTTCACTAATGAAAGAATTTTATGCAGCAGTTAATTAGTGTTGCTTCCGTTATTTTAAATGAATCATTTTTTCTTTTCATTATAACGATTTTTATGTTTACATTGCTCCCTCCCTTTTTTTTATTTTGTTACAGGTTTCTTATCAATACTTTTGTACATTGTTGCTTTCTTTCTTGAGGTATGATTTATTTTTTGTATGAATCGATTAATTTCTGTCATTGTATTTTTTGGTTAACTTTTTATTTTTATTTTTTTAGATGACAATTCTTGTACTATAAAATGAATGCAGTGATTGTCGTTGCAATTTAGTTTATTGCAAGATAATGGATTGGATCTTAATTTTATTTTGATGTTGATTTTATGTGTTGTGTAGTTTATATCTTCCATGTACAAACCAATTTAGATTTATTAATGTTCTCATTGCTATATATTTAGTTTGATGTTGATTCCATGTGTTGTGTAGTGTATCTTTCATGTGCAAAGCAATTTGTATGGATGTTTGTATGAATACATATACACGAGCTCACATTTAGGTGGAAGTTTTATAGCAACCATTGGAACATTTATATAAGTATCGAGAATGATCTGAAAAATCTTTTAATTATTGAAAGATTAGGTTGTTCTTATTTTAATTTGCAGGTTTTAATTTTTCCCTTATTTTAAATTTAAGTTATTTACTTTTATTTCTTTGTAGGGTGTAAACTCATGATGCTATGCGGTTATTGCTTTTTCTTGGGAAAACATTTTTGTTTGGGAAGAACTTTTGCTTAAGAAGAACTTTTTGCTTTTCTCGAAATATAGATGAGTTAATTTCATGAGAGCTGAAATATGGAAGAATTTTGAGAAACCATGAATTAACTATGTTATGATCAGTTTTAAATACTATGTTTTGATCAACTTTAATATTATGATAGTTGAACACTTGAACAATTGAATTTATATATAACATGTTTATTATCGTTTTCTTTAAAGTTTTTTAATTATTTATCAATTTAATATTTTAATTTAAAATGTCATGCTAATGTGGAGTCTGAAATCTGCTTATTTTAATATTTTGAATTCTTATATCATGAAAAAAGTGGATTTTGCATGGACTAATCAGCAGCCCATGTTTTTTTCAAACATTTTCACAAATATTTTCAACCTGGAAAACCCGAATTATTAAACCGAACCGAACCGAAAAATATGGTTTCAAATATTTCGATTTTTAGACCATTCTGTTTCAGTTTTATTATTAGAAAACCACAAAGTGCAATTCGGTTCAATTTCGGATCAAAAACCGAACCGAACCGAGTGTACCCCTACTTATCTCCAAGTCAAAACTGTGCTGATGTGTAGGTCTTGATAATATCTCTCAGCGTGAACCAAGGATGAACACCAACCAATCTCACGCTTCTCTTAGCCGTTGAAACTCTATCTTATCTCTAAGCCGAGTTAGCTTCCACCGTTGGGATGAAAACCATGTTTATTCGTTTCTTGAGTTTAACTCTCTCGATATTAAACAAATGGATAACCTCACAATACTCTCTATCGATGAGATTGTAAGAACAAAATCAATGCCAAGAATAAGTAAACCTTGAACTAAATTGCATTAAAAACTTAAACAAAGTATCATTTTTTTCTCTCACAACTACTAAGCAAAATAATCCTAACCCTAAGAAAGCTTAGAACATGATGGACGTGGGGAACACACGACTAAACCCTAATCTCAAGCTCTCAATTTCTGCTCTTCAACTCTCGTCTCTCCAGATTCCTCTAATGTTTGCGGCAAGCCTTGCTTAAATAGGCAAAGGAGTAGGGTGAAGTCCTTCTTGGATAGGAAGTTAAGTTGGACTTGGACCTGTCTTCATTAAAGAGGTGAATCTTTTTAACTTTAATGTCTTTATTCACTTTGGCCAAATTCCATCTTTAAACTTTCTTCTATGCTTTGTTCATCTTCTCATGCTTCGATTGTCACGCAAAGTATGTAGAAAAATCCAACGTTTTATGCTCTTCAAATCGACTACCACTTTGCATGTTTTGCCCTCCGGCAAGTTGGTTTGTGCACTGCCTCGACAGAGAATATCTGCTACCTCGGGAAGGGTCTATCATTGGATCTACTCCGTAAGGCTTCCTCTTCATAATTCAGATTCCTTTAGTAGAAGTTGTCATCTTTGGCTTAGCTTGATCCGGATCTGTCACGAGCTCGTTCTACACCATCTTTCCTTTTCTTCATTACCCCCTCGGCATCGCCTGTCCCGGCCGTGAGTAAATCTGCGCAAATACCAATCATGCATTAAAATAGTACTTTTTTCATTAAATACATCAAATATCATGATCAAAGGTAAAGGCAATATAATTAATGCATATAAGGCCATAATGCTACTCGAATGGGTGTAGGTTAAGCAATAATTGCCATGTAAAAAAGGTAAAAATATAGGACTTTTGGGCACTTATCACACCCACAAACTCGAACTATTTCTTATCATCAAGCAATGCAAACTATCAATTGCCAAAACCTTAATCTTCATGAAAATTTTCCTTGGTCTTACTTTTCCTTCTTCTCTCCAAACAATGGCCATGAATGCTCGGCCCTTAAGTCTTAGGATGTCTTTGGAATTCCCTGGAATCAATCTATAAGATTTGTGAGTGTGTGTATGCATTGTAACAAGATGATTATCCGGGATCTAAGTAAGCACTTAAGTATTAACCTACTTAACTTGGGTAGTTCTTTTTTCTTTTTTCTCTTTTCTTTCAAGCATTCTAACCTACTAGAGCCAATTTCGGGCACCTCTAGTTGTTAGCCTAGAGCCAGTTTCGGGTACCTCTAGGGCTTCTTAAGCTATTTCCAGTGTTAGGCACCTCTAACGTTTTTTTACCCATAATTTTCTTTCTAAGCAAGTCTATGTCTTAAGTGTCCTAGATCTCTTTAAATCATATAAGTCACAAAGGTGTATTGAAGTTCTAATCTCATAGTATGATCTTAAGTTATCTTCCTTATGCATCCTAAAATTAAAGGCTCTAAACAGTTTAAAACTATGGTAAGAAGAAAGATATCTATGGCCAAGGTAGAGAGTTCAATTAAATTAAACTAAGGCAACTGATGAAGAACATTGTCGAGGCATAAGCTTCATTCGGCTAAGGTAATATGTGCAGTAAAAAAAATTTGACACGTATAGAACAGAACTGCATAACAATAGTATTAATATCCCGCGGTAGAATAATGCCTCTCAGCAGCATAACCTACACCCCCAAACTCAAGATAAGCATTGCCCTCAATGTATTAAAAACATATGCAATAATAGAAAAAAATTAAGCACAACAAGTTAAGGACATTAAAATAAAGGCAAGAGAGAAATTTTTAGATGGACTAGGACGAGTCATCACTTTGAAGGATCAATCTTCTCCCTTTGCAGGTTGTGTGCTTGACTTTCTTTGTTGCACGGGGTGGTTCGGTGCGTGTGGGTGGCGTTGGCTTGGCAAGGGCATTTACTTCCTCTTCCTCATCTGTATCAATGCAGAGCTACTCCATGGCCTCCAAGGGGAATGCTTTCCGTTTGGAAATTTCGAATGTTCGTAGGATGGATTGGGCAGTTTTGGTCCAATTGGAGAAGTCTTCTATCTCGACCTGTGAACCCATTGGAGTGTCTAGTTGTACCCCGACAGAGTGCCTTGGTGAGGCCTGGACAGTAGCTGTGACTGGTGTGGCTTCGGCATTGGGTGCTAGGGCGGCTGCGACATGTGGTTTTGGGGTAGCTGCGACAAAGACGACGACTGAGAACTGAGGGAACTAGACGGTGTGGTCAAGGAACTTCTCTTGTATCACTTGGACAACTGAGAAGGTGAAGTCCCTTGCGAAGGCCATAAATAGGCGCTGTCATTTGTCCATGTCCTCTAATTTCTCGACAATTTGTTGGAGGGTGGCTGCTGGGGCAGTGGATTGTGGAGTCTCTAGAACATCTATCGTGGATGTTGCAGCAGTAGGGCATTGCATCGGCATAGATTGTCACGGTTCGGCCTCCGTGATCTGCATTAGCTTGTAGTATGCTTTTTGGTCTCATCCCTTCCTTGGAGGCGTGTACTCATCGACATCATCAGTTGGTACCTCCTGTCCGATGCATAGGCTGATGATAAGTGATGGGAAGTAAAGAGGGTCGTATTCCTTTTGGCCGCACCGGTGAATCTCCTAACATATAATATCACCCACATTAATAATATGATTATTTAAAATAGAGTGAATGAGTGCAAGCCTAGGCCGGTCGATAGTGCTGTTGTGCGAGGTGGGCATGAGGCGGCGTTTGACGAATGTGTTACATAGCTTGGCTTCTGGCCGCAACAGTCGCTGGTTGACTGAAACCTTGAGTGCCCCGGCATTCCATGCCGTGCCGACATAGCAGAGTTCCTATTTTATGTGTTCGTACTCTTCCTCCGTTAAGGACTCGATGAATTCTGCATGCTCGTCCCTCCCTACGTGGAAGCCATAAAAGAGATTTATGGCATCGGCATCTACCTTGATCGCCTTGCCCCGAACGTGAACAAAAAGTGTGGTCAGATTTGGGTTGTACGTGTAGAATTCTCGGACCACCGTTATGTTGGCTCGTTTGGGTTGGAGGCAAATTATTTGCCACTTTTGGTGATATACTTTGTTGAAGAGGTAGTGGTCGAGGCCGAAATCTGGCTCATCGGAGCATTGAAATCCTTGCTCCTCCCATACTTGGCGAGCTATGAAGTGTTTATTGAAGTGCCACTCTACCTCCGGCAGTGCGAAGCGTTTGTACGTTGATGCCTCGGCCGAGCGTGAGTTTTCTCCTTTCTTTAATTTGATAGCCATTCTAAAAAATTGAATGAGTTGTGAGAGAGAAAAAGAAAATTCTAAAACTTTGGAGAGTGCAAGAGAGTAGAAGAGAATATTGAATGATGGATAGTTTAGAGAAGGTTGACCTTTATATAGAGCCTAGCAAGCCATGTCGTGTGGCATTAAATGCGGAGCGACATCTCTAGCCATAATTACTCGTTTCTGCCCATTACGTTCTTCTGCACGTTATAAATATAGCCGTTGCGGCTTTTTCGGCCCGTTGGCAGATTTTTCCGTTGCATTTTTTTGTCCGTTGGCAGATCATGTCGTTGCGCCAGCTGTTGCTCCTCACTTAGTTGTTGGTTCATCTCTTCCTTCTTTCGTGATCTCCAACCTGAAAACAAATAATAGATGAAAAATAAAACTTTATTCCTAAAATAAAGATTTAAAATGTGGAAAATAAAAATTAACTAAAAATTAAAAACTAAATAAATAAAAATGAAAGTAAAATATAGAGAGAAAAGGTTAAGGCGCTAAAGGAGCTTATATGAATGCATCTCCTAAAGTGTTTACTTCCTTATCCCTCATGACATGTGATCCCATGTGAGGTTCCAGCTTGCATCCAGAATCTCTTGTTAGGTTGCCAAGGTAGTTGCCCATGTTGTTGTCGCGGCACTGTACAGCCTTTCTGTCGGGGCAGTGCAGTTCTAGGTTGATGTCTGGCTCAGTTGCGGCCTTGATTGCTTGACATTTTTCGGGGTCATCAGCATGTTTTCTGGTGTTGAGTACATTGAGTTTAACATGCTGGTCATTTATTCTCATTGTCACCTCTCCTATTTCAACATCAATTAGAGTTCTCCCAGTGGCGAGGAATGACCTTCCAAGGATGATTGGAGCTTTTTCATCTGCATCGAAGACCAAGATGAGAAAATCAGCAGGGAAAATAAATTTATTGACTTTTACCAATATATTTTCAATTTTCTATTCGAATTGCACATGGGATCCATCAACAAGCTAAAGCATTATGGTGGTAGGTCTGGCCCTTCCAGTCTCCAATTTCTGGAAGACTGACTTAGGCATTATGTTTATGTTTGCTCCTAGGTCACATAGTGTTCTCCCCTTGTATGTATCTCCGATTTCACATGGTATGAGAAAACTTCCTGGATCCTTAAGCTTAGGTGGTGTTCGATTGTGCAGCATTGCCATGCATTCTTTCGTTACGACAACATTTTCAAATTCTCCAATCCTTTTCCGTTTTGAGACAATGTCCTTAAGGAATTTGGCATAGTTTGAGATCTGCTTGATTGCTTCCACAAAGGGGATATTAATATGTACCTGCTTTAAGATGTTTAGGAATTTCTTAAATTGGTACTCTTGTTTTTGTTGCTTCAACCTTTGTGGGAATGGTGGAGTTGGTCGGGTATCCTTTATGCTTTTTGTGCACGTGCCTTTGGTAGCATCGACATTGGGTTTTGCCGTTGGTGCTACCACATGTATTGTCGGGGCAGAGTCTTCAAGGTTTTCTGCTGCGGCATTGTTGTTGGGCATTGCTGCAGCAGTTGACTTCTTTAGCTTTGTCTGCTATGTTTCCTTAACTTGGGGCTCTTTGAGTGAATACCACTTCGAGTGGTTATGACATTGCATTGCTCATATGATGTTCTCTTAGCTACTTCAGTATCGCTAGGAAAACCTCTCGTCGGCCTTTTGTTTAGAATCTGTGTGATTTGCCCAACTTAAGTCTCTAAAGATTTCAGTACTGCCTCATGATTTTGCAGCAGCATCTCGGTCTTGTCCATAAAAACGTCAGTTTTCTTTATGAACTTATCAGTATTAGCCATATATGCACTAGTTTGAGACATAAAAGCATTAAGAGTGTTTTCTAAAGAACTAGTTGGCATAGACTGTTGTTGCGGCATGGACTGTCGTAAGGCATTGTTTTGTTGAAATCCCGCAACTGGAGAATTCTGATTGCTCGAGTTGAATGTGTTGTTGGGGTTGCTCCAGGAGAAGTTCAGGTATTTCTTCCTGGCCGGATTGTAGTTGTTGGAGATGTTGTTGTTGCAGTTGTAATTTCCAACGTAACAGCCCGACTCTGTATTCTACGGACATTCAGAAGAAACATGGTTACCTCCACAGTTTTCACAAAATAAATCCATTACCTTGACCTCCTGGTGATTATTTTGCGGTTGAATGTTCATGACCAACTTTGTCAAGGTGGCAATTTGGGATGAAATTGAGTCGGAGGACCCCATTTCGTTTACTATGCCTTGGCGTCTAATTCCCCCTCTTCTGGCTGTAGGGAATTGATAATCGTTCTTGGTCGTCCTGTTCAGAATATCCATCGCTTTTTCTGATTCCTTGTCTAGAAGTATGACGTTTGCCTAGGCATCAAGCATCATCCTAGTTGCCATGTTGACAGCATTATAGAACATGGTTACCTGTGTCCACAATGGGAATCCGTGCAAGGGGCATTTGTGTAACAGCTCTCTGTATTGTTTCCAAGCCTCGTGCATGGATTCGTCATCAGCCTGTTGAAAAGAAGCAATTTCGTTACGCAATTTATCGGTTAAATTCGTAGGATTAAAACGTGCTAAGAAATTACGACATAAATCACTCCAGTATCTACTTGATCATGCTGGAATACTATTTAGCCAAGTTTTTGCCCTATCCCTCAGTGAATACAGAAACAATTTTAATCTCAAAATATCCTCATGCACTCCCTGTATTTTAAATGAATTGCAAATATGCAGGAAGGATTTGAGGTGTTGTCTGGCATCTTCAGTCGCTGAGCCGCCAAATTGCCCCATAGTATTGATCTTGTTGAACATCATAGGCTTCAATTCAAAGTGGGCGGCTTCTATCTCCGGTGTGACTACTCCCAGATTTAGTCCGTTCAGGTCCTCTTCAAGGTAGTCTCGGACATTTGGGTTTCGTATTGGCGCAAATTGAATTCGTGGATTTTCTCCACCTCCTGCTGCCCAATGGTATTCTTATTGTTATTGGCAACGCCATCACAATGCGCCATCTTTTGTCTTATATGTTGCTTGAGTCGTTGACAACTTTGATCGATTTATTGATCAAGGTCGTAGAATGGATATTTTGGGTTCACCCTGGTAATACACCAATGCAAACAAAAGTTGATTAGTGCTCGTAAACTTAAGCAAATAAAAGTGCAAGAAAATAAAATTGAAAGTCTCTATTGCCAATCCCCGGAAACGGCGCCAAAAAATTGTTGCATGTAAAAGGTGCTCCGCAATTAGTGCAAGTGTACACATCTCAAGTAATATAATGATAAGTATCAGAGTATCATCTCCACAGGGATTGAGATGGCTTCCTTCGATTATCTCCTCGCACTAAAAAAGAAAAAGTAAAAGTAAAAACACAAGTAAATGAGTTTTGGATTTTAACTAAACTAAAAATCATAAACTAAAGCAAGTAAATAAAGATTGAGAAATCAAGATGATAGAACGGGCCAGATTAGATTGCATCGTAGTGTGGAAAGCAAGTGACTCGTCTAGGTCTTTGAATGCAATAATCACCAAACTGCCTTAGCAAGTGACCTTCGTCCATGTCGCGGCAATAAGATGTGCTGCCTCGACAATCTCTTGCTGGTCGGCAAACAATGTTAAGGTTTGGCAAAGCGTCCTTCGATGGCTCCTCCTTATCTCTAAGTCGAAACTGTGCTGATGTGCAAGCCTTGATAATACCTCTCAGCGTGAACCAAGGGTGAACACCAACCAATCTCACGCTTCTCTTAGCTGTTGAAACTCTAACTTATCTCTAAGCCGAGTTACCTTCCACCATTGGGATGAAAACTATGCTTATTTGTTTCTTGAGTTTAAATCTCTCGATATTAAACAAATGTATAACCTCGTAATACTCTCTCTCGATGAGATTGTAAGAACAAAATCAATGCTAAGAATAAGCAAATCTTAAACTAAATTGCATTAAAAACTTAAACAAAAGAAAATTGTTTTCTCAGAACTACTAAGAAATATAATCCTAACCCTAAGAAAGCTTAGAACATAATGGACGTGGAGAACACATAATTAAACATAATCTCAAGCTCTCAATTTTTGCTCTTCGACTCTCGTTTCTCCAACTCCTCTGATGTGTGCGGCAAGCCTTGCTTAAATAGGCCAAGGAGTAGGGTGAAGTCCTTCTTGGATAAGAAGTTAAGTTGGACTTGGACTTGTCTTCATTAAAGATGTGAATCTTTTTAATTTAATGCCTTTATTCACTTTGGCCAAATTCCATCTTTAACCTTCCTTCTATGCTTTTGTCATCTTCTCATGCTTCGATTGCCATACAAAGTATTTAGAAAAATCCAGCGTTTTATGCTCTTCAAATTGGCTACAACTTTTCATGCTTTGCCCTCCGGCAAGTTGGTTTGTGCACTGTCTTGGCAGAGAATATCTGCTACCTCGGCATGGGTCTATCATTGGATCTACTTCGTAAGGCTTCCTCTTCATAATTCAGCTTCCTTCACTAGAAGCTATCATATTTGGCTTAGCTTGATCCAGATCTGTCACGAGCTCGTTCTGCACCATCTTTTCTTTTCATCATTTCCCGCTCGGCATCGCCTGCCCCGACAGTGAGTAAATCTGCGCAAATACCAAACGTGCATTAAAATAGTACATTTTTCATTAAATACATCAAATATCAAGATCAAAGGTAAATGAAGTGTAATTAATGATTATAAGGCCATAATGCTACTCGAATGGGTGTAGGTTAAGCAATAATTGCCATGTAAAAAAGGTAAAAATATATGACTTTTGGGCACTTATCAGATGGACTTAAGTAATGTCACTGGTTGTCTCGGGATTGGGGCGAACTCTTGGCAAGTTACACACTTGTTTACCAGCTCTTTAGCGTCTCTTCGCATTGTAGGCCAGTAATAGCCCTGCCTGATCGCTTTTTGGGCCAGAGAGTGCGCACTTGGGTGATGTCCGCTGAACCCTTCGTAAATTTCTTACATCACTAATTTGGCCTCCTTGTAACCTATTCATCTCAGAAGTGGTTGCATAAATCGTCTCTTGTATAGGATGTTGCCGATTACAGTGTACTGAGTGGCTCATCTCATTTCTTTAAGTCTTTGGGCCATGTCATCGGGCAACTTTCATGTTTTGATGTACGTCAGAATTGGAGTCATCCATGTGTCTCTTGTATCAAGTTGGTACACATGGTTTTTTTTCTACGAAAGAGGGACGCTCTCGATATTCCATCAAGAACCTGCCTCTTCTTTGGATTTTGAGTGCGGCTGCTAGCCTTGCCGAAGTGTCTTCTCTAGTATTGTCTCCTCTTGGTAACTGATTAAAATGTCCTTATAGTCATGTATTGTAGAGGATTTGTTGCACAACATTTTACCCTATACGAGATAAATCAAGGTAATTGTGGATACTATGATGTGTAAATATAAATAAACTTGTTGTGACCTATCACCTTCTGATGATATTTGAGGAGTGTTTTGTCATGAACCTCATATTCGCCCAAAAGTTGTTTAGCCACCAGCTGCGAGTATGTGAATATATGTAGCTACGTTACCTTAAGCCTTACCACCAACTCTAATCCTGATATCAATGTCTCATACTCTGATGCATTATTGGACAAGGAGAATGCAAAACGAAGCACATATTGCCATTCCCCTTTGCGTTGGGCACGCTTAACAGTACACCTGCTCCCGCTCCACTGAATTCCACCGACCGTCGACATACAAGTTCCATTGTTGGGTATTTGCAGTCTGTTCCCCTTTTAACTTTGAGGGGGGTCGCAACTTCTGACCCTTGCTGGCAGAGTTTGCGTTCTCAGGGGGTGGGGTTATTTTGGTTGCGAATGTGCACTCTACAACAAAGTCGGCCAAAACATGAGCTTTGATCGCCTTCTGTGGACGATATTCTATTCTGAATTCACTAAGCACCACCCCCCATTTTAACATCTGACCCTGGACATCCACCTTTCCTAACACGTCTTTGAAAGGTTGGTAGGTGAGGACTACTACCTAGTGTGCTTGAAAGTAGTGGCTTGAATGCTGTTTCCCGTGAAAATTTAGTTTTCGTGGCAAGTGGATTTTCGTGGCAAGTTAGATATGAAGTTGTTGTGGCAAATTAGTTGTCAAGGCAATTGGGTTTATGATATGAAAGAATAGTGTTGAAAATTATGGTATAAGGAAATATGGATATGAAAGAGAGTGGTGGTGGTGGAAAAAGAAGATAGTTTGGTTTCAAAACGAATGAAGAACCAACACTATATGAAAGTGAAGACCCAAACCTTATAATGTTCAAAATCCAATGTAGACGGATTGTGACCCGTTAGCTATAACGAGCTAGGAACCAACAATATAAAGTGATGGAATCAAAGTGATAGAGGGTGGAACATGACCCACTAGCTATAAAAGAGCTAGGAACCAACACTATAAACAAATGAATGGATAAAGATCACAAGACTAACTTGAAGCCGATAGAGTTCTTCAAAAGAACAAGATTGAAAGCAACCTTTCAAAGAGTTTTAATATAATCATAAGTTGTGTACAAATGATCCTAAGGTGCCTATTTATACTATTTCTAGGTAGCATATGAAAATTCATACAAAGATGAAACATTCTAATCAATTCAGAAATAAAATGCATTTGAATGCTTAGCCTTTTCATCTTCAAAGCTGGCCAAATATCATAGATCATTTGTGAATGAATCTAGACAATTTGAAGCTGAATATGACCTTAATTTCGTCCAAGGGATGAATGACTCTTGCGTTGCCTTGTCTTGCTTTCCTATGAAAAGAAAGGGGGTGAATGTAGACACCTTTGCCGTATGTTGCATGTGTAAAGTGCCCCGCAATTGTGCAAGTGTACACGTCTCAAGTAATAAAGTGATAAGTATTGAGTATCGTCTCTACAGAGATTGGTGAAACCTTCAATGTTTATCGCCTCACACTGAAAAAGAAAGAAAAGTAAAGACCACAAGTGAATAGTTGGGTTTTTGGAGTAATCTAATAAGCAGAAAATAAAATAAGCCAGTAAACTAAAAGTAGAGTAATCAAGATGAGAGAATGGCCCAGGTTATAGTGCGTTGTAGCATGGAAACCAATTGGACTGTCTCAGTCTTTGAATGCAACGAACATCGTACTGCCTTGCAGAGACCAAAGTCACTCCCGCGATAACAGGTTAAGCAGCTGCATCGGCAATCCTTTGCTTCGGCGACAGAGAACAATGTCAAGTTTCGGCAAAGCGTCCTTCAGTGGCTCCTCCTTATCCCTAAGTCAAAACCGTGCTGATGTGCAGGCCATGATAATACCTCCCAACGTGAACCAAGGATGAACACCAAGCAATCTTACGCTTCTTTTAGCCGTTGAAACTCTAACTTATCCCTAAGCCGAGTTAGTTTTCACTGATTTGGTTGAAAACCATGCTTATCAGTTTCGTGAGTCTAACTCTCCCGATATTAGACAAAT
Source organism: Hibiscus trionum (assembly GCA_030270665.1). Lineage (NCBI taxonomy): Eukaryota > Viridiplantae > Streptophyta > Magnoliopsida > Malvales > Malvaceae > Hibiscus > Hibiscus trionum. The sequence goes on from BSYR01000046.1 coordinate 3,952,669, forward strand.
ATATAGTTAGCGAGATCATCTCCCAAATCACTGGAAAACAAGAATAAGAACCAAGGATAAACAAACCATGAACTAAATTGCATTAACAAAAACTTAAACAATATCCAATCGTTTTCTCACAACTACTAAACAATATAACCTAAATTGACGAGTGATATAAATTGTTATTATTTTGTTATTAATTACTCCTTGTTTGTCGGTTTATGTTGCTAATTTGGGAAATTTCTCTTATTTTCTGTGCAGGACATTGGATTCAAGAAACTATGCTAAAAGGGCGAAATTTTGTAGTTTTTATTTTTCTGGAGCCAAGGCTGGATTAGTGGGCATGAATCTGGGCATGAAAGCTGACGTGATGCCACATCAGTAGTTTCTAGAAGATGACATCAGCAGCGTCAAATAGCTTATCAGCTGTGAATCGATAACTTATCATCCGAGATTTAAAATTCAAACTTGGGAATTATCTTTTGTATTTAGAATTTAAATTTTAAATATTTTTAGGATTTAACTTTTATCATTTTAGGATATTTTTAAGGTTTTATAATACTATAAATACCCCTTGGGGTAAGCTAGAAAATCATCTCTCATCACTTAGCTTTTATTAGTTCTTAAGAAATTTTACTTTTATAAAAGTTTTATTTTTCAATTAATCGAAAGCTTAAAGCGGAGCTTCAATTCTCTTTGTGAGAATTAAAAAGCACTTAACAACTTCATTTTACATTCTTAATTTTTCTGAAAACTTAGATCGGCAATCGACCTTTCTATTAAAATATTTTCGCTTTTTATTTCAAAAGTGCACGTTGACTTGATTGTTGTTGAGATTTACAGTGGTAGGAAGAATCGACGATAGTCATGGTTTCAACTTCCTATGAACACACTTAGCGACGGATTCGCTAAGGGAAAATTGAGATCGAAATCGATTCTCATCGAGACAACATAATTCGAGTCGGGTTTTTCCAAAACTTTAAATTGTTTTATTCTAACGATGATAGTCTTGGTTAGTTTAACCAGAAAACTGGAATCTTAAAATTGATTTTAGATTATCGTTTTATCGGAGAGAGAAAACAAGTTACAAGGGTTGGGCCTTGTAGACTGTAACTGGCATGTATCCGGAGTGCAAATTCTTTTTCAATGATAATTTTGAATTGAAGCGGAGTAAAAGCTTGAGTCTAATTAATTTCATCAATTGTCTTTTCAAAAATATTTACCTTCGTCATTTTCTCCAAATTAGTTGTTTTACCTTTTTCTACTCTATCAAAACCCCTCATTATTTTATTTTCACACTAAAGTTAGAATCAAAACCTTCAAATATCAGAAGCTTCGAAGTCCCTGCAGATCGACCCTTCTCTCTATAGTACGCTATTTTTATATTTAATTGAGAATAAGTATTTTTATTTGACAGTTTACAAAGCTTGTCAAATTGGCGTCGTTGCCGGAGACTTTAGCAAAGTTACTGATAAATTTGTTTTGATCTATGACTAGGTCGTTGAGCTAACGACATTAAATAAAGCGCTCTGATGGGAGGCAACTCATTTTATTTTATTTTATTTTGCTTAAGTTCTATTAGATTTTAATTCTAATTTATATTTATTTTATTTTTGTCTTATTTTATTTTATTTAGAATCTTCAGGTACCCCAAATATTTTGAATCAAACTTTAATGGTGTCAAATGCGGTATTCTTGATCGAATTAAACGCAATTTCCAGTCCCTGGAAATATATCACGCATGCGTCATAATAGATAGACCATTTTAAAGGGTGCATATTAGCAAAACCCTTATCCATCTCTCAGTGCATGGAGAAATTATTACATATACCCGGACCACCACGTCATCCATGGTCCCTATCCACTAAAAATAAGCAACATAATTTAATTTTTTCCATGTCATTATTTTATTTATAATCAACTTCTATGTAACTACCCACTTCCTGTTTACATGGCTTAAAAATATGAAGATTATCTTTGGAAAAAAATGACATGGAAAAAAATAAATTATGTGGCTGATTTTTAGTGGGAGGGACCATGGATGACGTGGTGGTCCGGGACCATGCAATAATTTTTCCAGTGCACGGTAGCCAAACCAAACCCCATCTTTATCGAAACCTCTGTCCCACAATTTTAAATCCACCTTTTAAACTATCTTTATCTTATCACCGTGGATCCCACGCTTATTTGATAAGCCATGTTTCTATTTTCCTAACATAAATTCCTTTTCCCTTTTAATTTCACAACCCTCACGTGATTAATAAAAAAAAACCTAAAACTCTCTTTTTCTCTTTAGCCGCATACCTCCAAGCCTCCATCTTCATCCCAAAACCTCCATGGTGAGAACACAACAGCAATCGAACTCGAATCTTCACCCATTCGCGTCGTCGCGACCGTCATTAGAACTGGGAGTATCTTTATTCCCTCTTTATGCTTTCTTTTTCATATTGGGGCAATATAACTTAAGTGAGGGGTGGAAATTGCATCAATTTGACTTTTCTTATTCAATCGGTTGGAATTAAGTTTTTTTTTTTCAATTGATGTGTTGAAATTGATTGTTGCCTATCTCATATTTTACCTTATTCCTTTGATTTTGTGAATTTTAATCTTGCTTTTGTTGGAATTTAGGAAACATGATAGCAATTGGCATGATTAATTGATTTTTCTTTTAATTTTATTTGACATTCCATGCATCCGTTAGTTGAATTGATAGCATGACTTAGTGCAATGAACACCTTATGTGAGTTTTAAGCCTAATGAGCATATGTTTTTAATCTTGCTCTTTGATTGATTTTGAGTGTGCCGACTAATTCTTTGCATTCTAAAACTTGTGGCGCAATGCTTTTCGAGGCTATACAATTGAATATGTTGCTTTAATATGATAGGGGTATAGGTTTTAACCCCTTTCTCTTCCTAATAAAATGCCCTACCCTTTGTTTATTTACAACTTAGATAATCAATTTTGAGCCTTATCCTTTTCTTTGTTTACCACATCATTAAACCGAACTTTTCCCCCTTTTGTCACCCATTTTCAGGACAAAGTTAAGATTATTCCACGGACACGAAAAAAGAAAGAAAAAAGAATAGTGCAGTGCAGAAAAAACAGTGCAGTGCAGTGTAATGAAAAAAAAACCAGTGCAGTTTGGTTCAAACAGTGCAGAACATTTCAAATAAACTGTTCGAACAGTAAAAAATAGTTTGGTTCGAGTAGTAGTAAAAAAAGAAAAAAGAGAGTGAATGAGCTTTAATTACTTGATTTTCTTTCTTTCATTTTTACTTCCCTTTGAATAATTATTTGGAATAATTTTCTCTTTGTCTTAAATTTTAAAACCCGTTTTTTTTGCCTTTATCCTACCCGAACCTTAGCCCCATTACAATCCTTTTCAAAGACCACTTGATTATTGAATCATGTTCATACTTAATAGTTGAGATTAGATTTAGTTACAAGCTTATTGTAATGCCTTGATTGGTTTTGGCTTGAGTGATCATTTAACCCCAAACACCTTGAGCGGAATGAGTGGACCACTGTGAAGTATTAAGTCTTGCTTCTTTGAGGTTAACAGATAATTGGAATGTCATGTTTTGCTTTTACTCGTTTTTTGTTATGTCTTTGCTTGATTACTCTTGGATTTCAACATATTCTTTGATTTTGGTTTACTTTAAAGACTTGGAATTTTTGTGAAATCGAGATGGAAACTTGAGGATTTTTTATAAAATGATTGAGAAATGCTTGAGGACAAGCATCGAATAAGTGAGGGAGAATTTGATGAGCGATTTAAATTGTTATTATTTTGTTATTAATTACTCCTTGTTTGTCGGTTTATGTTGCTCATTTGGGCACTTTCTCTTATTTTCTGTGCAGAACATTGTATTCAAGAAACTATGCTAAAAGGGAGAAATTCTGCAGTTTTTATTTTTCTGGAGTTAAGGCTGGATTAGTGGGCATGAATCTGGGCATGAAAGCTAACGTGGTGCCACATCAGCAGTTTCTAAAAGATGATGTCAGCAGCGTCAAATAGCTTATCAGCCGCGAATCGATAGCTTATCATCCGAGATTTTAAATTCAAACTTAGGAATTATCTTTTGTATTTAGAATTTAAATTTTAAATATTTTTAGGATTTATCTTTTATCATTTTAGGATATTTTTAGGGTTTTATAATACTATAAAAGTTTCAATTCTCTCACCACTTAGCTTTTATTAGTTCTTAGGAAAATTTTCTTTTATAAAAGTTTTATTTTTCAATTAGTCGAAGGCTTAAAGCGAAGCTTCAATTCTCTTTGTGAGAATTAATAAGCAATTAACAACTTCGTTTTACATTATTAATTTTTCTAAAAACTTAGATCGGCAATCAACCTTTCTATTAAGAATTTTTCGCTTTCATTTCAAAAGTGCACGTTGACTTGATTGTTGTTGAGAATTACAGTGGGAGGAAGAATCGACGATAGTCGTGGTTTCAACTTTCTATGAACACACTTAGAGACGGATTCGCTAAGGGAAAATTGAGATCGGATTCGATTCTCATCAAGACAACATAATTCGAGTCGGGTTTTTCCAAAACTTAAAACTTTTTTATTCTAACAGCGATAGTCGTGGTTAGTTTAACTAAAAAACAGGAATCAAAAAATTGATTTTAGATTATTGGTTTATCGGAGAGAAAAATAAGTTACAAGGGTGGGCCTTGTAAACTGTAACTGGCATGTATCCGGAGTGAAAATTCTTTTTCAATGATTATTTTGAATTGAAGCGGAGCAAAATCTTGAGGCTAATTAATTTCATCAATTGTCTCTCAAAAATATTTACCTTCGTCATTTTCTCCAAATTAGTTGTTTTACCTTTTTCTACTCTATCAAAACCCTCATTATTTTATTTTCATACTAAAGTCAAAATCCTTAAGGAGAAATTAGAACATAATTACAATGAAGGCTCGCTACAACTTCTCTCAAAAGCTCGATTTTCTAGATTTTTTGATATCTTCAATGGTCCGCTTTGCTTCATATTTATAGAGAAGGTTGAGGTCAAGTCCTTCTTGAGGAGAAAGTTAAGTTGGAATTAAACACATTAAAAGAAAAGGTCTTCTTTTAAAGTATTATATCTTTCTTCCTTAAAATCCTCCCTTTGGCGTGGTATCTACTCTTGACCTTCCTTCGACGTTTTCATGGCCTTCTCGCAGTCCGATCCTCATAAAAAGTACGTAGAAAAATCCAGCTTTTCATGCTCTTCTAGACGCACTCCACTTTACATGTTTTCTCCTTCAGCAGCCTTGCCAGTGCACTGCCTTGGTAGAGGCTGCTGCCTCGGCAGAAGTCTATCAGCTGGTTCTGCTCCACAAGGCTCTATCTCATAGTTAAGCTTCTTTCAGTAGAAATTTTTTTTCATGGCTGACTTGATCTAGACCATCAAGTGATAATTATGCTCCGCTCCTCTCGTTCCTTCACTGCCGCAGCAGTGCTTGCCCGGGCAGTGAGTAGCAAAATCTGCAAAAGAACAAACACACATTGACATTAGCTTTTTTCCACCGAATATTATCGAATATAAGTAATCAAGATTGGAAATGTTAAAAACATTAAATTATGCATGAATAATCAATGATGCAAGCTTCGATTTAACAATAATTGAATTATAAAGGGTCCTAAAATGAGTACTTTTATACACCTAACACACCCCTAAACTCGAACTATTGCTTGTCCTCAAGCAATGCAAACAATCAATTGTCAAAACATTAATTTTCATGTAATTACCCCTTGGTCTTATGTTTCCTTCTCCTCTCTAAACCGTGACAATGAATGTGCTTGGCCCTTAATTCTTCGGATGTCTTAGGAATTCTCCGAAATCAAGCTATAAGATTTGTGAGTGTGTGCATGATTGTGAACAGGATGATTTCCCGAGTTCTAAGTAAACACTTAAGCAATATCCTACTTAACTTGGGTAGATTTTTCTTCTTTTTTTTTTCTTTTTATTATATAAGCAATCTAACTGACTAGAGCCAGTTTCGGGCACCACTAGGGCTTCCTTAAGCTAGAGCCAGTGTTAGGCACCTCTAACTTTTTACCCAAAATTTTCTTTCTAAGCAAGTATATGTCCTAAGTGTCCTAGAACTCCTTCAATCATGCAAGTCACAAATATGTATTTGAAGTTCTAATCTTATAGTATGATTCTAAGTTATCTTCCTTGTACATCCTAAAATTAAAAGCTCTAAACAAATTAATGCTAGGGAAAGGAGAGAGATATCTATTGTCGAGGTAGTAAATTCATTCAATTGAGACTAAGGAAACCGATGACAACCATTGCCGAGGCAGTGAGTACATTCGACTAGGGCATCTAATACATGGGAGCATAGATATAACAAAAAGATTTACTTCCCCCCAAACTCGAGTGGTGCATTGCTCTCAAAGCATGCATACACAAAATATAAAAGATAAATTAAAGGCAAGAGAGAAAAGAGAACACTAGATCGATGAGGAATCGGATGAGTCGTCTTGGATGATCAATTTCCTCCTCGCCATGTGTTTGAGTTTCTTGGTTTCCCTTCATGGTTACTTGCGGGATAGAGGTGTCGGTTTGGTCTTTTTTGTCACCTCTTTTGCATCCTCACTGTTGGGGTAGATTTGTTTTGTAGCAGAGGCCTTCCTCTTCTTTGGTGTTTGGGTCGAGGCAACCTTGGGTTGCGGGGTGACATAATCGTCTGAGTCCAAGAAGTTAGACCATTCCTCGGTATCTTCGGGCTCAACCATTGGTGTCTTTCCCTTATCAGTTATGGTTGGGGTGGTCTGATCCTTCTTCATTTATGATTCTATCATGCATAATCGAATTGATGAGAGCTAGCCTAGGTTTATTGACTGTAGTATTATGGGAAGTGGCCATCAAGTTTCTCTTGATGAGGGTATTCCAAAATTTTCCCTCAGGCTGAAGCTGTTGGCGGTTTACCGTTCCTTTATGTGCGCCCTCGTTCCAAGTCGTGCCAGGAATGCATAGCTCTCGCACGATCTCTTCATAGTCATTGGCCGTGAGTTGCTCTGCAAACTCTTTGTTCTCGTCATTGGTCACGTGGATGCCATAGTATTTGTTTATTGTGTCGGTATCAATGGGATTTGCTCTGTCGCAGCAGTGTACAAACAGGTTGTTCAAATTTGGTGAATGTGCATATAACTCCCGAACCCACGTGACAATTGCCGGCTCCGGTTGGCGACAGAATATCTGCCACTTCTGATGCGCGATTCTGGAGAAGATGAAGGGTTCAAGGCCAAAATCATCTTGATTATCGAAGTAGTGGAACACTTGTTCCTCCCAAACTTGGTGGCCTATGAACTTGGCATTGAATCGTTTCTCCACTTTCGGTGGTGCAAACTGTTTGAACGTCGGCAACTCGGTTTTTCGTGATTGTTCACCCTTTCCTAATTTCAAAGCCATTAGTGAGTAGTTGTGAGAATAGAAAGATTTACAAAAATAAAGATAAAAGAAAATGCAAGAAAGCTATGGTGTCAAGAGTGTAGAAGAGAGAGGTTTAGTGGTTGAATATTGAGAGAGGGCTGGTTTATATAGAGGTTGTGATGATGTAGCCATTGCAATATGTCCATTGGGCATTTAATGCTATAACGGCATGGAATACCGTTGGGCATTGAAATAGTCATTGCGGCTTGGACTAGCTATTGCGGCTAGGCTTGCGTGACGACATGGATTACAGAATGGCATTGGCTTGTTGCTCAATGCTTAGGGATTTGGTTGAGGTTTTAGACTTGGGCTTGGTATCACCAATTAGCCCAACACTTCTACTTCCTTGATCTTCTTCCTAAAAATAAAATAAATAACATTAAAATAACACCTTATTCCTAAACAAAAATTAAAGATGTGGAAAATAAAATAAAAATAAATACTAAAGGAATGCATCTGGATGCATCTCCTTATCCCTTTAAACATGGGTTCCAATGTGTTGCATTTGTTTTTGCCCATCGTTCTTGTATTCTCAGTCATCTTGTTCGTTTGTCTCTGTATCTCTAGGTTTTATCATCATACTGTCGCGACAGTGGCCAGAGTATATGCCGAGGCAATGTTCAATTTCCTTGTCAAGACAATGTGGTTTTATGTCAATATCTGACTCAGTTACAGCCTGGATTGCCTGACATTCTTCTGGATCATCAACATCTTTCATTGGATTTAGTACATTGAGTTTCATGTGCTAGTCGTTTACTCTCATTGTTAGCTCTCCCTTTTCAACATCAATCAGAGTTCTCCCAGTAGCTAGGAATGGTCTCCCTAGGATGATTGGTATGTTTTCATCTGCATCACAATCCATGATAAGGAAGTCAGTAGGGAAAATAAATTTATCAACTTTTACCAATATGACATTTGCCTTCCGGTTGCACATAGGATCTGTCAGCAAGCTGTAGCATTACGGTGGTAGGTCTGGCCTTTCCAATTCCTAATTTTTGGAATACTGACTTAGGCATCAAGTTTATGCTTGCTCCTAGATCACATTTTACCTTCCCGACATAATGATTTCCAATTGCACACTGTATGATGAAACTATCGGGGTCCTTAAGCTTGGGTGGTGTCCGATTGTGTAGCATTGCCATACATTCTTCTGTCATAGAGAAAATTTCAAATTCTCTAATCCTTTTTTCGTTTCGAGACAATGTCCATAAGTAACTTGGCATAATTAGGGATCTGCTTGATCAATTCCACCAAGGGCAGGTTGATGTGTACTTGCTTCAAAATGTCTAGGAACTTTTTGAATTGGTAGTCTTGCTTCTGCTGCTTTAGCCTTTCTGGGAATGGTGGTGGGAGTCGAATGTCTTCGATCAGTTCCTTTGCATGGGAATTTAATCTGAGGCATCTGATCTTGTTGCTCAACAACCTTCTGATTCTATTCCGAACTTTGCCAGGCTCCGCCGCAGTAGTGGGGCCAGATTCTACCGAGGTAGTGGGTTCAAGCACTACCAAGGCGGTGTTGTCAGGGTGTGCCCCGAAAATCGGTTCCTTCGATTTGGTCTTCTGTTTTTCATTAGCTCGGGGTTCCTTGAGCTGCTTGCAACTCCTTGTACTGATTGTGTTGCACTGTGCATGAGTTGATCCCTTTGCAACTTCAGTATTGCTTGGCAACCTTCCTGTAACACCCCGGTTTTAGGCCTGAGAGTTATCGGGTTTGATCTAGGATTAGTTTCAGGTTAAATTTAAATCAAAGAGCTGATTTTTATAAAAGTTCTCAATAATTACGATAACACCATTAATGAAAATTTTAAGAGAGTTTTGAAAATCAAAACCACTCATCTTCTTCCAAAAACCCTATTCTCTCATCTTCTTCTCCCTTCCTTCATTGAAGACCTTTGAAGGTAAATCCTCTTCTTCTTTTCCTTGTTTTACTTAAATTTAACTAAATTAAAGTTGTATTTTCAAAACTCATTGATTCTCAACCTTGAAATTTCAAGATTTATGAAAAGTGGGGATTTTGGGTGAAATCCCGTATGAGTCTTTTAGGGTAGTGTTTTGGGGTGTTTTTAAAGTTTATTTTGAAGTCATAACATGTTAAAAATGTTGCTTAATTATAGTATACCCGAAACTAGTCTTAGGGGTGGATTTTAGAAGTGAAATAAGTGAGTTTTTGGCTTGATTTTGTGGTGAAAAGAGGGCTGGAGGTATGTGGACATTGGATAGGTGTTTTTAGATGTTATTTGATGATTTTTGAGTGGTGATAGTGCTGATTTGATTGGATTCCCGAAACTACTGCTGTAGGTGATTTTTAGGAGTGGAAAATAAGAGTTTTTAAGGTGTTTATGTGAGGAAATGAAGGGTTGATGGTTGTACAGCCTTAGGGTGATGTTTTGGACATGTTTTGGAGTGTTTTAAGTGTTTAAATTGAGGGGTAATGCATGGGTTTTGCTGGAGTACGAAAATGAGATTGTTTGGGAGGATTTCGGCTTTGAATTGTTGAGAAAATATTGTGGAATTGTGAGCTGATGTATAACAGTAAATTTGTGGTTGATTAAGAGGTTAATACATTGTTTTTGATTGGTTAGAAACAGCAGATTTGTCCTTGGGTGGTTCGGACGCGGTCTTGGGAAGTTCGGAAGCTTGAAACTACTTTGTAGTTTGTATTAGTGTGCGAATGGTGATGGAAACTGTTTTGAGGTTTAAATATGTTCAAAGAGGTTTCTTGGGGGTTTGGGTGGAGCCTTAAAGGGCTAGTCTAAACCCAAGTGTAAGTTCCTATTTCACCTTGTTCAATAAGTATTAATGTGTGTGTGGTTGTTGTGATATGGCGTGAAGTGTGGGTTGCTTTTACTCTATGTTTAATGTTGTTGTGTAGTCGTTGTTGGTGTCGAACCTCACGTGATGGTTGTCGTTACTACGGTGATGAGTGGTCCCACCAGTAGTGACTAGTAGAAGAGTACGGTGATGTGTGGTCCCATCGAAAAATTACTATTCGAACGGTGATGTGTGGTCCCACCGTGTTTTGGTTATGCATGTGAACACCATGTAATTGTGATGATTGTGTCACCTTTCGTACTTTAAAATGGTTTTCTTTTCAACTAAGACTTATGTTTTGAAAACTGCATTGTTGATGTGTTTTTAGAGCTCTGCTAACTAAGCTTTATGCTTACGCTCTCCTTTTTCGACAATACAGATCATTAACGGGGAGTTAGCAATGAGCAAGGAAAAGGGCGTCCAAGAGTGTGGTAGTTGCTCAAGTATGGTTTGGTAAATAATGTAGTAGTTTAGCAATGGGAAATGCTACATGTTTTAGGAGCGTGTATCTAGACTCCTTTGTGTTGGCTTTATGTTGTTATTGTTTTGTGTTGATGGATTTGTAAACCATGTTCTTTGAGATACCTATGCTTTTGTGTTGATGTTTTTAGCCGAGTCGATAAATGCTTTTGTGTTGATGTCTTATGAATGCTTATGTTTTTGTTGAAGGCATGTAAACCTTGATGGTGCATTGCTTAGGTGAACATATGTTTCTTTTGGCTAAATGGTTTTGTTCAGCATGTTTTATTGCCTTATATATATATCATGTTTGATGGTTTGATGTTTTGGCATATGTTGGAAGGATATAAATGTATGTCTTTGCTTGCCTTGCATGTTTAAGTGTTTTGTTTCAAGGGCATGTGACCCTTGTTATGCAATGTCAAGGTAGGTGATTGTTTTTTTTCTATGAATGAAGTGGTTTAGTATGCATGCTTGTATGCAAGTTCCTATCTAAATGCTTATCTTGTGTTGGTTGCCTTGATTGTTGGTTAGGTAGCATAGTATTCTTAGCTTTGGTTAGCCTTGGATGTATGTTCTTTTGAATGGATGGTCTTGAATGTATGACAAGTGTTGGTCATGCTTGAAGTAGGGTGAAATGCTTCTAGATTATGTGTATGTTTGATGTTTCATGTTTCTTGTGGTTTGGGAGTATGTCTGTTATGGCCCTTAACTCTTTGTTGGTTTGCTAAGCATGTTTGTTTGCTAGTTTCCTCTATGTGTGCTTAGTTGGTGGTTGTTGCTTCGTTGTATGTTTAGACCGTCTCGTTTGCTTATCTATAGTTGCTTGGTGAAGTATGTAAGTTGGTATGTCGCTAGCCGAGTCGATAAATGCATCTAGAGTCGGGTCCTTGTGTTTTTAGTTGTTAAAATGAGACTTGCAGTGCAGGGCGTATCGTTACGCCCAAGGGCTGTATCGATACGGTCCTTGCCTTGGGCTCATTTTGGGGAGAGCGTACCGATACACGAGGGTGGTTTGATACGCCAAAACCTCTTTGGAAATCTGAGAAATTGACGAGATTTTGGCATATTGGTACGGGTCCTAAAGGTATCGATACGATCCTTGTAGTTTGACCAAGAGAAGTTGACCGCTGATGGCGTATCGGTACGGTCTTGATGTGTACCGATACGGTCTCACTGGGTTGACTTTAGGGCGTTGACCAGGTCCAGGCGTATCGATACGGTCATCTAGCGTATCGATACGACCTGTTATAAAAGTTAAAACAGGCTATTTAATTACATGTCTTGTGGGTTTCGTATCCGTGTATGTTCACTGTGTGTCCTATCACATAGGATTTAATAAAGGCATCTAGAAAGGATAAGTAAAAAAGAAAAGAAAAAAATAGGGTTGCTAATCGGAGTGAGGCCTTAGCGGGTTACGCTTCGGTTTTCTCCGTGTAACCCGTTCGGATCGGTCTGTCGGCTAGATCGGGATGAGGGGGTTACATTTGGTGGTATCAGAGCCTGAGGTTTCGAGACCTTGGGTAGGTAAGTTTGATGTGTTATGTTGTTGTTATGTCTCGATGAATGTTTTGCCATGTATGCTTGACGTTGCTTGCTAGTACGGTGTTTGATAGCATGTGTTAGCATGATGGTTGTGTTGAAGCGTAGTGTCGAGTTCCCATTGCTGCTATTACTTATTTAAAAAGATTTTGAGTAAAGGAGTACTTAAGCACCTTGGACCCTTGCTCTTGCTAACCCCATATATTTTTGTTTGCGTGTTTTGTTTGTTGTTGTATTAGTGCTTTTGGCAAGTATGAGACCGAGGCGTGGGCCTGGAGCTGGTAATCATGAATCTGAGGTTTCAGAGAATGTGAATGATGAGAGAGTTCATCACTCTAGTTCAGGGCAGTAGGGTCGTACCAGAGTCTGAGGTACAATTTGTTTGTTTGGGTCCGCGTGCATATGAGTTGGTTCTTGTTGAGAAAGAACAATGTGACCGATCCTGTTATGAGTTGGTAAAAGAAGTGAAGACCTATGAGTTGGCTTTAGAATGATGTCAATGTTATAGCTGGTAATCTCCCGATACAATCATTGAGTTTGTTTCCTCTGATTAATTCTGGATCTACGCATTTGTATATTTTAAGTGACCATGCGAAGTTGTTGAATTTACCTTGTAAGGTACTAGAGGTAGGTGTTAGTGTTACTAGTTCCTTCGGGGATACAGTAGTGGTTAAGAAGATGTACAAAAGATGTCCGTTGATGGTTCAGGGTCACGTGTTTCCAGTAGATGTGATGGAATTGCCTTTTTACGGTTTTGATGTGATACGGGGCATTGATTGGCTTGTAGAACATAGAGTTAGGGTAGACTTTGAGACAAAGAGAGTTTTCTTAGAGCTTGCGGGTGACTATGAGATGGTAGCAGTGGGTGAGAATGTGAAGTTCTTATCAAATGTTGTTTTGGCCTTAGAAGCTCCGAGGTTGTTTGAGTTTGGTTGTCAGGCCTACCTAGCTTAGGGATGAATCCGAACATGAGTGACGTTAGGCCGCAAGACATCAGGACAGTTTGTGATTTTTTTCGAGTGTGTTTCCGGAAGAGTTGCCCGATTTACCGCCTGATAGAGAGGTAGAGTTTGCTAGAGAGACTTATTCAGATTCAGCTCCTGTTTCGATTGTTCTAAATCGTATGACACCGAAAGAATTGAAAGCGTTGAAGACTCAATTGCAAGAGTTGTCAGATAGAGGTTTTATCCGTACGAGTTCTTCGCCTTGGGGCGCACCGATATTGTTTGTGAAGAAGAAGGACGATAGTATGAGAATGTGTATCGATTATAGACAGTCGAAATCAGTTGACAGTGAAGAACAAGTATCCGTTGTCGAGAATTGATGATTTGTTCGATCAACTTAGAAGTGTTTCAATGTTTTCTAGGATAGATTTGAGATCCAGGTATTACCAGTTGAAGGTGAAGGAAGTAGATGTACCGAAGACAGATTTTAGGACTAGATATGGTGACTATGAGTTCTTAGTAATGTCGTTTGGGTAGACGAATGCACCGGTTGCTTTCATGGACATGATGAATAGGATTTTCCATTAGTACTTAGATCAGTTCGTGGTTGTTTTCATAGATGATATTTTGGTGTATTCGCGTACCGATAAAGACCATGATCGGCATGAGGAGGATAGTTTTGCAGACCTTGTTAGACAACCAGTTGTATGCAAAGTTGAGTAAGTGTGAGTTCTGGATCCGAGAAGTAGTCTTCCTAGGACATGTAGTGTCAGCCGATGAGATTAGAGTTGATCCGAAGAAGATAGAAGTCATTGTCGAGAGAAAGCAACCGAAGTTTGTGACAGAGATTCGTAGTTTTCTAGGCTAGCCTGATACTATATGAGGTTTGTGAATGGTTTCCCGAAGATAGCCGCTCCTTTGACAAAGTTACTTAAGAAGAATGTTCAGTTTGAGTGGTCAGATGCGAGACATCAAGCCTTTGAGAAATTGAAAGAAGCCTTGACCAATGCACCGATTTTGATTCAGCTAGAGTCGGAGAAGGACTATGTGATCTACAATGATGCTTCATATGTAGGATTAGGTTGTGTACTCATGCAAGATGGAAGAGTTGTGGCTTATGCCTCAAGACAGTTGAAGACTCACGAGCGAAATTATCCGACACACAACATAGAACTAGCCGCAGTTATGTTTGCCTTGAAGATTGGAGACATTATTTGTATGGTGAGGAATGCACAATGTATACAGATCACAAGAGCCTGAAGTATATAATGACACAACGAGAGTTGAACCTTAGACAGCGTAGGTGGCTAGAGTTGCTTGAAGACTACAACCTCACGATTGAGTGCCATCCGGGTAAAGCTAATGTAGTGGCAGATGCTCTGAGTAGGAAGGTAGCCGTTGAGTTGAGAGCCATGTTTGCTAGTTTGAGTTTGTCCGGTGATGGTGGTCTAGTGGTTGAGCTTCAGGTTAGACCTACTTTAGGTAAGTTGATTTGAGAGAAGCAGTTGTGAGATAGATCCTTGGCACCTCACGTGCAAGATTTAACCGAGGGTAGACCATCAGACTACAGTTTCAGGATTGATGGGGTCTTGTGTTTCAGAGATAGAATAGTTGTGCCAGATGACAGTGATTTGAGACGTACGATCTTAACCAAGGCACACAGCAGCCCGTTTTCTATACATCCGAATAGTACAAAGATGTATCGTGGGTTGTAAGATGAGTACTATTGGGTTGGTCTGAAAAGAGATGTTGCCGATTTTTTGAGCAAGTGCATGGTTTGTCAGTGTATTAAGGCAGAACATCAGTTTCCGTCTGGTTTGTTACAACCGTTGAGAATTTCATAATGGAAGTGAAGAAAATATTACGATAGACTTCGTATCAGGTTTGCCTTTGGTTCCTTCTAAGAAGAATTCAGTTTGGGTGATTGTTGACCGTTTCACAAAGTGTGCTCATTTCGTAGCCGTTCATACGGCCTACTCTCTAGATAAGTTGGTCGATTTGTACACCAGTGAGACTGTGAGATTGCGTGGTGTGTCGAGGTTTATTGTGTCAAGTAGAAATTGGAGATTTACAGCTAGATTTTGGGAATGTGTGCACAGTGCTTTGGGTACCCGTCTAAATTTCAGTACATCGTATCGCCCTCAGTCCGATGATCACTAAGAGAGAGATATTCAAATATTAGAGGACGTGTTGAGATGTGCATTATTGAACTTCAATGTTGCGTGGGAGATCTACCGAGCTTGTCAGGGTTAAGTAGCGACACAGAAGTGTGGAAGAAGGCAATTGGGGTAGAGAAAGAAAGATATGGAGAAACGGTTTCCGTATCACTTTCCGTCAGGTAATTTCGATGACGAAATTTCTTAAGTGAGGGAGAGTTGTAACACCCCGTTTTTAGGCCCGATAGTTATCAGGTTTGATCTAGGATTAGTTTTAGGTTAAATTTAAATTAAAGAGCTGATTTTTATAAAAGTTCTCAATAATTACGATAACGTCATTAATGAAAATTTTAAGAGAGTTTTGAAAATCAAAACCACTCATCTTCTTCCAAAAACCCTATTCTCTCATCTTCTTCTCCCTTCCTTCATTGAAGACCTTTGAAGGTAAATCCTCTTCTTCTTTTCCTTGTTTTACCTAAATTAAAGTTGTATTTGCAAAACTCATTGATTCTCAACCTTGAAATTTCAAGATTTATGAAAAGTGGGGATTTTGGGTGAAATCCCGTATGGGTCTTTTAGGGTAGTGTTTTGGGGTGTTTTTAAAGTTTATTTTGAAGTCATAACATGTTAAAAATGTTGCTTAATTTTAGTATACCCGAAACTAGTCTTAGGGGTGGATTTTATAAGTGAAATAAGTGAGTTTTTGGCTTGATTTTGTGGTGAAAAGAGGGCTGGAGGTATGTGGACATTGGATAGGTGTTTTTAGATGTTATTTGATGATTTTTTAGTGGTGATAGTGCTGGTTTGATTGGATTCCCGAAACTACTGCTGTAGGTGATTTTTAGGAGTGGAAAATAAGAGTTTTTAAGATGTTTATGTGGGGAAATGAAGGGCTGATGGTTGTACAACCTTAGGGTGTTGTTTTGGACATGTTTTGGAGTGTTTTAAGTGTTTAAATTGAGGGGTAATGGCTGGGTTTTGCTGGAGTACGAAAATGAGATTGTTTGGGAGGATTTCAGTTTTGAATTGTTGAGAAAATATTGTGGAATTGTGAGCTGATGTATAACAGTAAATTTGTGGTTGATTAAGAGGTTAATACATTGTTTTTGATTGGTTAGAAATAGCGGATTTAGCCTTGGGTGGTTCAGACGTGGTCCCAGGAAGTTCGGAAGTTTGAAACGACTTTGTAGTTTGCATTGGTGTGCGAATGGTGAGTGGAAACTGTTTTGAGGTTTAAATATGTTCAAAGAGGTTTCTTGGGGGTTTGGGTGGAGCCTTAAGGGGCTAGCCTAAACCCAAGTGTATGTTGCTATTTCACCTTGTTCATTAAGTGTTAATGTGTGTATGGTTGTTGTGATATGGTGTGAAGTGTGTGTAACCCCCTTAGCCCGGCCTAGACGCTTGACCCGAACTACGAAGATTACACGGCAAAAACCAAAGTCAAACCGAAAGTCAACCTTGATTAACGACCTTTTTTTAATCTTAATCTTGTCTAAATACACATTAAACCTAAGTGAGGACTCGCGAAACATGAATGAGAAAGGCACAGCGATCGGATATCATTTAGGGACTCAATTGCACTTTATACAAGATTAGGGACCAAATTGTAAATTTTGTAACTTAGAGGGACTTCATTGATTTTAGGGTTACCAGTATGAAATTAATCATGTTACATACTTCTCTGCCAAATTTCAGCTTTAAAAGACGTGCCAAGCTCAAAGAATTGCAATCACAACATTTAGGACTAAAATGAAAAGCATGAAAACTCAAAGCAATTCAAATCTGTGTCCAACGGTCACCCGTATTAGAACACCTACCCACCGTACCAAACGCATGTATCGAAACGGTGTTGACCGTTTGGGTACGTGGGTATGTTCCGACACCAGTACCGAAACAGGGCACTCCAGTAGCCAAACTGTTTCGAAACAGTCCCAAACGTTTCGAAACACAAGTACCATTACAGGCCCCCGTTTCAAAACACTTGAGGGTGTTTCGATACACCTTGCCCAGAAACAGCAGATATAGCTGGTTTTTCATCCTTTAACCCAATCAAACATGCCTCAAAGACTCCCAAGTCATACCAGCAAACCATTTTACACATAAGGAATATATTTAGGATTTCTAACACGAGCATGGCATCAAACACAAATTCACATAGTCTAAAGGCATACTTCCTAATCACAAAACCAATATAAGCAATCCAACCTCAAACAAAACATTTAAGGCCACTTACAACCCAAACATGTCAACATAAGTATGCCACAAACTTAGGGAGTTCAAACATATCTCCCAAATACAACCTTTGTTTCCCATTGCCATTATATCAAAACTAAAGTATATAAAAACTTCACCATACGTGAGCTTGTACTTCCTTGGATGATCTTATCCTCTTTGATGCCCGGAAACACCTCAATTATCTGCATTATTAGTAAAAGAGAGAGCGTGAGCATGAATGCTTAGTGAGGCATGCTCTAAAGAAACCAACACAATAATGCATTTCTTGAAAACATATTCTCAAAAGCTTTTAAACAACATGATCATTCTATCTCATGCTTGAAAACCATTCAAAGCAACTTCTCAATGAAAACACATGTACCTTCATTCTATCTCATGCATTTAAACCAATGCAAAACTCATGGAAAAGCCATACTCATGCTTGTACACTAAAGCATTTCATATACAACTCACATATGCATTTCTCATAGCATAAATCATTTCATCAAAGGTACATGTGAATCAAAAACCATTATTACTCGGATATGCGGATATCTCACCAAACACTTCCGGTGGCATCTACCATCATCGTACTCACTCGTCTAGCAACACAATTTCCAGTGGAATCTCTTATCACCGTACTCACATGGCGGAATCTCTCATCGCCACAAAGCTTGGGTATTTCACCAAGTCCTACCCGATGGAATGCCCATCATCGGTTCTCTCCCTTTGGCTTAACCAAAGAGCAGGTACGAATTTTTAGTTTATAGTGCACTTTCATCCTATTGATTGATCAATTATATCCGGTAAGTATCTCAACATCTATGCCAATATATTATGTTAAAACATCATCTCACCTACTGTTTTTCATGCAACAATTCTCAAACATTCTCATCTCATTTCAAAACCATAACATTTGCCATGCTTTAACACAAAAGCTCAAATCTCAACCATGCAACATGTTACTTCATGAAATCATTTCAAGCATCATCTCATGCTATAAAATATGCATAAAAATAGTAGGAATTTATCAATCTCAAACCATGAGCATGTAAAAGCATTTTAGGAGCAATCACCACATCTATGAGAGCAATCTAGCCAATACTTACTTCCGGACTTAGAAAGGTGTTTCAAACCTTTCCTAAATCCGCAAACCTTGAGTCTTTGTCCCTCAAGGACTTCTAAAACCATACGCACTCACCGATTACGTTTCGCTTGCTTGCCGAAACGCTATCTAAGCTTCCGGATCAACACCAAAGGCGTCCAAAGATGTCTCCCCTATTTTAAACTCATAAGAGCAGAGGATTAATGCATCATCATGCATTGAAATCATCAGCCACACACCTAATCTCGCTGCTCTACCCAAAAACCACATTTCGGCTACCAAACACAATAAAAATCACCTCCAAAATCTTCCAAAACAAAACCCGGCGAAGATCCATCACTTCTAATCATTTCTAAACATCAATTAACATCAAAAACCAACACAACCACGTCCTTATACCTCCAGCTATGACAGAACACCAAAATCACTCAAAAAACCATCATTCTAACAAGCAAAACTTAGGAAAACAATCCTATTCGGGATTTGATTGATAAAACATCATTTAACATCCAAAATACATTATAAAAACATCTCAAAACAGAGCCCAATCATTCACCACGAAAATCTTCAAGATCTCTTCCAAAATCTTGAGTTTTAAGACAATTTCTTGTTTCTAACATTAAAACCACTTAAAAATCATTAAAAAGGATTGATAACTTGGGAATTTCAGTAAAGAACTGATCATTAGAGGAGAAGGACGAAGCTTACCTCTAATGGATGATTTCTCCTTGATTTGGGCAATTTTTCTTGAAAATTCAATGTAGAAATCAAGTGGATTTGATGAGGAATTGATTAAGAATCAAAGAAAGAGTGAAATCTCATCAAATGAAATGAAAATAAAAGTATACTTGCTGGAGAGAATGTGTTTGGTTGAAAGGAATTTGAGAGAAAATAAAATGAGGGAAATTTTGTGAAAAGTAGTTATGAATAGACAAAGGTAGTTTCTAATTTAATTAACCTTCATTTCCTTTAATTAAAACATTAATTAAATCACTCAAATTAAGGAAAAATCTGATGAAAACATTTTGGTAAAATCAGCTCCTTAAAGATTCAAAGTTTCAATCCTTTACAAAACAGTCACTACTTAACTTTGTAAAAACTGTGATTTGGTCACTACACCGAAATGTAGTATTTCCAAACCTTATTTTGTAAAATTGATTCCACCATTATCTTTCATATATTAAATGAGGATTTTTAGATATTTTTCTATATTTTTAAAGCATCCCGAACTAGGTGTTCCCTAAAACTCCCTTTAAGATTCGAACCGTTTTCTGACCGGTCCGATTCGGACTCTAAACATCTAGGCCCAAATTTGGGGTGTTACAGTGTGGGTTGCTTTTAATCTATGTTTAATGTTGTTGTGTAGTCGTTGTTGGTGTCGAACCACACATGATGGTTGTCGTTACTACGGTGATGAGTGGTCCCACCAGTAGTGACTAGTAGAAGAGTACGGTGATGTGTGGTCCCATCGAAAAACTACTAGTCGAACGGTGATGTGTGGTCCCACCGTGTTTTGGTTATGCATGTGCACACCATGTAATTGTGATGATTGTGTCTCCTTTCGTACTTTAAAATGGTATGTTTTTCAACTAAGACTTATGTTTTGAAAACTGCATTGTTGATGTGTTTTTAGAGCTCCGCTCACTAAGCTTTATGCTTACGCTCTCCTTTTTCGACAATACAGATCATTAGCGGGGAGTTAGCAAGGAGCAAGGAAAAGGGCATCCAAGCGTGTGTTAGTTGCTCAAGTATAGTTTGTTAAATAATGTAGTAGTTTAGCAATGGGAAATGCTACGTGTTTTAGGAGCGTGTATCTAGACTCCTTTGTGTTGGCTTTATGTTGCTAATTCTTTGCGTTGATGGATTTGTAAACCATGTTCTTTGAGATGCCTATGCTTTTGTGTTGATGTTTGTAAGTTAAGTGTTTATGTTGATGCCTAAGTGTTTTGTATTTGAAGGTTTCTAACCATGTCTTATGAATGCTTATGTTTTTGTTGAAGGCATGTAAACCTTGATGGTGCATTGCTTAGGTGAACATGTGTTTCTTTTCGCTAAATGGTTTTGTTGAGCATGTTTTATTGCCTTATATATATATATATATATATATATCATGTTTGATGGTTTGATGTTTTGGCATGTGTTGGAAGGATATAAATGTATGTCTTTGCTTGCCTTGCATGTTTAAGTGTTTTGTTTCAAGGGCATGTGACCCTTGTTATGCAATGTCAAGGTAGGTGATTGTTTTTCTATGAATGAAGTGGTTTAGTATGCATGCTTGTATGCAAGTTCCTATCTAAATGCTTATCTTGTGTTGGTTGCCTTGATTGTTGGTTATGTAGCATTGTATGCTTAGCTTTGGTTAGCCTTGGATGTATGTTCTTTTGAATGGATGGTCTTGAATGTATGATAAGTGTTGATCATGCTTGAAGTAGGGTGAAATGCTTCTAGATTATGTGTATGTTTGATGTTTCATGTTTCTTGTGGTTTGGGAGTATGTCTGTTATGGCCTTTAACTCTTTGTTGGTTTGCTAAGCATGTTCGTTTGCTAGTTTACTCTATGTGTGCTTAGTTGGCGGTTGTTGCTTCGTTGTATGTTTAGACCGTCTCGTATGCTTATCTATAGTTTCTTGGTGAAGTATGTAAGTTGGTATGTCGCTAGCCGAGTCGATAAATGCATCTAGAGTCGGGTCCTTGTGTTTTTAGCTGCCAAAATGAGACTTACAGTGCAGGGCGTATCGGTACGCCCAAAGGCTGTATTGATATGGTCCTTGCCTTGGTGCTCATTTTGGGGAGAGCGTACCGATAAACGAGGGTGTACCAACTCTCTGTATTGCTCTCAAGCCTTGTGCATGGATTCATCATTAGCCTGTCGAAAAGAAGTGATTTCGTTATGCAATTTATCAGTTAAGTTTGTAAGATTAAAACGAGCAAGGAAATCACGGCAAAAGACACTCCAAGATCCTATTGATCATGTTGGAATGCTACTTAACAAGGCTTTTGCCCTATCCCTCAGTTAATAGGGAAACAATTTCAGCCTCAAAATATCCTCGTGTACTCACTGTATTTTGAATGAGTTGCAAATCTGCATGAAGGATTTGTGTTTCTATATGGCATCTTCAGTTGTTGAGCCGCCAAATTGCCCTATACTATTGATCATGTTGAACATTAGGGGCTTCAGTTCAAAATGGGCAGCTTCTATCTCAGGTGTGACAACTCCTGGATTCAGTTCGTTCAAATCTTCTTCTAGGTAGTCTCAGACGGTTGGGTTTCGTACTGGAGCAAAGTGTATTTACGGATTTTCTCTATCTCCTGCCGGGGCATCCAGAGCACCGTCGGAAATTTGCAATCCTTCGGCATTCTGATTATTATTGCCAGCTTGATGTGCCATCTCTTCTCTTATCCTTTGCTTGAGTCTTTGGCAACTACGATCGATTTCAAGGTCAAGGTCATAGAATGGATACTTTGGGTTCACCCTGGTCATACACCAATGCACAATAAAAGTTGATTAGTTCTTGAAAAAAAACTAAAAATAAAAGTGCAGGAAAATAAAATTGAAAGTTGCTATTGCTAATCCCTGGCAGCGGCACCAAAAAATTGTTGCGTGTGTAAAGTGCCTCGCAATTGTGCAAGTGTACACATCTCAAGTAATAAAGTGATAAGTATTGAGTATCGTCTCCACAGGGATGGGTGAAACCTTCAATGTTTATCATCTCACACTGAAAAAGAAAGAAAACTAAAGAACACAAGTGAATTGTTGGGTTTTTGAAGTAATATAATAAGCAGAAAATAAAATAAGCAAGTAAACTAAAAAGTAGAGTAATCAAGATGAGCATATGGGCCAGGTTATATTGCGCCGTAGCGTGGAAACCAATTGGACTGTCTCAGTCTTTGAATGCAACGAACACCGTACTGCCTTGGCAGAGACCAAAGTCACTTTCGCGGCAACAGATTAAGCAGCTGCCTCGGCAATCCCTTGCTTCGGCGGAAAAGGATAATGTCAAGGTTCAGCAAAGCGTCCTTCAGTGGCTCCTCTTTATCCCCAAGTCGAAACCGTGCTGATGTGAAGGCCTTGATAATACCTCCCAGCGTGAACCAAGGATGAACGCCAACCAAGCTTACGCTTCTTTTAACCGTTGAAACTCTAACTTATCCCTAAGTCGAGTTAGTTTTCACCGATTGGGTTGAAAACCATGCTTATCCATTTCGTGAGTCTAACTCTCCCGATATTAGAAAAATAGATAGTTAACGACATCCTCTCCCAATTCACTCGAAAATAAGAATAAGAACCAAGGATAAACAAACCTTGAACTAAATTGCATTAACAAAAACTTAAAGAAAATCAAATCATTTTCTCACAACTACTAAACAATATAACCTAAACCCTAAGGAGAAATTAGAACATAATTACAATGAAGGCTCGCTAAAACTTCTCTCAAAAGCTCGATTCTCTAGATTTTTTGATATCTTCAATGGTCGGCTTTGCTTCATATTTATAGAGGAGGTTGAGGTCAAGTCCTTCATGAGGAGGAAGTTAAGTTGGAATTAAACACATTAAAAGAAAAGGTCTTCTTTTAAAGTATTATATCTTTCTTCCTTAAAATCCTCCCTTTGGCATTGAATCTACTCGTGACCTTCCTTCGACGTTTTCATGGCCTTCTTGCAGTCCGATCCTCATCCAAATTACGTAGAAAAATCCAGCTTTCCATGCTCTTCAAGACGCGCTCCACTTTTCATGTTTTCTCCATCAGTCGCCTTGTCAGTGCACTACATCGGCAGAGGCTGCTGCCTCGGTAGAAGTTTGTCAGGTGGTTCTGCTCCACAAGGCTCTATGTCTTACTTCACCTTTCTTCAGTAGAAACTGTTGTTCATGGCTGACTTGATCTGGACCATCGAGTGATAATTTTGCTCCCCTCCTCTCATTCCTTTACTGTCGCGGCAGTGCTTGCCCAGACAGTGAGTAGCAAAATCTGCAAAAGAACAAACACACCTTGACAAAACCTTTTTCCACCGAATATTGTCGAATATAAGTAATCAAGCTTGGCAATGTTAAAAACAGTAAATTATGCATGAATAATCAATGATGCAAGCTTAGATTTAACAATAATTTAGTTATAAAGGGTCCTAAAATGAGTACTTTTATACACCTAACACACCCCCAAACTCGAACTATTACTTGTCCTCAAGCAATGCAAACCATCAATTTCCAAACCATTAAATTTCATGTAATAACCCCTTGGTCTTATGTATCCTTCTCCTCTCCAAACCGTGACAATGAATGTTCTTGGCCCTTAATTCTTCGGATGTCGTAGGAATTCCCTGGAATCAAACTATAAGATTTGTGATTGTGTGCATGATTGTGAACATGATGATTTTCAGAGTTCTAAGTAAACACTTAAGCATTATCCTACTTAACTTTGGTAAATTTTTCTTCTTCTTCTTCTTTTCTTTATTTTATATAAGCAATCTACCAGACTAGAGCCAGTTTCGGGCACCTCTAGGTCTTCCTTAAGCTAGAGCCAGTGTTAGGCACCTCTAACTTTTTACCCAAAATTTTCTTTCTAAGCAAGTCTATGTCCTAAGTGTCCTAGAACTCCTTCAATCATGCAAGTCACAAAGGTGTATTTGAAGTTCTAATTTTATAGTATGATTCTAATTTATCTTCCTTGTACATCCTAAAATTAAAAGCTCTAAACAAATTGATGCTAGGGTAAGGAGAGAGATATCTATTGCCGAGGCAGTAAATTCATTCAATTAAGACTAAGGCAACTGATGACAACCATTGACGGGGCAGTGAATACATTCGACTAGGGCAACCAACACATGCGGGCATAGATATAACGAAAAGATTTACTTCCCCCAAACTTGAGAGGTGCATTGCCCTCAATGCATGCATGCACAAAATATAAAAGATAAATTTAAGGCAAGAGAGAAAAGAGAACACTAGATCGATGAGGAATCAGATGAGTCATCTTGGATGATCAATTTCCTCCTCGCCATGTGTTTGACTTTCTTGGTTTGCTTTGGTGGTTGATTGCGGGATGGAGGTGTCGGTGTAGTCTTCTTTGTCACCTCCTTTTCATCCTCACTGTCGGGGTAGATTTGTTCTGTAGCAGAATCCTTCCTCTTCTTTGGTGTTGGGGTCGGGGCCACCTTGGGTTGCGAGGCGACAAAATCGTCTGACTCCAAGAAGTCAGACCATTCCTCAGTATCTTTGGGCTCAACCACTGCTGCCTTGCCCTTGTCAGTTGTGGTTGGGGTGGTATGATCCTTCATCATTAATGATTCTATCATGCATAATCGAATGGATGAGAGCAAGCCTAGGTTTATAGACTATAGTATAATGGGAAGTGGGCATCAAGTTTCTCTTGATGAGGGTATTCCAAAGTTTTTCCTCAGGCTGAAGCCGTCGGCGGTTTACCGTCCCCTTATGTGGGCCCTTGTTCCAAGTCGTGTCGGGCATGGATAGCTCTCGCACGATCTCTTCATAGTCATTGGTCGTGAGTTGCTCGGAAAACTTCTTGTGCTCGTCATTGGTCACGTGGATGCCTTAGTATTTGTTTATTGTGTCGACATCAATGGGAATTGCTCTATCGCGACAGTGTACAACAGGTTGTTCGGATTTGGTGAGTGTACGTATAACTCCCGAACCCACGTGAGATTTGCTGGCTCTGGTTGGCGGGAGAATATCTGCCACTTCTGATGCGTGATTCTGGAGAAGATGAAGGGTTCTAGGCCAAAATCATCTTAATTATCGGAGTAGTGGAACCCTTGTTCCTCCCAAACTTGGCGGCCTACGAACTTGGCATTGAATCGTTTCTCCACTTTCGGTGGTGCAAACCGTTTGAAAGTCGGTGACTTGGTTTGTCGTGATTGTTCACCCTTTTCTAATTTCAAAGCCATTAGTGAGTAGTTGTGAGAATCGAAAGATTTACAAAAATAAAGATAAAGGAAAATACAAGAAAGCTATGGAGTCAAGAGTGTAGAAGAGAGAGGTTTAGTGGTTGAATATTGAGAGATGGATGGTTTATATAGAGGCTGTGATGATGTAGTCGTTGCAATGTGTCCGTTGGGCATATATTGTTGTAACGACGTGGAATGCCTTTGGGCATTGAAATAGCCGTTGCGGCTAGGCTTGCGTGGCGACATGGATTGCGAAACGGCATTGGCTTCCTCTCTATTAGCCGTCGGCGGCTTCTTGCCCAATACTTAGGGTTTTGGTTAAGGTTTTAGGCTTGGGCTTGGTATCACCAATTGGCCCAACACTTCTACTTCCTTGATCTTCTTCCTAAAAAAATAAATAACCTTAAAATAACACCTTATTCCTAAACAAAATTTAAAGTTGTGGAAAATAATAATAAAAATAAAAATAAATAAAAATACTAAAGGACTGCATATGGATGCATCTCCTTGTCCCTCTGAACATGGGTTCCGATGTGTTGCATTTGTTTCTGCGGTCATTCTGTTCTTTTGTCTCTGTATCTCCAGGTTTTATCATCATACTACGGCGGCAGTGGCCAGAGTATATGCTGAGGCAGTGTTCAGTTTCCTTGCCGAGGCAATGTTGTTTTATGTCAATATCTGACTCAGTTACAGCTTGGATTGCCTGACATTCTTTTGGATCATCAGCATGTTTCATTGCATTTAGTACATTGAGTTTCACGTGCTGGTCGTTTACTCTCATTGTTAGCTCTCCCTTTTTGACATCAATCAGAGTTCTCCCGGTAGTTAGGATTGGTCTCGCTAGGATGATTGGTACGTTTTCATCTGCATCACAATCCAAGATAAGAAGTCGGTAGGTAAAATAAATTTATCAACTTTTACCAATATCTCCTCAATTTTCCCTTTCGGTTGCACATAGGATCTGTCAGCAAGCTGTTGCATTACGGTGGTAGGTCTGGCCTTTCCAATTCCCAATTTTTGGAAGACTAACTTAGGCATCAAGTTTATGCTTCCTCTTAGATCACACATTGCCTTCCCGGCATAATGATTTCCAATTGCACACTGTATGATGAAACTGTCGTGGTCTTTAAGCTTGGGTGGTGTCCGATTGTGTAGTATTGCCTTGAGGAACTTGGCATAATGCGTGATCTTCTTGATCATTTCCACCAAGATTAGGTTTATGTGTACTTGTTTCAAAATGTCTAGGAACTTCTTGAATTGGTAGTCTTGCTTCTGCTGCTTTAGCCTTTCTGGGAATGGTGGTGGGATTCGAATGTCTTCAATCCGTTCCTTGTATGGGAGTTTAATATGAGGCATCTAATCTTGTTGCTGAACAGTCTTCTTATTCTTTTCAGTGTGTTTTCCAGGCTCCGCGGTAGTGGGGTCAGATTCTACCGAGGCAGTGGGTTCAAGAACTGCCCAGGCGATGTTGTCAGGGTTTGTCACGGTAACCAGTTCCTTCGATTTGGTTTCCTCCTTTTCATTAGCTCGGGGTTCCTTGAGTGGTCTTTAAGCTTGGGTGGTGTCCGATTGTGTAGTATTGCCTTGAGGAACTTGGCATAATGCGTGATCTTCTTGATCATTTCCACCAAGATTAGGTTTATGTGTACTTGTTTCAAAATGTCTAGGAACTTCTTGAATTGGTAGTCTTGCTTCTGCTGCTTTAGCCTTTCTGGGAATGGTGGTGGGATTCGAATGTCTTCAATCCGTTCCTTGTATGGGAGTTTAATATGAGGCATCTAATCTTGTTGCTGAACAGTCTTCTTATTCTTTTCAGTGTGTTTTCCAGGCTCCGCGGTAGTGGGGTCAGATTCTACCGAGGCAGTGGGTTCAAGAACTGCCCAGGCGATGTTGTCAGGGTTTGTCACGGTAACCAGTTCCTTCGATTTGGTTTCCTCCTTTTCATTAGCTCGGGGTTCCTTGAGCTGCTTGCAAGTCCTTGTAGTGATTGTGTTGCACTGTGCATGAGTTGCTCCCTTTGCGACTTTAGTATCGCTTGGCAACCCTCTTATTAGTCTGGTGTTGAGGATCTGGGCGAATTTCCCCACTTGGGTTTCTATGGACTTTAGGGTTGCTTCATTGTTTTGCATCCTCATCTCATTCCTGTCCATGAAAGCTTTAGTTTTCTTTATGAACTTATCAGTGTTAGCCATATATGCACTAGTTTGAGACATAAAAGCTTTGAGAGAGTTTTCTGAAGAACTAGATTGTATAGGCTGCTGCTGCGACATTGACTGCTGTGGTGGCATAGTTTGTCGAGGCATGTTCTGCTAGAATCCCACAGCGGGAGCATTCTGAGTACTCTGATTGAGTGCGTAGTTGGGGTTGCTCCATGAGAAGTTCGGGTGTTTCTTTCAGGCCGGGTTATAAGTGTTTCTTTTCAACGTAGAAGCTCGACACTGGATTCTGTGGACAATCTGAAGAAACATGGTTACCTCTACAGTTTTCACAAAATAAATCCATTACCTTAACCTCTTAATGATTATTCTGCTTTTGCATGTTCATGACCAACTTGGTCAAGGTGGCTATTTGGGATGAAATTGAGTCTGAGGACTCTATTTCGTTTACTGTGGTGTGGTGTCTGATTCCTCCTCTTCTAGCTATCGGGAATTGATAGTCGTTTTTGGCCATCCTATTCAAAATCTCCATTGCTTCTTCTGGTGTCTTGTCCAGGAGTATGTCGTTTGCCGAGGCATCAAGCATCATCCTATTTTTCGTGTTGACAGCATTGTAGAGCATTGTCTCATGTGTCTACAATGGAAATTCGTGTAAGGGGCATTTATGTAACAGCTCTCTGTATCGCTCTCAAGCCTCGTACATGGATTCATCATTAGCCTGTCGAAAAGAAGTGATTTGATTATGCAATTTATTAGTTAAGTTTGTAGGATTAAAACGAGCAAGGAAATCACAACATAAGACACTCCAAGATCCTATTGATCCTGCTGGAATGCTATTTAACCAGGTTTTTGCCCTATCCCTCAGTGAATAGGGAAACAATTTCAGCATCAAAATATCCTCGTGTACTTCATGTATTTTGAATGAATTGCAGATCTACAAGAAGGATTTGAGGTGCTAGCTGGCATCTTTTGTTGCTGAGCAGCCAAATTGCAGCATAGTATTGATCATATTGAACATTAGGGGCTTCAGTTTAAAGTGGGCAGCTTCGATCTCAGGTGTGACAACTGCTGGGTTCAGTCTGTTCAGATCTTCTTCTAGGTAGTCTCGTGCGGTTGGGTTTCGTACTGGAGCAAATTGCATTTGCGGATTTTCTCCATCTCCTGCCGGGGCATCCTGAGCACCGTTGGAAATTTGCTGCCCATTGGCATTCCGACTGTTATTGCCAGCTTGATGTACCATCTCTTCTCTTAACCTTTGCTTGAGTCTTTAGCAACTTTGATCGATTTCAAGGTCGAGGTCGTAGAATGGATACTTTGGGTTCGCCCTGGTCATACACTAATGCAAAACAAAAGTTGATTAGTGCTTGAAAAAAAGTGCAAGAAAATAAAATTGAAAGCTGCTATTGCCAATCCCCGACATCGGCGCCAAAAACATGTTGCGTGTGTAAAGTACCCCGCAATTGTGCAAGTGTACACGTCCCAAGTAATAAAGTGATAAGTATTGAGTATCGTCTCCACAGGGAATGGAGAAACCTTCAATATTTATCGCCTCACACTGAAAAAGAAAGAAAAGTAAAGAACACAAGTGAATTGTTGGGTTTTTGAAGTAATCTAATAAGAAGAAAATAAAATAAGCAAGTAAACTAAACAGTAGAGTAATCAAGATGAGAGAATGGGTCAGGTTATATTGCGTCGTAGCGTGGAAACCAATTGGACTGTCTCAGTCTTTGAATGCAACGAACACCGTACTGCCTTGGCAGAGACCAAAGTCACTGCCGCGACAACAAATTAAGCAGCTGCCTCGGCAATCCCTTACTTCGGCGGTAGAGAACAATGTCAAGGTTCGGCAAAGCGTCCTTCAGTGGTGCCTCATTAACCCTAAGTCGAAACTGTGCTGATTGCAGGCCTTGATAATACCTCCCAGCGTGAACCAAGGATGAACACCGATCAATCTTACGCTTCTTTTAGCCGTGGAAACTCTAAGTTATCCCTAAGCCGAGTTAGTTTTCACCGACTGGGTTGAAAACCATGCTTATCCGTTTCGTGAGTCTAACTCTCCCGATATTAAACAAATAGATAGTTAACGAGATCTTCTCCTAATTCACTCGAAAACAAGAATAAGAACCAAGGATAAATAAGCCTTGAACTAAATTGCATTAACAAAAACTTAAACAAACTCCAATCGTTTTCTCACAACTACTAAACAATATAACCTAAACCGTAAGGAGAAATTAGAACATAATCACAATGAAGACTCACCACAACTTCTCTCAAAACCTTGATTCTCTAGATTTTTCGATATCTTCAATGGCCGGCTTTGCTTCATATTTATAGAGGAGGTTGAGGTCAAGTCCTTCTTGAGGAGGAAGTTAAGTTGAAATTAAACACATTATAAGAAAAGGTCTTCTTTTAAAGTATTATATATTTCTTCCTTAAAATCCTCCCTTTGGCGTGGAATCTCCTCTTGACCTTCCTTCGATATTTTCATGGCCTTCTCACAGTCCGATCCTCATACAAAGTACATAGAAAAATCCAGCTTTTCATGCTCTTCAAGACGCGCTCCACTTCTTATGTTTTCTCCTTCAGCCGCCTTGTCAGTGCACTACCTCGGTAGAGGCTGCTGCCTCGGTAGAAGTATGTCTGTCGGTTCTATTCCACAAGGTTCTATCTCTTAGTTCAGCTTCCTTCAGTAGAAATTGTTGTTCATGGCTGACTTGATCTAGACCACCGAGTGATAATTCTTCTCCGCTCCTCTCGTTCCTTCACTGTCGCGACAGTGCTTGCCCGGGAAATGAGTAGCAAAATCTTCAAAAGAACAAACACACCTGGACAGTACCTTTTTCCACTGAATATTGTCGAATAAAAGTAATCAAGCATGGAAATGTTAAAAATAGTAAATTATGCATGAATAATCAATGATGCAAGCTTAGATTTAACAATAATTGAGTTATAAAGGGTCCTAAAATGAGTACTTTTATACATCTAACACCGTCCACTAGGACGTGACTCTTCCTATTCCATGATCACCTGCATCACTAAATTGTCTTAATAAGTGGATTAAACCAACCTTCATTGTATGTTCTCTTGAAGAATTTGAATAGCCACTTGAATTGGAAGATAAAATCAGCTTTGAATGCCTTAAATAGGTGAATAAAGAAGATTTTCCATGGCTTGTCTCTTGGATGAATTTGAAAAGACTCCTCCTTGTTTCAAGCTTCATCCGCATGTTCATGCACCTAGTCACAAAGATAGACCTTATTCAAACTTTAAATAAAAAACATGCATAAATGAACTACTTCCCTAAATGAACTCTAAGGTTAAATGCAATGCTTGCTTTAATGGACAACATGCTTATTGAATGCAATGAGTATTTATGCAAACTTTAATTTCTCATGCAAATTCATGCATAAGTAAAATAAAGTATTCATCCCTTGTTGTTGGTCTTTCTCCTTCTCGTTCCAAGCTTGTTATAAACAAACTTTCCATGGCTGCTTGGAACTTCTTGGCCCTTGCACGTGTAATGGGTCTCACTTGGGTATTCTTCCACGTCTTTTCTATTAGGAATCACATCATTCCCTCCCTTTTTAAGGCGATTTGTCCCCAAATCTTCATCGACATCATAAGGAGATAAGTCAGTAACATTGAAGGTAGCGCTAACATTAAACTCTCCTAGGAGGTCCAATAGATATGCCTTGTCATTGATCCTCTTTACTACTTGAAATGGTCTATCTCCCCAAGGCATCAATTTGGACTTACGTTTAGGGCTGGTGTTCGATCGAGTCGAGTCGAATCGAGTAAAAAAATTTCGAGTTATTTGAGTTTGCAAGTCCTATTTTACAATTCAAACTTTATTTGAAATTTTTTCTAGTCGAGTTTATAAAATTTGAGTCGAGTCGAGTTTCAAGTTTCTGTACAAATTTAATTGTACATATATATTTCTTCGTATATATATTTATATAATCATATACGTAGCGGTACATGTATATATTTCTATATGCATATATTTAGGGCTAGACGTTGCACATATTGATTCCAATTTCAACGACTTTCTATATGCATATATAATATACATATATATTTCTTCATATTTTCACATGTGATATACATAACATATTAGACAAAATTGATAGAAACGACTCGGACTTGAAAATTGATCAACTAATTAATAAAAATTTCGAATTATTCGAATTTCCATTTCATAACTCAAACTTTATTTGAAATTTTTCTGAGTCGAGTCGATTTTATGAAATTACGAGTCGAGTCAAAACGAGTCGGTTTTTTTCACCTCGAGTCGAGTCGAATAATTCAGTTTTTTCGAGTCGAGTCAAGTTTTTCCCACCCCTACTTGCGTTGGGCCGGAAACCTTTGTTTTCTCACGTGCAACCACACCCAATCTCTTATCTCAAAGGTATCTCGTTTACCACCCTTGTTCGCTTTCTGCTCATACTACTTGGTTCGCTTCTCAATGTTCTCTCGCACCTGTTGATGAAGCTTTTTAACAAACTTAGCCTTGTTGTGTCCATCTTTATTCATGATTTGTTCCATGGGTAATGGTAATAAATCCAATAGAGTTAATGGATAGAATCCATACACTACTTCAAAGGGTGTGTGTCTCACGGTGGTATGAATTGAGAAATTGTATGCAAACTCCACATATGGTAAACTCTCCTCCCATGTTTTCAAATTCTTCCGAATAATAGTCTGAACCAGCATGGACAATACTCGGTTCACCACTTCTGTTTGACCATCTGTTTGAGGATGACAAGTGGTGGAGAATAATAGCCTTATACCGATCTTACTCCACAATGCTCTCCAGAAATGGCTTAGGAACTTCACGTCCTTATCAGATACAATGGTCCTCGGAATGCCATGGAGTCTCATGATTTCTCTAAAAAAATAAGGTAGCAACATGTGAAGCATCATTAGTTTTGTTACAAGGAATAAAGGGGGCCATTTTAGAAAATCGGTCCACCACTACAAAGATGGAATCCTTATTATTCTTTTTAAGGGGTAGCCCTAGTACAAAATCCAGAGAAATGTCCATCCATGGTGCTTCCGGAAAGGTTAGTGGTGTATAAAGCTCATATGGCATGACTTTTAACTTGGCCTTCCTACAAGTGATGCAATGTTCACATAACCTCTCCACATCTCGTTTCATTTTAAGCCAATATAGGTGCTCTTGAAGTATGCCCAATGTCTTAGCTATCCCAAAATGTCTCATTAAGCCCCCTCTGTGGGCTTCTTTGGCAAGTAACTCACGTGTGGAACCTTGTGGGATGCATAACCTTCCTTCCTTAAATAGGAACCCATCATTCCTATAGTATTTGTCAAACGTTCCCTTCTCGTATGCCTTATAAATTTCTCCAAAATGAGGATCAGAATCATATAATTCTTTCAGATAAGCAAATCCCAACAACTTAGAATCCAAGGTATTTAGAAGAGTATACCTTCGTGACAAGCATCAGAAACTATATTCTCCTTACCTTTCTTGTACTTGATCACATATGGGAAAGTTTCAAGAAACTCCACCCATTTGGCATGCCTTTTGTTGAGCTTATGCTGCCCCTGGATGTGCTTTAATGCCTCATGATCCGTGTGAATTATGAACTCCTTAGGCCAAAGGTAGTGTTACCACGTTTCCATAGCCCGAACAAGAGCATACATCTCCTTGTCATAAGTGGGATAGTTAAGCGTAACTCCACTCAAATTCTCGCTAAAATAGGCTATAGGTCATCCACCTTGAGATAAGATCGCTCCAATTCCTACACCTGATGCATCACATTCAATTTCAAATGTTTTGTTAAAATCGGGTAGGGTAAGCAAAGGGTCGTGAATTAAATAATCTTTAATGGCATTAAAGGACTTCTCTTGATCTTCCCCTTAAAAGAAGTTAGAATTCTTCTTGATAACACTTGTCAATGAGGCAGCTATACTGCTGATGTTGGGAACGAATCTCTGATAAAAACTTGCAGGTCTATGGAAGCTCCTTACTTGAGGAATGCTTGCTGGTCGTGGCCACTCTTCAATGGCTTTAACCTTCTCTTTGTCAACCTCCAAGCCTTCGAAACTCACAAGAAAACCCAAAAACACAATTTTGTCAGAAGAAAAAGTACATTTTTGCAAGTTAGCAAACAATTTATCCTTCCTTAAAACATTCAAGACTGACATCAACTGTTGAACATGTTCTCCCATTGATTTACTATAGGTTAGTATATCATCAAAGTAAACCAAGAGGAACTTACCCAAAAATGGTCTAAAAACATGATTCATTAACCTCATAAAAGTACTTGGTGTATTAGTTAAGCCAAAAGGCATAACTAACCACTCATAAAGGCCATGTTTAGTCTTGAATGTTGTTTTCCACTCATCACCTTCCCGCATCCTTATTTGGTGGTAACCACTTTTAAGATCAATCTTTGAAAAGAGGTTAGAACCACTAAGCTCATCTAACATATCATCTAAACGGGGAATATGCTGAAGATATTTTACCATAATCTTGTTTACCGCCCGACAGTCCACACACACATGCGGCAAGTTCCATCCTTCTTTGGCACAAGTAAGACCGGCATGGCACATGGGCTAAGACTCTCCCTCACGTAGCCTTTTTCCATTAACTTGGATACTTTCCTTTCCAACTCCTTAGTTTCTTCAGGGTTGCTTTGATAAGTCGGCCGGTTTGGAATGACGGCACTGGGTACGAAATCAATTTGATGTTCTATACCACGAATAGGTGGCAGTCCACTCGGAATTTCCTCCGGAAATAAATTATCAAATTCCTGCAATAAAGAAACAACAAAAGAGGGCAAATATTGATTAAGGTGGTTAGTGTTTAAGAAATTTTCCTTGTACATGAGCACAAGTGCTTCCTTTCCCATCAATAAACACTTTCTGATTTCTTTCTCTCTCGCAAAGATGCTTATTTTTTTCTCTCTTCTTTTTCACACTCTTTTGATTTTCTCTCAGATGTTACCTCACTCTATTTTTCTTTTCTCTCAATATTTTTGTCACTCTCTTTAGCTTTTTTGAAGCTTTCTCTCAAACGCATCTGATCTTTGTGAACTTGCTTTGGTAAAAGTAG
Organism: Hibiscus trionum; assembly: GCA_030270665.1. Lineage (NCBI taxonomy): Eukaryota > Viridiplantae > Streptophyta > Magnoliopsida > Malvales > Malvaceae > Hibiscus > Hibiscus trionum. The sequence goes on from BSYR01000046.1 coordinate 3,987,446, forward strand.
GGCTAGGGTGATCTTCTTGGCTTCATGGATGAGAGTATATCGATTGGTATAACCATCATGTATGACTCTCTTATCGAACTGACATGGCCTCCCTAACAAGATATGACTAGTATGCATTGGCACGACATCACATAGCACCTCATCTTTGTACTTGCCAATGGAAAATGGCACAATGACTTGTTTGGTAACTTTGAGTTCCCCACCATCATTAAGCCACTGCAGTTTGTAGGTGTGTGGATGTTTTGTTGTTGCTAGGCCAAGTTTTTCTACCATCAAAGTACTAGCAACGTTAGTGCAACTACCACAATCTATAATGACAAAGCATACCTTTCCACCTATGTGGCAGCGAGTGTGAAAGATGTTCTCGCGTTGTTTATCTCCTTCAATTGACTTCATGCTTAGACTCTTTTTGATAATGAGAGCCTCTCCTTCCACGGCATGATCCACACCTTCTTCTTCTTGGATGGCAGTATTTTCATTCTCATCCTCCTCTTGATCCGATTCGACTTCTCCATCATCTCGAAGAAGCATGGTGTTGCGGTTTGGACATTGGCTTGCTATATGTCCTCGCCCCAAGCACTTGAAACAATGGACATCACGGGATCGAACTGGCATAGTTGTGCTCTTTCCCTTACTGGTTTCGGCAATGAGTTTAGCATTCTTTGATGGTCCACCTCGTTCATTAGGAGTAAAGGATGGCTTCGGTTTGTATGGACCTTGCCCCTATTTGGTAGTGGATCCTCCATAGGCATAGGTTGTGCCTTTCCTCTTGAGTTGCCACTCCACCTTCATGGCCATATGAACCATGTCTTCAATTTCCACATAATATTACAACTCAACAATGGTAGCAATGTTAGGATCAAGACCGGATAGAAATCTGGCCATGATGGCTTTTCGATCCTCCTCAATGTTGGCTCGGATCATGGCTACTTCCATCTCTTTCTGATAGTCCTCGACACTATGGTTGCCTTGTGTAAGGTTTTGAAGCTTGTTGAACAGCTCCCTATGATAGTGAGTTGGAATGAATCGCCTCCTCATCACCGCTTTCATCTTATTCCATGTAAAGATAGGGCGCTCGCCATTACGTCTCCTACTTGGTGTCAATTGATCCCACCAAATTAGTGCATAATCTGTAAATTCAATGGCCGCAAGTTTTACCTTCTTAATCTTAGAGTAGTTGTAGCACTCAAAGATGTGCTCAACTTTCTTTTCCCATGCAAGATAGGCTTCGAGATCCGTTCTTCCTTGGAAAGGAGGAATGGTAATTTTGATATTGTTGAGATTGTCATCTACTCTTGGATGAACTCTTTGGTACCTAGGCGCTTGATGCCTCGTCAATGGTCTGCATGTTCATCGTCCACTTCGTCAACATATTCTTCCTCGTTTTCGGAGTTATTCCTCCCTTGAGATCTTACCTCCAAATGTTCTAACCGCTCTTGCATTGGCCCCAACCTTTGTTGCAACAACATGTCCATTTCTCTTCGGATAATATCTTGAAGACTGGATTAGTTGCATCCATATTAACATTATTACTATCACCAACAGTGTTTCTCACAGAAGTTTGAGACATGAATAGTAACGCAAATAAAATTATAAACCTCACCAGCACATGACCTCACCTTTCCACTCCAAGAAAAAAGGCACTCACACTCGTGTTTCACTCGGGATGGCTTTTACCCTTGATGTGCACTCTTGCCTTTTACCACTCTTGCTTCCTTTTCAAGTTCTACTAGAACTCAGTCAAGGCTTACAAGGTCTTGTGGAATTTGGCTGAAACAAACTTGGTTAGGTAGTAGTGTGAAGCGAATAAAGGAAAGAAAATTGGCTACAAAGAAAGGAAATGGTGACAATAAGTAAAGGAAAAAAAGAAATGGGCAAAATAAATAAATGATGAATATCTCCTTCTAAAAAAATTCTTCTTAAAGATAAAAGATTGCTCCCTCCCTCTTTAAAATTTGTTTTTCGGTTTTTTTTCTTTTTTTTTGTTTTTTTACTAACTTGGGAGAGAGAAAACTACAATCTTACTCAATCAACTTACTCTGATACCAATTGATATGATCCTGGTTGAGAATTCAAAATCATATATGTTGTTGTCCGATCGTGATTCAAGTAAGAGCTTGAATGTCATTTTCGAGGCAATTTAGTTGTCATGGCAAGTGGATTGTCGTGGCAAGTTGGTTGTCGTGGCAATTTGGATATGAAGTTGATGTGGCAAATTATTTTCTAAGGCAACTGAGTTTATGATATGAAAGGATAGTGTTGAAAATTATGGTGTAAGAAAATATGGATATGAAAGATAGTGGTGGTGGTTGAAAAATAAAATAGTTTGGTTTCGAAACGAATGAAGAACCAACATTATATGGAAGTGAAGACTCGAACCTTATAATGTTCAAAATCCAAGGTTGACGGATTGTGACCCGCTAGCTATAACGAGCTAGGAACCAACAATATAAAGTGATGGAATCAAAGTGATAGAGGGTGGAACGTGACCCACTAGCTATAGAAAAGCTAGGAACCAACGCTATAAACAAATGAATGGATGAAGACCACAAGACTAACTTGAAGCCGATAGACTACTCTTCTCCATTGCCATATTCATCATCTTCATCATCCTCTTCGTTTGCATCAGCATCATTCCTCCTAGATTGACACCACTCATCATGAAAAGCGGTAAGAGAGATGTTCATCGAATTGTGACCGCCTTCAAGAGAAGTGAGACGTGTCTCCACATTTTTCACGCGATCTTCAAGGCTTGTGAAGCGTGTGTCTATGGCGGTAAACCCTGAGTTCATGACTTGATCCATGGAAGCAATTCCCGTGCGCAAGCCCGTGAATTGTTCGTTGAGAAAGGTCATAAGAGCATCCATGGAAGGTAGAGAAGGAGCTTGAGGATTGGCAATCTCTTCCGGAATTGCATCGCTAGGAAGCTCGGAGAGACGAAGCCAACTACCATTGAAGTAATGAAACTTCCCCCAAGAAAGAGATATTTCATCAATGGGATCGGTGAGGGGTGTCGGGTAGTCGTGAGAACAATCAATCTCCTTTTGAGTGAAGAAGTAACTCAAGGCGGTGCCATATGTGAATGAAGTGACAAGAGTTGTATGGCGGTGTTGCACGAGATTGACAATCTCCGCAAACATGATGCGAGTAAGATTTGGTTGTTGTCTCTAACGAAAGCATTGAATCCAAAAATCATCAACTTGGCGGATGGTTGAATATTTCCCTCATGAAGGCCTAAACCACCAAGTAATCATCAAGTGAAAGATTCGATCTTGAGCGTTGAGAACCGTCACGGAACCTCCCAAGACATGACCAAAGGAATTCTCATCTTCGATACCCTCATCTTCTAACTTAAAAACAATACAAATATATGGAACATCTATGGTGATCTTTTTACCCATTAGATAAGAGTTAACGGGAGTAATTTCACCCGCGGGATTGGCAACACACTTGGCATTAGCATAGAAAATCAAAACCAAATTGAAAAAGAAAAAGCCGGGAATTTGTATAAAATCCATGAACTTCCATTCTTGGAGCAAAGGCAAATAGACAAATTTGAAACACTCCGAATTAAGAAAAGGAACGGAAATTACCCTCTCCGGACGGATCTTATAATTTTGAAAGGTAGGAGAATAGGTTAGTTCCCCGGTGGTTCTAAAGCATCGTTGATAGATAAGGGTCAAATTAGGACGAGTACCATCTCCGGGATTGGATGCTTCACCGACTTCGCTAGTACTGGCTCTCTTTTTGGGTGCCATTGTCTAGAGAAATCGATCAAAACAATGTGTATGCATTATTTTTCTCATTCAACTCATGTAAATCAATAATCAAGGTTTTAAAAAAATTTAAGATAAGAACAAAAAAACAAAACAAAAAGGTTCGTTTTTGAAGAAGCAAAAATAAAACAAAAGGAATTTAAAACGAAAATAACAAAGAAAATAAAAGGAGAAAAAGAATTTTATACCTTGATATTGATATAGAGAGAAATAGATGAAGAACTTGCACCAATTTGATAGAGAACTTTAAAAGCTTAGCTTGATGTTGAAAAACCCTCAAGAGATTTTGAGTTTGGTAGTGAAAATGTGAGGGATTGAGAGGCTTTTTATAGAGTAAAAACGATTAGGGTTTTGAAATTTTAATTTTGGTAAAAGTGAAACTCTTTTAATGTCATTAATAAGTTGTCTGCGCAATCGAGTATCGATACGCCAAATGGTGTATCGATACGGGGGTAAAATGGTAATTCCCTGGAAACGCGTGTCAAGGGAACGTATCGAAACGGATATCATCTGTATCGAAACGTTCACAGCTCGTATCGAAATGGGTTTAATCGTATCGATACATGTATTAGAGAAAATGCAGTCTGATCAACTGATGAAGTACTCGTATCGATACGCATAAGGCCGTATCGATACCCTATGCCCAGAAATGCATTTTTGGCTTTAAAAACAACCAAAGGCTCAACTTTAACGTCTCATAAATGAATGCAAATGATGAATGAGCAAGTTTAAGCATGTTCTAACAGAAGCATACTCCCGCTAGCTATAAGCATGGTTTCTATCAAGATCAACAACACATAAACATGCATTTTCACAAATTCAAGCAATTTTAACCTCAAAAAGAGTCCTAAAGGGTCAAGGTAGGCTAGTTAGACCTAACTCTCTCCTAAAGGACCAAAAACGCTCTTTGTCTAGAGGTTTGGTAAAAATGTCCGCTAGTTGGTTCAAGGTGTCAACGTACTCTATAAGAACATCTTCCTTAAGGACATGATCTCTAATGAAATGATGCCTTATTTCTATATGTTTGGTTCTAGAGTGTTGGATGGGATTTTTGGTTAAGCATATAGCACTAGTGTTATCACAATTAAGGGGTATGGTTTCAACTTTAACTCCATAATCTAAGAGTTGTTACTTCATCCAAAGGACTTGAGCACAACAACTCTCTAAGGATATGTACTCGGCTTCGGTGGTAGATAGAGCTACACTATTTTGTTTCTTAGAGAACCAAGATATGAGCATACTACCTAAGAATTGGCAAGTTCCTGAAGTAATTTTCCTATCAATTTTACATCCCCCATAATCCGCATCCGAATAAGCATGAAGGTTGAAGGTTGAGTCTCTAGGGTACCAAAGACCTAGACAAGGAGTATCTCTAAGGTACCTAAAGATTCTTTTAACGGCTATAAGGTGAGACTCTCTCTAGTACTAGCTTGAAACCTATCACACAAGCAAACACTAAACAATATATCTGGTCTACTTGTAGTAAGGTAAAGCAAAGATCCAATCATAGAGCGATAAAGCTTAGAGTCAACACACTTACCTTCTTCATCTTTGTCAAGCTTTGTAGATAAGCTCATTGGTGTAGCTTGAGGCTTTGCTTGCTCCAAGACAAACTTCTTGAGCATATCTTTCATGTACTTTGCTTGATTGATGAAGGTGTCATCTTTCCTTTGTTTGATTTGGAGTCCCAAGAAGAATGAGAGTTCCCCCATCATGCTGATCTCGAATTCACCTTGCATTAACTTAGCAAACTCTTTGCAATGACACTCATTAATAGATCCAAAAAAGATATCATCAACATATATTTGCACTACTAAGATGTCATTTTTATATCTTTTTATGAAAAGTGTAGTGTCCACCTTACCTTTTTCAAAACCTTTTTTAATCAAAAAGTTTGAAAGCCTTTCATACCAAGATCTAGGAGCTTGTTTTAAACCATAAAGTGCTTTGGTTAGCTTAAAAACATGATTTGGAAATTTTGAATCTTCAAAACTCGTGGTTGTTCCACATACACTTTCTCATTTATAAAACGATTTAAAAATGCACTTTTTACATCGATTTGAAAAAGCTTGAAATTATGATAACATGCATATGCAAGAAACATTCCAATAGCTTCCATTCTAGCTATGGGTGCATAGGTTTCATCAAAATCTATTCCCTCTTCTTGAGTGTAACCTTTAGCAACTAATCTAGCTTTGTTTCTCACATTGTTACCACTCTCATCTAGTTTATTCCTAAATACCCATTTAGTTCCTATAGTAGATTGATTACTAGGCCTTTCAACTAATGTTCATACATTACTTCTCTCAAATTGATTTAACTCTTCTTGCATAGCCATAATCCAAAAAATCATCTTTTAATGCTTCTTTAATGTTCTTAGGCTCAATGCATGAGATAAAAGCAACATGATTCATGAGTTTGAGAGAAGATCTAGTAGTTACCCCCATGGATGGATCACCCAAGATTTCACCACCTTTGACATAGTTGTACTCCCTTGGGTAGCTCACTTCCTTTTCCTCAAGAGCCAAGTCCTTCAAGGCTTCAAGAGGTGGATCTTGTGCATCTTCTTCTTTAGTTGGAATCTCATCCTCCTTTGAAGTTTGTCCTCCATCAAAGGCATCAAGGATTCCTACATCATCATCATCACAAGATTCCTTCCTCGGAAGGAGGTTATCATCGAAAACCACATGAATAGATTCCTCTACAACTAAAGTTCTTTTGTTAAACACATGATAGTCTTTAGAGTTTAAAGAGTAGCCTAGAAAAATAGCTTCATCACTTTTTGCATCAAATTTACCTAAATTGTCTTTTCCATTATTCAAAACAAAACACTTGCAACCAAAAGGGTGAAAATAGCTAATGTTGGGCTTTTTAGATTTTAAAATCTCATAAGGAGTTTTCTTTAAAATAGGCCTAATCATTACTCGGTTAATAATATAGCAAGCGATGTTAGTGGCTTCCACCCAAAAATACTTAGGTAAATTGTTTTCACAAAGCATAGTCCTACCCATTTCTTCTAAAGTTCTATTTTTCCTCTCAACTACCCCATTTTGTTGAGGAGTTCGAGGAGCCGAAAAATTATGGCTAATCCCATTTTCATTACAAAATTCATTAAAACCCATATTTTGAAATTTCGTTCCATGGTCTCTTCCAATATGTGAAAATTTAAGTTCAAGATCATTTTGGGTTAATTTTGAAAATGTGATGAAGTTTTCTAAAGCCTCATCCTTGGTGCTTAAAAAGAGAACCCAAGTATATCTAGAGTAATCATCAACAAGCACAAAAGCATATGATTTTCCACCCAAGCTAGTTGTCCTAATTGGCCCAAATAGATCCATGTGAATTAGTTGTAAACACCTACTTGTAGAAACATCATTAATGGATTTAAAGGATGATCCATGTTGTTTACCCTTAGAGCATGCATCACATATTTTATCATTTGAGAACTTGATCTTGGGTAAACCTCTAACTAGATTTAGGGAAACTAATTTTTCTAAAATATTAATGCTAGCATGTCTTAGTTTCCTATGTCATAACCATGCATCATTTTCATTTTGTGCAACAAAACATGCATGGGATGAATGAATGTCATCTAGATGCACCATGTATATGTTACCTATGCGATGACTAATGAGTATTATTTTATTCGATTTAATGTCAACAATTTTACACCCATTTTTATCAAATAAGACATTAAACCCTTTATCACACAATTGACTAATGCTCAATAAATTGTGTTTTAGACCATCGACATACAATACATTTTCAATGAGTATAGTAGAGTGATTACCTATAGAGCCAATACCTTTAATGTGGCCTTTGGAGTTGTCACCAAATGTCACCACTCCTCCACTTTTTGGCTTTAAATCCATGAATCGACTCTTGTCTCCGGTCATGTGCCTCGAGCATCCACTATCAAGGTACCATGAGTTTTGGCTTTTTGCATTGGCCTTGTAGCAATGCTCCCCCTACAAACAAAGAGATTAAACTTTGATTTTTGGTACCCAAATCATTTTGGGTACATGAGTGTTAGCTCCCAAAAGCTTGGTTCCCTTAGGAATCCAAGGTAACATGGCATCAACATTATTAGATTTGACAAGTTCCTTAGGAACCCAAACACTTCTAATTCTTTTAGTTCTATTATACCTATAGAAGCCACTTTTTTTGAAGTTATTGTTCTTTCTCTTAGGTTGGTTTGTTCTAGATGATTCACCTATTTCATTTTTCACATTACCAACACTCTTGAAAGACTTTTTGAGCTCATTAAGCTCATCTAACACCTTTTGCTGTTCAATATTGCATTGAGAAATAATATTGTTTAAGTCAACATTTTCATTTTGAAAGAATTCAAGTTCATCTTGTAAACCTAAGATCTTTTTCTCAAATTTCAAGTTAGCTTGAGAAAGTAAGTCATTTTTAGCATTTAATTTCGAAATGATCTTTTTATTTCTTAAAACATACTCTTTATACTTCTAAACTAACTCATTGTATACCTCTTGTAACTCATCATAAGCATCTAGAAGTTTATCATAAGTAAAAATAAAGTAGATGAGTTAGAGGTTGCCATAGAAGAATCCTCCTCAAGAGCCATGAGGCAAATGTTGGCCACTTCATGTTCCTCATCATCGGATGACTCCTCATCACTCCAAGTAGTAAGCTTGGCTTTGAGCTTCTTCTTCTTCTCAAAGCCCTTCTTCTTGAGTTGAGGGCAATCGGAACGTATGTGACCCGGCTTTTTGCACTCAAAGCAAATGATTTGATCCCTCTCTTCTTCTTTGCTTTTGTTCTTGAAGTCCATCTTTCTTTGAAATTTTCTCCCTCAGTTGGACTTCATGAACCGTGAGAATCGTTTGGCTATCATGGCCAATTCCTCAAGGTCTTCCTCCTCACTAAAAGAGCTCTCCTCTTGTAGAGAGGCCTTGAGAGCAACTCCTAGCTTCTTCTTCTTCTCTACCTCATGCTTCTCTATTCTTCTCTCTTTCTTCTTCTTCTCTTCCTCCCTTCCTTGCTTTATGATCTCGTGTGTAAGAAGAGACCCAACAAGCTCATCAAGCTTCAAACTTTTCAAATTATTTGCTTCAATGATGGTCGTCCTCTTACCATCCCAAGACTCCGAGAGAGAGTATAGAAGTTTCCTCACTAGCTTATCTTCAAGAATTACTTCACTGAATCCTTTAAGGTCGTTGACGATAATCAAAAATTGATCAAACATCTTTGAGACGCTCTCATCGGGGTCCATCTTAAAATTCTCATAGCTCAAGTTTAGCAACTCGATTTTTGTCTCTTTCACATCGCTAGTGCCCTCATAAATCATCTCCAAAGTGTCCCACACTTCCTTTGTGCTTTCGATAGATGAAACCTTTTAGTAGATATCCAGACCAAGTGCACAAAATATGATATGTAGAGCTTTGTCATTGACTTGCATCTTTCGTCTATCTTCCTCGGTCATCTCCGACTTTGCTTTCGGAACTAGTCTTCCTTCATTGTTTCTCTTAACCGGAATGTAGGGGCCTTCTTCTACTACATCCCAAGTCATGTAATTCATTGACTTGATGAAGAGACACATCTTATTCTTCCAATATGGGTAGTTGTCCCCATTAAAGAAGGGTGGTTTAGTGGTTGATTATGACTCATAGAGGTTGGAGGTTGAAGTAGATGACATGGCTTGTCTTTAGAATAGATCACATTCTCCTAGAAACTCCTCTTGTGGTTGTAAATCCTTCAAAGAGGTAGGCTCTGATACCAATTGTTGAGTGGATCAATGGATTGATCAAAGCCAAGAGGGGGTGAATTGGGTTTTTAAAATTTTTTAGTGAATGTAGAATAGCTAAAAATGAAGAACACGACAATTTAGAGTGGTTCAAGTTCTAAATGAACTCTACATCCACTACCTTAGCTACCACTAAGGATTTTCCAACAATCCACTAATTGCTCTTCCCCTTTTCAAGGCTTAGGAGGTAACTTTTACAATACCGGTCAAATTTTCTACCCAAAATTTGACCAAACCCTCACAAGGATACAAAGAAGAATTTAAGGCAAGAAGAATATCTCTCAATACAAGTTTGCTCCTTTAAATACAAGCACTCAACCCAAATTGGAATACAAGAATGGAATTACACACAACACAATTTGGGATTTTACAAGAATGAGAAATTAGGCACTTTGAGCTTGGATTTTTGTAACGATGTTTCTCTTAGATGCAATAGTTGTTGCTAGTCTTCAATTGGCTTGATTTTATACCTTCTCCATTAATTCTAGTCGTTTGGGTGGTTAGGGTATTGAATATAGCCGTTGGGATCCTCTCTTTCCACCATAAATGCACTTCTACAGCCTGTTGTATCGGTACGCGGGGATTCGTATCGATCCCTGTCTCAAAACAGAAAGAGTCGTTGCACAATTACAAGAGGAGCGTATCGATACGCGTGTAAGCGTATTGGTATGGGTTAGGGAAGTGTTTCGGGACGGGCAAGACCGTATCGATACAAGTATTCCCACAAAGCTCACTGGAAGAATTCGTATCGATACGGGAAAGATCGTATCGGTACGGGACAACCATTTCTTGAAAAAATTGTTACCTAACAACTGACACCAAAGGTCAAAAACATTTAAGGCTTTCGAATTTAAAATTCTATTAAATATGTATCGATACGGGGGACACTATATCGTTACGCCATTCAAACTCCTTCAGTTTTTATAGAGAGAGCGTAACGATACAGATGCAATCTGTTTCGATACCCTGTTTTGATACGGTAAGGGGCGTATCGAAACGGTTTTCTCCAGTGGCCAAGTTTGTAAAAAGGGTATCGATATGGCTAGGAGCGTATCGATACGCATATGCGATTTTCAATAGTTTGGCCTTGGAACACTTAGAAAATATTTTGGAGTTTGAGTTTTTCAAACTAGATTAAAGCCTTGTTGATTTAAAACCTTTTGAGGGACTTAAAAATCTATTTCAATTTTTTCAATTTAATCCTTAAAATATTTTGTTATATCAATCAAACATAGGTTTTACAGACTGAAATGCCTCTGAGTGTTATGAAGCATGACTCACATATGTCCATCACTCATGATATTAATATAAGGTTGGAAGATTTGATAGGAAAATAAGTTTGAATGCTTAGTGGTGAGCCTGTGGTGAAATATGATGACGACCGTTCAAACATTTTATATAGTTGATTTTGGAAATGATACACGTGGAACACATACGTCTGAATGTTTGGTAAGTATTGCAGAGTTGGGATATGTTAGATCGAGTGAGTTTTTTTAGGTTTGATAAACCATTGGAAATCTTGAATATTGCAAATCATCATTTTGTCATTATTGGGCTAAATTACAAAATTTCCTCGGATAGTAAAATGACCAAATTGCTCTCGTTAGCCAAAGTGATCGAAACATCCTTTATATAGTTGATGTTTTGAATGATCGTAATAAAGCATTTTCCCAAATGCTTGGTTGGCGATGTTGGCTACAAAGTTCTCTTTAATCGAGACCTCATTACTGGAATTAGTTCAAACTGTCAAAAGCTCAGAATTTTCATTCTTTGTGTAATATCAAGTAACTCAGAGAGATAAATGGTTCCTTTTAGTGTGTTCCAAGTGCACATAAATATTCTACCGTCTTGAACTTAAGGTTGTCTTTTGATATGAATTATTACTTTTATCAAACCAAAATATACCTATGTATCTAAACTGGAAAAAAATAGGAAAAGAAAAGAAAAACATATATGCTCTCTAGTTATCGTTTCATTGAAAACTAAAGTTTACTTTATGTTCACTGTTATTACTGATTAACAATGATTGCTACCGAATATTGTTATTACCGATCATTACCAACTATTATCGATTACTACTATCATCGTCTAGACTATTACCGAGGTATTTGGGATAGAGTATGAAGTTATCGAATGTTCAGCCCTGATCAGGCTGGTAATTCCTTACCGTTTCAGGTTCTTATGCTTCGGCTAGGGTAATTCCTTACCGTTTATTCCTATGCTTCAGCTAGGGTGATTTCTACCGTACCTAAGGTATCCCCTTAGGCTGGCACCTACGCCCAATGGGACTGGGTTAACGCCTCTTATAGTTGCAGTTCTGGGGAACTGCATACCAGAGAGTTTGGTTGGAGGGTAGATAGAAAATTTAAAATGAACTTTACCGCTACTATTATATATAACCGGAAAATAAATGTTCACCGCGCCGTTACTTTGTATGTGTTAACTTTGCATTGTTGGAACACACACTAACTCTCTGAATTCAACTATCGTAATCCATCTCTCTCTCTTTTGATTATACGGTCTACATGCTCCTCTCCTTTTACTTGATGCTCGAATAAAGAACAAATTTGTTATCCTCAGATATAGCATGTATTCGAAATAATGAACTGTAAATTTTGTAACTTGGTTCTCGGAACATCGTGATAGCTTCGTGCTCGACCGTATTCATGCATATTACTTATAGCATCCATTGACATTATTGTATTAGTGAGCTTTTCGAAGCTCACGTTGTTTTTACCCTCGCAAGTTAGAAGAAATCTATCAGGGTATAGTGACTGATATCAGTGTTTGGAGTTCTATCAGCGTTGCTTCAGAGTACGGTACCGGTACAGTTAGTGGGCATGTATGTCGTGTGTTGTTTTATGTTAGTGTTTGTAAAACGTTTTTTGAAATTTCTGTTATATGTTTAAATAGTTTCTTGAAAGGGTATTTCGAACAGAAATTATCGTTACAGTTTAATAAGTGTTTTAAGGAAAATGTTTTTTTATGTGGATTTTTACTGTGGGTCGCTCTCTCGTGACCCTAATGTGACTTCCTGGGATCCATGGTAATGCATAGGCGGGTTTAGGGGGTTACAAATCGGTACTTGGAGGATCTCATATTTTATCCGGTTATTTTATTATTCAGTAGGAAACTATTTTTATTTATTCAGATTATTATTTATTATTTTAAGACATTGATGTAATTTCATACTTTGAGAATAAATATGTTTGAGATTTTATTTAAACATTCGAATATTAATTATGACATTTATATTTTATTTATTTCAAGTGATTTAATAAATTATTGTTATATATTATTTTAAATTGAATTAAAACATAATTTCTAAAATTGGTTTTCTTAAGGGCAAAGTTTCCAATCGTAACTTCCTAAATCCGGCCTTTTCTTTTAGGCTGGGTTTAGGGGTTACATTGATCATCGACCATAGCTAGTGTCGTTCAATGAGACTAATGTTAGCAAGGGGAAGCGGCATTTTCGATGCTTGGCAGCTTGGTAAGATCATCCAAATTTTCTTCGTTTCATCCAGTGTGTGTGGAAGCGGGATGCCCCTATATCTGAAAATCTTGCTAATTTTCAGACATGTTGTGCGTTAAAATAAGGATGTTTTTGGCCTCGACGTTTCTTGCTTCTCTTGAAATGGAGCTTCTGGAGGAGTTGGAAACGGTTTTAAAGGATGATGAGAGCTTGTGGTTTCAAAAATAACGTAGTAAGTGGACTGAGAATGGTGATAGAAATACTTTCTTCTTCCATCGATCCACTATGATAAGACACCGCAAGAATTTTATTCAAGGTTTGAGACTTTCATAATGGGATTTGGTGCACCGAAAAAACAATTTTGAATTGCCAACAACTGATTTTTATGCTAAATTATTCACTAGTGAGTTGGGGCAGCAACAGACGGGACTACAAAGTGGCCGGTTTCATGAGTTCAGTGATGTAGAGTTGTGTTCGTTGCGCATGCCTATTACAGCGGATGAAGTCCAACGAGCAGTTTTTGATATGACACCTTTGAAAGTGCTGGGGTTGATGGCAACCATGCAATGTTTTACCAGAGGAATTGGAATATCGTGGGTGATAGCTTTGTTAATTTTTCCGGGTTGATGGCAACCATGCAATGTTTTACCAGAGGAATCGCCTGCTTCAATCTGTACTGTCGTCTGTCGTCGTTACTCTAAGCTCACAACCACCAGATTGATGCATCTACACTGTCGATTACGCTCTCTACAGAAAGGTACTCTCTCCATTGCTGAGTACTCTTCTCAGATCAAGGAAATTTGTGATCTACTTGCAAGTTGTGGAAATCCTGTCTCGGAGATCGAGCAGGTTGCTACGGTGCTCAATGGCTTACCGTCCGAGTTTGAGCCTACTGTTGCGGTCATTACGGCTAGCAAGGAGCCTTATTCCTTTGATGCTGCAGTTTCTTTACTGGTCGATGCCGAGGTTCGTGTTACCGATCCATTACGTGTTCCTGTTGGTATTCATAATACAACGTTTCTTCCTTCTGATGATGTTGCTGAGGAGGTTCCGGATGGTTCTCGTTGGTCTCAATTTTTTGGTAATTCGCGAGGTGGTTCTCGTACACCTACTGGTGGGCGGTATAGGAGCCGTTCTTCGAAACCACAGTGCCAGATCTGTGGGAAGTTTGGTCACTTGGCCGATCGATGTTGGTTTCATTTTAATGACAAGGTTAAGAGTGCTACTTCCCGTCCTCTTGAGGCTCAGGCTTATTCTTGCTGTTGTCATCATGATTTTCTTCCGGATCATTCGTATTCCCCTTTTGTTTCTGGTAATGCTAATTCTTCTGTTGAGACTGCCCAGGTCAATGTAGTTCATGCCTCATCTGGTCCTTCATGTGATTCGTGATGTCCAGACTCTGGTGCGACCCACCATGTCTCTAATGATCCTGCACATCTTCAACAAGGACGTTCCTACTCTGGCCAGGGTAAGGTTCATATTGGTGATGGCTCCACACTCTCTATTTTTGGTATTGGTCAACATTTTGTTCCTTCAGTTTCTAAGCCGTTGGTTCTTGATGAGTTATTATATGTTCCCCAAATTTCCCGTAATTTGTTATCTGTGTCGAAATTTTCTGCTAACAATAACGTGTATTTTGAGTTTCATTATTCCTACTGTTGTGTGAAGGATGAGAGGACAGGGTCAGTTTTATTGGAAGGATCTCAAGATCATGGCCTTTACAAATTTCAGTTTCCTGCTCAAGCTTCTGTTGTTAATTCAGCTTCACTTCTTGCTTGCACAGCTTTCAGGACAGATGATTCAGAGTATCACTTGTGGCACAGGCGTTTGGGGCATCCTGCTCCTGAGGTTGCAGCTGCAGTGCTTAATAAACAGATTTCTTTTGATAGAACTTCTCTTTGCAATGCATGTCAACTTGGCAAGAGCCATGCTCTACCATTTCATTGTTACTCTACAGTTTATAATAGACCTTTTGAATTAGTTGAAGTGGATGTTTAGGGACCTGCTTCAGTTGCTTCTGATGATTTCTTTTACTATATATCCTTGTTGATATTTTCAGTAGAAACACATGGGTATACCTTTTTAAACATAAGTCTGATGATGTCACAGCTTTTCATATGTTCTATGCTCTAGTTAAAAATCAGTTTTCTGCTTCATTACTTGCTGTGCAAACTGATGGTGGAGGTGAATTTTGTTTTCTTGATACATTATTGGCCTCATTAGGGATACAACATAGGGTAACATGTCCTAGAACTTCTCAGCAAAATAGGATTGTGGAACGAAAACATAGACATATAGTGGAAACTGCTTTGACTCTTTTGGCTCAAGCCTCTCTGCCCTTAGAATACCGGTCTTATGCTATTTTAAGTGTTGTTTATTTGATTAATAGACTTCCTACTAAATTTCTCACTGGCTTGTCACCATTTCAAGTTTTATTTGGTAAAGCCCTAGACTACAAGTTTTTGAAGGTGTTTGGTAGTCTCTGTTACCCCTATTTAAGGCCATATAATAGACATAAAATGGATTTCAGATCAAGGCCTTGTCTCTTCTTGGGTTATTCACCCAAGCATCATGGTTACCAATGTTTGGATAGGAGTACTGGTAGGATATTGGTGTCTAGGCATGTGGTCTTCAGTGAGAATGTGTTTCCTGCAGCTGAGTTAGATGGTAGTACCAGTGCTGCAACACCAGACATTTTTTATTCAACACCTTTAGTGGTTGAGTCTTCCACTTCTCATTCTGCTGCCTCTTCTTCAGAGCTGCTGATGAGATCCCTGAGTCTCTTTTTGTTGAGCTTGGTTTAGATAGTGCTCGTGTTGCTGATGCAACTACTTCAGTGGATGTTTTGTCTCAACCTGCTGGTGCTCATCTTGATCCAGAACCTGCACCAGTTTCTTCAGTGAATATTGATTGTTCAGCACATGGTCAGTCTCCTTCAGTTGAGATTTCTGATGAGCCTACAACAATGACTGGGGTTTCAGATTGCTTACTACAGTCTGAATCCTCAGTTCCTCTTCTTGAGCATGAACAGTCTGCAGTTGGTTCCACTGTTTGCAATTCACATTCCATGATGACAAGAGGTAAATGTGGGATTTTCAAGCCTAAGGCCTATCATTTGCAAGTTGATGATGTTCCTAGAGATGTTTATGCTGCCTTAGCAGATCCGGAGTGGAAAATAGCAGTTAAGGCTGAGTATAATGCACTGCTCTCCAATGACACTTGGATATTGTGGAACTTCCATCTGATCGAAAAGCTATTGGTTGTAAATAGCTTTTTAAAGTCAAGAAAAATACAGATGGTTCTGTAAACAGATTGAAGGCAAGACTGGTTGCCAAGGGATATTCACAAGTTGCTGGCTTTGATTTTTTGGATACCTTTAGCCAGTAATCAAGTCCTTCACAGTAAATGTCGTCATCTCTATTGTTGTGGCAAATCACTGGAAGATATGACAAGTGGACATTAATAATGCCTTCTTGAAGGGTGATCTTGACGAAGCTGTCTATATGCAGCAACCTGAAGGCTTTCAAGTTGAGAATGCAACAAGGACAGTGCTGGTGTGTAAGCTTAAGAGAGCATTATATGGTCTAAGGCAGGCACCAAGAAATTGGTTCACCAAGCTTAAAGGGTTTCTTGAAGAACTAGGGTTCAAAGCATCTAATGCATATGCTTCCCTGTTTGTGTTAAAAAAAATGCCACAGTCACATACATTGTAGTATATGTAGATGATATATTGCTTATAGGTTCATCCACTACTCACATTGATGAAATCATTAAGCTTTTGCATCAGAAGTTTTCACTGAAAGATCTTGGTGAATTGTAATTTTTTCTTGGGATTGAGGTTCGTTCTATTTTAGGTGGTTTGTTTCTTACTCAAAGGAAGTACATCATTGAGCTGCTTGTTAAAACAGATCAGCGTGACCTTAATACTGCTGCAACCCCTATTGCTATGACTCCTAAGTTAACAAAAGGTGTTGGTGTTCCATTGGCAGATGAGCATGAATACAGGAGTGTAGTGGGTGCTCTCTAATACATCTGTCATACTCGTCCTAACATTAGTTTTGCTGTGAACAAAGTGGCACAGTATATGCAACAACCTTCTGATGTACATTGGCTAGCTGTTAAACGTATCCTTCGATACTTGCGTGGCACTTTGGATTATGGTCTTTGGTTTTCCTCACAACCACGTCAAAATTTTAATCTCACTACTTTTTCGGATGCTGACTGGGGCAGTGATCCTGGTGATCGACGTTTAGTTTCTAGTTATTGCACCTTTCTTGGCTCGCACTTGATGTCTTGGAGTTCGGGTAAGCAACGATCTGTGTCCAGATCTACTGCTGAAGCTGAGTTTCGCAATTTAGCAGATGCATCTTCTGAGCTTAGCTGGTTAGCTGCAATTTTATCTGATATGGGTGTTGATTTCGATGATATACCCACGATTTGGAGCGACAATACGAGTGATGTTGCTATGTCAGCAAATCCAGTTATGCACGCTAAAACCAAGCATGTGGAACTTGACTTGTTTTTTGTTCGTGAACGAGTTCTTTCTCAGAAGTTGCAGGTCAATTATGTGCCTGCGTGTGATCAAATCGCTGATATTTTCACTAAGCCAATATTTGTTGATAAGTTTGCTGAATTTCATCATCAGTTGGGCGTTCGCAATTTTTCTGATTTAGGAAATTGAAAAGGCAAGGGAAATGTTAGAACTATATGAATTTTATTATTAGTTTGTTATGCAATCTGTTAGGTTGTTAGTATGGGCCACATTGTAACCAACTCATCAGGTAGTCACATGGGTTGGATGCATTGGGATATAAGTCAGTGTATGGGTTTATGTGACCCAGAATCACATATTATACTTTTTCATATATGAATTAATAAAATACTCTCGTTTGACCAACTAAAGTCAAAATCCTCAATTCATTTCTCTTTCGTTAGGTTTAACAATTAGGCAGGTGGACCCTTTGTTGTCATACATTTTTGTCTTGTGTGTGGAAAGATTGTCTCAATTGATAGATACAACACTTTCGAAAGTTACGTGGCATCATATTCATTTGAGTCGTCGTGGTCTGGGGCTCCTGTATTTGTTCTTTGCAGATGACTTAATTTTATTTGTGGAAGCTTCAGCAAGTCAGTTGCAAGTTATTCGTAATATTATGCATGATTTTTTTGAATGTTCGGGCCATAGAGTTAGCATATTTAAAACTCAAAAAAATTTCTCTTCCAATGTTTTGTCGGATACTCGGGATTTAATTGCACATGGTTTTGGATTCATGGAAGCCCCAGACCTTGGTCGATACCTAGGGGTTCCTTTATTGCACTCTCGAGTGACGAAGACGGCATATGGTATTTGATCGATAAGGTACGAAGTCGACTCTCCGGATGGGTTGCTCGATCTCGATCTTTAGCGGGTAGGATAACACTAGCTAAACCGGTTCTTCAAGCAATCCCCACTTATACAATGCAAACGCCTTGGTTGCCTACGGGTGTTTGTGATGATCTAGGAAAACTTAATTTGTGTGGGGTTCCTCATTGGAAACAATGAGAATTCACTTGGTTGTCTGGAAAACTATGTAGAAATCAACCAAGCATGATGGTATAGGATTCAAGGATTTACAAGGCCAAAATATTGCTTTTTGATAAAGCTTGGTTTTCAAATGATTGTCAAATGGTGAGAAACTTTGCAAAATATAATTGGAGTGATGTGGTGCCAAGGGGTTTGCAAACCAGAAATTGCTTCAGACTTTGGCGTGGGTTACATGTTATATGGGGATTGGTTCGTGATGGGGTGTGGCGAATGGTTTTCTTATGGGGTTTTGGAATGATTTATGGGTGGAGAAAGGCCTTTTGAGGGATGTTTTCTTGGTGCCGAGTGTTATTGATAATTCCCATGTTGCTAATTAGGATTGGCATCGGCTTGGGACTGTCCTCCCGAGATGTATACTTGATCGTTTGGCGGCAATTCCTCCACCTCATGCATTTTACAGGGATGATACACCTTGTTGGAGGTGGGAATCAAACAAACTATTTTCTACAAAGTCTGCGTATGAAGCCTCGCGTAATGCCTTGGTTGACGATGTAGATTTCGACTAGTCCTTTTTTTGGAAATTGAAAGTTTTACAGCGTGTTAGGACGTTCTTGTGGCTAGCTTTGCATGGGAGATTACTCACAAATAGAGTGCGCAAACGAAGACACTTAGCCGTTGTTGATTTTTGTTGTTTCTGCCGTGATAAGATTGAATCCATAGGACATGTCCTATGTGATTGTAAACCTACTGCCACCATTTGGAAACGATTAATTCCGCCACGGTTTTGGGATGGTTTTAGTGCCATGAATGTGAAATGTTGGATCCGAGCAAACTTGTTGTGTCTAGTTGTTTTAGCCATGCTTCTGGGGGTTTGGGAAATCCAATTTGCTTTGTTATGTTGGATTCTATGGACTCACGTGAACAATAAGATTTTCGATCTTGAATTTCTTGAGCATGAGACAGTGTGTTTAATGGATGAAGGACTTGAACTCCCCAGAACATGCGAAGTTTGGTTTGCCACACCATGTTGCTAACAGTGGCGAGAGTTGTCCCTTTGGTCAAAACCTGCAGATGGCTGGGTTAAAGGCAATGTTGATGGCACGGTTGGCTTGCAGGATGATAATGCATCATTTGGGGGTGTTTTGAGAGATTCTAATGGTTGTTGACGTATGGGATTTTCTCATTGATTGGGGCAATGTTTGATACTCATGGCGGAAATTTGGATCATTCATGATACACTAAAACATGCTTGGAACCTTGGCTTTAGAAGAGTGGAGATTGAAACTGATAGCTCAAACGCCTTCAAGATTGTTACTGGGAACTCACTAATACTACATGGAAATTATATTGTGGAGGCTATTCGTTCTTTGCTTACACTTGACTCGGAGGTCTGCCCTCGTCTTATTAGTCGTGATCGAAATAGACTTGCTGCTGCTTTTGCGGGCCTGAGTCGCGGAAGACCGATTGGCGAAACAAACTATGATTCTCCACCAGATATATTACGTGATATAGTATAAGGATGGAAATCGGGTGGGAAATATCCGAAAATTGTGGCTATCCGAACCGACAGGATGGTGAATAACTAAAATCTTCGCCCACAGGGATAGAGGCGAGTGAAGTTTTATCATCGAAGCTCAAATGGAGATGAAGAAGAGGATTGCTATATCAAAACCGTAACCGTATAAATAATCGTGGGATCCGCGAAAAATATCTACAAGGATCCTGATATATATATATATATATATATATATATATACACTTATTCTCATTTACATGCATAAATACCTATCTTATTATCAATATTCCAATCCATCATAATATTTGTGCCTTTTGTTTAAACCTTATTAAGATTGGATGATCTCTCTAGTAGTTTATGTTCTTTTGTTAATTAAGAGTATATAATCTATTTATCTCTCAATCTATGTCGTTCATATTAACCAAAAACCCTATTCCTTTTCAAGCAAGCAACGCCACCATTCTTTCTAAGATGCTAGCCAACTACGAGTGTCTTTGATCTTTTTTCGTGTTCATTGTCATTATCGAGCCACCATCGTCTTTCTCATTATTGTTCTAGTAAAGACCTGCAACCTCTTATTTATTTATTTATTTATTTATTTTATGTTCAAACGTTATGTGTTTGCTTATATTGCCTAAATTTGTACACATATTTGTTTTAGTATACTAAATAAAATTATTTAAATATTTGCATAAGCTTGGTATGTTGTAACTTGTTATTGTCACATGATTCTATATTTAGATGGTACTCTTTTAAATTGCAATTTACAGTGTAACTTTTCATTGACATCTATGAGTTGGTTAAGCTTCTATCTCTTCTGTAATGTATCATATTTGGGTCTATTCAAGTTGTCAAAGAGTAAAACAAGTATAATTGGCAAGGGGTTGATTATATTGTTTCTCGTTCCCAAATATTTTTATAATCAAATTCTAAAGTTGTTGCTTCATTCCTAAAAAAGCAAAGTTGAAAAATTATGTTGAACAAAACATCTCTCCATGCTCTGAAAAAATATATTTTTTGAGGATGGAGATTTCTCGAAAACCATGGGAATCCGATGAGTTCGAGGATGGGCACACAAAAATTACCGAAGCATCTAATGAGGATTCTCCAAAATCGTACCCACAAGTGATGAGAACGGAGTGGGAAATGCAAAACTATCTCCGCACCGTCAGATTCTCACCCCTAATCTAGTCCTACTCAAGAGCTATTTCGAGTTTATGCTTCTGATTTATCAAAAAAAAAGTTTATGTCTCTAATTTGCAAGAATTTGATCTTTATAATTTATAAAAATTGAAAATATAAACTTAAATTACTTATTTTTATAAGTAGTTGAATTACTAATTTTTAATAATGAATTGTTTAAATGTAGGCTACATTAGGATTATTTGAAGAAAAAAAAGAAAAATGAGATTACTTGAACATTATTTAGTGTTTTGGTGTGAAATCTACTGTATTTGTCAAAATATTTTTTAAGTATAGACTACTTTATTATCTCATGCGTTTAAAAAAAGGCATCACAAAATCGACGTTAACTGTCGACGACTTTAATTCGATTCTAATCTCATTTTTACATTGCAAGAATAAAAATGAAGTTTTTTACATGAAAAATACACGCGATATATGTTTTAGACATGCGATAACCGGAACACATTACATTACACCAGATTGTAATATCTTATTTTTGTTGTTGTAATATGAATTTTGTTTTCAATGTCAAAGGTTTTTTATATTAAAAAATAAATTTTATTTTGAATCTTAAAAATATTATGCACTTTAAACTCTGTTCTTAAGCTTAAAAATACATATAATTAATAGGTTATAGGATTTGAACCAAATTCCAACGGTGAAATAATCACATTTCCCAAAAATAAATCGCAATTAATCCCTAATCTAGCCTGAAATGTTGATTTCTAGGACAATTATTTATATGTTGAAAATCATAACATATTCAAAGAATTAGAAACAAAATCTTTGGAATACAATCTCTTCAAACCAACAAAACAGAATTAGTTAAGATTTTATGTATAAAATATCAATTAGTGATTTTTTTCAACGGTAATTATTTCTCAATCTATATAGTTGTTAATATATTTTTAAAGTATTAGTCAACTTTATCTTTTCAATTATAATTTAATTTTTAGAAATAAAATACTAATAAACCCATCTTATTACCTTATTTAATACTCATGTTTTAAATGTAAGCTATTTTTTAAATCTAATTTTGGTATTTATTGATGTTTAAAAAGTTTAAATAAAAATTATTAAATTTTAACAATATCTATCCTTACAACGAATCAATAACAAATAATTCTATGTTATATTTGTGAACTAGTAATACAAAAATCAATTTCGTATTTATTTATGTTTTAAATTTAAACATACTTTCATCTTATTTGGTATTTATTTATGTTTAAATATTTTATAAATAAAACTATTACAATATTTATCACATTATTTAATATTTATTAAATTGGTGTACAATTTACTTGCACATCAACTATAGATTGTTGTATTAAAGTGTAGTAAAGATCAGATTAACATACGAGAATTCCTGGAATTATTTAATGTTTTGTTATTAAATTAAGATATAACTCAAAACTAAAACAAGTATCGAGTAATAATAGTATGTAATTTTCCTTTCTTTTTTTTTCTTTTTATCGTTAAATATATGGATTAATATCCTATACACTGGCGGTGGAAACTGAAAGTTTCCACAAGCGCCTTAGTTTTAGGGTATATGGAGTTAGTTTAGGGTTTAGGGGTTTAGGTGTCGGGGTTTAGAATTTAGGGATAGTTGTTTCAATTTAAGATTTAGGGTTATAATTTAGGGTTTATAGGTTAGGGTTTAGATTTTAGGGTAATATGATGAGGATTTAGGTTTTAACCTATAAAATCCTATATTATAACCTTAAACCTTAAATTGAAACAACTATCCATAAATTCTAACCCTTACAACTAAACCCCTAAACCATATACCCTAAACTAACTCCTTATACCCTAAAACTAAGGCGCTTGTGGAAACTTTCAGTTTCCACCGCCTGTGTATAGAATATTTATCCTAAATATATTAGTGATAACATTTATCTTTTTTCAATGGATGAAATCAAGAAAGCCGTGTAGAGCTGTGATGACTCGAAAACACCCGGACCCGATGGTTTCAACATGTTATTCTTCAAGAAAAGTTAGAATTTGATACATAAAAATTTAGAGAAGATATTGTGGAATTACTTTGAATATGACAAGCTTGAAAGAAACATGAATTCTTCATCTCTCACTCTCATTCCAAAGACGACCAGCCACTCAAACTTATCTAAATATCGACCAATTAGTTTGGTTAACTCCATGTATAAGATTATTACAAAGATATTGTAAAGAAGGGCCAGCACTGTGATGGAAAGGGTGATAAGTGATACCCAATGTGTATTCATGAAAGGGAGACAAATCTTCGACAGGATCCTAATTACAAATAAGGTGTTACATACGATGAAATTGGAGAGTAAAAGTAAGGGAGGAGCAATTATAAAGTTAGATTTTTCTAAGGCATATGACTGTGTACGATGAGATTTTCTTGATATGGTGCAAGAAAGAATGGGGTTCGGTAAAAAGTGGAGAGAGTGGATCTGAGAATGTGTGTCTACGACAAAGGTTTTGGTCTTATAAAATGGTTCATCGGGTAAGGAGTTTTAAATGATACGGGGTTTGCCACAGAGAGACTCTTTGTCTCTATTTCATTTCATTGTGGTAATAGAGGCTCTTCATCGATTTTTGGAAAAGGCAGTCGTGATAAGGGTAACAGAGGGGATTAGAGATTTAGCACCAACATTAATGTAACACCCCAAAATCCGGTCTAGTCGAAATTAAGTTTCGATGATCGAAAATTTCACATCGATAAAGTCTAAAAATAGTATCGGGTTGTTAATCATTGATATTGAACCCTAATTGAATTAAATCATTGACATTGGACCCTATCGAATAATATTGGAACATGTCTAGTGGCTTAATTGTGAAAATTAAAAGTTAGGGGTAAAGCTACGAACTCTCGAGAGTTGAGGGACTAATCTTGTGATTAGCCCCTCCTCATTTAAGTCACTGTATCCCAATCAAATAGGAATGAGTTCCTTCATTTGAAGGAAAGGCCATTCGGCCAAATTAATAAAAAAAAGAAACGAAAAAAGAGATTAAAAAGCTTACAGAAAACTTTGCTCCTAACCATCTTAATCTTCTTCCTTACCTTGAGCAAGCAAGCATCTCCATTGTAGGAGATCTCGAGTTTTAATTTTCTTCATCTTAATGCTATCGAATCATTGCTCTTTGTTGGGTAAGCTTAATTCCCTAAAACTATTGATTAATCCATGGAGTTTTGATGATATAATTTCAAGCTAGGTTTAACATCCATGGAGGGTTTCAATGATAATGATGATCCTAAGCCTAGATATTTATTTCGATATTGGAATATTGACCTAATGATTTCCTATTGATTTACCTAGCTCGGGAGATCGATTTAGATCATCCATCGACACCATCAAAAGCTATGAACAAGGGTGTTGTCATCTGAGAGACGTAAGAGTATCGGATTTTAAGGTGAGTGTAGTCGGAGTCTCGGGATTAGGCGAGGAGCCTTCCCGGGTCCTTTATTATTGATTTCGATCTTATAGCTAACATTACTATTGAGGAAATGGCATTGGATTATTAAATGGGTCTATTGGTAAGTATCAGTAAGCTTGTTATTCAACATCGGACATAGTTATTGGCATTGTCATCATGCATTGTTATCGATATAATTATTGTTATTGAAATATTGTAAAGAAATCATCGGATATTGATAATGACATTGACATTGAAACCATGGCATATAGATAATGAGGCATGTTTTCTATTGATATTATTGAGGTCATTGGTCATCGGAATTCTCATTGAACATTGAGTATGGATACGGACATTGAAACCTTCTATTTGAATGGACATTGGATACAATTGGCATGCCATAAAATTCATGAGCTCAGTGTACGAGGGGACTACTATTCTAGGGCTACGACCTATATTGATTTGGCGAGGCGGAAGGATGTGTTTTGATATTGGTCATATTGGAGAGGCGGAGGGATTAGACCATTCATTGATTTGGCGAGGCGTAGGAATTCGCATATCCACTATCTTGATTCAATCCAAGGGTTAATGATGAAATTAATATGTTAAACATTGTATTTTGATGCATAATATTGACATTGATGAGCATGAGATTATATATATATATATATATATATATATATATATATATATATATAGTTCATACATTTTTTTCATATTGTTTATGACTACCTCACTATGTAATGTATGTCTAACGTGTCTCATCTCATGCATTTCAGGTTAAGGAATCAACCTTCGCGGAGGATCGGACAAGTCACAACAAGACAAGTCACTAAAAGCTAAAGTAATGTATATTGACCTTATAAACTCCTAGGAAGGTGGCAAAGTAGTTGAACTAGTCTCTTGTGCCTATTTTGATATGTTTGTAATGTGTGCAAGTTATAATATGGTTAAAGGCCCTAAATTGACTTTTGGCTTGGCTAAAAATGGTTAAAAATGACATATTTGTCTCACATGGTTCAAAACCTAGTAAACATATTCGAATGATGATGAAATTTGGCATGCGAGTAGTTTATAGTTTTGAAATATTGTGTGTAAAGTTTTATTGCATTTGAACATTGTTTGGTAATTCAATTCGATCAAAAATCAGCATAAATTTGTCATTATAGGTCAGGCCGTACCGATACGGGGTAATGGCGTATCGATACGGTTAAGCATAATTGGACCCTAGGAACAGGGCATATCGATACGGTTTGAGGCTGTATCGGAACATTTTGCTACTGGAATTCATTGTTTCGATACGGGTCTATAGTGTATCGAAACGGGTAAAGTCAAGGTCAAAGAAAGTCAACCTGTATCGATACAGGGCTTGCCTGTATCGATACGGTAAGAAGGGTAGAGTCAAAAAAAGGTTGACCATCATACACCCGTATTGAAAAAGCCTTAAGGTGTTTCGATACATGGTTAGTTAAGTTAGTTAAAAGGGCTGAAACAGAAGGTTTGCAATGTTCACAATTTGGTCACTGAATTTTGGATGATTAAATTAAATGAGTAAATGAACTCCAAACTGTATGAAATTTTACAGACTTATTAGTATTGTGTTGATTTTCAGTAAGATATGGACAATTCTATCGAATGACCTTGAATTTATCAGATTTACAATTTGGTCCCTAAAACTTGTATTAGTTAAGAATTGGCCCTAAATGATTAATTATTGCTTCATAAGGATTAATTGGACAAAGATGCATTGTGGTAATGTGTTATTGTATATTATTGTTTTAAATATTGATTATTAAATGAAATTTTATTGCACCGATCGCTGAATTGTTCATCGGTAGCACCTCCGACCCGGTTCTCAACCAGGCCTAGAAAGGGGTGTTACATTTGTGGTATCAGAGCCAGATTTTAGTCTATTTTGGGACTAAACTGAAGCTCGTTGCATTTTTGTTATGTTACTTTTCCATCTATGAGTTATATTTTGTGTATATTGTGACTTGTCGACTAATCCGATCTTTCATGTAGATATGTCTGAAACTAACGAAGCTCACATTGACGAGCTTGCCACTGGCTCCTCGACGCATGATGAGGACATTAAAGGAGAAAATCCTCCGAATCCATTGCATCCGCATGATCCTCCTGCTCAGAATATCGAGCCTGTAGCACCTACCGCTCAGGCTGAGTGTTACAAGAACATGGCTGACATGTTCAAGCAGCTTATGACTGCTATGATGGCAGAGCAAGTTGTGTAACCCATTGCTCTTGCTGTCCAACACACCCGAGCTCCTATCGATAAGCTCTCACAGTATCAAGCTTATACTTTTACTAGACAAGATGACGATAACCCTGAAGTTGCCGAATATTGGTTGGACAACTTTACGGATCCTAAACAAGAAACTACAGTACTCGAACGAGCACAAACTCGAGTGTGTCATTGCGTTGCTGGATGATGAGGCACTTCATTGGTGGGAGACTACCATATTAACGGCCTCTAAAGACACTGTAACTTGGGAATTCTTCCTTAAAGAATTCTGCAAGAAGTACATCAGTGAGTTTTATCTCGCTGAGAGGCGAAGTATCTTCCTCCACCTCAAACAAGGTGGGCGACCAATCGAGCAGTACATCCATGACATTTGCAAGTACTATAGATATGGTGCTGAGTATATTAAGAAGGAGGAAGATAAGTGTTGGATGTTCATTGCATGGCTCAATGATGAACTACGCCCTATGTTTACTACACTAAGCATTGTTGATAATATCTCGTGAATTGAGTTAAGGCCATCGAAGCTGCACAGAAAGCTCAATGAGCTGTTAGGTCTGGAAAGTCTGAGAAGAGGTTTAGGGATGATTCTTGACCTCCGAAATAGAACAAGAAAGGGAGATATCAAGGCCCTAAGCATAATATTTATCCACAGCCCTCCCGTTCTGGAAATATTGATAGGTCTCAGTCTGTAACACAGTCATTTGTTAAGGCAGCATCTGTTGATAGCACCAAAGGTTCGAATAAGGGCAACCAACATCGAGTTTGTAATTACTGTCAGAATAGACACCCAGTGGGTCAGTGCCGTAAGCAGACTGGAGCTTGTTATTACTGTGGTGAGCAAGGTCATTTCATTTGTGACTGTCCATTGAATGCAACCAAACCTACTGCTACACCGACTAATATTGCCTCTCCTGCTCAATCCTTTCGAGGTAAAGGATCAAAGCAAGGATCGACGGGGACCTATGGAAGATCGAGTGGTTCGGGGAAACCATTAAATAAGCAAGATTCTAAAGCCCCTGCCCAAATGTATCACGTGAGGAGCAAAGAAGAGGAGGATGAACCTGATGTCATTGCAGGTACCATTGAGTTATATTCGCATCCTTTATATGCATTGATTGATCCTGGTTCTACTCACTCTTTTGTAACCACCATCGTAGTTAAAAATTATGGCATGTCTTTCGAACCAATAGCATCAAAAATCTTTGTAACTAATCCCTTAGGAGATTATGTCACCGTAAGGGTAGTGTGCAAGAACTGCCCCTTATTGATTCAAGGGATTCATTTCCCGGCCAATCTATTGGCCTTACCGATCCATGAGTTTGATGTTATCCTAGGCTTAGATTGGCTTAGTGGGCATCAAGCCCGGGTAGATTGTTGTAAAATGAAGTTGTACCTTCGGGGTCTTGGTAAGGAAATTTTTGTATTGATGAATGCGAAGAACCCATCATTATGTGCCTTGACGTTGGAAACCAAAGATGAATCTATGTTACGGAATATTGACAATGTATGTACATTCCCTGATGATTTCTCTGATGAACTTCTGGGATTGCCCCCAACCCGTGAAATGGAGTTTTGCATCGAAGTACAATCTGGGACTGCTCCAGTTTCCATTGCACCATATTGTATGGAAACTGTTGAATTAAAGGAGTTAAAAGCTTAAGTCCAAGAGTTGTTAAGTAAGGCTTTTATTCAACCGAGCTCTTCACTTTAGGGAGCTATGGTTCTCTTTGTAAAGAAGAAAGATGGGTCTATGCGATTGTGTATTGATTACCGACAGCTAAATAAAGTAATCATCAAGAACAAGTATCCATTGTCTAGAATAGATGACATGTTCAATCAAATGATGCTCTTTGGGTTAATCAATCATTGGAAAGATATGGACACTACGAATTCTTAGTGATGCTCTTTGGGTTAATCAATGCACTGGCAGCTTTTATGGATTTGATGAATCGGGTCTTTCGGCCCTACCTCAATAAAGTCGTAGTGGTGTTTATAGATGACATATTGATATATTCCAAGAATAAAGCGAAGCATCAAGATCATCTTCGTATCGTGCTTCAGACCTTGCGAGAGAAGCAGTTGTATGTGAAATTCTCAAAGTGTGAGTTTTGGCTCACCGAAGTTGCATTCCTTGGACACATTGTGCCGGCTTCGGGTATTCAAGTGGACCCGAAGAAAATCCAAGCTATCGTGGATTGGCATCCACCGAAGAACATTGTTGAAGTCAGAAGCTTCCTCGGGTTTGTTGGCTATTACCGAATATTTGTAAAAGGGTTCTCTATGATAATAGCTCCTTTGACTAAGCTATTGAGAAAAGAAGCTCCTTTTGTTTGGACCGAAGATCAACAACGGAGTTTCGATCAATTGAAGCAAAGTCATCACTTATGCTTCGAGACAACTTAAGCCGCACGAAATGAATTATCCTACTCATGACCTTGAATTGGCTGCAGTTGTCTTTGCATTGAAAATCGTGAGACATTATCTCTACGGAGAAAAATGTTATCTCTTTACCGATCATAAGAGCCTTAAGTACTTATTGACCCAAAAAGAGTTAAATCTTCGACAACGAAGGTGTATGAAACTCCTTAAAGATTACGACCTTATCATCGATTACCATCCGGGCAAGGCCAACATTGTTGTTGATGCACTCAGCCGCAAACCTTTTTCCTGGTAAGCATTGACAGTGAATATAGAGTTATATGTATTGTATGGTACATTAACTCATTGTAATATCGCTATATTGTAGCCCCTCGAGCAATTAACGCTCACTTCCGGTTACGGAAGCATCATTGTCTTGTAGCTGGACTTCAAGTTCAGTCTACCATCGTCTCGCGAATCAAGGTTCTGCAAGAGCAAGATCCTGAGCTCCAATCCATTGTTTCTAAGTTATCGAACAACCCTGACTTTAGAATAAATTCTAAAGGGCTTTTGTGTTTCCATGATCGGGTTTGTGTACCTAATGACGAACCTCTCCGTACTGACATTCTTTTAGAAGCTTATTCAAGTTCTTTTTCTGTTCATCTCGTATCTGTGAAGATGTATAAGGACCTACGTGAACTTTATTGGTGGTCGGGCATGAAAAAGGCCATAGTCGACTACATTTCAAGATGTCTCACGTGTCAACGTGTTAAAGCATAACATTATGCTCCTACCAGATTATTGCAACCTATCGATCCACCAAAATGGAAATGGGAAAAGATCACTATGGATTTTGTTAGTGGGCTACCTTTAACTCCCGCGAAGAATGATGCTATATGGGTCATTGTAGATCGTTTCACAAAGTTAGCTCATTTCGTACCGGTTAGAATGGACTACAGTCTCCTCAAATTGGCTGACTTGTACATCAAGGAAGTGATTCGACTCCACGGAGTACCCAAGTCTATTATCTCCGATCGAGATCCTTGATTTTCATCTCAGTTTTGGAGAACCTTACAAGGAGCTCTGGGCACCAGAATTAATCTTAACACAGCCTTTCACCCTCAATCTGATGGCCAGTCAGAAAGGGTAATTCAGGTAAATATTGAAAGACTCCTCCATTGAACCCTTGAAAATCTGTATTGTTATTGAACCTTCCTGTACAGATCTTAGAAGATAAGCTCCGAGCATGCATCATCAACTTTGGTGGAACTTGGGAGAAATCCCTACCCCTTTGTCGAATTCGCCTACAATAATAGTTAGCAAGCATCAATCCAAATGGCCCCGTATGAAGCATTGTATGGTAGGCGATGTCGAACTCCATTGTGTTGGATGGAGCTTGGTGGGGGCAAGATGTTAGGCCTTGACTTATTTTGGGAAACTGAAGAACGAGTTGCCATTATTCATGGTCGCTTAAAAGCTGCTTTTGATCGACAAAAGGCTTATGTTGATCTTAAGAGATGAGACATTGAGTATGAAGTTGGTGAAAAAGCCTTCCTCAAAGTATCACCGTGGAAAAAGGTTTTAAGGTTTGGAAAGAATGGAAACTTGAGTCCCCGATTTATTGGACCCTTTGAAGTCATTGAAAGAGCATGCCTCGTGGCATATCGATTATTGTTGCCCTCTGAATTGAGTAAAATCCAAAATGTTTTTCATGTATCAATGCTCCGGAGGTATCGTTATGATCCTACACATATTGTGGAACCTAAATCTGTAGAAATTCGACCAAATCTATCCTACGAAGAGGAACCAATTCAGATTCTTGCAAGAGAAGTCAAGAGGCTTCACAATAAAACTGTACAGTTAGTCAAAGTGCTCGAGAAGAGCCACACTGTTGAAGAAGCTACTTGGGAACCTGAAGAAACCATGAAACAACAATATCCACATCTCTTCAGTTTAGGTAAAATTCGAGGATGAATTTTTCTTAAGGGGGAAGAGTTGTAACACCCCAAAATCCGGTCTACTCGGAATTGGGTTTCGGTGATCGGAAATTTCACATCGATAAAGTCTAAAAATAGTACCAGCTAGTTAATCATTTATATTAAGCCCTAATTGAATTAAATCATTGACATTGAACCCTATCGAATAATATTGGAACCTGTCTAGTGGCTTAATTGTGAAAATTAAAATTTTGGGGGTAAAGCTATGAACTCCCGAGAGTTGAGGAACTAATCTTGCAATTAGCCCCTCCTCATTTAAGTCACTGTATCCCAATCAAATTGCAACGGGTTCCTTCATTTGAAGGAAAGGCCATTCGACCAAATTAATAAAAAAAAGAAACAAAAAAGAAGATTAAAATGCTTACCGAGAACTTTGCTCTTAACCATCTTCATCTACTTCCTTACCTTGAGCAAGCAAGCACCTCCATTGTAGGAGATCTCGATTTTTAATTTTCTTCATCTTATTGCTATCGAATCATTTCTCTTTGGTGGGTAAGCTTAATTCCCTAAAACTATTGATTAATCCATGGAGTTTTGATGGTATAATTTCAAGCTAGGTTTAACATCTATGGAGGGTTTCAATAATAATGATGATCCTAAGCATAGATATTGATTTCGATATCGGAATATTGTCCTAATGATTTCCTATTGATTTACCTAGCTCGGGAGATCGATTTAGATCATCCACCGACACCATCGGAAGCTAGGAACAAGGGTGTTGTCATTCGAGAGCCGTAAGAGCATCGAATTTTAAGGTGAGTGTAGTCGGAGTCTCGAGATTAGACGAGGAGCCTTCCCGATTCCTTTATTATTGATTTCGATCTTATAGCTAACATTACTATTGAGAAAATGGCATTGGATTATTAAACGAGTCTATTGGTAAGTATCGGTAAGCTTGTTATTGAACATCGAACATAGTTATTGGCATCGTCATCATTCATTATCATCGATATAATTATTGTTATTGAAATATTGTAAAGAAATCATCGGATATTGATAATGACATTGAAACTGAAACCATGATATATAGATAATGAGACAAGTTTTCTATTGATATTATTGAAGTCATTGGTCATCGGAATTCTCATTGAACATTGAGTATGGATACGGACATTGAAACCTTGGATTTGAATGGACATTGGATACAATTGGCATGCCATAGAATTCATGAGCTTAGTGTACGGGTGGACTACGGTCCTAGGGCTACAGCCTATATTGATTTGGCGAGGCGGAGGGATGTGTTTTGATATTGGTCATATTGGCGAGGCGGAGAGATTAGACCATTCATTGATTTGGCGAGGCGTAAGAATTCACGTATCCACTATCTTGATTCAATCCAAGGGTTAATGATGAAATTAATATGTTAAACATTGTATTTTGATGCATAGTATTGACATTGATGAGCATGAGATTATATATATATATATACTTCATACATTGTTGTTCATATTGTTTATGACTACCTCACTAGGCAATGTATGCCTAACGTGTCTCATCTCATGCATTTTAGGCTAAGGAATCAACCTTCGCGGAGGATCGGACAAGTCGCAACAAGACAAGTCACTACAAGCTAAAGTAATGTATATTGAACTAATGAACTCCTAGGAAGTTGGCAAAGTAGTTGAACTAGTCTCGTGTGCCTATTTTGATATGTTTATAATGTGTGCAAGTTATAATATGGTTAAAGGCCCTAAATTGACTTTTGGCTTGGCTAAAAATGGTTAAAAATGGCATATTTGGCTCACATAGGTCAAAACCTAGTAAACGTATTCAAATGATGATGAAATTTGGCATTCCAATAGTTTATAGTATTGAAATATTGTGTGTAAAGTTTCATTGCATTTGAACACTGTTTTGTAAGTCAATTCGATTAAAAATCATCATAAATTTGTCATTACATGTCAGGCAGTATCGATACAGGGTAATGGCGTATCGATACGGTTAAGCGTAATTGGACCCTAGGAACAAGGTGTATCGATACAGTTTGAGGCTGTATCAGAACTTTTTTCTATTGGAATTCACTGTTTCGATACGGGTATATAGTGTATCGAAATGGGTCAAGTCAAGATCAAAGAGAGTCAACCCGTATCGATACAGGGCTTGCCCGTATCGATACGATATGAAGGGTAAAGTCAACAAAGGTTGACCATCATACACCCGTATTGAAACAGTCTTAAGTTGATTCGATACATGGTTAGTTAAGTTAGTTAAAAGGGCTGAAACAGAAGGTTTTCAATGTTCACAGTTTGGTCATTGATTTTGGGTTATTAAATTAAATGAGTAAATGAACTCCAAATTGTATGAAATTTTACAGACTTGTTAATATTGTGTTGAATTTTAGTAAGGTATGGACAATTGCATCGAAGGACCTCGAATTTATCAAATTTACAATTTGATGCCTTAAACTTGTATTAGTTAAGAATTGGCCCTAAATGATTAATTATTGCTTCATAAGGATTAATTGGACTAAGATGCATTGTGGTAATATGTTATTGTATATTATTGTTTTAAATGTCGATTATTAAATGAAATTTTATTGCACCGATCGCTGAACTGTTCATCGGTAGCACCTTCCGACCCGGTTCCCGACCAGGCCGGGAAGGGGTGTTACAATTAACTATCTCACACCTCCAATTCGCAGATGACACTATACTCTTCTTACACCTAGAGAAACGTTACTTCAAAAATGTGAAAAAGATACTAAGATGCTTCAAGGTATGTTCTGGACTTATTATCAATTTTAAAAAGTCTGGAATAGTAGGGTAGGATTAAATTCAGATGTAATGAATGATTTGGCTAAAGCGTGTGGGTGTTCGAAATTGGCGTTGCCTTTCACATATCTTGGTATACCCTTGGGTGCCGACCCTAGGCAAATAGCAACGTGGGATCATGTTATTGAGCGTTGTCAAAACAAACTAGCTGGATGGAATTGGAGATCTTTATTCTTTGCTAGTAAAGTTGTCCTAATTAACTATGTATTATCAGCTTTACCACTTTACTACATGTCCATCTTTATTCTTTGGGGGTAAAAATGGTGATTCAATAAAATTGGCTTGAGTAGGATGAGGAAGGGCTTGCTTGCCAAAAAAATAAAGGTGGTGCGGGAGTCACAAACAAGGACGGACGCAGAACTTTAGGTTAAGAGGGTGAACCTATAAATTTAAAGGAGGAGCGAACTTATAAAAATTTAGGGGACGAAAATAGATTTTAAATAGAAAATACATAAAAAATTCTAAAATTTTTCTATGTTGTATATGAATTTCAAATTCTAAAATACATAATAAATTGTATATGAACTTTCCATCCCTATTGATGCAAAAAAATAAAGCTATTTTTTGGAAAATAAGGATAGCGGTATGCTAATGAAAAAGAGACGTTATGAAGGAAAATCATCCATCTCAAATATGGCCCGTCTATATCTAGCTGGGGACTGAACAATGTAAGGTCAAAGGAGGTTTCAAGCATATGGAAAGGAATAATGAAAAATCTGTCAAGTTGGAAAGTTGAAAAATGGATGAATACTGAGTCGTTTAGATGGCTGCTGGGAGATGAAAAGGCAATCCTATTTTGGTAAGATACATGCATGGTGCGAGATACAGTCCTTGAAAGTTACTTACAACAGGCTCTATAGATTGGTGATTAAGGAAATGGTAGGAAATAGGGAATGACAGACGGTAGATGGGGCTGCTATATTTTCTAGGCCTTTGCTTGATCGAGAGCTTGAAGTTATTAACAAAATTAAAGATGGGGCTAATTTGTTGTAGCTGCAGTAATTTAGAATCTCTGGTTAGCTAGAAATGAGAAACTTTTTCAGAGTAAAAATACAAATTTTAAGTTTCAAAGATGAGAGCCCTCATTTGGTGTAAAACAATCAAAGGAGATAATGTGGTGAATGAAAACTGTTGGTGGGACAATTCAATGGAGTGCATTAATGTGAATTATAAACTGGATTTCTCCACCGAAGGGGAAATTGAATTTCAATGTGGATGGTGCTGCGAGTTTAGATACGACTGGTTGTAGGGGTGTGCTGAGAGATCCTTAAAGCATTGTTTTCGGGTCCAACTCTAAGCTTAGGTTCGAATTTTGCAAAATTATTTGCGATCAAGTCCGCTCTTGAGGTGTTCATTGAAGCAGGATTAAAAGGCTTAGCATTTTTAATGGTCGAGTCAGATTCTCAAGTTGCCTTAAACTGGGTCTTAACCACTCCTTCACGACCATAGAAATGGTGGAAACTGTTTGAAAACATTGATAAACTTTCTAGAGAGATTGGCTAAGTATCCTTTGTGTTTACACCTAGAGAAAGAAATGCAAAAGTGAGAATTAACATG
The DNA here is from genome assembly GCA_030270665.1 of Hibiscus trionum. Taxonomy (NCBI): domain Eukaryota; kingdom Viridiplantae; phylum Streptophyta; class Magnoliopsida; order Malvales; family Malvaceae; genus Hibiscus; species Hibiscus trionum. The sequence goes on from BSYR01000046.1 coordinate 4,023,033, forward strand.
GAAGTTATGCTTAAAGCTTGGTGGTAATAATGAGAACTTATACTTGCTGGATGTTTTGGTTTTCCTGGTGAAGTTGTTTTGTATTCCAGTGGTGTGTACTCTTTTTTTCCATCTAGGTTAAGGAAATTTTTAATGATGCATACCTTTCTGATATTTATCAAATTAATAAAATTATAATTGCTGAGCAAAAAAAGTTGGCTTAACGGGTTGAAACATTATATCTCTTGTGTAAGGTTAGAGATTTCAATCTTAATGTTTTAAATGGATTAAACTAAATTGAGAGGTCGTCCTCATATCGTGCTTTTGTAATAACTAATTTAAATTAGTCGACCAATAAATTGAAAACATCAACGATTTTAACAAAAAATATGTTGGTAATGTCATTCAAGATAAACACAATTTTATTAGAAGAAAATTAGAGATAGAAATAAAAAATGAAAACAACTTTATTTTTTAAAAATATAATTTATTTAAAAATAAACTAAAAAACCATCTTATCTTCTAATTCAATATTTATTTTTCAACTTTTTCAATATATATATATATATATTTCAAAAAATTAAACTAACTTTTATCTTATTTAATACTCTTGCATTTGAAAATTCATATTTACATCGAATAATCAACAAGCTTAAACTAATTTTATTTTATTATTATCCGACATAAATATAGTTTCAATATATATATATGAGTAATTATTTGATCTATGGTCAGTGAACTTTTTTTTCACAAGCGGGATTCTAAAGCTGTATATCAAACAGTTATAAATAGGTGACAATTTATTTACTCCACCTCTTAAAATGTTATCAATTGATCTCTAATTATTACATAATAAAGAGATCAAATTTATGCTCACATTTTGTTGTCCCAGGTGACCCATGTTCGAACACTAGTTCTGTACGATGTGTGTATCTTATTAAAAAAGACTAAGAAAATTGAACAAATGATACCCTTGTATCACACCAACATATTTAAAAAAAATCAAATTTATGTAGGGAGAGTATAGGGAGTGAAAGCGCAAATAGACCTTTAAACACCCCCATTTTCACCATTACATTATCTCCCCCATTCCCGGACCAATAACATAGTCAATGGAGCTTCAGTAACCGTATCAAATCAAATCCTGAAGCAGTTAAACCCTAAACAAACAAGATTCCGAGCAGTTTCTTTTTAAACAACTCCGTTTCCAAAAGCACTCCCCGTTTTCCCAAATCCAAAAAGCCATGAGTGAAGAACAAGAAAGGAATTCCAATCAACAACAAGAAGAAGAGGACGATAATCTCGAATTAAGATTGTCTTCCAGTCAAACGCCGCCGGATGATCCGAGAAACGGCTCCGCCAACGGAGGAGGCCGTTCACGAACCGCACTTGTTCGGAGGAACCCGTCACAAGCTCGACGAGAGAAAAGCGAGACGGTTGACGCTCCATATCCATGGGCGACAAAGTACCGAGCCACGGTTCATAGCCTTCAGTATTTGTTGTCGAAAGGGATCTGTACCATCACCGGCGTCGTCCAATGCAAGCGGTGCGAGAGGCAGTACGAGATCGGGTACGATTTGAGCGAGAAGTTCAAAGAAATCGCCAGTTACATAGCGCGGAACAAGAGCTCCATGCACGACCGAGCACCAAGTGTTTGGCGTAATCCCGTGTTGCCCAAATGCAAGTTCTGCGACCAAGAGAACAGTGCGAAGCCGGTGATTGCACAGCGGAAGAAACACATCAACTGGCTCTTTTTGCTACTCGGCCAGATGCTCGGTTGCTGCACTCTTTTTCAGTTGAAGTATTTCTGCAAACACACCAAGAATCACTGCACCGGTGCCAAAGATCGCGTTCTTTACCTCACTTATCTCAGTCTCTGCAAGCAACTCGATCCCAGTGGCCCTTTCGATAGATAATCTTGATTGTTTCCAGTCATTGGATCGATCCCAGGAGAATATTACATCAACTCGCGGTACGTATATCAAGCTCTACTTTGTTGAACTGTTGATGATTTTACGTTAGTTCTTAGTCTTTTTTGGCAATTTGGGTCATTTGATTTCATGTCGTTAATGCAAGAACTTCTATGTTCTTATTATTGGCAACACTTTACATTTGGCAGACAAGTGTTTGATAAAAAAAATGCCCTAAAATTGTTCTAGCTTGTTTCCTATAATGGTTTTCACTTCTCATAATCAATGCTCTGCATGAAGCATGAAGATAGAGTGTCATACATATATAGATATAGCTAAATGTTCGATAAAGGCATACATTTTTATTATATTTGGAGGATTAGTGGGTGAACCTTAAAGAATTCCAGTCCCTCTGGGTCCATCCCTAATTATTATAGTCGACTTTATGTTTGTGTTCGGAACAAATATGAATATAAAAATGTATTATTCTGGTATATTTATTCGAGAATGGTTTCGACTATACAGGTAAATTCTAAATTTTTTAAGAATTTTTGTATATATTTATAGGATTGTTTATTGTTATATTATCTGCATGTCTGTGTTGGAATTAAATTTATGTACAAATACTTAAAGAAAAATGAAACCAACCCGACTAACCCCAGCTATTAGTTGTTTTTCATTTTCTTTGTTTTTTATAGGTTTATTTGGAAGAGCAACAAGGGAATTGGCTGGATGAAAATGCATTTTAGATCTTTTACTATTTTTCTAGGCAATAATCTTTGTGTTATAATGCAGCACTCAAATATAACAGATTGATTGTTCTTTCGTTTTATTTTTCTATATGAACTACTGATCTTGTTAATGCATATGATATTCGTATTACTGTTGAGTGTCGGTATATATTATTACGTATTCAATTTTTTTAAAAACAATATTCGAAATTCATTGATAGTTATATGAGCAAAAACAGGTTAACAAACAAAAATTTCTGAAAAACATCCAAGTCTTTAAGTCATCTTATCCAACTATTAATTATTGTTAATTAAAAATTAGAGATAAGAAGTAAACCTTTTGAATTTTATATATTTTTTAGGTAAAAAGATGGTCTTGAGATTATCACAAAAAAAAAATCTTAACTATTTATTTATTTTCATCCAACTGTTCAGTAAAGGTGAAAAAATAATTGAGTTTCGCAATACTAATATGACCTCCAAAATCTATAAGTATGTATGCAATTGTTTTTTAAACGTTATTTTAAATATTGATTATATCAATGATAGATACTTTAATGGTTATATTTTGATACATAAATTGTGTAAAAAATTACACAACCTTTCATATTTAAATTATAAAATTTAAAACATAAATTTTTAACCCCTAACCTCCTAAATTTTAAACCCTAAATTTTAATTTCTAATCATAAATTTTAAATTCTACACCATATAATCTAAACCCCAAACCCTAACCTAAACCCTATAATCTAAAGTTTAGTATCAAAGTATTTTACCTACTTTTAATATGATCCTGTTATGATCCAGTATAAAAGAATTTTGTGAACTTTGGTATCAATATCTGTCAATTTATTATAGAAAAGTTAAATTCAGAAAAAAAATTATCATAACAATATAATAGTAAAAAAACATATTAAATAATCTTATATTTCATCCACTGGGCACTGTAATTTCATATTAATCTTATAGTAACATTTTTGGTAAAAGTCGAGCTTAAAATATAACTCCCGTCCTCAATCCATTTGTGACTTACGGTTGATCCAATTAATCCATCTTACCTTCAGCATAAACCATTACCGGCCCAACATAAATAGAGTACAGTATAAATTATATTATTCGATCAAAAATATCAATTTTAATAGGCTTAAACCAAAAAAAATGCATAAACTATACTTCTTTTGGACATGAGATGTCTGAAGTTTTTTTTTATATTAAAATTAGGTACTTAAAGTTTACACCGTTAAAATTTTAGGTGCCTAGTAGCTAATTATCATTAAAAAAATCTTTAATCAATCAATGCTTGACATGTTGCAATATTTGAATTTTATTTTATTTTTTTGAAGAAAAAAACCAATTTTTTTAATTTTTCAAAAAATCTCAAAAAATTCTAATTTTTACAAAACAATTCTCAAATCCCTAAAATTTCTCAAACCCCAAATCATTGCCGCTTCCACTATCGATCGCCGCCTCTAAGCATACCCCTTTAGTTTCCGGACCTAGCTGGTCATTTCCCCCAACACGGTATCGTTTAAAACGACGAATGGTGTGTCAGTCGAATGTCGATTTCGCGTTCAACGTCTGGTTGGCACGTCGTTAGTTGTTTCTAACGACACCGTGTTGGGGGAATAACCAACTAGGTTCAGTAATCAAAGGGGTATGATCAGGGGTGACGATCGACGACGGAAGTGATGGTGATTTGGGGGTTTAGGTTTGGAAAATTTTAGGGATTTGGGGATTGTTTTGTAAAAATTGGAAATTTTCGGAAAAAATATTTTTTTGTGTAAAAAGCTGTTTTAAATTTTTTATTTTGAATAAAATAAAATAAGCATGTCACATATCATGTTTTGATTGGTTAACGGATTTTTTTAACGGTAGTTAACTACCAAACACCTAAAATTGTAACGGTGTAAACATTAAGCACTTATTTTTAGCAAAAAAAACACTCTAGGTACCTAAAATTCAAAAGAAGTATAGTTTGAGCACCTATTTTTTTTCCATTTAAGCCATTTTAATATAGATTATATTTTGATATACAAACTGTGTAAAAAATTACACAACCCTTTATGGCATTATTATATGAAAAACCTTTTTAATAGTTATTTACGAAAATGACCATCAGCCAGTGTTATTTAGGAAAATGACCCCAAATCGTCCATGTAAGGCGACCTCGAGTTCTGCGAAGCGTGCACCATGACCTCGCGTTGTACATTTAGCGAGGTTCGTCCGACGTGGGCCGCCTTTTCATATTCTGTAATTTAAAATTACTAGATAAGAGCTCACAGTTTCTAAAATGCGAGGTCCACAAGATTTTGAAGAGGCACATTAATTTATCGCAGTAATCACTACAAAGACCTCGCATTTGGCACATAGCGAGGTCCAAAAGGAAAATAAATTTCTGCGATTTCAACAGATTTTCAAGTTAATCATAGCGCTTATTTCAACGGACCTCACATTTTTCAGATAGCGAGGTCCACTGACGTCGCTTCGTATGGGGTGCAAAGTCTCTTATAAATAGGGCCTATTCCATCAACTTTTTTCATATCAAAATCTCTTCTATTGTGCCCTTCCTAAACATGAATAAGAAGATCAACAACAACATCGTAAGATCTCTTTCGGAACATCTATTGTTGGAAATTCTAAGGCATGTTGCGTCGAATTCTATCAAAGATTTTGTCAATGCCCGATTATGTTGCAAGGCTTTTCACAGAGCATCAAACTACGATCAAATATTCAAGAATGTATCAATGGAGAAATTTAACTTCGTTCTATGGCGTAAAAGCGAGAGAGTTTTTTTTTTTTGAAAAGATACATAGCTGCCAAGAACGCTGAAGCATTATATAAGAAAGGAATGGTCAATTGTTCAGTCAAAGGGAACTGGAATCCGGTCTTCATTATTTGAAAAAAGTGACCGAAGAAGGTCACATTGAAGCCGTATACGCCTACAGAATCATCTTGATTTGTTTGGGAGGTGATCTAAGGAAACATTGGCTTCAAATCGTGTCATCTCTCAACCCCATGAATTCTAGTAAACGAGGTTCAAGAACCATTGCTAATTGTCATTCTAGAATCGAGAGGTTTTTTAGTAGCATGTCGGTGTATTTCGCATTGACCAAGCCGAAACAAGTCAATTGCAATTGTGATCCTGAAATTAGGAAGAACTCAACGTGTTCAAGTTCTTCATAAGGCAAAGTTTGGGAAACAAGCAATGACATGGGCCGTTGTTGTGATTCTAGTTTCTGGGATCGTGAAGCAACTTTATTTGTAGGGTGGTTAGGAAATATTTAGTTGCTTAAAATTCAATCAGTCTAATGCATGTAATTTTATAAGATTTCCTATACTAATTAATATTCGAACTTGTTAATCTCATCTTAGCCCTCATAATTGAGAATGTAACAAAGTTTATCATGAAGAAAAATATTAAAGGAGAATGTGATTGTAAGAAAATTGATAAGTCATTATTTTGCATGTTTTTCACATATTAAATCCTATGTTTTAGCGCATTAATCTATCTTAAAACCTTTGATTCAGTTCTTATTTGGTTTTGCAAGTGTTTTAGGCCTTAATGACGTTTTATACGTAAAAGACGAGTTTTAGCACCTTTTTGGCATTTATGGAAAATCCTTCATGCAAAACCAGTAACGTTCACGAAATAAGGCGTGACCACGACGTGTCACAGACTTTTTGACTTGGAGGACAAGCAATCCTACTATAACAAGGACTTCTACTTTTACCATATTAGAGTAGTTTAGGGTTGTTGTATTTAATGTAAAGTCTTCCCTTTATTTTCACCTATAAATAGTGATCAAAGGGGGAAGGAAAAATATCTTCAATCTTCAAGTAGTCGAAACCCTATCCCCTCTCTTGTAGTCGTCGACCACCATATGGCTAAACCCCTCTTTTCTAGTCAAGTGTAATTGGAAGGATATTAATTCAAGTTTTTAGTGAGATTTCTTGTTCCCAATTTATCTTCATCTTTACTCAAGTATTTTCATATCTTTTGTGCTTCATCCTCATGTGTATGTTTGGTTAGATATATTGTTGAGTTGATCAAACAATTGCAAATGGCCAAGAGGGGGGTGAATTGGCAATTAAAATTTTTTGTGAAGAGAATATTGGAAAATAAAATGACACAAAGGGTTATAGTGGTTCAAGTTCAACAACCGAACTCTACATCCACTACCTTAGCTCCCACTAAGGATTTTCCAAAACAATTCACTACTTGAATTCGTCCCCTTTTCTTGGATGAGGAGGAAACCTTACAATCTCGATTAAGCTTTTCAACCCCAAGCTTAATCCACTCAAATACAAAGAAGATTTTTGGTAAACTCAAGTATTTCCTCTCAAAGGATGATTGTCTACCCACTTACAATTACAGCAACCCAAAAACTCTCAATAATATGACAAAATGAAATACAAGAGTTGGGCACAAGAATATAGCTTTGAATAGCTCTAGGATTTGGATTTTTGCTTTGATGATGCTTGAATGTGTATTGTTTTTCTTCCTGGTGAAATGAAGCTTGTATTTATACCCTTGAATCAGTTTCTAGCCGTTTGGATCATTTGACTTGTTGAAGGAGCCGTTGGGAACATTTTTCCATCTATTAAGGCAGCTCCCCAGCACCGCGTATCGATACACGACAAGGGTGTATCGATACGCTAGTTTAAATTCAACTAGCCGTTGTGCATAAAAACAGGGTGTATCGATACACAAGGAGTATCGATACGGTCCAAACTCTCTGCCAAGTTTTGTTGCATCAAAGCGTATCGATACAGGGGTCGTATCGATACGGTCCAAACTCTCTGTTAAAAACATTAATTTGTTGCATCAAAGTGTATCGATACTGTGACCAAGAGTATCGATACGTTGTAACGGTCAAAACAAATTTTCAAATAATTATGCTTGGCGTATCGATACGGTTATTACGCGTATCGGTACGGTTGCCCAGATGAACACTGTATCGATATGTATGGAAGGCGTATCGATACGCTATATTCATTCAGAATTACAGTGAGTTTCAAGTGTATCGATACGCTGTGTGTATCGATACGCAGGGCCATTTTTGCATAATTTGGCTTTGAAAAATATGAAAAAGGTTTGAGAAACTTAATGTTTTGAGATCCAATCTTCAAACATTATTTTGTAAAAACATTTTGTTAATTTTTGAAACTTGAAAGAGTTCTTAAAAATTTATTTGCAAATTGGTCCTTAACTTTTTATGTTATATCAAAATCAATTTTAGTTTTACAATCTCCCCCTTTTTGATATAACAAAACCATAATAAATTTTTAAGTTTTTGAAAAACTTTGAAAAAGGCTTTTCTCCCCCTTGCTTTAAGATAAATGTTTCAAAACAAATTTGTTTCTCCCCCTTACTTAAAGATATAGAAATTTTGAAAAATTTTGACCTTTACAATGAATCCAAACAAAATTTTTGACCTTTACACAATGAGTCCTTCTCCCCCTTTTTGTTAGATCAAAAAGAAACACAAGGATTAGAATAATCAAGCATAGGATAATCAATCATAAGAATAAACATAAAGCTCCAAATTCATAAACCAAGCAAGCAAGCATAATAATCCAAATCTTAAAAATCCTAAAACATAGAAAATAGGCATAATTCATGTTCTAATAAAAATGCAATGAAATCCTAAAATATCCTAATATGAGATGCATCATCTATGCGTCTCCACCACCATCATCATGATCATCCTCATCATCTTCTTCCTCGTCTTCATCTTCTTGAGGTGGTTGGTTCCTTCGATTTTGGTTGATCCAAGCACCATGGAAAGCGGTAAGAGAAAGATCCATTGAGTCTTGGCGAGCACTCAAGGCATCTATTTTCTTGTCCATGCCTTGGAGTCTTTCTTCCATCGATGTAAACCGATTATCTATAGCGTTGAAGCGACCGTCCATAGCATTGAACTTTTCATTGAGGAAAGTCATGAGATTTGCCATGGAGGAGGAGGAGGAGTCATGAGAAGCACGGCTAGAGGATGCGCGAGAGGCATTGACCGGGGCAGCGGGAGGATCAGCTTGAGGGTTGCGAACCCATTCATTGCCGACAAAAGAGAAACCAGAGCGAGAAAGGGAATGCTCATCTATGGGTTGACCAAGGTTTTCGGGAAGGTCATGTGTGCAATCAACACCAAGGGAATGAAATAGACAACTCAATGCCGTAGTGTAGTAAAAAGATTGAACAAGTTTGGTGTGACGATTTTGAACCAAAAACACAAGATCGGCAAACATAATTTGACAAAGATTTGGTCGTTTACCCTCCCTAAAGCATGAAAGCCAAAAATCATCAATTTGACGAATGGTAGAATATCTACCACCCGAGGGACGAATAAACCAAGAGATAATAAGATGAAGTATACGATCATGAGCATCTAAAACTTTTGCCGGACCTATGTAACCCGAACCTAAAGAGTGTTCATCATCTATCCCAACATCCTCAAAACCAAAAACAGTGCACAAGACTTTTTGATCAATTAGAATAGGAGTTCCCATAACCGAGGATTCAATGGCAATAACATGCTCATTGGCTTCATCATTGACACAACAAGCATTTGAAAAGAAGACAATGACAAGATTCCTATATAAAATAGGAGGAATATTTAAAAAGGTTAAAAATTTCCATTGCCTAATTAAAGGAAGATATTTAAATTTGAATTTTGCAGAGTTTAAAAACGGAATAGACACGATTCGTTCTTCCCTAAGATTGATTCCCATACAAAGCTTATAGGTTTCTCTAGCTACGGGTGTGGGAAAACTAGTTTGGATAATATGAGGAAGGTTAGGAGTAGGATTACCCTCATCCTCATTAGAAACGGAAGCGGTGCGATGTCTCTTATTCCCTTTTTTCGGTGCCATAATCCTGAAAATACATCAAAAAGGATTCGAATATGTATGCAATTAACATCCAATTTAATCCAATAGATTCTAATAATTCAAGGTAATTTGTTTTTTTTTTTTTTTTTTTAAAATTGTTTTAAAGAATATTTAAAAAATTTTAGTTTTTTTTTTTTAAAAAAAATTTTATCGAATATAAAATATATTCGAACCAAAAAAAATTTATTTTTGAAAAATTTTACGAACAATATGAAACTCATAGTAAGTTAATCATAATGTATATAAAAATCAGTTGAAATAATAATTGAAAATTGACGAAATTTAAAGAAATTGAAAAAGAAAAAAAAATTTACCTTGATTTCTTAGAGTGGATGAAAGAGGGTGTGTTAGTGCACAAGATTGATGCCCAAGGATAGCCTTGATGTATGAAGTAAAATCCCTCAAGAAATTTTGAAGATTTGTGTAAAATTTTGAAGAATTTAGAGGGTTTTTATAGGGGTTTTCGGTTAGGGTTTTTGAAGAGGAGAAGATGAGTTAAAAAGTGTGGGATTTTGATTAAAACAGCCTAAATAGGCTTTCCGTCCGTCGAGTATCGATACGCTATGCATGCGTATCGATACGCTATAACCTAATTTTATCTTTGTCGTTTTATGTGTATCGATACCGTTGACGTATCGATACGCACAGGTGTTGACTTTTTCCCTTGACTCTTACCGTATCGATACACTATTCTGTATCGATACGCATTCATCTGCAAAAATCCCAGATTTGAATACCGTATCGATACGCTGATATGCAGTATCGATACACGCTTGCCTGTTTCTGCAATTTTGGTATTTTTATGTGCAAAAATCCAATTTGAGACGCCCCTAAATGCATGTATGTGTTATATGAACAAGTTTTAATGACTTAATATGATACATACTTCCCTTAGCAATATGTGTAGAAGCAAAAAGAACAAAATTAACATAAACATGAATCACAAACAATCTCAAGCAAATTTTTGTCATTTTGGGACCAAAAAAAAATTAAGAGAGACAAGATAGACCTAACTCTCTTCTAAGTGTCCAAAAGCGCTCTTTATCTAAAGGTTTAGTAAATATGTCCGCTAATTGGTTCAAGGTGTCAACAAATTCTATAACAACATCATTTTTTGAAACATGATCTCTAATAAAATGATGTCTAATTTCTATGTGTTTAGTTCGAGAGTGTTGAATGGGATTCTTAGTGAGACAAATGGCACTAGTGTTGTCACACCTAAGGGGTATGGTTTCCATTTTAACACCATAGTCTAAGAGTTGTTGCTTCATCCAAAGGACTTGAGCACAACAACTCCCTAAGGATATATACTCCGCTTCGGTGGTAGATAAGGCTACGCTATTTTGTTTCTTAGAGAACCAAGATACGAGCATACTACCTAAGAATTGACATGTACCGGAAGTACTTTTCCTATCTATCTTACATCCCCCATAATCCGCATCCGAAAAAGCATGAAGACTAAAAGTTGAATCCTTAGGATACCAAAGACCTAAGGTTGGTGTGTCTATTAGGTATCTAAAAATTCTTTTAATGGCAACTAGGTGTGATTCTTTAGGACTAGCTTGAAACCTAGCACACAAGCAAACACTAAACATAATATCCGGTCTACTTGCGGTAAGATAAAGCAAAGAACCTATCATGGATCTATAAAGCTTAGAATCAACACATTTACCTCCTTCATCCTTGTCAAGCTTTATGGAAGAACTCATAGGTGTGGCTTGAGGTTTTGCATTCTCTAAGCCAAACTTCTTGAGCATATCATTTACGTATTTAGCTTGATTTATGAAGGTGCCATCACTCATTTGTTTGATTTGGAGTCCCAAAAAGAATGAGAGTTCCCCCATCATGCTCATCTCGAACTCACCTTGCATTAGCTTAGAAAAATCCTTACAATAACACTCATTAGTAGAACCAAAAATAATATCATCAACATAAATTTGAACTACTAAGATGTCATTGTTATATCTTTTTATGAAGAGTGTTGTATCCACCTTTCCTTTTTCAAAACCTTTTTCAATTAAGAAAGTTGAAAGTCTCTCATACCAAGCTCTTGGAGCTTGTTTTAAACCATAGAGAGCTTTTGTAAGTTTAAATACATGGTTTGGAAATTTTGAATCCTCAAAACCTGGTGGTTGTTCAACATATACCTCTTCATTTATAAAACCATTTAAAAAGGCACTTTTTACATCCATTTGAAAAAGCTTGAAATCATGATAACATGCAAATGCAAGTAACATTCTAATAGCTTCCATTCTTGCTACGGGTGCATAAGTCTCATCAAAATCAATTCCCTCTTCTTGAGTATAGCCTAGAGCAACAAGCCTAGCCTTGTTTCTCACTATATTACCGTTTTCATCTAATTTATTCCTAAAAACCCATTTTGTACCTATAGTAGATTGATTATTAGGCCTTTCTACTAATGTCCAAACTTTACTTCTCTCAAATTGGTTTAATTCCTCTTGCATGGCCAAAATCCAAAAATCATCTTTTAAAGCTTCTTTAATGTTTTTAGGCTCAATGCATGAAAGAAACGCAACATGATTCATTAATTTGAGAGAGGATCTAGTGGTTACCCCCTTGGATGGATCACCCAAGATTTCACCATCTTTGACATAGTTTAACTCCCTTGGGTAAGATACCTCTTTTTCTTCATGAGCTAAGTCTTTTAAACCTTCAAGAGGAGGTTCTTGTGAGTCTTCTTCTTTAGTTGGAATCTTATCCTCTTTTGATGTTTGTCCTCCATCAATAGTATCAATGATTCCTACATCATCATCATCACAAGATTCCTTTCTCGAAAGGAAGTTATCATCGAAAACAACATGTATTGACTCTTCAACAACTAGAGTTCTTTTATTAAATACACGGTAGGCTTTAGAGTTTGAGGAATACCCTAAGAAAATGGCTTCATCACTTTTAGCATCAAATTTACCTAAGTTTTCTTTACCATTATTTAAAACAAAACACTTACATCCAAAAGGATGAAAATAGCTAATGTTAGGCTTTTTGGACTTTAAAATCTCATAAGATGTTTTCTTTAAGATTGGCCTAATCATTACTCGATTTATTATATAGCAAGCGGTATTTGTAGCTTCTGCCCAAAAATATTTAGGTAAATTATTTTCGCAAAGCATGGTTCTAGCCATTTCTTCTAAAGTTCGATTTTTCCTCTCAACTACCCCATTTTGTTGAGGAGTGCGAGGTGCAGAAAAATTATGGCTAATCCCATTTTCATTTAAAAACTCATCAAAACCCAAATTTTGAAATTCAGTTCCATGATCACTTCTAATATGAGAAATTTTAAGTTCAAGATCATTTTGAGTTATTTTAGAAAATGTGATGAATTTTTCTAAAGCCTCATCTTTTGTACTTAAGAATAGAACCCAAGTATATCTAGAATAGTCATCTACAAGCACAAATGCATATGATTTTCCACCCAAGCTCATTGTCCTAATTGGCCCAAAAAGATCCATATGAATCAATTGTAAACATCTACTAGTAGAGACATCATTTATGGATTTAAAAGAACTCCTATGTTGTTTACCCTTTGAACATGCATCACAAATTTTATCATTTGAAAAATTAAGTTTGGGTAAACCTCTAACTAGATTAAGGGAATTTAATTTTTCTAGAACACTCATGCTTGCATGTCCTAACTTTCTATGCCATAGCCATGAGTCATGTTCATCATGTGCAACTAAACATGCATGGGATGAATGGATGTCTTCTAAATGCACCATGTAAATATTGCCTATTCTATGTCCTATGAGCATTGTTTGATTTGTTTTAATGTTTACAATTTTACAACCACTTTTATCAAATAAAACATTAAAACCTTTATCACATAACTGACTAATGCTCAACAAATTATGTTTAAGACCGTTGACATACAAAACATCTTTAATGTAGATAGAAGAGTGATTACCAATAGAGCCTATTCCTTCAATGAGTCCTTTTGAGTTATCACCGAAGGTTACTACTCCACCACTCTTAGGCTTTATTTCCACAAATTTACTTTTGTCACCGGTCATATGTCTTGAGCATCCACTATCAAGGTACCAAGAATTTTTGCTTGAAGCTTTAGCCTTGAAGCAATGCTCCCCCTACAAACAAAGAATTTAGGCCTTGGTTTTTGGTACCCAAATCATCTTGGGTCCATGAGTGTTAGCCTTTAACAATTTGGTTCCCTTGGGAATCCAAGAAGCAATAGCATTTAAGTTATTAGAAGTGATAAGTTCTTTAGGAACCCAAACATTTCTAATTTTTTGACTTTTAGTTTGCTTATAGAAATTTCTTTGTTTAGGTAAAAAATATTTTCTTTTTGTATATTGGGGTTTAAAATGATTTTCCTTCTCAAAATTCTTTTTCCCAATATCAAAAGATGTTTTAAGATTATCTACTTCCTTTGCGTGATAATCTTGAAAATCGGAAAGACGTTTTTCAAGTTCTAGATTTTTAGTTTTAAGATCATTTGAAAAATTGACTAAGGATAAAACTTTCTTTTCCAATTCGGAGTTATTTTTTAAAATTGTCTCATTTTGAATTTTTAAATCAGAAATTATTTTCTTGTTTTTCAAAATGGACTCCTTGTATTTTTCTACCAACTCATCATACACTTCTTGAAGTTCATCATAAGCATCTTGAAGTTCTTCAATAGAAAAATCTAAATTGTATGAATTAGAGGTTACCTTAGATTCATCATCGATGGCCATGAGACATAGGTTGGCCACTTCTTCCTCTTCCTCGGAAGACTCATCATCACTCCAAGTTGCAATTTGTGCTTTGAGCTTGTTCTTCCTCCCAAAGCTTTTCTTTTTCAATTGAGGACACTCGGAACGAATGTGACCCGGTTTGTTGCATTCATAGCAAGTAATTGGGTCTATTTCCTCTTCCTTATTTTTACTCTTGAAGTCCCTTCTTCTCATGAATTTTCTTCCACGATTTGACTTCATAAATTGAGTAAATCGTTTGGCCAACATAGCCATTTCCTCTTCTTCATCATCACTAGAATCGTTTTCTAATTGTGAAGCCTTTAATGCGATTCCAACTTTCTTTTTCTCAGCTTCCTTCTTTTCTACTATCTTCTTCTCTTGTTCTCTTCCCTTTCTCATAATCTCATGTGTGAGTAGAGATCCAACAAGAGCATCTAATTTAAGAGTCTTCAAATCTTTGGCTTCAATTATGGCCATTCTCTTGCTATCCCATGATTCCGGAAGAGAGTATAACAACTTTCTCACTAGCTTGTCTTCGGGAATGATTTCTCCGAAACCCTTTAAACCGTTGACAATGACCGAGAATCGATCAAACATTTGGGAAACACTTTCATCGGGATCCATCTTGAAGTTCTCATAGTTTAGATTGAGTAGTCCAATCTTTGTCTCCTTTACATCGCTAGTCCCTTCATATGTTGTTTCGAGAGTGTCCCAAACCTCCTTGGCATTTTCGATTGAAGACACCTTAGAGTAGATATCCGGACCAAGTGCACAAAATATTACATGAAGAGCTTTGTCGTTCACTTGCATCCTTCTTCTTTCATCATCGGTCATTTCGGCTTTGATTTTTGGAACAAGCCTTTCTCCATCTCTCCTCATGGGAATGTATGGACCTTCTTCAACTACATCCCACACCATAAAGTCGGTAGATTTAATGAAGAGCCTCATCCTATTCTTCCAATAAAGATAGTTATCCCCATTGAAGAATGGTGGCTTGGTGGTGGATTGAGATTCATAGTTGGAGGTGGATGCCATTGCTTGACTTGTTGTTGATCAAACTTTCAACTTTCCAAGGATCGACTCAAGAGGGTTGTAATCCTTCCAATGAGTGTAGCTCTGATACCAATTGTTGAGTTGATCAAACAATTGCAAATGGCCAAGAGGGGGGTGAATTGGCAATTAAAATTTTTTGTGAAGAGAATATTGGAAAATAAAATGACACAAAGGGTTATAGTGGTTCAAGTTCAACAACCGAACTCTACATCCACTACCTTAGCTCCCACTAAGGATTTTCCAAAACAATTCACTACTTGAATTCGTCCCCTTTTCTTGGATGAGGAGGAAACCTTACAATCTCGATTAAGCTTTTCAACCCCAAGCTTAATCCACTCAAATACAAAGAAGATTTTTGGTAAACTCAAGTATTTCCTCTCAAAGGATGATTGTCTACCCACTTACAATTACAGCAACCCAAAAACTCTCAATAATATGACAAAATGAAATACAAGAGTTGGGCACAAGAATATAGCTTTGAATAGCTCTAGGATTTGGATTTTTGCTTTGATGATGCTTGAATGTGTATTGTTTTTCTTCCTGGTGAAATGAAGCTTGTATTTATACCCTTGAATCAGTTTCTAGCCGTTTGGATCATTTGACTTGTTGAAGGAGCCGTTGGGAACATTTTTCCATCTATTAAGGCAGCTCCCCAGCACCGCGTATCGATACACGACAAGGGTGTATCGATACGCTAGTTTAAATTCAACTAGCCGTTGTGCATAAAAACAGGGTGTATCGATACACAAGGAGTATCGATACGGTCCAAACTCTCTGCCAAGTTTTGTTGCATCAAAGCGTATCGATACAGGGGTCGTATCGATACGGTCCAAACTCTCTGTTAAAAACATTAATTTGTTGCATCAAAGTGTATCGATACTGTGACCAAGAGTATCGATACGTTGTAACGGTCAAAACAAATTTTCAAATAATTATGCTTGGCGTATCGATACGGTTATTACGCGTATCGGTACGGTTGCCCAGATGAACACTGTATCGATACGTATGGAAGGCGTATCGATACGCTATATTCATTCAGAATTACAGTGAGTTTCAAGTGTATCGATACGCTGTGTGTATCGATACGCAGGGCCATTTTTGCATAATTTGGCTTTGAAAAATATGAAAAAGGTTTGAGAAACTTAATGTTTTGAGATCCAATCTTCAAACATTATTTTGTAAAAACATTTTGTTAATTTTTGAAACTTGAAAGAGTTCTTAAAAATTTATTTGCAAATTGGTCCTTAACTTTTTATGTTATATCAAAATCAATTTTAGTTTTACATATATGCTACAACCAATTCAATGGTATTTGATACAAGTGGTAATGTAACCCCCTCGACCCGACCTAGGCGATAGACCGAACCGAACGGGTCACACGGGGAATATAAAAGTAAACCGGGAAGTTTACTCCAATAAACGACCCTATTTTTTTCATTTTATCTTGTCTAGATGTTCGTTATGATCCTTAGTGTTTAACTCACAGCGGAACAAACAACAACTCGATCAGACAACAATTTGGAACTCAAATGCACACAAACACCCTTTTAGGGACCATATTGTAAATTTGCTAATTTACAAGGTCTCTTTCAAATTTTAGATTACCAACCTTTAATTAATTGCATTACATACTAGTCTGTCAAAAATCATTTCTAAACAATAATCCAAACTCATTAAGGGTCTGTTTGTTTCACTAAAAATTGTTTCCGGAAAATGAATTACAGTTGTTGGAAAACTAATTGCAGAAATCATTTTCCGGTGTTTGGATGATGTTGTACAATTCATTTTACACTGTTTGGTAGAGTTTCCTGAAAATTTCATGAACAATCCACAAACAAGCATTGATAATGGTAAAAACAAGTTCCAACCAAAACATGGTTTAATGTTTAGGTTAGGGTTTAGGGTTTATGGTTTAGGATAGCATTTATGGTTTAGACTAGTATTTAGTGTTTATGGTAGCATTTATGGATTAGTATTTAATGTATATATTTAGGGTTTAGATTAGTGTTTATGGTTTAGGGTTTATGTTAGTGTTTAGTGTTTAGGGTTTAGGTTGGTGGTTTGGGTTTAGGGTTTAAGATTTAAGGTTTATGATAACATTTAGGGTTTATGGTTTAGTGATTAGGGTTTATGGTTAGTGTTTAGAGTCTATGGTTAGTGTTTAGGGTTTATCATTTATGGTTTAGGGTTTATGTTAGTGTTTATGTTTTAGTGTTTAGCTTTTAGTGTTTAGGGTTTAGGTTATCATTTAGAGTTTAAGGTTTATGTTAGTGCTTAGTGTTTAAGGTTTAGTATTTATGTTATTATTTATGGTTTAAGGGTTAATGTTTATTGTTTAGGGTTTATGTTAGTGTTTAAGGTTTAACATTTAAAGTTTAAGGTTTATGTTAAGGTTTAGTGTTTAGGTTTTAGGGTTTATTGTTTATATCAGTATTTAGGGATTAGGGTTTATGTTAGTGTTTATTGTTTATGGTTTAATGTTTATGTTAGTGTTTATTGTTTATGGTTTAGTGTTTATGTTAGCATTTAGGTTTTATGGGTTAGTGTTTAGGGTAAGGGTTTATGTTAGTGTTTGGGGTTTAATATATATGATTTAATATTTAGGGTTTAAGGTTTATGTTAGTGTTTATGTTAGCATTTAATGTTTATGGTTTAACATTTAGGGTTTAGGGTTTTGTTTTAGGGTTTATGGTTTATGATATATCATTTAGGGTTTGTGTTTATGGATTAGTGTTTATAGTTTAGGGTTATGTTAGTGTTTAGGGTTTAACATTTAAGGTTTAGGGTTTATGTTTATGATATAACATTTAGGGTTTTATGTTTATGGATTAATGTTTATGGTTTATGGTTATGTTAGTGTTTAGGGTTTAACATATATGGTTTATGGTTTAGCATTTAGTGTTTAGGGTTTAAGTTAGGGTTTAGGGTTTATCATATATGTTTTAGGGTTTAGGGTTTAAGTTAGAGTTTAATGTTTAAGTTCTCATTTAGGGTTTAAAGTTTAGGTTAGTTATTAGGGTTTAGGGTTTGTTGTTAGTGTTTAGTGTTTATGTTAATATTTAGGGTTTGTGTTAGTGTTTATGTTAATATTTAAGGTTTAGGGGTTTGTGTTTAGGGTTAGGGCTTTTAATGTTTAGCGTTCAACATTTATTGTTTAAATTTGGGTTTGGGGTTTAGGGTTTAAGTTCTCATTTAGGGTTTAATGTTTATGTTAGTGTTTAATGTTTAGGGTTTGTTATTAGTGTTTATGTTAATATTTAGGGTTTAGGGTTTGTGTTAGTGTTTAGTGTTTATGTTAACATTTAAGGTTAAGGGGTTTATGTTTAGGGTTAGGGTTTTTAATGTTTAGGGTTTAATATTTATTTTAATGTTTGAGGTTTGGGGTTTAGGGTTTAGGATTTAATGTTTAGGGTCTAATGTTTAGGGTTTAGTTTTTATGTTAGTATTTATAGTTTAGTTTTTATGTTAGGATTTAGGGTTTAGGTTTATGGTTTAGGTTAGTATTTGTAGTTAGAATAGGAGGAAGGAAAGCGACTTACCAAAAATCAATGGGTAAGTCATTTTACACTAAAACAAGGTCTGTTTTCCATTGACTGTAATTGGTTTTCCTTTGACTTTTTCATTTTCCATGAACCAAACAGCGGAAAGTTATGAAAACGTTTTCAGGAAAACTAATTACAGGGAAACAAATAGACCCTAATTTGCATTCACAATCATCAGGGACTAAAATGTAAAGATTCGGAACAATCAAAGATACTTTTAACTAACTTACCAGCTGGCCGTATCGATACCCTTAGAGCTAGTATCGATACGCCCACAACAACACATCACCAGGATTCAAAGATAAAAGGCATGTATCGATATCGTCTAAGCCCCGTATCGATACCCCAAAACCAGTAGCATAAAACCGTATCGATACGCTCCTGTGTATCGATACGCCCATTCTATTTTGTATGTCCATATCGGTACCCTTTCTACCGTACCGATACCCACAGACCTGTAATGTCATATTTTGTTGGTTTTTCATACTTTAATCCATTCAAACACATTCCAACATACTTCTAACAAGCATACCACTTAATTAAACAGCAAACCTCAGACAAACATGGCAATTTCATCAACTAGGCATAGAGATAAGTAACATTTAAAATCTATAGGCATGCTTCCTATGCAAAAAGGCATTAAAGAGTCAAAAATCAAACCAAAGCAAAAACCAGAAAGAAAAGGTCATTTACAAGTCATAAAGGGCATCCCAAACTTGCCCAAAAACAGGGAGTTCCAAAACACAATCTCCCAAACACAAAGCATCCTCCCATTGCCAATTTATTACTAATGTATTAACGTAAAATCATACTTGAGCAAAGGATCACTCCTTGATAATTCTTCCTTGCTTTCTTGCTACCCCAAAAGTTATTTCTTTGCATTGTTGGAAAATGAGAGCGTAAGCTATAATGCTTAATGAAGGATGCTCAAAACAAACCAACACAACAATGCATTTTAAAACCATTTCTCATTTAGAAATCTCTAACTCATCATGCTCTTTCTATCTCATGCTTGAAATCATTTTCAAAGCAAAGTCCACGCCATTTAAACACCACATGTACCATCTATCTTATGCATTAGCCAAAATGCAAAGTCTCAAGGAAAAGCCTTACATGCTTGTTTCACCATAAGCATTTCTCAAAACATGATCTCATATGCATCTCATTTCATAAAAGCATTTATATTAAGGTACATGTGAATCTCATAATCAATCTCATATATTTGCATTTTAGCAACATTACTCGGATATGCGGATAGTTTGACTAAATGTCAAGTTCTACCCCGGTGGAATCTCACATCACCAGACTCTCATGGCGGAATCTCTCATCGCCACAAAGCTTGGGTGTCTCACCAAGACCTACCGTGGTGGAATCTCTCATCACCACACTCTCACTTTGAAACGGATGACACTACCCCCATTGCCCGATCGGTTTTTGGCAGTGTAATAGATCAAATCCTAATACCATTTCTAAAAATGAAGCAAGGAACTCTCCCTTTTTTATTCTTCGCGCCCAGGATTACGTCCCGGATCATTAGATAGAAATCCGAAGATGAAGAGAGAAACAAAGAATATCACTACGGTGTAAACAAAGAGTTTAAGAGTAAGCATTACACAATCTCCAAGATAATTTTTTTTTGGAAAAGAAGAGAATAGATTCCCTGTTTTTATACCACATATCCTATTTTGGTTTTGATTTTGACATCAAGAAATAAAGTGATTTCTAGAATTTCTAGAAATCGAAAAGAATTTTCATAAATTCACTTGTAATAAGAGTTGAGTTTTTCATTACAAAAAAATTTCTTTCATACCAACAATTATATGAGCACGTACGAATTTTGTATATTATAGTGCACTTCTCATCCTATTAATCGACCAATTATATCTAGTAACAATATGCTCATTTTATGCCAATATGTAACACTTTAAGCATCAAATACCCATTGTTTTCAATGCATCAACATAAAACAAATTCATCACATATCAAATGCATATTTAAAACATAGCATTTTCTCAACAACTCTATCTCTTTGAAATCAACATTCTATCTCATGGGATTTAATTAAGCCATCAAAACATTTCTCAAATCATGCATAAACAGTGGATTATCATCTATCTTTAAAACAAGAGCATAAACATGAAAATCAATAGGACAAAAGCCAAGAAATGAGAGTGGAACAACTCAAACTTACTTCCAGGTTTAGATTAGAGTTTCAAACTCAATCTAACCCCCAAACCTTGCTTTCAAGTCTTTGACAATATTTTAAAACCAATTCCACTCACCAATCATGCCTCATTTGCTTTGCCGAAGCGAAATCAAGCTTCTGAAGCTTCCGAAACTTTACCGATTGTATCCGATACAAACTCCCATGTTTATACCATACAAAAACAGGGGATTAATGCATCTCAATGCATTAAAACCACCAACAACCTCTGATATCTCGATGCACTGTCAAAGAACACCAAAACGCCTATCTAAAACAACCAAAAACACCTTCGGTTGCTTCTTAAACTTGACCCAGCCAAAATCTAACACTTTCATCCAATTTTAATCATCAATTAACATCTAAAAACAACCTAATTGCATCTATAAACCTCCAGCAACACCAAAACCACATTATCAAGCCAAAACCCCAAATCTAATAACCTAAACAACTAGAGATCCAACTTATTTCGGGGTTGTTATGATAAAATCTTTATTTCAACATCATTTAACATCTAAAATCTTGATTAAAATCAATCTCAAATCACTCAAAACAATACCCATTCGAAAATCTTGAGAAATCATCATTTAAAGCTAAATTTACCCATTTTCATCAATTAAAACTCAAAACATTGTTATTAAACATATTTAGAGAGCCAAAGACTTGAGAATTTCATTAAAGAACCTTGATTAAAGAAGTTGAACGAAATTTACCTCTAAACTTTGCCTCTTTCCTTCAAATGACAAGATTTGATGAAAGCTCTTCAAGATTGCTTTAAGGTAGATGATGAGAAAACTAAGTAAACCATTTGTAAAACAAAAGGAAATGAAAAGATGAAGATCTCCTGAACTTTAGAGAGAAAATAGAGTGTTTGGCTATTTGGGAAAATGAGAGAAATGAAGTTTACGTCAAATCTCTTTTGGATGATAAAATCCCTTTTTATTAAAAAGTATCTTTTAAATTCCTTTTTATTAAATCATTTGAAAATGGTCAAATTAAAGGAAAAAGGTTCCTTAATTAAATGGTAGATCCCTAAAGATTCTATGTTTTGGCCCCCTTTCAAAATAGTCCTTACAAAATGGTCACTAAACCAAAATCTCAATCTTCCAAAAACCATTTTCTAAAATTTCCTTTACCAAACCTTTCTTTATTCCTTTAAAAGATTTTAGGAATTTTTTCTATAATTTTATCATACCCTGAACTACGTTTTCCTTGAACCGCTCCCCAAAACTCAAATATCTAGTTTAAGTTCTACAAACCCCGAACCAACGTTTAAAGCTTCTAGGCCCAAAACTCGGGCATTACTGGTAAGGAAATTTGGGTTCGATTTCTAAAGGTGTGAATTCATGTTCTTAATAAGTTAACATGTTCGTGCTTAGGAAGAATATGCGCTCTGGGTCCCTTAAGATCATTAATGCTATTTGATAGATTATAATTCTTTAGTGGTATCTAGGAAGTTAATCTTGATAATAAGAGTTAATCTTTTAATGGTATTTAATTGATTATCTAACTTAGAAGAGATTGGGTTATTTGGTGGTATTCATCTAATCTAAAACCAAGCTATTTGAGATTGATGTTGATTTATCTTTTGTGAAATCTATGATCTAAGTTCTTGATTTAATATTCTGAGTTCTGCCTTGGTTAGAGTTCCATCTTATATTGAATTCTTCTTTACTTAAATTTATTTCTTCAAATCAAATCCAAAACCCCCCATTTACTTTAATTGCTTTAGTTTGTGAATTTACTTTCTTACCGCTCTCTGTGGGATCGACCCTACTTGCCGCTACTACAAATCCAAAGAACAAGTAGGTATTATTTTTTGACAGATTCGACACCCATCAAAAATTGGCGCCGTTTTCGGGGAGTGGTGTCAAGAAGCTAAGTTCACTTTTTATTTACTTTATTTTCTTTTTCTACTTTTATGCTTCGCTCTTCTTTTGCAGATAAGAATTTTTTGTTTGATCTTGATATCGACAAAATCGAAAGACGACTAAGGAAGAAAGCAAAGCAAGGCGAGCAATCGACCATACAAGAGAACACTGAAGCCGACTTGGAGAGCACTCAAGCCGAAATACCCCTTGAAACTGACAACATGGCCGAACAAACTCTTCGCCAACTTACGGCCCCCGAGATCGCTACACAACCTCTTTGCATTAATTACCAAGATCCTGAGGTACCATTCAAATTAAAATCTGGACTGATACATCTTCTTCCTACTTTCAGGGTACGCGAGAATGAGAATCCTTACAAACATTTGAAGGAATTCCATGTGGTGTGCTCAAGCATGAAACCCCACAATGTCACCGTGGATGAAGTTAAGCTAAGAGCATTTCCATTCTCTCTAGTCGATCATGCCAAGGATTGGTTGTATTACATACCATCTGGATCTATTGAAACATGGACGGACATGGCAAAGCTCTTCCTCGAAAAATATTTTCTGGTATCAAGAGCAACCAACATTAGGAAAGAGATTTGCAGAATTCAACAAAAAGATTCTGAGACGCTTCATGACTATTGGGAGCGATTTATACAACTTTGTGCAAGTTGTCCGCAACATGGAGTTTTCGACCAACTTCTCATCTAATATTTCTATGAGGGTTTATTACCCATGGGGAGAAGGATGATGGATGTCTCAAGTGGAGGTGCAATCGTGAACAAGACTCCTACCCAAGCCAAAGACCTCATCAGCATTATGGCCGCAAATTCTAAACAATTTAGTTCGGCACATGACACTCTCTCTCGACGTGTGAATGAGGTAAATGTCTTTTCCCTTGAAGATAATATTTCGAATCTAATTTCTCTTGCTCAAAAATTGGCATTAGGTAATACACAACAAGTCAATGCGTGTGGGATTTGCGCAAGTTAAGGGCATGCAACCGATATGTGCCCAACACTCAAAGAAGAAAGTACCAAAGATGCCAATGCCATTGGAGGCCCTTATAGCCAAAAGTACAATCCATACTCGAATTCATACAATCTGGGGTGGAAGGAGCATCCAAATTTGAGCTATGAGCAAAGAAGCAATCAACAATAAGGTTATGCACAACCATCTTTATAGACAAAACCACCCTTGGAGGACATCGTATACAAGCTTGTTCACAGCCTCGAGGAATTCAAACAAGAGACGAGGTCAAGTATTAAAAATCTTGAAACACAAGTAAGTCAAATTGCCTCATCTCTTAGTCAATCTGAATCTCGAGGTAAGTTACCTTCTCAAACTACTGTGAATCCTAAACAAAATGTAAATGCTATTACTTTGAGAAGTGGCGAAAATTTGCAGGATTCTTCACTCAAGGAGGACGCCGGAAAGGAAGAAGGGAGACCAAGCAAACCGACAAAATTTTGGCAAACCCATTTTCCTGAAAAAGATGGAAAATCGCACAAGACCAAGCAAGAGAAGGAAGATGATGACACAAGTAAGGTAACTCAACCTATCGTTGTTCAACCACCCTTTCCTCAAAGGTTCTCTAAGGCTAAGAAAGATGAGCAAGAGAAGGAAATTCTTGAGACATTCCGCAAAGTTGAGGTAAATATTCCATTGATTAATGCTATAAGACAAATCCCTTGCTATGCAAAATTTCTCAAAGAATTATGCACAAATAAGAGGAAGTTGAATGGTAACAAAAAGGTGAGAATGTGTTAGCCGTTCTTAAATGGAAACTCCCTGAAAAATGCAAGGATCTAGGTATGTTCACTATCCCTTGTCAAATTGGTAGCATCAAGATTGAAAAAGACATGTTAGATTTAGCAGGATCTATTAATGTTATGCCATATTCTATATAGTGTGCTAACAATATGGGTCCTCTTAAAGATACTTGTGTGATTATACAACTTGCCGATAGGTCGAATGTCTATTCGAAAGTAATCTTAGAGGATGTTTTGGTGCAAGTGAATGGACTTATATTTCCCACTGATTTTTATGTTTTAGATATGGAGGAAAATGATTCATCTAAACCTAATCTAATTTTGTTAGGTAGACCTTTCATGAAAACATAAAAAATAAATATTATTGTATATCATGGTATACTTACTATGAAATTTGATGGTGAATTTGTAGAATTTAATATCTATGATGCCATGAAACATCCAGAAGATGTATCATTATTAATTGCTCTAGATGTTCTTGAACCTTTAATACAGGAAACCTTCCAAAATCTTGAAGATGGAGTTTATGATGATAGCGAGGAAACACAAACATCCATTGATCAAGAAGAAGAATTTATGGCAATATCAATTGATGATTATGATAAAATTTTACCTTTGATCTTGTAGGCACCAAAACTTGAACTGAAGATCTTACCGAGCCATTTGAAGTACGCCTACCTAGGTCCGGAAGAAACGCTACTAGTGACCATATTTAGTAAACTAAGCATGAAAGAGGAGGCGAGACTACTACAATTACTTGGGGAACACAAATCGGCCATAGGATGGATGATTGCCGACATACAAGGGTTGAGCCCTTCCTTGTGCATGCACCGAATATTACTAGAGGGAGAGAGCAAGCCCTCACGGCAAGCCCAAAGAAGATTGAATCCACCCATGATGGGCATAGTGAAAGAAGAAATCGTGAAACTACTGAAGGCGGGGGTAATATTTCTTATATCAGATAGTAAATGGGTAAGTCCAATTTATGTGGTCCCAAAGAAAACCGGAATTACATTGGTTGAAAACCAAGATGGCGACATAGTCCCTACTAGAGTTCAAAACGGATGGAGGGTGTGTATTGATTATCGAGAATTGAACAAAGCAACAAGAAAGGATCATTTTCCTCTCCCGTTTATCGACCAAATGCTTGAACGATTAGCGGGTATGTCCCATTATTGTTGTTGAAATGGATATTTGGGTTTTTACCAAATACCTATCGCCCTACAGGACCAAGAAAAGATGATGTTCATGTTGAGTGTGTAAAAGTTCTATTATTTACACCCTTTTTAACCCATATTTCTGCTGCATTCAAGCATCATTGCATTGCATTTAGGTTAGTTTTCAATAAAACATCACAATTATATAAAAGGCACGGATTCTACTAAAAGATGGCTATTTTTGCAGGTATCTGTCATAGTAGAAGATGAAGGCAGGCGCAGGGCAGAGAAGCAGGAGAGCGAAACTGGACAAGCAGCCAAAGAAGACGAACCTGTCATGGACCTGTCGTGACAGCATGGTGACAGCAGATTTATGAAGAGGAAAAGTCAAGTGGACCTCGATAGATAGAGAAAAATCTGCTCGTCTGTCGTGTGAAAGCCAAATATTTTTCCAAGCCCCGGATCAAAAGATATGTCAAGCCAAAGCTCAAGGAGGAGAATTTCCATGAAACAAGGAGGCGGCTGGAAAGTAGGAGACTTTAGAGATTTAGTCTTTATTAGAATCTTACTTTTAATTAAAGTTGTAATCCTTGTTACCTTAGAATACTTGAGCCCAAAGCTTATATAAGGGCATAGTTTTGACCTAGGAGGGATCATCCCTCATTCTACCCCATAACCGAAACCAAAAACCCCCTGCCGTTTACCTGTCACCGATATGTTCTAAATTCCCCCTAGGGCTACGGGTTGTTTTGTAAAGTAGTTGCAAGGGTTGCTTTGTTTTAGGATTTTTCAAGTTCAATAAAATAAACTTCAAGTTCTTTTATCTTGGTTCTAATATCTTACAAGAGCATCGGGAGAGCATTGTGAGGTTATCCATTTACTTAGCATCGGGAGAGTTAAGTATACGAAAGAGATAAGAGCGCGTTCTCTAGTTTATAGTTGAACCATCTCGTGCCTAGGGATAGGGCGAGGTTAAGTGGCTAAGGAAGAATTCATACACATCGGTGTTCATCCTTCGATTCACGCCGGGAGGTATCATCAAAGACGTGATCATCGACAGACTTGTGCCTAGGGATAGGGCAAGGCAGATCTGGGATTCTTGCCAAGCTTGAAGTACGGAGTTGGTGTTTGCTGCCGCGACAGCCAACGGACAGACGCCGCGACAGGTGCTGTCGGCGACGGGAGCGACGACAGAACTGGAGATCCTAAGCAATTCAATACCTGCACTACTGAGCAACTCAATACCAGCCCTTTCTCTCTATCTTGATTTCTCAATCCTTTATTTTACGTTTTTACCTTATTATTCTCGTGACAACTCTTAATTATTTCCTTTACTTTCGTGCAGTAAACAAGGTGAAGTCATTAGCCCAATCCCTGTGGAGACGATATCCGATACTTCGTATCACTTTACTACTTGCGTCGTGTACACTTGCACTACAATTGCGATAGACTATTTTACACGCAACAGTTCACATGCCCATTCGGATGCTTTGTATATCAATGCATGCCATTCGGGTTGTGCAATACTCCTGATACTTTTCAGAGATGTATGGTGAGCATTTTTTCTGATTATGTTGAAAATATCATTGAATTTTTTATGGATGCTTTTACCGTCTATGGAAATTCCTTTGATGCATGCTTGGGTAATCTTGAAAAAATCTTGAGAAGATGCTTAGAAACCAACCTAGTGCTCAACTATGAAAAATGTCACTTTATGGTCCTCCAAGGAACTATCTTAGGGCATATAGTATCATCTCGAGGAATCAAAGTATATAAATCTAAGATAGATATTAATTTTTCATTACACTACCCCACAAATGTGTGGGAAGTTCGTGCTTTCCTTGGTCATGCATGTTTCTATAGGTGATTCATAAGGGAATTTTCCAAGATCTCCATACCACTTTGCAAGCTTCTCCAAAAAGATGTGGAGTTCAATTTTGATGAACAATGCAAGCAAGTGTTCAACATATTAAAAGAAGCTTTAACCAACGCACCGATAGTCAAGCCACCAAATTGGAACTATTCATTTGAGATAATGTGTGACGCAAGCGACCATACGGTAGGGGAAGTATTGGGACAAAAGATAGATAAATCCTCACATGTGATCACATATGCCTCCAAGACGCTAGATAGCGCCCAAGCCAAATATTCGACCACCGAGAAAGAGTTATTGGATGTGATCTTTGCACTTGATAAATTCTAGTCCTACCTATTGGGTGTAAAAGTCATTGTGTACACCAATCACCCAACCCTGAAATACTTATTCACGAAGAAAGACTCAAAACCTCGACTCATGAGATGGATCTTGCTCATCCAAGACTTTGATCTAGAAATTTGTGATAAGAAGGGAACCGAGAATTCGGGTGGCCGACCATCTAAGTTAAATCCCCAAAAACGACGATCCTAGTCCAATCTAAGAAGAATTTCCCGATGAACAACTTTTTGTGATGGATTAAGGGAGTTACGTCTAGCCAAAGACGTTAAAGAAAGGTGCTTCTTGTGAGGCAACCCATGATTTTATTCTTAGTTTATTCTGCTTTATTTCATCTTGTTTTATTTTCATCAATAATTTTGTTTTTATGAATTTTTATGTTTTTCTTTGTTTTTAGGTACAAGGGTAGCACTCAGAAAATAAGGTGTGGTCGCGCCTTAAGAAAAAGCTCCAGGCAAAAACACTCTGAAAAATAAGGCGTGCTCACGCTTCGAAAATTTCATTAAAATTTTTGGAGGGAAATTTTTACCACCGGTGGGAAAGTTAAAATAGGTAAAAAAAATTGTGGAGGGAAAGATTTACTTTTATTAAAAGCATATCAACTTTAAATCTTTCAATCCAATCAAATCTTTCCATCTTTTACCTTTCTTCTTTCTTAAGAATTTGAGATTCTTTTTTAAAAAGAAACCATTCATTTTTTCATCTACTATTATCTTTCACAACTTCACCATAGTTCTTGTCCCACAAGAACAAGGTTTTCTATTTCTTTTTTCTCAAGGATTTTCACACACCAAAGGAATTACCTCCAAGAAATCATTCAAGTATGCCAAGAACAAAAAGTCAAGTAAGGAGGGATGAAGGAAGAGTCCTCCACCGAGAGCCACCGTCGCCGGTTCGCTTCTCCTCCTCACGTATCTGCAACTATCGTCGTGCTCCGCCTCCTCCAACTGATGCCCCATGCCGACAACCTCACCTTCACCTCTTCAAAACATAAGAAAGAGTTAGTCGGCATAAAAAGGAGAACAATCCAAGAGGTTGTAAGTACATTCATCTTGAAACTTTTTCTACTCTTGGATTGTTAGAGAAAGTAAGAAACTACTTTCGTGCAATTGGTTGGATGAACTACATGACTATTACCTTTCCGATTTATGCTTAATTGTTGTGGGAATTTTATGCTACCTTTGAGTTTAAGGATGAAGGAGATGTTGATTTCAATGCTCATAATGTTATTAAATTCCATTTGATGAACAAACATTTTTCTTCATCTATTACGAAGTTTAATCTTGCCATGGGCTTTATTACTAACGATTATGCACTATCTAATGACTATGCATCGAGCTTGTGTGACTATAGTGCAGATTTTGAGCCCACAAAAATCTTCAAAGAATGGTCGACGAGTACCTCAAGGTATAACTCGAGCCACTCGAAAGATCATGAACTCAAAGATCCGGCGCTAAAATACATCCACCGATTCCTAGCATACTCTTTCTCCAGTAGAGTGCACTCTGCAAGCATATTGAACAAAGTCGAATTTTTCTTCTTTTGGTGCATGGTAAAAGGGAGAAAATTAAACATCGGTTATTGGTTTGCATAACAACTTGCCGCCGTAGAAAATCGGAAGAGTAGACCCTTGATCCTTGGTTATTATATTTGTCATTTAGCTTTAAAAGACGACTTGCTTGCCACAAATACTAGCTTGCAGGTTGTGAGACAAATGGAACCAATTGACATCAATTGCTTAAAAACCATGAATATGCTCGATAAGGATGTAAGCGAGAATCTTGTCATGAAGTCACCATATGGAACCACGGAGGAAGCCTCCTCTTCGAAAACCATGACCACCGAGCAATGTCTTGCTCGCTTGGAGTATCAAATACGAAGAGTCGAGGTAAACCAAAGGGCATTCTTCGCGCAAGTGAAGTTCAATCTACCACACCCATACACACCCTAAACCAACACATGTCGTACAAGGGAGCACTTTTCTCCCTTCACTTTTTTAATGCTTTCTTTTATTTTCTGCATGTAGGTTAGGTAACATTGGGGACAATGCTAGGTTTAAGTGTGGGGGAGGGTTAATTTGATGTGTTGAATTTGTGCTAAAACCATGGGATATAGTTGTGTGAAATTGCATGCTTCTAGATGACTTTGATATTACTTTCACATGAAATTTTTTTCTTGAACTTGACATGTTGAGATTTTTAATAAAATTGGATCCCTAGGTAAAGATGAGATCGATATGGGAAGTAAAATAAGATTGATTAGATCTTGTTAGACTTGCAAATCGTTTCTCATGTTAATTGATTTGATAGTTGGATGGATAAAATCGGACACAACAAACCACTTTGAGAGATTTGAGCCTTAATAAGCATATATCTTTTTTGCTTTATATTTTTCTTCATTGAGTGATTGTCAAGCATGATTAGATTACGTATAGAACTTGCGATGTTTTGCATGTCGAGACCATATTGTAGGATTGAATTACTTGATATGATTAAGGCACATAGGTATGAAACTTGAGCCAAAAGCCTACATTGGTAATTATGACCATTAGAGAACCATTTTTGAGCCTAAGCCTTTTGTTTGGAAATTGTTGCGTTCGTGCAGTGACTATAAATAATACACAAATGGTGCAAGTATACATGTCGAACGAGTAATAAAGTGATGAGTGAGTATCGTCTCCACAGGGATTGTAGGTATTCACGGTTACTGTAACAATAAAGCTTGAACTTTTTGTAGGTGACAATGCTATAGTAAAAGAAATGGTGTATAATAATGCTGAAGCAAAACAGTGCAGAGAAAGATGAGATAACAATATGATAAACATGTCCCCTTTCGTATACGAAACTCACTACGAAATGACTGGCTGGGAATGATGGACAATCTAACTTAAGCTCCTCAATAATGCTAAGGCTTTTCAGCTATCTTTTATGCTAGGCGGGATTTACTAAGAATGCTCCTAAACTATCTCTAGCCAGGAACTGGGAGTCAGAAATGCTACAGCCATACCTCTCGGCGTAAACTAATAACACTCTCCTACACTTCACGTACTATACTTTTTAGCCCTTGAAACCTATCACTTATCTCTAAGGTAGGTTAGAGTATGCCTCTCAACAGTCACTCTATTGCTTATAAGGGTTCTAGGGCTAGCTCTCACGATTACTAACCCCAACATACACCTAAAGAACGGCCACTCTCGAGGCGTTTAAGGTAGGGCCTAACTTTCGAGGCACTTACAACCCTCAGCTCTTACAACTTTAAGGAAATGATAAAGCATAAGCAAAGCATAGAATCATGATAAACACTGAAAAAGCTCTAGCATGCATTAAAAAGTACTCAAAATAACATCATCCATCAAACCCAAGCCACCTAAAACAGTTCGTGGTTGGGCAATATCATCCAACGTATCATTGCGATAACATTACCAAATATAAAGATATAACAAGAAATTGCTATAGCGACAGAAAGAAGAGTAAACTCCCTCTCCGCCATGGACTGCCCGACTGTCTTAGGCCCACCGCCTCTCTCGAGGCCGGTGAGGCCACTCCTTGGAGCTTCAACGATGGAGGACACCAAGCTGGAGAAGATGAAGGTGGAAACTTCCTCTCCTTTTCTCTCTCTTCCGCCTCTCTTTCTACAACGCTCAAAATACCACACTTTGCTCCAAGCTTCTCTCCCCTTTATATAGTGGAGGCTTCTAGGGTTTGGTACCCTAAAGATGCCTTGATATTCCCAAGGAATATCCACCGATAAGGTCTGCTTCGAGGGGACAAGGGAGACAGTCTGCAGGCGGGCTCCGGCTACTGCACATGTCAGATCGTCCTTCTCTGCATGTTCACATGTTTTTGCAGCTCACGTGTATCTCACGTGCTGGCCAATGTCCACTTCCATCATGCTATAGCAATTCTCGGCACCGACTTTCTCTTAACTCCTTTCCTGCGCACCACAAAACCAAAAACCAACCTTTCAAGCAGTACCCCTTGATATGGACCAATAACCAGCAAAGATAAATATGCACCCAGAAGAAGAAAATACAACCTAAATGCAGTCTAAATGCTATGGTATGAACTCAAGAACAGGCAAATGCTATAGCAAAAAGGTATGAAAACAAGGATATTTATGCAGTTATCACACCCCTAAACTTAAGCTATTGCTTGTCCTCAAGCAATGAATAGAACAGAACAAAAAGCTACTATGGCAAAGATTTGACCTAGAGAGTTGCTATGGCAATATTTCAGTCCTCGAAAATAACTTAGGCAGATAAATATATATGTACAACCATGTATGAGATCCTTAAGAACATTCCTTAGGACTAAGATGTGTGCGTGGCTGCCTTCCTCCTATACTTAAGCTGGTGAGACAAATTTTCAAGGAAGCTCCCTAGTTATACCCTAACTATGTTCTCTAGTTCTTTTCCAATATTTAGACTCCCAAAGTTATAAGTTTTCTGTTACGAAGGGTGTCGGCTCATCACACATGCCGTCCTTAACTCTAGATAAGCAGAGAGCAAACCTCTCACCCCCGAGCTAGTAGGTAGAGTCATCCCGTGACAACTTTCATTCACTCATATGCTATAGCAAGGCTTTATTTTTTCCTTGTTGTTTGTTTATATTATATATATATATATATATTTATAGCTATAGCAAAGCGGAGTGTCCTTCTACAGATATGCTGTAGCATTTATTCATTTGTTTTAGCACAAGGTCGTCTAACTTTTCTTTTAAGATCTCTAGAGTCTACATATCAGAGTTTTACTAGGGTTCTTCCTGAAAAAAATTTCTAACAAACTTAATTATAGAAATAGAGCAGTTGTGTAAAAAAAATTTAACAACTAGATCGTAAAGTCAGTTCTACAGATCTCAACTAGTTGTGTTTTTTCGACTTTAATTCAGGCCTTAGAAATTTCGTCGTCAGACATCATAAATATGTTCATAGGCTGCCTCTAGACTAAACAGAATGCCATAGAAAAACTTTTTATTCTATTCTATAATGCATATGCTAAAACAAAATATTAACTATGAACACTAACACCCCCAAACTTGAGAAATGCAGTGTCCGCAATGCATAAACTAATCTACACTATATGCCATAAAAAATGAAGAATTGAAAAGAAAAAGGTTAGTACCTCCTGGGTGCAAAGTCTAGGTGGTGCTGCTGGTGTGGTCTATCAACGTCTCGGAGGAGTAGTGGTTTAGGTCTTCCACATCATCCAGCCTCTCGAATGAGACTGATTGAGCACTCGACGAGGGCCTGAGACATCCAGATGTGTGCTTGATGCGAGTTTTCAGTCTAGATGCTATAGCATCCTCTGATTGTGCTGGAGTTGGCTCCGTCGCGTGTGCTGTAGCAGCTTCCTTCTGAGGGGTTTCCTCAGGGACATTTGGTGTGTGCTCTGGTTCTGGGAGTGGGTTTTCTAGTCTTGAAGGTTTAGGATTGGTTGCTTTTCTGGTGCACTTTCTCTTCTTGGCTGGAGAGGTTGCTGGGTCGGTTTCTTCAACAGTAGGCTGGACAGATGGAGTTTCTTGATCTGACTGGGCAGTTGGAGTTGATGATGCTTTCTTTCGTGGAGTCTTTCTCTTTGCAGCAGATGCGACGGAGCTGGGTTCACTGGGAGACATTGTTTGTGTTGTAGTAGTGGCAGGGGCTTGCAATAACTCCATTGGAAATAATGGAAAAGAGACATTCTGATCCGGTAGGAGTTTGCTCAAGCAGGATGCTATGGCACTGTCACGATGTTGGGTGTATTTGAAGTATACCCTCTGATGTGCCTTCATCGGATTGAGCTCAGAGCTCAGTTCCTTTGTAGTTGCCACCAGTGCTGCCACTCTTGCTGCAGCAAAACTTTGAGCTCCACCCTCAAATGCTTGCTGAGGCATGTCTTCGTTAAATCCCCGGAGTTCCGTCACAAGTGCTGGGGTCAAACCTGTCTTTCCTGAAACAGATGTATCTACAAGATCGTCTATGAAGACGTCTTTCTTTTTGCACAAGGAAGTGATCAGATTAGGAAAAATAAGGGGGCTACGGGGTCGTTTCAAACAAGCATATACCCCATCCACTATTATCTTTCCTATATCAATTTGTCTACCATGTATTGTGGAATGAATGAGAAACAGTCGAGAGATATGGACGGTAGCAGTGTGTAGTGTGGGCATGAGCTTATGCCTCACAAAGTGATTCCATACCTTAGCCTCTGGTTTGAGGCGTCCTCTCTCAACATACTTGTTGTTATCCAGCACCGTTCCTTGAAAGCAAATGTCCTTCAGCACCTCCCGTTGCGTCAGTGCGTCCATTGTCATCACAAAAGAAGTGTGACGGTCCGCAGTATGTTTCAGCCCATAGAACTTGTTGATTGCTGCAGCAATAAATTTGATTTGCTCTCTGCGCACGTGAACTGTGGACTGGGTTGGACTCGTCAAGTGGGCATAAAACTCCTTCACCGGTGATGAGCAAATTTCTTCAAGATGGGCAGCAAATTTTATCCATCCATGGGTGCCGATGGCGTCCATTATGGACTGGTCGAACTGGTCTTCTTCTTTTTGAGGGTATTTAAACCCTATTTCTGGAAGAATTTTTCTGTCCTTGAGCTTTGCCCATCTCTCCTTGGCTGCCTCGTCAAAAAATTTGGGAATCTCCAGGACTGGACGTTGTGTGGGGCGGTCAGAAGTCTCAGGGGCATTTTTGCAACAGGCCATGGTGTTTTTTCTGAGAAGTTGGGAGGAGTGAATGTGTGTGGGAAAGAAAGTGGTGAGGGTTTTCTGTGTTTGAGGAGAGAATCGAAAAGGTGGAGGGAAGGTGTTTGAGTGTTTGAAGAAGGTGAGGGGACGGATGGTGAAGAAGGTGTTGGGAGTTGAAAAAGGTGGGGAAAAGTGATGAGTTAATGGGAGATGGGAGGTGATGGGGACGTGTGTCGGCTTTAAGGGAGAGAGAAAAAAATTTGAGTTAATGCATTGGTAGACGGCTGGAGAGAGAATATGGGTTTATGTGGCTAGGGTTTCTCCTCATTAAGTAGATGAATATTCTCTCTCATGCTTTTTGTATTTTTCTCTCTCTCTTTTAATTCAACTCCCCACTTTTCAGATAAAACCACATTTATCTTTATCTTTCCCATTTTCTTGCGTCCCTCCAAAATTGGATAAAAACAAAGTCCAAGTCCTTCTCCCTTTGCTACCAACCCTGCAGACAGCGTGCTCCCCTGCTGTTGTACATGGCATTGTACTAGGAAAGAGAAAGCCTTGTACTAGGATCACGTGAAAAGATATGAAAATTAAAAGCAAAGATAACACAAAACTAGACTAAAAAGAAAAGCATTATTTATGGACATGCTATAGCATAAAGGATAGGGTTGGAGATGCAAACTTTCAAGGATCATAAAGATCCAGGTATGACTTGTCTCTTAGGATAGGGGCTTCACTCTACACCTTCAGGCGCTGGCCATTGACTTTGAAAACTTCATCGTCGTCCAACTTCTTGATATCCACTGCGCCATGGAGGTACACCTTGTGTATGATGAATTTCCCGGACCACCTTGATTTCAGCTTTCCAGGAAAAAGCTTTAGCCTGGAATTGTAAAGAAGCACTTGTTGTCCTTCTGAGAAATGCCTTGGCAAAATGTGTTTGTCATGCCATTTCTTGGTCTTCTCCTTGTAAATGCGAGCATTCTTATATGCTTGGGCTCTGAATTCCTCCAGTTCGTTAAGCTCTAGCAATCTCCTCTCACCGGCAAGTTGGGCATCCATGTTGAGTTTCTTGATTGCCCAATAAGCCTTGTGCTCAAGCTCCACTGGTAAGTGGCACTCCTTGCCAAATACAAGCTTAAAGGGTGACATGCCTAAAGGCGTCTTGAAGGCTGTCCTATATGCCCAAAGTGCTTCATCCAACTTGGGGGACCAATCTTTTCTCTTAGGATTCACCACCTTCTCCAAGATTTGCTTAATTTCTCGGTTGGAAACTTCAGCTTGTTCGTTTGCCTGCGGATGATATGCAGTAGCAATCTTATGTCTGACTCCATAGCGATGTAATGCTTTAGCAATAAGCTTGTTGTCAAAGTGAGTTCCTTCATCACTGATGATGGCTCGAGGTGCTCCGAATCTAGTGAAGATGTTCTTGTGAAGAAACCTCATGACTGTCTTGGAGTCGTTCCTTGGGGTGGCAACAGCTTCCACCTATTTTGACACGTAGTCGACTGCTAGCAAAATATATAGATCTCCATATGATGCAGGAAACGGACCCATGAAGTCAATTCCCCACACGTCAAAGATTTCCAGTTCCAGAATATTTTGCAGCGGCATTTCGTTCCGTCTAGAGATGTTCCCCGTTCTTTGGTATCTGTCACAAGTTTTGTAGAACTCGTGTGCGTCCTTAAAAAGTGTAGGCCAAAAGAAGCCTGCTTGAAGAACTTTTTCAGCATTTCTCTCACCACCAAAGTGCCCCCCACATGGTGATGAATGACAGTGGTACAGAATGCTATGGTATTCTTCTTCTGGAACACATCTCCTTATAATCTGATCAGGATATTGCTTGAAAAAGTAGGGTTCATCCCAGTAGTAGAATCTTGTATCATGTCTGAATTTCTTGAGTCCTTGGCTAGATAAATCAGGAGGCAAAATACCACTAACAAGATAATTAACAATATTAGCATACCACGGAATTGTTGTAGCAACTAACAGTTTCTCATCAGGGAATTCCTCCTTAATTTCAGTTTCACTACCTTGTGTGATAGCATTTTCTAGCCTAGATAAATGGTCAGCTACCTGGTTCTCACATCCTTTCCTATCTCTAACCTCTAAGTCAAATTCCTGAAGCAAGAGTATCCACCTATAAGTCTAGGTTTAGCATCCTTTTTAGTCACTAAGTACTTAATAGCTGAGTGATCGGTATGAACTATGACCTTAGTTCCTATCAAGTATGATCTAAACTTATCAAAGGCAAATACTACAGCAAGCAATTCTTTTTCAGTAGTGGTGTAATTGATTTGTGCATCATTCAAAGTGAAACTAGCATAATAAATGACATGAAAGAGTTTACATCAGCGTTGTCCAAGT
Source organism: Hibiscus trionum (assembly GCA_030270665.1). Lineage (NCBI taxonomy): Eukaryota > Viridiplantae > Streptophyta > Magnoliopsida > Malvales > Malvaceae > Hibiscus > Hibiscus trionum. Next base: position 4,060,100 of record BSYR01000046.1, read on the forward strand.
GTTGCACCAACGTCGTAGTCACTTGCATCACACATCAGCTCAAATGGCTCGTTCCAATCAGGTGGAATGACAACTGGTGCTGAGATAAGCTTCTCCTTCAGTTCTTGAAATGCGTTATGGCAATCTTTGTCAAACAAAAATGGTTAATTTTGTTGTAGCAAACTACATAGCGGCTTTGAGATCTTTAAAAAATCTTTGATGAATCTCCTATAGAAGCCAGCATGCCCTAGGAAGCTTCTTACTCCCTTGACAATAGTGGGGGGTAATTTCTCAATGACCTCGACCTTTGCTTTGTCAACTTCTATCCCTTGCTTCGAGATCTTGTGGCCTAAGACTGTTCCTTCCGTTACCATGAAATGGCACTTTTTCCAATTGAGCACCAAGTTAGCTTCTTCACACCTCTTTAGGACCTTGGCGAGAATGCCCAAGCATGTGTCAAAGTTATCTCCGGAGACCGAGAAGTCATCCATGAAAATTTCTAAAAAATCCTCGACCATGTCTGAAAAGATAGCCAGTATACATCTTTGAAAGGTTGCTGGAGCATTGCAGAGACCAAAGGGCATTCTCTGGAAAGTATAAGTTCCATAAGGGCATGTGAACGTCGTCTTCTATTGGTCTTCGGCTGCTATAGCAATCTGATTGTACCCAGAATGCCCATCGAAGAAGCAGTAGAATGCTTTGCCCGCTAGTCAATCCAACATCTGATCAATGAATGGGAGAGGAAAATGGTCCTTCTTGGTGGCCTTGTTGAGCTTCCTATAGTCCATGCAAATTCTCCACCCCGTGAAGGTTCTAGTAGGTAGTAGCTCATTCTCCTCGTTGCTTACCACGGTCACGCCTCCCTTCTTCGGTACACATTGCACTGGGCTGACCCATGAGCTATCGGATATCGGGTAGATTACTCCAGCATCCAGCCACTTGATTGTCTCTTTCATCACTACTTTCTTCATAATTGGGTTTAGTCTCCTCTGGGGCTCAACTGAATTGTTGTGACAATCATCAAGCAAAATTTTGTGCATACAAATAGCAGGGCTTATACCCTTCACATCCGCCATAGTCCACCCTATTGCTTTTTTATGATGTAACAACATATTTACTAAACTAGTTTCTTGCTTAGGTGTGAGACTAGATGAAATTATCACAGGCAAAGTTTCATTGCTCCTTAAGTAGACATATTTAAGATGCGATGGCAAAGGTTTCAGTTGTAAAGAAGGTACATGCTCAAGGGAAGGTTTAGGAGGTACAAATTCTGAAAAATCAAGAGGTTCAAAGTGCATACCTAGTCTAGCCTCGAGTCGACTAGACTTCTCCAGTTCCCTTGAGAGCTCTTCTTGGTCAGAATCATCATCTTCGCAGAGTGCTTCGAACTCCTCCATTTTCATCTCATTGCTACAGCAAAACTCATCAATCATATTATGTGCTGTAGCATCTACATATTGGCATACTCCTGGGTTGTCTGCATACTTGAGGGTGTCATGTATATTGATCGTGACCGTCTAATCAGCCACTCGCATCGTGAATTCACCCTTCTCACAGTCGATCAGAGCTCGCCCGGTGGCTAAAAATGGCTACCCAAGATAATGGGTGTGTTGCTGTCATCTTCACAGTCTAGGATTAAGAAGTCGAATGGAAAGATAAATTTGTCCACTTTTACCACAACATCTTCAACTCTCCCTTCTGGACGAACATGAGAATGATTGGCTAGTTGTAGCACAACCTTGGTGGGCTATGCCTCTCGAATTCCCAGTTTCAGAAAAATCGACTTGGGCATTAAGTTGACACTTGATCCCAAATCACAAAGTGCTCTTCCAACAAACTTGTCGCCAATACATGGGATAACAAAGCTACATGGGTTCTTCTTCTTAGGCGGCAGCTTGCTCCACATAGAATAACATTCTTCTGCTATTGTGACAGTCTCTTGTTTCTCGACCTTCCTCTTTTTCGTGACTATATCCTTGAGGAACTTAGCATATGTTGGCATCTGATCAATGGCCTCCAGAAATGGGACATTGATATGTAGTTTGTCCAGGATATCCACAAATTTTTAGAACTAAAGGTCTTCTTTTTGCTTCTTGAATCGTTGAGGAAAAGGAGGTGGGGGTCTAACTTCATTTGTCTGAACTGGTGGAGTTGCATCTTTTGTTGTAGCAAAAGCAGGCTTCTCCTCCGGTGTTTCTTTTGCTATGGCATCCTCACCCTTCTCTTCAACTGGAGGATCTTGTAAGTTCTTTTCTTCCTGACGCAAGTTGGGCTGAGAGTACTCCTTCTCGTTTCCCCCAAACTTGTCTTCCTTGCTAATTTCCTTGCCACTCCTTAATGTGAGTGCGCTGCATTGCTCCTTGCTATGGTGCTTAGTGGCTTCAGTGTCACTAGGCAGACTTCCTTGTGGACGTGCATGCAAGGTTTGAGCTATCTGACCAACTTGTGTTTCTAAGGCTCGGAGAGGTGAACTATGGCTTTCCAATAAAGCTCCTTGATTTTTGATGTTTGTTGCATGATCCTGTAGCAAAACTTTCGTGGTTCCCATAAAATCTTTTGTCATAGCCATAAATTCTTTGAATGTAGTCTCCAGTGAACTATTCGATGAAGATGCTGCTCCCTTGTGACCTTGTCATGGCATCATCTGGTTAGAAGATGGTGCTTCGATCAGATATTGTTGTGGCGCTAACTGAGCAGAATTACTATGCCCTTGATTACCCCAACTGAAATTTGGATGATGACGCCATCCTGGGTTGTAGGTATTGGAGTATGGATTTTTGTTGCGGTTATAATTCCCCACATAGGTGGCTGACTCTTGATTGTCAGGGCATTCACTCAGATGGTGATTGCCATCGCATCTGAGACATGAGGTTGCGGACTTCACTTCCTTGACTTCGTTGGGACGTTGGAGGTTCTTTAGCATATTTGTGATAGCAGCTAACTGGGTGGCTGCTGAGTCATCGTCTTCACTATCTTGAGCTACTTGGGTTCTCCTCCTTGTTCCAAGTCTTCTGGTCGGAAACTGGTAATCATGGTTGGCTACCCTATCAAGAATGTCAAATGTTTCCTCCGGTGATTTGTCTAACAAGGTCCCATTTGCTGAAGCATCTAGCATCATCCTTGTAGGAGCATTTACTCCATTATAGAACATTACAACTTGGGTCCAGTCATGAAAACCATGATTTGTGCACTTCCTCAATAATCCCTTGAATCGATCCCAACACTCATACTTGGATTCGTCATCAGCTTGACGAAAAAAAGCTATATCATTTCTCAACTGAGTGTTTCTATTTGGTGGATTATACCGTAGCAGAAAACTTTTGCATAGATCTGTCAAGTCTCCATTGATCCAGCTAGCACTCCACTTAGCCATGCTCTAGTACGATCACGTAAAAAATATGGAAACAGTTTAAGCTTTAGCACATCCTCGTGCACTCCTTACTGTCTGAACGAGTCACAAACTTCCAAGAAAGCACAGATATGTTGTCTTGCATCTTCGTGAGGCATACCTCCAAACTGACCAATAGTGTTCAACATGTTAAACATAACAGGTTTAAGCTCGAACTGGGCTGCCTGGATTTCTGGAGCTACTATTTCGGGATAGAGATCGTCCAAGATAGGAGCTAAATGATCCCTAATAGCTCGTGGTCGAGCTGCTGCTCCTTGGCCATTTGCCATAGCATCTCCGTTACCTTGAGGTGGTGGTGGTATTTCTTCATTCATGTTTCTAGTCTCTTCTCATCGAACACGTCTCCTCAGTCTCAAGAAATGTTCAATCTCAGAAATAGGTGATTGCAAGGGTTCTCTAGGTCGCCTTTTGGTCATAGACTAGCAAGACACCTGAAAAGAAAAACGAAAAACCTAAAATAAGATTATACTAAAACAAAAAGGACAAACGATAAAAACAAAAACCGTAAACAACCAATTGCCAATCCCCGGCAACGGCGCCAAAAACTTGTTGCGTTCGTGCAGTGACTATAAATAATACGCAAATGGTGCAAGTATACACGTCGAACGAGTAATAAAGTGATGAGTGAGTATCGTCTCCACAGGGATTTGAGGTATTCACGGTTACTGTAACAATAAAGCTTGAACTTTTTGCATGTGACAATGCTATAGTAAAAGAGATGGTGTAAAATAATGCTGAAGCAAAACAGTGCAGAGAAAGATGAGATAACAATATGATAGACAGGTCCCTTTTCGTATGCGAAACTCACTACGGAATGACTGGCTAGGAATGATGGACAATCTAACTTAAGCTCCTCAATAATGCTAAGACTTTTTAGCTATCTTCTATGCTAGGCGGGATTTACTAAGAATGCTCCTAAACTATCTCTAGCCAGGAAACTGGGAGTCAGAAATGCTACAGCCATACCTCTCGGCGTAAACTAATAACACTCCCCTACCCTTCACGTACTATCCTTTTTAGCCCTTTAAACCTATCATTTATCTCTAAGGTAGGTTAGAGTCTGCCTCTCAACAGTCACTCTATTGCTTATGAGGGTTCTAGGGCTCATTCTCTCGATTACTAACCCCAACATACACCTAAAGACAGCCACTCTCGAGGCATTTAAGGTAGGGCCTAACTTTCGAGGCACTTACAACCCTCAGCTCTTACAACTTTAAGGAAATGATAAAGCATAAGCAAAGCATAGAATCATGATAAACACTGAAAAAGCTATAATATGCATTAAAAAGTACTCAAAATAACATCATCCATCAAACCCAAGCCACCTAAAACAGTTCGTGGTTGGGCAATATCATACAACGTATCATTGCGATAACATTACCAAATATAAAGATATAACAAGAAATTGCTATAGTGACAGAAAGAAGAGTAAACTCCCTCTCCGCCATGGACTACCCGACTGTCTTAGGCCCACCGCCTCTCTCGAGGCCGGTGAGGCCACTCCTTGGAGCTTCAACGATGGAGGACACCAAGCTGGAGAAGATAAAGGTGGAAACTTCCTCTCATTTTCTCTCTCTTCCGCCTCTCTTTCTACAGCGCTTAAAATACCACACTTTGCTCCAAGCTTCTCTCCCCTTTATATAGTGGAGGCTTCTAGGGTTTGGTGCCCTAAAGATGCCTTGATATTCCCATGGAATATCCACCGAAAAGGTCTGCTTCGAGGGGACAAGGGAGACAGTCTACAGGCGGGCTCCGGCTGCTGCACATGTCAGATCGTCCTTCTCTGCATGTTCACATGTTTTTGCAGCTCACGTGTATCTCACATGCTGGCCAATGTCCGCTTCCATCATGCTATAGCAATTCCCGGCACCGGCTTTCTCTTAACTCCTTTCCTGCGCACCACAAAATCAAAAACCAACCATCCAAGCAGTACCCCTCGATATGGACCAATAACCAGCAAAGATAAATATGCACCCAGAAGAAGAAAATGCAACCTAAATGCAGTCTAAATGCTATGGTATGAACTCAAGAACAGGCAAATGTTATAGCAAAAAGGTATTGAAACAAGGATATTTATGCAGTTATCAGAAATTAACCACATTACAAGCCTAATTCTTTTTTTTTTGTTGATTTCCCCAATTTGCACCCGAATTTGGAGAACTACACACTTTCCTTACTTGAAAAAGAGAAAAATCAAGCAAACAGAAAAAGGAAAGGGAGAAATTTCCAAAAAGTAAGGAAAAGAAAGAAAAATAAAAAAGAAAATTGTCTTGTTTGATCAAAAAGAAAATTCAAAGAAAAGAAAAGACAAAAAGTGTGAAAAATTGAGTCCTTGTTTCTCCCAAAATTAAATTATGCAAAAGCTTGATACAAAAAAGAAAAAGGAGTGTGAAGTTCTTCAATTCAAAGAGCCCAAAAGTTTTTATCATCATACATTTTCCTAAGCCCCGTTACAACCAATTTAAAGGCCTTTTGATCTACTGATTCATCCTAGCTAAGTGGTGGAGAATTGATATATTTTCAAGCTTATGGTAAATAACTTTTCATACTTTGACTTGAGTGTTGTTGTCCCTTAAACACTTTGAGTGGCTAAACCCTATTTTCACCTATAAATAGTGATCAAAGGGCGAAGGAAAATTATCTTCAATCTCCAAGTAGCTGAAACCCTATCCCCTCTCTTGTAGCCATCGACCACCATGAGTGAATAAACCCCTCTTTTCTAGTAAAGTGTAGTTGCAAGGATATTATTTCAAGTTTTTAGTAAGATTTCTTGTTCCCAAATTATCTTCATATTTACTCAAGTATTTTCATATCTTTTGTGCTTCATCCTCATATGTATGTTTGGTTAAATATACGCTACAACCAATTCAATGGTATTTGATACAAGTGGTAAGGAATTTCGGGTTCGACTTCTAAAGGTATGAATTCATGTTCTTAATAAGTTAACGGGTTTGTGCTTAGGAAGAATATGTGCTTTGGGTCCCTTAAGATCGTTAATGATATTTGACAGATTATAATTCTTTAGTGGTATCTAGGAAGTTAGTCTTGATAATAGGAGTTAATCTTTTAATGGTATTTAATTGATTATCTAACTTAGAAGAGATTGGGTTATTTGGTGGTATTCATCTAATCTAAAACCAAGCTATTTGAGATTGATGTTAATTTATCTTTTGTGAAATCTATGATCTAAGTTCTTGATTTAATATTCCAAGTTCTACTTTGGCTAGAGTTCCATCTTATATTGAATTCTTATTTACTTAATTTGCTTTCTTCAAATAAAATCCAAAACCCCCTATAACGCCCCGGTTTTGGGCCTACATGGTTTAGGCATCGATTTGGGTTAGTTGAACCTAGAATTAGAGATCTGAGCCCTTAGAAACGGTTCAGGGAACATGTTGTTTGGGATGGGATAAAATTATGAGAAAATTGCTAAAATCTTATATATATTGAAGGTTGGTAAAATCAATTTCGAAAAACGAGTCTTGGAAAGTCAAGATTTCGGAAAGTGGCCATTTTGTAAAACGTGCAAAATTGGTTTTTAAGGACTAAATTAAAAAGGTGACAAGACTTATAATCTTTAGGGATCTTACATGTGTTTAAAAGAATTTTCCCTTAATTTGACCAATTTTTAAATTGCATTATTAAAAAGAAATAAAAAGGAAAAAAAGATTTTAATTAAAAATGATTTTTGAGATCAAATGGATTTTACGTAACTTTCATTTCCTCATTTTCTAAACAGCCAAACATTTTCTTTTCTCTCAAAGATCTCAAATTCTATCACCTTTTTCTCCTCCTTTTGATTTCCTAAAAGTGATCTACCAATTTGATCAATGGAGCTTTGAAGTTTTCTTGCAAAATCTTTGTCAATTGAGGGAAAAAGCTAAGATTGGAGGTAAGAGCTGATCAACCCTCTAATCAAGGTTCTTTAATGAAATTTCCAAGTCTTGTGCTTCCTAAATATATTTAGTAATTGAGTTTTATGATTTGATTAATGAAAAATTGGTTAACATGGCTTTAATTGATAATTTTCTAAGTATTTTGTTTGGGCACTGTTTTGATTGATTTGAGAATGATTTTAAAGTTGCTTTGGACGTTAAATGATGTTAAAGTAAAGGCTTAATCATAATAATTCCGGATTAGGTTTGATCTCTAATAGTTTAGGTTGTTAGTTAAGGGTTTTTGGCTTGGAAATGTGAATCAGGTGTTGCTGGGAGTTATTAGATGTTATTGGGCTATTTTTAATTGTTCATTGATAGTTAAAAGTGAATGAAAGTGAAGGTTTATGGTTGGGCTGAGTTTAGAGAGCAATCGAAGTTGATTTCTGTTGTTTTGGATGGGTATTTTGGGTGTTTTGGGCTGAGCAACGAGATTGTTTAAGTTGCTAGTGGTTTTAATGCATTATGATGCATTAATCCTATGTTCTTGTGTGGTATAAGCATGGGAGAATACTTTGGAAATAAACGATGAAGATCCGGGGGCTTCGGACACTTAAATTCGCATCGGCGAATCTTGGTTTCACGAGTCGGTGAGTGGAAATGAGTTTTCCAGCTTTGAAACACTTTAAAGGTGGTTTTGGGAACTTAGTGTAAGCTTGAAACGCTTTACTAAGTTCGGAAGTAAGTAAAATAATTTTCTCCTTCTGATTGTGCTATTATGAGTTTATTGATGCACTTTATTTTAAATGTGTTTTACTTACTGTTTTAAAGCATGATTTAAAGTAAGAGATTTATTGTTTATGATGTCGTATTGATGAAGGAAGCACATGGTAAATGATCCTTGTATGTATATGCTTATACATGTTTTATGAAGCATGGTTTGATGCTTGGAAATGTGGCTTATTGTGAATGCTTTGAAAACAGTGAGGTTTGTGCTAAATGAGAATTATACTGGCATGTGATGTTGTGAAAAGTGGTTTATAAATGAAATCGGATATATTTAGCCAGCTATAGGATTGAGTGCACTATAAACAAGTCGCCTTGGATGTTGAGGGGTTGTGAGTGTACCGAATACTCCATCCAAGTACCTTAACGATTGAGGAAGGTGTATAGTGTCTTGTCTCTTGTTAGTGGGGTTAGACATCTACCGATGACTGGTGTTGAGGGGTTGTAAGGTACCGAATACTCCACCACGGGTGTCACAACGGTGGAGGGTAGCTCTCATGTGTGAATCTTGAGATACCGGTGAGAATGTATGAAGTGTTGGGACAACACTTGAGAATCCATGTATCCGATATGGTTTTGAGAAATGAGTATGTTGATGATCACTTGTGAGCCAATATAATTGATAGATTGTTATGAGATGTATATGGATGCATAATATGAGAATGCATGTTTTACTTTTTAAGCTTTGCATATGGTAGCTATGCATGGAAAGGCTTAAGTTGAGTGTTAGCAAATGGATTTGTTGTTGAGTATTTAATACTTGTTGCATGATGTTTAACATGCTGATTTTGTTAAGGAAGTGCATGGTTTTCAAAGAGGGTATGATGGTTTTCAAATGATGGAAAATGGTTTTTATGCATTGATGGTGTTTTGGTTTTGAGCACTCCTCTCTAAGCTTGTATGCTTACGTTCTCTTTTGTCCATCAATGTAGATAATTAAGTGTTTGGAGGCAGCAACTTGCAAGGGGATTGTAAGAGACTTCGCTTTGAATGTACGTTTTGGTTATGGACTAGAGTAATAAGGGCAATGAGGGATTCCATGGTTTATTTGGGTGATGTGTATGAACACCCTTTTTGAGCATGTTTGCTTTATGGTTTTATACTTGTAAAAGGCCTATATTTGATTGATTGTGCATTGGATTGAGTTTTAACTCTTGAGTGGCTCATTGGCTTGGTTGCATGCCTATAGTTTACCTTTGATGCATTTTTCCATGATTTGATGATGAATATGCCATAAATGTTTGAGGATTGATGTTTAAATATGATGTATGCATGTTGGAAGCATGTTGGGTTGGTTTAGGATGAATTTAAGTGTGAAAAACAAGCAAAAAGTGTCATTACAGACCCATGTGTTTCGGTACACTCGAGCATGTACCGAACAGTGAGCCTGAAATGGCCTAAGGGTTTCGAAACATGGAAGGTCTGTTCTGGTATGTTTTGCTACTAGAAACCCCAGTTTCGAAACACCTCAAGGGTGTTTCATTATGGACCCGTGTTCTGAGCCATGAGGACCTGTTCTAATACACCTGTTTCAATACAGGGCTAGCCTGTACTAAAACAGCTAGATGTTATGTTAGTTGTTGGAATATTCCGAAGTTCTGATTCTTTGTGTTTTGGTCCTTGAATGTTGTGGATGCAATTAAGTGAGCTTGGATGATTGTTTTAAGTTGATTTTTTATAGAGATGCATGTAACATGATTAATTTAAATATGGTAATCTAAAATTGGAGGAATCCCTTGTAATTTGATAAGTTTACAAAATGGTCCCTAAAATCGTAATTGAAAGCAATTGAACCTTAGTTGATGTTCGATTGATGTTGTGTATGTTCCAATGCTATTATAAACACTTAGGACTCTAAAGAATATCTAGATAAAATAAAACATAGGGTTGTTTATTAAGGTAAACATTCTCGATTTACTTCAATATTCCTCGTGTGACTCGTTCGGTTCGGTCTATCGCCTATGACAGATTGAGGGGTTACATTTGGTGGTATCAGAGCCAAGTTGCGAAAGAATGGGATGATGATAAGTTAATGATAAGTTGGCGTGATGAAATGGATGGTGTTTGCTATGCACGGTGAATGTTATAATCATGATAATGATGATCAAATTATAGTGATGTCATACATGATGATTGTGACGTATGTGTGAGCTGTTATATACATGAAGATGTTGTGGGCTGAATTTGAATAATTGTGATGCACGATGGTTGTGACATGTGCATTGTATTCCTTATACTTTGTTTAGGGGAAATTGGGATGCTCATTGCCTTATTACTATAGAAAAGTGTTTTTAAATTGAATTCGAAGTCTTGGATCCTTGCTTGAAGTTGGCCTGATTTCTTGTTTTTTTATTATCATGCCTTAATTATAATAGCACAATAGGACCGAGGAGAGAGCTACGTTCGAGTACAATTGCTACTGCTGGTGAGTGAGGAAATCAGGAGAACGAGGTTCTGCCTGGTGGGAATTTACCTCCTCCACATGGGGTGAGAAGCAAGTACAACATGGGCAAGTTGGTCTTGTGTTGGGTGATTTGACTCCTTTGGTTCAGGTGATGACTAGGGCATTCCAGGCTACTGTTGCTGGAGTGCAAGCACCTATTGCTGGGCAATTAGGTTTGTCGTTGGAACACTTGCAAAGTTTAAGAGGCGTTGAGTATCTTGGATTGTCTCCTGAAGCATTCGAGGCTTAAATGGCTAGTACGCTCCGGATTTTGGATCAGATGGAGTGTATTGATGCACGCAAGCTAGGATGTGTTGTTTCTTTGTTGCATAGTGATGCATACAGTTGGTGGACGATTGTGACTGCGGCTATGGAGCTCAATGAGGTGGATTGGGAGTTATTCCAAGTTGCCTTTAAAAAGAAGTATCTAGGGGTTAGATACTTGGACGACAAGAAGCGTGAGTTCATGTCCTTGGTGCAAGGTAACATGACAGTGGCTGAGTGTGAGGTCCAGTTCGTACGTTTAAGCCAGTATACTCCCGAATTGGTGTCGAGTGATAGGCATCGATGTGATCGCTTCCGTTATGGCTCAGTGCAGGAGGTGAAGACTTTCATGCTAGCCTCCTACTATACATATTTTGATGTGTTGGTGACGCGAGCCAAGGATATCGTGCAGAGTTTGGGCTTGTCCTCTCGCGTGGGTGGCTCTAGCTCAGGTAAGAAAGCTGCGAATTCTAGTCCTAGTGGTGGACAGTATAAGAGGCATCGTGATCGTAGGTATCGGCCTGAGGCGAGATGAGGGAATTTTGGGCGAGGTGCGCCAGTTCAGGGTAACAAAGTGAGATCTAAACAGAATACTTGTTGGGCATGTGGATCGCGTCAGCATTTGAGGCGAGATTGTCCTCGGATGACTCGAGAAGCGTACGCTCCTGTGGCATGGGTGGCTAATTCTTGTTGGATCTGTGGATTGGCTTATCATTTGAGGTGTGATTGTCCCTTATTGGCTGGAGGTGGTCAGGGTCGAGCGCCTGTTGTTGCACCACAGAGAGGTCGTGAGCGCGATCGTGGTAATTTCTAGCGTAGGGAGGACGGAAAGAGAGCTGTAGCACATGTTGTAGTTGTTCAACCAGAGGGTGGTGGTCATGCGAGGGTCTATGCACATCGCGAGGGATGTAATGACACTAATGTGATTGCAGGTACTTTTACTTTGCAATCCTTGTCATTGTTAGCTTTAATTGATTGTGGATCTACGCATTCATACATCTTGAGTGAGCGTGCACATTTGCTTGGTATCCCTGTTGAGATGTTAGATGTGGGAATGCAAGTAACTAACTCTTTTAGTGAAACTGTTGTTAAGAAGAAATTGTTTAGGAGATGTCCTTTATCTGTTCAAGGCCATGTGTTTTCAGTTGATTTGATGGAGTTGTCTTTCTATGGTTTTTATGTAATCCTTGGGATGGATTGGTTGACCGAGCATAGTGTTGTGGTCGATTTTGATGTTAAGCGATTTACCTTGAAACTTGATGATGATTACGAAGTGCTAATCGTGGGTGAGAATGTGAAATTCTTGTCCAATGCAATTTCGTCTCTTGAAGCGAGTCATATGATGGATTTGGGTTGTGAAGCTTTCCTAGCTTATGTGATAAACCCTGGTGTAAAGGAGGTGCGAGTATAAGACATACGAACGGTATGTGAGTTTCCGAGTGTCTTTCCGAAAGAGTTTCCTAGGTTTCCAACAAATAGAGAAGTTGAGTTTGGCATTGAGTTGTATGAAAATACGACTCCAATGTCAATTGCTCCTTATCAGATGGCACCTAAGGAGTTGAAGGAATTGAAAACACAACTTCAGGAGTTGCTAGATCGGGGGTTCATAAGGCCAAGTGTTTCTTCTTGGGGTGCACCGGTCTTGTTTGTAAAGAAGAAGGATGGCACGGTGCGTATGTGTATAGATTATCGACAACTGAATAAGTTGATGCTTAAGAACAAGTATCCTTTGCCAAGGATTGATGATTTGTTTGACCAGTTTCGAGGTGCTTCAATGTTTTCTAAGATTGATTTGAGTTCTGCATATTATCAACTGAAGGTAAAGGATGTAGATGTGCCTAAGACAACTTTTCGTACAAGGTACGGGCATTATGAGTTCTTGGTGGTGTCGTTTGGTTTGAAAAAATCACCGGTTGTGTTCATGGACATGATGAATCGTGTGTTCCATGAGTTTTTGGATCAGTTCGTGGTAGTGTTTATTGATGATATTCTCGTGTACTCTCATACCGAGGAGGATCATGACAAGCATTTGCAAATTGTGTTGCAAGTGTTGTTGGAAAACCAGATTTATGCTAAGTTGAGCAAGTGTGAGTTTTGGCTCATGAAAGTTTTCTTCCTTGGACATGTAGTGTCGGTCGAGGGTATCCAAGTTGACCCAAACAATATCGAGGCGGTGATGAATTGGAAGACGCCTAAATTGGTGTCAGAAATCCGTAGTTTTCTTGGTTTGGCAGGATATTATCGAAGGTTTGTGGAGGGATTTTCTAAGATTGTTTCACCATTAACTAAGTTGTTGCAAAAGAATGTTCACTTTGAGTGGACGGATGTTAGACAGCAAGCTTTCGAGAAGTTGAAGGAAGCTTTGACACAAGCTCTTGTCTTGATTGAATTGGGTAAGGAGTTTGTGGTTTTTAGTGATGCGTCGTATGTTGGTCTAGGATGTGTGTTGATGCAAGGTAGGAAGGTTGTGGCGTATGCAAATAGGCAATTGAAGGTGCATGAGCGCAACTATCCTGCTCATGATCTAGAGCTAGATGCGGTTGTGTTTGCCATGAAGATTTGGAGGAATTACCTTTACGGTGAGAAGTGTGTGGTTTACACAAATCATAAGAGTTTGAAATATCATGTGTCCTAGAGAGAGTTGAATCTTAGGCAACGAAGGTGGTTGGAGTTGCTCAAAGATTACGATCTAATGATAGAGTATCATCCTGGAAAGGCCAATGTTGTGGTCGATGCCTTAAGTAGGAAGGTGGTTGTAGAGTTGAGAACGATGTTTGCTCGGTTGAGCATATCGCGAGATGGTAGGTTGATAGCTGAATTACAAGTGAAACCTTCCTTGATTCAGTTAATTAAGGAGAAGCAGTTGCTTGATAATTCTTTGATGCCTCATGTTCAAGATATAGCGGATGGTAATGCAACGAATTCTTGTTTCAATGATGGTGGTGTTTTATGCTTTAAAAGTTGAATAGTTGTGTCGGAGGATGATGAGTTGAGGCACACTATTTTGACTGAAACTAATAGCAGTCCTTTCGCTATGCATCCTGGTAGTACGAAGATGTATCGTGCTTTGAAGGATGAGTATTATTGGGTTGGGTTGAAAAAGGATGTTATTGATTTTGTGAGCAAGTGTATGGTTTGTCAACGTGTGAAAGCTGAGCATCAGTTTCCTTCTGGGTTGTTGCAACCTTTGAGGATACCGAAATGGAAATGAGAGAGGAATACGATGGATTTTGTGTCTGGTTTGCCTTTGACCTCATCAAGGAAGAATTCTATTTGGGTTATTGTAGATCGCCTTACGAAGTGTGCTCATTTCTTAGCTGTGCATACTACATATACGTTGGATAAGCTGGTAGAGTTGTACATTGTTGAGATAGTGCGTTTGCATGGTGTAGCTAAATCTATAGTGTCGGATAGAGATCTGAGGTTTAAAGCGAGGTTTTGGGAGTGCTTGCATATAGCTTTGGGTACAAGGCTTAATTTCAGTACATCATATCATCCTCAGACGGATGGACAATCGAAGCGGGTTATCCAAGTGCTGGAGGATATGTTGAGAAGTTGTGTTATAGATTTCCAAGGTTCTTGGGGAAAATAATTGCCCTTAGTGGAGTTTACCTATAATAATAGTTTCCAGGCGAGTATACAAATGGCTCCATATGAAGCTTTGTATGGAAGAAAGTGTAGAATGCCTTTTTGTTGGGCGGAGGCGGGGCAAAAGTTGGTTTCCTTACCGGATTTTCTTAAGGGAACGACTGAGAAGGTAAAGCTTATTTTTGAACGGTTAAAAGCCGTATCGGATCGTCAGAAGTCCTATGCGGATCTAAAGCGTAAGGAGATTGAGTTTGCGGTTGGAGATCGCGTGTTCTTGAAGGTATCGCCTTGGAAGAAGGTGATGAGGTTTGGATGTAAGGGTAAGCTTAGTCAAAGGTTTATTGGACCTTATGAGGTTGTGGAGCGTGTTGGTCCTGTTGCATATCGGTTGAGGTTACCTCCCGAGTTGGAGAAAATTCATGATGTGTTTCAAGTTTCGGTGTTGCGAAGGTATATATCGAATCCATCTCATGTTATGTCTGTTGAGGAAATTGAATTGAATCCAGATTTATTTTATGATGAGGAACCAGTTGGGATTCTTGATTCTAGTAGCAAAGTTCTTCGTGGTAAGACGATTGAACTTGTGAAGGTGTTGTGACGACGTCGAGGAGTTGAGGAGGTCACGTGGGAAAGCAAGGCGGACATGTTGAGGCAGTTTCCGCAGCTTTTTCCTTAAGGTAAAAATTTCGAGGACGAAATTTCCTAAGTGGGGGAGAGTGTAACCCCCCGGTTTTGGGCCTAGATGGTTTAGGATTCGGTTTGGGTTAGTCGAACCTAGAATTAGAGATTCGAGCCCTTAGAAATGGTTCAGGGAAAACGTAGTTCGGGATGGGATAAAATTATGAGAAAAATTGATAAACTCTTTTTTAAAATATATATTGAAGGTTGGTAAAATCGATTTTGGAAAACGAGTCTTGGAAAGTCGAGATTTCGGAAAGTGGCCATTTTGTAAAAAGTGCAAAATTGGTTTTTAAGGACTTAATTAAAAAGGGAACAAAACTTAGAATCTTTAGGGAGCATACATGTGCTTAAAGGAATTTTCCCTTATTTTGACCAATTTTTAAATAGCATTATTAAAAAGAAATAAAAAGGAAAAATGCTTTTAATTAAAAAGGATTTTTGAGATCAAAAGGATTTTACGTAACTTTCATTTCCTCATTTTCTAAACAGCCAAACACTTTCTTTTCTCTTCCTTTTGATTTCCTAAAAGTGATCTACCAATTTGATCAATGGATCTTTGAAGTTTTCTTACAAAATCTTTGTCAATTGAGGGAAAAAGCTAAGATTGGAGGTAAGAGCTAATCAACCCTCTAATCAAGGTTCTTTAATGAAATTCTCAAGTCTTGTGCTTCCTAAATATAGTTAGTAACTAAGTTTTATGATTCGATTAATGAAAAATTGGTTAAAATGGCTTTAATTGATGATTTTCTAAGTATTTTGTAACCCCCTTAGCCCGGCCTAGACGGTTGACCCGAACTACAATGATTACACGGGGAAAACCAAAGTCAACCCGAAAGTCAACCTTGATTAACGACCCTTTTTTTCTTTTTAAACTTGTCTAGATGCATGTTAACCCTAAGAGTATTCTTGAGAAACATTTATGTGAAAAGCTCAGCGATCGGATATCAATAAGGGACTCAATTGCACAAAAGATAAATATTAGGGACCAAATTGTAAATTATGAAAATTAGAAGGGCTTAACTGATTCTTAAGTTATCAATATTAAATTAGTCATATTACATGCTTCCCTGTCAAATTTCACCTTAATCGGACATCTCAAACTCATGCAATTGCAAAAACAATTTCCATGACTAAAACGTAAGCTTACAAACCTCAAAACCATTCAAATCAGTGCCCAACGGTCTCCTGTTTCGAAACGGTGTTGACCGTTCCGAAACACGAGTTCGTTTCGAGACTTATTCCGAAACAGGGCTTGACAGTGGCCAAAACGTTCCGGAACGGCCTCCACCCGTTCCGAAACACCAAGACCATTATAGGCCCCTGTTTCGAAACGCTAGTGCCCGTTCCGATACGGTTTGCCCAGAAGCTGCAGATTTTGCTGGTTTTTCATACGCAAATTCATTCAATCACATCCTATTGACTTCCTAATCATGCCAACATGTCATCATACATATAAGGTACAAGTTTGCAACCTCAAAACACATTCATAGCATTAAACATGGAATATCACAAGTCTATAGGCATGCTTCCTATTTTTTTCAAAACCAAGCAATCAACCAATCAACAAAACAATCATTAAATGGCCAATTACAATCCAAAACACCAAAAGCAACATGCCACAAACTAGGGAGTCCAAAACATCTCCCAAAACCACACTTTAGGTTCCCATTGCCAAATTACCAAAACTAATAGTGTATGAAAACATCACCATACATGAGCTTAGTTTCCCTTGGACTCTTAGCTTCCTTGCTGCCCTCAAACACTTCAATTGTCTGCATTATTGGTATAAAAGAGAGAGCGTAAGCACAATTGCTTAGTGAGGCATGCTCTAATGAAACAACACAATAATGCATTTTATAAAACACTTTTAACAAAGCCTTCCATCACATAATCATCATTACTCATGCTTCATTAAAATCAACATGTCATATTGGCTTCCAAGTGATAATCCATAACCATTTACAACACAAAACACAATCGGATACGCGGATTACAAGTGTTGTCCCATACGCTTCATACACACTACCGAACACACAAGGTGGAGTTTACCGGTACAATCACAACCCCTCAACACCCGTGATGGAGTTTAACGGTACAATCACAACCCCTCAACATCACTCATCGGTAGTTGTATAACTTCACTAACGAGTACAGGGGACACACAACACAAGATCCACACACGGACTTTTAACCACCGTTGTGATCTTAACTTACTCGTTAGTGTACTTGGATGGAGTTTACGGTACAATCTCAACCCCTCAACATCCAAGGCGACTTTATTCACGATGCACCCAATCCTATAGCCGGCTAACTATATACGATTCAAGTGCTTTAAAACCATAACATCACTTGCCAATATACATCTTATAACATCAACAACTCACTGTTTTAAAGCATTAAACCAAAGCCATTAAACCTCATGCATCACTATGCATCAGTTCCACATTTACAACATATCAAACCAAGGATCTCTTACCTTGAGCATCCTTCAACATATGGCTTTCAAAACCAGCATTAACCATGCTAAAGCATGTTTTCAAAACAGAATTTAAACATGCAAATTATAAACAATGCATCAACCACATCATGGCTCATCCAAGAGAGTTTTCCGGAAAACTTACTATTGAGCTTAGTTAAGTTGCTTAGACTTAAACTAAGCTCTCAAACCTTCAAACATTTGTTTCAAAGCTGGAAACCCAACTTCACTCACCAATTCCGTTTCGCAAGCTTGCCGAAACGCCGATCAAGCCTCCGGATCAACACCACAAGTGTCTGAAGATATCTCCCCTGTTTTAAACACATCAAAGCAGAGGATTAATGCATCATCATGCATTGAAATCTTCAGCCAACACATTTAAACTCGCTGCTCTACCTAAAGCCAACATTTCGGCTACCAAACACAACCGAAATCACCTCCAAACTCCTCCAAAACTTAACCCAGCCAAGATACATCACATCTAACCATTTCTAAACATCAATCAACATCCAAAAAGAACCTAAAATCATCCTTACACCTCCAGCTATAACAGAACACCAAGATCACCTCAAAAACCACCATTTTCATAAGCAAAAACTTAGGAAATTCAACCTATTCGGGATTGCATTGATAAAACCTCATTTACACATCATTAGACATCCAAAATACATTTAAGAATCATCTCAAAATAGAGCCCAAACAATCACCACGAAATTCTTTAAGATTTCCTCCAAATCTTGAGTTTTAAGCTAAAATCAAGTTCATAACATTAAAACCATTTATAAAACTTAAATTAAGGATTGACAACTTGGGAATTTCAGTAAAGAACTTAATATTTAGAGGAGATGAACAACCTTACCTCTAAATGATGATTTCTCCTTGATTTGAGCCAATTTGCTTGAAAATCCAATGAGCAAAACAAAAGGATTTGATGTAGAATGGATTAGAAATTAATTGATGATTGAAACCTCATCAATTGGAGTGAAAATCAATGAAAAAGTTTCTGGAGAAAAGTGTTTGGATGAGAGAATTTTGAGAGAAAAAGAGATGAGAAAGTTTTAGGAAAAGTTAGTTATGAAAATCTAAAAAGTGATTTCCCTTTTTCATTTAATTAATTAAACATTAATTAAATCACTTAAATTTAAGAAAAATCTGGAGAAATCATTCTTGGGTAAATTAGCTCCTTAAAGATTCAAAGTTTCAATCCTTACAAAACAGTCACCACTGAACTTTTCAAAAATCGCATTTTAGTCACTATTTCAAAATGTTGTATTTCCAAACCTTATTTTGTAAAATTGATTTCACCACTCTCTTAAATATATTAAAAGAGGATTTTTAGATATTTTTCCATATTTTTAAAGCATCCCGAACTAGGCTTTCCCTAAAACCTCCTTTTATATTCGAATCGAAAATCAGACCGGCCCGGTTCAGACCCTAAACTTCCAAGCCCAAAATTGGGGTGTTACATATTTCGTTTGGGCACTATTTTGATTTATTTGAGAATGATTTTAAAGTTTTTTGGGATGTTAAATGATGTTAAAGTAAAGGCTTAATCATAATAATCCCGGATTATGTTGGATCTCTAATAGTTTAGGTTGTTGGTTAATGGTTTTTAACTTGGAAATGTGAATCTGGTGTTGCTGGGTGTTTTGGGCAGAGCAGCAAGATTGTTTAAGTTTCTGGTGGTTTTAATGCATTATGATGCATTAATCATCTGTTCTTGTGTGGTATAAACAAGGGAGAATACTTCGGAAGCAATCGGTGAAGATCTGGGGGCTTCGGACGCTTAAATTCGCGTCGGCGAATCTTGGTTTCGTGATTCGGTGAGTGGAAATGAGTTTTCCAGCTTTGAAACACTTTAAAGGTGGTTTTGGGAACTTAGTGTAAGCTTGAAACGCTTTACTAAGTTTGGAAGTAAGTAAAATGATTTTCTCCCTCAGATTATGCTATTATGAGTTTTATTGATGCACTTGATTTTAAATGTGTTTTACCTATTGTTTAAAGCATGATTTAAAGTAACAGATTTATTGTTTATGATTTCGTATTGATGGATGATGTACATGGTAAGTGATCGTTGTGTGTATATGCTTATACAAGTTTTATGAAGCATAGTTTGATGCTTGGAAATGTGGCTTATTGTGAATGCTTTGAAAACAATGAGGTTTGTACTAAATGAGAATTATATTGGCAAGTGATGTTGTGAAAAGTGGTTTATAAATGAAATCGGATATAGTTAGCCGGCTACAAGATTGAGTGCACTATAAACAAGTCGCCTTGGATGTTGAGGGGTTGTGAGTGTACCGAATACTCCATCCAAGTACCTTAACGATTGAAGAAAGTGTATAGTGTCTCGTCTCTCATTAGTAGGGTTATACATCTACTGATGAGTGGTTTTGAGGGGTTGTAAGGTACTGAATACTCCACCACAGGTGTTACAACGATGGAGGGTAGCTCCCGTATGTGAACCTTGAGATGCCAGTGGGAATGTATGAAGTGTTAGGACAACACTTGAGAATCTGTATATCCGATATGGTTTTGAGAAATGAGTATGTTGATGATCACTTCTGAGCCAATATAATTGATAAATTGTTATGATATGTATATGGATGCATAATATGACAATGTATGTTTTACTCTTTAAGCTTTGCATATGGTAGCTATGCATGGAAAGGCTTAAGTTGAGTGTTAGCAAATGGATTTGCTGTTGAGTATTTGATACTTGTTGCATGATGTTTAACATGTTGATTTTGTTAAGGAAGTGCATGGTTTTCAAAGAGGGCATGATGTTTTCAAATGATGGAAAATGGTTTTTATGCATTGATGGTGTTTTGGTTTTGAGCACTCCTTACTAAGCTTGTATGCTTACGCTCTCTTTTGTCCATCAATACAGATAATTATGTGTTTGGAGGCAACAACTTGCAAGGGGATTGTAAGAGACTTCGCTTTGAATGTACGTTTCAGTTATGGACTAGAGTAATAAGGGCAATGAGGGATTCCATGGTTTATTTGGGTGATGTGTATGAACATCCTTTTTTAGCATGTTTGTTTTATGGTTTTATACTTGTAAAAGCTTATATTTGACGGATTGTGCATTGGATTGAGTTTTGACTCTTGAGTGGCTCATTGGCTAGGTTGCATGCCTATAGTTTATCTTTGATGCATTTTGTCATGATTTGATGATGAATATGCCATAAATGTTTTAGGATTGATGTTTAAATATGATGTATGCATGTTGGGTTGGTTTAGGATGAATTTAAGTGTGAAAAACCAGCAAAAAGTGTCATTACAGGCCAGGTGTTTCGTTACACTCAAACCTGTACCGAAACAGTGAGCCTGAAATGGCCTAAGGGTTTCAAAATAGGCAAGGTCTGTTCCGGTACGTTTTGCTACTGGAAACCACAGTTTCGAAACACCTCAAGGGTGTTTCGATACGGGCCCGTGTTCCGAGCCATGAGGACCTGTTCCGATACACCTGTTTCAATATAGGGCTAGCCTGTACTAAAACAGCTAGTTGTTATGTTAGTTGTTGGAATATTCTGAAGTTCTGATTCTTTGCGTTTTGGTCCCTGAATGTTGTGGATGCAATTAAGTGAGCTTGGATTATTGTTTTGAGCTGAGTTTTGATAGAGATGCATGTAACGTGATTAATTTAAAGATGGTAATCTAAAATTGGAGGAATCCCTCGTAATTTGATTAGTTTACAAAATGGTCCCTAAAATCGTAATTGAAAGCAGTTGAGCCTTAGTTGATGTTCGATTGATGTTGTGTATGTTCCACTGCTATGATAAACACTTAGGACTCTATTGAGCATCTAGATTAGATAAAAAAAAATAGGGTTGTTTATTGAGGTAAACCTTTCCGGTTTACTTCAATATTCCCCGTGTGACCCGTTCGGTTCGGTCTATCACCTAGGTCGGGTCAAGGGGGTTACACCCCCTTTACTTTAATTGCTTTAGTTTGTGAATTTACTTTCTTGCCGCTCTCTGTGGGATCGATCCTACTTGCCGCTACTACAAATCCAAAGAACAAGTAGGTATTGTTTTTTGACGGATTCGACACCCATCACAAATCTCATGAACTAAAAGGATAAAATTCAATATCTCGGGGAATTCACGTTCTAGAAAACACGAGTTCTGATTCTGTATGGCCCACATCAGATGGAACTCGTTATGTGTAGAACGCGAGGTCTCATGGACCTACACAACACATGGTTAGTATTTAAAAGAAAATATGGTATTTAAATTTTATTAGTATTTAATAAGTTGTATTTTGTAATTTTTGTTTATTTGTGTAAAACAACTTTATTTCCATTTAATCCAAAAAAACTATGTTATATCGTGGTATATCTTGTTAGTTGAAATGTATCGTCACTTAACAACTTAACAACGTAAATAACATTATCATTACTTAACAATCATCACAGTTACTTAACAACGATATCGCCACTTAACAACACATTTACATTTAGTTGAAATGTATAGAAGATGAGTTAGTTTCCGTGTCATCGTAGTCTGTGGAAAAATCTGATGTTAAGTTTAGTTCTTCAATTTTTTGCTCTTTATCCAGTCGTCTATGGTAGTTACGTATCAGAACTACCTCTTCGTCTTGTGTAGACAAAGTTGCTTCTTCATTTTTGGATGAAGAAGCAACGCCAACAAATTGGACAGTCAACTCGATGTTCTTACCCTCGACACGACTGAAGCTTCTAAACATCCTTCGAAGGTCTCTAGCCTTTGATAAGGGGAACATGTAATGCGCCTCAGGGTCGAGCTCATCAACGAGTATTTTCGCCAACAAACAAGACATTTTCCGTGTTTTAGATTCGCTAAGATGCATTAAAATCAAATCATATAGCCCGTCTTTGTTGATCTTGCTGTTGAAAGATGTGTAGAAATAGGTTCTGGAATAGAACACCATTGCAGAAAATCTTGCCATATTCTGGACACTTTTGGATGTAAAAGAATGCCTGCAAATCAAATCATTTCACTATAGCTAACATGAATGGAAGCTTTTATAGGCGTTTTGAAAATTGGAACTCACTTTATGCAAGACGCGAGGTTCCTTCCATGTCAAGAATCTTTGTAAACCTTGCTTGTTGCAGGGCGCAAGGTTCCTGCCATGTCAGGAATCTCTGTAGACCTCGCGTTCAACAAAACGTGTCTGATAGGATTGAAAAAATGAAGGTCCCCTGGATTTTACAGGGAAACAACTCTCGATTCTTGGTGCTCGTATATTAGACAAAAGCACACGTTATGTTTAACACCAAACTCCCGATTCTTGGTGTAAATTGCAGCGGTTCATAGAAGACAAAGCGAGGAGAAGTGAGGCATACCAACTTAATCTGCGTGACGACACTTTCATATAAGTGTGTCAATTGTACGTTTATACGAGACTTCTCGATTCTTACATTCGATTCTTACATACTTTGAATTAATGTTGGTATACTATGACGAGGAAGTATTAATTCCTTGGTATACTATGACGACGAGATTATGGCCGATGCATCTCTCAGTGTCGTCTTTCGGTCCTCAAATACTATAAACCTAACGTTACCGAGGAAATTAACTTATAATAAATTGATTAAGGAAGTGAAGAACAATGTTCCACATGCTCGTGGAAAAAGACTAGAGTCGTTGAAGTATCGATTACCTATGACGTACAATCCAGTAACGTACTCAATATTCCCTATCGCGGACAATGGTGATGTGGAGTTTATGCTGGATGCCCACTTGCAGTATTCATTCGGAGGACCTCTGGAGCTGTATGCTTCATTTTATGATGACGATTATGATATCGTACTCTCAAATTGGCGGTAGGCGAGTTTTGACTTCGATCCTAATGCCAACGTTCAGAGCCCGACAACCAATTTGCGCAATGATTTCAACTTATTAACCATACACAGTCCACGCAACGACTTCGGTGGATCATCGTCTTCTATGCCAAGACATTCTTGCGTAGCTAGTTTTGACTTCGACTTAAACCTGACACCGAATGTTGACTTCAGTGCATCGTCATCTTCTATGCCCTGACATTCAACGTACAATCCATACAGTATGGGTGCCGGCACGTCATCATCGCAAAACTACATGATGGCGCAAGACCATGAAGCGTTTAATCCATTCGACGATTTCACATCTGGACGATATTCAACGTATATCCCTACTGAGGAGTATGTTCAACAACCTATGGGGAGACATTCTTGTGCTAGTTCTGTCGACCTTGATCTTGGTCTTGGTAATACGTTTCATGAGCGGTCTCGTGAGCGTTCTCGCGATTGACGAGTAACTGTTAAATCTGTTGTCCTAGCATTCGACGGGCCAGACCTATTCTGATTTGAGGGTTTAGAAATTTATGACGAAGAACTGATAAGGGAGCCAAGGCCTAATGGTGATGAGCAAGGCCCCTTCCCCGATGAACTAGAAGTCCTTGACAATCCCGACGACGTAGAGGAATACGACGGATTAGAGGATGTAGTTGAAGGCAACAAAGAACATGCCCGACCTACCAACGTTCCATGTCATGTTTTCCCAGTTTCAGTTTACCAGCCACTAGTACACTATTGATATCGAACCCTTCAACATTCCGAAATTCTCGCAATTCTTAGAACTTGAGTAGTACAACCGGCGTGCTGATGGTGAACTCGGTATTGGGATGACCTTCTTGAGGAAAGAACTCACCGTGGCTGCCATCAAGAACTACAACATACGCAACTCAGTTATGACGACTGTGAAGAAGACTCAACCAAATTACTATATTACGGAATGTGCCCACAAGAGTCAGGGGTGTAATTGGAGGGTTCGTGTATCATGCTTGAAGAAGCTGAACGGACTATGGCAGATCACAAAACTCCAAGGGCCTCATACGTGCACCGTCAGTAGACTAAGTCAGGATCATCCTAACTTGGATGTGCACGTGCTCTGCGAAACCTTCCTTTCACTAGTGAAGGCAAATATGCGTGTAGCGATTGCCACGTGTATTGTTGCAGCCAAATCTCAGTATGGCTACATAGTTGAGTACCACAAAGCATGGTACGCGAGGTGGCAGGCCATACAAAAATTGCATGGCCAGTAGGAGGAATCGTACAGAAACTTGCGGCTGTGGCTAAACCTAATGCACAAATTTATACCGGGAACGCTTGTGAAGCTGGACACTGTACCAACGTACCAAAATGATCGTGTCATAGGAGGAATGTGTTAATTCCACCGGCTATTTTAGACATTTCCGCGGTGCGTCAATGCATTCAAATATTGTAAGCCCACGGTTCATATTGAAGACACTTGGTTGTACGGCAAGTACACATAAATTTTGTTACTAGTGGTTGCACAAGACGACAACAGAAAAACCATTCCCATCGCTTTTGCAATAGTCAAGAAGGAAGATCTCAATTCCTGGGTTTTCTTCCTTAAGAACTTATGAAGGCATGTCCTATCTCATGTTATGCGTGAAAAAGAAGGTGGGATATGCGTTATTTTTTACAGAGGCACGTCGCTCCTATGGGCGATCGAGCGTATGGGCCCGTCTTGGCAAAGCAACCTTCTTATATTCATCACTTGTATTGTTTACGCCACATTGCTGCAAACTACTTACAGAAGTACAAGAATGATGATGAACGTCAAATGGTGCTTCGAATGGGTACGTCCTACTCCACTCCTTTCTGTTTAAGATATCTTTCTATTTATTATTCATCATTAACTACACCATATTTTTATAGGAAACTCGCATTATGTGCAAGAGGTTGAAGAGTTGTTTGAAGAACTTCTACTTAGGAACAAAGATGGCTACAACTACCTAGCTGCAATCCCGAGGGAAAATCGCTTCGATCATATGATGCTGGTAAACGATATGGTCACATGACAACGAACTTGGCTGAGGCCGTGAATTCGTCACTGAAGGGAGTGCGACATTTGCCTATCACCTCCTTTGTCAAGGTGGCATATTATTGGTTGGCTACCATATTTGCAACCTTGGGAAAGCAAGAAAAAAACTATATGAAAGGTGGCCACATAGTCCACCCAAACCTTCGCGATAAATTTCAACACTTTGCGCGATATTCAAATGTGGTGAGTGCTACCTGCTTCTCACGCAGACAACATTTGTTTCGTGTATCAGAATATTCGAGGTCGTTGGAAGGCATACAACACAACTCATACGTGGTTAATCTGCAAGATAGAACCTACGAATGCAGAATATTCCAAACATTCAAGTACTTGTGTCCGCACGCTATTGCAGCTTGTTCATCTGTACGGATTAGCTACATGCAGTACGTTGACCTCGTATACTTACTCGAAATTGTATCCAAGGTTTATGAATACGAGTTTCCTCCTATCAGGAATGAAGTTTATTCGACCGTAGTTGACGGTGAACCTATAATATGTCTAGATTTCGGACTACGACACAAAAAAGAGGGTCGTCCACGATCAACACAGATTTATTATCCTAAAGATTTAGTCGAATATCGAGGAAAAACTGGACATCTGAAACGATGTAGTAAATGTGGGAATCCCGGACACCAGAAGAACAAATATCCTAATTGCGTAGGCCCCCATATTAATTAATTGTACTTTCTTATAGTACTAATGTTATCTTAAGTAATAAGATCTCTTCGTTAAGGTTTGCAGTATTTTAGAACCATTTTAAATGTGATTATTTCACACGGTTACGAAGGTTAATTCCTATGTGCCAATACCAAATTATTTTCAATTCTTGACAACCTTTTTACACTAAATCTTACTTTTAAAATTATATTAAATTAAATGGACCTCGCTATTTGCAGAACACGAGGTCTAGTGCAATGTCAAATTTAGCAGTCCTCTGGTCCTGACACGTTGAATCTATATAGAAGTCGCATTTTGCAAAACGTGGGGCACTTCTGTATAAATAGAAATTAGGCCAGACAGACAAACGCAGTCACCGGCTTTTGCTTGCTATCACCAACCCAATATTTTTCTAAACTGTTGTTGATTACTATCATATTCGAAGAAAAAAATCACCACCTCAATGGCAACACAATTTTCGTGAAAGGGGTGTTCCATGTTTTTGTTCAAGATGAATGACAGATCACAATATCAGGAAAAAATATGGTCTTCTTAAAGTGTTGACAATCCTCTGAACGTACTTGGTGAGGTTGCGGGTAACTTATTTTTACGCCTTAATTGTGCAGGCTAGGTGAAGTCCACCGCTTGTAACCGAAGTCAAAGCTTCTACCATTGCAGTTGATGATAGGAGTGGGTTGCAACTGCAACCTTTGGGGGGACATCAAAATCCTTGACTGTCTACATCGTCAAAACATGTTTAGGAGTACAATAGGATCGGTGAAAACGTCGCTGACCTCAACCCGGTCATGTACAAGATGCCATCATTGACCAGAATTATTGGCCTAACTGCCATAATCTATTTTCTTCATTTTATGTGGCCTAACTACCATAATCTAGTTTCTTCATTTTATGTATTTGTTTGAAAGGTAATAAACTTACATTGTTATTCTGAGCCTAAAAAAGCTTGGATACTATGCCTCTAAGCTTAAGGATTACACGAATGTGACGATTAACTTCCCGAATAAACCCATTAAAAATAATTATCAAGGCATTTTACCTTTTTATTCATGCTCAAAACCAAGCTTTGGAACCATTTTCAGGACGATTTTTATACCATTTAAAATGTCTGTTATGTGCCAATATCAATCTCAAATGAAAGATAAGTTTCAATACTAGGCCTCTAACCTAAAATATTACGAAGATTATTCTAATAATAACCCGGGAAAACACCTCCAACATGCCTACCAAGCCATTTCAACTTCTTATTCTTGGACAAAAACAAGCGTTCGAACCATTTTCAACGCGCTTTTTATCTAATGTGCAATGTCTCATATATGCCAATATCGGTCTCAAATGGAAGATAAGTTCCAATACTACGTCTCTAAGCTTAAAAATTACTAAAATTATCGGGCTAATGGCACGATAAAATGCCTCGAACATGCCTATACACCCTTGTATTTCAGCCTAGATTTTGAGGACCTCGCTATGTGTAAGCGCGAGGTCCACACAGTAATTACCACGATACTTAAATGTGCCTCTTCAAAATCTTGTGGACCGCGCGTTTAGGAAACCGCGGAGGTCTTATCTAGTAATTTTAAATTACAGAATATGAAAAGGTGACCCACGTTGAACGAACCTCGCTATGTATACAATGCGAGGTTATGGTGCGTGTTTCGCAGAACGCGAGGTCGCCTTACGTGGACGATTTGGGGGTCATTTTTTCTAGATAACACTGGCTGAGGGTCATTTTCGTAAATAACTATTAAAAATGATTTTTCATATAATAATGCCACCCTTTATATTTAAACTATAAAATCTAAAACCTAATTCCCTAACCCTAACACCTTAAATCCTAAACATTAAACCCTTAGACTCTAAATTTTAACCACAAACTCTAAATTTTACACATACAACCTAAACCCATAAATCTTAAAATTGAAACGCTTGTGAAAATTAATGTATCAAAGTATTTTCCTTTTACTTATATTTCTTTTTTTTTCTTTTGTTACATATATAAAATATAAGGGTTAACTACTGGAATAGTCACTTATGTTTCCGCCCAGTATAGAGTTGTCACCGATTTTGAAAAACGACCAATAAGGTCACTTACGTTTTCAGGGCGTAAACTTTTGGTCACTCAGTCGTTTGTTGCCGTTAAACATTGACAGCTTGCTGACCTGATAGCGAAAAAATAAGGGTAAACTACTGCAATGGCCACTAAAGTTTATCCTGTGTACATTTATGCTCCTCAATTTTAAAAAATAAACATTATGGTCACTATTGAAAAGGTTTCTTTATAATTTCACCCTTGAATTTTTAAAAATTCATTTTTCAACCCTAAAACTTTACAATCAATTAGTACAATAATATAATAAAGGCTTAAATGAAAAATAGGTGCCCAAAGTATACCCTTTTTAAATTTTAGGTGCCCAAATTGCTCCTATTTAATAACTAAACTTTCAAATTACTCCTATTTTTTCACTTTGGATTATTTTATTATTATTATAACATGACATGACATGTCATTTTTTATTATTGTTAAATTAAAAATAATTTAAAAATAAACTAAAATCATTTTATTATTATTAAATTTAAAATATTTTAAAAAATATCACTTCTTAGAACAATTTAGGTGTCTAAAGTTTTTTTTTTTGTAAAAATAGGTGCCCAAAGTTTCCATAGTTATAATTTTAGGTGCCCGGTTGTTAAATGGGTGTTAAAATATTGTCAATCAATCGGTGCTTGACACGTGGCATTAATTTTATTTTTCTTTTAAATCTTTTAATGAAAAATACTCAGATTTTTCAAATTTTTATAAAATCTCAAAATTTTACAAGCTTCACAAAACAGTCCCTAAATTCCTAAAAATTCCAAAACTTTCGTCGCCGCTTTAGCCGCCGGTCGCTGCTGCTGACCACACCCACATGGTCGCCGGACCAAGGCGACCATTTTCCCTAACAAAACGTCACCAGAAACTCCCAACAGCGTGCAGCCGAACGTCAAACACGAACATCTATTTCGTGTTCGACATTCGACTGCACGTCGTTGGATGCGACGGCGTGTTAGGCGAAATGGTCGCCTTGGTTCGGCGACCAAGTGGGTGTGGTCAGCGAAAGTGGCGACAATCGACGGCGGAAGTTTGAGAATTTTTAGGGATTTGGGGATTGTTTTGTGAAGCTTGTAAAATTTTGAGATTTTATAAAAATTTAAAAATCTGAGTATTTTCCATTAAAAAAAATTTAAAATAAAATTAATGCCACATGTCAAGCACCGATTGGTTGAAAATTTTTTTAACACTCATTTAATAGCCGGGCACCTAAAATTGTAACAATCGAAACTTTGGGCACCTATTTTTACAAAAAATACTTTAGACACCTAAATTATTTTAAGAAATAATATTTTTTTTAAAATATTTTAAATTTAATAATAATAAAAATGGTTTTATTTTATTTTTAAATTATTTTTGATTGAAAAATAATAAAAAATGACATGTCATGTTATAATAATAATAATAAAATAATCTAGAGTGAAAAATAGGAGCAATTTGAAAGTTTAGCTATTAAATAGGAGCAATTTGGGCACCTAAAATTTAAAAAAGGGTATACTTTGGGCATCTATTTTTCATTTAAGCCTTTATAATATTAATGTACTAATTGATTGTAAAGTTTTAGGGTTGAAAATGAATTTTTAAAAATTCAATAGTGAAATTATAAAAAAAAAACCTTTTTAGCAGTGACCATAATGTTTATTTTTTAAAATTGGGAGCAGAAATGTACATGGGATAAACTTTAGTGGCCATTGCAGTAGTTTACCCTTATTTTTTCGCTGCCAGGTCAGCAAACCGTCAATGTTTAACGGCAACAAACAGTTGAGTGACCAAAAGTTTACGCCCCGAAATCGTAAGTGACCTTACTAGTCGTTTTTCAAAATCGGTGACCAACTCTGTACTGGGGGAAACATAAGTGACTATTCTAGTAGTTAACCCAAAATATAAAAATCTTTAGGGATAAAGCTTTAATAAGTGTTTTCGTTTGTGTTTTTCATATTGATCATTGACTTTTTATCCATATTAACCATGAATTTATTTATTTATTGTCCATTTAGCCCTGAATTAAAAATTAGATAAAAGTAACTTGTTTTAATTAATGAATAAATGTATTAATTAGCTAAAATAATTTAATTAATTAGTAGCTACAACAGTTTTAGCAATTGCAGGAGTCATTTTCATAAACAATGCAATACTACAGGGACTAATTTGAACAAAATCAAATAATAATATGGATAAAAAGAAACTCAGGGACCTATGTAGGAAAAGTAACTAAATTCAAGAACTAAAAGAATCTTTATCCTTTACATTTAATACAGTGAAAATATAAAAATTAATTTTTAAAGAGTGGGAAGATTTAAAAGAAGGTAAAATTCTCTGATTAGTACATGTATTATGTATAAGTTGTAGATTTGCGTATGTACTTTAATTTGGTATTTTTAGTCCCAATACTCTTTAAAATTTAAATTTTGATTCTGATCCAAACAATAACCGTGAAATCTTTTAAATTGAATTTTGATATCAATCCTTACATTATACATAAGTTGTAGATTTACTTCATGTTTTTCAAGTAGTTAATTTCAAACTGAAAAATTTACTCATATTATCCTCGTATTATTTATGTCAGAATTAAATATTTAAAAATTAAAAATTACGAAGACTAAAATTGACCGAATTAGTGTAAAAAGGACTAAATTCATAATTTATAAATAGTACAAGCGTTGGCTATGGAATTTGACCTTCAAAAGAATGAGAAAGCAGGTAAGATCTATGCAAAAGATCAGAAAATGATATGATTTTGCTACACTTAAATTAGTAATTAATACGCCCGTGCCAGCCTGCCAGTCAAGACAAAAGAATCCGAGAAAAATAAGAAATTAAATATTATAAATAAATAAAATAAATTAATATTGAAAAAGAAAAAATAATCTACATCGAAGGTGCTTTTGTTTGGTGTGTGTTCTGTTTTAATCACTTGATTAGAAAAATCTATCACTAATAAAATAATATTAATTTTAATTTTGATCCTAAACTTTTGAAAGTTAATTTTTCTACCACTTTCAAACAAAAACCTAAAAAAAATTCTCTCCTCTATCCCAAATCGCACACTTGTTGTTGTCATCGTTGTCCGTCTTGTTACCGTCATCGTTCTTCTTATCATCGACTTTAAATAACCCTCAGACGCCGCCTATCATTTTTCAACGAACTAAAATCAAATAACGAAAGCTTTCTTTCTTCCTTTCTTATTCATGGTTTGGATTCCTTAAAAAAACTCCAATATTTCAAATAGAAACTCAGACCTAAATCGTTCGATTTTTCGTCGTTATCCGTATGATAAAGTTCGTTTCAGAGTATGTTGTGTTCATGTTTATGTTGAGAGGGGCAAGGGTGATTCGATTTAGGTGGCCAATAGTCGTGAATCGTGTAGTTGGCTTGTGATTTCAACTGTGTCGAGGGAAACACGTAGAAAAAATGTTAAATTTAGACAATAATTTTAACTATGCATGTGATGATAAAGAAGATTGAGATTAAGGTTTGGACAAGAAGTTGATGGCAGAACAACGACCGACGATGACAATAACATGCGACGATTGGTGGCGGCTGAAAGTAGCAGTATCTATGGATGAAAAGATTAAAATTTTTAAAATTTTTGTTTGAAAGAAATGGAAAAAAAATAAACTTTCAAAAATTTAGGAGTTAAAATTAAAATAAATATTTGTTATTAACAAAAGCTAACAGTTAGGTGACTAAAATAATAACAATAAAAACCATAAGTGGTCACTTTATTATTATTTTTTCAAATCGAGTGACTAAAACAAAATACACTCCAAACAAAAGAGATCTCAGCGTAGATTACCCAAAGAAAAAATATAAGCGAATAAAAAGCAGAGGGAAGTAGATAAATAAAATAAAAGAGGAAAGAGTCCATGGCAGCAACGGCGACAATTCCATAAACTGAACCAACAGCGACGTTACAAAGGCAGCCTCGTAAAATATGAGGAATCCAAATCACTAGCATTTCGAAGCTGTTTGTTTCTGTTGGTTATGCGATCTGTTTGGTGACGGAATCTGGTCTTTAGGGTTGATTTTTGATCGGATTTTTTAGTTGAGATCTTGTTGATCGGAAGATGGAGTCGATGATCGAACTGTGCGACATTATAGCGAAAAATCCGGAGAAATTTAGCGATAAAATCGCCTGGATTTGCGGGAGGTGTCCGCAGTCGGAGCTGTTACTGAGCGGATCGCCTCGAGTTTCACGGTCTCACCTCAATGCGGTGCTTGTTGTGGCGCGATTGCTGTCTAAGTGCCCTAATTCCACGGATAACCGGCCCAAATCGGTGATGCTAGAGTTTATTCGGGCTATTCCGGCGTCGTTTCATCGTTCCTTTTGGCCGCAGTCGTACAACAACGACTCAATTGCTTCATTTTTCGCCGATTTCTTGAAATACGTGTCTGAATCTGCTGATTCGTCTCCTGATTTTGGTTTGGAGATCGCCGGGCTGGTTGGGGAGGTAGTTACGGCGGCGGTTAATAACCATGATACAAACAGCAATGATCCGGCGATTTCTAGGGCTTTTTTGTTGGCTTTATCTCAGAATTTTCCCCCTGTTTTGCCGTCCGACGCTGATAACTTGATAAATTACCTTTTCGATCAGTTGGCTATGTCAGTTCCGGAATCACCGAGGGAGCTGATTACAGGAAGCACGGAGACATCGTCTTCTCAAAGTTCACCTTTGAGCGTCAAGCATTTTCAAGGCATTGAGGTTTCAAGCCCGGCCAATGACTCATCCAGAGGGTCATTGATTGCAAATGGTGGCGGGGCTATGTTTAGGCAACAAGTTGCTTCCTTCGAGGAGGAGTCAGTGGAGAGCATGGAGAAGCAAGAAATTGCTTTTAAATTGATTTCTCATATTTTGCACAAAGTAAATATTGATCAAAAGCTTTTGGTGCAAGTGAGGTTTATTGCGAAGAAGCAGCTTCAGTCTATGTCTGCATTTCTAAAGGTAAATGCCAACTGACATCTTGTGTTTTTTTAGTTAAATTTAGTCTACTGAATGATGCATCTTTAGGGAAAGTTATGAACTTCATATAAGAAATGGGTTTAAAAGGAGATGGGAGATAACTTGCAATTTTAGTAATTCTATATGGTTAGCATTTGAAATTTATATGAGCATTGAGTAATGAAAAATGAGATTGGATACGCTTCTTGACTTGGTTTGCAGATAAGGAAGCGTGATTGGACTGAACAAGGGCCACTTCTAAAATCCAGAGTTAACGCAAAACTTTCTGTATATCAAGCTGCTGTTAGGATGCAAATCAGAAGTCTTCTATCTCTTGAGGCAGATGCTAAGACCTCTAAGAAGCTGGTTCTTGAGACTCTTGCATTGTTGATAGATGCTGCTGAAGCATGTATTGTCTCTGTATGGCGAAAGTTGAGAGTCTGCGAGGAGCTTTTCAATTCCTTGCTTTCCGGGATTGTACAAATTGCTGTCCCTAGGGGAGGGCAGCCACTGCGTATTTTGCTCATTCGCCTTAAACCCCTTGTACTGGCTGCATGTATGCAGGTATGTATTATAGTTGGGTTTTATATTCTGAATCTCTAAAATGGTCTTATGGTTGACAATTTTCCCCCTTTCTGATATTTCTTACAATGTCATCATTACAGGCTGATACTTGGGGCAACAGCCAAGGAGCCCTGTTCGAGGGTGTTCTTAAGACATGTTGCGAGATCATACAATCTGGCTGGGCCAAAGACCGGGCTCCAATAGATACATTTATCATTGGATTAGCAACCAGCATTCGTGAGAGAAATGATTATGAGGAGCAGGTTCGTGTATAATAGTAGCTTTTGAATGATCAAGTCATACACCAAAGTGCATGTGCCTACATTTGGGCCAAATTCCAGAAACACTTATATCTTTGGTTGTGTTGTTATACACTCTTTAATTAATTTAGATTAAACTTCTAAATGTATTTTTTTTCTTTTCCTGTCGTTGCCTTTAGCTTGAATATCATGCATTTGTATATATAGAGGCTGCCTATTTTTGGGATGGATTAGTAAATTTAAGTAATATGTGCGCTATCAGATCATAGTGGGATATTTACCTGCCAGACTGTGTGTTGCCTTTATCTATGCTTGTATTAACTAATAATTAATAACTATTAACCCCATTTAGTTTTGATTTTTTGCAATGCTTACATAGCCGCAGGTTGATAAAGAGAAGCAGGCAGTTCCAGCTGTGCAGCTTAATGTAATACGTTTGTTGGCTGATTTAAATGTTGCTATTAGCAAGCCTGAAGTGGTGGACATGATACTTCCACTGTTCATTGAAAGCTTAGAAGAGGGCGATGCTACGACTCCTGGTTTACTACGACTTCGAGTATGTATTTTCTAATTATAGATTTGAAAACCCTTTTCCCTCTATTTAGATATATGCAAGTAACTTAAAAAGTTGACCTAAAAATCTATCTTCTCTACATATTTTTTGCATGTTTCTCAAATTTGATTTGTACTTCTCAATTTACCGCAGATTCTTGATGCTATATCTCGCATTGCAAGTTTAGGCTTTGAGAAGTCATATCGGGAGACAGTTGTTCTAATGACAAGAAGTTACTTGAGTAAACTATCGAGGGTAGGATCTGCTGAAAGCAAAACATTGGCACCTGAGGCCACTACAGAACGTGTTGAGGTATGCATTATTTGTGAGAGAAGTTGCTATTTAGTTATCTTGGAGGTTTTCCTACTCGATTGGGTGCTCACTGGTTCAATCATATTTTAGACTCTTCCTGCAGGATTTCTTTTGATTGCGACTGGTCTGAAGAATGCCAAATTGCGTTCAGACTATCGCCATCGCCTGTTATCTTTGTGTTCTGATGTAGGCCTGGCCGCTGAGTCAAAAAGTGGAAGGTAGATATTTTCTGATTAACTATATATTTTTCTTGTTACCCACCGCATTGTGCATGTTTCAGATATTTTATGCTCGGTATTTTAAATTTTGCAGGAGTGGAGCTGATTTTCTGGGGCCCCTACTTCCTGCTGTTGCTGAAATATGTTCTGATTTTGATCCTACGGCAAATGTGGAACCTTCAATGCTGAAGTTATTCCGCAACTTGTGGTTCTATATTGCTCTTTTTGGACTGGCACCTCCCATACAGAAGACTCAAACACCAACAAAATCAGTTTCCACTACATTGAATAGTGTGGGAAGCATGGGTACTATTGCCCTTCAAGCAGTGGGTGGACCGTATATGTGGAATGAACTTTGGTCTGCTGCGGTCCAGCGTATTGCTCAAGGGACTCCTCCCCTTGTGAGTGTATCTTCGAATTCTGCCAGGAGCACCAACATTATTTCATCTGACAAATCATTAGCTTTTTTCCTGTTTGTCTGCTGTTGTACTAATTATCTTAATCAAACTAATTTAGAATTAATTGTTGGCATTTGACAGTCTTGTTCTTATGTTTTTTATATGCTTGATTATAAACTAGTAAGTCTGAAATTAAAATATTAATAAAGTTCATCCTTCTACTTTTATGGAGCATGGCTTTCCCTTTTAGTTTTTCTTTGGAGTTCGCTTGTATCAACCGAGTTTGATTTATTTATGCTTCTGAAAATAGAATTCCATAGAAAATCCCACCCACCCACATCTATGTATATATATATATATATATATATATATATATATATATATAAGTTTGTGTGTTTACATAAATAATGGTTTGAATCTTTTCTAAACCAAACTATCATTTGAGCTCACATTGTGTTTTTATTTATGCAGGTAGTTAGCTCAGTGAAATGGCTTGAAGATGAGTTGGAACTAAATGCCCTTCACAACCCTGGAAGTCGTCAAGGTAGTGGAAATGAGAAAGCTGCTGTAATCCACAGAACAGCTCTTTCTGCTGCTTTGGGTGGGCGAGTTGATGTTGGATCAATGAGCACAATTTCAGGTCTAGTGAACATAATGTGCCTTTATGGTGGATATACCTCTGCTTTCCATGTTGAATAATTTGTTGTGCGATAATAGCTTGTTTGGAGTAACTCATCAGCTGCTGTGGTCTATATCATTATTTATTTCCTTGTTTTTTTCCTAGGAAGCCTCCTTTGATCAATGCTTTCTTGGCTCGTGTTTTTAGGTGTAAAGGCAACATATCTTCTCGCAGTGGCTTTCTTGGAGATAATACGTTTCAGCAGTAATGGTGGTATCCTTAATGGTAGCACAAGTTTGACCGCATCTAGAAGTGCCTTCAGTTGTGTCTTCGAGTACCTGAAAACTCCAAATCTTATGTCGGCTGTCTTCCAATGTTTGACAGCAATTGTGCACAGGGCATTTGAAACAGCAGTGTTATGGCTCGTATGTCTTCAATTTACTTGAAGTTTTTGGAGTATTATTTTTTTCTTTTTGGTATACTTCTCAGTTTGAATACAATCTTCATATTTGGAGACTTTATGAGGCATGAATCTTTGCATCTTTACTGTTGTTAGAACTATAATTAATTAATAATCATATAATCAACTGGCTTCTACTTTGATGAGTGCTAATTGCTTAACTAGTTGGGTGGGTAATCTCGTGAACTATCTCATTCTACACATATTTTAAACTTCTTTACACTGGCTTACTTTACCTTTTCAGTTAGACATACGACAAAGACAGTTAGCAAAGAGTTGTATACAAAATATCACAAGGGCCCAAAAGCATAAGAGAATCAGTTATGCATCCATCATATACAAGTCCCTTGTTTCTTTTCCACGTTTTAAGTCTTTAATTGCAAACTAGCCTTAATGAATTAAATAATCCCTTGGAAATCATATTAAAGGGCCCAAATATATACACGTGCTTCGATTTTCTTTAAGGGAAAGTGTACTGAGAAGATCAGTGTGTGCCATAAATTGTGGCTGTATATGCGGCACCTGTATCCTGGATTCGGTTTTCTACTGTTATTTTGCTTGTAAATTTTAAAATGAGTGCCATATTCTTAGTGACTTATAAATATTTGTGTCATTAACTTATAATCTCCCAAACAGTGCAAGTGCATCATGTCTTTTGCTACCGGTATAATACGGATTTCTTGTCCTGTTATTTTGTACACTGTCGTTCTCTGTTTATGTGATCTGTTATGTAATCATGCTCTATGAACCTCATGAATTTCTTGATATGCTTTCAGGAAGATCGAATATCTGAAACTGGCAATGAAGCTGTCATCAGAGAATCTACCCTTTTTGCACATGCTTGTTTTCTAATAAATAGTATGTCGCAGAGAGATGAGCGCATTCGCGATATTTCTGTGAACCTTTTGATTCAGCTTAGAGACAGATTTGCTCAGGTAAAGTACTAGTGATGTTCTCATCTTATGGTTATGTACATTTGCCTTCCCAGTATCCTAAAATTAAATAACATATTTGAGACAAATGGAATAAAATTTGTGCAGGTTTTATGGAATTCATCTTGTCTTGATTCCCTGCTTTTTTATGTTCAAAATGACACACCTACTGTTATCAACGATCCTGCTTGGGAAGCAGCTGTTCGCTCTTTGTACCAAAAAACTGTTCGGGAGTGGATTGTCATATCACTGTCTCATGCTCCATGTACTACCCAGGGTCTACTCCAGGTTGCTGACCGGATGATTGCATATGTTTTTTCCCCCTCCTTGAATACGTGAATCCTACATGATTAGTGTATACCATTTCCCTTGTGCATTGAGTTTTGAAGATCTCTAACATTTACTACTAGGATGCCTTATTTGGCCCCTTTTTCTAAACAAAGAAAATGAAATTTGACTTCCCTTAAATTATTTATATATATATAGTACTTATTATCGGGATTACAAATTTCAGTTATGATCTTTTTGGTTTTTAATTGTTTAAACATTAAGGCTGGTTTTTGGTTTCCCTCTCCATCAAAGCTGTTCTTAAAATGACCTAGATTTGTTCCTTTTTCATGGATCTTTTAGTCACTCGTTTTTGGTTCCATATACATCTGTCAGGAAAAGCTCTGCAAAGCAAACACATGGCAGCAGGCACGACATAAAACTGACGTGGTGTCTCTATTATCTGAGATAAGGATTGGTACTGGAAAAAGTGATTGTTGGGCTGGAACACAAACTGCAAATATCCCTGCAGTCATAGCTGCAGCAGCTGCAGCTTCAGGAGCAAATTTAAAGTTGTCAGAAGCCTTCATCTTAGAGGTCCTTAGTACTGGTATAGTTAGTGCGACAGTTAAATGCAACTATGCTGGAGAAATTGCTGGCATGAGAAAGTTGTATAATAGCATTGGTGGTTTTCAACCCGATGCTCCGCCAACAGGTCTTGGTGGTGGCCTCCAAAGGTTTATCTCTGGAGCATTCTCTCAACCGGCAGAAACTGAGAATGATTCATTTAGTGAGATTTTAATTTCAAAGTTCGTGAGTCTCCTTCAACAATTTGTTAATATTGCAGAGAAAGGTGGAGAAGTGGACAAGTCCCAGTTCCGTGAAACTTGTTCTCGAGCAACTTCTCTACTTCTGTCAAATCTGGTAGTGCCATCACTATTATACACACACACACAGATATATATATAGAGACTTATTACTGAGAAGTACTTTTAGTGCAATTCCACTCTTACCCTTTGAAAATGTTTCATCTCTTTGCCAGGGTTCTGATAGAAAAGCAAATTTGGAGGGCTTTGCAAAACTTCTGCGGCTTCTCTGCTGGTGTCCAGCCTACATTTCCACCCCTGATGCTATGGAAACTGGTGTTTTCATCTGGACCTGGCTGGTTTCAGCTGCTCCACAGTTGGGGTCTCTTGTCCTTGCTGAACTTGTTGATGCATGGTTATGGACAATTGATACAAAACGAGGTCTCTTTGCATCTGATGTAAAATATTCAGGACCTGCTGCAAAATTAAGGCCCCACTTGGCCCCTGGGGAACCAGAGGCATTGCCTGATACAAATCCGGTTGACCAAATAATAGCTCATAGATTGTGGTTGGGATTTTTCATAGATCGCTTTGAGGTAACATATAATTTGTATTCTCTCTCATGCAAGTGTATTCCATGTCATGATGTTTGTGCTTCTTGTTTATCACTGAACTGCATTGAAACACAAATGGTGTAATATTTGTGTGTTTGTCCATGCATATGCATGTGTCATTGTGTTTTTTCTTCACCTCTCATTGTTTGTGCATTTGATATTTATTATCTTGTTTTCTGATTGTCAGTATCACTTTATATTCATGTACATTCCAACTTGTGGTTGTCATTTTCTGATGGTCATATCACTTTACCTTTTTGGTTTAATAGGTAGTTCGTCATAATAGCGTTGAGCAACTCTTGCTCCTTGGTCGGATGTTGCAAGGGACGACCAAGCGTCTCTGGAACTTTTCACATCATCCGGCAGCCACTGGCACCTTCTTCACTTTCATGCTTCTTGGTCTTAAGTTCTGCTCTTGCCAATCCCAAGGGAATTTACAGAATTTCAGAGCTGGGCTTCAGTTGTTGGAAGATAGAATATACCGGTAACTACAATTGACTCTTTTTCTTTCGCTTTCAAATATACTTGTTAATTCTTTTTTTCCTTTTCTTTTTCGACTAGTAATTGACTTTAGTTTCCCGTTTCCTTGACTCTCTTTAACTTTTAAACTACAGCTTTTCAGTTATTTTTGCTTTGATTTTATTTTGGACTAGCCATTGTCTTTTATTTCCTGGTTTCCTAGAATCTCTGCAGTCTCATTCTGCATATTATTCTAAAAGAAGTAATTTCTCTTGCAGTACAAAACTTAAGAATCATTGTTTTACTTTTTTTCCCCTAGACACCAATGCACACATACACAGACACGCTCACACACCTACCTATATATGTACATGTACATATCTGTCTACATATACCATTTGTCCTTGCTTGTTTAAGGAAATGTGTGCTTTTGATGCTGTCATGTAGACTCAAGGGGTGATTACTATTTATGGCCTATGGGAGTTTTAATTGCGAAAAGGAGGATATAATGTCTGCATACTG
The DNA here is from genome assembly GCA_030270665.1 of Hibiscus trionum. NCBI lineage: Eukaryota > Viridiplantae > Streptophyta > Magnoliopsida > Malvales > Malvaceae > Hibiscus > Hibiscus trionum. The sequence continues at coordinate 4,100,166 of BSYR01000046.1, forward strand.
GATGACTATTATGATTTTCCAAGTCAGGAAATCTCTGTGTTTGACATTTTTGAGATCTCATGTTTTCCATTTTATTTTTGCCTTTCCATTTAAAACATCTTTATGCCAAATGATGAATTTCAAACATGTAAATCATGGTGTCCATATTTACGCATATTTTTCCATCAGACCAAGACATTTTTATCAATTTACATAGCTTAAGTTTCCAACCATTTACACATGCTTTTGAGTTCCATTTTTGGTTCATTCATAGCTAATGGTGCATGCCAAGACAGAAGGGAATACAATTGATGGAGTTTTGGAACCCATCGATGTCTTTGAGCTTTTGGTATTAATAGATGAGATTAATTTATTATTCAACCATCAAGGCTTGTTTGCTTTATCCCCTTGTAAGGAGGGGCAAGGTTCTTAAGGTCCAAAACCTCCTTTGATCCTGGGCTTCTTCTTATGTGTCTTTCTAGTTCTACGTGTGTTTTCTGTTAAATTCTAGCTTCCGTGGCTTATCTTTGCAATTGTACTTTAAGCTGTTTTTGGTGCATTCAGGGCTTCTCTGGGGTGGTTTTCCTATGAGCCCGAGTGGTATGACACAAACAATACAAACTTTGCTCAGAGTGAGGCTCAATCTGTCTCACTTTTTGTTCATTATCTCTCAAGTGGGAGGTTAGATTCTCTGCAGTCTGATTCCAGGGGTCGGGTATCTGAGAACGGAAACTCTTTGGTTGAGACGGTAAGATGGCCATCTTTCAGCTTCTTGGTTTTAAAATGTTTCGACCATAAGACATTCTGTATCTGTATTGTATGCATGTATTTTCTGCTGTCATACAAATCCTAAATTTTTTTAAACATTTGCGGAATGATAAACATTGCCCTGTCTGGATTGTATGTATGTCCTGTTGCAATCAAATCCTAAAGTGTAGCTAAAAATTGCAGAATGAGCATCCTGTCTGGGGCCAGATGGACAATTATGCTGTGGGAAGAGAAAAACGGAAGCAGCTTCTTTTAATGCTGTGTCAGCATGAAGCTGATCGACTTGAAGTTTGGGCACAACCTCTTTCAAAGTATTTTCACTTGTCAGAAGAATATATCTGTTGATATTTTTGTTCTACACTTTTTTTTCCATTTGGGATCCTTTTGTTGCATTAATTGCTTTAGTAAGCTTTGTTGTTTGTATTCATCTTTACATTCAGGGAAGGCATATCTTCTCGACCCAAAATTAGTGCAGACAAATGGATTGAATATGCCAGGACTGCTTTCTCAGTAGATCCTCGAATCACCTTTTCCTTGGCCTCAAGATTTCCAACGAACACTCATCTGAAGGCTGAGATAACTCAGCTAGTCCAGGTATTATTTACTTTAACAGAGTAGCTGAATTGGAATGGCAAGGAAATGGATCTTGTAAATTACCGTGCTGCTATATTGCTTAGGTGATAATGTGACGGTTGCCACTGTCATTGTGGTTATTACGCTGAGCATTTCAGAAACATTCATTGATTTGTTCTCTGCTCTTCTGCTCCAATTGTTGTAGTCTTTTATTGTGCCATGATGGCATGATCTTAGTTGATTGCTTCTTGATTAACCGGCATTTCTCATGCAGTCACATATAATGGATATCCGCTGTATACCTGAGGCGCTGCCATATTTTGTCACTCCAAAGGCAGTTGAAGAAAATTCAGCACTTTTACAGCAATTGCCTCACTGGGCTGCTTGTTCAATTACACAAGCTCTTGAATTCCTTACTCCTGTATACAAGGGTCATCCACGCGTCATGGCTTACGTTCTAAGGGTTTTGGAGTCCTATCCTCCTGAACGTGTAACTTTCTTCATGCCACAGCTTGTGCAAGCTCTGCGATATGATTCGGGGGTGAGTTGTTGATGAAGATATGGGTATTTATTTATATTATTTTCCGTTTTGTTGTTGAGGTGCATTATTAGGAAGTTAACCTAATAATAGGGTAGGTTGTAGGCTTGAACAGATATTAGGTCAGGTTGAGAGCATCTGGGCCCTATCTCAAAATTTTGACACAAGGTGCTGAGCTATTCAAACAAATTTGAGCATGGGATATGATTTGAACGAAGTAATCGATTCGATCAACACTACCTCTATGATTTTGTTTTGCATTTATCAAAATTTAGCATTTCATAGTAATCTGATTTTTCTCGTCTTCCTTCCTGAACACCACCAAAATGACCTTTAATCTGTTTAGCAGTGTATGGTTTTCATATATGTTTTGAAATGATTGGAAACTTGAGTCAATTAGGCGCATCAAGTGTGTGGTCATTGGGGGTTAAAGGTTGAGTAATTTTTCCTTGTCTGTTATTGCCAGAACTTCCAACCTAAATTTTCTTGTTGCTTACACCACTTTGTGTTGTTTTTCACGCGTAACTTTTGCATTAATTGTTATTCCTTTTTGCAGAGGTTAGTAGAAGGGTATTTGCTTAGAGCAGCTCAAAGAAGTGACATATTCTCACATATTCTAATCTGGCATCTACAGGTGTGAAAAACTCATAATTTTCCTCAATTAGGTAGTATGCCTTTTTGAGTGAGTGTGTGGGAATTTATGATCGTCTTCACTTTCATTACATCACTTTTTGATTTATGTAAGTCCTTGGTGCTTACTTTGCAATGGCAGGGTGAGACATGCGAACCTGGGAAAGATGCAAGTGGAAAGGTTTGTATATCTTAGTGTTCTGTCTTTTTCTTGGAAACATGTTAGAACTTGCCTCAATGATTCCCTTCTAAAAGGGACTGGGTTTTCGGGTAGAGGATCACTAAGACTAGGCTTTGTCTCAATTAGAATAAACCAAGTTCACTAAAATGTTGACATGACACAGAATGGTAAAATTGCAATTTATCTTTAGACTGAAAAGAAAAATTGTAATCTTTTGGACAAGAATAATGTTGGTTATCCCTTATTTTCGGGGGGGGGGGGGGGGGGTATTTGAGGCTGGCGTAGATTGAATTCTACTCGCTAGAATTAGGATTCTAGCTCTCTACAAATACGTTTCATGGTTGTTGGCAATGTCAATGATTGTCCTTATGAAGTACCCTTTGCTTACTGCCAGTGAGGGGATATTGACTCTAACTAGCATCTATTCTCCTACAAATTTCCAATTTCGAATTCATTTAGGCTAGTGTGATTCCTGTAAAGATTCTCTTGTATATCATTAATTTGTTGAAAACTTATATAACTTGTACACATTCTCTCATTCCAGAATAGTTCATTTCAAGAACTGTTACCAATTGTTCGGCAACATATTATAGATAGTTTCACGCCCAAGGCTCTTGATGTATTTAAAAGAGAATTTGATTTCTTTGACAAAGTTACATCCATTTCTGGTGTCCTATTTCCACTTCCAAAGGAGGAACGCCGGGCTGGCATCCGGAGGTATTTCCATTTCTTAATACTTATGCTTATGTCATGTCTGATTTCTTTTTTGCAATTAAAATTCATGGTGGCATGCTATTGTTTTAGGGAGTTGGAGAAAATTCAATTGGAGGGAGATGACCTTTATTTGCCAACTGCTCCTAATAAGCTCGTTAGGGGTATTCAAGTTGATAGTGGAATACCCTTACAATCGGCAGCAAAAGTTCCTATTATGATCACATTTGATGTTATTGATCGGGATGGTGACCCAAATGATATAAAGCCCCAGGCTTGCATTTTCAAGGTAAACTTGTGTTTCAGTTAACAAGACAAACTATAGTTTCAATTGCCTACAAAAAAGTCTATCTTGTACCAGTAATTCTGGAAGAACAAAAAACATAAAACCCCCTTTTTTGTTTGTCCACCCTTGTGGGCACATTAATGCACTAATTATGGGGCCATCTCTTTGTTTCTATTTCTCAACTCAGGTGATACTGTGAGCATTCATCAGCTCTGAAAGGGGGTTTCCTTGATTTTCCGGATGCTATGCTAGTTTTAGAAATCTTTCTTTCCCCTAACTTTTACATGTTCCTGATTTCTTATATAAAGCTGGGCTGTTATTTTATGTAATCGACTTTTATTCAAGGTTGGAGATGATTGTCGACAAGATGTTCTTGCTCTTCAAGTGATTGCTCTTCTAAGAGACATATTTACAGCAGTTGGACTTAATCTCTATTTATTTCCCTATGGTGTTCTCCCAACTGGCCCAGAGAGAGGTATAATTGAGGTATGTCTTCCATTTGTTAAGCTCTTCTGCTCATTTTTGCAGCTACATTAATTCTTAACAATAGCTAGGGAACATTTTCTCGTATAATTCTTCTCGACATACCTAATCTATAACAGCTAATCAAACGAGTTGAAGGAATATAATGCTCCCACCACCGAGGAGTTTCTTGGTTTTGGTCCATCACTCCATCTTACTGTTGTCATTTTTCCAATTGTGTTTCCTAACGCCTTGGTTGTTTAGTTCACCATCACAATAGAGAACGAGTACCTGAAAAGGTTCCCTAAGGTGAATTTTGGGAGTAATACTTGTATTTTTACCTTGCTCCTCAAATAACATTTGCTACGCTGTTTGATTTACTAGTGAAGTTACTTGTGCAAGTGTCCTTTTACTGGAAAGCTAACTGGACAACCGTTCCTAGGGTACTGTAATGAATTCTTCACTTTACAAGTTCTCTTGTTTTCTCCCTTGGTGCAGGTTGTGCCTAATACACGAAGCAGAAGCCAAATGGGTGAAACAACTGATGGTGGTTTATATGAGATTTTTCAACAGGATTATGGGCCTGTGGGCTCACCTAGTTTTGAAGCTGCACGCAGAAACTTTATAATTAGCAGTGCAGGGTATGCTGTAGCAAGCCTTCTACTTCAGCCAAAGGATCGACACAATGGAAACCTTCTTTTTGACAAGTATGGCTCTGCTAGTTCCTGTACCTGTGGTTTTTAGAGTAGTTAAATAAAATTATTTATATACCAAAACATGTTGCTTGATTGGTTATGTTGTAAAACATAACGATTTAATTTTTCTAAAAAAATGATTGACTTGGTTGGTCAAAACTGGTTAGGTCCTCAATCTGTGACAAATCATTATACTAATGTTAATAAAAACTATGAACAATTATGGAACTAATGTCAGAAACACATAATCATATAGGAGTGACTTATAAACACACCCATGAGACTTAGTATCAATACCGGTATCGTCTGTTAATTTGCTTTTAGGAGACCCAGATTATCGGAGGTGAAGAAGAAATCACTTAGGATTAGTTAAAAATGATCTGAGTACCTATTTGAACTAGTGAACCGAAAATTCAACCACTGTGATATGTATGTCAATGCAGTGTAGGGAGGCTTGTTCACATTGACTTTGGTTTCATCTTGGAAACATCACCTGGTGGAAATATGCGGTTTGAGAGTGCACATTTCAAGTTGAGCCATGAGATGACTCAATTATTAGACCCATCGGGGGTTATGAAAAGTGAAACCTGGGACAACTTCGTAAGGTAATTACTTCCTTTCCCTGATTTTTATCCTTCTATCTTATCATCTGCATAACCCGTATTTTATGAAAGGTCATTTGAATTATTCTTTGTCAAATGCATTGCAGCTTATGTGTGAAGGGATACCTTGCTGCTCGCCGTCATATGAATGGGATCATCAACACGGTGCTGCTTATGCTTGACAGTGGATTGCCTTGTTTCAGCAGGGGAGATCCCATTGGAAATCTTCGCAAGAGATTTCATCCCGAGATGACCGAGCGTGAGGCCGCCAATTTCATGAAAAATGTCTGCACCGATGCTTACAATAAGTGGACGACCGCAGGCTATGACCTAATACAGTATCTGCAACAAGGCATTGAGAAGTAAAAGTCACGGGTAAATCATCCTTAAATGTACATTATTGCTTGTAATTTATAAATATTCTTTCACCCTATAGTTACAGTTTTCTCGAGGGAATCCCACCTAAGCAATGCTCAGGAATATAAAACGAAACAGCCCATGCAATTGATTCGCGATAAGAGAGAGAAATGGTTGAGATCTTTGCAACCTAGCGACGGATATCCCTGTCATTTAGGTTTGTAAAAGAACACCAAAAGAGTTTGGGAGAGTAATAGTCTGTTGCTGTTTGAAACAACAATTTTATCTGAGTCTGGATCTAAACCTGAAAGTCGAGTTCCAAGGCTTATCCGTAGGAGATGATTGGTTAGCTAAACTTCCATTCGGTTTGGTTCGGTTTTAATTGTGATGGATTCGGTTTAATGATTGTATATTCGAATAGAATATATCATGTTATTTAATTACCTGAAAGCAACTGTAATAACATGAATTAAGAACGTAGGATTCTGGGTTTACTTGAAATGTCCATAGGATATTGACGCTTTCTCCTGGTGCACCGCTAATCTCGTTTGTTTTAGAAACTAATCTAGTCTTTCGATGTTTCGTTTTACTTTTTCCTGTTCAAATTGAGCTTTTTTTTAAAAAAAAAAAATTGTTAGCTTATTTAAGTAAGTCTTTCCTTTTTTTGGGGCGGCGGGGGGTGGAGGTTGGGAAAGGGTCTTTATATTATCATTGTTAGGGGTGAAAATTTGATTGATGCGAATAAATTTTTTTTTGAGTTATTCGAGTTGACGAGTCCTATTTTATAACTTGGAATAATTGATGGGCTCGACTTGAACTTAAAAATTAATCCACTAATTACTAAAAATCTTAGTTATTCGAATTTTTATTTTATAACTCAAACGTTATCTGATTTTTTTTAATCAAGTTTATGAAATTACGAGTAGAGATTTTTTGTGTCGAGTCGAGTAAAAATTTGATTTTTTTAGTCGAGTTTATTAATTCATGAGTCAAGTATTTTTGAGTCGAGTGAAATTGAAAATTTCTTTTTTTTTTCAAATCGAATTTTGCTCACGATCCATCACATCCAAAAGTAATTACATCATTTGCTGGGTTGTGCTTAATCAAAACTTTTAGTAAAAACCAACACAAGTACAATAATTTATTTGACAAAAGTAGACTAGTTGGATTGGCTATCTATTAAAATTCGATGGTATATTGTGTTTTCATCCAGAATTTATATTTACCTTTGATATAACAGCTTTGAAGGGAAGAACATTTACTAATACAAGCAGGGCAACCCTCTTGATTTTATTTTATTTTTACAATGAAAATTGAATTTTATTAAAAATTATAGAAGATATTATAAATACAATGCATCTAGAATGAAAAATAATAGAGATTAGTCTATAAGATTTTATACAATTTTTTTTTTTTGAAAATTTTTATACAAAAATTTAAAAGTGCAAAGATTTCTCTAGAGATTAATATGCCGTCAAAATCCAGAAGCCTTTCTGAATTTCATTCTCTTTGTCCAAATGAGACGCATTACGAGATGAAAAATGATTGGTGAGCGAACCAAATTATCAGGCAGATTGTTCTGTTACACAGGACTGATTACATCGACAAACAACCATCAACCGAGTGAGGATCTATCTTTCTATAACCATCGACAGAATCATACTCAGAAACTAGCATTGTGAAGATCTTTATGCGAGAACCAAACGACCATTAAGGTATGTTGAAATTATGCCAAAACGATAGATGAAACAAAACCACAAAAACAAAGAAAACGTGCCACAAAGACAGAAGAAAAGCGTACCACAGGAGTAGAGATTCTTATTAAAATAAAAACTAAAAAATTAAAAGCATAACAAATAAAAGAAAAAGAAATAACGAACATCAGCGATGGACAATCAATAGCAAAATAATTATTGACCGTCGACTAAATTAAAAAAAATAACAAACAACGACTATATAAAAAAAACTAAGATTCTGACTTAAGATAATATATGATTTTAGATAACCCTCCTGATTTTAAACAAAAATATTTAAGTTCAAGTGAACAAGTTACATTAGTTCACATTATGATTTAAAGTATGAGTAAAATCTTTTATATGCTGTGTACTTTTTATTTATTTTATGAAAGTCGACATATTTATTTTTTAAAAGTTAAAATTAAAATTCTTATTTTAAAAAGTAAAACTCTGAACTTGATTCCAAAATTGACTAATGTTAATATCAGAACTTAAAATCAATTTTCACGATAGAATGACATATTTATTACAATTAATTAATTGATAGATTTGTAATTTTATTAATAATTGAGTGATCTATAATTAATTCTTAAAATAAAAAAATTTTACCACGCTCGACGAGCACCGATGAGCACCACTAATAATGAGCACTGATGAGCACTATTAATTTAATTTAATTTTTTCCTTTAAAAATTAAGTTGTCGTCGCGGTTAGCCGCCGTCACAAATTCTAGAGATGATCGATTACGTATTTTAATTAGATTTTCGAATTGATTTTCGAATTTGTTACAACTTACATCTCAACAAATTAAAATAACATTTTAACCAATTTTCGGAGATAATCGGCGGTCGCAAATTTTCAGAGATGCTTTAAAGGATTATTGTTACAATTACTTGGTAAGCCATGAAGCTCCGGTTAATGGGAGTGTTGCCTACGATGCTTGATTGCCATTTGACCAGATGTTCTAATTATGCATTCTTTGCATCTCATCTGCTTGTTGACATCTTGAATATAAATTTTGTCACACAAATTTCTCTGCAAATAGTCATAGAATAAGATTATTTTTTAAAAAAATAATCGACAGAGCGGTGATTATGTGGCCGCCGACCGCGGATCGATTTTCAAAAGAAAAAAATAAGGTTTTATAATTTAGGGTAGATATTTTGTTTTAATTATGTTTTAAAAAAATAATATATTAAAAGTTTGGTGACCATATTGAAAGCTTCTTAAAAGTTCAGTGACTAACAGTATATTTTACCCTTAAATTTAACATGCCACGTCAGTTTTTTAACGGTTGTTGACGGCAGTGACCTTATTGAAAGCGAATTAAAAGTTGGGTGACTGTAATGAATGTTTTAAAAGTTTGATGACCTTATTGAAAGCGCCCTAAAAGTTCGGTGACTACCAATGTAGTTTACCTTTTAATTAATTTACCTTTTGATTTTCAAATAATTTTTAATTCTACGATGAGTCTTTTAAATTTTTAATCTTTGTAAATTAAATTAATGGTGCTCATCAATACTCATCGTTAGTAGTGCTCATCGTTGCTCGTCGAGCGTGGGAGACTCATCCCTTCAAATAATAGTAATTGATTGGTTTGATTCATTTGTAATTTACCCCGTTACTATTACTTTATGAGTTAATTGTACAATATACCCTTAAAACTATGACTTTTATTCTAAATTAATCTCTAATTTTTTTAATATTTTAATTTTGTCCTCAAACCCCAACTCTCATTTTAAATTGGTCTCAAATTTTTTAAAATTTCAGTTTCATTCTCAAATTATAATCCCCATTATAAATTAGTCCCCAAATATTTTTAAACTTCCAATTTCACTCTCAAATTATCATTTTTATCACATTATATTATTACATCTTACACATCAACATTGACATGACAATTAACAATTTTTATAATTGTTTTATTAACATGAGACATGATTAGCGCATACTGATAATTTAGAGATTAAATTGGAGCATTCAGAAGTTTAAGGAATCAAATTAGAATAAGGGTTATAGTTTAGGGTTAAAATTAAAATGTTCAAAAGTTTAGAGACCAATTTAAAATAAAAGATAAAGTTTAAGAATAAAATTAAAATGTTTAAAAACTTAGTGACCAATTTAGAACGAGACTTATAGGTTGCGGATGTGTCTTTTTTTTGGGTTAACTACTGGAATAGACACTTATGTTTCCCCTAGTATAGAGTTGGCCAGCGATTTTGAAAAACGACCAATAAGGTCACTTACGTTTTCGGGGCGTAAACTTTTGGTCACTCAGTCGTTTATTGCCGTTAAACGTTGACGGCTTGGTGACCTGGCAGTGAAAAAATAAGAGTAAATTACTGCAATGGCCACTAAAGTTTATCCCATGTACATTTCTAGTCTCCGATTTTAAAAAATAAACATTATAGTCACTATTGAAAAAGTTTTTTTTTCTAATTTCACCCTTAAATTTTTAAAAATTCATTTTCAACCCTAAAACTTTGCAATCAAATAGTACAATAATATTATAAAGGCTTAAATGAAAAATATGTGCCTAAAGTATACCCTTTTTGAATTTTAGGTGTCGAAAGTATTTTTTGTAAAAATAGGTGTCTAAAGTTTCAAAAGTTAAAATTTCAGGTGTCTGGCCGTTAATGGGTGTTAAAAAATATATTTAACCAATCAATGCTTTACACGTGACATACATTTAATTTTTTAAAAAGAAACTACACCTAAAATTTTCAGCTTTTTATAAATCCTGAAATTTTGAAAATTTCACAAAACAGTCCCAAAATCCCTAAAATTACCTAAATCTAAACTCCCAAATTGTCGTCGTTTCTGTCGCCGATCGTCGCACCTGAGCACACCTCTTTGGTCGTCGAATCAAGGCGATCATTTCTCCCAACACGGCGTCGCCAAAAATGACGAACAAAATAATAAGATGAATAAGTCTCAGACTAACTCTGCTTTGTAATTATAATATATATATATCATCTCATTTAATATATATTACAGTTATGCGATAAGAATCCATTACCTGAAAATTTTGTAATGAGGATATAAGCAGTTTCCTCTTTCCCCTCTTCTTAATGTATGCCTATTCTGATAATCCTTTCTTTTTTTCCCCTGCTACGAGTATTATTTATTTTAAACAATATTAAATTTTAATATTTTATTTTAAGTTGATTTTAATTTTTTTTTAAAAATAACTCGTTAACATTTCAATTTTTATCACTTTAACCTCTACTAACCTAACCACTGTAAAGACTAATTAATATATACTATAAATTTACGTTTTCAAAATAAATATATAAATATATATATATATATATATTATAAATTTAATGATTTTTTCCATCCATTTTGGTTAATACTAACATGTATTGGTACAAGATGTTAATATTATTGGTACGAATTAGTTAATACTTTTGGCACCTAAAATTTTAAAAAAATTATTTTTTAGGCACCTATTTTTCATTTAAGCCTTTATAATATTATTGTACTAATTGATTGCAAAGTTTTAGTGTTGAAAATGAATTTTTAAAAATCCAAGGGTGAAATTAGAAAGAAACATTTTCAGTAGTGACCATAATGTTTATTTTTTAAAATCGTAGACCAGAACTGTACATGGGATAAATTTTAATATCCATTGCAGTAATTTACCCTTATTTTTTCGCTGTCGGGTCACCAAGCCGTCAACGTTTAACGACAATAAACGACTGAGTGACCAAAAGTTTACGCCCCGAAAACGTAAGTGACCTTACTGGTCATTTTTCAAAATCGGTAATTAATTTTGTACTGATGGAAAACATAAATGACTATTCTAATAGTTAACTTTTAAAAAAAAAGGTAATCTTCTCTCGTGGTCCCTTTTGTTTGGGGTTTGTTCTATTTTGGTCACTCGAATTCAAAAAAGACTATTCTGGTCACTTACGTTCAAAACCGTTTCTGTTTTGGTCACTGGACCATTAACCCTCGTTAATAAAAAATTAATTTTTAATTTAACCCTCAAATTTTTAAAAATTTATTTTTCACCATCTTCTCCAAAGTAACATTTCTGGCACCTATCCAGACAATTCGAAGCTCTTTTTTTCTGGCACGTATTCAGACAAGTCGAAGCTCCCTTTCTAAAACGATCAATGCAAAAATTAAATGGTGACAGATCTATTATCGCTTTGTCTCCGAAAATCCCAAGCAATCCTTCTAGCAACCAAAAAATGATCCCTACCCCACATTCTTTTCCATTCAGGCTTCTCTGATAACCACTTAACCAGAGAAAGAGATGCAGAATCTCTCACAATAATGTTGAAACCCCATAAATACAAGCTTATATCAAGACTGTCATAAAATGGCATGAAAACAGCCGATGCAATGGAAGAATCGTTGGTTAAACATTCATTCCTTTTCATCTTGTTGTGAAAATGACTTCCAATAAGATCTGATTCGTCAAAAACCAGCTATTGTTCATCAAAACATCTTCAGGGTTGTCAATTTCAAGACCGAAACTCAAGTTGTTCAAATACGGACACGTGTTTTTATTAGTACCCCTAGTAAGCATCCGACAATTGTTTACCAAATTCTTATTAAACCGACTAGGAAGATTATGAACAAATATATATCTGCCCAAACAAGAATCAATCTGAGTTTCCACTTTTAACTCTTCCTCTTTGTTTGCCATTTTCATGGATTCATCAGTTTTAGTGAAATCATGGGGGTAAAGAAACTTTGGTATCGACTAAATTTCCATGACTATAATCCAAAACAGTGAAACTAGAGTAATCAAAACGAAGCATCTCGATACAGAAAACAAAAAAGACAAGTAAGACAAATCAAGGTTGATTGATGCAATATTTTGCAGTTATGGGGTTTTTCATCTTCTCCAGTTAGAGGGGGAGAACGAATTGAGGAGTGTTTTGAGAAGGAAGATATTTTCTAACATTAATTTTGGATGAAACTATTAATCTATATAAATATTGACGCATGAATTTCTAGAAGAAATGAGATATTTAGTGGTTTTAGGTGATGTGTGGAGCTTGAAAGTTTGGATTGTTTTGACAGGGTAACATATAATATTGTTACTTTGAGAAAGATTGTGAAAAATAAAATTTTGAAAGTTTGGAGGTTAAATTAAAAATTATTATTTTTAGTTAACGGAGGTTAACGATCCAGTGACCAAAACAGAAACGGTTTCAAACATAAGTGACTAGAATAGTGTTTTTTGAATTTAAGTGACTAAAATAAAACAAATCTCAAACAAAAAGGATCACGAGTGAAGATTACCCAAAAAAAAAAAGTTATTGGTAACTCTTATTTTAAAAATATCCTTTTAAAAAAATAATTTAATGGTTTCCTGCTTGTGCGTCGTGAGCTTCCAGTTTTCCAATTCGAGGGAAGAAATCTTTAACGCACCGCAACCGAAATTCATTATCAATCAAACTTTAAACTCTGCAAACGCGAAATCAACAAATTCCCTTCGAAACCCAATCTCTAATTTCCTCTCCCACTCTACATTAATTCCAGATTATTTTTTTATCTTCATATTCCAGAATTTATGGCCCAGGTCATCCATTACTTTCCTTCTTACAATTTTTTAACTATGTTGTTATTAAGTATTATGGATCTATTTTCAGTCAATTTAGGGTTTATTTTATACAGTTTTTGTATATAGAAGACTTTGTTACGAACAGTTAGGGTTTAATTTATGTTTGCGTTGGTATTGATCGGTTATTGAATTGGTTTAGGTGGGATTAAGGTTGCTTTTTTCCCCAATTAGTTCCAACATTGTTGTTCGGACGGCATGGTAAGCCCTTAGTCAAATCACTTGGTTGCGCCTTTGATTATGATTTATGAATCTGTTGCTAATTTTTGTGATTTCTTATTCTTCTTTTGTTTCATAGTTGTACGGTGGGGACTGTTCTACCAGTTTACTCGACTTTTAAGGCCATTGAAAACAATAATCAAACTGAGCAGCAAAAATGGCTCCTTTATTGGACAGGTTACACATCTATTGTAACCCTTCAACATTATCTTGTTTCTTCCTCTGTTTCGTAACTCAATGCAAGTTAAAAGATGCTGCTTTTCTTCCTATTGAAATTCTTATTTTTTGTTTGCAGTTTATGGATCTTTTACAGTTGCTGAAGTGTTTTCTGACAAAATCCTGTCCTGGTATCTTTTCCTTAAACCTAATTGTTGCAGCAATTGTTTCTTTTCCCAGTGTTGTTCGTTTTTTCTCTTCACAATTTGGTTCTCTTTTATTGTCATTTAGCACTGTGAATTCAAACGAGTAGTTAAGGTTCATGTTTACTAATGAACTATCAGAATTTAAAGTGTCATGGTAAACTTCTCTTGCTACACTTTCTATAAACCTAATTTGTTACATTTACGATTGATCAATGTTTCCGATTTACCAATTATTTCCTCCGGTGCTGTTTCACGCTTATTTCTAGGTTTAAAGCATTCTCTTCTGAGTGTTGCTCATTTTGTTTGTTTCATCAGGTTTCCTCTCTACTACCATGCAAAGTTTGCTTTTCTAGTTTGGCTTCAACTCCCATCTTCCAATGTAAGCTCAATTTTTGCTCGATATGTGTTAATTAGTCAGCAAATCCTAGCATTTCGCCATGCTTTTTATTTTTATTCTTTTCAAACGGTATTTAAATATTCTTATTTGTTATTATTTTTTTTATATGCAACTAAGACGGGGTTGAATCTAGATAAGCAAGGTACACTTGATAACTAATTGCTCTCTAACAGGGAGCCAAGCATTTGTATACAAGCCATCTCCGTCCGTTGCTACTCAGACACCAAGCTAATCTTGATAAAGTATTGGAGTACATTTACAGTGAACTGGTAAGAATTTGTTCCTTTGTTTATATTACAGTGTTTTGTCACGGCGTATGCCATTGCTAATAGTTTCTGCTTGTTGCCACTGTCCCCCCATCAATCTTGTTGCCACAAACAAACAAGCTATCTATAAATTAGTTGCTGATTTGATTACCAAATTGTATGATGATTACCTGGCTTCTACTTAAGATTAGGGAATTTAAACATTTAACAGTACTTGCAAAATGTTAGAAGCCTGATAGATAGTGTAACTGCAGACCAAAACCATTACCGCACACCAAGCAGAAATCAAGTTTGCAAGGGCACTTTTCGTGAAGCTCATGGCATCAGGTACATACTCGGACCACATCCATCCGCCAAACTATATTAAAAGTTTCCGATTCTCGTTACATTTTTCTTAAATCTACCACTTTATGCTGAATTTTCTAAAGCACAATGTTATGTTTGAAGCTTATTATTTATTTTTTCGGTAATGTCCGGTGCACTCTAAAAGATCTAAAAAATGTATTAAAGTGTAAAGCTTCAATGCACCTCACATTTTCTTCTTATTACCAGTGAACCAGATAGTTTGGGATTTTATTCACCCTGTTCGTACACCGCGAAACCGTTCCATCGGAGGCCCGAGACAAGTAGATCCTTCAGATACACAATCAAACAGTGAAGACTGATGATGCCATAAATTTGCAGATGTTGCATCTATTGGTAACATTTCTCTTGTTCTCACGGGCTTAAAGGTTTAGTATTTACAAAGGAGTTGCTGATGGAAATATGACTTGGATCCATCCTACTATCATGTGTATACATATACATATACATACAAATAGGAGTTTCTGCCTTTGCAGCTTTTGCTGAAGCAAAGTTTTTACAAGATACAAGATTTAGAAATTATGAGCATATTCGTTTTTCAAGCTTGTTTATTAAACAAATGTAACACAAATAAGGTATGCTCTGTTCATTTGTGTTTATGAATATGTTCATTCTTTTGTTTCCCAATGTGTCCACTAGAACGAGTTCAGTGACTAATTTTTTGGGTTTTGTTGGCTCATATAGGGTGCGCAGTCGCCACATGAATATGTTCATTTAATATATCATTGAAAGTTCATTTATTATTTGATTATTATATAAGTAATTATTTTATCATTCTTGTTTCCCAAGAATTATCATTGGTTGTGTTTATTTTATTTATAATATAACTATTGTTATTTATGTTTAGTTCTTTTATATAAAAATATGTCCATATATGATTTCATTGTTTATTATTCATGAACATATTTTAGTTGTTCGTAAACGTGTTCTATTAATGTTTATGTTTATATTTGTTTATTGTTCATTAACATATGCTTATTTAATGTTCGCAAACATTAAATGATTGAGTCGGATATATAATTTAAAATAAATAAATATGAATGTAATTTTTGAAATTCTTATTGAGTACAAACTAATAAGAATTAACTCAAAAGTAAATTAACAAATATATAAAGGCATGTTCGTTTAAATTTGATTTATTTATCCTCGATCCATAAATAGAGGACTTTGGCTTCACCCAAATACATCAAGTATTTTTAGTATTTTTTTCATAGTCAAGTTGTAAATGAAAAAAAAAAGTTTAAATGTCGATTCTATAATAGATACTACATGAATACCGTATATGAACGAGGATAAATAAATCAAATTTAAACGAACATGCCTTTATATGTTTGTTAATTTACTTTTTTTTTTCATTTACAACTTGACTATGAAAAAAATACTAAAAAAACTTTTTTTAGTATTTTTTTCATAGTCAAGTTGTAAAACGAACATCCCTTAACAGCACGCAAACATTACAGTCAAAGCGATTTAAACCAGAGTCTCATAAGATGAATATCATCCTCTTTTCCAATAAGACTACTTGTTGGGTTCGACCCCTCAAAATTTTAAAATTCTTATTAAGTTTTTATTTCTATAAATATTTTTAATTAAATTCCTTTTAAAATTTTGGAAATTTCTCGTTCAATCTCAAATTTTTTGAAAACATAGTATAAACTTTGAAATTTTCAGAAAAATTTAAATTGACCCCTTAGCTTACCAAGATTCAACATATTACTACCAAGCAGCTATAGCTTATAATTTTGTTGGAGACCAAGCTAGATGTTCAAAGAATAGAAATCATAGACTTTTCAGTTTGATCGGTTTTCATCGACACTTATAGCAACCAAATCAAACCCCCAGCACCAGACTTTGTATAAGCTCACAGTCATTTACGTGCCAACCAGATGTGCTCCTTGGAGAAACGTGGAAGCCTTTTCATCCTCACCCTCCCTGACCGGCCAAGATGCCGAGCACCGGCTCAATGCCATGACTACGTGCTGATGGGGTGTGCTCTACATGGTCGATTTGGACCTGGGGATTAACATTCCCGAGCCATTCGTGGCTTTGTTTAGGGCCAAAAGTTCGGGTTTGGTTCGACGTGATTTGTTATTGCGTGGGCTGAAGATAAAAGGAGAGGCGGCAGTGAAAATGGGGGTCGTGGAGGCCGTCCACGACGGCAAGGAAGGAGTTACGGCTGCCGGGATTAAGATGGCGGAGGGTTTGGGCAAAAGAAAATGGGATGGCGAAGTTTACGCTGAGATTAGAAGAGGGTTGTATGCTGAACTTTGTGGCATCCAATGTTATTGCAACTCCTAAACTTTGATTTACATGGCCTTTTCTCGTGTGTTCGATTTTTGTTGTAAATTGTTGGATGTTCGTATAAAAGTTAAAGAGTGGTATAAGCTAGTAATGAGTCTTGCTTTGCTGTTTCTTTTTTTTAGTTTTTTATTTTATTTTGTTTAAACCCACGACCACATCAGTTGTGGCGTTGATTATTGATCGTATGTGTTTAATTTTCTTTATATTTTTTATTTCGTTTTCTTAGATTTTTTTAGTTTTTAATAAAATTTTGTGTTTTGATTATTTCTCGCATTTTTTGTTGTGATTGTTTTCTCTGCCATGTGATATGTATTTTGTTGAGTGGATCGCAAGATCGATATTGACCAAGAGGGGGGTGAATTGGAAATTTAAAGTTTTGTGGTGGAAATTTGTAAATTAAAAATGATGGACAAGAGATTTAGAGTGGTTCAAGTTCCAAATGAACTCTACATCCACTACCTTAGCTTCACTAAGGATTTGCAACAATTCCACTAAATTGCTCTTCCCCTTTTCTAGGACAAGGAGGCAACCCTTTACAATTTCGGTTGATTTTTCTACCCAAAAATCAACCCAATCCTCAATACAAATAATAGCCCCAATACAAGCACTCAACCCAATTTGACAAAGTATGAATGAAGATTACAATTGGGATTTCTAGACAAATAGGAATTTTGGCACAATTGCTTGGATTTGATGAATAAGTGTTTTCTTGAAGATCAATAGTTGTTGCTGTAGCTTTTGGATATGTCTTTTATACCTCCTCATTGATTTCTAGCCGTTTGGGTGGTTGGGAACATAAATGGAGCCGTTGGAACCCTCTCTTACCACCATTAATGCACTTCTGCAGCTACCGGTATCGGTACGCGGGAAGGAGTATCGGTACCTATCTCAGAAAAGAAAGAGCTGTTGTGTGCATTTAATAAGGGGTATCGATACTGTAAAACCTATGTTTGATTTTGATATAATTAAATCCTTAAGGATCATTTTGTAAAACTTAAATTTGGTTTTATAAGTCCCTTAATAAGTTTTAAAACACCAACTCTTTGAAACTGACTTATAAAACTCAAACTCAAAATATTTTCTAAGTGTTCCAAGACAAAACCATTGAAAATCGTTCAGGCGTATCGATACCGCACCAAGCGTATCGATACCATTTTACCAAACTTGGTTACTGGAGGAACACGTATCGATACGGCAAACCCTTGTATCGATACGCCCCTATGTTAAATCTCAAAGAGTTTGAATAGCGTACCGATACGACAAACCCCCGTATCGATACAAGCTTTATAATTTTTAAAGTATTTAAGTCGGTTTAAAAATATGACCGTTGGTGTCAGTTGGTTGGTAACCAAACTTTAAAAGTTCGTTGACCCGTATCGATACGCCTAACCCCCGTACCGATACGAGTTTTGACAGTGAGCTAAGTTCAGAAAATAGTATCGATACGGCCCTTGCCGTTTCGATACCCAGTACCGATACGCTTACGCGCGTATCGATACCCCTTATTAAATGCACACAACGACTATTTCTTTTCTGAGACAGGTACCGATACCCCTTCCCGCGTACCGATACCGGTAGCTGCAGAAGTGCATTTATGGTGGTAAGAGAGGGTTCCAACGGCTCCATTTATGTCTCCAACCACCCAAACGGCTAGAAATCAATGAGGAGGTATAAAAGACACATCCAAAAGCTACAGCAACAACTATTGATCTTCAAGAAAACACTTATTCATCAAATCCAAGCAATTGTGCCAAAATTCATATTTGTCTAGAAACCCATTTGTAATCTTCATTCATATTTTGTCAAATTGGGTTGAGTGCTTGTATTGGGGCTATCATTTGTATTGAGAGATACCTTATTAGCCTTCAAATTTCTTTGTTCTCTTGTGTGAGGGTTGGGTTGATTTTTGGGTAGAAAAATCAACCGAAAGTGTAAAGGGTTGCCTCCTTGTCCTAGAAAAGGGGAAGAACGATTTAGTGGAGTTGTTGCAAATCCTTAGTGAAGCTAAGGTAGTGGATTTAGAGTTCATTTGGAACTTGAACCACTCTAAATCTCTTGTCCATCAATTTTTAATTTGCAAACTTCCACCACAAACCTTTAAATTTCCAATTCACCCCCCCTCTTGGTTAATTTCGATCTTGCGATCCACTCAACAATTGATATCAGAGCTTAACTCTTTGAGGATTAACAACCACAAGAGGAGATCCTTGGAAGAGTGTGATCATCAAATTATCAAGAGATGGCTTCTACCTCCGGTTCCGGCATGTACGAGTCACAATCGACCACAAAGCCTCCATTCTTCAACGGTGATAACTATTCTTTTTGGAAGAATAGAATGCGTCTATTCATCAAGTCAAAAGACTATCTTGTGTAGGATGTCATTGAGGATGGGCCATACATTCCATTGAAGCAAGATGGTGAAGGCAAGATGGTGTTGAAGAAGAAAGCCGAAATGAGTGAAGAGGAGAGGAAAAAGATTCAAGTCAATGATAAAGCTCTCCACATGCTATTTTGTGCTTTCGGTCAGGACATCTACTCAAAGGTCTCATCAATTGAAAGTGCCAAGGAAGTGTGGGACACTCTTGAGACCACTTATGAAGGCACCAATGATGTCAAGGAAACTAAGATTGGAATTCTCAATCTTAGTTATGAAAATTTCAAGATGGAGTCTGATGAGACGGTGTCAAAGATGTTCGATCGATTCTCCACGATCGTCAATGGTCTAAAGGGATTTAGAGAGATCATACCGGAAGACAAGCTTGTCCGGAAACTACTCTATTCACTTCCCGAGTCTTGGGATGGGAAGAGAACCGCTATCATCGAAGCAAAGAACTTGAAGACATTTAAGCTTGATGAGCTTGTGGGTTCTCTCCTTACTCATGAGATCATGAAGCAAGGAAGGGAAGATGAGAAGAGAAAAGAGTAGAGAAGCTTGAAGTTGAGAAGAAGAAGAAGATGGGAATAGCTCTCAAGGCTAAAGCTTCACAACAAGATGAGAGCTCATCTAGTGATGAGGATGAACTTGAAGAATTGGCTATGATAGCCAAACGATTCTCACGCTTTATGAGGTCCAACCGGGGAAGAAAAATCCAAAGGAAGATGGACTTCAAAAGCAAGAACAAGGAAGATGGAAAGGATCCAATCATTTGCTTTGAGTGCAATAAACCCGGCCACATACGTTCGGAGTGCCCTCAACTCAAGAAGAAGGGCTTTGAGAAGAAGAAAAAGCTCAAAGCCAAGCTTGCTACTTGGAGTGATGAGGAGTCATCGGAGGATGACGAACAAGAAGTGGCTAACCTTTGCCTCATGGCACTTGAGGAAGATTCCTCCATGGTAACCTCTAACTCATCTACTTTAGATTTTTCATATGAAGAATTAAATGATGCATATGATGAGTTACAAGAGGTATATGATGAATTAGTTGAGAAGTATAAGGAGTCGGTCATTAGGAATAAAAAGATTATTCTAGAACTAAATGAGAAAAATGACTCACTTACTCAAGCTAATTCTAAATTTGAGAAAAAGATTATAGGATTAAAAGATGAACTCAAATTCTTTCAAGATGATTATGTTGATCTTAATAATCTTTTATCTCAATGTAATAGTGAACACCAAAAGGTGTTGGGTGAGCTAAATGAGCTCAAAAAGTCTTTAAAAAATGTTGGTAGTGTCAAGCATGAAGTAGGAGAATCCTCTAGAACACACCAACCTAAGAAAAAGACTAACTACTACAAACAAGGTAGCTACCCTAGACATAGTAGAGCTAAAAGAATTAGAAGTGTATGGGTTCCTAAGGAACTTATAAAATCTAATAATATTATTAGTATGTCATCTTGGATTCCTAAAGGAACCAAGGTTTTGGGAGCTAACACTCATGGACCCAAAATGATTTGGGTACCAAAAACCAAAGTTTAATATCTTTGTTTGTAGGGGGAGCATTGCTACAAGGCCAAGGCACAAAGTCAAAACTCATGGTACCTTGATAGTGGATGCTCGAGACACATGACCGGAGACAAGAGTCGATTCATGGATCTAAAGCCAAAAAGTGGAGGAGTAGTAACATTTGGTGACAACTCCAAAGGCCACATTAAAGGTATTGGCTCCATAGGTAATCACTCTACCATTCTTATTGAAAATGTCTTATATGTCGATGGTCTTAAACACAATTTATTGAACATAAGTCAACTATGTGATAGATGATTTAATGTTTTGTTTGATAAAAATGGATGCAAAATTATAGACATTAAATCTAATAATATTATGCTCATAGGTCATCGCATAGGAAACATATACATGGTGCATTTAGATTACATACATACATCTCATGCATGCTTAGTTGCTCAAAATGAAAATGATGCATGGTTGTGGCATAGGAAGCTAGGACATGCTAGCATAAGTGTTTTAGAAAAAACTAGTCTCTCTAAATCTAGTTAGAGGTTTACCCAAAATAAAGTTCTCAAATGATAAAATTTGTGATGCATGCTCAAAGGGTAAACAACATAGGTCTTCCTTTAAATCCATTAATGATGTTTCTACTAGTAGATGCTTACAATTAATTCACATGGATTTATTTGGGCCAATTAGGACTTGAGCTTGGGTGGTAAGTCTTATGCTTTTGTGCTAGTTGATGATTTTTCTAGATTTACTTGGGTTCTCTTTTTAAGTACTAAAGATGAGGCTTTGGAAAAATTCATCACATTTTCAAAACTAACCCAAAATGATCTTGAACTTAGAATTTCACATATTAGAAGTGATCATGGAACCGAGTTTCAAATTTAGGGTTTGAAGATTTTTTAAATGAAAATGGTATTAGCCATAATTTTTCGGCTCCTCGAACTCCTCAACAAAATGGGGTAGTTGAGAGGAAAAATAGAACTTTACAAGAAATGGCTAGAACTATGCTTTGTGAAAACAATTTACCTAAATATTTTTGGGCGGAAGCCACAAACACCGCTTGTTATATTGTAAATCGAGTAATGATTAGGCCAATTTTAAAGAAAACACCTAATGAGATTTTAAAATCTAAAAAGCCTAACATTAGCTATTTCCACCCTTTTGGGTGCAAGTGTTTTGTTTTAAACAATGGAAAAGACAACTTAGGTAAATTTGATGCAAAAAGTGATGAAGTCATTTTTATAGGTTAGTCTTTAACCTCTAAAGCCTATCGAGTATTTAACAAAAGAACTTTAGTAGTAGAAGAATCTATTCATGTTGTATTCGATGATAACCTCCTTCCTAGGAAGGATTCTTGTGATGATGATGATGTAGGGATCATAAATGCCTTTGATGGAGGTCAAACTTCAAAGGAGGATGAGATTCCAACAAAGGAAGATGAATCACAAGATCCACCTCTTGAAGCCTTGAAGGACTTGGCTATTGAGGAAAAGGAAGTGAGCTACCCAAGGGAGTTGAACTATGTCAAAGATGGTGAAATCTTGGGTGATCCATCCAAGGGGGTAACCACTCGTTCTTCTCTTAGATTAATGAACCATGTTGCATTTATCTCATGCATAGAGCCTAAAAATATAAAAGAAGCATTGAAAGATGACTTTTGGATTATGGCTATGCAAGAAGAGTTAAATCAATTTGAGAGAAGTAATGTATGGACATTAGTTGATAGGCCTAGTAATCAATCTACAATAGGAACTAAATGGGTCTTTAGGAACAAACTAGATGAGAGTGGTAACATTGTGAGAAATAAAGCTAGACTTGTAGCACAAGGTTACACTCAAGAAGAGGGAATAGATTTTGATGAAACCTATGCACCCGTAGCTAGAATGGAAGCCATTAGGATGTTGTTTGCATATGCATGTTATCATAATTTCAAGCTTTTTCAAATGGATGTTAAAAGCGCATTTTTAAATGGTTTTATAAATGAGGAAGTGTATGTGGAACAACCACCGGGTTTTGAAGATTCAAAATTTCCAAATCATGTTTTCAAACTTACCAAAGCTCTTTATGGTTTAAAACAAGCTCCTAGAGCTTGGTATGAAAGGCTTTCAAATTTTTTGATTGAAAAAGGATTTGAAAAAGGTAAGGTGGACACTACACTCTTTATAAAAATGTATAAAAATGACATCTTAGTAGTTCAAATTTATGTTGATGATATCATTTTTGGTTCTACTAATGAATGTCATTGTCAAGAGTTTGCTAAGTTAATGCAAGGTGAATTTGAGATGAGCATGATGGGGGAGCTCTCATTCTTTTTGGGACTCCAAATCAAGCAAAAGAAGGATGGCACCTTCATCAACCAAGCAAAATACATAAAGGATATGCTCAAGAAGTTTGGCTTGGAGAATGCAAAGCCTCAAGCCACTCCTATGAGCTCATCTACAAAGCTTGACAAAGATGAAGGAGGTAAGTGTGTTGACTCTAAGCTTTATCGTTATATGATTGGATCTTTGCTTTACCTTACCGCAAGTAGACCGGATATATTGTTTAGTGTTTGCTTGTGTGCTAGGTTTCAAGCTAGTCCTAGAGAGTCTCACCTTATAGCCATTAAGAGGATCTTTAGATACCTTAGAGACATTCCTTGTTTAGGTCTTTGGTATCCTAGAGACTCTACCTTCAACCTTCATGCTTACTCGGATGCGGATTATGGGGGTTGCAAAATTGATAGGAAAAGTACTTCGGGAACTTGTCAATTCTTAGGTAGTATGCTCATATCTTGGTTCTCTAAGAAACAAAATAGTGTAGCCTTATCTACCACCGAAGCCGAGTACATATCCTTAGGGAGTTGTTGTGCTCAAGTCCTTTGGATGAAGCAACAACTCTTAGATTATGGAATTAAAGTTGAAACCATACCCCTAAAATGTGACAACACTAGTGCAATATGTTTAACAAAAAATCCCATCCAACACTCTAGAACCAAACACATTGAAATTAGGCATCATTTCATTAGAGATCATGTCCTTAAGGAAGATGTTGTTATAGAGTATGTAGACACCTTGAATCAATTAGCGGACATATTTACAAAACCCTTAGACAAAGAGCGTTTTTGGTCCCTTAGGAGAGAGTTAGGTCTAGCTAGCCTATCTTGATCTTTTTAGGACCTCTTTTGTGCTTAAATATGCTTGATCTTGTGAAATGCCATGTTTGTATGCTTAGACTCCCAATTTCTTCCATGCCTATAGTTAGGGGGAGTATGATTCTGTTAAAATATGCTTAGAACTGCTCATACATCATTTGCATACTCATAGGAGAGGTTAGGTTCGAGCCTTTGGTTGTTTTTTGAACCAAATATGCATTTCTGGGCATACCGTATCGATACTACACTACGCATATCGATACCTGTTCTTCATTCCGTTTCCCAAAATTCTTTTCGCTTCACGCGTATCGATACGATTCATCCCGTATCGATACGGGTCGTTTCGATACGGACCTCTCCGTTTCGATATGACTTTTCCAACGGGTATTTTTGCAAAAAGACATCTATATCCCCGTATCGATACCCCAATGGGCGTATCGATACTCGACTGCGCTGATGGCTTTAATTAGGTTTTTAATGTATTCAACTTTTACCAAAATTCAAACTTTTCAAAACCTAATTAACTCTAGCCGTTTTTGCCTATAAAAAGGCCCTTCACCCTACATATTTTTCACATCTCAACTCAAACCTAAAAGATTTTTTGAATCAAGCAAGGCTTTGCGCTCTCTTTCTCATCCTTGTGCTAGTTTTCTTCAAATCTTCAAGTTTCTATCAAGGTAATCTCCTTCTTTCTCTTTTTTTTTTAATTTTTCTTGTTTTATTTTTTTTAACTTTGTTTTTCTTCAAACTTTTTCTTGATTTTCTTTTCTTTTCAAATTTTTTTTAAAAAAATTCCTCTTACCTTGATTTTTACTCAAATTGAAGAAATCTCCCTTGCTTATTTTCTCTCTTAGATCATGGCACCAAAAGATCCATCGAGGAAGCGACCAAGGACTAATCAAGCCGGTGATTCCTCCACCGGTGGAGAAATTGCTCGTCCAAACTATTCCATCATCTATGATCAATGCTTTCCCGGCAACGCGGGTCTCGCTCACTTTCGTCAATATGAGAATTACAAGATCCGTTTTGAAAGGGTAATATCCATTCCTTTTCTCAATTCGGAGCGTTTTAAGTTTGAATACCTCCCCTTGCTTCATCGTTGGAATTTCATGGATTTTCTCTCTATTCTGGGTTTTTACTATCGTCTCTTGGTTGTGATTTTCTATGCTAATGCAAGATGCATTTCTCGTAATGGGGAAGTTGTGGCTATTAGCTCTTTTCTTATGGGGAAGAAATTAATCCTTGATGTCAAGTCTATTTGTGATGTCTTTAAGTTGGATGATGAAGGCCTTGATGATGAGCATGGTTTAGGGCATGTTCTTAGTGGTTCCGTCACCGCCCTTAATGCCCATGATCGAATTCTACATTTGATGGTGTCGTGGTGGTTTCGTCCTTCCGGAGGGAAATATTCCACCATCCGTCAAGTGGATGATTTTTGGATTCGATGCTTCCGTGAAGCCAAGCGACCAAATCTAGCTCGTCTCATGTTCGCGGAGATCGTCTATATCGTTCAAAATCGTAACACTCCTCATGTCACCTCCTTCACATACGGTACGGCTTTGAGCTATTTCTTTGTTAAAAAGGATATTGATTGCTCTTATGACTATCCAACTTCTCTCACCGATCCTATTGATGAGCGATCTCTTGCTCGGGCAAAATTCTCTTATGTTAATGGTGAATGGATACGTCTTGCCGAGTTACCACCGGAAGCCGCCGCCATGTTTGAAGAGGCTCAAGCTCCTCAAGCTCCTCAAGTCCAACAACCCAATATGGATGCTCTCATGACCTATCTCAATGAGCAATTTACCGGGTTGCGCACGGACATGAATACTCGTCTCACTTCCATGGAAACTACTTTTGACACTAGGATGACGGGTATGGAGAATCGCCTTACATCTCTTGAGAGCAGGCACAATTCCTTAAATATTTCCATTGCCGCTTTCCATGATGAATGGCGTAATAGCATGCGCTCTAATGAGCCCTTGGGACTTGATGATGAAGATGATGAAGACGACGAAGACGATGCTTAGACGTTTTCTCTTGTTTGTCATACATATCATTTAGGATTTTATATTTTTATGCACCTATGTTTTATGTTCTTAGGATTAAGGTTGTTTTAGGATTAAAACCTATGCTTTGATTTCTATTTTGCCTTTGTTTGGATTTTAAGTATGTTGCCTTAATGAATAATATCTATGTTGCTTATTATACCTTTGATTTCTTGATGCACTTAATTGTCTCAAAGATTTTTTTTGATCTAACAAAAAGGGGAAGAAGAAACTAGCTCACACTTTAAATATTTTGATTTTAATTTAAAGGTTACCAAGCTTATATTAAGGGGGAGTTAACTTTATAAAAGTTTTTCAAAAAATTTAAGTTTTAGTTTTGTTATATCAAAAAAGGGGAGATTGTAAAACCTATGTTTGATTTTGATATAATTAAATCCTTAAGGATCATTTTGTAAAACTTAAATTTGGTTTTATAAGTCCCTTAATAAGTTTTAAAACACCAACTCTTTGAAACTGACTTATAAAACTCAAACTCAAAATATTTTCTAAGTGTTCCAAGACAAAACCATTGAAAATCGTTCAGGCGTATCGATACCGCACCAAGCGTATCGATACCATTTTACCAAACTTGGTTACTGGAGGAACACGTATCGATACGGCAAACCCTCATATCGATATGCCCCTGTGTTAAATCTCAAAGAGTTTGAATAGCGTACCGATACGCCAAACCCCCGTATCGATACGGGCTTTATAATTTTTAAAGTATTTAAGTCGGTTTAAAAATATGACCGTTGGTGTCAGTTGGTTGGTAACCAAACTTTAAAAGTTCGTTGACCCGTATCGATACGCCTAACCCCCGTACCGATACGAGTTTTGACAGTGAGCTAAGTTCAGAAAATAGTATCGATACGGCCCTTGCCGTTTCGATACCCAGTACCGATACGCTTACGCGTGTATCGATACCCCTTATTAAATGCACACAACGGCTCTTTCTTTTCTGAGACAGGTACCGATACCCCTTCCCGCGTACCGATACCGGTAGCTGCAGAAGTGCATTTATGGTGGTAAGAGAGGGTTTCAACGGCTCCATTTATGTCTCCAACCACCCAAACGGCTAGAAATCAATGAGGAGGTATAAAAGACACATCCAAAAGCTACAGCAACAACTATTGATCTTCAAGAAAACACTTATTCATCAAATCCAAGCAATTGTGCCAAAATTCATATTTGTCTAAAAACCCATTTGTAATCTTCATTCATATTTTGTCAAATTGGGTTGAGTGCTTGTATTGGGGCTATCATTTGTATTGAGAGATACCTTATTAGCCTTCAAATTTCTTTGTTCTCTTGTGTGAGGGTTGGGTTGATTTTTGGGTAGAAAAATCAACCGAAAGTGTAAAGGGTTGCCTCCTTGTCCTAGAAAAGGGGAAGAACGATTTAGTGGAATTGTTGCAAATCCTTAGTGAAGCTAAGGTAGTGGATGTAGAGTTCATTTGGAACTTGAACCACTCTAAATCTATTGTCCATCAATTTTTAATTTGCAAACTTCCACCACAAACCTTTAAATTTCCAATTCACCCCCCCTCTTGGTCAATTTCGATCTTGCGATCCACTCAACAGATACGCACGTAAGCGTATCGGTACTGGGTATCGAAACGGTAAGGGCCGTATCGATACTATTTTCTGAACTTAGCTCACTGTCCACAACCGTATCGGTACGAGGGTTAGGCGTATCGATACGGGTCAACGAACTTTTAAAGTTTGGTTACCAACCAACTGACACCAACGGTCATATTTTTAAACCGACTTAATCTTTAAAAATTATAAGGGTCGTATCGATACGAGGGTTTGCCGTATCGGTACGCTATTCAAACTCTTTGAATTTTAACACAGGGCGGTATCGATACGAGGGTTTGGGGTATCGATACTGGTTCCGACAGTAACCAAGTTTGGCAAAATGGTATCGATACGCTTGGTAGTGTATCGATACGCCTGGACGAATTTCAATGGTTTTGCCTTGGAACACTTAGAAAATATTTTGAGTTTGAGTTTTATAAATCCGTTTTAAAGTGTTGGTGTTTTGAAACTTATTTAGGGACTTATAAAAACAATTTTAAGTTTTTCGAATTGATCCTTAAAGATCTAGTTATATCAAAATCAAACATAGGTTTTACAATCTCCCCCTTTTTGATATAACAAAACCAAAACTTAAAATTTTGACACTTAAAAAACTTTACAAAGTTAACTCCCCCTTAATATAAGCTTGGTAACCTTTGAGTTAAAATCAAAATATTTGAAGTTTGTGAGCTAGTTTCTTCTCCCCCTTTTTGTTAGATCAAAAATTCTTGGAGACAAGTAAGTGCATAAGGAAATCAAAGGTATAATAATAATAAGCAACTTAATTTTATTCATCATAGCATTAAACTGGAAATCCAAACAAAAGCAAACAAGAAATCAAAGCATAGGTTTTAATCCTAAAACAAACTTAATCCTAAGAACATAAAGCATAGGTGCATAAAATAGAAAATCCTAGATGATATGAATGATATGCAAGAGGAAACATCTAAGCATCGTCTTCTTCCTCTTCATCATCATCTCCCAAAGGCTCATTAGTTCGCATACTATTACGCCACTCATCATGGAAAGCGTCAATGGAAATATTCAAGGAATTGTGCCCACTTTCAAGAGATGTGAGGCGATTCTCCATACCCGTCATCCTAGTATCAAAGGTAGTTTCCATGGAAGAGAGGCGAGTATTCATGTCCGTGCGCAACCCGGTAAATTGCTCATTGAGATAGGTCATGAGAGCATCCATGTTGGGTTGTTGGACTTGAGGGGCTTGAGGAGCTTGAGCCTCTTCAAACATGGCGGCGGCTTCCGGTGGTAACTCGGCAAGACGTATCCATTCACCATTAAGATAAGTAAATTTTGCCCGAGCAAGAGATCACTCATCAATGGGATCGGTGAGGGGAGTTGGAATGTCATAGGAGCAATCAATATCCTTTTTAACAAAGAAATAGCTCAAAGCCGAACCGTATGTGAAGGAGGTGACGTGAGGAGTGTGACGATTTTGAACGAGGTAGACGATCTCCGCGAACATGAGTCGAGCTAGATTTGGTCGCTTGGCTTCACGGAAGCACCGAATCCAAAAATCATCCACTTGACGAATAGTGGAATATTTTCCTCCGGAAGGACGAAACCACCACGACACCATCAAATGTAGGATCCGGTCGTGAGCATTGAGGGCGGTGACGGATCCACTAAGAACATGCCTCATACCATGCTCATCATCAAGGCCTTCATCATCCAACTTAAAAACCTCACAAATAGACTTGACATCAAGAATTATTTTCTTTCCCATAAGATAAGAGCTAATTGCAACAACTTCCCCATTACGACTAATACATCTTGCATTAGCATAGAAAATCAAAACCAAGAGGCGATAGAAAATACCGGGAATAGAGATAAACTCCATGAAATTCCAACGATGAAGCAAGGGGAGGTATTCAAACTTGAAACGCTCCGAATTGAGAAAAGGGATGGATATTACCCTTTCGGCACGAATCTTATAATTATCATATTGACGAAAGTGATTTAGACCCGAATTGCCTTCAAAGGATTGCTCATAGATGGTTGAGTAGTTAGGACGAGCAATCGCTCCAAAGGTGGAAGATTCACCGGCTTGATTAACCCTTGATCGCTTCCTCGATGGTTCTTTTGGTGCCATGATCTAAAAGAGAAATTAAGCAAGGGAGATTTCTTCAATTTGAGTAAAAATCAAGGTACAAAATTTAAAAGAAAATTTTCAAGAGAAATTTAAAAAAAAAAATTAGAAGAAAATTTCAAGAAAAAGTTTGAAGAAAAACAAAATTTGTTAAAAAAAAAGAAGCAAAAAGAATCAAAACAGCAAAACAAAAATTGAAAAAGAGAAGGAAGGGGATTACCTTGATAGAAACTTGAAGATTTGAAGAAAACTAGCACAAAGATGAGAAAGAGAGCACAAAGCCTTGCTTGATTCAAAAACTTTTTTAGGTTTGAGTTGAGATGTGAAAAATATGAAGGAGGAAGTGCCCTTTTATAGGCAAAAACGGCTAGGGTTAATTAGGTTTTGAAGAATTTGAGTTATGGTAAAAGTTGAACTCATTAAAAGCTTAATTAATGCCATCAGCGCAGTCGAGTATCGATACGCCCGAAGGTGTATCGATACGGGGATATAATTGTCTTTTCGCAAAAATGCCCGTTGGAAAAGTCGTATCGAAACGGAGAGGTCCGTATCGAAACGACCCGTATCGATACGGGATGAATCGTATCGATACGCCTGAAGCGAAGAAAATTCTGGGAAACTGAATGAAGAACGGGTATCGATACGCGTAGAGCTGTATCGATACTGGATGCCCAGAATTACATATTTGGTTCAAAGAACAACCAAAGGCTCGAACCTAACATCTCCTATGAGTATGCAAATGATGCATGAGCAGTTCTAAGCATATTTTAACAGAAACATACTCCTCCTAACTATAGGCATGGATGAAATTGGGAGTCTAAGCATACAAACATGGCATTTCACAAGATCAAGCATATTTAAGCACAAATGAGGTCCAAAAAGGTCAAGATAGGCTAGCTAGACCTAACTCTCTCCTAAGGGACCAAAAACGCTCTTTGTCTAAGGGTTTTGTAAATATGTCCGCTAATTGATTCAAGGTGTCTACGTACTCTATAACCACATCTTCCTTAAGGACATGATCTCTAATGAAATGATGCCTTATTTCTATATGTTTGGTTCTAGAGTGTTGGATGGGATTTTTAGTTAAACATATTGCACTAGTGTTGTCACATTTTAGGGGTATGGTTTCAACTTTAATTCCATAATCTAAGAGTTGTTGCTTCATCCAAAGGACTTGAGCACAACAACTCCCTAAGGATATGTACTCGGCTTCGGTGGTAGATAAGGCTACACTATTTTGTTTCTTAGAGAACCAAGATATGAGCATACTACCTAAAAATTGACAAGTTCCCGAAGTACTTTTCCTATCAATTTTGCAACCCCCATAATCCGCATCCGAGTAAGCATGAAGGCTGAAGGTAGAGTCTCTAGGATACCAAAGACCTAAACAAGGAGTGTCTCTAAGGTATCTAAAAATTCTCTTAACGGCTATAAGGTGAGACTCTCTAGGACTAGCTTGAAACCTAGCACACAAGCAAACACTAAACAAGATATCCGGTCTACTTGCGGTAAGGTAAAGCAAAGAACCAATCATAGAACGATAAAGCTTAGAGTCAACACACTTACCTCCTTCATCTTTGTCAAGCTTTGTAGATGAGCTCATAGGAGTGGCTTGAGGCTTTGCATTCTCCAAGCCAAACTTCTTGAGCATATCCTTTATGTATTTTGCTTGGTTGATGAAGGTGCCATCCTTCTTTTGCTTGATTTGGAGTCCCAAAAAGAATGAGAGCTCCCCCATCATGCTCATCTCAAATTCACCTTGCATTAACTTAGCAAACTCTTGACAATGACATTCATTAGTAGAACCAAAAATGATATCATCAACATAAATTTGAACTACTAAGATGTCATTTTTATACATTTTTATAAAGAGTGTAGTGTCCACCTTACCTTTTTCAAATCCTTTTTCAATCAAAAAATTTGAAAGCCTTTCATACCAAGCTCTAGGAGCTTGTTTCAAACCATAAAGAGCTTTGGTAAGTTTGAAAACATGATTTGGAAATTTTGAATCTTCAAAACCCGGTGGTTGTTCCACATACACTTCTTCATTTATAAAACCATTTAAAAATGCGCTTTTAACATCCATTTGAAAAAGCTTGAAATTATGATAACATGCATATGCAAGCAACATCCTAATGGCTTCCATTCTAGCTACGGGTGCATAGGTTTCATCAAAATTTATTCCCTCTTCTTGAGTGTAACCTTGTGCTACAAGTCTAGCTTTATTTCTCACAATGTTACCACTCTCATCTAGTTTGTTCCTAAAGACCCATTTAGTTCCTATTGTAGATTGATTACTAGGCCTATCAACTAATGTCCATACATTACTTCTCTCAAATTGATTTAACTCTTCTTGCATAGCCATAATCCAAAAGTCATCTTTCAATGCTTCTTTTATATTTTTAGGCTCTATGCATGAGATAAATGCAACATGGTTCATTAATCTAAGAGAAGAACGAGTGGTTACCCCCTTGGATGGATCACCCAAGATTTCACCATCTTTGACATAGTTCAACTCCCTTGGGTAGCTCACTTCCTTTTCCTCAATAGCCAAGTCCTTCAAAGCTTCAAGAGGTGGATCTTGTGAGTCCTCTTCCTTTGTTGGAATCTCATCCTCCTTTGAAGTTTGACCTCCATCAAAGGCATTTATGATCCCTACATCATCATCATCACAAGAATCCTTCCTAGGAAGGAGGTTATCATCGAATACAACATGAATAGATTCTTCTACTACTAAAGTTCTTTTGTTAAATACTCGATAGGCTTTAGAGGTTAAAGAGTAGCCTATAAAAATGGCTTTATCACTTTTTGCATCAAATTTACCTAAGTTGTCTTTTCCATTTGTTGAGAAATATTTTGATATAACAATTATGTGAAAAATGTTTTAAGACTTGTTTAAAGACTTCAAAGATAATTCAAAAGTCCTTAAAACTTGACAAAATGTTTTAAAAGAGTTCGATTGAATACCTATATTGAACTACTCTTTTGAAAGCCGAAAAATGCCCAAAATACATGTTTTTAGAGTAAAGTTTCGAAACCTTAAACAAAGGTCTCGAAACTTGTCAGGGCAGTAGCCAAATTTGGAATGGCTTTAAAATGTTTTTAAAAGGTTTTTAAATGTGTTTAAAAGGCCAAATTTTCACAAAAACCATAGGCCGTTTCGAAACACCATAGGGCGTTTCGAAACAGGGGGATTCCAGTGGCAAAACGTTTCGATACACGTATCGAAACGGGCCAAGCGTTCCGAAACGGTATAGGCCGTTTCGATACGCCTATGTGGCAACGACCCTAACGGCTATAAACCCCAACGGCTCTTTCCCAAATAATATTCAAAATGCAGGCGTTTCGAAACAGGGTTAAGGCGTTCCGATACGCGTTCCGAAACGGCTAAGGGTGTTCCGAAACGGGTACCCCGACAGGCTGCAACGGCTATCTCTATAAAGAAGGCGTTCCGAAACGGGCTTGAGGCGTTCCGAAACGGGTAGCAGCTGAATTGCATTTTGGAAGAAATTAAAGTCTTCAAACGGCTATATTTTGATCCCAACGGCCATAAACGGCTACAAACTCAATTGGGACTATAAATAAGGCCTCCAAGCATCAAGAAACATTAAGAGATAAGATCCAAGATTCATGATCAAGAGAAATAGCGTTTAAGTCTTTATCTTCCTCATTTCTCTTGTAAATATTGTATAGAGAGTGTTTTGTTTTTCATTGTTCTTATTCTTTACACTCTTGTGAGCTCAACTCTCGTAAACACCCACCTTGTGAGGTATATTTGTTTACATCTTTCTACCCTTGTAAAAGGAGAGGTTCTAGTTTAGCCTTGAGAGAAAAACTAGAGTGGTTCTATCTTAGCCATTGAAAAGATAGGGTTGTAAGGTTACCCTTTGTCCTCAAAAGGAAGAATTCATTGTTGAGTGAATTGGGAAATCCTTAGTGGTGTGCTAAGGTAGTGGATGTAGACTCGGTTGAGTAGTCGAACCACTCTAAAATCATCGTGCAAATATTGTCTACTATTTTCGGTTTTAGCCAATTCAACCACCAAGCAATTACAACCCTCCTTGACGGTTTCGGTGATCGATTCGAGAGTGCCTAAAAAATCCAACAATTGGTATCAGAGCCTCGTCTCCATCGAAGGACTAACATCCAGGAGCAAAGATCCAACGCTCGTAGTCCACCGTACAAGAAAATGGCAAGCGGTTCTACAATGATTTCATTTGAAGAAGGCCGCTCTATCATGTGTCCTCCTCTCTTCAAAGGAGAAGGTTACTTCCAATGGAGCAACATTATGAAATACTTCATCCAAGGATTCAACCTTGACATTTGGAAGATTATCATAAATGGACATTCGGAAGCTCCTAAGAAGAAGAAGAAAAGGAGTGTCGAAGACACAAAGAAGGACCATCTCAATGCAAAGGCTATGCACATTCTTCTCTGTGCCCTAAGTGAAGAGATTTCCAAGAAGGTCTCCCCATCCAAAAGTGCCAAAGAAATCTGGGAGAAGCTTGAGAAATTCTATGGGAAAGAAAAGAAGAAAGATGATGCTTCATCATGTGCAATCCTCCCCTCAACACCTAAGGTGGATGGTGTTTTGGCTCTCGATGAGCCCGAGGTATCTTCTAACTCAGATGAATTAAATTCACATTCTTTTGATGAGTTACAAGATGCTTTTAATGAATTATATTTGGAATTTGAGACCATGAATTCCAAATTTAGGAAAATGATTTCAAAACTCGAAACTGAAAATGATTTTCTTTTAAAAACAAAAATGGATTTTGAAAATCAAAATGAAATTTTGAAAAATGATTTAGAATTTTCAAAAACAAGCAAAGATGTTTTAGAAAAAGAAAATTTTGATTTAAAAGTTAAGCTTGAAAGCTTAACAAAAGAAAAAGAAATCATTTCTAATAATTCATCTCATCCCGTAATGGCAAAATGCTCACATTGCCATTATCATGGTCATTCGTTGCATACTTGTCCTATAAAGAAAAGAAAAACTTATAGGATTAGACAAGTATGGGTTCCTAAGGGAACTAGAGACATCGAGATTAATATTAATGGATCCAAAGCAATTTGGATACCAAAATCAAAGTAAATGTCTCTTGTAGGTGTGTTGGAGCAAAGGCAAGAAAAGCAAGAATCTTAAATGCTCTAGTCACACAAGTGAAGTAAATAGAGTTATGGGAGAGAAGAAACTCAAAGAGTATTGGCATCAATGTAAATACCATGGCTCTCAAATCCTCCACATGTCATCATGAAGATTCAAGTGAGGAGGATAGTGAAGATGAAGAGATGTCCTATCTCTTCAACAAATTCACCCGGTTCATGAAGAACAAAATGGAATAATCCAAACATGAATCGAGGAAGAAGATGAAGGATTCCCACAAATCCAAAAAGAAGGGATCATCTTCTAAACAAGCATACGTGGCCACTTGGAGTGATGAAGACTCCACCGATAATGAAGTAGCCCACCTATGCATGATGGCCCTCAATGAGGGGGAGGTAACTTCTAACTCATCTATTTCAAATTCTTATACATTTGATGAGTTACAAGAAGCCTACGATGAATTGGTTTTTGAATTCAAGGCTTCATTTTCGAAAAATAAAAAAAATTGATTTCAAAGTTGAAAACCGAAAATGATTTGCTTTCTAAAACCAATTTAGAGTTTGAAGCAAAAATCAAAGATTTTGAGCTTAAAGTTTTAGATTTACAAAACTTGCTTCAAACGATGGAAAGAGATCATCAAAAAGAAGTCGATGATCTCAAAAAGAAAAAAAGTTTGATTTCCAAAGATCTTGAAAAGAAAAATAATTTTGGAAAATCAAATTTTTATGTAAGACAATCTAGTGCCCCTAGATTTTTAAATGGAAAATGTTTTAGAAGTGTTTGGGTCCCAAAAGGACTAACCACTTCAACTAAAAAGGATGAAATTGAAAAATGGATTCCTAAGGGGACTAAATTTTGTGCTACTAACGTCTATGGATCCAAATCAATTTGGATACCAAAAATTACTTGATTGTCTTTTGCTAGGTGTGATGGAGAATGATCAACAAGTCAAAAATTGAGGGGAAGCTCCATGCACACAAGGAAGAACACTTGAAGAAGGAAGGCTTCACATCCTCCCTTGAGTTCAAGTGTGGTAAAATCTAGTTGTCTTAGTGTTTATTGATTTATTTTATTTTATGTCAACTAGATATTCATAAATGTTGGACTAACATTCTTATGATGCTTTGAGTAAGGGGGAGCCAATTTTTTTTTTTAACCAAAATTTTAAGTGTCAAAATTTTTTTTGCCTCCTATGTTATCTTGAACTTAAATGTCATTTTAAATTCTTTTTGATATAACAAAAAGGGGGAGAAATGGTTAAATGGTTTGAAAAATTGAATTTTCAAATGAATAAGGGGGAGCTTTATTTTATTTCATATCTTAATCTCTTATTCACAATTTTAAAGTTAAAAGGGGGAGAATCCCAAACAATTTTTCAAGTTGGTTTTATTATATCAAAAAGGGGGAGATTGAAGAACTAATGTTTTGATATAATAATTGAAAAATGGTTTGGACTGATTTAAAAAAAAAAGGATTTAAATCATTTCCAAAAGTCCAAACAACTTGAAATTATGTTTAGGGAAGTTTTTTTAAAAAAAGAGTTTTACATGTTTTGACATTTTAATACTCCCACGTAATATTGACCACAATGGTCATAAACCCCATTGTTATTATATACTATAAAGAGTTGAATTATTTTTAATATAACAAAAGGGGGAGAATTAAGTGAAAAATTAAGGGGGAGCTTTTTGTCAAAAACAATTTTTCAAAATATTTTGTTATATCAAAAAGGGGGAGATTGTTGAGAAATATTTTGATATAACAATTATGTGAAAAATGTTTTAAGACTTGTTTAAAGACTTCAAAGATAATTCAAAAGTCCTTAAAACTTGACAAAATGTTTTAAAAGAGTTCGATTGAATACCTATATCGAACTACTCTTTTGAAAGCCGAAAAATGCCCAAAATACATGTTTTTAGAGTAAAGTTTCGAAACCTTAAACAAAGGTCTCGAAACTTGTCAGGGCAGTAGCCAAATTTGGAATGGCTTTAAAATGTTTTTAAAAGGTTTTTAAATGTGTTTAAAAGGCCAAATTTTCACAAAAACCATAGGCCGTTTCGAAACACCATATGGCGTTTCGAAACAGGGGGATTCCAGTGGCAAAACGTTTCGATACACGTATCGAAACGGGCCAAGCGTTCCGAAACGGTATAGGCCGTTTCGATACGCCTATGTGGCAACGACCCTAACGGCTATAAACCCCAACGGCTCTTTCCCAAATAATATTCAAAATGCAGGCGTTTCGAAACAGGGTTAAGGCGTTCCGATACGCGTTCCGAAACGGCTAAGGGTGTTCCGAAACGGGTACCCCGACAGGCTGCAATGGCTATCTCTATAAAGAAGGCGTTCCGAAACGGGCTTGAGGCGTTCCGAAACGGGTAGCAGCTGAATTGCATTTTGGAAGAAATTAAAGTCTTCAAACGGCTATATTTTGATCCCAACGGCCATAAACGGCTACAAACTCAATTGGGACTATAAATAAGGCCTCCAAGCATCAAGAAACATTAAGAGATAAGATCCAAGATTCATGATCAAGAGAAATAGCGTTTAAGTCTTTATCTTCCTCATTTCTCTTGTAAATATTGTATAGAGAGTGTTTTGTTTTTCATTGTTCTTATTCTTTACACTCTTGTGAGCTCAACTCTCGTAAACACCCACCTTGTGAGGTATATTTGTTTACATCTTTCTACCCTTGTAAAAGGAGAGGTTCTAGTTTAGCCTTGAGAGAAAAACTAGAGTGGTTCTATCTTAGCCATTGAAAAGATAGGGTTGTAAGGTTACCCTTTGTCCTCAAAAGGAAGAATTCATTGTTGAGTGAATTGGGAAATCCTTAGTGGTGTGCTAAGGTAGTGGATGTAGACTCGGTTGAGTAGTCGAACCACTCTAAAATCATCGTGCAAATATTGTCTACTATTTTCGGTTTTAGCCAATTCAACCACCAAGCAATTACAACCCTCCTTGACGGTTTCGGTGATCGATTCGAGAGTGCCTAAAAAATCCAACACCATTATTTAAAACAAAACACTTGCACCCAAAAGGGTGGAAATAGCTAATGTTAGGCTTTTTAGATTTTAAAATCTCATAAGGTGTTTTCTTTAAAATTGGCCTAGTCATTACTCGATTTACAATATAACAAGCGGTGTTTGTGGCTTCCGCCCAAAAATATTTAGGTAAATTATTTTCACAAAGCATAGTTCTAGCCATTTCTTGTAAAGTTCTATTTTTCCTCTCAACTACCCCATTTTGTTGAGGAGTTCGAGGAGCCGAAAAATTATGGCTAATACCATTTTCATTTAAAAAATCTTCAAACCCTAAATTTTGAAACTCGGTTCCATGATCACTTCTAATATGTGAAATTCTAAGCTCAAGATCATTTTGGGTTAATTTTGAAAATGTGATGAATTTTTCCAAAGCCTCATCTTTAGTACTTAAAAAGAGAACCCAAGTAAATCTAGAAAAATCATCAACTAGCACAAAAGCATAAGACTTACCACCCAAGCTCATAGTCCTAATTGGCCCAAATAAATCCATGTGAATTAGTTGTAAGCATCTACTAGTAGAAACATCGTTAATGGATTTAAAGGAAGACCTATGTTGTTTACCCTTTGAGCATGCATCACAAATTTTATCATTTGAAAATTTTATTTTGGGTAAACCTCTAACTAGATTTAGAGAGACTAGTTTTTCTAAAACACTTATGCTAGCATGTCCTAGCTTCCTATGCCATAACCATGCATCATTTTCATTTTGAGCAACTAAGCATGCATGAGATGTATGTATGCCATCTAAATGCACCATGTATATGTTTCCTATGCGATGACCTATGAGCATAATATTATTAGATTTAATGTCTACAATTTTGCATCCATTTTTATCAAATAAAACATTAAATCCTTTATCACACAATTGACTTATGCTCAATAAATTGTGTTTAAGACCATCGACATATAAGACATTTTCAATGAGAATGGTAGAGTGATTACCTATGGAGCCAATACCTTTAATGTGGCCTTTGGAGTTGTCACCAAATGTTACTACTCCTCCACTTTTTGGCTTTAGATCCATGAATCGACTCTTGTCTCCGGTCATGTGCCTCGAGCATCCACTATCAAGGTACCATGAGTTTTGACTTTGTGCTTTGGCCTTGTAGCAATGCTCCCCCTACAAACAAAGATATTAAACCTTGGTTTTTGGTACCCAAATCATTTTGGGTCCATGAGTGTTAGCTCCCAAAACCTTGGTTCCCTTAGGAATCCAAGATGACATAGCAATAATATTATTAGATTTAACAAGTTCCTTAGGAACCCATACACTTCTAATTCTTTTAGCTCTACTATGTCTAGGATAGCTACCTTGTCTGTAGTAGTTAGTCTTTTTCTTAGGTAGTGTTCTAGAGGATTCTCCTACTTCATGCTTGACACTACCAACATTTTTTAAAGACTTTTTGAGCTCATTTAGCTCACCCAGCACCTTTTGGTGTTCACAATTACATTGAGATAAAAGATTATTAAGATCAACATTTTCATCTTGAAAGAATTTAAGTTCATCTTTTAATCCTAATATTTTTTTCTCAAATTTAGAATTAGCTTGAGTAAGTGAGTCATTTTTCTCATTTAATTCTAGAATAATCTTTTTATTCCTAATAACCGACTCCTTATATTTCTCAACTAATTCATCATATACCTCTTGTAACTCATCATATGCATCATTTAATTCTTCATATGAAAAATCTAAAGTAGATGAGTTAGAGGTTACCATGGAGGAATCTTCCTCAAGTGCCATGAGGCAAAGGTTAGCTACTTCTTGTTCGTCATCCTCCGATGACTCCTCATCACTCCAAGTAGCAAGCTTGGCTTTGAGCTTTTTCCTCTTCTCAAAGTCCTTCTTCTTGAGTTGAGGGCACTCCGAACGTATGTGGCCGGGTTTATTGCACTCAAATCAAATGATTGGATCCTTTCCATCTTCCTTGTTCTTGCTTTTGAAGTCCATCTTCCTTTGGATTTTTCTTCCTCGGTTGGACCTCATAAAGCGTGAGAATCGTTTGGCTATCATAGCCAATTCTTCAAGTTCATCCTCATCACTAGATGAGCTCTCATCATGTTGTGAAGCTTTAGCCTTGAGAGCTATTCCCATCTTCTTCTTCTTCTCAACTTCAAGCTTCTCTACTCTTTTCTCTTCTTTCTTTTTCTCATCTTCCCTTCCTTGCTTCAAGATCTCATGAGTAAGGAGAGAA
Source organism: Hibiscus trionum (assembly GCA_030270665.1). NCBI lineage: Eukaryota > Viridiplantae > Streptophyta > Magnoliopsida > Malvales > Malvaceae > Hibiscus > Hibiscus trionum. The sequence goes on from BSYR01000046.1 coordinate 4,140,273, forward strand.
CCCACAAGCTCATCAAGCTTCAAAGTCTTCAAATTCTTTGCTTCGATGATAGCGGTTCTCTTCCCATCCCAAGACTCGGGAAGTGAATAGAGTAGCTTCCGGACAAGCTTGTCTTCCGGTATGATCTCTCCAAAGCCCTTTAGACCATTGACAATCGTGGAGAATCGATCAAACATCTTTGACACCGTCTCATCGGGCTCCATCTTGAAATTTTCATAACTAAGATTGAGAATTCCAATCTTAGTTTCCTTGACATCATTGGTGCCTTCATAAGTGGTCTCAAGAGTGTCCCACACTTCCTTGGCACTTTCAATTGATGAGACCTTTGAGTAGATGTCTGGACCGAAAGTACAAAATAGCATGTGGAGAGCTTTATCATTGACTTGAATCTTTTTCCTCTCCTCTTCACTCATTTCCACTTTCTTCTTCAACACCATCTTGCCTTCACCGTCTTGCTTCAATGGAATGTATGGCCCATCCTCAATGACATCCCACACAAGATAGTCATTTGACGTGATGAATAGACGATTTCTATTCTTCCAAAAAGAATAGTTATCACCGTTGAAGAATGGAGGCTTTGTGGTCGATTGTGACTCGTACATGCCGGAACTGGAGGTTGAAGCCATCTCTTGATATTTTGATGATCAGACTCTTCCAAGGATCTCCTCTTGTGGTTGTTAATCCTCAAAGAGTTAAGCTCTGATACCAATTGTTGAGTGGATCGCAAGATCGATATTGACCAAGAGGGGGTGAATTGGAAATTTAAAGTTTTGTGGTGGAAATTTGCAAATTAAAAATGATGGACAAGAGATTTAGAGTGGTTCAAGTTCCAAATGAACTCTACATCCACTACCTTAGCTTCACTAAGGATTTGCAACAATTCCACTAAATTGCTCTTCCCCTTTTCTAGGACAAGGAGGCAACCCTTTACAATTTCGGTTGATTTTTCTACCCAAAAATCAACCCAATCCTCACACAAGTGAACAAAGAAATTTGATGGCTAAAAGGTATCTCTCAATACAAATAATAGCCCCAATACAAGCACTCAACCCAATTTGACAAAGTATGAATGAAGATTACAATTGGGATTTCTAGACAAATAGGAATTTTGGCACAATTGCTTGGATTTGATGAATAAGTGTTTTCTTGAAGATCAATAGTTGTTGATGTAGCTTTTGGATATGTCTTTTATACCTCCTCATTGATTTCTAGCCGTTTGGGTGGTTGGGAACATAAATGGAGCCGTTGGAACCCTCTCTTACCACCATTAATGCACTTATGTAGCTACCGGTATCGGTACGCGGGAAGGAGTATCGGTACCTGTCTCAGAAAAGAAAGAGCCGTTGTGTGCATTTAATAAGGGGTATTGATACGCACGTAAGCGTATCGGTACTGGGTATCGAAACAGCAAGGGCCGTATCGATACTATTTTCTGAACTTAGCTCACTGTCCACAACCGTATCGGTACGAGGGTTAGGCGTATCGATACGGGTCAACGAACTTTTAAATTTTGGTTACCAACCAACTGACACCAACGGTCATATTTTTAAACCGACTTAATCTTTAAAAATTATAAGGGTCGTATCGATACGAGGGTTTGCCGTATCGGTACGCTATTCAAACTCTTTGAATTTTAACACAGGGCGGTATCGATACGAGGGTTTGGGGTATCGATACTGGTTCCGACAGTAACCAAGTTTGGCAAAATGGTATCGATACGCTTGGTAGTGTATCGATACGCCTGGACGAATTTCAATGGTTTTGCCTTGGAACACTTAGAAAATATTTTGAGTTTGAGTTTTATAAATCCGTTTTAAAGTGTTGGTGTTTTGAAACTTATTTAGGGACTTATAAAAACAATTTTAAGGTTTTCGAATTGATCCTTAAAGATCTAGTTATATCAAAATCAAACATAGGTTTTACATATTTTCTTTGTCTTATGACACGTGTCATGTAGACATTTTGCAGTTTTATATAATAGAAATTTTATCTAGTTCATGATTTGGATATTCTCCAATTATTTTTTCTACAACGAATTTAAAAGATTTATTGTAGTACAGAGAGGAAGTCTTTGATCTAACCATAAGAACCTTTTAGTTTTTTTTTATTGTTTTTAAAATGTTTAAAACCGTTGAGAGATTATATTCTTGATTTACTTATGTTTATTAATAGAGTTGTATGGTTTAGAGTTTAAAAAAATGATCTAAATAATATAGAGTGAATTATTTCTTTCATTGACTTGAATTTGAGTATCATTATTTGTTATAGTGAATAAGAAAGAATATATATAATATAAAATTTAAATAAAAATAATTTTGAATTTAATATATCTATAGTGTTATTCAATTTAGTGATTGACCCCAAATTATGTAATTTATATCCGTGACGTTGGTGTTTTTATCAAAATTTTATGAGAAAAATTTGTATGCACAAGCTTGTGTAAATTGAGTTAGTCAATTTTTGGGTCTAAGTGTTTAGTTTAGAGTTTAAAATTTAAATATCTAATATTAAAATTTAAGGTTTAATATTTTAGAGTCAGAGGTTTAAAAGTTATATTTTATAATTTATATAGGAAATACATACATATATATATATATATCGAAATATACCCGAAATTTTATTCATAGAAAGAAGTGGATACGAGTTAAGACATTTTTTTAATATAATTTAATTGAGGTCATGCTGTTTTTTAAGATATGCATTTTCTATAAAATTTACTAATTGATCGAGTGGTCAAAGATATTCATATTGTCCCATTTTAAATCTTGACATTGCCTTGTGAATGTAATATTTATATTTAATAAAAATGCATTTTCTTTGAGTTATATTTTCAATATATCAATACCTTTAGGACTCATTGTCCTTATATAAACAGATACTATCTTATAATCACCTATAGATTATTCAAAAAATGACTCATTGTCCTTAATTATAAAAGAATTTATATATCAATAAATTTCTCATCCTAACAAAAAACCATCGGGGGAAATTGGCACAATATTGTATTCAATTTTTTTTGAATCTATTGTATTGTTGGATTGTTTTTGAATCTATATCACTTTGAATAATACTTCTTGAAGCCAGATCTTTTGTAACCCGTCTTCATAAAAATCTCAATTTTAATGTTAAAAAACCATGAAGACTTGAGGCTTGTATTCCGTCTTCAAGATAGAAAAAATATGAAGCCTGGGAGCTTTGCTTCCGTCTTCATGCAGCGTGTGGCAGGGTGGCAGCATGCCATGCATGCCCCATGCAAGGCTGAAAAAAATAAAGCCGGTGATGGTAGGGATTTCCTTAATTACCGAGGGAATCATGCTGCATGCTGGTATGTTTTGGGTTCGGAAATGGGGTAATATTTTTGTGATTTAGGCTTTAGAATAAGGTGGTTAGGGTATTAAAAAAATATTTTAAATTATGTATGGGTTTTAAATTTGAATTTTAAATGGTTATTAGAGAGATTGTAGGGGTAAATAACGAAAAAAAAATTGTATCGTTTTGTGTGTTGAGTTTTTTGTGTTAAATAAGTGAGGTTAAAGGTAAAATGTGAAAGAAAATTTGAAAAAAAAAATAGAGTAAAAAGGAGAAAGAGGAGGAAGAAATTTTGAAAAAAAATTATAGTAAGTTGATTTTTAAGTTTTGTTTTTAATATTTAGATTGATTGTTTATTTTTATTTTAGAATATTGTTGTTATGATAGTAGATATTCATTTATAATTTTAATTTTATGTTATAGTTTAGGAAAAAATTCGTACTAATATAATATAACAATATGATGATTTTGATTTTTGTATTTTGATTCAAAAATATATATAGTTTTGAGACAATGAGCAATATGTTTATAGTGGTTGTCTATTACGATGGATAAATTGTAAAAATTAATATCAGTGTCATATTTGAATCCGAAAGCACTATAAAGATAAGTTTTTCAAAAAAAAACATTTTCCTTCGAAAGCTAAAACATGACATAGAAATGAAAATAGAAGCTGAGATTGTTGGTTCGCGCTACCGTTGAAAATCATCTCAAGATCCAGTCAGATATTCTGCAATAACTCTTAAAATGATACTGATGTTAGAATCATAATTGCGGAGCATGAGTCATCAGGCATTCGAAGTGTTGAGTTACAGGTTGAGGTGCGTGGGAGATATGATGTACCGGGTTCATCCAAAAATGTATTTAGAAGTTCTTCTCAAATGGGTTTTGGCAATGGGGTTGAGGACCAGCCATATAGGTTTAGAGACAATTTTATTGCAATGTTGAAAAGTGCGACATCGAGTGCATTTTATTTATATGTCGGGCCTTCGACGTTCTCGATTGTTGATCCGAGTATTGGTATTGACGTTGAAAATTTCCGAGGTCGATGGGGAGAAACGCTTGTTGATTCTAGTGAAGATGAAGAAACCGCAGATCCCGATTTGACTAGTGATAACCTTGGTAACGAGCTTGTTTTTTTGTGGTGGTAAATTTGTTTCGGCTGGGGATGACATTACATGGTATGAGCTATAAAATATATGCTCGACTTGCACAACTAATCTCTTTCGGTGTATTACCGCTAGTGAGCTTGAATTCTCTCTGCAACCAACTCAATTTGATATGAGACCCTTTCGCATCAGTTTCAGATGAAACCTTTTTGAGGTATTCAAGGAAAAGACTTGCAGGTGAATTCTCAGTGTGCTTAACTAATGGACTCCCGTTTACCGAGACCCTGTTAGCATGACCACGTCTTCGAGTGTAATGGTACATTCTCCACACAACATGTGAAATGTGATATGATAAAATCCCGCACGTTGCAACTATGAAATCATATCACTGTGTGGGTGATTATTCTCTATGCTTCGGTGATGTTTAAATGTTTCCTTGGTTACCTGCATTAATTTAAAAAATTAGTTAATAATAACAAATAAAAAAATAAAATATTAGTTATTATCTCAATTTTAAGTTTTTTAAAAAAATTGTACCATATCATCAACCACAACACTAGTGATGTGTCAGTTTTGTAATCTCAACATAGGATTTTGATCGGCCATCCTTCTAACAAAGCTACATACATGACAAATAAAAAAACATTAGTAATAACAAATACCACTAAATATAATCGAAATATTACTACTTTAAAATCAATATTAACATATAAAAAATATTCATAATTACACAAAAAAGAAGTCAACTTACTAGTTACAATTTGATGTTGAGAAAATACTACGAAGTTTACTTGAAATATTCCTTCCTTCCCTACTTCTTCTTTTTTGCTCCAAATATTTATAATTTACATGCATAACATTAATTTTCAAAATAAAATTAAACTATTTCATGCAATAAATTAAAACACATATTAACAATAACAAAAACAACTTACTAATAAATTTAAAAAAAAACAAATGAAATAATAATAATATTACTAAATTTAAAAATAAAATACAAAAGTTTTCTTTTCTTCTATAATTTTTTAATTCAACACAAATATTCATATTTAACACCTTATTTAACACAAAACATTACGATTATATTAATCAACAATACTAAATTAAAAAATTAAAAATCAAATTATTTTCTTACTATAATATAATATATACAATTCTGAAAAAATAAAACTATTGAAACAAAAATTTAAAAACAAATTATATACATTTACAAACTTACTATATTAACAGCCTGCATGAAGACAGAACCAAAGCTCCCAGTCTTCGTATTTTTTCTTTCTTGAAACGGAATACAAGCCTCTAAGTCTTCATAATTTTTTATATTAACATTGGGATTTTTATGAAGACGAATACAATAAATTTGACTTCAAAAAACATTGTTTAAAGTATTATAGATTCAAAAACAATCCAACAAGTACAATCTATTTAAAAATATTTTTTTGAATACAACATTGTGCCAATTTCACCAAAACCATCCACCTCACTAAATTTATATTTATCAATAAATATTTTATTTAATTTTTAAAAATCAATTAAATTTTAGTTTTATTTGACATTGTTGTTATTAGTAACCTATAACCAGGAGCGGTTCAAAGGTTTACGGGACCCTGTGCAGTTTATTAAAACGAGACCATTTAATTTATAATCACAAAGATATATGTTTAAAAAAATTTAATCGCAAAAAAATAATATATTATGGGCCTTTTTAAGTCATTTTTTATTTTTTTCTTGCAATATATTAAACAAAAATCTTTTGTTTTCCCCTATACACATTTAATTCAACTCATTTGGGGTCCTCTTTTTTTGGGCGCTATGTGCGGTCGCTCATCTCCCACATGCCCAGGACTCCGCTTCCTATAGTATAAGTGAAATTAAGAATTTTAGTTTATGATTATTACCCTTTTATTTTGAATTTGATAATTTTTTTAATTTAATCCTTAATTTTTTGTAGTTCATATTAATCCATACACTTAGTAACTCTTTTCATTTTAGTCATCTTAATGATGTGACACTTAATGTCACATGACAAACTTTCATTGTTTCATATCGTCAAATGAATTGAAAATGGACAAAAATTTAAGTTCAAGTTGAATATGGACCAAATTGAAAAAATCTGGCAAGTTCAAGAACTAAAGTTATTTTATTATTCAATTAAAAGGTTAATAGATAGGGGTGTAAATGAACTGACTTTGAATGAACAAGATTTTGTTTGTGTTTGTTTATTTATTTTTTATGGTGTTTATGTTTGGTTCGTGTTTATTTAAATTTTTAATATCATGTTCATGATCGGTTATTTATTTTTGTAGGTGTTTATGTTCGTTTAGCGTTCATGAACATATTCGTTTAACGTTCACCAACGTGGTCGTTTATATGTTCACAAACATGTTCGTTTAATGTCTGCGAACATGTTCATAGAATAAAATAGTGAAATTATATCACTAGTCCTAAGCTCCTCATGCTTTTACGGTTTGAACTCCAAAATTCACATTGTGTTCGATTTAGTCCATAACGTCACCAATATTTAAAATGTAAAACAATAAAAGGAAAAAAGGGAACCGGTTAAAGGAGCTTCGATAAACGAGCCAATAACCGAGCTTATTCGTGAACATAAACAAACGAGCGAAGTTTTGTTCGTGTTCTTTCGTTTATTAAATAAACATAAAAATTTTGTTCAAGTTTATTTATTTAGTTAGCTTAATATACGTATGTTATACAAATGGTTCACAAAAACGCTATGTCTATTTGCACTCATATTAATATGTATTAAATTAAAGGGTAAACTACACCAGTAACCACCGAACTATTAAGGCGTACATATTTTGACCATCGAACTATCGAACTCATCAATTAAACCACCAAACTTATTAAATCAACCTATTTTGACCACCGCTGTTAAAAATTAACGGAAATGTGATGGATGGGTGATGCGGCCGTTAACGGAAATTTTTAAAATTACACATTTAATCCATGTTATTTTATTTACTCAAATGACATGTGTCATCACCTAATTTGATTAATTTACTCAAGTTTTATTTTATTTATTTAATATATTTTCCCCTCCAATCAGGTGGTGACACTAGTTAAAAGAAAATTTAAAGAAGAAACAAGAGTGACATTAAGGTGGTTTAAACCTGAGACCAATGTGATGAATTCTAGTGTCTTTACCACTGAGCCAAGTTAGCTGTTAGAGACATAATTTGCACACTTTGATATACACATCTTATACTGCAGTAAATGTTAAAGGAAAATTAAAGAAGAATGAAAAATGAAATTAAAGTGGTTTGAACCTAGAATCAAGAGGATATATTCCCACACCTTTACAACTAAGCCAAGCTGCTCTTAGTGATATAAATTGTACATTTTTATATACATATCTTATACTGCAGTACATTCGAAAAAAAAAGAAGTAAAAATGGTTGAAAGGGGACTCGAACTTAGATCACTTGGGATGTGTATAATCACACAAACATCTGATTTAATTTAAATCTGAAAATTATTAAATATTCGATTTAAAAGAAAATAAATTCAATTTAAAATAGCCAAATATTTTTTTCATATTTAAATTAAATAGAATATTTATCAAAATATTAAATATTCGATTTTAAAAAATATTTGATCTAAAAGAAAAGAAATTTGATTTAAAAAGTATTTGAATATTTAAAATATCCGAATATTTTAAATTCGATTTAAAAAAACGAATACTTTTTTAAATAAAATTTCTTTTCCTTTAAATCAAATATTTAATATTTTAATAGATACCCGATTTAATTTAAATATGAAAAAGGGAAAAATATTTGAATATTTTAAAGGGAAAACTACACCGGTAGTCCCCTAACTATCACCGTTCTCCTGTTTTGGTCCCCAAACTATGTTTTTCGGCAAACTCGTCCCTTCTATTACATAATTCTCTTGTTTTGGTCCCCCGACGTTAAATAGCTAACGGTTTTGCTGACGTGGCATTTTTTAATCATTTCTCTCTCCTCTTATATTATTTTTATTTAATTTTATTCACCCAATCATGTCGAGACACGTGTCACTACCCTATTACTTGTAAAAAAAAACCAAAATCCTTAAAAATGCATTTGGTGTCGCTAGGATTCAAACCCAGGACCACCAGTGCATAAGGCATACGCGTGAACCAACTATGCTAGGCTGGTTACTTGATTCAAGTTTACTAACATTTATATTGAAGCTGTACAAATGAACCCAAAAAAACCTAAAAACATAATTGGTGCCATCAAGATTCGAACCCAAGTAACAAGCATGAAAGGCCAGCGTGTAAACCAATTACACTCTAAAATATTTATTAATAGCAAGTATTCAAATGAGCTTCTTCTTTCAAACTCACAATCTTCTGAAAATGTGAGTGGTATATGTGTGCATACACTCTGAACAATCTCTTAAATATCGTCTTCACAACGTCTCGAAAGTTCGGTGGAAATGGTGCCCCTGCATAGAAGAAAGTCGCATTGTTAAGTTCATTACATGATTGCATGATAGTATACCAAGTTACTAACCCAATTTTTGAGGGAAAATTGCTTCATCATCCAGCTGAGCTTCAATCCAGTCCATCAAATACTCAGCACATTTAGGAGCTGATACCTCTATAGGCCTCTTTATAGTAACCCCATCAGCCCACCGATACCCGTATCTGCCGGCATCGATCATCATCCATACGTGATTTAAGTTCGATTCTGAAGCAAACTATAACAAGTGATTTTAAGTGCATCATACCTTGGTCCTGCTGACATAGTTGGACAGTTGTTTGCAGTGCAGAACTCAGTTAGTGTACCATATAGGAGGTTCACTTGATTGAAGAAATCCACAGCTGCATGGGAGAAGGAAATGAAGAGAAAATCAGTTCAAGATTATATGAAATTGAACTCCTAGCAAATAAGATTTCGATACGAATTCGGATTCGGATTCTTACTATTCACAGCTAGTCACTCGTTGATATCTTCACCAGGTGGTAGCCTAACAGCTTCTCTCAAGTTACCACTACCCAAGGTTGCATCGATGTGCAATTGAAGCTGAGCACCCTGCAAAATGCATTTCCATGAAAAATTTCTGAACATCAACTTCACATGAACATTACTCAAAGCACCCAAATTTAAGAACAGAACAAGGAAAAGCAGCATTCAAACCTTGCTTCCCGATGGAACATTTTTCTTAGGCCTAAATGTCTTCTGGTTTCTGCATAAAGAAAGAATGAAAACAGAGATCAGTACCATGATTCAAAGAAAAAACACAGTGTAATTGGTTTACACGCTAGCCTTCCATGCTCATTACTTGGGTTCGAATTCCGGTGGCACCAATTGTGTTTTTAGGTTTTTTTTTGGTTAATTTGTACATCTTAAATATAAATGTTAGTAGACTTGAATCAAGTAACTAGCCTAGCATAATTGGTTCACGCGCATGCCTTATGCGCTGGTGGTCCTGGGTTTCAATCCTAGCGACACCAAATGCATTTTAAGGATTTTGGGGGTTTTTTCCAAGTAATAGGGTAGTGACATGTGTCACGACATGATTGGGTGAATAAAATTAAATAAAAATAATATAAGAGGAGAGAGAAATGATTAAAAAATATTAAAAAATGCCACGTCAGCAAAACCGTTAGCTATTTAACGTCGGGGACCAAAACAGGAGAACTATGTAACAAAAGGGACGAGTTTGCCGAAAAACATAGTTTGGGGACCAAACAGGAGAACGGTGATAGTTAGGGGACCATCGGTGTAGTTTTCTCTATTTTAAATCGAATTTCTTTTCTTTTAATCGAATATTTAATAATTTTTAGATTTAAATAAAATCGAATGTTTTTGTGATTTTACACATCCCAAGTGATCTAAGTTCGAGTCTCCTTTCAACCATTTTTACTTATTTCTTCCTTAAATTTAATGTAGTATAAGATATGTATATAAACGTGTGTAATTTATATCATTAAGAGCAGCTTGGCTTAATGATAAAAGTGTGGAAATTCATCCTCTTAATTCTAGGTTCAAATCACTCTAATGCTATTTTTCATTCTTCTTTAATTTTCTTTTAACATTTACTGCAGTATATATATATATCAAAGTGTGCAAATTATATCACTAACGACTAATATGGCTTAATGGTAAAGATATTGAAATTTGTTCCCTTAATTCCAAGTTCAAACCACCTTAATGTCACTCTTGATTCTTCTTTAAAATTTCTTTTAACGGTTGTTAAAATAGATTGATTTAATAAGTTTACCCTTAAATTAAACTAATTAAATTTTAGGGTAAAGTACACAGACGGTCACTGAACTTTGGTAAAAAAAAACAAAATGGTAACTAAACTTTCAAAAATCACAAAATGGCAATTAAACTTTATGTTTTATAACAAAATGGTAATTAGACGTTAGATGTCGTTAAGTGAATGTTATAAAATTTGGTATAATAACACATTTAGTCCTTCATATTTATACATTCAATCAATTTAGTCCTAATTCGAAACAATTCACTAAATTTAGCCCTCGTTATTTACGCATTCTTTCAATTTGGTCCTTAAAGCAAAATTCCAAAGTATGGTAACATGATAAATAATTACAATTAAATTTTTATAGGAACTCGAAAACTCAACTCGAATCGAATAAATTTCAAATAAAGTTTGAGTTGTAAAATATGACGCGTCAACTCGAATAACTCGAAAATTTTTGACTCGACTCGATCGAACGCTCATCTCTATCTTAAGATATGACGCGTCAACTCGAATAACTCGAAATATTCAAATATTTTAAATCATTTTTTCCTTTTAAATCGAATATTTTTTTAAAATAGAATATTTAATATTTTCATATTTAAATCACATAGAATATTTAATAACTACTTTAAATATTCAATTTAATTTAAAAATATTCGATTTAAAATAAAAATAATTTAAAATATTAGAATATTTAATAACTATTTTAAATATTTTTCTTTTAAATCGAATATTTAAAATAGTTATTAAATATTCGAATATTTAATAACTATTTTAAATATTCGAATATTTTAAATCAATTTTTTTCTTGTAAATAGAATATTTTTAAATTAAATCGAATATTTAAAGTAGTTATTAAATATTCGATGTGATTTAAAAAAAGTGATTTAAAATATTCGAATATTTCGAGTTATTCGAGTTGATGCATCATATCTTAAGATAGAGGTGAGCATTCGATCGAGTCGAGTCAAAAAATTTCGAGTTATTCGAGTTGACGCGTCATATTTTACAACTCAAACTTTATTTGAAATTTTTTCAATTCGAGTCGAGTTTTCGAGTTCCTATAAAAAATTAATTAAATATTCAAATATTTTAAATCAATTTTTTTTCTTTTAAATCGAATATTTAAAGTAGTTATTAAATATTCGATGTGATTTAAATATGAAAACATTAAATATTCTATTTTAAAAAATATTCCATTTAAAATAAAAAATGATTTAAAATATTCGAATATTTCGAGTTATTCGAGTTGACGCGTCATATATTAAGATAGAGGTGAGCGCTCGATCGAGTCGAGTAAAAAAATTTCGAGTTATTCGAGTTGACGCGTTATATTTTACAACTCAAGCTTTATTTGAAATTTTTTCGATTCGAGTCGAGTTTTCGAGTTCCTATAAAAATTTAATTGTAATTATTTATCATGTTACCATACTTTGGAATTCTGCTTTAAGGACCAAATTGAAAGAATGCGTAAATAACGAGGGCTAAATTTAGTGAATTGTTTCGAATTAGGACTAAATTAATTGAATGTATAAATATGAAGGACTAAATATGTTATTATACCAAATTTTATAACAGTCACTTAACGGCATTTAACGTCTAGTTACCATTTTGTTATAAAACATAAAGTTTAATTGCCATTTTGTGATTTTTAAAAGTTTGATTACTATTTTTTTTTACCAAAGTTCAGTGACCGTCTGTGTACTATACTCTAAATTTTAATGGGACTAGAATGAAATTAATCAGGGGGCAAAAGCCCGCAAAACCCAACACTCAGCTTTTTCCAGTTTTCCTCTTCTTTTTTTTCTTCAGTTAAAAACACTGCGAAAATTCCCAAAAAAAAGTGAAAGAAATTCAAATGATGGGAGTACGCAGGGAAAGTGCTTTGATGAGGAAAGCATCGCAATCAGTGGTGAAATCAAGAATATTAATGGCGGTAGCCATTGGGATTTCCATTGGTTGCCTCTTCGCTTTTCTTTATCCCCACGGTTTCCTCTCTTTCTCCGCCCCTGTTTTCCGCTCTCGCCGCTCTCGCCGCTTCCAGGTTCCATTTTCGTTTTCAATACATTTTGAGTAATTCGATTCACTTGCTTAACTTTCAGACCAAATCATCGATCCCAAATTCCTGTTCTTTATTTACTTTATACCGATTTCACGCCTTTACTTTAATTCCCTTTTATTTTTCTTCGCCAGTGCTTGTTAATTGGGATGGTGAAAATGTTGCTTGTTTACGGTCTAATTATGTTCTCAGTCTCTATAGTCTTCGTGCATTTGAAATTTAGTCCCTCTACTCTTCACAAAGTTGAAGAATCAAAAACCTTTCAACTCCATTTTCAACATTTTTATGTTCTTACTTAACCTTCAAGTCATCAAGTGAGCAAATTTTTGTGAAGAGTAGAGGGACTAGGAGCTTACTTAAACCTTTATTTAACTGAAACTGAAGAATTGTATATGACTGACTTCTGTTCATTTTTGTTTTTGGTTCATATGAATTTGAACCACAGTATTTAGTTGATTTAGTCTTCAAAAATGATAAATTTATGTTGTAGGATTTGCCAATATGGTAATGTTTTATTTGGGTTTTTAAAGAGTTTGTTGATGTTAGATTTGATCATCTGATTTTGATAGAGTTATGATCAAATTCTATTTTTTAAAGAGTTTCCTTTGTATATTAGGGATTAAGGGTTTTATTATCAGTTGTAATCTCTTCTTTTCGACATAGTAAAATCTTTTTTCTGCCCGTGGATTTTCCATGTAAATCTTGGGGTTTATTTTTCTTTTCTGCTTTTGCGAACGTCTGTTTTTCCCCATTATCATTCCATAATTATAACAGATTTAGTGTTTTTCGAGTGTGGAATTAGTAAACAAAAATAACTGTGATTTTCCTTGTTTCTTTGCTAGGTTCTATCTTCCGAATGTGAATCGTCTGAAAGTTTGAATGTGTTGAAGTCGGAGTATGCGGCTGTGTACGAGAAAAACAAAGAGTTGAAACAGCAGGTTAAGGAGCTAACTGGAAAGGTTAGGTTGGCTGAACAAGGAAAGGATCATGCACAAAAACAAGTTGAAGCATTGGGTAAACAGAGTAAAGCCGGGCCTTTTGGAACTGTTAAAGGTTTAAGAACGAGCCCCACAGTAATTCCAGATGAACCCGTTACCCGGAGATTGGCTGAAATTCTGGAAAATGTTGCTGTCCAAAGAGAGCTTATAGTGGCACTTGCGAATTGGAATGTGAGGCGGTCGTTAGAGGTTTGGTTCACAAGCATTAAGAGAGTTGGCATAACTAATTATTTGGTTGTTGCTTTGGATGATAAGATTGCTGAATTTTGCACATCGAATGATGTTCCGGTGTATAAGAGAGATCCCGACAAAGGGATTGATTCCATTGGGAGGACCGGGGGTAACCATGCTGTTTCGGGATTGAAATTTCGTATCCTGAGAGAGTTTTTGCAGATGGGGTATAGCGTACTCCTTTCGGATGTAGATATTGTGTATTTGCAGAACCCTTTCGATTATCTATATCGGGATTCGGATGTTGAATCCATGACGGATGGCCATGATAACATGACTGCTTATGGATTCGATGATGTCTTTGATGAACCTGCAATGGGATGGGCTAGATATGCACACACGATTCGGATATGGGTTTATAACTCCGGTTTCTTCTATATCAGACCAACAATCCCTTCAATCGAGCTTTTAGATCGTGTGGCTAGTCGCCTCGCTAACGAGCCAAGGTCGTGGGACCAGGCAGTTTTCAATGAGGAACTCTTTTTCCCTTCATATCCCGAGTACGAAGGGCTTCATGCTGCTCGTAGAACCATGGATTTCTATCTCTTCATGAACAGCAAAGTCCTTTTCAAGATTGTGAGAAAAGATGCTAGACTGAGCAAGCTTAAGCCGGTCATCGTTCACATAAATTACCATCCTAATAAGCTCGAGCGAATGAAAGCTGTAGTCGAATTCTACATTAACGGCAACCAAGATGCATTGAAAGCTTTCCCGGACGGTTCAGAATGGTAAATTATGCTTTTATCAGAACAAATTCACAAGTCGGCACCTGGTGCGAAAGGCGAATCCTGTAAATGGTTCAAACCGAAGCATATTCATGACACAGATATGGTTACGCATACAAAATAAAAGAAAGTAGTTCCTTCGGTTTATCCCTGCTTCTGCTGAAAGCAAAGATAACCCTAAAGACAAACGGTTTTACTTTATTCTATTTTTGCTGTAAAAATTTGTTCTTTGACTGCTTTGTTTTTTTCTTCAGCTGGCTTTTTTGAACATTGCAAAGGTTTTATAGCAGATCAAAGTTCGAATCGGTCAATATGTACTCGATTCGTTCACTTTTCGATATGTATGTTCATGGGAAGAAGTACTTAACCTGGGTTTGTACTCGAATTCTTTCATTTCGAGAGTAAAATGTTACCATTTCATTCTTTTAAATCAATCCCATCGCTGGTGATCCATTGTAAAACTTTACCTAGACATGAACTGTGAACTCTCTTGAGGAGAGTGCTTGATGAAATCGAAAATTGATTTAACCAACCACCCGAAAAAAGTAATCGAAACCGATCAACTAACCGGCATTGGCTTTATTTGTTAATAAGGGAGAAATAATCGAAGGGGTGTCGAAGAGCATTCGAGTTTAACTCTTCATTTCAACCAAAATTATTGTGTCTGCATGAGTTTCGTGATGGAAGACGACATCGGCGCCGACTATCATGACAACGAAGACGAGCAACGAACACCGACTATCATGACAACGAAGACGAGCAACGAACACTTCACATTACGCAGAGCAAAGGATTTGATAGAAATAGGGATGGGCACGGGGCGGGGCGTGTTTTTAGCCAACCCGAACCCAACCCGAAAATAATAACTCTAAAATCGAACCCGACCGGACCCATTCTTTTAAAAACCTGACCCGACTCGAAAACAAATACTCTAAACTCGACCCGACCGAATCTATAGAAAAAAAATCAATTTTAGAGATCTAATTGTAAAAAAATAATTTTAAGAACTTAATTGTAAAAAATAAAAATTTCAAAGACTAAATTGTAAATAAAAAAATTTAATTTTAAGAACCTAATTATAAAAAATAATATAAAGAGGGGTATTATTATAAATATCCCTAAAAAATTAGGGAAAATTACACTATTAATCCTGGGTCGAGTCAGAATTTTTCACCCTAAAATCGACCCCGACCCGACCCCTCCCTTAGCAAAAATCCGACTGACCCGAACCCGATTTTTTTCTCACAAAGATACCCGACTCAATCAGATCGGGTTGGGTCAGAACTCATTAGATCCGAATAAAATGCTCATCCCTAGTTAGAAATAGATATATATCCGATGTAAATTCGACATTCAAATCTTAACACACATCATGCATTACTGGTGCTCGAACTCGAATCCTCCCAAAAAATGATAAACATCTACTTTTGTCACCAGGACACAAAGAGATGAGCAAGATCACTTAAACTCTGTATTACTATTTTTGTCTTTTCCTGCATTCCAGGCTTTCAAATTTTCATATAATTTCTTTTACATGTTTTAATTTATTGGATAAAGTCATAAAACAAGAAAATTATGTACTTAGCTGTAATTATGATAAAATCTCGGGTAATGTTAGTAATTTTACCAAAAGTTTGTTGAAACTAAAAAAAATCCCGAATCAGAAAACTCGGGACTCAGTTGAATAGTTTGGTAAGTATATTCCTGAACCTTCACAAACCCTAACTCACTTACACTTTACAGTTCACATCAAACGGAAATTCCCTGATCAAGAAATGGGGAAATTATGGGTAATTTTGATTGCTTCGATCTCTATCCTTCTTCCATTTCTCGGCAATGCCTTCTCTCCCGAATCGCCGACCGATCGCCGAGTCCTTGTTCTCCTCGACGATTCCGCCATCAAGTCGTCTCACTCCATCTACTTCAATTCCCTCAAATCACGCGGCTTCGACCTCGAATTCAAACTCGCTGATGATCCGAAGATCGCCTTGCAACGTTACGGCCAGTATCTTTACGATGCCTTGATCCTCTTCTGCCCCTCTGTCGAACGTCAGTCATTTCACATTTTTTTTCTATCATTTAATGTTTTAGAATTTGTTGATATTCTTTTCTTTTTAAATGCGTTATCGATTAAATTAGGAAACTGTTTTTGTTTGATTAGGTTTCGGAGGATCGATTGATCTTGCTGCCATTATCGATTTTGTTGATTCGGGTCGTGATTTAATTATTGCGGCGGATTCCAATGCTTCTGATTTGATTCGGGAAGTTGGTACTGAATGTGGAGTTGAATTTGATGAGGTTTGTATAATTTGATGCTTCATTCTTTGTTATTGCTTTTCTTGATTGTTCATTAAAGCTTCCTTGTTTGCTGCTGTGTAGGATCCTTCGGCTATGGTTATTGATCACATTGGCTATGCTGTATCGGAAACCGAAGGAGATCACACGTTGATTGCCAGTGATGATTTGATTAAGGCTGATGTGATCTTAGGAAGCAAGAAAATGGTAGTAAGTATAAATGTCACCTTCTGGATGCTTTTATGACCCAATTATTTGATGTTGTTTGTTCCAAGCATTTATCTGCAAATTTGGGTTTGTTCCGATCATGTTAAACATTATATACTAGTGCACCTTTCTTAAGATGTTTTCTAGGTTGTTAATACTGAATTGAGGTTCTGGAGCCACTTGCCTATGACCTTCAAGGACAGATGCAGGATTTCAGTTCCAAATCATTGGGGAAAAACTGTCTGAAGAATTCTTAATAATTTCGTGTAAATATGTAGAATCAAAATTCATGAAGCATCAAATTAGATTTAGTTTAATTTATAAAGAAGAAATGGAGCATTGAAAGTTTTTCAACTCATTGTTTTCTTTGTGAAGAAAATGGAGGTCATAAAAAGAATTTAATCACTTTTTGATAGTATTAAGAGGTTTTGTTTTTAATTTAAGAGAAGAAAAAATTATGCATATCAAGTTGACTCGTAACACAAGAAGATCCATAAGCTTCAAATGCTAAATTTTGATAAACGTTAAAAGTTTTTTTTTCTTTAATTATTATTTGTGTGGGGGCAAAGGTACAGTTTTTATTTGTCCTATAATAATTTCAATAATACTTCAAATGTTAATTGGGGGATGACAATTTTCAATTATTCTTAATATAGCCATGTATTTTTTGAGCTTACATGAATTCTGATATATATTTTGAAGTCCATTTCATGTTATGCAGTTCTTGATTATAATGATGATAGTTATCATTTCTGATTAATTTTCATTAAACTTGCCGCAGGCTCCTATACTTTTCCAAGGCATCGGGCATTCACTGAATCCTGCCAATAACTTGGTATGCTGCTTGCATCTGAGTTGAAGGAATTTAATCATGTACAATTTTTTAATGACCACAAACATCCTGTTTTCCTTCCCTTAACACCTACTATTTTTTTAGGTGTTAAAAGTTCTCTCAGCTTCTCCATCTGCCTATTCTGCTAATCCCAAGTCCAAGCTGTCAACTCCTCCATCATTGACTGGTTCTGCTATCTCCTTAGTTTCAATTGTCCAGGTAGATCAATCTAAACTGCTCAAATATGTTCTGTGTGTCTATACTCTATGGCATGAAGGTTTCCTTTACATATAGTTTTGTACAGGACGAATGGAAGAAGCGTATGTTGTGACTGAAATATATCAAGCAGTTCAAATAAGCTGATGAACCTTGTTTTTTAATTTTCCTTTTTAGGCCAGGAACAATGCACGGATTCTGATTACTGGTTCACTAAGTATGTTCAGCAATCGGTATGTGGTATAATAGCTTTTAACTGGTTCCCGTATTGATGATTTTTTAAAAAAATTTAATAGCATGTTATGTTTAGTGATAAACTGTTTAAATGTTTTCAGATTTTTCAGATCTGGTGTGCAGAAGGCTGGGAGAAAAACCAAGTCAGTGAACTTTAACTCTCTAAACTACCCTTTAAATATGAGAAACTCGGTAATATTAAACAATTAGCAGTAATCTATACTGACAAAATAAAAGGAAAGAAACAAACAAGTTTTTAGGTTTCCACCCTCATCATATGATGTCCGTATTAAAGCTTCATCTTTTATAAGTATCTTCTGACTCAGATGCATTTCCAAATTTGAGATCAACTTTTTTTGTCTTTGGAGTCGCTCCTAAATGCATGCTGGGATTTTTGTTTAACTGATGTACTTAAAACGCGATATATTGAGAAGTTCTTTCTGATTGCAGACATGAGAAATCAGGCAATGAGCAATTTTTGACTGAAATTAGCAAATGGGTTTTCCATGAAAGAGGTCATCTTAAGGTAGGCATGTTGATCGGTTTTTTTCTTAAATATTTGATTCTTCTATGAAGGCATCATTTTGAGGCATCTGCTTGGTTTTTTAATACATTTTTTGTAACATAACTTTTAACTCGTGTTTTTGATCTTTAGACTGTAAACATAAAGCACCACAAAGTTGGAGAAACAGATGAACCTTCTCTATATAGGATTAATGATGAATTGGTAATTCTTCTATCTTGTCTACTTTGTTGTAAGGCTCGGTGGCATTTAAGAAATTTAACCGAAAATAAATGGTTGTATTTCTTGAAGGAATACTCAGTTGAGATCTACGAGTGGTCTGGAACAAGCTGGGAGCCATATGTTGCTAATGATGTCCAAGTTCAGTTTTACATGATGAGCCCTTATGTTTTGAAAACTATGTCACACGACAAAAAGGTATGTCATGTGCCTCCTGAGCTCCTGTTGTTTGTTATATCAGTATGCCCTCGTTATGAAGTCATCCATAAAACAAATACCGCTCCATTTTTGTCCTGCAGGGTCTATATTCCACATCGTTTAAGGTTCCCGATGTTTACGGTGTTTTCCAATTCAAGGTCGAGTACCAAAAGCTTGGGTACACAAGTTTATCCCTTTCAAAGCAGGTAACTAAGTTTGTTTTTCATGATTCCGGATACAAATTGCTTTCTCGAGACCTAAATCTCTTGCTAGTTATCCCATTTTATTTGAAGTATGGAAGGTTGTAATAGAAGTTAAAACTCAGAGCTATATATATATTTCTTGAATTTGTTGCCTAAAATTGTTAACATATGTTGAAATTGGATTGCAGATTCCTGTCAGGCCATATAGACACAATGAATATGAAAGATTTATTCCTGCTGCATACCCCTATTATGGAGCTGCATTTTCTATGGTACAAGTCTGCTCTCTCAACCATTGTTAGCTCTATAGTTTTAAGTAGACCTATCAAGTTTGACCCGAACCTGAAAATCCGATATGATTAATCTGAACCTGAACCCGACCCTACCCAATTTAACTCTTAAAAGTCGACAAATCGAGCCCTCCCAATCTGAATATTGAAAATTCTAAAACTCGAATTGACTGACCAGATAGACTCATCCTGTTTCCACCAGGTTGACAGGTCTACTTATCAGCCAATCATTTTCTATTGTAACTGTCTTTCTCCCTCTCAACCATTGTTAGCTCTATAGCTTATAAGTAGACCTATCAAGTTTGGCCCGAACCTGAAAATCCGATATGATTGATCTGAATCTGAGCCCTACCCTACCCTACCCAATATAACTCTTAAAAGCCGACAATTGATCCCTCTCGATCTGAATATTGAAAATTCTAGAACTCGAATTGACTGACCCATAGAGACTCGATCCAATATCAACCCCGGTTGACAGGTCTACTTATCAGTCAATCATTCATTAAACAAATTTGTTGGATTTTTAGGGTGATATATTTATTTTTGTGTGTGTAGATGGCTGGATTCTTCATCTTCTCCTTTGTCCATCTCTACAGCAAGTAGACTCGTAGCATCTCCGGCATGTCGGTGGACCGTTGGATCCGATTGTTTTTTTTTTGAATGAGCAATGATGCAATAGAAAAGTGTAGGGTTTTCAATTTGATGCGTTATGGTTATTGACTGGTTAGAGACAGAGTTGTCCTCTCATTTCCCCTTACTTTCTCTATCACGCCATTTTAAATATTTCAAAATTATTTCAGTTTTGTTTTATTTTTAAAAAATATAAGTTTTCATTTAATTAAACTGACAGTAACAATAAATAAATGGAAAATTTTAGACAACAAAGGGCCACTAACGCAATGAAAATGTGATTAATTATGAAATCTTAGATAAAAAAATTGTTATTATTCATATTATTTTATTATCTTAATTAACAATTTTTTTTTTGTTATCACGTATTTGATAAAGCATTAAACATTTTCAAAATATTATAAGAGGAAAGGTGAAGGGTTGTCTCATATAGAATTTGGATTCAACATCAATCAAGATTAAAATTAAAACGATATGTTTTGTCGGTTTATCACAGATTTGGTCGACTAAAATATACAATATTGTAATCTACCTTTAAATGGCTAATGCTATACATTAAATTTATTTGATTTTTTTGAACAATTAATAATTTTAAAAAATTAATAATTGTTTGATTAATTGTTCTAATTTGTGAAGTATGTGTATATAATGTGTTTAAGTTCACTCAAATTTGTATCTTTTATTATTATGTTAGTTTTTTTTTAATTCTATTCAAATATAAGGTAGTACTCAATGAACACATCTAAAGCCTGTGGAGGCTTCGGCTCCCCCATAAACTTTGAAAAATTAATAATTAAGGGATTAATAATCTCAAATAATTTAATTTGACTCTTACAATAGTTAAAAATTCATATTAAGGATTAATTTTTTTTTGAATATATTTAATTAAATTTCTCCTATAATTCTTAAAAGTTTTTATTAAGACTCAAATTTTTAAAAGTTTTAGTTAGACCTCGATTTTTTTTTCTGAAAAATTGTAAATTAAACTCTTTAATTTAAAATTTTTAGTTTAATCCTCTAGTTATTTTAAGGTTATAAACTGGCCCTCCAAATTCTCTCACCAAGTTTCGTCACTAGTAGTATCCATATTTAGTTTCAAATTTAAACAAACTCATGCGCATCAGACCAAAATACATAATTTATTATAATTAGAATCACTCTTTAAATTTTATTATTATCATGTTAGTTAAAGTCACTTAAATCAGTAATTTATGTCTTTTACCATATATTAGAGGTAACATTATTTCAACGATTTAATTTCTCGATTTGTTTGATAATTACTACTAAATATTGAGTAATAGAGAAGTTGTAAACACAAGTTCGTGATAAATAAATACTATTAGAATATGTTATGTAATTTACTTTCAAAGAATTATATTTAAATTAAATTATTTCTTTGTTAAGATACAAAATATGAAATGTTTATTTTCCTTTTTTCCTTATGGAAAATTATGAAAAATAACAAAATACTATAATCATAAAATCAAAATCATTAAATAACAATAAACTTAATTCAAAATTAAAATTAATTTATCATCATTTAGTTTAATGAGATTAAACATTATATCTTTAAATAATATTCGAATCTATGGATAAAATACAACGATAAATTACATAAATCATCACTATGCTTTACTCTTAAACCTATTTTGGTCATTAAAGTTTCAAAACATTCAAATTACTCACCGAAGTTTAGACATTGAACGTTTTTGGTTACTGAAGTTTAGACATTAAATGTTTTTTTATCACTTCGCCGTTCACCGTAGTCGGAAGCACACCATACATGGTGGTCGTTCGGTACCAAATTTCACTAGTCATTTCGTCTTTCCCTCTAAGTCTGAATCTGACTTTTATTTCGTCGAAAAATGCCATGAAGTTCATAAATGGGGCAAAAAAATTTTAGTTTCTATCTTGTCGATCTTCATCTTTCGTCGTCGGATGATACTCGTTTCTCAGTATATTGTTTCTCTTGTGTTGGTGAACATTTCTATTGTTCGTATCTTAAAGAAATTTCTCCATTCGTCGATAAATAAACACTATAAAAAGTTAATGGAAGAATGACAAAATAATGTTCAATCTAAATTTTAGTGAGTAAATTGAATGTTTTAGAACTTTAGTGACTAAAATAAGTTTGATTGCAAAATTTAGTAGTAATTTAAGTGATTTATCCAAAACTAAATAATGATGCTTATAAGAAAAATAAAGAGAAGATAAAGTAGTGTTTAACTTGGCCCCGACTGTATATCTCCCGGTAGCGAAGTTAATAAAGAGAAGAAAAGGACCAGAAAAGAAAAGAAATTCCATTTTTTTTTAAAATAACTTATAAAAACTTGGCAAACAAGCGATACTCATTTGACAACTCTTTTCTAAGATCACTTCAATTCCAAATCAACTGAGTTAGATTTTTCTCCGTTTTTCTCTCCAACTCTAAAACCCCCGCGACGATGAGTTCCATGGAAATCGATTTCAAGCAATATCAACTCCGATGTCAATTACGAGGCCACGAAGGCGACGTAAGATCTCCATTTCTTCTTCTTAATTTTGTATTCGCCGTTTTTCCTTTTTAGTTTCGATCAGTTAGGTTGTTGAAAAAAAATGTTGCTGAAATTTTATTATATTTATATTTTTAGGTTCGTGGAATATGTGTTTGTGGAAGTGAAGGTATCGCCACTTCTTCAAGAGACAGAACGGTTAGGTTCTGGTCGCTTGATTCGTCGGATAAGCGAGAGTATGTGTCGTCTAAGATCCTTTTAGGGCATTCGAGTTTCGTCGGTCCATTGGCTTGGATTTCACCGGATGAGGAGTTTCCGGAAGGTGGAATTGTGTCCGGTGGAATGGATACTATGGTTTTTGTCTGGGACTTAAGGACCGGAGAGAAAGTGCAGTCACTGAAGGGTCACCAATTGCAAGTTACTGGTGTCGTATTGGATGATGGGGATATTGTTTCCTCATCCGTTGATTGGTGAGTTAATTACAGTGTTCGATGGGAAGTATTTTACATTTTGTGAAATAGTTATGTTTGGTTTTGTTTAATGTTTGAAATAGTTTTAGTTAACCATCTGTTTGTATGGTGCATCTGCTTCGTAGCACTTTAAAACGATGGAGGAAGGGTCAACCTGTTGAATCCTGGGAGGCACATAAGTCGGCCATCCAAGCTGTAATAAAGCTTCCTTCAGGAGAGCTAGTTTCAGGTACATCTATTCTCTGTCATTAGTGTTAATTAAGTTATTCAATGATGCAAATCCATCTATTTTGTTGGTACAAGTGTTGTCTTCTGGTCTGTTAACAATAATTATTTGGTCATAAGAGTTTTATCTGAACTGTGAGTCAACACAAAAAAGTTGTGGGAAAAAGGAGTGATTTAAATTTCTTTAATTTACTGCAGGTTCGACTGACACAACCTTGAAACTTTGGAGAGGCAAGACTTGTTTGCACACTTTTGCTGGGCATACTGGTAAGTCTCATTGCTCCCCTACTTTAATCACGCCTTTTCTTATTGGATAGGTAATTAGGTATAACGGCGTGCTGTGTTTAATGAACTGCCATTACTCAGAAAGAGCATGTCTTGTTATACAATGGTAAATATTAGTTTGCACTAGCACTCAAGCTTTACTCATGCTTTTGAGGGTTGTGTAGATACTGTTCGGGGTTTGGCAGTCATGCATGGATTGGGGATTCTTTCTGCATCACATGATGGGTTAGTAAACTTCACCGCTTCTTTTAATTTCATTTTCATGTTCCTTTAACTCTCTTTTAGTTATTGACATTTTCTAGCACTTAAATGTATGGGAGTAATACTTAATACCCTTTTTTTTCTTTATGCTGCATTAGTTCCATTATGTTATGGGCACAAAGTGGTGAAGTATTAATGGTGATGGTTGGTCATACTTCCATTGTCTATTCAGTGGATTCTCATGTTTCTGGACTAATTGTCAGCGGTAGTGAAGACCGTTTTGCAAAGATATGGAAAGGTGATTGTTTCTGTCTGCCATTTATATTTCTGTTTAAATTTGCCACGTTAATGAATTGGTGACTGAGGTCTGCAACTGTTACTCACGGGGTTCATAACATAGAGTAATTTTTTAGTTGACATAGTAGTATTATTCGCTTATTCTTCGGTAACTTAGCAAAGTTTTATGTGAATCTTCTTTGGCTTTCTTGGTTTTGAGTGCATTTTTTTACATAAGTAAACAATAATATAACTTCCGGTATAATTTTTTTTTTTTCCTTGTTTTCAGTTGATAAATTTGTTATTTTCTATCTCCACTCCTTGTTTATCTGTAATCCCTTTGGGTAGAAGCACAAGTTTCACCAGGCGAACTTGCTTAGGTAGTATTTATCAAGCGGCTGAAAGCATAACCAGTTCCTTAACTCCGTTTGGTATATTTCATCGCATTAAAGGAACATTTTATCTTTTTTTCCCTCTCAATGGTAAACTTATGTTTTATTTATCCTGAATACTCTGTAAGTAGCATTACTGGTTATAGGCTTTTATCTTTTTTACACTTATAGCTAAACATGGGTCCTGTGCATCACTGGCATTGTTCTTATCACTAAGATAAATGTGTCTTATTGCAGATGGAGTCTGTATGCAAAGCTTAGAGCACCCTGGTTGTGTTTGGGATGCTAAATTTTTGGAAAATGGAGATATTGCAACTGCATGTTCGGATGGAGTTATAAGAATTTGGACAGTAGATCAGGGTAAAGTTGCAGATCCAGTGGTACTTGAGGCATATGCTTCAGAACTTTCCGAATACAAATTGAGTAGGTATGATCTTATAACACTTGCCATTATCTTATTCTTACCTTATTGTTATATTATGATCATCTTGTGCGCTGGTCGCCTTTTCTTAGTAAAAACATGGGACTCTTCGGCAACTATTTTTTTCTTTTCCATTTCTCATTTTTCTTCTTATATTTCAGTAAAATATATTCTTCTCCCCAGCAGTTCATTGTGTAATTTTATGATCTATTATGCAGTTGATTGCCTTCTGGATTACTCACGAGTTCCTAAGGTTTTCAACTTTTCGGATTTGCCTGATATCCATCTCTTACCTTTGTGTTTGTATTAGGAAAAGTGTTGGTGGTTTGAAATTGGTAGATTTACCTGGGCTTGAAGCTTTGCAGATTCCAGGTGTGATTCTAACTGCCAGTACATTTTAGCTTTCTTATATGGTGCTCAGGGCATGCTTATTCTGTTTAGTCTAGAGATTTAGAAATGCTTAATTTTCCTGACCATACATTCTTTTTTTCTTATCATATCTTCTCTGGTAGCAGCTGAGTATATTATTTAATGGTTGGTGTATCTGATCAGGAACTAGTGATGGCCAGACAAAAATTGTTAGAGAAGGCGATAATGGTGTAGCTTATTCATGGAATATGAGAGAACAGAAATGGGATAAAGTAACTTCATTCTAATTCTTAGTTATTTTCTTTATCCTTTAAAAGTTTTGTCTACTTATTGGAGTGCACTGTTAATTTTGACACTTTACATTCTTTCAGGAACATGAAAGCTTTGATGTTTTTGTTCTTAGTTATTCTGCTTTTTCGGTGCATAAGTAGTAATTTTCAGTTTGTGTTTTTTTTTAAAAAAGCTTCTTTTTCTTTTTGAAAAGTTCCAAGACAAATTGTTCCCTAGATAATGGCAAAGGCGGAGCCAGGACTGGTCTTAGCCCTCCAAAATGGCAAAATTGCACTTAAATCCATTAAAAAGTTGTGAAAGTATAAGTTAATATGATGGTCTAACTGCCCCAAATATAGTATAATTCAATTGCTCCCCATTATTTTTTTTCTATCTTTGCTCCTGGATAGAGGTGATGTTCTGGTGGACCATTTATTAGTGATGCAATCTGTCCTTTCTAAACTTTGGCTTCACATTTGCTACTTCCATCTACAAAATCTTATATTTGGCCGTTGCTTTCTGATTCAGATTGGTGAGGTTGTTGACGGTCCAGATGACAGCATGAACCGCTCTGTTCTTGATGGAGTTCAATATGATTATGGTCAGCAGCTTTGCTTCTTACTCATTTAAGGTTAATGACATAAATGTAAATATATTCATAATTCTTATGCATTGTGACTCAGTATTCGATGTTGACATTGGTGATGGGGAGCCTATTCGTAAGTTACCTTACAATCGATCAGGTATCTCTCTATTCTTGGCCTTGTATTTTCTGTTGTTTCAAAATTAATGCATTTCCCTTCAGATCTTTTGGGTCCAAGCCTTCTGTCACCCTTACTTTTTTTTCCTTCTATAATTCCGCTGCTGACAATCCTTTGTGAAAATTAACTATCTTCTTTGTAAAGAAGAAGACAAGAAAAAGATTTTTTTTGACTGTATCAGTATCACCTTTTATCGTCTTATGAACAATAGGAAGCATGTCTTCCTCCACTCCAGCTTGATTCTTTATGAAATCAATGTTTACCATTTATAACCATGTTGTTTCTGTTGAGGAAAAAAACATTTTAAGTACTACCTTATCACTTATGATCAAATTCATGATAGTGAACTTGTCATCTAAAATTTAATTATGATTTGAATGACTTGAAAGTTCATACAGAGGACAAATTCAGAATGCAATATTAACCTTAAAGGATAACACGACCTACTATCTTTCCAGATAATCCTTATGACACTGCTGATAAGTGGCTTCTGAAGGAGAACCTTCCTCTTTCCTACCGTCAACAAATTGTGGAGTTTATACTTCAAAATTCCGGGCAAAAGGATTTCAATATTGATCCAACATTCCGAGATCCATATACTGGCGGTGAGTATAATAATATTTTAGCCCTGTCCTCACTGTTGGAAGCCTTATACGAGGTTCTCTACTGGCTAATTGTTAGCAATGATTAACATCTTGTGTATTTCATTGCAGCGAATGCTTATTTACCTGGACAGCCATCACATACTTCTGGTTTGTGTTTGCTTAAAAAGGAAAATTATATATAGATTCTTATTTTTTGTTTCTAGCATATCTGCTCTCAGTTCTGCCAACAACAGGATTTCGTTTGAGCCCTGATATATATATTCGTGTTAATTTTGTATGCAGGTATATCGGCTAAACCAACCTTTAAGCATATCCCTAAGGTTTGTCACTACTCACTATCTTTAAGCACATAACACATAAGTACTAAGTAGATGTTAAAATCTAACCCGTGTCTTCTATACTAGAAGCATATTCTTCTAGATGGAATTGATTGCTTAAAATACGCCAAAGAACTGTATCAAAGCTTTGTTTTGGTTAACAACGCTGTTTTTAACCTTCTAGTTTCAATAAGAAAATTTGTTTTAGATTATTCTCTATTTTTTATTCCAGAGGGGAATGCTGGTTTTTGATGCGGCTCAATTTGATGGCATCCTCAAAAAGATTTCAGAGTTCAACAGCACCCTACTGGCCGACTTGGTAGATTCTGCAATCAATCATTCTTATTTATATATTTTCATTTATGTTTATTTTTGTCTAAGATGGTATTATGCTGCACCAATATTCCTCATCATATTTTCTTATCACTTTGTTATGCTGATATCTCATTCTGATATATCGAACCTCGAATTGTGAAGATATAACCTTTTCTATTTGTGGTTGCTTTGTGTGTCATAATGGTTTCCTTAGTAGTCTTCATCCCTGGTTTTAGATTTATCCTTTGGTTTCAAAGGGACAAGTTTTGCCTGGCTACCTAATATTCTGCACGTATTATTTTATTTGTCTGAGATCTGCCTTGTTTCTTTATGCTGCTGCCTGTTGTACCTGTTCTCTTGTATTGAGTTTCCCATATAATGGATCAATTGACATTCTTGTGAAGGGAAAAAAGGACTTGTCTCTGACAGAGGCGGAGATATCTAGACTGGGTGCTATTGTTAAAATTCTGAAGGACACATCACATTACCATTCGAGCACATTTGCTGATGTTGACATTGCCTTGCTGCTGAAATTGCTGAAATCATGGCCGCTTGCAATGATATTTCCTGGTTAGTTTGGAGAAGCTTTTAAGTTTATAGTTTGTGGTCTCTTTGTTAGATTGTTTCTTTGGTATGGCGGCGTTATTTAGTTTGTGGTCTCTTATTTAAGTTGTTTCTTTGGCATGGGGGTTTTATTTTAATTGAAGCGGAACTCTATGTGAAAAGCTGATTTCGTTGATTATACTCTGTTTTACTTTTGATCATACAGTGCTCTATTATTGTTTTTGTCAGCTATAGTCTTCCTTAAATGTTTCAAATTCATTATTTCACCTTTCCAGTGGCTTGCTTCTATTTCTGCAGTTATTGACATTCTGAGGATGATTGTCCTGCACCCTGATGGGGCCACTGTGCTTCTGAGGCATGTTGAAGTCAATGGTACCTAGCTTAAAAATTCTCCACTATTTACTCTACCTTTCCTTTTGAAAAGTACTTGTTGCAACTGGAGATGTCCCTACTCCCTAAAACTTTATATTTTAGCCAAAGAACTATATATGAATCTATCCTAATTTTATTAGACAAAAGTCCAATGAACAGGTTAGCTCCTATTTATTGATGAAACCTTTATGGACTGCTTTATAAACTAGATGGCCCGAGTTGGACCTCTAGTTGCTCTGGCATAAACATGTCCCTTAAAATCTATACATCAAATAGTAGATAATGTTATGTGTCACTGTTCCTCATTGTTATATTCTATATTAAGTTCTAACTTCAAATTTATGTCCTGAACTAGATGTGGTAATGGAAATGATCACGAAAGTCACAACTGAACCTGTAGTTGCAGCAAATCTTTTAACCAGCATCCGTGCTGTAACTAATTTTTTCAAGAATTCAAGCTACTATGGATGGCTGCAAAAGCATCGCAGTGATGTAAGTTTTCCTCATCTATTAACCTTGAAATTTTATTTTGGTAATTCAAGTTTTTTTGACTTCGGCCTTTTGAGTACAAACTGGGATGTTGAACTCCTTGGCACTTGTGTCTCTTTCCACAGCCTTGAAATTAGGGGTGAGCAAAACTACACTCGACTCGAAAAAATCGAATAACTCGACTCGAGGCGAAAATACTCCACTCGTCTTGACTCATACTCGAAATTTCATAGATTCGACTCGAAAAAATTTCAAATAAAGTTTGAATTGTAAAATAGTAAATCGAATAACTCAAAATTTCTAGTAATTAGTGGATTTATTTTTAAGTTCGAGACGAGTCCCTTAATTTTTTATTGATATATACATACCGATATATAAAATATGAAGAAATATTGCCACATATGAAAAAATATGAATAAATATATATGCATATCTTATATGATTAGAGAAGCCATTTAAATTGGAATTAAACCGTACTATAACATGATAAATAATTACAATTAAATTTTTATAGGAACTCGAAAACTCGACTCGAATTTCTTCAACTCGAACCGACTCGAAAAATTTTCGAATGAAAGTTCGAATGATAAAATTAGACTCATCAACTCGAATAATTCGAAATATTTTAACTCGACTCGATCGAATGCTCACCCCTACTTGAAATGGACCTAGATTGTCATTGATGTGAAAATAATGTGCATGTGTGCATAACATCCTCTATTTGTTTATGCAGTTGTGGTTTAGTTATTTAAGATTCACTATTAATATATTCATTTATCTTTTTTAATAAATGTTCATGTTTGGTATGGCCTTGATGGATGTTAATCATATATTCTTAATGCTAACCAAAAGTTTGGTGAGGCACTCATTTGCTACCGAACTGGAATGTCAGCTCTATTTACTCTTCTCTGTGACAAACTGTGATTGCTGTCCGTTGCTTGTTTGATTGGATTTTTAATTGGATGTTGCCAAATCCTACTCTTAACATTATACTCGTGAAAGAAAAAAAGTATGTCTGATCCACATTAGATCAATGCAATAATTTACCGACTGCATTTTGCTATTGCTTTTAGAGGGTTTATTTTCTGCTATTCTTGCAGATTCTCGATGCATTTTCAAGTTGTCTTGCATCTCCAAACAAGAATTTACAGTTGGCTTATTCTACACTGATACTAAAGTAAGCAGCATTCTGTTTATTTAAATACACACACATGGGTTTGTTCAAATTCTTTGTCCAAAAAGTTGCTAGTTGACCTTTCCTTAATTTTTGTAACTTTTTTTACTTCTACGGCTTTTGACGTTTAAGAGAGGTAGGGGTGTGCGTGTTACTACTTTATTCTTGGGCTTGTTTTTTCTTGTTGACTGTCACTTACATCTCCTTTATAAATTGCTTTTGTTGCTCTACTGCTTTGTACATGTTTTTAGTTTTCATCGATAATTACAATGAATCACATTCTCTGATGTAAGTAATCATGTGTGTGCTTCACAGTTATGCAGTGCTGCTAATTGAAAAGAAGGATGAAGAAGGCCAATCTCATGTTCTTTCAGCAGCTTTAGAGGTTTGCCTTATTCTATTATTCCCCAACTTTGGAATTGAATTCCATATTCCCAGAATCGATATCCGATTCGATTTCTCTTCTCAAATAATTCAATCTTGTGTGTGTGGCAATGGATTACACTGATAGTTTGTTTAGTGACGATCTTCGGCAACAGAAATCCTCGACTTTATTCACTGTTTTGCTTACTGGCACAGATTGCTGAACAAGAAAACCTAGAAGTAGATTCAAGATTCCGAGCTTTAGTTGCCATTGGATCACTGGTATTGTCTTCTAACTCTTATTTCTCTTACCTACAGCATGGTTGTTATGATTGACCATGTTGTCATTTGGATTTGTGATCACATGCACTGCAGCATAACGAAATCCCCCCAAAATTATTGCCTTTAATATTAAACACTTTCTTCCTTTCCATGCAATTAGGCTAATATTTTTCAAAACCATAGCACAGCTTTCTTTGAATAAATACACAATAAAATTTTCAAAACTATTTTTAAATGTGTATTTTCTATAATGGTAAGCAGGGCGAAGTGGAACCAGTGGGCTTCTTGGATTATAATTAATCATATGAGCTAAAATACCGATTCCTCTTGGTTTTGCAGATTGACCTATTGTTTCTTTACTTGACTCACTTCTTGGTTTTCTTGATAATATTAAATCTTCCTGTGCAGATGCATGAGGGTCTGGTGAAAAAGCTAGCAATGGACTTTGATGTTGTGAACATTGCCAAAGCAACAAAGGCTTCTAAGGATGCCAAGATTGCAGAGATCGGGGCTGACATTGAACTGTTAACAAAACAGAGTTGAAGCTGGTGTGGTTACTGGTAAGTTTTTTTTTTTAAACAAAACAGAGGCATGCCTATGTTGTATTGTCCGAGTCCTTTGGTGGAAAGCCTAATACTATTCACTATTCAGCCATGCTTCAATATCTTTCTGGAAACCCTGGAAGTTCGTGGCCTTATTCCCAGTTTTTTTTCCACCAGAACGAAAACAGGTCTTCTGTGTAGGGATCAAATTGGACGAAAAGTAATTCATTCTAACTGATCATATGCCAGGGGAACTAGGGGCTTCATCTCGTAAAACCTAATGTTTGCCGCAAATGTTCTTGTTTTACATTATTGTTATAGGGACGGTACACAGCCTGGATCCATCTTTTTAGGGCCGTTTGTTCACAAAAACAGGCAAAGCAAATGATGCAAAATGGATCAAATTATTGCTTTTCCATTGGATTAATGATGCGTCGGATGTCCATTTTCCAAGTTTATGTTATTTTTGTCTATGATCCAAATTTGCTGTCTTTAAGATGATAAATTCAGATTTTAAACAAAGATTCAAGACAACGGATTTGGTTGATAATTTAATTAATTCAAATACATATAATAATTTTTAAATAAATGAATCTAATTCAAAATTAAATTGAGATTTGGGTTTTCTTTTAATACTATTTCTATTGTCTGTAAATTATTATTCTTTTGTTCCACGAAATTCGAAATATTTCGCTCCAATAATTTGATGCAATTTTACCTATGTTCATTTTCTACGATTTTAAATTGATAAAAATTATTATAGAAGATTAATATTTGTAACAATGATAGTGTACAATTTTGAGTCGTTAAAATTAAATGTAATTGTCACTTGAATGGTATAACACGTAGGAAAATATGTAATCGAGCTCGGAGAGAAATATGAATAATGTAAACATTGTATCGCGTTACAATATTATAGCCAAGTATGAAACATTTTAAGATTGAACTCTCGTTACTGGGGGTGTTTGTTCGATTAATTTGATCATTAACTGAACTGAATTAAGCAAAAAACCGTTAATCGAATAATGAACACCCCTGTTCATTCTCCTTTCACTTCCATTTAGAGTAAAACCTTTCATCACTCCACAGCAACATCCTGTTCAGCTTGATCCTAACATTCCTCTGCTTCAAATGCCAATGCCTTGGCTCTATCCTCTTATGCAAACTAAACCCAAAATACTGTGGAAACTCCTTCAATTCCCCCAATTCCCTCTCCATTTCCCCCACCAGAAACTCGTATTTCGGCCTCAGATTATCCTCCACGTTGTACCCGAAGATCGCCGGCATCCGTGCACAGAAGCTCGCCGCCTCTTCGTACCTCAACCCTATGCTCCTCAAAAACCTAATCTTTTCCTTCAATTTCTCCACCCTCGTGCTCAACAGAAACGCCTTCTGTTTACTCGGCTCGTTCAGTTTCTCTACTCCGAGTCCTTTCAAATACTCGGCCGTCGGCTTCAAACAGTACTCCACGTCCGAGAACAAGATGTACGGGCAGTTCACGATCAAACCGCGGGATTCTTGTGCGGTGGCGTTTATATCGGTGGTTAAGAAATCAAAGACCTGTTCGATTTGGGATGTGTCGAAGTCGGGGGAGAAAAGTTGGGGACAAAGGAAGGCGAGGCGGGGGAAGTCTCGGTCGTCGATGCCCTTGGATTTGAGGAAATTGACGGTGGAGACGAGGTGATTGGTTGTTTCAGGGGATGGGAGATTGGCGGGTTTTGTGTGGGGATGGATAATGCCTATGGCTTTGAGATAGCGGAGGTTTTGGTGGTGTGACGTGCGGAATTTGACGTAAAGTGGCAGTGACGGCGACGGGGTTTTGGGTGGCGGGAGGTGGAGAGATGGAAGCAGCATTTGAGGTTTCCTTTCGGTTTGGCGCCGGATATTTTGGAGTTGGGAGAGATAGCGTTCTGTTCTGTTGCTTTCATTTTTGTATGGGGCTTTTGGTATATTTTTAGGTTAATCATACCCAGAGTCACTGGATTAGTAGTTAGATTACGTTTTCATCACTTAACTTTAAAAGATTACATTTTTATCACTGGATTAATCGTTTTAGGCTTAAATATACATTTGGTACCTGAGCTATATATCTTCTCCCATGTTGGTACCTAATTTTTTTCTATCAAGTTGGTATCTGAATTAGGCAACTTCTCCCAAGTTGGTACTTAAAGAATTTTTTCTCCCAAATTAATACCTGAACTAGGTACATTCTCTCAAGTTGGAACCAAAACTTATATATTTATCAACTTAGGTTTAATTCGAACCAATTCAATAAATTAAACCATTCATATTTAAAAATTTCATCAATTTATTCATTTTGTGATATTTTCAAACCAAATGAGTCAATCGGATCAAAACAACAATTGGATAACTATATTTTACCATAAAACAACAAATTGTTGCTACACTGTTATTATATATAACATTCTTCAGAAAAAAAGAGTAAATTAATTAAAATTTTAAATATAGATAATTAAATTTATTGAATTGTTTGAAATTATGATCAAATTAACATAATATATAAATTTTGGTACCGACTTCAGAGAATGTGTCTTGTTCAAATACTGACTTGAGAATAATTTTTTTTAAATATTAATCTGAGAGAATGTGTCTACCAATTGAGGAGCAATTTAATTATCACTTGGAAGAAAATGTATATTTCATATACCAAATATATATTTAAGCTATTGTATTACATCGCTTCAGTTACTACACCATTAACTCCCAAAGAAATGAACATGACCGTTTAATAATGTACATAATAACACTTTTTTTTTCTGAAAAGTACATAATAACACATTTAACACTTAAAGTTTATACTTTTCATCAATTTAATCCATAATTATAAAAAGTTACGTTCAATATTTTACGTTTTTTTTTTCAGTTTAGTCTCCGTCCTTTATTTTCGGAAATTATTAAAAAAAATCCCTCAAACCTTATTTTCACGTTCAATCTTAAACTTAGGATGTGAAAAGTTGACCCGACCTGAAAACCCGACTGAAACCTGCTCGAGTCAGAACTTGATTTGACTTGAAAATTTAATGACCCGAACCCGATCTTAACCGACTGTTGTTGACCCGAACCTGAATTCGACATGTTACTGTAGTGACCGAACCCGACCTGCGTCCGACTGAAAACGACCCGAACCCGAATTGGATATGTTACTGTGGACCTGAAACCCGACCTGCACCCGACTGAAATGAACCCGAACCCGAAGCTGACCTGGCAGATAACCGATTTTACCCGACTGAATTGACCCGAGATCCGATATTACCCGACCTGTTAATTGACCCGACCTGCTTTGAACCCGACCTATTTTTAACCTGAACTGATATTGACCTGACTTGATATTTACCTGACATATAGTTGAAGAAGTCTACGATTTGATAAATTTAAAGTGTTGATAAATGTAAAATATTAATTTATTAAATTAATTTAGTACTAACTCGTTCAATATAAATTATTTGTGAAGTTTAATAAGAATTAACATACTTAAATTTATTTTATTAAAAAATATTCAAAATTTAAAAGTTTTATTAAATTAATAAGTTGTGATGGATGAATTTAAAACAAATTATTTAAAATTTAAATCAATTTGTTAATTGTGATCATTAAATTTAAAAAATATTTTATTAAAATTTTTAATTATAACTATTAAAATAATAAAAAATATTTTTTTTTAGTTTTTGGGATTTGTTTTTTGAATTAATGGGGGGAAAGTTTTTTTGATTGATAGGGAATTATGGGGGGTTGCAGCCAGATCAAACAAAATTGGGTGTGAAGGCAGGATTTTTTTTATTTAGGGGTTAATTATCCTTTAGGTCCTTTCTTAGTTAGATGGTTAGGGTTTAGGTTTTTTAGGTTTTAGTTTGTTTGTTTTAGTCCTAACTTTTGGTTTAGTTTCTTTAAATTTCATTCAAGGCCATGCTTCATAAATTGATTAATTATTAAGCTTTTTGATTTGCTTTAAATTTGATTTGGTCCCTGTATAAAGATTTGGTAAGTAATTAGGTTTAGTAATTTTATTCACTTGTGATTTAGGCTCTAATTAATAATTTATTTTTAGATTTATCTTTTTTTGTTGAGTGGATCGAACGATCGAAATAAACCAAGAGGAGGGTGAATTGGATTTTTAAAGTTTTTGGTGGTGGAATTGACAAATAAAAATGGTAGACAAGAATTTTTAGAGTGGTTCAAGTTCCAATTGAACTCTACATCCACTACCTTAGCTTCACTAAGGATTTGCAACAATTCCACTAATTGCTCTTCCCCTTTTCTAGGCTAAGGAGGTAACCGTTACAATTTCGGTCAAATTTTCTACACAAAATTTAACCCAATCCTCACACAATAGAAACAAAGAAGTTGTTGGCTAAAACAAGTATCTCTCAATACACAATATAGCCCAATTACAAGCACTCAACCCGATTGAAATGATAAGAATGAAAAATACAATTGGGGTTACAAGACAATAATGAGATTTAGACACAAATGCTTGGATTTGATGTTTGGATGTTTGCTTTAGGATCAATAGTTGTTGCTAAAGCTTTTAGAGGTCCCTTTTATACCTTCTCATTGAATTCTAGCCGTTGTGGTTGATGCATTCATCAATAGAGCCGTTGGGGATGTTATCTCCCCTCCATAAATGCAGTCTGCAACCAACCGTTTCGAAACGACCGACCCTGTTTCGAAACAGACCAAAATAGAAAGAGCCGTTAGGGTGCATTAAAGAGCCCGTATCGAAACGAGTAAGCTTGTTTCGATACGCTAAGAGCCGTTTCGAAACATTTTAGCTACTGTCAAGGCCTGTATCGAAACGGCTTAAAATCGTTTCGATACGCCTTAACGACTTGTACACACACACGCGCGCACGCGCGCACGCACGCACGCACGCACGCTTTTAGCTGAATTTGATTGATATATATTCTTATTTTTAGTAATTTAGTCGAATAATATTTTTATTTATTATAGTCCATACAATTTAATTTTTAGTCAAAATTGTCTCATATTGATTTATATTTTTGGCAATTTAGTCCAATTTATTCTAGTTCCTAAAATTTAATTTTTAATCCAAATTAACAGTTTTTAGCCCAAATCCCAAGGAATGATAATCAATCCTAATTCTCAATCCCAAGTCTCACCCAACATCCAATTCTCATTTGACCATTTCCCATCTTTTAATTTCATTTGAAATTGAGTAAACAATTAAGTTTAAAAAATAAGGGAAAAAATCCCGCCGATTTTTAAGGGTTATTTACATTTTAGGTCATTATTAGTTGATGAGCTTTATAGTTAGCTCTTTTTTATTCTTTAGTTTTAGTTGGATTCATTTTAGTCTCAATTTTAGTTTAGTGCAATAGCTTTGATTTTGATTTATATTTTACTCACTGATTTAGTTCAATATCTTTAATTCTAGTAACTGATTTAGTCCAATGTCTTTAATTTTAATTTAGATGTTTTTGTTCATTAGCGTCCCTAAAACTTTATTTTTATTCCAAATTGACCCATATTCATTTTTTCTAACTTAGTCCAATATTTTTAATATGGTGATATTTTTATTCATTTTAGTCCCTAAAATTTTATTTTCCACATAAAGTTACCCTTATTAATTTCTATTTTTTGTAATTTACTCCAATATTTTAGATATAAATCATTTGATGATATTTTTGTTCATTTTAGTGCCTAATATTGAGACTAAAATGTATGTAAGTATGTATGTATGTACCTATCAATGTATGAACCCTAAACCCTTAATGAATTTTCCCTTAACCTAAAACTCTAAAATCATAAACCCTAAACACTAAACCCTAATGTATGTAAGTATGTATGTATGTACCTATCTATGTATGAACCCTGAACCCTTGATAAATTTCCCTAAACCCTACACCCTAATGTATGCAAGTATGTATATATCTATCAATGTATGAACCCTAAACCATTAATAAAAATTTTCCCTAAAACCTAAACCCTTTAAACCCTAAACCCTGAATCGTCCAATATTTTATAATTTTAATTTGATATTTCTGTTCATTATAGCCCTTAAAACTTCATTTCTATTCCAAATTGACCCTACTAATTGTTTTTTTAATTAGTCCAATAATATATAATTTTACTTTGACATTTTGTTCATTTTAGTCCCTAAACTTTATTTGTATTCCAAATTGACCACTTTTTATTTTTTTAATTAGTCCGATGTTTAATAATTTTAATTTTATGTTTTGTTCATTCTAGTCTCTTAACTTTGTTTTAATTAGTCCGATGTTTTATAATTTTAATTTGATATTTTGTTCATTCTAGTCCCCTAAACTTTAGTTTAATGCCAAATTGACCCTTATTTATTGTTTTTTTTAATTCGTCCGATGTTTTATAATTTTAATTTGGTACTTTGTTCATTCTAGTCCCTTTAACTTTATTTCAATTCCAAATTGACCCATATTCATTGTTTTTTAATTCGTCCAATGTTTTATAATTTTAATTTGATATTTTCATCATTCTAGACCTTAAAACTTTATTTTTATTCCAAATTGAGCCACATTTATTTTTTTAAATTTGTCCAATGTTTTATTATTTTAATTTGATATTTTCTTCATTCTACTCCCTTAACTTTATTTTAATTCCATATTGACCCCCTATATATATTTTAATTCATCATGTTTTATAATTTTAATTTGAAATTTTGTTCATTCTAGACCCTAAAACTTTATTTTTATTCTAAATTGACCTCTACTTATTGTTTTTTAATTACTCTAATTTTTATACATTTAATTTGATATTTTTGTTCATTACAGTCCCCAAAATTTTATTTTTATTCCAAATTGACCCATTTTCATTGTTTTCTTTTAAATTTGTCTAATGTTTTATAATTTTAATTTGATATTTTTGTTCATTATAATCCGTAAAACTTTATTTTTAATCCATATTGACCACTTTTCAGTCCAAATTGACCCCCTTTTATTATTTTTTAATTACTCCAATGTTTTATAATTTTAATTTGATACGACTTTAAATAATTAACTCCAAATCAATGACGATTGACGAAGGCCAACCTAAAGTCTATCGACTACTTATACGGTTGTACCGAACTCAAACTCAATACGAATTTCAATCCCGAAAATACCCCAACCTGAAACTACCCGACCTGAAATGGGCCCGACCTGAAGTGTATCCGAACCCGAATTAACCTGTCAATTATCTACTTCGGACCCGACCCGTTTTGACCCGACCTGAAATGGACCCGACTTGAAATGGACCCGCACCCGACCCGAGTCGAGTCAAAATAGAAAAATGACCTGAAATGACCTATACTCGATTTTACCCGACCTGACAGTACCCGACCTGAAACCCATCCGATTATCTGTTTTTACATCCTAAATAAACTAATGAATTATGCATGTTTGCAACTTGTGAAAATCATTTTTATATTTTTTTTCCGTTTAATCCCTAAAAATTAAATAAATCCTTTCTTTATTTTCAGAAAATTATTAAAAAAACTCTCCATTGGTGAAAAAAAGAGAGCATAAATAGAAAATAGAGAACATGAATGAGTAGATTTACGAGCTCCCACACAGAAAATTGTGATTCTTGGGTATTTGTGAAGGGAAAGAACCCCAACTTTGCAATGCAGAAAATTAGCTTCATTTTGGAGAGAAGATACACAGTTTTTGATCAAGTTGAACCGATATTAATATCTTATTTTGAAAGGAAAAAAAATAGCACTTTATTGCTAGAGAATTTTTTATGTAAAAAGAATGGATTACCTGCATACACAATGTCATGGAAAACAGGTCCCCATGTCCGAGAGAAGACGGATTACGGAAGCATTTCACAACAGCAGGCACAACCACAACCACTTCCAACAACGAACAAGAACGGCGAAGCCAACATCGGCCTCTTTAACCGCAAGCAAAGCATCAGCCAGACCAATGTGTTTAGAGAAAAAGACCATTTCACAGGCAGCCCGTAAGTGTCAAAGCTGGTGTACTTTCTATATAATGAGTTCATCATCAATTCTAATGACAGGGATGTGGGAAATGTTGGGCCAATCTCTTCCTTTCTCCTTTTGGCAATGTTCCTTCAGCAATGGACATTGTGCAATGGACAAATGGGAAAGAGAGGGAAGGAAAGTCATGTCTGGCAAGGAATGAAGCTTCTGACAGTTGACGATCTTCAACCGGAAAAGCGAGGTGAGGTGCTGAAGCCCCCTGCACTCCAAACGCTCAAGATTATGAAGCTTATAGATGGTGAGAGATGTAAGAGAAGAGGGAAACATATGTTCATCCGGAAAGCATTCCATCTCCAATTCCGAACGTGATATTACCAAAGATGTAAGTGAAGGTAGTTTTTGCAAACTCCATTCCCTTTCCATGATCATGCTCCCAGTTAGTTTATCACTCCAACTGATACTGATATCTTTTAGTTTGGAGGGAAAACCCGCTTTCGGAACCGATTCTATTTCTGGACAGTTTCTTATTGACAAATACACAAGGGATGGAAAGACGGAGTTCATTTGCTCCGGCAACGACTTTAAACTCCAGCATTCGCCAAGCTCAAGGGAGGTCAGATTGGTGAATGGTAATCCATCTTCAATTTGAAAAGACATCAAATTGTGGCATGAATGGATACTCAAAGAATTCAGGCATGTCGGACGATGGCAGTGAGAGCCCTCTAAAGCACCAATGGACTTCAAGTCTTCACATCCCCTTATAGAAACACGCTTTAGCATAGGAAACGATCGTAATGGGAAGGATGATCCCAGTGGATGACAATTCCCATCACTTATCGACAAGGATTCGAGGGCTGTATACAAGAAGATTTTGGAGTAATCCAAGACCTTGCACCCGGTGATGTTCAATTCCTTCAGTGTGATAGGCACATTAACTTCAGGGAGGGATCGGATATCAGAACAATCTCTCATGATTAACTTGTCAAGATGAGTGCATTGTTGCAACATCTGTTCCAGGATGGAATCATTCATGGTTGAACTGCCAATCCGCAACTCTCGAAGCCCGCAAGGGAATGGCTCCAATTGTAATGCATCACATCTCTCTAACTCAAGTTGGCAAACACTCGGTGCCCTTGGAAGAACACCTCCAAGGTTTCCACAACCCTTAATCACAAGTTTCTTTAGAGAAAGGAGGTCTCTCGGCAGAGACTTGGTTAGCTTGGGACAATCTCTAATGTGCAGCTCTTGTATAACAGGGAATGCTTCATCACTCCAACAAAACCATTCTTCCCACTCGGACATGTTCTCAAAGCGTAGAAATACAAGAGAACCGAATGGTTTGGTCGAAGAGTGTCCACTCCCGTAGAACTCATCACCCACTGTGACTACTCCACTGAACCCTGAAATGGATAGAGCTTGCAAAGATGATAATTGCCCAAGAGGAGGCAAAGAGTGGCAAAACCTGCAATCTCTTAAGCACAAAGATACAATGTTTGAAAAGGAAGAATGCCCCACCCATTCCGGAAATCTCGTGCCATTATAGCTTGTAATTACAAGACCCTCCAAGTTTAAATGAGGCTCCATTTGTTTAAGAACTTCTCTGTCATGCTTTGAATCACCATCATTATCTTTTCCCCATATCAACTCCAACTTCTCAATATTCATCTTATCCTTCAAGTTGGCATCTTTGGCATCCAATGCACATGCAACAGTTTTTAGACCGGAAATGGCGAGTTTTCCGCATAGATGCTTCAGCTTTCCCAGCTCATTAATGCTTGAACCATTCTGGTCGCCTAGAACATAATCGGTTAATATTCGAAGATCTTTCAAGTCACCCAATCCCTTTGGCATCCTCACTACGTGTGTTCCCCTAACATCAAGATAATGCATGTTGACCAACCTCCTCATGTCTTTTGGCAACTCAACAAGTTTGCTACAGTTAAGCAATGTTAAGGTCTGCAAATTATACAATGAACTCAAAGAGTTTGGCAACCTTTTGATTGATGTTCCTGAGAGATCCAAATTTCGTAGATGTTTCAAATTACCGATTTCTTCCGGCAATTCATTGATTTTGACATACTTAGCCAGAGAAAGCACCCGTAAGCTCGACTTCACCAACAAATCATGCATCAGCACATTGGTAACATACTTAGACCAAGGGAATGATGAATTGAGAGTTAGGAATGTGCGCAGAGCTTTTGCTTTAGGCAAAGTCTCAAATTTCTTTCGCAGATCGTATGCTTCTTGGACATTGGACAAATGACGAGTCCTTTCGGCTATTTCGATAGAACCACCACTACTTTCTAATCTGCAAACAAATTCTCCGGTTACGGATTTAGCCAAGTCACTAATGAGATCATGCATGATGAAACGGGATTTCTTCCGTTTCGATTGTTGAAAAAATGACCTCAATGCTAAATCTTTGAAGCACTCATTACCCCATTCCTCCACATCGATGTTGTCATGGGAATACTCTAACAGACCTTCAGCCATCCATAATCGGACCAGTTCTTCCTTTTGAAATTCGTAGTCTTTAGGGAAAATCGAACAATATGCAAAACAATGCTTCAAATGGGACGGAAGATGATAATAACTCAATCTCAATGCTGGAAGAATATTAGATGCATCATTTGGTATGTCCCAAAAATTGCTCTGCAATATTCTGTTCCATTCCGCGGCGTCTAGCTTGCAACGCAGAAGACCTCCGAGAGTTTTTGCAGCGAGAGGTAGACCATTACATCTTTTAACAATCGCTTCACCGATTGCCATCAGGTTCGGATGACTGCTTGGGGTTGCATCAACAAATGCATGCTTTGCAAATAGCTTCCAACAATCATCATTTGACAAGGTTTGAAGATGATAAGTTGGAACAGTCCTCATAACGGAGGCAACACTTACATTACGAGTTGTCACAATGATCTTGCTGTTTTCTGCCCCGTAATTGAAAGGAATTCGGAGCTTCTCCCAGTCGACATAGTTCTCGTTCCAGACATCGTCCAAAACGAATAGAAATCTCTTTCCGGACACCATGTCCTTGAGTTTAAGCTGAAGCTGATTTAAGCTGCGGCTATCATCATTCCCACGAGTGATCTCTTCGACAAGGGCTTTGGTGACATTGAAAGCATCAAAATCTTCAGAAACACATACCCATGCTTTGATCTCAAACCATTCATCCACCCTCGAGTCGTTGTAGATCAATTGAGCAAGAGTGGTTTTTCCCAAACCACCCATACCAACAATTGGAATGACATCTATAGAATTTCCAGAGTGCAACAACCCCATTAATTCTTCTTTTTCACCATCTCTGCCGTAAACACCAGACTCATCCACCAAAGAAGTTGCAGGTGATCTTCCGAATGCATTTTCTCTCCTGCAATTATCTTTCAAACCAAGGATGTCTTTTTGGTTGACTAGATACTCTAATCTCCCAAGGATGTTCTCCAGCTTCGACACCATCCCTTCTTTGAAAGGATTCAGAGAAGAGAAAAAGGAAGTCACCTGCTTTACGGTAGTTTGCTCCTCGAATTCCACCTTCTGTTGAAGAGCTTCGGTGGTAATTTCATCGAGCAGGTCATCTGCATCATAAAGAGCATCTTTGAGCTCAAAATTCCAGCTTCTGATATTTGAGTTGGTAATTTGTTTAGTTTCAGCATCATCCAACACGGCTTTCACTGACATCAGGGTTGGCTTCAGTTTCTTCAGTAGCACAGCTTCAAGTTTTTTCCCCTTGATAAAGTTGGAAACACCCGAAGAAACAATCCGATCGAGCAACACTTCTATGGATGCCGAGAGCAATGATTCACCCACCAAAGCCATTTTCTTTGCCAAAAAAAGAGAGAAGTTAGAAGAAAGAACAAGAACAAGATGAGAATGATTACAAAAACAATGGAAGAAAGAGTTCGTAATGTGTAGGGGTGAGCGTTGACTCGATGGAGTCAATTGTTTTTAGTTATTCGAGTTGAACTCTTATATTTTATAACTCAAATTTTATTTGAAATTTTTTCGATTCGATTCGATTCGTGTTTATGAAATTTGAGTCGAGTTTTCAAGTACCTATACAAATTTAATTGTAATTATTTATCATGTTATAATACAATTTTATTCCAATTTAAATGACTTTTTTCTAATCATATAAGATATGCATATATATTTATTTCTATATTTTTCATGTGTGACATATATTTCTTCATATTCTTGTGTGTGTATATATATGGGATAGGATCCAGTTAACAGTATAAAACTCTAAGTTTTACACGTTTTTTTAGATCGTTGGATGGATGAAATAGATGAATGAGATTAACAGTAGAATATGTGAAGATTATCACTTGAAAAAAAAAGTAAGGAGTTAATCTCATCCATCTATTTCCCCCATCCAACGATCCAAAAAACATGTAAAACTTAAAGAGTTTTACACTGTGTAAGTTGATCCTAACCCATATATATATCATGAAAAATTGAGGGTCTCGACTCGAACTTAAAAATCAATTCACTAATTACTAAAATTTCGAGTTATTCGAATTTCCATTTAACAACTCAAACTTTATTTAATTTTTTTTTGAGTCAAATCGAGTTTATGACATAGTGAGTTGAGTCGAAAATTTCGATTTTTTCGAGTCGAGTTTTGCTCACCTCTAGTAATGTGAAGCGAATTGGGATAAAGACAAAACTAGCATCATTACATCCTAAAATTACCAAACTAGCATCCAAAATTCTATATTTCTCATACTACCACCATTACAGTGAACTTGCTGCACAAGCACGACAAGTTCTAAATAATATTAATTTTTATTCAAACTCGCCGTAGGAGCATGACGAATTATGAAAATCCCCCTCCAAATTTACTGAGAAACATAACGAGTTTGTTTAGGGTTTTTCAAATTAGGGTTTTCAGTTTTTTTATAAATAAGTAGTTTTGTTTAGGGTTAGAACACACAATTTTTTCAACTTCTTTTGTTCGACCACAACAAAGAAGTATGTCAAGCCGTATGATTTTCTTAGACCACCAAAAGAAGCAAGCTCACACATATTTCGGAAGATTAAAGGTAACTTTTTTATTACTTTTTAAATTATGATTGATTTTTTATGAATTTTTTATATATGATTAATTTTGTTTAATTCAGATAGTAAATTGTGTTGTATTTATTTTAATTAAAAATATTTTAAAATTCGACTGATTTGTGATGTTTTCAGCATTTAATTGCGTATAATTATTGGAGAAAAATGGCGTTATTAAGACTTG
Organism: Hibiscus trionum; assembly: GCA_030270665.1. Taxonomy (NCBI): domain Eukaryota; kingdom Viridiplantae; phylum Streptophyta; class Magnoliopsida; order Malvales; family Malvaceae; genus Hibiscus; species Hibiscus trionum. The sequence goes on from BSYR01000046.1 coordinate 4,185,133, forward strand.
AAAGTTCCCACATCACGAAGAATATGGAATTATTGGTATGAATTTATGATTTTTTTGTAACTTTTAATTTATTGTTTGTAAATGATAAAGTACTAATTTAATTTAAATTTTGTATTTGTAGACCGAGGAGGCAAAATTTTAGCCTCGCTTGATATGAAGCTATCTGCCAAGCCTATATATAAGAGGATTTCTGGAGACAGCCGATTTTAGGTACATGTCAAAGATTAGTGACTTTGAAGTCATGCCAGAGTTGATTAATGGGTTGGTGGTGCGTTGGAGACTGGGGATGCATGCGGGGAGTGCACAATCACCCTCGAAGATGTTCTTATGCATCTTGGTGTCCCAATTTTGGGCAGTCAAATCATTGCTCAGAATAAGTATTATCTCGAAGATTACTGCTTCAAGTATTTGGGGAAGACACCACAGGTGCATGCTATTGATGGTAAACATGTGAAGCTGACATGGCTAAAGAGTGATTTTCAAGTAGATGCAAATTTCACATAGGCAAAATTTTAATGTGCTGCTCGAGCCTATATATTGCTCATTCTCGGTGGTATGCTATTATCAGACAAATTGAGTTCTCACGCGCACATGCAACACTTCTTGTTCTTGTAGACGTCGTTCGGAGTAAGAAAATTTAGTTGGGGATATGCAATATTAGGTTTCCTCTACTGCGAGTTGTGCAAGGTAGCCAAACAGTCGGTCGTCAATAAAAGATTTTGAACGTCGATATTGGTGGGTGTATGGTGCTGCTACAGTCATGGGCCTGATACAAGCTTCCGTTCCTGGTACTAATTTGCGATGCTCTGTCTGAGTTCCCATTCGCTTCAAGGTAATAATGTTCAGTCACATAATAATTTTAGATGTAACCCCATAAATCCGGCCCATAAGAAATGGGTCGAATCTAGAAAGTTAGGTTTGAAAACTTGTCCCTCAAGTTATAAATCTTAGGTTTTAAAATATTTTAAAAATACAAAATATCAAAAGTAGATAAATTTATAAGCATTTCATTTATCATAAAACAAAGTCATATAACATTATTTTGATAACTTGATTAAATAACCAAAAATAACCTTATAATGCATACATCGAATAAAAACCCAAATTATAAATAAACCCAATATCTGTATTACATAAAATCCCAAAATAAAAGTCTCAATGTACGAAATCACCAATTATTCTAAATTTCGCTAAACAATAGCTTGAAATAGTCAAAGAGAGTTCATACTGAATAATAAATATCCGAGTAAAATATATGAGAAGCTCCAAGTACCGAGTCGCCTAATAAGTCTGAGTATTTGAAAATAAAAACTAAGGGGTGTAAGCTAAAGAGTTTAGTGTGTCATTTTGTATAAACAAAACACAAAATCAAAATAGTATTTTATTTTTTCGATAAATTCATATCCGAAAATAGAGTGTATCCGATAAATTAAATTATGAATGCTATGATGTCCGATGCATGACTCAATGTCCGGTATCATACAGAGTGGAGGTTGCCCTCGCCAGAGTGGAGATTTCTCTCACTTTTTCTGAACACATTTCCGAACAATGACACATGATATGATTTGTAAAATCATAAATCCGAACTCTTACGAGTATGATATTTTCTGAAAATCAGATGCTGATTTAAAAACACATTTAATATGCCCTGAATGATGTTTCAAATCATTATCAAATCTCAATCAGATAATAAATCAAGCATATATATATATAACAACATTTATTCAAAACACCCCAAGAAACACACTTTAGCAACATAAGCTCTAATCTCAAAAAGGGCGAGCCTCACGCTCGGATCTCACTGAATCAGGACCTACGAGATATGAATTCTATATTAGCATTTATTACTAACACTAAGCCACCGACTAAAACACTGAAAATCGAACTAAGATATACTCACGTGAAGATCTCGAAGAACGTGCACGATCAGTCTAAATAACTGGAAGTAGCCCAACGATCTCAAGACCGACACCTGAAACGAGAATATTCCGAATTAAATTCTGAAATCCATAACTTATCAGATTCCAATAACAATTACTTAAAATGAGAAAAACGGAGCTTTCGAGTTCGAATTTGACAAAACGGGCAAAAAATTGATATTCAGGACGTCGAGAAAGGTCAAGGTGAACATTTTCTTAAAAAGTCAACTCTTGGTCAACTCTAGTCAAAGTCCAAAGCCAACGATCAAATAGTCAAGATTCGGTTAACGGTCAAGATCCGGTCAAAGTTCAAATTGTTCAAGGTCAAAACCGGTTCAAAGGTCAACTGTCGGGTCAAACGGGTCAATGGTCGGGTTGGTCAACGGTCCAAAGCCGGTTTGGTCTAATAACAGATTTGGTTTGGTCCAATTACGGGTTCAGTTCAAGATGGGCAGTTCACTTAATCAGATTGGATTCACAACAAGACTTAACCTTAACACAATTTGTCAGGCCAACCCACAATTATACACGCACACAAGCCCAACACAAGCCACTCTTACAAACCCTTAACCCACACACAAATCCCAGGGTTAGGCTCAACCAACAACACTTGGCCCAACCGCTCATCACACTTAGCCGATCTCTCCCAAACCTAGCATCAGATATGAGGCTAGGGTTTCAACACTCGAAATGGCAGCTCAACATCACGGCAGCGACAGATCCAAACAACGGCAACGGTGACACTCCGGCAACAGAACAACAACAAGGAACCACAACAAAAATCTGAAATCAAATCCATTCTATTTACAAAAACTAAAAGAAAGGAAAGATCCAAAGAGGCTTAACCTAAACCAATAAGCAGAGAGATCGACGACGAACGGTGGTGCAAAGCTCGAGTGGAAACCAAAAGGTTTCGATACCAAAACCCACAGATTTGAACGACTCTATGGTCATTTCCTTAAGAACGGCGACCGACAAGGAAACCATGACGATTGGGGGTTACTTGCGACCCAAAAACGATTTCGATGATGGTGGTGCGGATGGTGGAGGCGGACAGAACAGGGGAAACCGAACGGTTTTCTACCATTTCTAACCAAACGACGACCGATAAGGTTGGTCCGGTGGGTGGGGATTGATCGCGGGTCGATGACGGTCACAGTAGTGGTGGCCGTGCCAGCCACGAATGGCGACAGAGGCTAAACGGAGCTTCGCCGGACCGTAATGGTTAGAGGAGAGGGAGATGTCGAGAGAGAGGGTGAAGGAGAGCAGCTGTCGAGTTTCCAAATGGAAACTGAAAAGGCTAATGGGGTTTAAATTACCCTATTAAATGGGTAAATCACAAAAGAGGCCATCGAATTCACTTAGGGTTTACAAAGTGACCACAAAGCTTCACCTTTTATTCAAAATGGTCACCAAATTACAAAATTAAACCCCAAATTCTGAGTCTAATCGATTCAGTCCTTTACTTAAGTTAGGGTTTTCAAATTATAAATCCCCAATTTTAAGGTTTTTGATTTAGGGATTTTAGAATTTAGATTTTAATTTGGGGCAAAATTTTAGGGTGTTACAAATCTCCCTCCCTTAAAAAATTTCATCCTCGAAATTTTCAAACTTAGCAACAGATCTCATAACCAACTGAAACACGCATATTCTTTCTCATTCTGAATTTATATTCTATTATATCCGAAAATATTGAAACATAGAACTGAAACATATTAAAATGTACCTTCTATGTCATCATGTATATCATCATATCCAACACGAGCTCTGGTCGGATGTACTGAACCTGGACGTCTAATCCCGGATCTAACTGATCCACCACTCTGAGCATGACTATCTCTATTAGCAGTACCAAAAGACACTGATCTAAACTGCCCTCTACCTCGGTAAGGTGCCCGAACTGATGCATGTCTCTGAATCTGTACGGTTGAACCAGTAGATGAACATGGACAATTCTTCAAGTAATGTTCATGAAAACCACATCTAAAACACGATCTGCTCATCAGTCTGCATCCTCCATTATGCTTCTTATTACAATAACCACATATAGCAATAGGTCGACGAACTTTTGAACTACCTACGCTGCCAGACGAAACTGTAGATACTGCGGGTCTCACATTTCGAAAACTATGAGGAACAGACTCCTCTCTAAGCCTCTTCCCTGACGAGTTGACAAAACTCGATTGTACAGACGTGTTCGGTTGCTTCCCGACTTGATCAGAATTCTGAAGTTCCTCATTTTCCATTAGTGCAAGAATTGTCTCAGCAGTCTTAGCCCGATCAACCATCTCACTGAACACTTTATCATGACGTGTCGCAACATCTCTCCGAATCGGTAGTTGAAGTCTTTCCAAAAACAAATCACACTTGTCTTTTGCAGTTGCAACTAACCCAGGAGCATACTTGGCCAACCTCCGAAACTCTATCTCATAATCATTCACTAGCATATTGTTCTGTTTCAGATTCATAAAATCATCATGACACTTTACTAAGGACTCGGCTCCCACATAAAGATCCTGAAATGACTGTCGGAAAAACTCTCATGTAACCTGACTAGGTGGAACAATATCTACCACTGACTCCCACCAATTTTGTGCTTCACCCTCTTACAGTGATACAACAACCCTCAATTTTAGATTGACAGGGTAATCCATCTCGACAAACAACCTTTGTAACTTCTTTAGCTAATACTCTGCATCAGCTGGGTGTGTACTGGTTTTGCCCTCAAACAATTTGTTGCGTGTAAAAGAGTCCTATCGCAAATAGTGCAAGTGTACACAACGCAAGTAGTAAAGTGATACGAGAGTATCAGATATCGTCTCCACAGGGACTGGAAATAACTCTATCCTCGAATTGCTGCACAAGGGAAAGAAATAGTTTAATTGAATTGGTGAAGTAATCTTGAGAAACAACTAAAGTAAAAGATGAAGAAATCAGATTTAGAGAATAGGCCGATATTGATTTGCTCAGTAGTGCAAGTGTTCCACTGTTAGAGGAACTTCTATTTTCTGTCTTCGTTCCTGTCGCGACAGAGGTCTGTTGATGTCGCGGCAGCAATCACCAACTTTGTACTTCAAGCTTGGCAAGAATCCATGTTATGACTTGTCATATCCCTAGGTCCAAGTTCTGTTGATGAACACTTCTTGGATGATACCTCCCGACGTGAATCAAAGGGTGAACAACAATGTTGTTGAATTCTTCTGTAGCCACTTAACCTCATACTTATCCCTAAGCCGAGATGGTTTAACCATAAACTGGAAAACACATATCTACTCTTTTCGTATGCTTGAATCTCCCGATATCAAATAAATGGATAACCTCAAAATGCTCCCCCGATGCTCTTATGAGATATGAAAAACCAGAGTAAATAAACTTGAAGTTTTTATTACTTGATAGAAAATTCCTAAAACAATACAATCCTTGCAACTACTTTACAAAATCAACCCTTAGCCCTAGGGGAAGTTTAGAACATGGTGGAGAAGGAAAAACGACAAGGGTTTTGGGGAAAGATGGCTAGGAATCGAGATATCCTTCCCTAGGTCGAATTACATGCCTTGGGTCCAAGTTTTCTAATATGGCAAGAATACAAGTTTAAACTAAAGTACAACTCTATTAAAGATTAAATCTTCCGAGTAGATGCCTTTAATTTTTCCTCTTTTCTTGCCTTGAGTTTCTTCCTTCGACTTTGGGCTTGGCCTTCATTCTTCTTCAGGGCTCAGAAAAATATAGGAGTGGTCCACGACAGACCGGCTTGAAATCCTCTATTTGTCGAGCTCCAATTCACTTTTCCACCTCAACATTCCTCTGTCGTCATGGCTGCCACGACAGAAGTCACGACAACCTTTTGCTTCTCGACTCCAGCTCTACACTCCACCTCTGCTCCTTTGCTGCCCTAGGTCTGCCGCATCATATACCTGCAAAAGTAACCAAAATCAGCAGCAACTGTACAATTTTATCTAATTGTGATGTATATGCAAGAATCTATCCTAAATGCAATGAATCATGCTTGAATGCAGCAAAAATATGGGTAAATGAGGGATAAAATATAGAAGTTTTATACACTTAACACACCCCAAACTCAAGTTCTTGCTTGTCCTCAAGCAAATACGACCCAACTAAAAATAAAAACTTTTTGACTTGGCTTAATTCAGTGAACTTTTCATTACCTACTACACATTCACTATCAAGAGCAGTACCTCGTTGGGTGTTTCTGGGTTTATCCGGAACAATGCTATAGTTATTGTGCGGTGTGTGCAGGTTTTGTGAACAAATATGTGCCTAGACTCCTTTAGCTTACCAAAATAGTTACGCTACCAACTTGAGTTTTATGCCAATTTCATTTTTTTGGAGGTAATTCTTAGGCTCCTTTAGTTTTTTTCTGACCTTAGACTCAATTTCATTTTTTTCTGGAGGCAATTCTTAGGCTCCTTTAGTTTTTTCAGACCTTAGACTCAACTTCATCTTTTTTGGAGGCAATTCTTAGGCTCCTTTAGTTTTTTCTGACTTAAGCTCAAAGAATCTTCCTAGAGTAATTGTAAGGCAGTTTTGAGGGCAAGTGAGTCTACAATTTTTTTTTCTTTTTTTTATTCCTTTCCTAGAGCTAGTGTTAGGCACCTCTAGGGGCAGCTCAAGTGGGTAAACCGTCCTATTCTAGTTCACCACCGAAATCTAGACAACATAAGAGTCACAAAGGGTGTTCTAAAGTTTAGAACTATAATAAGACTCTAAATAGTTCCTAAAACATCCTAAAGGCACTGTCACGACAGAAAATGTCGCGACAGGTAAGTTCAGTTCAAAGGCTTAAGCCAAAATTTTGTTTTTATTATTATTTTTTTTGACACAAAAATAAACTTAAAATGAGACATAAATTAAAGACATAACTAACAAGTTCATTAATGGAGGGATGCCCACCCCCAAACTCGAGGGTTGCATTGCCCTCAATGCATGACACAATAAAAATGAAAAACAGAAAATAACATCCCAAAATAGATAAAACAACAGCAAAGACAGCAGATATATAAGTAAAAACACTTAAGTTGAGGAGCTGTCGTCGCTGTTGCTGCTGACTTGGAGCTGCCGGCGGGAAGTGACCTTGACTACAGGGGTTGGCTGGGTTCTGGGAGACAGATAGGCCATCTTCTTCTTTGCCTCTCGAGGCGGCTAGACTCGGGTAGGTGAGATGTGTGGAGGCTGGTCCAGGACCTCGAGATCATCATCGCTACTGCTGCTATCTGATCTGCCGTGGTAGGGTTCTTCGACAGTCTCGTTCAGCTTTTTCCTCTTCATCGGAGGGAAATCCTTGGAGATGTCTCGGACAACCGATGGCTCCAAATCAGAATCCTGCCAGACGGATGAGGAGGAGAACCCTTCAAAATATTTTGGGTCGATCTCCAGTAGGGGTCCTTTCTTTTCTCTCCTCGGGGAGTGGCAAATTTTCTGCCGCCATCTCCGGTCATGGCAGGTGTGGGTGTGGAGGCGGAAGTAGGGGTTCTGGGACTGGCAGCAGGTGTGGGTGCAGCAAAGAGAGTTTCTGGGAAAGTAGGGAATTGCACATTGGGAAAATTTAAACCAGACTTGATAAAATTTACCGTGGCGGTAGTGAAGTCCCTCAGAAATCCCATTAGGCCGAGCTGTCATTCCTTCGTCTTCTGCAGCATCTTCAGGATCTGGCTGGAGGTGTCTGCCGGTGGTGCAGCCGTCATCTGCTCTAGTTCTGCTGCGACATGTTTAGGGGAGTCAGGGTTTGTCGTCGGTTCTGTCGCGGCAGTGGGGTCCACATACGATAGAGGAGTGGCAGCCTTTAATTCCATCAGACTGTATAGATTCTGCTGCATCCATACTTTCCCTCGGACCTTGACACCCTCGTTGATTTCTGGTACATTGTTGCCCCGTCAAAGCGTGGTGATGAGATAGGGGAAGACTAGGGGGCTTGAAGGTCGGAGAGCACACTCGAGGATTCCGTCTCGGATGTATCGGTCGACGTTGATTTTCCTCTCGTTGAGAATGGAGTGGACGAGGGCTAATCTCTGCCGGTCAACAGTGGTGTTGTGTGAGGCAGGCATGAGGCGCTTCTTGACGAAATGATTCCACAACTTGGCTTGTGGGGTGAGCTGAGTCTTCCGCACAGTCCACCGGTGCTTGGGGTCATTGTTCCATTCCGTGCCCTCCTCTGTCACTTCTGCCATGACAACATCATAGTCTGCCGACGACAGACTGTTCACGAACCTCCGATGGGCATCTTCCTTCTTGCTCACATACAACCCATACAACGTGTTGATGTATGCCGGCTTGAGGGAGATTTCTTTGCCTCGAACAGTCACTGTCGTGGCATCCTTGTCGGTGACGGTAACATAGAATTCTCAAACGAGGTTGACGTTCATCTCTTCTAGCTGGGCAGCAAACTTCTGTCACTTGAGTTCGAGTATCTTCTTGGCGATGAAGCCTTCTAGCCCTAGTTCTCCCGTCTTTTGGGTATAAATGAACCCTCGTTCTTCACACATTTCTCTCTTCTAGAAAGACCCATAGTACCTCTTCGCTGAGTCTATGGATGCAAAACGGTTGGGTATGCCGCTATGACTTGGCGTTGACACTGCCGCGGTAGAGGTGGAGGCAGTGCTGTGTCGGGCTGATCTGGTGGCCATTGCAAGGAACTGTAGCAAAATAAAAGAAGTTTTTCTGAGATCTAAAATCTGGGAAGCAAGTAGAGAGATTGAGAATGAGATGAAAAATGAAAAGGGAATGGGGGTTTATATAGAACATGGTTTTTCTGCCCGTTGGGACTGTAACGGTAGACGCGAATAACGGGGCCAACTGTTACGCAGTTTCTGACGCGTCTATCACGCATTTCTGTGTGTGCTGCGCGTCTGTTACGCGTTTGCCTGTCTGTCGCGACAGCTCCATGACAGGCTATCTTTTCGGCGTCTATCGCGACAGCTGGTGACAGGCTGTGACGACAGGCTTGTCCGTTGGGCTTGTTGGGCTGTTGTGAATGCGGTGGGCTGGTTCATTCCTCATCTTTGCTTTGCTTCTCTTATTTTCTAAAATTAAATAAATATCTTATTTCCTAAAATTAAATAAATAAATAAAATCTTAATTCCTAATTACATAAAATAAAATAAAATAAAATAAAAATTAAGTTAAATTAGGGATTCCTTGAGGGGCATCTCCTAAAGTAACTACTTCCTGTATCCTTGGGGCTTCAGTCCCCTGATAATGCTTGAGCCTCTGTCAATTGACCTTGAACTGGTGCCCATCCTTCATGGATTTGATTGTAATGGCACCATGGGGGAAAACTTGGACAACTTGGAAAGGACCATACCACCTAGATTTAAGCTTTCCTGGGAAAAGCTTCAACCTAGAGTTGAACAACAATACCTACTGCCCTGGGCAGAACTGTCGTGGCAGCAATTTCCTGTCGTGCCACTTATTGGTTTTGTCTTTGTAGATATTGGCATTGGCGTAGGCCATTGCTCGAATTTCCTCAATCTCATTCAAGTCTAGTAGCCTTTTTTCCTGCTTTATCCCACTCCATATTCACTGCCTTGATAGCCCAGTAAGCTCTGTGTTCTATCTCGACAGGTAAATGACATGTTTTTCCCATAAATGAGTTGATAGTGTGACATCCCCAATGGTGTCTTGAACACTGTTCTGTAGGCCCAGAGTGCATCATTCAGATGTAGAGACCAGTCCTTTCGTGTAGGTTTAACCATCTTCTCTAGGATGTTCTTTACTTCTCTGTTTGATATCTCGGCCCGCCCATTGGTTTGAGGGTGGTATGCTGTTGCAATTCAGTGCTTCACTCTGTATTTCCTTAATGCAGTAGCAATTACCCTATTGTCGAAATGTCTCCCCTCATCGCTAATTATCGCCCTTGGGATGCCAAACCTTGAGAAGATGTTTTTGTAAAGAAATCTCTGCACAATCTTGGCACCGTTCTTTTGAGTGGCGATTGTTTCTACCCACTTTGACACATAGTCCACTGCCAGTAGGATGTATAAATTCCCACAAGAGGCTGGGAATGGCCCCATGAAGTTGATTCCACAAACATCAAAGATTTCGACCTCCAATATGTTCTACAGTGGCATCTCATGCCTTCTTGATATATTCCCAGTCCGTTGGCATTTGTCACAGCTCTTGTAAAAAGCTTGTGCATCCTTGAATAGTGTGGGCTAATAGAGACCGGATTGTAGAACCTTGGCAGTAGTTTTATTTCCCCTAGGTATCCTCCATAAGGGGCAGCATGATAGTGGTGAAGCACTGCTTTCTGTTCTTCCTGTGGTATGCATCTCCTGATAATCTGATCTGCACAATGTTTGAAAAGAAGAGGGTTGTCCCAATAATAATGTTTTGCATCATTTTGGAACCTCTTCCTTGCTTGGTAATTAAGCTCAGGAGGTAATAACCCACTTACAATGTAATTAACAATGTCAGCATACCAAGGGGTTTCAGAAAGCTTACCTACCACCATGGCTGTTGCGGCAGTGCTGGTGGCAGCAAACAACTGCTCATATGGGAAGGTTTCCAGTAGGTTGGTGTTGTCTGTTGATTGATTCCTTCCCATCTCTAGCCTTGACAAGTGGTTTGCAACTTGGTTTTATGTTCCCTTTTTATCCTTGATGTCAATGTCAAATTCTTGCAGCAGCAGAATCCAACGTATCAATCTAGGTTTTGCATCTTTTTTCGTGAATAGACACTTTAGTGCTGAATGGTCTGTATGGACCACCACCTTCGTTCCAAGTATGTACGGACGGAACTTGTCGATTGAAAACACCACTACTAGAAGCTCATTCTCTACCGTGGTGTAGTTTATTTGGGCATCATTTAACGTTTTGCTGGCATAGTAAATCACATGGAAGAGCTTATCCTTCCTCTGCCCTAATGCTGCCCCGACAGCGAAATCACTGGCGTCACACATTATTTCAAATGGCAAGCTCCAGTTTGGTGGCTGTACGATCGGGGCTGTTACCACCTTTTTCTTCTGTATTCTGAATGCTTCAATACATTCAATATTAAAGTCGAAGGGGCGATTCTGTTCCAACAGGTGGTAAAGGGGCTTGGTAATCTTCGAAAAATTAGCTATGAATCTTCGATAAAACCCTGCATGCCCTAAGAAACTTCGAATCCCTTTGATTGTGGTGGGTGGCGGCAATTTTTCGATAACCTCTATTTTGGCTCTGTCCACCTCTATGTCGCGACAACTAACCTTGTGGGGCAGTACTATGCCTTCGTCCACCATAAAGTGGCATTTTTCCCAGTTTAACACCAAGTTCGCCTCTTCACATCTCTCAAGGACCTTCTGTAGATTGCCTAAACAACCATCGAAACTGTCTCCAAAGACGGAAAAGTCGTCCATGAAAATTTCTAGGAAATCCTCCACCATGTCGGAGAATATTTACATCATGCACCGTTGGAAGGTTGCTGGTGCATTGTAGAGCCCAAATGGCATTCTTCGAAAGGCATAGGTGCCGTACGGGCATGTGAAGGTGGTTTTCTCTTGGTCCTCCGGTGCGATTGCTATTTGGTTATAACCTGAGTAACCATCAAGAAAACAATAGTAAGGCTTCCCCGCTAATCTATCTAGCATTTGATCGATAAAGGGTAAGGGGAAGTGGTCCTTCTGGGTAGCTTTATTAAGCTTTTGGTAGTCCATACAAACCCTCCAACCGGTCACAGTCCTGGTTGGGATTAGTTCATTTTCCTTGTTGGTTACGACGGTTATGCCTCCCTTTTTGGGTACACATTACACCGGGCTCACCCACTTGCTATTTGAGATGGCGTATATTATTCCGGCATCAAGCCACTTGATGATTTCTTTCCCACCTCTCGCATAGCCTCATTCAGTCATCTCTGGGCATCAATGGTCGGCTTATGATCATCCTCCAAGAAGATCTTGTGCATGCATAACGCCAGACTGATGCCTTGGATATCAGCAATGGTCCATCCAATGGCCTTCTTATGATGCTGTAGCATTTTGATCAGCCACTGCTCCTGTTCCTGCATTAACTTGGAAGAGATGATTACGGGCAACTTATCATTTAAACCAAGAAAGACGTATTTAAGCTGCCCTGGCAAGGGTTTAAGATCTAGAACAAGTGGCTGTTCAATGGAAGGCTTTTGGATTACATGTTCATTCGAGGTATAATTTAAAGGCTCAAAGAACTTACCTTGACGTGTGCCTATCTAATTTATCTCCTAGGACCTTCAGTGTCGGATGATTCTGTGTCTGAGGGGTCACTGTTGCCGTTGCTGCCGTGATAGTCTTCAGGGTGACTACAGTGGCAGTGACCAAACTTTCTGCCATGGCAGTTTGACCTGATGCAGGGTTGGTCAAGGACTGTTTCAGAGATTTCTTTTCACTCTTCCTCTGCATCAGCTTGTTTAATTGCTTGGAGAACATTGAGTTTGATTTGCTGATCATGGTCAGTTCTCCTTTCTCAACATCGATCACGGTTCTGCCTGTGGCTAGGAAGGGTCGCCCCAGGATGATCGGTGCGTTTTCATCTGCTTCACAGTCTAAAACAAGAAAGTCAGCAGGAAAAATAAATTTATCCACTCTTACCAGAATATCTTTGATCTTCCTTTCTGGTTGAACGTAAGAGCGGTCTGCCAGCTGCAGCATGACTGTCGTGGGCCTTGCTTGTCCAATACTTAGTTTCTGAAATACAGATTTGGGCATTAGATTTATGCTAGCACCAAGATCAAAAAGTGCCTTACCCACGAACTTATCGCCAATTATGCATGGTATGATGAAGCTCCCAGGGTCCTTCTTCTTTTGGGGTGAATACTTATGCAAGATTGTCATGCATCATTCTGTCATCTTCACTGTCTCAAATTCCCCGAGTCTAAACCTTTTGGACATTGCATCCTTGAGAAACTTAGCATATCTAGGCATATGCTTAATGGCCTCTAACAGCGGTATGTTAACGTGTACTTGCTTAAAAATATCATAAATCTTCTTAAGCTGGTACTCTTGTTTCTGTTTTTGTAACCGCTGTGGAAAAGGAGGTGGAGGACGATAATCTTCAAGGCGTCCTTCACATGGAATTCAGATATGAGGAGGCTTAAGTTCTTCAGCATCTTCTGTTTGCTCCTATGTCCTTTCTGCTGTCGTGGCATGTGTGACGACAGCAGGCAGTTTCTCCTCTGCCGGAGCAGTGTTCACGGCAGGTGTCTCTAGGGTCGGATCCTTACTTGGTGTGTCTTTTATCTTCGGCCCTTGTAATTGTTTCCCACTCCTCGTTGTAATTACTTTACACTGCTCGTGTGTGGTTTTTCTAGCCTCGGTTTGATATACTGTGAAACTTGGCCCATTTGTGTCTCTAGAGATTTTAGGGTAGCCTCATGGTTTTTCATCCTCATCTCTGTCTTGTCCATGAATGATTCAGTTTTCTTGACAAAGTGATCCATGTTTTCCATGTATGCTCCCGTCTGTGACATAAATGTTGCCAAGGTCTGTTCCAGTATACTAGGTGTTGCTGCTGGCTGCTGTGGCTGTTGTCGCGACAGAATTCTGGGTACTCCTTGGTTTTGATTGTTCTGCACTAGAGGATTCAGTGCATTGTTCGGATTGCTCCAGGAAAATTTTGGATCTTTCCTCCAGTTGGAATTGTAGTTGTTGGAATCATAATTTCTTGGTTTGTTAAAGTTCCCAACATACATCCCTTCTTCCAGCTGTAAAAGACAGTCTTCTGAACTGTGGTTCCCACTACAGGTTTCACATACCTCTTCTGCAGAATATATAGCTTTAGAGTCTTTCCGCTGTAGATTTTCGACTATCTTTGTGAGGTATGCAACTTGTGATTTGACCGAGTTATCAGCTTCGTAATCATTTACAGATATTCCTCGTTTGCCTCCTCTCCGAGCTGTAGGAAATTGCTTATCGTTCTTTGCTAACTTCTTCAACACTAGCATTGCCCCGTCTGGTTCTTTATCCAGTAATAGCCCATTTGCTGCTGAATCTATTCTCAGTCGAGTATGTGCATTGGCAGCGTTGTAGAATTTGACAACCTGATTCCACACGGGGAATCCATGCATCGGGCAGTTCCGTAAAAGAGTTGTAAATTTGTCCCATGCCTCGTGCATTGGTTCGTCATCTTCCTGTTGAAAAGTAGCAACCTCGTTACGCAATCTTTCAGATAAATGAGAAGGATTTAAACGAGAAAGGAATTCATGAGAGAGATCTGCCCAAGTTCTTATTGAACCCGTCGTTAATTTGTTCCACCAAGTTTTAGCTCTATCTCTCAATGAATGGGGAAATAACCGGAGCCTTAGTACTTCCAGATATATTCCTGGCAGTTTGAATGATCCGCAGATTTCTTGGAACGTTTTAAGATGTTCTCGGGAATCCTCAGTAGCAGAACCACCAAACTGGCCAGCAGAATTTATCATGCTGAACATGACAAGTTTCAGTTCGAAATTTTCAGCTTCCACGTCTGGTAGAGTACTTTCCACTTCAACATGGTCATTGTCCATGTAGTCTCGACCGGTCTGCCGTGCGGCAGCAGGCGGCGGCAGATAATTCCGGGCATCGTTAGGAGGATCAACAATAACCCTATTGTTATTGTTGTTTGGGTCATTTATCCCATTGCCTTGCCTTTCGTCCTCAAGATAGTTGTTTCTTTCTATCAAAAGTTGGGCTTGGTGCCTGAGTTGGTACGTGCGTTTGATTTCTGGATCTAGTTCGTACTCAGGTTCTTTACCTCTTCTAGATCTGCGCATAAGCAAATAGAAAACCTTGTGAAAAGCACGGGGTAAATAACACCACTAAAACAGAAAAATAAAAAGAAAAGTGCAGTAATAAAAAGGTAAAGATATGTTGCCAGTCCCCGACAACGGCGCCAAAAACTTGTTGCGTGTAAAAGAGTTCTATCGCAAATAGTGCAAGTGTTCACGACGCAAGTAGTAAAGTGATACGAGAGTATCAGATATCGTCTCCACAGGGACTGGAAATAACTTTATCCTCGAATTGCTGCACAAGGGAAAGAAATAGTTTAATTGAATTGGTGAAGTAATCTTGAGAAACAACTAAAGTAAAAGATGAAGAAATCATATTTAAAGAGTAGGCCGGTGTTGATTTGCTCAGTAGTGCAAGTGTTGCACTATTAGAGGAACTTCTGTTTTCTGCTGTCGTTCTTGTCGCGGCAGCACCTGTCGCGGCAGAGGTCTTTTGATGTTGCGGCAGCGATCACCAACTTTGTACTTTAAGCTTGGCAAGAATCCATGTTGTGACTTGTCCTATCCCTAGGTCCAAGTTCTGTTGATGAACACTTCTTGGATGATACCTCCCGACGTGAATCAAAGGGTGAACAACAATGTTGTTGAATTCTTCTGTAGCCATTTAACCTCGTACTTATCCCTAAGCCGAGATGGTTTAACCATAAACTGGAAAACACATATCTACTCTTTTCGTATGCTTGACTCTCCCGATATCAAACAAATGGATAACCTCACAATGCTCTCCCGATGCTCTTATGAGATATGAAAAACCAGAGTAAATAAACTTGAAGTTTTTATTGCTTGATAGAAAATTCCTAAAACAATACAATCCTTGCAACTACTTTACAAAATCAACCCTCATCCCTAGAGGAAGTTTAGAACATTGTGGAGAAGGAAAAACGACAAGGGTTTTGGGGAAAGACGGCTAGGAATCGAGATATCCTTCCCTAGGTCGAATTACATGCCTTTATATAGGCCTTGAGTCCAAGTTTTCTAATATGACAAGAATACAAGTTTAAACTAAAGTACAACTCTATTAAAGATAAATCTTCCGAGTAGATGCCTTTAAGTCGTCCTCTTTTCTTGCCTTGAGTTTCTTCCTTGGACTTTGGGCTTGGCCTTCATTCTTCTTCAGGGCTCAGAAAAATATAGGAGTGGTCCACGATAGACCGACTTGAAATCCTCTATCTGTCGAGCTCCACTTCACTTTTCCACCTCAACATTCCTCTGTCGTCATGGCTGCCACGGCAGAAGTCATGACAATCTTTTGCTTCTCGACTCTAGCTCTGCACTCCGCCTCTGCTCCTTTGCTGCCCTGGGTCTGCCGTAGCAGATACCAGCAAAAGTAACCAAAATCTGCAGCAACTGTACAATTTTATCTAATTGTGATGTATATGCAAGAATCTATCCTAAATGCTATGAATCATGCTTGAATGCAGCAAAAATATGGGTAAATAAGGGGTAAAATATAGAACTTTTATAAACTCAACACAATTTTATCCTAGCATCTATAAATTCTGCAGAAATGGGTTTCCTCGAACCCTCCGACTGGCAAAGATAACACAACAACTCTCGGTGCACCATGGCACTATCCGGCTAAACTGTCTCAGTGTCATCAACATCATGTAGGTCATAACTTTCGATTTGATGTCCTCCCAACGACTCGTTCTTATTATCCGGTATCTCATTCTGATTTTCCATTTTCCCAACAGAAGGTAGATGACACCACCAAAAATAACATTACGACCTCGACCACGACCTCGACCTATCATAGAGCTAGAACTCCTATGCGGTGGCATAGAAACTATCTACAAAAGGTAATAACCTAGAGTGAGAATCGGTATTTGAGTCTCGGATTTAAAAACACGTAGAGAGTAATTCAATAAAAGTCAACTAAAACCATAGCAAGTTTTTTCTTCTTCTGAAAATTCCCATTTATACCAAAATATTTCAGATGCATGCAAAAGTCAAAAACATTTCAAAAAGAACTCTTACGAGCCTCACAGTCCGAGGGTTGAACTTGGCTCTGATACCACTAAATGTAACCCCCTAAACCCGACCCAGAAGAAATGGGCTGAATCTAGGAAGTTATGTTTGAAAACTTGTCCCTCAAGTTATAAATCTTAGGTTTTAAAATATTTTAAAATACAAATTATCAAAAGTAGATAAATTTATAAGCATTTCATTTATCATAAAACGAAGTCGTATAACATTATTTTGATAACTTGATTAAATAACCAGAAATAACCTTATAATGCATGCATCGAATAAAAACCTAAATTATAAATAAACCCAATATCTGTATTACATAATATCCCAAAATAAAAGTCTCAATGTACGAAATTACCAATTATTCTAAATTTCGCTAAAAATAGCTTGAAATAGTCAAAGAGAGTTCATACTAAATAATAAATATCCGAGTAAAATATACGAGAAGCTCAAAGTACCGAGTCGCCTAATAAGTCTGAGTATCTGAAAATAAAAACTAAGGGGTGTAAGCTAAAGAGCTTAGTGTGTCCTTTTGTATAAACAAAACACAAAATCAAAACAATATTTTTTTTTTCAATAAATTCATTTCCGAAAATAGATTGTATCCGATAAATCAAATTATGAATGCTATGATGTCTGATGCATGACTCAATGTCCGATATCAAACAGAGTGGAGGTTTACCTCGGCAGAGTGGAGATTTCTCTCACTTTTTCTGAACACATTTCTGAACAGATGACACATGATATGCTTTGTAAAATCATAAATCCGAACTCTTACGAGTATGATATTTTCCGAAAATCAAATGCTGATTTAAAAACACATTTAATATGCCATGAATGATGTTTCAAATCATGATCAAATCTCAATCAGATAATAAATCAAGCAGAGATATTTATATAAAACAACATTTATTTAAAACACCCCAAGAAACACACCTTAGCAACAGAAGCTCTAATCTCAAGAAGGGTGAGCCTCACGCTCGGATCTCACTGAATCAGGACCTACAAGATATGAATTCTATATTAGCATTTATTACTAACGCTAAGCCACCGACTAAAACTCTAAAAACCGAACTCAGATATAGTAACGTGAAGATCTCAAAGAACGTGCACGATCGGTCTGAATAATTGGAGGTAGCCCAGCGGTCTCAAGACTGGCACCTGAAACGAGAATATTCCGAATTAAATTCTGAAATCTATAACTTATCAGATTCCAATAACAATTACTTAAAATGAGCAAAATGGAGCTTTCGGGTTCGAAGTTGACAAAACGGGACCAAAATTCTGATTCAGGACGTCGAGAAAGGTCTAGGAGAACATTTTCTAAAAAAGTCAACTCTTGGTCAACTCTGGTCAAACTGGTCAAAGTCCAAAGCCAACGATCAAACAGTCAAGATTCGGTCAACGATCAAGATCCGATCAAAGTTCAAATTGTTCACGGTCAAAACTGGTTCAAAGGTCAACTGTCAGGTCAAACGGGTCAACGGTCGGGTTGGTCAACGGTCCAAAGCCGGTTCGGTCTGATAACAGATTTGGTTTGGTCCAATTGCCGGTTCAGTTCAAGATGGGCGGTTCACTTAATCAGATTGGATTCACAACAAGACTTAACCTTAACACAATTTGTCAGGCCAACCCACAATCATACACACACACAAGCCCAACACAAGCCACTCTCACAAACCCTTAACCCACACAGAAATCCCAGGGTTGGGCTCAACCAACAACACTCGGCCCAACCGCTCATCACACTTAGCCCATCTCTCCCAAACCTAGCATCATATATGAGGCTAGGGTTTTAACACCCGAAATGGCGGCTCAACATCACGGCGACGACAGATCCAAACAACGACAACGGTGACACTCAGGCAACAAAACAACAACAAGGAACCACAACAAAAATCTGAAATCAAATCCATTCTATTTACCAAAACTAAAAGAAAGGAAAGATCTAAAGGGGCTTACCCAAAACCGATAAGCGGAGAGATCGACGGTGAACGGTGGCGCAAAGCTCGAGTGGAAACCAAAAGGTTTCGATACCAAAACCCACAGATTCGAACGACTCTAAGGTCGTTTCCTCGAGAACGACGACCGACAAGGAAACCATGACGATTGGGGGTTGCCTGCGACCCAAAAACGATTCCGACGATGGTGGTGCGGATGGCAGAGGCAGATGGAGTAGTGTTTACAAAAGAGGCCATCGAATTCACTTAGGGTTTACAAAGTGACCACAAAGCTTCACCTTTTATTCAAAATGATCACCAAATTACAAAATTTAACCCTAAATTCTGAGTCTAATCGATTCAATCCTTTACTTAAATTAGGGTTTTCAAATTATAAATACCCAATTTTAGGGTTTCTGATTTAGGGATTTTAAATTTAGATTTTAATTTGGGGAAAAATTTCAGGGTGTTACATTAGATGTTATTAATGGAAAGCATGATATACGTATTTGTATTGTGCTGATGGAGTCAAACATTCAAAAAGAAGGCGTTGCAGTTAAATTTAATCCTCGAAGTTAGAATGAAGATTGACATGTATTGCGAGGAGAATGCAATGCAAATTTATTTTTGATTGATATTTGCAATTTTCAATTAATTTTGATCCAATTTTTTGGTTATGTACGTATTATTGCAGTTTCGATGGATGCCATATGAGGATGATGGTATTCGCGTGGTGATTCCAAACGATGCCTATGAAGATACCAAAAATTTATGTTCGGTAATACCGTCCACTACAAGAAATTTCTATTGTTGTGACAAATTTAATTTTGACAAAATTATTTTTGTCACTATTACCTTTGTTGTGACAAAATAAATAAGTACCACTTTAAAATAGAAAAACAAATACAATTGTGACAAAAACTAAACTTTTTGTAATATTTTGTCACCATTAGCAAACTTTTGTAACATATGCTGACAAAATATATTTTGTTACCATTTTTTGTCACAAATATTTCCCTCCAATTTTTTGGCTCCAAAAAAGACATATAGTGACAAGTTTTATAACTATAATATTTAATAATTATTACATAAAGAATTGTCACAACAAATACTAATATTCTTAGGATAAAAATACAAATAATGGGATTCAAGTTTTTTGTGACAAATTATGTTTGTAGTTATACATTTTAATTATAGTGACAAAATGTATATTCACAAATGTTTCCCTCCATTTTTGGCTTAAAAAAGTTATAAAGTGACAAGCTTTGTAACTATAAGTTGTAATTATTGTCACAAAAAAACATCACAACAAATAATGATATTCAAGTTTTTTTTGTGTGACAAATTATGTTTGTAGTTATATATTTTAATTATAGTGAAACAATATATTGTCACAAATGTTTCCCTCCATTTTTGGTGCCAAAAAAGGTATATAGTGATTAGTTTTGTAACTATAAGTTATAGTTATTGTTATAGAGAAATTATCACAACAAATAATAAGATTCGCGTTTTTTGTGATAAATTATGTTTGTAGTTATATATTTTAATTATAGTGACAAAATACATTGTCACAAATGTTTCCTGATGTAATGATAATCAAAATGATCAACACATTTCCCACATACCTCGTAATGGTCACAATATTGAAAACTATCAATATGAACAATTGAACAAATCAAAAGTGATTACATTTAGAAACATACAAACAATCATAATTAATTGGAGTAAATAACATATTTTTAAAATAAAAACTATTACCTCAATTGAAATTACTAAGAATCAAATCGAAAAGGTTTAATTACTAGTCAATTTAGTGAAAAAGGACATAATTGAATGAAATTAATCACATGGTCAATTTATTAAACAAACATGCAAAACAATGACCTAAATGCAAAAGAAATTAAATTTTAAGGCTCAATTAACAACTAATTAACTAATATTAGGACCTAATTGAAAGAAAATTAAAGCTATATGTTGAAAATCAATCAATTTAAAATTAAATATGACTAAATTGCATTAGATCTAAACCTAAAAGACTAATTGAGAAAATTTGAAATTTGAAGACTAAATTACAAAGATTTGGGAAAATATGGTCAAAAGTGTGAACTCTGAGTTGGGTGTCACCTTGAAAATCTTGGAAGTTTAAAGACTAAGAATTTACCCATTTAAAATTTATTTGAAACAGAACTCCTAATCGCGATTACCATTGAATATCCATTTATATTATTATTTAATTTAATTGTAATTTTTACTATTGCAGTTCCGATGGATGCCATATGAGGATGATGATATTCGAGAGTTGATTCCGAACGATGCTTATGAAGATGCCGAAAATTGGTGTTCGGTAATACCTTTGTTACATTTTGCAATTGTTGAGCTATTTTACAGCAATCGGGTTCTTAGACAGTTTGGATACCAGCAACCTGCGTCAGATGAGCCACTCAATATGGATGACATGGAACGAGTGGACTTACGGGGTAAGAGCGAAGAAAATTGGCCAAACAAATATTCGTCATACATAGCATGGTGGCATGACAGGTCACACAGGTTGTCGGATCGTGATCCCATTCGACCGAATGATTTCGATTTTTCAAATTCTGAGTACCACTAGTGGTTTGTGGCAAACAACCACCCGAACTTGACAACCCAAGTCCAAGGAGAAGCTTATCTTGTTTTGTTTCAAAATCGACAAGCACCGAGTGAGTCGTCATCGGGTGTAGGGTCATCTAGAGGCAGATCTGGGACTGGGAGGAGATCTAGAGTTTGATCTAGATTTGGAGGTTGACGCTTACAAAGAGAGGTTGGACCAGAACTGTAACCCGAACTCGAATCTCTATTACAACCTAATGTGGATGTTGAAGCTTTTAATGTTGGCTTGTATCCACCGTCAGACGGGTCCTCGACTTGGGAGCAAGCTCTGTAGAGTACACAGGGGTTTAATAATGATTTGAGTTGAGTTGACAAAACTTGTTATGTTTCGTACCCAATAGTTTTGTTTCTTAATTTTAGATATTTGTCTTTTAATAAATTTTGGACCCAATGAATGAATTCATGGTTTAATAATAATTTGAGTTTAGTTGAAAAAAAATATTATGTTTGTTTATTTTTTCACGTAATGAACTCTGTTTGCAATCGATCGAATATAGCCAAGAGGGGGTGAATTGAAAATTTAAAGAATAGTGGAAACTAACGTATTAAGTTTTCAAATTTGAAAGGTGTATATAGTATGAGTATTAAGTCAAACAATTTAGAAAATGTTTGTTCAATTCGAATAACTTAAGTTTTCAAATTTGTGCAAGTTGGTACTTTAAGTTTTATATATATAAAAAATAAGTTATACAAACTATAAGGAACATATGAGTTCTTTTAGTTATATCAAAATTAAAATAAGTTTTACAATCTCTAAGATACATTTAGAACGCTAAAAAAGATTGAGAACTTATTATACATGCAAACTTAGATATAAGACCCTGAACTTTCTTAGAATTATACATTACTTCTCGAACTTGAATACATGTAAATAATTTGGTATAGTATACAATAGATTAACCCACTACTACATTGTGATAAGACTACCCAATTATTCGATATGTGAAGGGTTATTCATGCAAAACGGGGTTAGTCAACATGGAATATCACACACAATGCCTCTCGTGCTTCATAATGGAAGCATCAGGGTACTGCAAAGAATAAAAATGGGTGCAACATTATGCCCTGGTGGCCCAACGGCAACATTTGGGTTGCATCCTAGATAATATCAGACCATGCGATTCCACGGAATACTAATGTTGTAAGAAGAACTTCGTAATATGAGACCATGCGGCAGCATTTGGAGTTTTCTAGCTTCCGATGTGATTTCTAATAGCCTCTTTCTGAATAATATACAACGTAATTAATGTTGTGCCGTGAACTTCGTAAAAGTAAATGGTACATATAAAAAATGTGAAAGGAAGATGTGGTATGAAAGAGAACAATATGTTTAACTGCTATTTATAGGGAAATATGTGCCTAAACTCGCAGTGACGGTAAGACGAGTTATATGTGTCAGATGAAACTTTTGAAAAGGTACCTGAAAGTCTGTAAAAGTTGAAATGATAGGGGAAACTCGTCGTGTCATTTCAACTTTATATACTTTCAGGTGCATTTTTCAGAGGTATCATGTAGGCTTTTCAATGCATGATTTGAATCGATTTTTGAATGTTGGAGCGAACGGCGGACACGCCGTCGTATAGATAAACACTTGTAGTTCATGTTAACATAAAAACAAATCAGTCCAAATAATACGCGAGGACGACGTAAAACATGCCCAAACACCCCTACGAAGTCATCTTGGTAGGCTTTTCAACTCATGATTCAGAGCGATTTTTGAATGTTGGAGCGAACGGTGGACACGTCGTCGTATAGGTAAACACTTGTAGTTCATGTTAACGTAAAAAAATCGGCCCAAATAACACACGTAGACGGTGTAAAAAGCGCCTAAACATCCATATGGAAGTCATCTTGGTAGGCCTTTCAACGCATGTTTCGGAGCAGCTTTTGAATGTTGGAGCGAACGGAGGACACGCCGTCCTATAGATAAAAACTTGTAGTTCATGTTAACGTAAAAGATTGGCCCAAATAACATGCAGAGACGGCATAAAATGCACCTATACAACCATAATTTAAAACAAACTCGGCTAAACTCAACTCATAATTTAAAACAAAATATAATACATTTCACATAGTAGGCAATGATTAAAAAGTCAGCTAAATTTAAAATATATACATAATTTTATAAATTTAATAAACTTGTCTGATATGTAGCTCCATCTTCTTGCGATCGTCGGCACTCCATTCCGCTTTGCTTCCTTGAGGCACGAACGGACCATCTTCAACTATGTCCCATAGCTTGTAATCTCTTGACTTCAAGAAGAATTTCATCTTTGTCTTCCAATGAGCATAGTGATCTCCGTCGAAAAAAGGCGGTATGTTGATGGATTGCGCCATTTGAGCCGGTTGGTGAAAAGTTGATCGAGCTTGCCGGATCTTCTCAATAGGATGTGAATCCCCTTCAATTGAGCCAAGCTCTGATACCAATTGTTGGGTTTTTCGGTGCTCGATTCAATCAACCGTTCTTGCTCGCCAAGTGGTGGAGAGGTGAATTTTTGGGTGGAAGGGTTTAGGAAGCTAGAAAGAATAATGACACGATGATTTATAGTGGTTCAACTCCTCAACCGAGTCTACATCCACTACCTTAGCTTCCTACTAAGGATTTCACAACCAATTCACTAATTGATTCGTCCCCTTTTCTAGGCTCAGGAGGAAACCCTTTACAACCCTCGAAGCTTTCTACCCAAAGCTTGAAGGAACCCCTCTCTTACAAGAGATAAACAAAACAAACTTAAAACCTCTCAAAAGGCGTTTGTTTGCACAATTAAGCTCTCACCCAAAAACCTAAACACTTGAGCAAATTTAACAATGTAAGCTCACAAGTGTTGTCTAAGCAAGGAATGAACAATTAAGCACTAGACAAGGTTTTTCACTCATAATGTTGTAACAATTGAAGCTCTCATTGATCTTGATGCTTGGAGGTCCATTTTATACTCCAAATTGAGTTTGTAGCCGTTTATGGCCGTTGGGGATGAGTCATAGCCGTTGGGGATACAAAATAGCCGTTTATTTCCCACAAAATGCAGTTCAGCAGCTTAGTGTATCGATACACTCTCCACTGTATCGATACAGTCTTGAAATCAGATATAGCCGTTATGCTCTTCAGCTGATGCGTATCGATACGCTTGCCTGGCGTATCGGTACGGTCCTGCAAAGTCAAATGACCGTTGGGAATGACCGTTAGGCGTATCGGTACGCGATACAACCGTATCGGTACGCGACTAACCGTTGGGCTATTTTCAAATCACACCGTATCGATACGGCTAGGCGTATCGATACAGGTTTTAGCTACTGGAATCCTTGTAGTTTGAAAACCCTAAGGTGTATCGATACGGTGCTTACTGTATCGATACTGTCACTTAAAATGCTCGGTTTTGACTACTTTAAATGTACTTTTAAGTCCATTCCAGAGCTTTAAAAACCCTAAAACATATTTTCAAGTTGTTTTTGACTAAAAACATATTTTAAAATCTTTCCATTTTAGTCCAAAACATTTTTCAAATATTATATCAAAACCTCAGTTCTACAATCTCCCACTTTTTGATATAATAAAACCAACTTGAAAAATTGTTTGGGATTCTCCCCCTTTAATTTTAAAAATGTGAATAAGAGATTTAAGATATGAAATCAAAATAAAGCTCCCCCTTATTCATTTGAAAAATCAATTTTTCAAAAACTTTTTCAAAAACCATTTCTCCCCCTTTTTGTTATATCAAAAAGAATTTAAAATGACATTTAAGTTCAAGATAACATAGGAGGCAAAAAATTTTTTTTGACACACTTAAAATTTTGGTTTTTAAAAATTGGCTCCCCCTTACTCAAAGCATCATCAAAATGTTAGTTCAACATTTATGAATATCTAGTTGACATAAAAGAAAATAAATCAATAAACACTAAAACAACTAGATTTTACCACACTTGAACTCAAGGGAGGATGTGAAGCCTTCCTTCTTCAAGTTTTCTTTCTTGTGTGCATGGAGCTCCCCCTCAATGTTTGACTTGTTGATCACTCTCCATCACACCTTCCCCTTATTGAGGGCCATTCATGCATAGGTGGGCTACTTCATCTTTGGTGGAGTCTTCATCACTCCATGTGGCCACGTATGCTTGTTTAGAAGATGATCCCTTCTTTTTGGATTTGTGGGAATCCTTCATCTTCTTCATCGATTCATGCTTGGATTTTTCCATTTTGCTCTTCATGAATCGTGCGAGCTTGTTGAAGAGATAGTTCATCTCTTCATCTTCACTATCCTCCTCACTTGAATCTACGTGATGGCATGTGGAGGACTTGAGAGCCATGGCATTTACATTGATGCCAATACTCTTGAGCTTCTTCTCTCCCATAGCTCTAATTTCTTCCCTCTTTTTCTCATCCTCTTTATTTTTCTTCATGATTTGATGAGTAAGGAGAGACCCCATGAGTTCATCAAGCTTCAAAATCTTCAAATTTTTGGCTTCGATGATGGCGGTCCTCTTTGAGTCCCAAGACTCGGGAAGTGAGTAGATGAGCTTTCGGACAAGTTTTTCTTCCGGGATGGCTTCTCCATAACCTTTAAGACCATTGGTGATGGTGGAGAATCTATCAAACATCTTCTCGATGTTCTCTTCCGGATCCATCTTGAAGTTCTCATACTCTAAGGTTAGGAGCCCAATCTTGGTCTCCTTGACTTCATTAGTCCCCTCGTATGTGACTTCAAGCTTGTCCCATACCTCCTTGGCACTTTCACAAGAAGACATCTTCTCATAGATGGTTGGGCCAAAAGCACAAAAGAGCATGTGCAAGGCTCTACAATTAAGCTCCATCTTCTTGCGATCGTCGGCACTCCATTCCGCTTTGCTTCCTTGAGGCACGAACGGACCATCTTCAACTATGTCCCATAGCTTGTAATCTCTTGACTTCAAGAAGAATTTCATCTTTGTCTTCCAATGGGCATAGTGATCTCCGTCGAAAAAAGGCGGTATGTTGATGGATTGCGCCATTTGAGCCGGTTGGTGAAAAGTTGATCGAGCTTGCCGGATCTTCTCAATAGGATGTGAATCCCCTTCAATTGAGCCAAGCTCTGATACCAATTGTTGGGTTTTTCGGTGCTCGATTCAATCAACCGTTCTTGCTCGCCAAGTGGTGGAGAGGTGAATTTTTGGGTGGAAGGGTTTAGGAAGCTAGAAAGAATAATGACACGATGATTTATAGTGGTTCAACTCCTCAACCGAGTCTACATCCACTACCTTAGCTTCCTACTAAGGATTTCACAACCAATTCACTAATTGATTCGTCCCCTTTTCTAGGCTCAGGAGGAAACCCTTTACAACCCTCGAAGCTTTCTACCCAAAGCTTGAAGGAACCCCTCTCTTACAAGAGATAAACAAAACAAACTTAAAACCTCTCAATAGGCGTTTGTTTGCACAATTAAGCTCTCACCCAAAAACCTAAACACTTGAGCAAATTTAACAATGTAAGCTCACAAGTGTTGTCTAAGCAAGGAATGAACAATTAAGCACTAGACAAGGTTTTTCACTCATAATGTTGTAACAATTGAAGCTCTCATTGATCTTGATGCTTGGAGGTCCATTTTATACTCCAAATTGAGTTTGTAGCCGTTTATGGCCGTTGGGGATGAGTCATAGCCGTTGGGGATACAAAATAGCCGTTTATTTCCCACAAAATGCAGTTCAGCAGCTTAGTGTATCGATACACTCTCCACTGTATCGATACGGTCTTGAAATCAGATATAGCCGTTATGCTCTTCAGTTGATGTGTATCGATACGCTTGCCTGGCGTATCGGTATGGTCCTGCAAAGTCAAATGACCGTTGGGAATGACCGTTAGGCGTATCGGTACGCGATACAACCGTATCGGTACGCGACTAACCGTTGGGCTATTTTCAAATCACACCGTATCGATACGGCTAGGCGTATCGATATAGGTTTTAGCTACTGGAATCCTTGTAGTTTGAAAACCCTAAGGTGTATCGATACGGTGCTTACTGTATCGATACTGTCACTTAAAATGCTCGATTTTGACTACTTTAAATGTACTTTTAAGTCCATTCCAGAGCTTTAAAAACCCTAAAACATATTTTCAAGTTGTTTTTGACTAAAAACATATTTTAAAATCTTTCCATTTTAGTCCAAAACATTTTTCAAATATTATATCAAAACCTCAGTTCTACACTTTTCAATGCATGATTCGGAGCACTTTTTGAATGTTGGAGCGAACAGTGAACACGCCTTCGTATAGATAAACACTTGTAGTTCATGTTAACGTAAAAAAATCGGCCCAAATAACATGCGGAGGCGGTGTAAAAGGCGCCTAAACATCCATATGGGAGTCATCTTGGTAGGTCTTTCAACGCATGTTTCGGAGCGGTTTTTGAATTTTGAAGCAAATGGTGGACACACCGTCCTATAGATAAACACTTGTAGTTCATGTTAACGTAAAAAATTGGCCCAAATAACATGTAGAGACAACGTAAAATGCGCCTAAACAACCATGTGAGAGTTAATATGCATAAATTATTTTTAAATAAACTCGGCTAAACTCAGCTCATAATTCAAAACAGAAAATAATACATTTCACATAGTAGGCAACGATTAAAAAATTGGATAAATTTAAAATATATACAAAATTTTATAAATTTAATAAATTTGTCTGATATGCAGCTTTGGAAGAACTTTTGAAGGAGAAGCTTGTTCGTGAAACTAATCGAGAGATACAAGGAATCAGAGAGATACAATGCATCTAGTTCCAGGGTATTACTATTTGCAGTTGCACGTCGAGATACAATCATAAAGATACACAGAATTGGAGAGATGCAATGGGTGCTACATAGAGTAAGTCAACATGAGATATAAGTTGTCAAGGCCCGTTTATCACAATGGGTGGCTTGAATGGCTCCATGTAATAAATTTTAAGCTTTAACACCATGATCTCTCCTATGCTTGCTTAATGTTGTAAGAAAAACTTTGTTTGTGCAACTACGCTCCGCCAATACATAAAACGACCACGGTTTTGAATGAATTATGAGGCAGAGAAAATATAAAATTTTTAAATGCAGGTTTTAAGCAATCGAACAACACATATGGGAAATTTTGGTTACATGATAAGCGAAACCCACTGTGCATGGACACGTCGAGTTAGGTATAACTCATCGTCCATGCATGACAAGTTTTTCTTATCATGTCACCAAAGTTGCTCAGAATTGAAATTACGTCCGTGCACACCAGTTTGCATTTCCAACATGAATCTTGCTGAGCATTTGGATTCAATCAACAAGGGAACTCGCGAGTTCGAAAATCCATTAATATATAAAACAACAACTCATTTATTTGTCATTTTGCACACCACTCTATTCATCCTAATCCTAATCTCTCTTTGAAGTTTTTCAATAACTCAAACAAGCATCGTATTACAATGAAACCAACCTCAGCAATCGTATACTACGATGGCAATTATATGAGAGATGATACCGGAGAAAACATTAAGTCTGGAAACTTTGTTTCTTAGCAACCCTATTTTTTTAACCTTGTCTAAATGCCATATTTGAACCTATGTGAGAAGGCAAACAGCGGAAAAGCAAACACGAATATGAACCAAACAATACAGACATTAAGGGATAACTTTTATCCATTTTACTTTAGGCCGTATTGATACACCTAAGGCTCGTATCGAAACGCCTTCAACGGTCAAAATTCCCCAAAGCCAACTTCAAGAGGCCGTATCGATACCCTTCAAGGCTGGTATCGATACGCCCTTAACGGTCAAGCTCCCAAAGTCAACTTCAAGGACCGTATCGATCCACTTAAGGCTTGTACCGATACCCCAATTTCTCATCAAAATCTCAGATTTCCAGAGAACAAAGCAGGTAACGATACACCCCCGCGTATCGATATGATAGGCTTAAAATAGGGGACTGTATCGATACTGCCCGTGAGCGTATCGATACGCCCTGCGCAGAAAGGTAAAATTTTGCAGATTTAAGCACAAGTGGACTAACACAAACACTCTAAGCAAGCATATTAAACAACCCCTAACCACATTCATGACTTAAGACATCCATGAGCATTCATTTTAAACAAGGTACACAATCAAAACGACAAGATTCAACATGACATAATTCACTAAAGGAAACATTCATGCTTGGCATTCATAAGGAGGTCAAAAGACAAACCATGGCATACTTCAACATTTTAAACATGTTAACAACAACAACAACCACATAGGATTTTGGACACCAACTCCCCAACACATAAGTCTAGCATTCCCATTGCCTAAGTATTATTACAACCATGAAAACCATACTTGAGCTAACAAGTGAACTCTAAGGTTCCTCCTTTGCCCCACTTGCCTCCTGAAGCCACTAACGATCTGCATTGTTGGAAAAGAGAGCGTAAGCTTAAAAGCTTAGTGAGCGGAGCTCAAAAGTCACGACAACAACAATGCAGTTTGAAAACATATATCTATTTTAAAGACAAAACCATTTAGAAAGGAAATATACTAAACCGAAAGCATAAGAACAAAATCATGGTATGCACATGCACAACCATTTCCGGTGGGACTACACATCATCGTTCACAACAACTAGCATATTTCCGGTGGGACTACACATCACCGTACTCATCTACTAGTCACCTCTGGTGGGACTACACATCACCGTGTTCACCAAGACCCTTCCCACTAACCATCACGTGAGGCTTTGACAACAACAACAATAACATAACAACATTAAAAGGGAGGTAAAAGTAAAACATATTTCACCCAACAACACGTATAGTCACATACACCAACACTTAACAAAGCAAGGCAAAATGAGTTAAACTTACACTTGGGTTTAGGTTGGCCCCTAAGGCTCCACCTAAACCCCAACAAAACCCCTTTGAAACGTTTCAATACTTAAAAACATTACCACTCACCAGCACAATTCCAAAACTAGCTAACGGGCCACCTTCAAGCTTCCTCAACTTCCGGTGTAGCGTCCGAAGAACTCAAATCTTTATTCGTTGCTTCTACCCAAATCAAAACAAGGAGTTAACACACTTTTCAACAATCAAACCCACTGAAATCAACCCTATCAAAATCCGACAACAACAAGTTTTTGATTCCTATCTGAAACTACCCAAAACCATCACCATTCCTACTCTAACAAAAAATCAGCCATAACGTCATCAATTTAACATTCAAAACATGTTCAAATACCCTGAAAACATCAACCCAACACCATCAAAACATTGGAAGTCCTTCCCCATCATTTCCAAGCCAAAAACCCAAATATCCCTTATCCAAAAATTACCCATTTTCCAAATTCCGGGATTTCTTGATAAACCTATTATCTTAACATCATTTTACACCCAAAGTATGGTTTATAACTCACCCAAAACACTGTTTTAACCACATTCGCTTAAACCCTTCAAAAACCAATTTTCTCCCAAATAGAAGAACTTTGAGAAATCTTTCAAGGTTTTGAAAGGGAGTTGTTAGAAAATAAGGATACGTGAAGAAACGTTAGGAACAAAACACTTACCTTGATGAGTCTTCAAAAATGGTGGAGGTTTGATGGAGGGGAGAAAAATGATGTGAAATGGTTTTGGAGAAGAAGAAGAAGTGGATAGTTTGAAATATAATATTTTATTTTAATTTAAAATTCATTTCCAAAAACCTATTTGTTACCCATTTTACCAAAAACCCCTTAAAAAATTCCTTTTTCTTCAAAAGCTTTAAAATTTGTTTATTTAAATTGTTTTCCCAAAAATTACCTTAACCCGAACTGGCTTAACCAAACCCAAATATCTCTCGGGCCCTAAACTCGGGCGTTACAATGACATCAAATTGCGTGTGGGCTAGACTAGCAGGACTAGCCGACATGGCATCGTCGCTAGCGCAGATCTCAGTAGAGAAATCTAGGAATGTTGGCAAAAAACCTGGGGAGACTTTTTTTAAGGGTCTCCTTGATGGCAACATCCCTAGCATGAGTATACTGCCAGAGCTTTACATTCTGTTCCTCGGCCTTCTCTAATTTCTAAAGAACAATCTCTTGGCGATGGTAGATTTCAGAAAGCAATGCAAACGACTCTACTAGCATAGGAGCATCATATCCTGCTTGTGGAATTTTGGGCTTTTGTGTGGTGGCCATTCCTTTCCCTTTGTCCTTGATCTCAATGGTAGTGAGGTTCTTCTATGGTGGTGCCTTTGATTTCTTTGGCCTTTGTCCGAATCAAGCTTAGGCACACCATGCTTCATACAAATGTTAGAAATCAATAATGGAAAGAATAGACTACCATTACTCTTGACCGTTCGATATCCCTTGGAAGACATGTTCCATGTCGTGCTAGGCTCGCACAGTTCTGCCAACAACTTCTTC
The DNA here is from genome assembly GCA_030270665.1 of Hibiscus trionum. NCBI lineage: Eukaryota > Viridiplantae > Streptophyta > Magnoliopsida > Malvales > Malvaceae > Hibiscus > Hibiscus trionum. Next base: position 4,216,699 of record BSYR01000046.1, read on the forward strand.
CTCTTGGCAGTAGTCATAGAGTTGGCATACTCCATGTGTTCATCCTCTACATTCCCAGGTTTAAACATGTCATTAATATAACCTTCATCAGAACAAACACATTTACCTCGAATCATCAAGAACGAGTTGTCCTTGGTGGTCAAATGAGCGTAAACTTCCCAAACAATGTTCGCATAGACCTCCTTTTTGTTGGTAAGAATATTTTGAAGAGGGTTGATGAAGAAGTCATGGAAATGAGATAAAGCTTTGGACGGTTTGGACAAAGAAAGAAGAAGAGAAAATATGGATCTTGGTTTCTTGCTTGATAAAGAAAGGAAGTAGTGAAAGAGATTTTGGTTCTTTGAACGAATAGGGTAGGTGAAAAGTGAAGAGTTAAGTGTTAATAGGGTTTAATTAAAGTAACTGAATTAATTGGGGTTAATGATGGAAAATAAAAAGATTTGATTTGATAAGAGGTTAACTGATAAGGGTGATGTGATAAGGTTGTAAGTGATAGGATAGGGTTAAAGTGATAAGGGTGTAAGTGATTAGGATAAGGTTAAAGTGATAAGGGTTATGTGATACGGTTGTAAGTGATATAATAAGGTTAAATTGATATAGGGTTAAGATATTTAAATTGAATTTAAATTCAACTTAAATTTGGGACGGCTAGGGTTAAAATTGAAAGAAAATTAATCTCTCTCTTCAATGGGCCGAATTTAATCAAGCTAGGGTAAATTATTCTTCCAAAATTCCAATTCGTCGCATGCCAAGCCTTTGCACTGGCATTGCTCCAGGCACACTGGATTTTCTCATTCTGCCAACTCCTCATGCCAATTCATTGCCCTGGCACGGTGTCTGGCACAGAATTCTGCACACGCCTAAATCTTCTGATCTATTATCGTTTCTTGCCAAGTCTCTCCTTGGCATTGTCCCTGGCATACGAAATATGCACATTCTCAAAGCAAACCTTTCAACACAACAAAGGAAATAAAATGAAATTAAAAGAAAGAAAAAGTACTAAAAATCTTGAATCCTTAAAACAAAGAAAAAACATCTAATCTAATTCAAACCTAATGATAATGTTACGGTACCTATGCCAAGAGGATAACCTCATTGGCTTTGTTCGGATCAGCTTCCAAATAGTGCTTCGAAAGTTGGCCCTTGGCTTGTAGGTGGTAAGCTGTGGCAATCATTTGTTTGAATAGCCAACATAGAAAGCCAAAGAATTGCTTTCCTTTGATCATGTCAAATTCTCGATTGCACCATGAAAGAGAATATTTTACCATGGCGGCTTTGAACAACCACCTTAGAAAACTGAAGAATCCCTTTGTTGTCGAAGGATAGTCAACCTCATCTTGTTCCAGAATCTTCAGAAAATCTTCAGTTTTGAGCCATAGTATCACTGGCATTGTTGTGACGACAAAATTTTCCTAATCTAGTTCTTTATTCCCAGTCATTCAACATCTACTTTTCCTTCCAACAACAAGCCATTTGAGCACACCTCGCTTCATGACATCAGTTCCAACCAGAATTGATATTCATTGTCGCTCAATTATTTTGCCATCACACTTTTGTTTTATGGCTTCGGCTTTCATTCCTTGGCAATTCAATACCAGGTTCTCATCCAAAATGGATTCCATTTGCTCAACTGCGTGGCAATCAATTTCATCTATACATTTAATAGCGTAAGAAATGTCAACATTAGTACCTTCTTGTCTTACCGACATGGGGTTGGAAAATGGTGGCTCTACTGGTTTTGACACAGTGGTGCTGGAATCTTACTGCTATCTGGCATCAGATAGCGGTCGTACATCAAATAGTGGGCTGGCATCATCAACCTCTGCTTCTTCTTTCTCTACTTCCTTGGATTCACCTGCTGGCACTGATTTCTCTTCCTGGCAAATAATCGGCTTCTTGCCTTTGTCTTCATGATTTGGAATTTCATATTCCCCTTGAACTAGTTGTTGTGGCATGCATTTAGGATATTCAAAATCAGTGTCATGTGATTTTCAATTTTTCTGATGTTTTCTCCAATCTCTTGATATTGAGCATCTGTCCTAGCTTTCACATCCTTCTTGAAGTGTAAGTTCTCTTGCCAAAACATGTGTGTTGTATCAGCAAAGTTGTAATCATCATATAAATCTATTTGATCATCGTACGAGTAGGTCGGCTGATGTTGAAGACTGTTTTGCCATGGCATATGTGTTGTAGATGCAATTCCATTATCGTAAGAAAAAATGTCAGCTCCTTGGTCATACCATTGAAAATTTTGCTGGTAATGCCATCAGTCGTAAGCTCTAATATGGTCTCTAATGTTCACTCCCTGATCCTCCATGTTCCTAGAAGTACCTAAAATAAATGAAACTAAAAATAATGTTAGAAAAATAAATAATAAAAGTAAAATAATCATAAACTAAAACTAAGACAAGTAAAACTCAAAACAATTAAACTCCGTTGCAATCCCCAGCAACGGCGCCAAAAACTTGTAGACTCTCGGCGTGAATGATTATTTGCTGGCAATAGGGCGTAAAAGATGTTGGTAAAGTATAAAAACAGTGCCAAGTAAAGTCTATTGCATGCAAGTATACACGGTCTACAAGTAATACAACAATTAAGCTGAGTATCGATCCCACAGAGATTGCGTGGGGAATGAGACGTTTCTTACAACAAGCTCCTAGCTTGGATAAATATCATGAAGAAATACAACCGCGGAACGATCGTAGATCTGGAAACTGAAGCATACTACAAGGACGATCGTCTGGTTCTTGATGTTCGCCAATTCCAACGACTGTTCTGAACATTTCCCAGTGTATCTATGTGTACAAGAACTACAAGCTTGTCGTGCAAATCGATGGAACATTCTTGTATGGAAGATACAAGCAAGTTTCACTACTAGCTGTTGTTCAAGACGACAATCACAAAACAATACCCATTGCCTTTACAATTGTGCCAAGAGAAGATACTGAATCATGCGGGTTTTTCCTCAAGAAGTTACGCCATTAAATTATACGAAAGGATCGAGTATGCTTGACCTCAGATCGAGGCGGTGGGATAAAGTCAACGATTGAATCTTAGGACAATCGGTTTCAATCTCCAAACATTGAACACCGTTTCTGCATACGCCACATTGCATCAAACTACCATGCGTAGTATAAGAAGGATGGTGAACTCATGCTTGTTATATGCATGGGTACGTATTAAAATTATTTTATTTGTCACTAATTTCCTTATAACTCATTTGTACACTTTGTCGTGTCTTAGAGTAGGAACTAGTTGAACACAAATTTGAACAAATGCTAAGAGAATTTCCAGGGAGGAATCTTGAGGGCTACAAGTACGTTGCAAAAATTCCCAAGGAAAAATGGATCAATGCATATGATGGCGGTTTTATATATTGCCACATGACAACCAACTTGGCTGAGACCATCAATTCTTCCTTGAAGGAGATTCAAAATTTACCAGTGACAACCATCGAGAAAGCTACGTACTTTTGTTTGGCCAACATGTTCGCAACCTTGGGGAAAAAAGCTTTCGTGATGCAGCAACATGGTCGGACATTCCACCCGAAGATACGTAGAGAAATTCAAGATAACGTTGTTAAATCTAACGAGTTGCATGTGCTGCTAATGTCACGTACCGACAATTATTCCCTTGTCTCGAATATACCACGACCTATGCATGGTTATGATCCAACATCATACAAGGTGGATCTTGAACACAAGTTGTGCGATTGTGGGTATTTTCAAGCACTCAAGACTCCATGCAAGCATGTCATCACTGCATGCTCCGCTGCCAGGCGCGATTCTAAGCAATACGTGGATCATGTATACTGGCTTCATTCAGTATCTAAGGTCTACGAATTGGAATTCTCACCAATCTGCGGTTAACATAATGGAGTGTTGAGCAGACATGGCCTACAATTTTACCTGACCAAAGTCTACGAAGGAAAAAAGCACGACGTCCAAAAGCCACAAGGATTCACAATGCTATGGAAGACATGCGTCAACGAGAGCCTAGCGGAGAACCGTGACTCTGCGGAAATTGTAGACTACTGGGTCACAAAATGCCAAAATGTCCATATCTGATATAATCATCTAATCGCCGATAGGGAACTTTGCTTCTAAAATATGTTGCTTTATTTTTATAATAAGTACCCATGCGTTTCTTTAACATAAACCTTAGTATGAAACTTCAACTTTACTCTAACTTTTTACCACTGCATAATTATGGGTTATAATATTGAAATTAAGTATTCAAATTAAATAATTAAATTTCTTAAATTTAATCATTTACATTTTTGTGGGACGGAGGGGTCCATTAAATTTAACTTCTATATTTTGTTTAAAACATTATACAACATACTTCTTAAATTATCTGTGCATTAAAATAAAATTACTAAATTTTACTTACAATATTAGATATTTTACAAATTTCACAAATTTATTTTTTAATAAACACTTTTTCGAAAACTTATATCATTTAAAAAAAATTTAAATGTCACTGACATAATTTATAACCCAAACTTTACAAAAACTTTTTAAAAAATTTAAATTAATCCTAAACCAAATTAGCCGTGCATACAAGGCGAGTTCAATGCATTCCAAACATTGTTATGTTTAGTCCTAAAACGTCATTAAGCTAGATGAAACTCGCCGTGTACGGCGAGTTCGATTTAGGATTAGGTTAATCACATGGATTAAGATTTAAACGAAAATTTGGAGGATATTTTTTTCTTCAGAATTCGCCCTGCTCTTACGGCGAGTTTGAATAAAAAATTAATATCATTTTAAAACTCGTCGTGCTTGTGCGGCGAGTTCACAACAATACTGTTAGTCTAAGAAATATAAAATATTGAGTGTTAATTTGGTTATATTAGGATGTAATGGTACTATTTTTGTCTTTAACCCGAAACAAATTACACAAATTCAATTAGCTAGCCATGCCCCATGGTCAAGGACAAATATGGTGTCAAGTCAGTGCCCAACAAATTGCGGAAAATTCCCGATTCCCAGGCAGTTTTCTCAGGTCAATGGTCAAGAAAGGCATCTGATAAAGTAAGCAGTTGCGGCTGCGCCCACACCAGCTGCTGTGGCCACGGCCCTCAGGCTCCGTTTTGCATAACTAAAATTAAGATGTAAATGAGACGACACAAAATGACAAGTTACTTAAATTTGACTCGGTCAACATTAAATTTAATTAGACTTGAATTAAGCTTGAATTCAACCTAATTTCTTAATAAGTTGAGCTACTTAATATCCGATTTGAAAAACTCACGATTTAATTGAAGTATAATATACTAAAATTTTTAATTTTATAAAGTTAAAATAAACTGAAATGAAAAACTTACCCTAGCCGTCATCTCCTTTTTTCTTTTGAGTATCCATATTTTTTTCTTCATCTTTACGTAGCTAGCCACGACACTAATATTAGTACTGTTTGTCGATCGCCGGTAATTTTTTCTTTTCCTTTGTTTCGTTCTTTATTTTTTAGTTTTTAAATTTAATAATTTTATCCTTGTGATACGCTTTTCTATATTTTTGGTATGTATTCTATGCATTTTGACACACTTTTCTTGTCTTTATCGATTGCTTGATCGCTTTTTTTTTGCATTTGATTTTCTATGAGGGTTAGATTTGACGTCACTTTGACTAATCAAGAGTATGCTCTTTTGATTACCCTGTTGATTTTTCTATTTTGGACCCTTAAATTAAATTTGGATACGACCTCGCAGTCACTGCTCTTGTTCGCGACTGAGTTGTGGTATTGTAACATGCAATGTTTAATGTGTTTGTTGTTGGTTTCACCTTTAGCTTTGGGATGTTTGTATCTATTTTATTTCGCGCCTTTGAGTTAGAGTTTTTACCTTTTCTTTATATGGTCCTGTTTATGATCTAGAAACATTAGTTTTCATGTTTTTAAGAATATGTCTGGATCAAGTTTGTTTACCTGAGTTGTAAACTCTCATTGTATTCTTTAATTTTTCCTCTATTAATAAAATATCATACTAATACTAAAAAATAAACTAAAATGGACGTTGTTGGATAGTAATAATAATATTTTTATTATAATAATTATTATGAATAGAGCTGTAAATGGGACGAAACAAGACAAATTACGAGCCACTCGAGTTCAATTCGGTCAATACTTGATTCATTTGGACTTGACTTGAGCTCAAACTCGACTCGAGTTCTTAACGAACTGATTCGAGCTCAGCACTACTCAAATTCGAGTAATTAACGAGCCGAGTTGAGCTCAACACTACTTGAACTCGACTCAACTCATTTACTCCCCTAACAATAATAGTAAAAGCTCTCGAGCTTATGTTAGTAGACGAGGCCCACTAGTACTTGGTAAGGCAAAGCATACTTTTATTCTTCTTTCTCAAGGCTCTAATTAGGGTTATGCAAAAAAGTTGACAAGAACCCAAAATTCGAAAGTCAATTTTAAAATTTGGTTAATTAAATTGAAAAATCTAATTTTACAATCCCAACTTTAAATTTTAAACACTAAACCTTAAATAAAATTTCTAAACTTTAAAATATATAAACTTATACAAACTAAAATTTACACAAAATATATCAAAATATTTTTCAATCTAAAAACTCCTAATATTTTTTTTCTTTCGATATTTATCAATTTTCTCCAAAATTCTCTTATTTCCTCTCACACGCTCTATAATTTTTTTACTAGATAAGTAATATATTTTTCAGTACTTTTAAGTGGATATCCTAATTTAGTAACAACACTTTTTTTTACAACGACAACTTAATTTTATTTAAAAAATTATGAAAGATATCACAAATACAACACATCTAGAAAAGAGAATAATGGGGATTAGTTACCAAAAATGTCATACAAAAATCATGTAACGACCCAAACAATCCGTGGGTCGGTTCAACTCGAACCGTAAGCCCTACACTTTGGGCCGAGATTATGGACCATTAGGTGCTCAAGAGAGCCTTAGTGGGTCTCCTAATTGTTGTTGGGATTGTGTGTTGAATTAGTGGTTGGGATGGAGAGAAAATAGAGGGGCATTTGGGTAAAATGTTTTTTTCAAAGGGTAGCTAAATTTCATTTATTTGGCTGCAAAAAGGAAGAGAAGAGTGACCTCACTCTTGTCTCTTTTCTTCTCCCATCTCTTCTTCTTCTTGGTCTAAAGATACAAAGGCAAAGGTTTAATCTTTGTCCCATTGAATAGGAATCACAAATTTGGGTTTGAGAGTGTTGTAATCATTATCTAAGGATCTACAAGAAGAGGTAAGATTCATCATTTTTGGTGGATGAGCAAGAAAATGAGTTTGGGTAGGGGTTGAGAAGATGAACGAGAATTGAAGATTTATCCACGTTTCTTGTTGTTAAATTCTTCCTTTATCATCTTTATCCATTTTAGAAATGTTGTAATTCGTTTTACAACATTTGGTTGTAGTGAAAGAGGTTGGAGAATGTTTGATTCAATAAAAATAAAACAATTAGGGTGAGCATTCGATTAAGTTGAGTAAAGAAAATTTAAGTTAGTTGAGTTGGTGAGTCATATTTTATAATTCAAACTTTATTTGAATTATTTTAATCGAGTCAAGTCAAGTCGAGTTGTTCGAGTTTTTGTTCAAATTTAATTTTAAATATTTGTAATGTTATAGTACTAATTGGTTTTAATTTAAACATGTCTCTATAACCATATATATTTCTTTTCATACATTATATACATGTATCATGCAGAGTTGAAGAACTCAACTCGAACTTGAAAACTGATCAACTAATCACGAAAAAAATTGAGTTATTCGAGTCTCATTCTATAACTTAAACCTTATTTGAATTTTTTTCCAGTTAAGTCGAACTTAAGAAATTACGATTCAAACCAAATAGAGTCGAAAATAATAACTTTTTTATATCGAATTCTGCTCGCCCCTAAAAAAATATAAAAAACACAAAGACCGACCATGTATTATTTTTAGAGATAAAAACAAACAAATCAGACATAAATGTCCACATCCATTTCCTTTAGATGATATTAACGTTGTATGACCCGAGCCTCACCCTGAGTGTATGTCTTAATGCTGTGTGACCCGAGCCTCATTTGAAGATACTCGAGGGGATTCAGAATATAAGTGTTTGTCCCGATGCTATATGACCCAAGCCTTACTCCGAGTGTATGTCCCGATGTTGTGTGACATGGTCCTTACTCTAGGTTTGTGGATTGATTGTTGTGATGTAATTTATGATTGCATGATATGTTTATTTGATCAAGCATGTTTTAGGCGACTAGTGGTAATGACTTGTATTAATTTATAGCCATGCCATCTTTTCTAGCTACATGCTTATGCTTATGATTTGCATGAAGCATAGTAGAGTAGAGTTGATCCACTGAGCTTTATGATCTTAGCGTTCAGAATCATTGTTTTCGTTCGCAGGTTTTTAGGTTGATGTGTTGCATTGAAGGAGCCCCATCGGAGTAGGACTTCAACTCATCGCCGTGTTCAGGAGTACAATAGTTAGATTTGTAGGGCAATTTATTTATAAGACCTTGATTTTTTGTCTGTAACTCTTATTTTGGATTTATTTGACCATGTCTAATGATTTAATAATTTTGTTTTAAACTGGAACTCCCTTTGTAAACGATTTACTATTTCCTATTGTTTTATTTGAAACATTTATGGATTCAAAAAAATTAAATGTGAATTGGGTTAAACCAGGTCAAAATTTTCATGTTGCGGTTTGGGCTTGAGGCCCAAATGTGACGTCGAGTTTAGGGCGTTACAAACCCAAAGGTGCAAAGAAAAGTAAATACTTCCATAGAGATTAACATACCGTCAAAATTCAGAAGGCTTTCTGAATCTCATTGTCTTTATCCAAATGAGACACTTTATGCTTTCGAGGTGAAAAGAAGTGGTGAGCAAACCAAAACTATCAGGCAGATTGCTTCACCGCCGATGTTTGATTAAATCAGCAAACAACCATCAACCAAGTGAGGATCTATCTTTCTATGACCACCGACAAAATCAGAATAAAAAACTAGCGCCGTGAAGATCTCTGTATGAGCACCAAATGACCGCTAATGTATGCTGAAATCATGTCAAAACGACATATGAAATACACTACCAAAAACATTGAAAAAGCGTGCCACAAAGGCAGAGATTCTTATTAAAAAATATGAAAAAACAATAAAATTGTAACACCCCAAAATTTAGCCCCAATTAAAAACCCTAGTTTTGAAATCACTAAATTCAAAACCCTAGGAATTGAGAATTTTGATTTGAAACCATAATTAAGAAATTTGGGAATTTAGGTTAAAAACCCTAAATTAATTTTAAGAATTCAAATTTGGGAACCTAATTGTTGTTAAAGGATTTAATTGAGTTAATTTAGAATTTTAAGGGCCATTATATAAATTAAGTAAAGTTATGTAACACCCCAAGAAAAATGAATGTTAAAAAAAAGGAAAGAAAGGAATTGCTGTCTTTGGGGTTTGAACCCACGACCTTTGGGTTAATATGTAAAAGCCTTAACCATCTGAGCTAAGGTTACTCTTAGTGTTAGTCTACCCCAATTTAATGTTAACCATTGTTTGATATGTCTGAACCTATAATAATTAAAAGTCAGACAACCTATTCACCTTCCACTCCCATTAATGAAAGAACCCATTTTCGAACCTGGAAGCTTCTCTCCCAAACCCTCATCGTTCACCGGCCGTTGCCGCCGATCTTAGCCACCGTCGTGACGTGGCGTGCACGACCGCCATCTTTGAGACCGCCTTATCGTTCCGACCACCACCGTACCAACCACTCGCACAGCTACCGACCCGATCACCGGCAATCGTGCTTCAATAGTTCGTCAAACCTAGGGTTAAGGACCCTCGGTTTTTCAAAGATTTCGGCCGTCGTGGGCGTCCGTTCGCCACGCCGTCACCACCCTTAGACTCTCCGTTTGAAGCCGGGCAAAACCCATATCACCGATCATCGAACGGCCACCGTTAGAACGTCGTCGGAGCCACGACAGTTTTGACGATTTACCGTCAGTTTCGGTAAGTCCGGTGAGCTCTAACCTAAATTTTTGGGTTTTTGGTTGAAATACGCTAGATTTAAGGCTATTTTTAGTGTTTTGGTGTTGTCCGGTGTGTTTTCCGACCGGGAAAGGCCGCGCGTGGGCTTCACGCGCCGTCCAAGGCGATTTCTGGCCGCCCTGGACGGTGGCTGTTGAACCGGCCGGCTCAGACCCGGTCTGGCCTTGAATTAAGTCACCCGAACCGGTCCAAACAAACCGATCCGACCGGACCCGTTGACCGACCGGACCCGTTGACCCGACCCGACCCGTTGACCGACCCGACCCGACTCGTTGACCGAGTCAACCCAGTGAGTCAACTCGTCCGAGTCAACTCAGTGAGTCAACTCATCCGAGTCAACCCAGTGAGTCAACTCGCTGAGTCAGCCTTGGACCAGTGACGTCAGCATGACGTCAGCATTGACTTTGATCGCTGACGTCAGCGTTGACTTTTACCGTTGACCAAAAAGTCAAATTTTTCGAAAACTCCTATTTTATGTTTTTCGACGTCCTGAGTCCGTTTTTGAACCCCGTTTCGCAAAATTCTAACCCGAAAGCCTCCGAATTGGACCTTGAACTCGAGTCCACTTATGTAATATTAATAATCAATTATGAATAAGGTGATTAAAGACTGAAATTGGAATTTGTGCGATTGAAGGTATTCGAAGTTCCTTGTATTCGGGGTGTGGAGGACGTCGCATTCAGGTTCGAGGGTGATCGAATGGAGTATCATGGTTGACCGATATAGCAAGGACTAAAGGTAATACTCTACTACCTCTAGTATGCTTTATGAACATGTTGGTATTCAGTTAATGTATGCATGAATATGATAAAGAGTGCTGTTAACCCTGCTTAAGCCAAACCTGATATGAAATTGAGTATGATAACCTAGAAAAGACCGAAATGTTTGAATGAGAAAGTTAACAAATGTAATGATTTGGAGTTCAATAAATTAAGTAATAAGGCAGCAAATTCTCCAAACCCGATTATTATTGTCAAATGATTAAATGCTAAAAATATTTGGATATGAAATTATGAAAATGCCCCTTTAAGGTGTGGGAATGACTAAATTACCCTTGGAATTGGAAGCGATCTAGAAATCTATGCTAGTTATGGTGAGACAACATGATTCATCTGGAAACCTCGAAAAACATGGAAAGTTATGGTATCAAGATTTGAACCTTCGAGATTGTAAGTTTCCTTGAATTCAGAATGGGTCTCTGAATATAGATTTACGAGAAGTTATTTGTACCTCTGAATTTATCAAGCGGCTCGAAATACGGAATTAACTGAAATGACTAAATGTATTGGAAATACTGTTATGGTTAATTAATTCGAATGATCGTATTGACAAAAAAAGACTAAAGTATCCTCAGACACCGAGGTTTGCAAATTAACTAGAAGGATGGATAAATCTTCGGGTTCTGAAATGAATGAAGTGGTTGGAGGTACTGTGATTACTTGAAAATGACAAAAATACCCCCTTGACTGGAATAAGTAAATTGCTCTGATAAAATTTTGGAAATGATACCTGCGAAGTGCATACATTAGAAGGGTTAGTTAGTAATGCAAGGTTGGGATATGTTAGTTCGAATGGTTTTGGAGGCTCGATAAACTTCTGGAAATATTAATTGTTGTAAATCATAATTTTCTCATGACGGGGCTAAATTACAAAATCACCCCTGATAGTTAAATGACCAAAATGCCCTTGTTAGCCAAAGTAATCAAAATAGCCTCGAATGTATCTGATATCGTGAAAGATCTTGACGTAGAGATCTCTGAGTGCATGGTTGGATACCTGATGAACAAATAGAATTTCTGAGCTACCGTTTACGCCTTGTTGGTATAAATTACCAAAATGCCCGTGTATGATAAAATGACCATAATGCCTTATAAGCTTAAATGGCTAAATCACTCATGATATGCCTAAACTCTCAAGATCTTGATATATTATCTCCCGAATATCTAGTTTAAACCGTTAGTACAAACCCCTCTTTGAATAGGGGCCTCGTTCTAGAAACCCGTTTAAATGATCAAAAGTTTAATGTGTTCTCCTCCGTAAATGACAAGTATCTCCAAGGAAATAAACTATTCGACCTAGTGTGTTCCATGTGTGCTACACGATTGTTTTTGCATACTGATTCACATGTTATAATACCGATCACGTGCACATGATAGAATACTTGAACTCACATGAACATGACATGTTTTATAATTAAACATGACCGTACTGTATTTTTGATATATGTCTATGCACCCGATATGACAAACATGCTATATGGATAATGTGTTACTAAAAATACAGTTATTGATTAATGAACTATTGATGATCTGATTCACCGGGGTACTTGGGAAATGATATGAAGTTGCTAACGGCTCAGCTCTGATCCAGCTGGTAAGCCCGCCCGTTTTCGGATTCTAGGCTTCGGCCAGGTCCGCCCGTTTTCGGTTCCTATGCTTCAGTAAGGGCCACCCGTATTCTAAGGTATATCCTTAGGATGGTACCCACGCCCAATGGGCTCGGGTTAATGCCTGTACATGATACCGCACTGGGGAAACTAAATACTGGAGTATGGTTGGAGGGTAAATAAAGAATTAAAAATGAACTTTACTACTATTTGAAACAAATGTATTTGAAATAAAAAGGTTTACTGCATTATTATATTTCATGCATTTATGTTGCACCGTTGGAACACACTAGGCACCAAACTCCCTGATTCCTACCTCATATGTTACTAACCTATATAATTATCGTCTAATTCTCGATGTATGAATAAAGAGCAAGTATCGTTATTCTCGAGTATGATGCTACCTCGAAATAGTAGAACAAAAATAGAGACTGTTACTATATGGAACATTATGAAAATGTTATGCCTACCTTATATCTGCATGAGCTTATAGCATCTTTTGGTAGTACTGTATTACTGAGCTTTTCCAAGCTCACGCTGTTTTTACTATCGCAGGTTAAAAGAATATATCATGGTATAATGGTTGACAGCAGTGTTCGGAGTTGTCTCGGCGTTGCCTTGGAGTACGGTACTGTATAGTTAGTGGGCATGTATGTCACGTATTGTTTTATGACAGTGTCTGTAAAATATTTTCTGAAGTTTTTATTATGTGTTAAAATGACATCCCGAAATGATATTCTAAACAGAAGTTGGTTTTACAACTTAATAAGTGTTCAAAAAAAATGTTTTTATGTGTACTTTTACTATGGGTCGCTCTTGTGACCCTAATGTGACTTCCTAGGATCCGTTGTAACGCATAGGCGGGTCTAGAGGGTTACAAGTTAGGTGCTACTTTACAAACCCTTATTAATTGCAATAGCTTCCTTTGCAATTTACCCAAAATTTTAGGTTTTACAACCCTATTTATTGCGTGAAACGTGAAACAATTTCAAAACCATGCGCAGCCGCACGCCTCTCTCTCCCTATCGATATTATTTTTTTTCTTTCTTCTTATTTCAATCGAACTTTGGTGAGTCTCTAGCATCGCACAACCTTAATTTTTGAAGGATTTGGATATAAGATTTGATACAGTTTAAATATGTGTTTTAGACGACATTGATTTTGAAGAAGACGAACTACCACCTCTTTCGCCTGTTCGATCTAACCGTGCACGTACCGCAAGGACTACACGTGAGTATTCTTTTAGATTAGTACTAGTATTAATTGGTGGCATAGTGTTAGATTCTAATGTAGAATTTTATATCATAGGTTTTGATTCAACTAGATCCGAATGCGAGAGGCGTTCGTCTCGGCGTTAGAGCTATTGTTGCTTAAGGTGTGTTTTCTTACTGTGCTACATATTTTCTTTGTGTTGATGCATTATGGTTTGTATGGTTGACATCACATGCATATGATTTTGGAATGTGTTTTAAGTATGATTTATGAAACATCGGATTTACGAAACTATGGTTTATGGATTTATAGACTATGATTTATGATTTATGTTTATGGAATATCGGATTTATGGAATTGATTTTTATGAACCTTGAATTTTAAACATCATATGTGTATGAGCATGGGTTGGGATTTGTAAGGAGGAAGTTCAGTGGTTTCACCCTTCGGGCTGAATTCCACTTCGGATTGGCGGACGTAGGGAGGAGGTTATGGGAACCTTCCTCATTTATGGCGGACGTAGTTGGGTGCATTGCATTACGCTTGTGATATTGTATCATGTTTTCAAAGGATTTTAAGAAAATAATACTATGTTTTACGATTATGGTTTTCTTGCACTTTAGAGACACACTAAGCTCTTTAGCTTACTCCCCCATAGTTTTCTCTTACAGATATCTTTGGGCTTTAGGCGACGTGGTACTTGGAGGATCTCAGATTCTATTTGGTTATTTTATTATTTAGTACGAAACTATTTTAGATTAATCAGATTTCTATTTATTATTTTGGGACATGGATGAAATTTTAGACAATTTATGATTTGGGATTATTTTTAGCATTCATTTATTGTTATTTTAATTCAGAGATTTTATACAATCATTCTAACACTTATTATGGCACTTATATTTATATTATTAAATTTATGTTATTTTATTTTAATTATAGTATAATTTTTAAAATTGGATTTCTTGAGGGAAAAGTTTTCAAACGTAACTCCCTAAATTCAGTCTTTTCTTCTAGGCCGGGTTTAGGGGGTTACAAAAATAATGAACACCGATGGTCGACAACCAATACTGAGACTGGATGCCAACCACCGACCAAGAAAACAAATGAAAAAGGAGGTTGGGCGTTAGGATTGAGCAGAGAAAAAAATTAGATTAAACGTTTAGAATTGTAGAATTAAGTTTAGAAAATTAAAATTATGACTTTGCTTTGCTTGTGGTAAATTAAAAATTTTGATATATAAGTTTTTCAAATTTAAGGTTTAGGGTTTAGGTATTAGAGTATAGAGTTTATGATTTAGATTTAGATTTAGAGTTTAGAGCTTTGGATTTTACATGAGATCTCGATAATAATATTTAAATATGGATTCGCACAAATTTGTCTATAGTTGTCCTTGAGTTACTATTACAATATATATAGGAAAATATTTTATGCATTGACGGTGGGAAATTTGTTTTTCCCAAGCGCAATTTTTTAGGGTTTATAGTTTAGAGTTTTAGTGTTTTTTGGACTATATTAGAGTTTTAGTGTTTGGGTTAGATATTAAAAGGCTCAATTCGGTAGTTTGCAAAGTTTACAGTTTGATCATTGAGTTTGGATGTTTAAATCGAAAGAGTAAATGAACTCCAAATTGTATGAAATTTTATAGGCTTGTTCATATTGTATTGAATTTTACTGTAGTATAATTGGTTACATCGAAGGACCTCAAATTTGTTGGATTTACAATTTGGTCCCTAAAACTAGTAATAGTTATAAGTTGGTCCTAAATGGATAGCTATTGTCTCGTAACGGAATAATCGATTTAAGAAGCATGCTAGGAATTGATTTAATATTGTTGCATTGATTATTGTTTTAATTGATGATAACAAAATGAAATTTTACTACACCGATCATTGTATTGTTCATCGGTATCACCTTCTGACCCGGTTCTCGACTAGACCGGGAAGGGGATGTTACACTAGTGGTAACGCCGTGTATTAATTTATAGCAATGCCATCTTTTCTAACTACATGCTTATGTTTATGACTTGAACGAAGCATAGTAGAGTACAGTTGTATCCACTGAGCTTTATGAGCTCAACGTTAAGAATCATTATTTTCGTTTGCAGGTTTTTAGGTTGATGTGTTGCATTGAAGGAGCCCCATCGGAGTAGGACTTCAACTCATCGTCGTGTTCAGGAGTACAATAGTTAGATTTGTAGGGAATGTATTCATAAGACCTTGATTTTTTGTCTGTAACTCTTATTTTAGATTTATTTGACCATGTCTAATGATTTAATTATTTTGTTTTAAACTGGAACTCCCTTTGTAAACGATTTACTAATTCCTATTGTTTTATTTGAAACATTGATGGATTCAAAAAAAATCAAATACGGATTGGGTTAAACTAGGTAAAAAATTTCATGTTGCGGTTTGGGCTTGAGGACCAAATGTGACGTCGAGTTTAGGGCGTTACAAACCCAAAGGTGCAAAGAAAAGTAAATACTTCCATAGAGATTAGCATACTGTCAAAATTTAGAAGGATTTCTGAATCTCATTGTATCTATCCAAAAGAGAGACTTTACGCTTTCGGGGTGAAAAAGGAGTGGTGAGCAAACCAAAACTATCAGGCAGATTGCTTCGCTATCGATGTTTGATTACATCAGCAAACAACCATCAACCAAGTGGGGATCTATCTTTCTATGACCACCGACAGAATCATAATAAAAAATTAGCGCCGTGAAGATCTCTGTATGAGCACCAAACGACCGCTAATGTATGCTGAAATCATGTCAAAACGACAGATGAAATACACTACAAAAAAACATTGAAAAAGCGTGCCACACAGGCAGAGATTCTTATTAAAAATATGAAAAAACAATAAAATAAAGAACACCGATGGTCGACAACCAATACTGAGACCGATTGCCGACCACCGGCTAAGAAAACAAATGAAAAAGGAGGTTGTCGCGTTAGGATTGAGCAGAGAAAAAAATTAGGGAAAATATTTTATGCATTGACAGTGGGAAATTTGTTTTTCCCAAGCGCACAATTTTTAGGGTTTAGAGGCTAGGGTTTATAGTTTAGAGTTTTAGTATATTTTGGACTATATTAGAGTTTTAGTGTTTGGGTTAGATATTAAGGTTTGAGAATATACTTTATGGTTTAAAGTTGAAAATTAAAATTTCGAATTTAGGAATTAGGGAAAGCTCACTTGTGAAAAAAAATCTTTCCGCTAACAGAACATCAAATAATTACTCTACATTTAATGTATAATTCAAATAAAAATAATAAACAATACAGGAAAACACAAAACCTGACCAGTGACGGAACCATGTAGTGGGTTGGAGGGGCTGCTGCCCCTCCCAATTTTTTGGTATAATTGTATTTTTAGTCCCTTTTAGTTTAAAAGTTAATCAAATAAGGTTTTTGCCCCTCCTAATTTTTAGATTTAATAGCTTAATAGACTCTTGCCCCTCCCAACATTGAATCTTAGCTCTGTCCCTGAACCTGACCACATACAATTTTTAGAAAAAAAACAAACAAATCAGACAGAAATGTCCATTCCTTCAGATGATATATTGATAATTAATGTTATTGTTATCATCTAAATGAAAAATGAAATTTCCGTAGGATCTGTTTGTTATTTTCATGAACTCGAGTGTTTCTAATTATATAAGGTTAAGGACACGCAGCAACCCCCCAAAGCATGCCGAATTCCCATTAAAAAACTTAGTTTGATTGGTAAAGAAGATAGGGACGTTCAATGTATTCATAGATCTTGTAGATTTGTATATCAAGTTGAAATTCGGACATTGCTTTGTTTCTGCTGCCGCCTTAAGTTAATCTGTTGCCTTTCTCTTTTCCTTTTAATAGTATAAGGTTGAATCTGTTCATAACTAAAGTGCTTTGCATGTAAATAATATATATAATATAATAATATGGCTTGTAACTAAAGTGCTTTGCATGTAAATGATATATATAATATAATAATATGGCTTGTAAATTTATATTATATGAATTTTGTATAAATAAGATTTTAGCAAACCTTATTAAACTACATATCCAGAGCCAGAGGGGTTTATGGGCTGAGAAGACAGGCCTGAATATTTTGAAGGTTAACAGAAAAACAAAACTAACAAATGGAGAAGTGGGGTATCGATCCCAATACCTCTCACATGCTAAGCGAGTGCTCTACCATCCGAACTACATCCCCAGTTGTCTTGCGTTCTCGTAAATGTATTTTAGTTTTAAAAACAATGAAATCAAATCTGTGAAACCTGGTTCAGAGTGCAGCTTCTCATTCTAGGCCAAGGCTAAACGAGTAAACAACATTCTAGTTTCACAATTAAATACCTTCCATCTATATTAATAAGTTTGCAGGAGTATTTGTCAACTGTATTAAAACATATAAAATCTTGTTTGTTTATCCGTTAAAGAGTTTACGTAAAGACTAATTTGTTTTTGTGGTGCTTTTTTCTGGTACGGGCGTTGCTCCATCTTGGTGTTTTGCTGGCTGCTGTTCATCACTTATTGGCCACGTTAATGGTGTATATGTGTTCCCCCTTGGCGACTGCGTCGTTTTGTGACAGTAAGTTCAATTCCATTGTGTTTAGTGTTTACATGCTGCTACCGTTATATAATGGTCTCCATTACGATTGTGAACCGTTATTTAAATCCCTAATTGGTGTTATGCCCTTGATAAGATATGTACTCTGTGGAGTATCATAGTTGTATCGGGTTTGATATTCTTAATAAAATGTCTTTGTGTTGTCTATATGTGTTGGACATTGTAAAAGTCCTTTACGGGATGATCCTTGTTGCTGGTGATTTGTTTGGTTATGTCATGCTGATGTTTTTGCGTCCCACGAGTTTTATGCTTTGTGTCTTTGCTTTGTGGAGTATCATAGTTTTATGTTGTTTTTGTAGGATCTGTTTGTTCTTTTCAAGGAATCGAGTGTTTCTAATTATATAAGATTAAGGACAAGCAGCAATCGCCCAAAACATGCCGAATTCCAATTAAGAATCTTTGTTTGAATGGTGAAAGCAGATAGGGACGTTCAATGTATTAATAGATGTTATAGATTTGTATATAAAGGTGAAATTCGGACATTGATCAAGCAAACGTGTTCCAACTCATCATAGCAGGAAGACAGAGATGGCTAAGATTCCGGTTATAGATTTCTCGAAACAAGACCTGCTGCAGCCAGACAGTCCCGAATGGACTTCGGTGAGAGTTCATGTTCGGAAAGCACTAGAGGACTACGGTTGTTTCGAGGCTTCGTTTGACCGAGTCCTAGAGCTTCGGAGGGCAGTGTTTGGAGCCATGGAAGAGCTCTTAGACTTGCCTTTGCAAACAAAAAAGCTGTGTGTTTCCGAGAATCTCTTCCGTAAAGATCATGAAGAATACAAATACATGTAGCTCATAACCCGATATATATAGAGAGATAGAATCCTCTTACATCATGTAAAACTTGAAAGTTTTACACTTTTTTTAAACCGTTGGATGAAGGTAAGTGTATAATTAAGATTAACAGTAGGAAATGTAAATATTGTCACAAGAAAAAAATAACGAAATAATCTTAGTCATTTATTTATTTATTCTCATCCAACGGTTAAAAAGGTGTAAAAGTAATTGAATTTTACATAGTGTAAGTGTATCTTAACCCATATAGATGCAATATACGTATCCTAAAACAATCTTCCAATGTCCCTATAACACACATCTCTGCAATATAGCTGCAATAGTTGTAGGAATCATACAAATAGAAAGGATTACATCTCTCTAATAGTTTCGCTCATAATTCTAAAGGTTAAAACTTACACTATATTTATATACTCTATTTATAGAATCAAATACTTGGTCATAAAAAATGCATTGTTCTAAGACTTCTAACTTTTAATCATTATAAGAATTGCAATAAATCCAACTTAATTATTAGAATATATGTTAATATGTAACATTAATGTTCTCTGAATTCGACAGTATAACGATGGTATCTTTTGCCGAGCTAGCATCGAGATTAGAGAAGATGATCAAGAGGATGATCTTGGAGAGTTTTGGCCTTGAGAAACACATGGATGAGCTCATGAACTCCATAAACCATCACCTGAGGATCATGAAATTCCTTTAAACAATCATCTCCCAAATACCGAGGTATCCTCCCAATTGCCATTTCTACCTTATAAAAAGTGTCAAAACCCATACTTGTGAATCGAGCGATGTCATGGGTGAAATTCCTTGCTAATTTGCTGCCAATGAGCTCACTAATCTGCATTGTTGGAAAGGAGAGCGTAAGCATATTTGCTTAGTGAGGGAAAGCTCAATTAAAACAACAACAATGCACTTTTCAAAGCATTTTTATAAACCACGTGTATCATTATCTCATGCATATCTCAATGCAAAACCAAATCAAGTTTCTCATGCTTAAATCTCACAAAGCATAAACATCATGTATAAGTGTCATTATACAAAAGCATTTTAAAACCATGACACATGTTCAATTCATATATTGGAATTTGAAGTGAATCGGATGGAATCTACCCCCATCCAATAATGATCGGATATACGAACACACTTGACAGAATCAACCCCCGCCAAGCCCTTGATAGAATCAACCCCTATCAAGTCACATGGTGAAATCAACCCTCACCATAATCTCACTTCGACCGGGATGCCACTACCCACATTGCCCATTGGTGATATCATTACCCTTATCACTCGCATCACAATAGCACTACCCCTATTGTGAAACTGATGAATTTATCTCACGCGCGAATTTTATATATTATAGTGCACTTTACATCTTATTCGTCGACCAACATATTCGATAATAGAAACCTCATCACTAAGCCAATATATCACTTAAATTTATGTTAACTCACTACTTTCAATGCATTAATAAAATCATTACATTTCCCATCTCAAAACATGCTTCGAATATAGCATAATATCTCATCAAGAATATAACCTCTTGAAACATAATCAAATCATTTCATGGGATACAAATCAGCAAAACCATGCTTATAAAACATGCATAATGGTGAGTAACAAAATATAAATCCAAAACATGAGCATGATAATCCACATGGACTTTAAACTGAAAACCGAGAGCTTTAGTAACCATACTTACTTCCGAGATTAGCTAAGCGTTTCAAGCTTACACTAACCTCCCAAAACTTTGTTTCCGAGCTTATGAAAACGTTCAAACCACATCCACTCACCGATACAACTCCGCCTCACTTGTCGAAGCTATTCCAAGCTTCCGAAACTCCAAAAGGTGCCCTCTAATGATCAAGAAACGTCTTTCCCTGCTTCTAACCAAGGAAAAACAGAGGATTAATGCATACTCTTGCATCAAAACCTCCAGCAACACAAACCCCCACTCAACTCCAACATTCGCCAAGCAATTAACAACCGATACAACCCAAAAACATCACCAAAACCACTCAAAACCATTCCCAAACATTACCCAGAAAAATCAACCATCAATCTTCATCCATTTACAACCTAAAACACTTCCCCAACCTCTATAAACCTCCAGCTATCAAGAAATCACAACAATAGCCCCTAAAACTCAAGATTTCATCATTAACTTCTAGCAATCTAACTAGTTTCGGGATAACTTAACAAAATCCATCAAGTTAACATTATTAGCCATTAACAACATGTTAATAATCAATCATTAATTGAGCAATTAACATCAAATCCAAAGATCCACCATAAATCTTCAAGAAACCTCAATCAAACACAATTTCATCCATCAATATATAAAAATTCATTAAAAACAATATATAAAAGACTAAATACTTGGAAATTTCAGTAAAGAACATATCATTAGAGGAGAAGAATATATAAAGGATGTGAATATAGCTCAATGGTACATGCGATGACGTCAGGTTCATCCTCTTCTTCTCTACTCCTCACGTGATATATTTGGGCAGGGGATTTAGAATCTTGCTTATTGAATTGTTTCCCCGGACTACTCGATCTTTCATAAGTTCCCGATGATCCTTGCTTTGATCTTTTACCTCGAAAGGATTGAGCAGGAGAGGCAGCAGTAGTCGGTGTAACATTAGATTTGGTTGCATTCAAAAGACAGTCACGGATAAAGTGACCATGCTCATCACATTAGTAACAAGCTCCAGTCTCCTTACGAAATTGACCTGATGGGTTCCTATTCTGACAATCATTGCAAACTAGATGTTGGTTGCCTCGATTTAAACCTCTAGTGCTATCAACAGACGCTGCCTTAGAAAGGATTGCGTTACAGACTGAGGCCTCTCAATGTTTCTAGAACGAGAGGGCTGTGGATAGACATTCTGTTTGGGGCCTTGATATCCCCCTTTCTTGTTCCATATCGGAGGTCGAGAATCATCCCTGAACCTCTTCTTAGACTTTCCAGACCCAGCAGCACATTGAGCTTTCTGTGCAGCTTTGGTGGCATTAACTCTATTCACAAGGTCTTGAAAATCAGAAATGCTTAGTGCAGTAAACATAGGGCGTAGTTCATAATTGAGCCCTGCAATGAAAATCCGGCACTTCTCTTCCTCCTTCTTTATATACTCAGCACTATATCTACATTACTTGTAGAATTCATGGATGTATTGTTCGATCGGTCATCCTCCTTGTTTGATGAGGAGATAGATGCTTTGCCTCTCAGCAAGGTATAACTTACTGATATATTTCTTACGAAATTCTTTAAGGTTGAACTCCCAAGTCACAGTTTCCTCGGAGACCGTTAACATAGTAGTTTCCCACCAGTGAAGTGCCTCATCATCCAGCAACGCGATCGCACACTTGAGTTTTTGCTCTTCCGAGTACTAAAGTTGCTTATCCAAAATCCGTAAAGTGTTGTCCAACTAGTATTCGGCAACTTCCGGGTTGTCGTCATCTTGTCCAGTAAAGGTGTAAGCTCGATGCTTTGAAAGCTTATCAATGGGTGCTCGAGTGTGTTGGACAACAGGAGCGATAGGTTGCATGACTTAGTCAGCCCTCATAGCAGTCATAAACTGCTTAAACATGTCAGCCATGTTCTTGTCACATTCAGCCTGAACGGTAGGTGTTACAGGCTCGGTACCCTGAGCAGGAGGATCCTGCGGGTGCGGTGGATTCGGAGGATTTCCTCCTCTAATCTCCTCACCATGCGTCGAGGAGCCGGTGGCAAGCTCGTTGATGTGAGCTTCATTAGTTTCAGACATATTTATATGAAAGATCGAATTAGTCGACAAGTCACATTATAGGCAATATATAACTCTTAGGTGACAAAATAACACAATAACAATGCAACAAGCTTTGGTTTAGTACTAGAATCGACTAAACTCTAGCTCTGATACCACAAATGTAATACCCCCTTCCCGGTCTGGTCGAGAACCGGGTCGGAAGGTGATGCCGATGATCAATACAGTGATCGGTACAATAAAATTTCATTTTATTATTAACGATTAAAACAATAATATACAAAACACTTTACCACAATGCATCTTAATCCAATTAATCCTTACGAAGCAATAATTAATCAATTAAGGCTAAATCTTAACTATTACAAGTTTTAGGGACCAAATTGTAAATTCGATAAATTAAGAGTCATTCGATGCACTTGACTATACTACATTGAAATTCACTACAATATTAACAAGCCTGCAAATTTTCATACAATTTGAAGTTCATTTAGTCATTCAATTTAATCATTCAAAATTCAGTGACCAAATTGTAAACTTTGCAAACTGCCAGATTATGCCTTTTAACTAACTTAACTAACCCTGTATCGAAACACCTTAAGGCTGTTTCGAAAAAGGGTGTACGATGGTCAACCTAATTTGACTTTGTTCTTTAGACCGTATCGATACGGGCAAGCCCCATATCGGTACGGGTTGACTACCTTTGACTTTGACTTTGACCCGTTTTGATACGCTATTGACCTTTATCGAAACAATGAATTCCAGTAGCAAAATGTTCCAAAATGGCTATAGTCTGTATCGATACACCCTGTTCTTAGAGTCCAATTATGCTTAACCGTACCGATACGCCATTACCCGTATCGATACGGCGTGACCTATAATAACAGATTTTTGCTGGTTTTTAATCGAATTAACCTACCAAACGATGTTCAAATGCAATGAAACTTTACACATAACATTTCAATGCTATAAGCTACTAGCATGCCAAAATTCATCATTGTTCGAATATGTTTACTAGGTTTTGACCTATGTGATCCAAATATGCCATTTTTAACCATTTTTAGCCAACCAAAAGACATTTTAGGGTCTTTAACCAACTTGCAATATATGCACATTACAAACATAACAAAATGGGAAAAAAGACTAGTTCATCTACTTTTCCACCTTCCTAGGAGTTCGTAAGGTCAAAATACATTACTTTAGGCTTGTAGTGACTTGTCTCGCTTCGACTATCCGATCTTCAAACGCAATGGCCTTTCAACCTGAAATGCATTAGATGAGACACGATAGGCATACATTGCCTAGTGAGGTAGTTATAAATAAAATGAACATCAATGTATGAAGTATATAATTATATATGATCTCATGCTCAACAATGTCAATACTTATGCATCCAAATACAATGTTTAACATAGTAATTTCATCATTAACCCTTGGATTGAATCAAGATAGTGGATACACGAATTCCTTCGCCTCACCAAATCAATGAATGGTCTCCAAGAACTAACACATCCCTTCGCCTCGCTAAATCAAT
Organism: Hibiscus trionum; assembly: GCA_030270665.1. NCBI lineage: Eukaryota > Viridiplantae > Streptophyta > Magnoliopsida > Malvales > Malvaceae > Hibiscus > Hibiscus trionum. The sequence goes on from BSYR01000046.1 coordinate 4,241,028, forward strand.
ATAGCCCGTAGCCCTAGGACCGTAGTCCACCCGTACTCTGAGCTCATGAATTCTATGGCATGCCAATTGTATCCATTGTCCGTTTAAATCCAAGGTTTCAATGTCTGTATCCATATTCAATGTTCAATGAGAGTTTCGATGACCAATGACTTCAATATTATCAATAGCAAAACATATTTCATTATCAATATCCCATGTTTCAATGTCAATGTTAATAACAATATCCGATGATTTCTTTGCAATATTTCAATAACACTAATCATATCGATGACAATGCATGATAGCGATGCCAATAACTATGTTCGATATTCAATAACAACTTACCGACACTTACCAATGAATCCGATTAACAATCCAATACAACTTCTTCAATGATATTGTTAGCGATATGGTCGAAAACAACAATAAAAGATTCGGGAAGGCTTTTCGCCTAATCCCAAGACTCCGACTATACTCACCTTACAAATTCGATGCTCTTACGGCTCTCGGATGACAACTCCCTTTTTCTCAGCCTTCGATGAATTTGATGGATGCCCCTTTTCATTGTCTTGAGCTAGGAAATCAAAAGGGAGATTATTAGAATCGATAATACGATATCAAAATCAATACAACGATATCAAAATTGATATCCAAATTTAATAAAAGCATCAATGATGAATTATCCATGGATGGTTAAAACCCTAGCTTGAGATTAAGCTTGACACATCCATGGAATTCAATGATTGTTTGAGGATTATTGCTTACCCGAACGATAGCAACGAGTCGATATCAATAAATCGAATAAAAGCTAAGCTAAAGCTTGCTCTCCAATGGAAGTGCTTTCTTGGAGGAAGGTGATGAAGATGACAAAGAGAGGTGTTTGCTTACTAAAGTCTCGGGTAAGTTCTTTCATTTGCTTATTCCTTGTTTTATATATCTTTAAGGCTATTTAGCTTTCCTTCATATGAAGGAAAGCTCTATGACTATCCCATGTTGGTGAGACTTTACTTAAGGAGGGGCTAATTGCAAGATTAGCCCCCCAACTCCCACTATAGTATAGTTTTGCCCTCCTACTTGCAATTTCCTTAATTTAGTCACGGATTAGGTTTCAATATTATTTGATAGGGTCCAATAACAACGATTTAACTCAATTAGAGTCCAATATCAATAATTAACTAGCCAATACTATATTTAGACTTTATCGATGTGAAATTTCCGATAACCGGAACACAATTTCGACTAGACTGGATTTATGGGTGTTACACTTAACATACAAATGAGTGACTTGATAACGATAATAGATGTATAGCTCACGATGAATTGTTATGATGTTAATGTGTACCGTGTGGGCACTTATGTGATAGAGTCACCTTGATTGACTCGATCCGAATGCCCGAGACGTGTTGCAATACCATGGTATGTTAACCGAATGAACACCTCGATGTTGTGTGACTCGGGCCTCATTTAGAATATGAGTATTTGTCCATATGCTATATGACCCGAGCCTCACTCCGAGTGTATGTCCTGATGCTGAGTGACATGGTCCTCACACTAGGTTTGTGGATTGATTGTTGTGATGTGATTTATGATGGCATGATATGTTTATTTGATCAAGCATGTTTTAGGAGACTAGCAGTAGCATTGTGTATTAATTTATAGCCATGTCATCTTTTCTAGCCACATCCTTATGTTTATGATTTGCATGAAGCATAGTAGATTAGAGCTATATCTACTGCGCTTTATGAGCTCAACGTCCATAATCGTTGTTTTCGTTCGCATGTGTTTAGGTTGATGTGTTGCATTGAAGGAGCCCCATTGGAGCAAGACTTCAACTCATCGTCGTGTTCAGGAGTACAATAGTTAGATTTGTCGGGCAATGTATTCATAGCACTTTGATTTTTTGTCTGTAACTCTTTTTTTGGATTTATTTGACCGTGTGGAATGATTTAATTATTTTATTTTAAACTAGAGCTCACTTTGTAAACAATTTACTATTTCCTATCGTTTTATTAGAAACATTGATGGATTCGTGAAAAACAATTGTGGATTGGGCTAAACCAGGTCAAAATTTTCATGTTGCGGTTCTGGCTTGAGGCCCAAATGTGACGTCGGGTTTAGGGTGTTACAAACCCAAAGGTGAAAAGAAAAGTAAATACTTCCACAGAGATTAGCATACCGTCAAAATTTAAAAGCCTTTCTGAATCTCATTGTCTCTATCCAAATGAGACACTTTACGCGTTCGGGGTGAAAAAGCAATGGTGAGGAAACCAAAACTATAAGGTAGATTGCTTCGCTACCGATGTTTGATTACATCACCAAACAACCATCAACTGAGTGGGGATCTATCTTTCTATGACCACCGACAAAATCATAATAATAAATTAGCGTCGTGAAGATATATGGATGAGCACCTAACAAGAGCTATTGTATGCTAAAATCATGTCAAAACGACATATGAAATAAACTACAAAAAACATTGAAACAGCGTGCCACAAAGAACGGGATTCTTATTAAAAAAACATGAAAAAACAAGAAAATAATGAACACCAATGGTCGACAACCAATATTGAGACTGGTTGATATATACATGATTAATTTTCTTTATTGATCTAGTACTTTTAGAGAAAAATTAATTTGTGAAAAATAAAATTATGACTTTTTTGTGGTAAATTAAAAATTTTGATATATCTTTTTCAAATTTAAGGTTCAAGGTTTGGTTTAGGGCTTATGTATTAGAGTTTAGAGTTTATGATTTAGATTTAGAGTTTAGTGTTTAGAGCTTGGGATTTTACACGAGATCTCGATAATAATATTTAAAGATGGATTCACACAAATTTCTCTATAGTTGTCCTTGAGTTACTGTTACGACATATTCAAGGGAAAATATTTTATGCACTGGTGGTGGGAAATTCATTTATCCCAAGCGCACATTTTTTAGGGTTTAGAGGCTAGGGTTTATAGTGTAGAGTTTTAGTGTTTTTTACAACATTGGAGTTTTAGTGTTTGTGGTTAGATTTTAAGGTTTGAGAATATACATTATAGTTTAAAGTTGAAAATTAAAGTTTTGAATTTAGGGATTAGGGGCCCTAAAAGGAATACGTGACAATTTTAAAAGCTCGCTTGTGAAAAAAAGCTTTCCGTCGGCAGAACATCAAATAATTACTCTACATTTAATGTATAATTCAATAAAAATAATAAACAATACATGAAAATAGAAAACCTGACCACATACCATTTAAAAAAACAAACAAATCAGACATAAATGACCATTCCTTCGAATGATATATTGATATTAATGTTATTGTTATCATGTAAATGAAAAAGCATTTTTACGTCTGTTTGTTATTTTCATGAACTCGAGTGTTTTTTAACAAAGGTCACTGGCATTGAAACGGGAAAAACACAATACAAACAGAGAACGATACAAGGGATCGGAGAAGAAGCCGGTCATCCAACTGGGAAAAGAAAGTGGCCAACAAAACCAACAAAACACAAATAAAACAATCACGATAGTCACGCCAAGACTGGAAACACAACGAAAACACAGGAACAAACATAGAAAGAGTAGAACAAAACAGAAACAATAAGAAAAACACAAGATCGAAGAACGGGGAAGCCAACATCCAAGAGCCAACATTGCATGTCCTTCCGGCAGTCACCGAAGCGTCTTGACAGTGAGCGTAATGTAGCAGGAACATCCAACTGCAGCAACGCGACAAATCTTGATATTGCGAAGGCTGAAGGGGCAAGGGACGACAGGGTGAGCCTTGGGACGACGACCGAACCACCAACGGGAATGTATCTACTCCGAGCACGACCAATCCTGCACAAAGACAAAACCCCAGAAAAAACACATACAAAAAGCTAGCCGACCAAGGGCTGGAAGCAAAAACGCCAGTGATGGAGGTGCGCTCAAGCCTCCGGTCGCAGCGATAAGAGCCACCCAAACAAGTTTCGGAGCAACTTTCATTTATTGGCGAATGGGGGAACTTCTCCAAGATCTGAATGGTGGAAAACTTCATCAGCACGAGAGAAGGAACATACTAAGAAACAGGTTCCATCTGATGGCGGAGGAAGAAGATCGACGAGAGAGAAACCAAAAGGTATTTGGCCGATTCATGAACTTCGGAGCACTTTTCGAAAAAAGGGGGGTCAGATTCAGACTCAGGTGGCTAAGACAAAGTGACTAGTGAAATTTGGGACTAAACGATGACCATTTATGACCGTTTGGGGTTTAAGATTGACAAAAACGTTCAATGTCTAAACTTTTGTGACAAAGAACGTTTAATGTCTAAACTTCAATGAGTAGATTGAACGTTTTAAAACTCTAGTAACTAAAATAGAATTAAGAGAAAAGTTCAGCAATGATTTATGTAATTTATCTTTAAAAAAGAGTCTCGTCTTTTTTATTTATGCGTATGACCATTAATGGGTTTTAAGAATGGTTTAAAGCTTTAAGAGCTTTGTAGAGCTCTCCATCCATTTTTCATGTTGACAATTTATAGTTAAACTCTTTTCAATTGTTAGTTATTTTTTGATTTGATTTCCATGTTTATTTAGCAAGTGAAAGCGGGTGGAGAGCCTTCAAATTCTAGAGACAAATAGAAAGTTTGAAGAGACTTAGTGTGAGATTTTAAATTCGAGATTTTTTAAGGTAAGTACTATATTTCTGGCTTTGGAATGTTTCTAGTAGATTATTAAAAAACATTGCTTGATTATATAGTATTAGTTGCGTGTTTAAGTGTGAATCATGCCTTAAATGATCAAATTTGTAATTTTGGTGTAAACATGTTAATCTTTGGATAGGTGATCAATTTTTCATTACTTTTAAACGTTATCCTAGTTTAGTAACAATTTTTCTTTTATTTTCATTTCAAATTTTATTAGTTATTCTTTATAAAATTAAGATTGTGACTTTGCTTTTGGTTGATTAAATTTTTATGCGTGATTAGTTTTTTTTTATTGACGTTATAATTTTGATAGAGTTATTTTGCATGAGATTCCTAACGTCTCGATAATAATATTTAGGGTAAAAGTACGCTAGGTAACACCAAACTAATAGGAGTGACCTGTTTTTACCCCCGACCTTTCAATTGGTCAAAATTTACCGCCAAACTTTATTTTTGACTCGTTTATACCACCACACCATTAACTCCTTTACGACGTGATGACTTGGATGCTAGACTAAAACGTCGTCGTTCTGGTGCCACTATTTTGATACAAAATTGTCCAAAACGACGTCGTTTTGCTGGAGGAAAATATGAAAAATTATACATTCAATGAGATTTGACCCTAGAACCCTTAGAATCAAAGACAACCTCCTAAACACTAAGCGAACTTAATATCTTTAATTTGTTTCCAGCACAAATAATATATATTCCAAACTGCAGGTGAGATTAATTCAATTTATTTTATTATATAAATAATATTACTCTATGTAAATAATACAAATATATTATAAATAATATTAATATACATATAATAATATATTAATATATTATAACTAATAAATAAAATATTTATATTATATAAAAAGTATATTAACAATAATATTAAATATATAAATAAATAATACATTATTATAAAAACTAAAAATTTAATTTTCAAAAAACCTCAAAATTTCCAAAAAAAAACCCCAAAATCCACCAAAATATTAAATTCTTTATTCTAATAGATAAATCCTAAAACCCTAAAATAACAGCACCACAATGACGTCGTTTTGGTCTATCATCCAAGTCATCACGCTGTTAAGGAGTTAACAGTGTGGTAGTATAAACGAGTCGAAAAATAAAATTTGGTGGTAAATCTAGACCAATTAAAAGGTTGGTGGTAAGACCGGGTCACCCCCAATAATTTGGTGGTACCTGACGTAGTTTACCCTAATATTTAAAGACTAATTAGCACAGATTTGCCATAGTTGTCCTTGAGCTTACTGTCATGACCCGAATTCTGTATATTTAATGCTTGATTTCATAAAATAAAACAATTAGGGTGAGTATTCAATCGAGTTGAGTAAAGAAAATTTAAGTTAGTTGAGTTGGTGAGTCATATTTTATAATTCAAATTTTATTTGAATTATTTTAATCGAGTCAAGTCAAGTCGAGTTGTTTGAGTTTTTGTTCAAATTTAATTGTAAATACTTGTAATGTTATAGTACTAATTGGTTTCAATGTAAACATGTCTCTATAACCATATATATTTCTTTTCATACATTATATACATATATCAATCAGAGTTAAAGAACTCAACTCGAACTTGAAAACTGATCCACTAATTATAAAAAAATTGATTTATTCAACTCTCATTCTATAACTTAAACTTTATTTGAAATTTTTTCCAATTAAATTGAACTTATGAAATTACAATTCGAACTAAATCGAGTCAAAAATTTTAATTTTTTAAATAGAATTTTGCTCGCCCCTAAAAACAATATAAAAAACACAAAGACCGACCATGTACCATTTTTAGAGATAAAAACAAACAAATCAGACATAAATGTCCATGTCCATTTCCCTTGGATGATATTTTCTTCGGTGAAAAGGGGAAAAAAAGAAGGACATTTCTGTCTGATATGTTTGTTCTTTTCATGAACCTGTTAGAGTTTGTTATAAGTAGTTATGTAATCTTGGTGAGTTGACAAGAATTGAGAGTTAGTTATTTAAGTTTCAAAACACTATATAAATGAGTGACCTGCTATGTAAATAAACACTTTTTGTATTTTTCAGTTTCGATTAAATAAAACAAAACTCTTGTTTCGTATTCTCTCATCAGACTCCCAAATTTCCCCAAATCACCAAAACTGTAAACCCTAGAATTTCTACATGGTATCAGTTGATTCCTCTTCGGCCGACGGTTCTTCCGCCGACGGTCTCTTCTTCCGCACCGATAACACATCCAGTGAATACTATATTCACCCTAATGAAAACCCTGCCCTTGTGCTTACCTCTGCTTTGCTCGACGGAGGAAATTACCACAGCTGGGCTCGGTCTATGCGTATGTCGCTCATCTCCAAAAATAAGTGGAGTTTTGTCGATGGCTCGATTCAAGAACCGGTTCAAGATTCAGGCAAATACAAGGCTTGGGTCAAGTGCAACAATTTAGTGTTGTCATGGTTGCAGCGTGCTTTGATTCCTGAGATAGCCCAAAGCGTGTTGTGGTTCGATACAGCCTACGATCTCTGGCGAGATCTTTTTGATAGATTCAATCAGGGTGATCTGGTGAGAGTCTCAGATTTGCTTCAAGAATTCTATTCTTTACAGCAAGGTAACAATTCTGTAACCTCTTATTACACCCAGCTTAAGGTCGTTTGGGATGAGATTTGTAACTTTAGGCCTCTTAAGACCTGTGATTGTGATTCTATTAAATACAGAAATCAGGATTTTTTACTTCGATTTCTTCGTGGGTTAAATGATTCTTTTTCGATTCCTAAATCTCAATGCCTTATGATGAAACCATTTCCGAAAATCAATGATGTTTTTGCCCTAGTTCTTCAGCATGAGCGTTCTTTAGGTTCTGTGCCTAATCTTGAGTCTAATGTTTTGTTAGCTGAAAGGCATTCTGGGAAAATGGCTGAGTCTAAATCTGATTCTAGGGTTCCTAATAAGAAGTTTGTTAGTGCCGGTCCTTCTAAAAGGCCTTTGTGTACCTTCTGTGGTTTGTACGGGCACACAATTGAAAAATGCTATCGGAAACATGGTTTCCCACCTGGGTATAAGTCTCGAAGTCAGTCTAGTAGGATTAATCAGATAGGAAATTCTATGGATGATGATTCTGTTAAGCATAATGTGGATGCTGGTTCTCCTATCATTTTTTCTAAGCAACAGTATGAGAATCTTATGAGCATGTTGCAAGATAGATCTCTGTCCACTTCAAATCCTTCAAATCCTCCTGCTCAGACTGCATCTCTTATTGATTCTAAGATCAATGCCCTTTCTTCTGCATTTGATATTTCTTCTGGTGAGGCAGGTATTAATCATATTTGTTGTTCTTCTGCTTCTATTAGTTCTTCCTGGATTCTAGATTCAGGAGCTACAGATCATATCTGTAGCAATCTTGAAATATTTGATTCTTTTGTTTCTGTTAGTAATAGATTTATAAAATTGCCTAATAACTCTTTTGTTAGGGTTACTCATATTGGCAAAGTCAAAATTAATAATCTTTTAACATTGAATAATGTGTTTTTCATTTCTGGATTTGCTTTTAACATCATATCTGTTTCTCAACTAACTAAATCTTCTTTGTTTTGTTCCTTTTCTTCTGATTTTTGTTCTATACAGGATACAACAACATGGAAGATGATTGGTATAGCTAGGAACATTAATGGATTGTATCAGCTTGATGCTATTGTTCCAAGTAACTCTGTCTTTAATTCTGTTTCTTTGTCTTCTGAAGTTTCCAATTTTGTTTGTATGTCTACTGTTGAGAGTTTTAATCTTTGGCATTCAAGATTAGGACATCCATCTGTAAAAAGGATGAAATTCTTTGATATAAATAAAAATGTTTCTTTTCCTACTAATTTCATTTGTGAAACCTGTCATCTTGCTAAACAGAAACGGTTGCCTTTTCCTGTTAGCATGTCTTCTTCTGATTCTGTTTTTGATTTGTTGCATGCTGATGTATGGGGACCCTTCCCTGTTCAAAGTCTTTATGGACATACTTATTTTCTGACCTTGGTAGATGACAAAAGTAGGTTTGTTTGGGTGTTTCCTTTAAAATTCAAATCTGAAGTCAAAAATGTGATCATTGAGTTTTTTAATTTTGTGGAAACACAGTTTTCAAAACGTGTAAAATGCTTAAGGTCTGACAATGCTAAAGAGTTTGATCTAAATGACTTTTTCAAAGAAAAAGGGGTTGTTCATCAACAATCTTGTGTCTATACTCCTCAACAGAACATCATTGTAGAAAGAAAACATCATCACCTTCTTTCAGTAGCTAGGTCCTTGAGAATTGAATCAGGATTACCTTTGTGTTTTTGGCTTGACTGTGTGATACATGCTGCTTACTTAATTAATATTACACCAACTCCAATTTTACAAAATAAGAGTCCTCATCATATTTTGTATAATTCTTCACCTAAGTTGGATAACTTGAAAATCTTTGGTTGCACTGCTTATGCTTCTGTTCTTCCTAAGCCAAAGACTAAAATGGATCCTAGGACTGTAAAATGCGTTTTCATTGGTTATCCTAGGAATGTTAAAGGTTTCAGATTATTTGATATAAATTCTAAGTCTGTTTTTATATCTAGAGATGTGTTTTTTAATGAATCTAATTTTCATTATAAGACCTCTGTTATTTCCTCTAACTCTCCTAGTTCAATTGTTTTTCCAACATATGCTAATTCTGAAGAACTTGAAGAGGAAATTACTGTTAAACAACATTTAAATGGTAACTCTGAAGCTAATTTGAAAGGTGTTTCTGAGTCTGTTTCTAAAGTTGATAAGATTCAGGACTTTGTTCCTTCTATATCTGCTTCTAAAGTTTCAGAACAGCTTCAACATCCTACTGTTGAGGTTTCCAGACCCAGAAGGAATACTTGTTTGCCATCTAAGTTCAGAGATTATCAGGTGAATGTTCCTGGATCTAGAACTTCTTCCCATACTATAAATAATGTGATGTCTTATGATGCTTTGTCTAATAGTTACAATAATTACATTAATAATGTTGATATCCTTGCTGAACCAAAAACCTTTGCTCAAGCTAGTAAACACAAGTGTTGGCAAACTGCTATGGATGAAGAAATTAAGGCATTAGAATTAAATAAAACCTGGGAATTAGTTCATCTTCCTCCTGGTAAATCTACTATAGGCTGTAAATGGGTTTTTAAAACAAAACTTAATTCTGATGGGTCCCTAGAACGTTACAAGGCTAGGCTTGTAGCAAAAGGGTACACACAACAGCCTGGGGTAGATTTTTTTGATACCTTTAGCCCTGTAGCTAGGATAACTACAATAAGGACTATTTTAGCTGTTGCTGCATCTAATAAGTGGGATTTACACCAGTTGGATATAAATAATGCTTTTTTGCATGGTTTTCTTGCTGAAGATGTATATATGAACTTGCCACCTGGCTATAAAACTGATAAACCAGGTTTAGTTTGTAAACTAACTAAGAGCTTGTATGGTCTTAAACAAGCTAGTCGCCAATGGAATGAAAGACTGGTTTCAGCTTTGCTTCAACAAGGATTTAAGCAAGCCTCTGCTGATATTTCTGTTTTTATTAAAGGAACTGGGTCTAGTTTTATTGCTCTTGCAGTGTATGTAGATGATATAATATTGACTAGCCCAAATAAAAATGAAATAACTACTGTTAAAACTTTTCTACATGAATGCTTTAAAATTAAAGATCTAGGACCTCTAAAATACTTTTTAGGTTTAGAGGTAGCAAGGTCTGATAAGGGTATATTCCTTTGTCAAAGGAAATACATTTTAGACTTATTAACTGAAACTGGTTTTTTACATTCCAAGCCTGTTTCTACACCCTTACTTGCTAAGACTAAACTTTCTAAAACTGATGGAACTCCTCTAGATGATATTACTTCATATAGAAGATTGATAGGCAAGTTGTTATATTTAACAAACACCAGACCTGACATATCTTTTGCTGTGCATCATCTTTCTCAATTTCTTTCATCACCTACTGATATTCATTTACAAGCTGCACATAGAATCTTAAGATATCTAAAAGGTTCACCTGGTCAAGGTATTTTCTTCTCTAGTGATAATCCTATCAAAATAAATGCCTTTTTATTCTGATTGGGCCTCTTGCCCAGATTCGAGACGTTCAGTCACTGGGTTTTGTATTTTTTTAGGCACAGCTCTTATTTCCTGGCGTTCAAAGAAGCAGCAGACAATCTCACGGTCTTCTAGTGAAGCAGAATACCGTGCACTTGCTTCGGTTTCTTGTGAAATACAATGGATTCAATACTTACTTTCTGATCTTCAAATTAATAATATTTCTCCTGCTAATCTATACTGTGATAATTTGTCTGCTATTCAAATTGCAGAAAATCCAGTGATGCATGAAAGAACAAAACATATTGAGATTGATTGTCATCTCATTAGAGAGAAGCTTCATCAAGGGCTGATAACACTCCTTCCAGTCTCCACACAGCATCAATTGGCAGACTGTTTTACAAAAGCATTACATCCTTCATCTTTTTCTCAAGCTATATCCAAGTTGGGCATACTTAATATATATGCTCCAACTTGAGGGGGGCTGTTAGAGTTTGTTATAAGTAGTTATGTAATCTTGGTGAGTTGGCAAGAATTGAGAGTTAGTTATTTAAGTTTCAAAACACTATATAAATGAGTGACCTGCTATGTAAATAAACACTTTTTGTATTTTTCAGTTTCGATTAAATAAAACAAAACTCTTGTTTCGTATTCTCTCATCAGACTCCCAAATTTCCCCAAATCACCAAAACTGTAAACCCTAGAATTTCTACAGAACCCGAGTGTTTCCGATTATACTAACGTGCAATGTATTAATAGATTTTATAGATTTGTTTATGAAGTTGAAATTCAGGAATTGATCAAGAAAATGTGTTCGAACTCATCGTAACAGGAAGACAGAGATGGCTAAGATTTCGGTTATAGATTTCTCGAAACAATACCTGCTACAGCCAGGCAATCTCGAATGGAATCCGGAAAGCACTGGAGGACTACGGTTGTTTCGAGGCTTCGTTCGACCGAGTCCTAGAGCTTCAGAGGGCAGTGTTTGGAGCCATGGAAGACCTCTTCGACTTGCCTTTGCAAACAAAAAAGCTGCGTGTTTCTGAGAATCGCTTCTGTAAAGATCGTGAATAATACAAATACATGTATCTCATAATTGTTGGATTAAAATCTTCAATTGTGGGCACATATGTAAAATGTATGATGCTATTATAAAGTGTGACACAAAATCAAGTGACCAATTATGTTAGGCGTGTCATAGGTATTAAAGTGTCATGAAAATAAAAGTGTATATACCATAAGATATATTTATAATTCAATGACGGACAGAGTTATAAATATTTAATAGTTTGATTTAATAATCAACTATATAAAGAGGTAGTGGTCCCCAAGAAATAGGTTAACTTGTTTTTTCTTAATTCGGGTACGCTTCCGCATTCAGTTTATTATTCTTGATGATTTGACATGATAGATCCTGAGTTTTAAGTTTCATATTAATTTATGATTTGGTTCTAACAAGTGGCATCAGAGACTCGTCATGTTGGATTATTAAGAATCAATTATTTTTCTATTTTTTGGATTGATTTAGCCTTAATTATTTCTAAAGATTTAATATCATGATACAATGCTTCAGTTATAAATTTGTGTAAAATTGATGGTATGCAACTATGCATATGAGCTTTCGGTGTAATCGTCAAGTTTCAATTATAATAATTTAGGGTTTTATTGATTAAAAAAAATTAATTTCTTTTATCGCCGCATTAATCAATTGGAATAGGTAGAAATTAAAGGCAATTATGTTTCTATGCTTTTTCTTTAGTTTAGGTTATTGGCCATTGAACTTGTTAAATGTCGGTGTCATGGGTCTGATTTGAAATTAGCCGTTGAGGAATTGTTTTAAGTGTTAGTTATTCACTGTTTAATTTCTGTTTTAGTTTTGACAGCTGTTTTAATGAAACGCAGCGTTGAAGGCCTTGTGAATAGATAAAACGATGTCGTCCTGTGTAGAAGAGATAAAAGCAAGAAATGAGCTGTATTTGGGGTTATCGAATATCAATTGAAATTTTTTGTCTCTTTCCAAATTTCTGTTTTCTCTTCTCCTTGTTCTTATCTGCTTCTTTCCCCAAATCTCGATAATCCGATTTGCACCGTTACAAGGGTATCAGAGCTACCGTTCCTCGGAAATGGTGGGCACACGGAGTCAATCGACAACAACCGGAAGTGAAGTACCTCCACAATCGGTGGGGGCGACAACACAGGAAATGATTTTGGACTGGAAACAAGAAACAACTCGAATCGAAGCTCATGTTCAACGGATGGAGTCGTCAATGAATGATCGCTTCCGGGAGATGCAGACGGCGATGAGGGCTAACCTGCACAAGCTTTTGGAAATAGGCCTTGGGAAGAAGATTGACACAAGTGCGATAGTTGGGCAAATTTCTGGGATTTTGGGAACATCTCCTGATAATCCGCAAGCTGGGACAACTCCATCTCTGGGGAGAGGTGCTACGACAGTGTTGGAGCCGGGTGGTGGTGCGATTGAGCCGGAAGTGAGGGAGCTGGTTCGGGAAGTTCAAGAGCGAGAACCGATTCAACAAGTGAACTTTGCGTACAAGCTTCTATGCCCCAGATTTGATGGATCAGATTTTCGTGAATGGATGTGTAAGCTAGAGCAATACTTCGAAGCGGAAGGGGTACCAGATTTTGCTAAAGTGCGAGTGGTGATGTTACATCTCGAAGGAAAAGCTCTACAATGGCACCATTTCCTTTCAAAGTCACATCCGGATCTGAACTCCATGGCTTGGACAGATTATGTGCAACTATTGCGAGAGAGGTTTGCACTGGGTGGGTTTGACGATCCGTTTTCCGACTTGATTGAACTCGGACAGACAGACACCATTGACAAGTACTATGAAGACTTCATACACTTACTGAACTAGATAAGTAAGCTCCCTGATGCTTATACTCTTAGTGTATTCAAACACCATATGCGTTTAGAGATTGGGCAAATAGTTAAATTGCTGCAACCGAAATCATTATTAGATGCTTTCCATTTAGCAAAACATGTGGAATCAATGTATTTTCCAAATCAGAAGAAGGGTCCTAGACCTTTACAAAGACCTTTCTCAACCCCACCCTCAGTCCTGAGTTTTCCTTCTAGAGCCAGTGGGAGTGCGTTCAGGGGCCCTGCACCTACGGGTAGTGCAACCATAGCTTCGTCCTCTAGATTTTCTACTCCTAGGAGCACCACCCCAGTGCACTTGAAACCTAATGTGGGAAATCAAAGAGGCTCGGGGAAGACACTGTCGATAACAGAAGTGGAAGAAAGGAGGAAGAAAGGCTTGTGTTTTTGGTGTGCTGCCAAGTACACACCTGGACACAAGTGTGCAAAAACCCAGGTGTACCAGATTATAGTGGATGGAGTGGAGGACGATGGAGAGGCTGAGATCTTTTTAGATTGTGAAGAAGTGGTAGACCAGGGCGTGCAGGATAATTCACCTACTGAGGAGCCTGTTTTATCCCTACATACTATGTGGGGGACAAAAAAGTGGGACGCCATGAGAATACAAATTCAGATTGGGAAGGTGAAGTGTGTGGCTCTGATCGACACATGGAGTACTCATAATTTTCTAAGCTTGGCCATAGTTAAACAGCTGAATTTGAGAATGAGCAGGCAAAAGCAGTTGAAAGTTACAGTGGCTGATGGTAATTGGATGAATACATTAGGAGAATGTGCAAATGTGGAATGGAAGAGCCAGGAAGTTACTTTTACTTCTGATTTCCTGATTTTACCAATTAAGAACTGTGAAGTGGTGTTGAGAATTCAATGGCTTTCACAGTTAGGGAACATTCAGTGGGATTTCTCTAAACTCACTATGCAGTTTAGGTACAGAGGAAGGAAAGTCAAATTCCAAGGTTGTTTGTCCTAAACCTTACAAGTAGTAGGTTCCAAGGAGTGTGACAAATTGTTGAGGGGAACCAAGGGACCTTATATTGCCAGTGTATGGTTTTTGGATGCTCAGTTGGAGTTAAAGACTGAAAGAAATATGTTGAAGTCAGAGATCGAAAACCTATTGTATGAATTTCAATTGGTTTTCGAGGAGCCAGTAGGACTTCCTCCAGAAAGGGGACATGACCACAAGATTGACTTGAAGGATGACAAGGCTGTGGTGAAGGTGAAACCCTACAGACATCCAACTCACCAAAAAGATGAGATTGAGAGGCTAGTGGGAGAGATGTTACAGTCAGGAATCATCAGGGATAGCAACAGTGCTTTTTCCTCCCCAATTGTAATGGTGAAGAAGAAGGATGGGTCTTGGAGGATGGGTGTGGACTATCGAAAGTTAAATCAACTCACCATCAAGGACAGTTTCCCTATGACTGTAATTGAAGAATTATTAGATGAACTTGGGGCAACAAAATTTTTCTCCAAATTGGATTTGAGATATGGATATCACCGGATTAGAATGAGGGAGTCAGACATTCACAAGACAGCTTTTAGAACCCATGAGGGTCACTATGAATTTTTAGTGATGCCCTTTGGGTTGACAAATGCCCCAACAACCTTCCAAGGTCTCATGAACAAGATCTTCAAGAAGCATTTGCAGAAGTTTGTGCTAGTATTTTTCGATGACATACTAGTGTATTCAGTGGACTGAGCATCACACTTAGAGCATTTGAGGACAATTCTTGAAATCCTGAAATCTCACCAACTATATGCCAAGAGATCCAAATGCTATTTTGGGTCTAGAGAGGTAGATTACCTAGGCTATGTGATATATGGTGGATGTATCTCTATGGATGAGTCCAAGGTCAAGAGTATTTACACTTGGCCAGTCCCTACAACTGTGAAGTAACTCAGAGGATTCCTTCGTCTCTCAGGATATTACAGAAGGTTTGTTAGAGGATATGGGTGCCTGGCAAGACCATTGGCTGATTTGCTGAAGAAGGGAGCTTGGAAATGGGGATTCGAAGAAGAGGAAGCCTTCAATAAGCTCAAGGAAGTTGTCTGTTCTGCACCAGTACTTGCCCTGCCTGATTTTAACTCTGAATTTATAGTTGAGGCTGATGCATCTGATTCAGGGGTAGGGACTGTGTTGGTACAAAAAGGGAGACCATTGGCATTTTTTAGCAAGGGCTTAGGAGTGAGACACAAAGGCTTATCAGTGTATGAGAAAGAGATGTTAGCTGTGTTGATGTCAGTGAAGAGGTGGTCAACATACTTAATTGGAAGACATTTTATAATCAAAACTGGCCATCACAATTTGAAATTCCTGGTTGAGAATCAAGCTTTTACTCCCTTCCAACAGAAGTGGGTAGTAAAGATGATGGGATTTGAC
Organism: Hibiscus trionum; assembly: GCA_030270665.1. Classification (NCBI taxonomy): domain Eukaryota; kingdom Viridiplantae; phylum Streptophyta; class Magnoliopsida; order Malvales; family Malvaceae; genus Hibiscus; species Hibiscus trionum. Next base: position 4,257,016 of record BSYR01000046.1, read on the forward strand.
TATGAAATCCAATATAGGAAGGGCATCCACAACACTGTAGTTGATGCATTGTCTAGAAGACCTGAGGTAGGTAGTTGTTGCACAATAGGGGTAAGTCATATTGATTCTGAATTGTTGGGGAAGATAGCTGAGACTTGGCAAAAAGATGACAAGCTGAAAAAAATAATTGAGGCTAAAGAAGGAGGATCTGACAAACATTCTAAATACAAGTGGGATGGCAGGACTTTGAAGAGGAAGGGGAAGCTAGTAGTGGGGGATGACTCTGAATTGAAGGAGTTAATGGATTTTTTTCATGGTAGTGTTGTAGGAGGACATTCAGGGGCAAATGCAACCATTCAAAGGTTGTCTACTGTTTTGTATTGGAAGAGCCTCAAGAGAGATGTTAAAAACCTGGTTAGGGAGTGTATGGTTTGCCAAAGAAACAAAGGAGATAAACATCACCCAAGGGGTTTACTGCAACCTTTGCCTATACCAGAAACAGTTTGGTCTTCTATTGGGATGGACTTTGTGGAAGGTTTGCCCAAGTATTGAAAAATGGATTGTATATTGGTAGTGGTGGATAGATTGACTAAATATAGTCGTTTGATTGGGTTAACTCATCCATTTACAGCAAAGGATGTAGAACATATTTTCTTGAAGAATGTGTTCAAGCTTCATGGGTTACCTATCAACATCATTTGTGACAGGGACAAGGTCTTCACGAGTTTATTTTGGAGGGAGTTGTTTGGGAAGTTAGGAGTGGTTGTGAATGCCTCAACAACATACCATTCGGAAACTAATGGGCAAACTGAAAGAGTCAACCAATGCCTTGAGACTTATCTTAAGTGTATGACAGGTGAGAGACCTAAAGACTGGTCTAGATGGTTGCATTTGGCAGAGTGGTGGTACAATACCACTTTTCACTCAGCCATTCAAACCACACCATATCAAGTCCTTTATGGACAACCACCTCCCATACATCTACCCTATATTGCTAGTGAATCAATGGTTGCAGCTGTTGACAGAAGCTTACAAGCAAGGGAAGCTGCCATTAAGATGTTAAAATTTCATCTTTAGAGAGCCATGAAAGAATGAAGAGTCAGGCTGATAAGAAGAGGAAGGAATGTGAGTTTCAAGTAGGTGACTGGGTATTTTTGAAGCTTCAACCTTACAGGCAACAAACAGTCTGTGCGAGAACTGGTCAAAAGTTGGCTTCTAGATGGTTTGGGCCCTTTCTCATAACTGAAAGAGTAGGAGCTGTAGCTTACAGGCTGAAGTTACCTAAAGATTCGAGAGTGCATCCAGAGTTTCATGTATCTCAGCTGAAGAAGAGAGTGGGTTCTGACAAAATACAAGATGAGTGGCCTATTATAGATGCTGATGGGAGTATCAGTAAGGAACCAGTTCGAATAATAGATCGTCGAATTGGGAAGAGGGGTAATCGGGAAGTGACAGAGGTGTTAGTTGAGTGGAGCAATTCATTTCCAGAGGATGCCACCTGGGAAGTTCTGCATTTGCTGAAGCAACAATTTCCAAGTTTTAATCCTTGAGGACAAGGATTTCCTGAAGGAGGGAGTATTGTCACGGGTTTGATTTGAAATTAGCCGTTGAGGAATTGTTTTAAATGTTAGTTATTAACTGTTTAATTTCTGTTTTAGTTTTGACATCTGTTTTAATGAAACGCAGCGTTGAAGGCCTTGTGAATAGATAAAACGATGTCGTCCTGTGTAGAAGAGTTAAAAGCAAAAAATGAGCTGTATTTGGGGTTATCGAATATCAATTGAAATTTCTTGTCTCTTTCCTAATTTCCGTTTTCTCTCCTCCTTGTTCTTATCTGCTTCTTTCCCCAAATCTCGATAATCCGATTTGCACCGTTACAGTCGGAGGATTAAGTTTCTTTTATGGATTAAGTTTTTAGGGTTTTAAGTATTAAGATAAGAAAGGGTACTTTAATTTGCTCTAAACTTTTGTTGAATCGTCAAGTTTTGTTTTAGGGTTTTATTTATGTTATTGAGGCATTTAAATCTTTTAGCAATAATATTATATTATGGTTTCAAATAGCCTTAAAACTATATCGATTACAAAGTTGGTTTAATTCTTTCATTGTAATTGGAAAAGAAAAAAAATTACAGTATGCTACCTTTAAAGTAGGTTAGTATCATATGTTACAATGGTTCAATTATGTTGCTCTTATTGTAAGCAATTATTTGGGTTTGAATCATTTTGTTTACATTTGTTTTTGATGACACGCTATTATTGTTATAAATTATAGAACATATGTTTGGCAATGATATATATTCAATTCAGTTTGATAAAAAAAAATTCAATTTTGATCATTATGTTATTATGCATATTTTAAGAATTTATGTGATTATTATATGAATTACTCATTTGTATAATACTTTTGATTTTGGCTTTTAGTTAAAGATTGAATGTTTTGAATTCGACTTCGTTTTTGGAAAATGCATGCTTAAGGTTTAAGACATTTTTGTTAAGAAACAGTCAAAGATTTAAGTTTTTTGATTTCTGATAGCCCCATTCAGACAACCTTATTTTGGATTATTTCAAAAACTTAAGTGTTATCAGAAATTTAAGTTTTGACTGTTACGCAATTTTAAATTTAGATACCAGTATATTTATAGTATATATTTTAAGATAATTTAATTGAAACATTAAGTCACCAAAGTGACCTATATTGTGGAAATTATTTTATTTTAAAATATAGAAGGTTTTGTGCATGTAAGTCGGATTATGTTAGTATTAATCGGCCCAAAGGAAGGTTAATAATTAACATTATTACATGTGCAACTGTGTTAATAAACATGTGATGATTATTCAGTTTTATATGTGAGCAATAAATCGGCCCAAAGGAAGATTTCTGTTTGACACGTTCTTATTATCAATGTTTGATTACTGTACCAAGATATCACTTGCAAGTTAATATTTTGTCCAAAGATGAAATATTAATGGAGTGTCCGATATCTTGATATGATGTTTACCTTTATTCAAATTTATTATTATTTTTTTATTGGCAAAGCGATGTATATTATTAAAGGAAAAATATACAACGCGAGTCACACATGCACCTCATCAAAAACCTCCCTAAGCCTAACGGAGGAAAAGAGTACGACATGTTGAATAAAAAGAGAAACTCACCAAAAGAACAACACCCCTTACAAAACCATCAAACCGAGGCCTGAAACAAAGAGACTCGAGAAACCCTTCCTTCGCTAGTGCATCAGCTAGCCCATTCGCCTCCCGGTAAATATGCGAAAAGCAAACGGATCCCAACGTAAAGCAAGCATGGTCGATCAAACGAAAAATTTCCCACAAACGCCAAGGGCGACGTTCCACCTACAGCACCCAACCAATAGCAACTTTGGAATCTGACTCAATAATAAGTGGACGAGCAGCCCATTTAGACTTAACATATAAATCCAATGCAAAAGCTATCGCCCGTATCTCCGCAACATTAGAGTCAAGAGAACCAAGAGGGCCCGAGAAAAGCGCAAGGATGCGACCCTGTGCATCTCGCAACACCCCCCCAAACCCGCAGGCCCCGGCTTCCCACGAGCGGAACCATCTACCGAAAACTTTAACGTGTCCCCGAGATAAAATTAAGACAAACATTTTGAAACAATTAAATTCATATTTTGGCTTCGGATGTCTAATATTTTAATAGATTAATTGAAACATAATGTCACCAAAGTGACCGTGTTTGTCTAGATTAGTTTATTTAAAATATCAAGATGATTATGGGTTTTTGTAATTCATACATTTATTAATTGCCCCAAAGGAAAGTTAATGTATGGCAGAATTACAACGACAACTGTGGCGATAAATGTGTGACAATTATAAGGTATTTTATGTGAGCAATACGTTAGTCCGAATATTAGCCTATTATTTGATACAGTTTATTGTCAATGTGTGATTGCTACAACAAGAGTACCGCTTACAGTTAATATTATTGTCCAAAGACTTGATATTAATGTTGTGCTTGGTATCTTGAGGGGAACTAGCCATTATTTGAATTTATTTGTTTACTTATGAATATTATGTGAGGTTGTTTTATTTTATTTTTGTTCTATATTTAGGTAATTTATCTTTGCTATCACAATATCTGTTAAATACATTCTACACTCATGTTCATTGAAACTAATTTCAATGAATAGAAAGGACACTTACATATAGTATTTGGTTGTATGAACATAGACATTGCACTAAGGGAAGAATAACTTGCACCTCTCACCATGTAAAGCACCCATAAAAGCTATTTTGAGAGGTGAGATCGTTTGAATCGCATGAGTCTAATGATCATAAAGTACAACATTCTAGATGTTTTCTGGAGCACAAGTCTAAAAAATACTCATACTAAGGGTTTCCTTGACGAAATTAAGAAATGTTTACCCAAAACATTAAGGTTAAGATGACATCACTTATGTCTTCTTTGAGGTCTGTGAAGTATAAGGGTCAAGGAAATGTGAGGGAGTACATTATGAAAATGTTTAATAGTGCTTCAAAATTTAAGGCACATAAGATCAAACTTTCTAACAATTGTTTGTTCTTATGGTTTTCATATCGCTTCCAATACAGTTTAACCAATTCAAGCTACAATTGTCAAAGGGAGAAATAGACTCTATTTGAGTTCATTTCTCATCGTGTTCAAGAGGAAGAAAGATTGAAGCATTATAAGTGTAAAAATAATCATTTGGTTAGTGCTCATTTAGTTAGTGTCTTTAAGAATAAGAGCAATAAAGAAAGTATTAGAATAAAGTTGCTAAGGGTCCTAGTTAAAAGAAACAATAATAAGTTACAAAGGGTTGATTTCTTTTGTAACAAGTTAGGACACATGTAAAGTAATTAAAGTTTAAAAGTGAGCAACTACTTCAATAATTTTTAGTGATCCATGGGCTATAAGTTTTATGATCACACAGTTAAAATTATTTTAAAAAGTGATTTATAACTTTTTTAGGATGTTGAGTTTGGAGGGAGAAATAAGGTTAGATACATTGCTATTGAGGAGGAATTGAATTATAATTTAATTCATACTATCACTTTTGACAATGTTTAAGTTTTCACACCTATCATTAATCAAGAAGTGAATCAAGTACCTCAGCAAAACAATGTTGAACAACTCTCATTCAAGATAAGATAATTATTTCAGAAGAACAAACTCAACAACCTTAAAAAAACAAGTGTCATTAAAGAGGTCCACGAGAGGAAAATGAAATACTATTCCGGATTAGTATATTGTATTTCCTCAAGAAAATAAGGGTAACAATGGAATGATAGAAAGTGACTCAATTATTTTTTTATCAGGCCATAAAAGCTCTAACTCTCAAAAGTGGATTGATGTCATTCAAGAAGAGTATAATTTTATGTAAGAAAATAAAGCTTAGAACTTGTCTTATTACCTTAAAGGTGCAAACCAATTGGTTGTAAATGGATATTTAAAACCAATAGGGATGTAAATGGTAATGTGGATAATTATAAAGCACGTCTTGTATCTAAGGATATACTCTGAAGAAGACATTGATTTTGTAGAGACTTTCTCTCAAGTTTCATTGAAAGACTCTTTCAAGATATTCATGACACTTGTTGCTTATTTTAATCTTGAGCTACATAATATGGAAGTTAAGCTTTTGTTTTTCAATGGCGACATTAAAAAAACGAATTATATGGTACAATCATAGATTTGTGTCTAATGATACAATATCAATGATATGTAAATTAAAGAAATTTATCTATGAACTTAAGTCGGACTCTCATTAATGAACTTATAAATTTCATATTGATTATCGCATTCAGTTTTGAGATGAATTTGGTTGACAATTATATATACTACAAGTAAAACCAAGTGATACTCATATTGCTAAAGAAGACAAATTTAGTCTTACTCAATGCTGTAAAAGTAACCTTGAAATTTAGAAAATCCAAAAGATTCTCTATACATAAGCTATTGAGAATTTAATTTATGCTTAAGTATGTATGTGTTCAGAAATTGTGTACATTGTTGGAATGTTAGAGAGATATTTAAGAAAATCTAGTATGGACTATTGGATAACAGCCAATAGAGTTATGAGATGTCTTCAGAGAACAAAAATTACATGCTCACATGTCAAAGTTCTAGTAAGTTAGAGATCATTAGGTTTACAGACTTCGATTCTAATAGAATATTGATGCAAACAAATTTTGTCACATGAGCTGCTAATTTTAGATTGAATAAAAAGACCATTTTAGTTATTTTGTGACAATAAATATGCATTCATTTATTCTATACACAATAGGAACACTTCAAACTTGAAGCACATAAATATTACGTTCCTAGTTGTTAAAGAAAATTCAGAGTGGTTGTGTGTCTATAGAGCATGTTGGTACAAACTCCATAATTGCGCGCATATTAAGAAATTGTCACCCTAGGTCTTTCATGAGCGGACTACTCATGTGTGTGCAATGTTATTTAAGGATATTCGACTTTAGTGGGATTTTGTAATTTTGAAAAAAAAATGCTCATTCGGTTTAGACACAATTTAAGTTACTTCAGTTTACAATTGTTTAAGATTATTTTCTGTAGAAATAATTTTTTTGGTTTATGCACACTCTGAATTCAGTAAAGTTGATCTCACTAAGGTTTAGGAGGACCAGTTGGAAATAGACATCTATGGTTCACATTTCATGTAATTTTCCATGCTACACATCCATGATTGACCTATGTTATTTGATTATGTTTGTATACGTAACCATTGATGGGTCCAGTCATGATTGATATGGCGAAGACCGCCTTGACCCTATATGGATATAATTGATGAACAAGATTGTTATAGAATACCTATTATATAATAGCAAAATTTTGAGCTCATAAGGTTATACTGTAACGCCCCGAGTTTAGGGCCGAGAGTTATCGGGTTATTAAACCGAGTCGAGTTAATTAAATTTGGAGAAAAACTATTTTCTAACACACTTAAAGTGTTTTAAAAAGGTTGAAGGGGTAAAAAGGGAATTTTCACTAAAAGAAAAAGGAAAAGAGGGATTTTTTGAAAGTCATCTTCTCCTCAAAGTAGTTTTCACGTTCTAAAACCTCCCAAAACCCCTTTCCACCGTTCCATCATCTTCCTCAATGATTTCAAGAGATTTTATCAAGGTAATAGCGTTTTTGACTTCTCTTCATCCTCAACATTTTCATGGTCTTAGATTTCCATAAAACCAATTTTTGAGTTGTTTCAAGTGTTCAAGTTTTAAAGTAAAGATGGAAACTTTTTTGGTTTTTCGTTGAGTTCTTAATTTGTAAAGTTCAAATATGTTATAAACTTGCTTTAAAGCTTAACATATGTTAAAATGGTGAAGTTTTAATGAAATCCCGAAATGGGTATTAGTGGGTGAGTTTAGAAGTGAAAATCTTGAGTTTTGAGGTAGTTATGTGAAGGGAAAGTTAGGATGATGGCATGGTTACACTTGGGGACTGATTTGAACAAATTTATTGATGATTTGGACGATGAAATTGATGGGTAACTGTTGGGTTGTGTCCGGGTCCGAAAATGAAGAGTTTGGGTTAGTTCTTGATTGGGAAATGTAATGAAATTTGTCTTGAGTTGTAATCTGATTTGTGGCAGTGATTTTGTGAATGTTTTGATGCGTAATGCACTGTTTTTGGTTGATTAGAAGCAAGAGAAAGCGTTGGAGAAGCTTCAGACTCAATTCCAGGGAACTTGGAGGCTTGATCGACATTTTCGGCTTGAGTTTCATTGGTGAGTGGATCGATTTTAAAGGCCTTAACATTGTTAAGGGAATGTTTTGGGGGTTTGGATTGAGCTTGAAAGGCCAATCCAAGCTCAAGAGTAAGTTTTAAAGGTTTATGCAATTAAATTGTGTTTTACGATTTCTTGAATGCGAGATGAACATGCTATTTTGATATGCGTCGAATTGCATTTGTTATGCATGTTGAGATGTGAGGCTTGTGTTATATTTGCATTGTAAGTACATGCCTTGCATGGAAGTTGGACTTGGTAAGTGGTCCAAGCATCGGTAATGCTTGTGATTGTGTGAGTATATTGACATGTGTTGGTTGTTATCGGATATAATTGATCGATCAATAGGATTAGAGTGCACTTGAGGTAAAATTCGCGCGTGGCCTTAGTGATGTTAGATTCCACAAAGGAGGAGTACGGCGATGTGTGATTCCACCAGAAATTATGTTTTACTAGACGAGTGAGTACGGTGATGTGAGATTCCACCGGAAGTGTCTAGTGGGTTTGAGAAAGTTATTCGCATATCCGAGTAAAACGTTGAATGTCAATATACCCTTGAATGCTTTAATTCTCATGTTAAGCATGTTGATGACTCTATCTATTTATGCTTATGTTTATGCATTGTTGTTTACTTTACTTGTGTTATGAGAATGAGCATATGGTAAGCCTATGGCTTGTGGTTGCATTCGGTAAATGCACGTGAAGGTAAAAGCATGACATTGTGTGTTCAAGCACTGTGGAAATGATTTGGAAATGGTTTTGGTTTCAAGTAACTTCCGTTTTAAAACTGCATTGTTGTAGCTACTTTTTTAGCACTGCTCACTAAGCTTAAACGCTTACGCTCTCTTTTCTAACAATGCAGACTGTAACACCCCAATTTTGGGCTTAGAAGTTTAGGGTCTGAACCGGACCGGTTTGATTTTCGGTTCGAATATAAAAGGAGGTTTTAGGGAAAGTCTAGTTCGGTATGCTTTAAAAATATAGAAAACATATCTAAAAATCCTCTTTTAATATATATAAGAGAGTGGTGAAATCAATTTGACAAAATAAGGTTTGGAAATATTACATTTTGGATTAGTGACTAAAATGCAATTTTTGAAAAGTTCAGTGGTGACTGTTTTGTAAGGATTGAAACTTTGAATCTTTAAGGAGCTAATTTACGCAAAAATGATTTCTCCAGATTTTTCTTTAATTTGAGTGAATTAATTAATATTTTAATTAATTAGAAGTGATGATAAACTACCTTTTGTTAAAATCATAACTACCTTTTCCTAAAACTTTCTCATTCCTTTTTCTCTCCAAATTCCATCATCCAAACACTTTTCTCCAGCAAATTTTCCATTGATTTTCACTTCAATTGATGAGATTTCTATCATCAATTAATTCCTAATCAATCTTGCATCAAATCCTCTTGATTTCCTCATTGAATTTTCAAGGAAATTGGCTCAAATCAAGGAGAAATCACCATTTAGAGGTAAGATTGTTCTTCTCCTCTAAATACTCAGTTCTTTACTGAAATTCCCAAGTTATCAATCCTTAATTTAAGTTTTATAAATGGTTTTAATGATAGGAACTTGATTTTGGCTTAAAACTCAAGATTTGGAAGAAATCTTGAAGAATTTCGTTGTAATTGTTTTGGCTCTGTTTTGAGATGATTCTTAAATGTATTTTAGATGTCTAATGATGTGTAAATAAGGTTTTATCAATGCAATCCCGAATAGGTTGTATTTCCTAACTTTATGCTTATGAAAATGGTGGTTTTTGAGGTGATCTTGGTGTTCTGTTATAGCTGGAGGTATAAGGACGAGTTTAGTTTTATTTTGGGTGTTGATTGATGTTTAGAAATGGTTAGAAGTGATGGATCTTGGCTGGGATAAGTTTTGGAAGAGTTTGAAGGTGATTTCGGTTGTGTTTGGTAGCCGAAATGTTGGCTTTAGGTAGAGCAGCAAGTTTAAGTGTGTTGGCTGAAGATTTCAATGCATGATGATGCATTAATCATCCGCTTTGATGTGTTTAAAACAGGGGAGGCATCTTTGGACACTTGTGGAGTTGATCCAGAGGCTTGATCGGCATTTCGGCAAGCTTGCGAAACGGAATTGGTGAGTGGAGTTGGGTTTCCAGCTTTGAAACCATTATTTGAAGGTTTTGGGAGCTTAGTTTAAGTCTAAACAACTTAACTAAGCTCAAGAGTAAGTTTTCGGGAAAACTCTCTTGGATGAGCCATGAAGTGGTTTGATGCAATGGTTATAATTTGCATGTTTAAATTCTGTTTTGAAAGCATGTTTTAGCATGGTAAATGCTGGTTTTAAAAGCCATATGCTGAAGGATGCTCAAAGGTAAGAGATCCTTGGTTTGACATATTGTAAATGTGGTTGTGATGCATAATGATGCATGATGTTAAATGTCTATGATTAATTCTTTAAAACAGTGAATTGTTGATGATGAATGATTTATATTGGCAAGTAATGTAATGTTTTTAAAGTACTTGAATCAGATATAGTTAGCCGGCTATAGGATTGGGTGCACCGTGAATAAAGTCGCCTTGGATGTTGAGGGGTTGAGATTGTACCGTAAACTCCATCCAAGTACACTAACGAGTAAGGTAAGATCACAATGGTGGTTAAAAGTCTGTGTGTGGATCTTGTGTTGTGTGTCCCGTGTTCTTGTTAGTGGAATTATACAACTGCCGATGAGTGATGTTGAGGGGTTGTGATTGTACCGTTAAACTCCATCACGGGTGTTGAGGGGTTGTGATTGTACCGGTAAACTCCACCTTGTGTTGTTCGGTAGTGTGTATGAAGCGTATGGGACAACGCTTGTAATCCGCGTATCCGATTGTGTTTTGAGTTGTAAATGTTTGAGTTATCACTTGAAAGCCAATATGATGTGTTGATTATATTGAAGCATGATACGCTTGTTATGTATGCAAGGTTGCATGAAAAGTGATGAGTATGTGTTTAAAGGCTTTGTTGAAAGTGTTTTATAAAATGCATTATTGTGTTGTTTCTTTAGAGTATGCCTCACTAAGCAATTGTGCTTACGCTCTCTCTTGAACCAACAATGCAGATAATTGAAGTTCTAAAGGGCAACAAGGAGGCAAGAGTGTCCAAGGGAACTAAGCTCATGTATGGTGATGTTTTCATACACTATTAGTTTTGGTAATTTGGCAATGGGAACCTAAGATGTGTTTTGGGAGATGTTTTGGACTCCCTAGTTTTGTGGCATGATGCTCTTGAAGTTTTGGATTTGTAATTTCTCTTTTGATGCTTGTTTTGGAGTTTAGTTGGTTGTTTGGTTTTGGATATTAGGATGCATGCCTATAGACATGTGAAGTTTAATGTTTGATGCCATGAATGTGTTTAGAGGTTGCAAACATACACCTTATATGTATGATGACTTGTTGGTATGATTAGAGGGTCAATAAAAAGTGTTTGATTGGGTTTATGCATGAAAAACCAGCAAAATCTGCAGCTTCTGGGCAAACCGTATCGATATACTCGTTGGCGTTTCGAAACAGGGGCCTGTAATGGCCTTAGTGTTTCGAAACGGCTGGTGACTGTTTCGAAACAGTTTGGCCACTGGAAGGCCCTGTTTCGGAACAAGTCTCGAAACGAACCCGTGATTCGGAACGGTCAACACCGTTTCGAAACAGGTGACTGTTGGGCACTAATTTGAATGATGTTCAAGTTTGCAAACTTTACGTTTTAGTTCCGAAAGTTGTAATTGCAATTATATGAGTTTGAGATGTCCGATTAATTTGAAATTTGACAGGGAAGCATGTAATAGGACTAATTAAATATTGGTAACCTTAAAAATCAGTTAAGACCTCCTAATTTCTAGAATTTACAAATTGGTCCCTAACTTTTGTATATTGTACAATTGAGTCCCTCATGTTTTTCGGTCGATGTGCTTTCACCTGTATGTTTCATGCGTGCTCACATAGGGTTAATGTGTATCTAGATAAGACTAAAAAGAAAAAAAAGGGTCGTTAATCAAGGTTGACTTTGGTTTTCCCCGTGTAATCTTCGTAGTTCGGGTTAACCGTCTAGGCCGGGCTAAGGGGGTTACATTTGGTGGTATCAGAGCTTAGTTCTCGTATCTTTGGGATTTGTTGTGTGGTTAATGTACGTGTATTTGCTTGATATGCCTTTTGGATGAAAGAATGTTGTTTGAATTGTGATGTATGGTTGCAATTATGATGACATGCTATGTTGAAGCATGTTAGTGGAGCCCATTGCCATATCAAAACTAATGAAAGGAATTTTTTTTGGAAAATGAGCTTGAGTACTTGGATTACTTACCTTGTTGAGCCTAATTGTGTTTATTGCATTTGTGTCAGTGCATTGTTTTCTTGTAAATGGGGTCTCGTAGAGAGATGAGGATGAATACGAGAGCTATGGCTCAGAATGAGAATGAGGAGAATATCGATAATGTTATGGATATACCTCCTCCCCCTGGTGGTGGGCCACCCGGCGGTGGTGGTGCTGGAGGTGAAAATGCTGGTGTTGGTGTTGGTGCTGGGGTCGCTGGACCTGAAGGTGTGCAGGGGCAAGCTGCTCCTGACATGACTGTTTTGGTTCAGGCTATTGCTGGAGCCTTTCAGGCAACAGTAGCTGGAGCTCAAGGAGCTGCGCATCAGGGTGATACTAACTTGAGATTACCTTTGGAACGTCTTCGCAGTCTTGGAGGGACTGAGTTCAGAGATTTATCTCCTGAAGGTTCTGAATCTTGGTTGGAAAGCACCAAGAGGATTTTGGGACAAATGAACTGCAACAATGTGCAGAAATTGGGTTGTGTGGTATCTCTGTTGCATGATGATGCATATACGTGGTGGACGACCACTGTTTCTGGAATAGAGGAAAATTATGTGACTTGGACGTTCTTTCTGAACGCGTTCAAGCGAAAGTATCTAGGTGTGCGATACCTGGATGGGAAGAAAAGAGAATTCATGTCTCTTACGCAAGGAAGCATGACGGTGGCAGAATATGAGGTCCAGTTTGTCCGCCTTAGCCAGTACGCACCTGAGTTAATCCCTGATGAGTGGGAGAGGTGTGAACGTTTCCGATATGGTTTGGTGACGGACGTGAAGACCTTTATGCTTGCAGCTGAGTATACGGATTTTGATGTGTTGGTGAGTAGAGCGAAGGACATTGAGCAGAACTAGAGTCTGTCTACCAGAGGTGTTAGTTCTAGCTCGGGCAAAAGAGCTACTGAGTATAGTTCCGGTGGTGGACGGAACAAGAGAGGACGAGATAAGAGGTATCAGTCTTCTGCTAGGCGTGGTAATGGAGGGCATGGTGTGCCTGTTCAGGGTGATAGGGTGAGAGCTGATCAGAACACGTGTTGGACGTGTGGGTCTCGTGGCCATCTGAGGTGAGATTGTCCTCGAGCAGCGAGAGAGGTGCAGGCTCCTATAGCAGTGACTGGTAATTCATACTGGAATTGTGGTTCGGCATATCACATGAGGAGGGAGTGTTCTTTATTGGCCGGTGGTGGTCAGGGACGTGCTCCTGGGGTAGTTGCACCACAGAGAGGTCGTGGGCGCAGCCGTGGTAACTTCCAGCGCAGAGATGATGGTGGGAGGAATGTGGCGCATGTGGTGGCTGTTCAACCTGAGGGTGGTGGCCAGGCTCGAGTGTATGCTCATCATGAGGGGAGAAATGATACGTATGTGATCGCAGATACCTTTACTTTGCAATCCTTATCATTACTTTCCTTGATTGATTCTGGATCTACACACTCATACATATTGCGTGAACTTGCTCAATTGCTTGGTTTACCTGTTGAGTCTTTGGATGTTGGTATGCGTGTAACTAGTTCCTTTGGTGAGACCGTTGTGACACGGAAGTTGTATAGAAGATGTCCTTTGGTAGTGCAAAACCATGTTTTTCTTGTTGATCTCATGGAATTGCCATTCTATGGTTTTGATGTAATCCTTGGTATGGATTGGCTTGTTGAACATCGAGCTGTAGTGGATTTTGAGAACAAGCGAGTTTTGTTGAAGCTTGCGGATGATTACGAGGTAGTGGTAGTTGGTGAGAATGTGAAGTTTCTTGCCAATGTGGTGTCTTCGTTGGAAGCAAGTCGAATGCTGAGGCAAGGTTGTGAGGCTTATCTGGCCTTTGTGATGAATCCTAGCTCTAAGGAGTTGCGAGTCCAAGATATCAGGACTATGCGAGAGTTTCCTGGTGTGTTTCCGGAGGAGTTACCTGGTTTGCCTCCTAGTCGAGAGGTGGAGTTTGGGATTGAGTTGTATGAAAACACAACTCCAGTGTCCATTACTCCTTACCGAATGGCACCTAAGGAGTTGAAGAAGCTGAAGACGCAACTTCAGGAGTTGCTTGATCGTGGTTTCATTCGGCCGAGTGTGTCACCTTGGGGTGCACCGGTCTTGTTTGTGAAGAAGAAGGATGCCACTATGAGAATGTTTATCGATTATCGTCAGCTGAACAAGTTGACTATCAAGAATCGGTATCCTTTGCCGAGGATTGATGATCTTTTTGATAAATTTCAGGTAGCAGTTGTATTCTCTAAGATTGATTTAAGGTCAGGTTATTACCAGCTCAAGGTGAAAGATGTGGATGTACCAAAAACAACCTTCAGAACGAGGTATGGGCATTATGAGTTCCTTGTGATGCCGTTTGGCTTGACGAATGCTCCTGCAACTTTTATAGACATGATGAATAGAGTGTTCCATGAATATTTGGACAAGTTTGTTGTGGTGTTCATTGATGATATCCTTGTGTACTCTCGTACTGAGAAGGAGCATGAAGGGCATTTGCGGATTGTGTTGCAGGCGCTGTTGGAGAATTAGCTTTATGCTAAGCTGAGTAAGTGCGAATTCTGACTTAGGGAAGTTGTTTTCCTTGGTCATGTGGTTTCTGCTGAGGGGATTCGTGTTGATCCTCAGAAGATTGAGGCAGTGATGAATTAGAAGCCTCCTAAGTCTGTTCATGAAGTTCGTAGTTTCCTTGGGTTGGTAGGATACTACTGGAGGTTTGTGGATGGATATTCGAAGATTGCTGCACCTTTAACGAAGTTGTTGCATAAGGATGTCAAGTATGAGTGGACAGAAGCGAGGCAGCAGGCTTTTGAGTAGCTTAAGGCAGCTTTGACGCAAGCTCCTATCTTGGTTCAACCTGAATCAGGGAAAGAGTTTGTGGTGTACAGCGACGCATCCTATGTTGGGTTGGGGTGTGTGTTGATGCAAGAGGGTAAGATGGTGGCTTATGCATCGTGTTAGTTGAAGGTGCATGAGCGCAATTATCCTACGCATGATATTGAGTTAGCTGCAGTGGTCTTTGCTTTGAAAATTTGGAGACATTACCTGTATGGTGAGAAGTGTACTGTGTACACGGATCACAAAAGTTTGAAGTATTTGATGTCTCAGAAAGAGTTGAATCTTAGGCAACGACGTTGGGTGGAGTTGCTTAAAGATTACGATATGACGATCGAGTACCATCCGGGGAAAGCTAATGTTGTAGCGGATGCTTTAAGTAGAAAAGTGGCAGTGGAGTTGAGGGTTATGTTTGCCAGCTTGAGTATTTTGCGAGATGGGGGTCTTGTGGCTGAATTGCAAGTGAAACCATCTTTGGTTCAGTTGATAAAGGAAAAACAGTTGTTGGATGATTCTTTGGTGCCACATGTTCAGGATATTGCTGAGGATAGACCATCGGATTTCTGTTTTAATGATGATGGGGTTCTATGTTTTGGGAGTCGGATGGTAGTGTCGAATGATGCTGAGTTGAGGCGTACTATTCTGACTGAAGCTCAGAGTAGTCCTTTTGCTATGCACTCTGGTAGTACAAAGATGTATCGTGATCTTAAGGATGAGTACTATTGGGTTGGGTTTGAAGAAAGATGTTGCGGAGTATGTGGGTAAGTGCATGGTTTGTCAGCGAGTTAAGGCTGAGCATCAGTTTCCTTCTGGGTTGTTACAACCGTTGAGAATTCCTTAGTGGAAGTGGGAAAGGATTACCATGGATTTTGTGTCTGGTTTGCCTTTGTCACCATCGAAAAAGAATTCGGTGTGGGTGATTGTGGATCGCCTTACGAAGTGTGCGCATTTCTTACCTGTGCATACTACGTATACTTTGGACAAGCTTGCAGAGTTGTACATTACTGAGATTGTGCGACTGCATGGTGTGCCAAAGTCTATAGTGTCGGATAGAGATCTGAGGTTTACATCACCTTTTTGGGAGTGTTTGCATCAAGCTTTGGGTACGCGGCTGAATTTCAGTACTTCTTATCATCCACAGTCGGATGGTCAGTCTAAGCGTGTTATCCAAGTGCTGGAAGATATGTTGAGGTGCTGTGTGATTGAGTTTCAAGGTTCTTGGGAGAAGCATTTGCCTTTGGTGGAGTTTGCTTATAACAATAGCTAGCGGGCAAGTATTCAAATGGCACCTTATGAAGCCCTGTACGGGAGGAAGTGCAGAACTCCTCTTTGCTGGGCTGAAACAGGTCAGAAGTTGGTTTCGATGCCTGCTTTTTTGAAAGGAACCACCGAGAAGGTGAAGCTCATTTGTGAGCGATTGAAGGCAGCTTCTAATCGACAGAAGTCTTACTCGGATTTGAAGCGTAAGGAGATTGAGTTTGCGGTAGGTGACCGTGTGTTCTTGAAGGTTTCGCCTTGGAAGAAGGTGATGAGGTTTGGCCGGAAGGGTAAGTTGAGCCCTAGGTACATTGGACCATACGAGGTGATTGAACGTGTGGGTCCTGTTGTGTACAAGCTGAGGTTACCGCAAGAGTTAGAAAAGATACATGATGTGTTTCATGTTTCTATGCTTCGGAGGTATAGATCGGATCCTTCGCATGTTATGCCTGTGGAGGAAGTGGAGTTGAATCCAGACTTGACCTATGATGAGGAACCGGTTAAAATTCTGGATTCGGATAGTAAAGTTCTTCGAGGCAAGACCATTGATTTGGTGAAGGTGTTGTGGAAGCATCGTGGTGTTGAGGAAGCCACGTGGGAAAGAAAGGATGATATGATGAAGTAGTTTCCGTACCTCTTTCCTCCAGCTAAATTTCGAGGATGAAATTTCTTAAGGGGGAGAGTTGTAACACCCCAATTTTGGGCTTAGAAGTTTAGGGTCTGAACCGGACCGGTCTGATTTTCGATTCGAATATAAAAGGAGGTTTTAGGGAAAGCCTAGTTCGGGATACTTTAAAAATATGGAAAAATATCTAAAAATCCTCTTATAATATATATAAGAGAGTGATGAAATCAATTTTACAAAATAAGGTTTGGAAATATTACATTTTTTGTATAGTGACTAAAATGCGATTTTTGAAAAGTTCAGTGGTGACTGTTTTGTAAGGATTGAAACTTTGAATCTTTTAGGAGCTAATTTACCCAAAAATGATTTCTCCAGATTTTTCTTTAATTTGAGTGAATTAATTAATATTTTAATTAATTAGAAGTGAAGAGAAACTACCTTTTGTTAAAATCATAACTACTTTTCCTAAAACTTTCTCATTCTTTTTTCTCTCAAAATTCCATCATCCAAACACTTTTCTCCAGAAACTTTTCCATTGATTTTCACTTCAATTGATGAGATTTCTATCATCAATTAATTCCTAATCAATCTTGCATCAAATCCTCTTGATTTCATCATTGAATTTTCAAGGAAATTGGCTCAAATCAAGGAGAAATCACCATTTAGAGGTAAGATTGTTCTTCTCCTCTAAATACTCAGTTATTTACTGAAATTCCCAAGTTATCAATCCTTAATTTAAGTTTTATAAATGGTTTTAATGATAGGAACTTGATTTTGGCTTAAAACTCAAGATTTGGAAGAAATCTTGAAGAATTTCGTTGTGATTGTTTGGGCTCTGTTTTGAGATGATTCTTAAATGTATTTTGGATGTCTAATGATGTGTAAATAAGGTTTTATCAATGCAATCCCGAATAGGTTGTATTTCCTAACTTTATGCTTATGAAAATGGTGGTTTTTGAGGTGATCTTGGTGTTCTGTTATAGCTGGAGGTATAAGGACGAGTTTAGGTTTATTTTTGGTGTTGATTGATGTTTAGAAATGGTTAGAAGTGATGGATCTTGGCTGGGTTAAGTTTTGGAAGAGTTTGGAGGTGATTTCGGTTGTGTTTGGTAGCCGAAATGTTGGCTTTAGGTAGAGCAGCGAGTTTAAGTGTGTTGGATGAAGATTTCAATGCATGATGATGCATTAATCCTCTGCTTTGATGTGTTTAAAATAGGGGAGGCATCTTCGGACACTTGTGGAGTTGATTCGGAGGCCTGATCGGCGTTTTGGCAAGCTTGCGAAATGGAATTGGTGAGTGGAGTTGGGTTTCCAGATTTGAAACCATTATTTGAAGGTTTTGGGAGCTTAGTTTAAGTCTAAACAACTTAACTAAGCTCAAGAGTAAGTTTTCGGGAAAACTCTCTTGGATGAGCCATAAAGTGATTTGATGCAATGGTTATAATTTGCATTTTTAAATTCTGTTTTGAAAGCATGTTTTAGCATGGTAAATGCTGGTTTTGAAAGCCACATGTTGAAGGATGCTTAAGGTAAGAGATCCTTGGTTTGCCATATTGTAAATGCGGTTGTGATGCATAATGATGCATGATGTTAAATGGCTATGATTAATGCTTTAAAACAGTGAATTGTTGATGATGAATGATGTATATTGGCAAGTGATGTAATGGTTTTAAAGTACTTGAATCGGATATAGTTAGCCGGCTATAGGATTGGGTGCACCGTTAATAAAGTCGCCTTGGATGTTGAGGGGTTGAGATTGTACTGTAAACTCCATCCAAGTACACTAACGAGTAAGGTAAGATCACAACGGTGGTTAAAAGCCCGTGTGTGGATCTTGTGTTGTGTGCCCCGTGTTCTCGTTAGTGGAATTATACAACTATGGATGAGTGATGTTGAGGGGTTGAGATTGTACCATTAAACTCCATCACAAGTGTTGAGGGGTTGTGATTGTACCGGTAAACTCCACCTTGTGTTGCTCGGTAGTGTGTATGAAGCGTATGGGACAACGCTTGTAATCTGTGTATCCGATTGTGTTTTAAGTTGTAAATGGTTGAGTTATCACTTGAAAGCCAATATGATGTGTTGATTATATTGAAGCATGAGATGCTTGTTATGTATGCAAGGTTGCATGAAAAGTGATGAGTATGTGTTTAAAGGCTTTGTTGAAAGTGTTTTATAAAATGCATTATTGTGTTGTTTCTTTAGAGCATGCCTCACTAAGAAATTGTGCTTACGCTCTCTCTTGAACCAATAATGCAGATAATTGAAGTTCTAAAGGGCAACAAGGAGGCAAGAGTGTCCAAGGGAGCTAAGCTCATGTATGATGATGTTTTCATACACTATTAGTTTTGGTAATTTGGCAATGGGAACCTAAGATGTGTTTTGGGAGATGTTTTGGACTCCCTTGTTTTGTGGCATGATACTCTTGATGTTTTGGATTTGTAATTGGCCTTTTGATGCTTGTTTTGGAGTTTAGTTGGTTGTTTGGTTTTGGATATTAGGATGCATGCCTATAGACATGTTAAGTTTAATGTTTGATGCCATGAATGCGTTTAGAGGTTGCAAACATGCACCTTATATGTATGATGACTTGTTGGTATGATTAGAGGGTCATTAAAAAGTGTTTGATTGAGTTTATGCATGAAAAACCAGCAAAATCTGCAGCTTCTGGGCAAACCGTATCGATACACTTGTTGGCGTTTCGAAACGGGGGCTTGTAATGGCCTTAGTGTTTCGAAACGACTGGTGACTGTTTTGAAACGGTTTGGCCACTGGAAGGCCCTGTTTCGGAACAAGTCTCGAAACGAACCCGTGTTTCGGAACGGTCAACACCGTTTCGAAACAGGTGACCGTTGGGCACTAATTTGAATGATGTTCAAGTTTGCAAACTTTACGTTTTAGTTCCGAAAGTTGTAATTGCAATTAGATGAGTTTTAGATGTCCGATTAAGGTGAAATTTGACAGGGAGGCATGTAATATGACTAATTAAATATTGGTAACCTTAAAATCAGTTAAGACCTCCTAATTTCCAGAATTTACAAATTGGTCCCTAACTTTTGTATATTGTGCAATTAAGTCCCTCATGTTGTTCGATCGATGTGCTTTCACTTGTATGTTTCATGCGTGCTCGCATAGGGTTAATGTGTATCTAGATAAGACTAAAAAGAAAAACAAGGGTCGTTAATCAAGGTTGACTTTGGTTTTCCCCGTGTAATCTTCGAACTTCGGGTTAACCGTCTAGGCCGGGCTAAGGGGGTTACACAGACCCTTAGACCTTTGGAGCAACTTGGGGAACAAGGGAGATTCCAAGGGAATTTAGTTTGCTCAAGTATGGTTTAGACTTCGATAATTAGTATTTAAGCAATGGGATATGACCTTTGTGTTTTGTGATGTTGATGGCATGTTCTTTTGCTTGGACAAGTTTGTTTAGATGTTTTGGTCTTGTATTGCCTTATGCCATGTTGAAGTATGTTCTAGTTTAACTTTTGGCTATGTTGGTGAATGCCTTATATGCATGTTTCATCTAAGAATCTTATCATGATGAATGTTGCTTCGTTGAATGTTTAAATTGTTTCGTATGTTTATCCATGGATGTCTTGTGTTGTATTTGAGTTTGTATGTTACTTGACTAGTCGTTAAATGCCTCTAGAGTCGAGTTCTTGTGGTTTTAGCTGCTAAAACAAGTTTTGCAGTGCAGGGCGTATCGATACGCTCAAGGGTTGTATCGATACGGTCCTCTGCTTTGGACCTTGTTTTAGGCTATGCGTACCGGTACGCAGGAATGTATCGATACGCCAAATGCTCTCTGAAAATATGAGAAATTAACAAGATTTTGGTGTATTGGTACGAGTCCAAAGGGTATCGGTACGGTCTTTTTAGTTTGACCGTGGGTAGTTGACTGTTGAGGGCGTATCGATACGGTCTTCCAGCGTATCAATACGGTCTCCCTAGGTTAACTTTAGGGTGTTGACCAGGTCCAGGCATATCGATACGGTCCTCTAGCGTATCGATATGGCCTGTTGTAAAAGTTAAAAAAGGTTTGTTTAATTGTCTGTTTCACGTGCTTTGTATCCGTGTGTGTTTCCGCTACGTGTCCTCTCACATAGGATATGATTAAAGCATCTAGACAATATAACTTTAAAAGAAATTTTCTAGGGTTGCTAATCGGAGTGGAGCCTTAACGGGTTTCACTTCGGTTTTCTCCGTGTAACACGTTCGATGCGGTCTGGCGGCTAGGCCGGGTCAAGGGGGTTACATTTGTTGGTATCAGAGCCTGGGTTCCGCCTAGGTTCGTTGAGTTTCCGCAAGCTAAAAGGTAAGTGAGGTAAGTTTTATGCTGTAAGCTTGTTGATTGTGAATGTACAATGATTGCAAGCATGCTTGTGTTTATTCTTGCGTTGGTTGGAAAGTGGTTAGAGGCACCCATTGCTAATATACTATTATTGTAAGTGGTTTTAAGTTTAAGGACTTGAGCACCTTGGACCTTGTTCCTTGCTCACCCCGAATCATTTTCACTTGTTGTTTTTGTTGATTAGCTTTGCATCTGTTAGCATGGTGAGACCGAGGGGAAGGTCGAGGGTTGAGCGGATTGAGAATGTCGAGGATGTGCAAGGAGAGAACTTGCCTCCTTCTTCTCCTCTGCCTCCGGGTGGTGGAGCAAATGCAGAAGGTGTTGGACCCCAGGCTGGTCAGGGACAGTTAGGTATTGATGTGAATCCGTTGATTCAGGCTATAGCCGGGGATATACAGACAACTTTAGCGGGTGTTCGGGTTGCAGCACCACCTCAGGGTGCATGTTCTGGTTTACCGTTAGAGCAACTCCGTAGCTTGGGCGGGGTTGAGTTCCGTGGGTTGTCACCCGAGGGTTCCGAGGTATGGTTTGAGAGCACAGTTCGTATTTTGAGTCAGATAGAGTGCTTTGAAGCACCTAAGTTGGGTTGCATTGTCTCTTTGCTTCAGAGAGATGCCTACACTTGGTGGACTACTATCACTACGGGTATGCCCGAGGTTCATGTTACTTGGGAGTTCTTCAGGAATGCTTTCCGTAAGAAGTTCTTAGGTCCTTGATACCTAGATGAGAAGAAGAGAGAATTCATTGCTCTAGTTCAGGGTAGCTTGACTGTATCCGACTATGAGGTGCAGTTTGTACGACTGAGTCATTATACTTCTGAGTTAGTTCCCACTGAGGCGGAACATTCCGAGCGTTTCCGTTATGGGTTGGTTCAGGATGTGAAGACCTACATATTGGCTTCCGATTATACAAATTTTGATGTGTTGGTCGCTAGGGCCAAGGACATCGCATCGTCTTTGGGACTTATGGTTCGCAAGGGTGGATCTAGTTCCAGAAAAAGGAATTCTGATTGGGACAGAGATCGTGCCAAGAGGCACAAAGATAGGAAACCTCATCATGATCATAGACGCGAAGGTGGTAATCCGGAGAGATGCCATCATGGCCAAGGGACTGAGAATCGTACTCCCGAGTGCAACAAGTGTGGTAGTCGTCATTACGGTGAGTGTTGGGGCACTTATGGCTCTTGTTGGAATTGTGGGTCTAGGGCGCACTTGAAGCACGATTATCCACATCCGTCTAGGGATGGACAAGCTCTTGCACGAGCTGTAGACCATCAGAGAGGCTGTGGGCGCGGTCGAGGTAACTTTCAGCCTAGAAATGACGGTCAGAGGAATGTGGCTCATGTGAGGACATGAATGACACAAATGTGATTGTATGTAATTTCTCGTTATGGTCTTTGACTTTGCTTTCCTTGATTGATTCCGGTTCTACGTATTCGTACATATTGAGTGAGCATGCAAGATTGTTAGATATTCCGGTTAAGATATTAGATGTGGGTATGAATGCCACTAGTTCTTTTGGTGAGACAGTTGTGGTCAGAAAGATGTACAGAAGATGTCCTTTGATGGTTCAGGGTCATGTTTCTCCCGTGGATATGATGGAATTGCCGTTTTATGGTTTTGATGTAATATTAGGCATGGACTGGCTTGTAGAGCATAGGGCTAGAGTAGATTTTGAGACAAAGCGGGTGTCCTTGAGACTTTCAGAGGATCACGAGGTAGTGATAGTGGGCGAGAACGTTAAGTTCTTGTCCAATGTAGTTTCAGCCTTAGAGGCTCAGAAGTTGTTTGATGTGGGTTGTCAGGAGTACCTAGCCTATGTTATGAATCCGAATATGGATGATGCACGGCCGCGAGACATTAGGACAATTTACGACTTTTTGAGTGTATTCCTAGAAGAATTATCTGGTTTGCCTCCAGATAGAGAGGTAGATTTCATTATTGACACGTATTCAGATTCAGCTCCATTATCAATTGCACCGTATCGAGTGGCTCCTAAAGAAATGAAAGAGTTGAAGACACAACTTCAGGAATTGATAGACCGAGGGTTCATTCGTCCGAGTACTTCACCTTGGGGTGCACCGGTGTTGTTTGTGAGAAAGAAAGATGGTAGTTTGAGAATGTGCATCGATTACCGATAATTGAATATGTTGACAGTGAATAACTAGTATCCGTTGCCGAGAATTGATGACTTGTTTGATCAGTTGAGAGGTGCTTTAGTGTTCTCGAAGATAGATTTGAGATCTGATTATTATCAGTTGAAGGTAAGAGGTCAAGATGTACTGAAGACATCTTTCCGCACTCGTTATGGGCACTACGAATTCTTAGTAATGCCCTTCGGTTTGACTAATGCATTAGCAACTTTTATGGACATGATGAATAGAGTGTTTCAAGAGTACTTAAATCAGTTTGTAGTCGTGTTCATCGATGATATTCTGGTGTACTCTCGTACCGAGGAAGATCATGATCCGCATTTGCGTTTGGTGTTGCATAAATTGTTAGACAATCAGTTGTATGCCAAGTTGAGCAAATGTGAATTTTGGATTAGGGAAGTAGTCTTCTTAGACCATATTGTATCGGTAGAGGGAATCCGAGTGGATCCTAAGAAAGTTGAGGCAGTTGTGAATTGGAAACCACCGAGAATAGTGATCGAAGTTTGTAGTTTCTTAGGTTTGGCCAATTATTATAGACGATTTGTTATAGGTTTCTCAAAGGTTGCAGCTCCTTTGACTAAATTGCTACATAAGGATGTTCGGTTTTGAGTGGACTGATGCAAGACAACAAGCATTTGAGAAATTGAAAGAAGCCTTAACAGAAGCTCATGTTTTAGTTCGGCCTGTGTTAGGGAAAGAGTTTGTAGTCTTCAGTGATGCGTCGTATGTTGGCTTGGGTTGTGTGCCTATGCAAGAGGGAAGAGTAGTTGCCTATGCGTCTAGACAATTTAAGACTCATGAGCATAATTACCCTACGCATGATATAGAATTGGCTGCAGTGGTTTTCGCTTTGAAAGTTTGGAGACATTACTTGTATGGCGAGAAATGCACAATGTATACGGATCACAAGAGTCTGAAGTATATAATGACACAAAGAGAATTGAATCTTAGACATCGTAGGTGGCTAGAGTTGCTTAAAGACTACGATCTCACGATTGAGTACCATCCGGGTAAAGCCAATGTAGTGGTTGATGCTTTGAGTAGGAAGGTAGCAGTGGAAATGCGAGCTATGTTTGCTAGATTGAGTTTGTCTCAAGATTGTGGTTTAGTGGCCGAGTTGCAAGTTAAGCCTTCGGTTCTTCAGTTGATTAGAAAGAAGCAGTTGCAAGATAGATCATTAGCATCTCATGTGCAAGACATAGCGGAAGGTAAACCGATAGATTTTTGTTTTAGTAGTGATGGAGTTTTGTTTTTCAAGAGTAGAGTAGTTGTTCCGGAAGATGTAGACTTGAGACGCACCATCCTAACTGAAGCTCACAGTAGTCTGTTTGCTATGCTTCCGGGAAGCACGAAAATGTATCGTGATTTGAAGAATATGTATTCCTGGGTTGGTTTGAAGAAAGATATTGCCGAGTTTATGAGTAAGTGCATGGTCTGTCAGCGAGTTAAAGCCGAGCACCAGTTTCCTTCAGGTTTGTTACAACCGTTGAGAATTCTCGAGTGGAAGTGGGAGAGAATCTCCATGGATTTCGTATCGGGTTTGCCGTTGACACCTTCTAAGAAGAATTCAGTTTGGATAATAGTTGATCGTCTTACGAAGTGTGCGCACTTTTTGGCCGTTCACACCACTTATACTCTAGATAAGTTGGCCTATCTGTACATCAGTGAGATAGTGAGATTGCATGGTGTACCAAAATCTATAGTGTCAGACAGAGATCCAAGGTTCATGGGTAGATTTTGGGAGAGTTTGCATAGTGCTTTTGGTAGTCAAATGAATTTCAGCACTTTTTATCATCCTTTGACTGATGGTTAGTCAGAAAGAGTTATACAAGTGTTGGGAGATATGTTGAGATGTTGCATTATAGAATTTCAGGGTCCGTTGGAGAAGCGTCTATCGTTAGTAGAGTTTGCATATAATAACAGTTATCAAGCGAGCATTCAGATGACACCTTACGAAGCTTTGTATGGTAGAAAATGTAGAACACTTGTTTGTTGGGCCGAAGCGGGACAAAAATTGATACCTTGGCCTGATATGCTTAAGGGTACTACCGAGAAAGTTTAGTTGATTTGTGACTGTTTGAAGGCGGCTTCGAATAGACATAAATCTTATGCGGATTTGAAAAGAAGAGAAATAGAGTATGCCGTGGGCGACAAAGTGTTCTTGAAAGTCTCACCTTGGAAGAAGGTGATGAGGTTTGGTAGGAAAGGCAAGTTGAGCCCGATGTTCATTGGTCCGCATGAGATAGTTGAGAGAGTTGGTCACGTTGCCTATAGATTGAGGCTTGCAGCCGAACTAGAGAAGATTCGCAACGTGTTTCATGTCTCGATGCTTCGGAGGTATAGATCGGATCCGTCGCATGTTATGCCAGTTGAAGAGATAGAATTGAATCCGGATTTGACATACGATGAAGAACCAGTTGAGATTTTGGCTTCGGATAACAAAGTGTTGCGAGGAAGGACCATTGAGCTGGTTAAGGTTAAGTGGCGTCACCAAGGGGTGGAAAAAGCCACTTGGAAGAGGAAGGATGACATGCGAAAGTAGTTCCTGCATCTCTTTCCACCAGGTAAATTTCGGGGACAAAATTCATTAAGTGGGCGAGAGTTGTAACGCCCCGAGTTTAGGGTCAGGAGTTATCGGGTTGTTAAACCGAGTCGATTTAATTAAATTTGGAGAAAACTATTTTCTAACACAGTTAAAGTGTTTTAAAAAGGTTGAAGTTGTAAAAAGGGAATTTTCACTAAAAGAAAAAGGAAAACATGGATTTTTGAAAGTATCTTCTCCTCAAAGTAGTTTTCACGTTCTAAAACCATCCAAAACCCCTTTTTAATGTTCCATCATCTTCCTCAAGGATTTCAAGAGATTTTATCAAGGTAATAGCGTTTTTGACTTCTCCTCTTCATCCTTAACATTCTCATGGTCTTAAATTTCCATAAAACCAATTTTTGAGTTGTTTCAAGTGTTCAAGTTTTAAAGTAAAGATGGAAAGTTTGTTGGTTTTTCGTTGAGTTCTTAATTTGTAAAGTTCATATATATTATAAACTTGCCTTTAAGCTTAACATATGTTAAAATGGTGAAGTTTTAATGAAATCCCGAAATGGGTATTAGTGGGTGAGTTTAGAAGTGAAAATCTTAAGTTTTGAGGTAGTTATGTGAAGGGAAAGTTGGGTTGATGGTATGGTTACACTTGGGGGCTGATTTGAACAAGTTTAGTGATGATTTGGATGATGAAATTGATGGGTAACTACTGGGTTGTGTCCGGGTTCGAAAATGAAGAGTTTGGGTTAGCTCTTGATTGGGAAATGTAGTGAAATTTGTCTTGGGTTGTAATATGATTTGTGGTAGTGATTTTGTGGATGTTTTGATGTGTAATGTACTGTTTTTGGCTGATTAGAAGCAAGGGAAAGTGTTGGAGAATCTTTGGACTCAATTCCGGGGAACTTGGAGGCTTGATCGACATTTTCGGCTTGAGTTGGGTTTCATCGGTGAGTGAATCAATTTTAAAGGCCTTAACGTTGTTAAGGGAATGTTTTGGGGGTTTGGATTGAGCTTGAAAGGTCAATCCAAGCTCGAGAGTAAGTTTTAATGGTTTATGCAATTAAATTATGGTTTACGATTTCTTGAATGCGAGATGAACATGCTATGTTGATATGTGTCGAATTGGATTTGTTATGCATGTTGAGATGTGAGGCTTGTGTTATACTTGCATTGTGAGTACATGACTTGCATGGAAGTTGGACTTGGTAAGTGATCCAAGCATCGGTAATGCTTGTGGTTGTGTGAGTATATTGACATGTGTTGGTTGTTACCGGATATAATTGATCGATCAATAGGATTAGAGTGCACTCGAGGTAAAATTCGCGCGTGGCCTTAGTGATGTTAGATTCCACTAAGGAAGAGTACGGTGATGTGAGATTCCACCAGAAGTGTCTAGTGGGTTTGAGAAAGTTAACCGCATATCCGAGTAAAACGTTGAATGTCAATATACCCTTGAATGCTTTAATTCTCATGTTAAGCATGTTGATGACTCTACCTATTTATGCTTATGTTTATGCATTGTTGTTTACTTTACTTGTGTTATGAGAATGAGCATATGGTAAGCCTATGGCTTGTGGTTGCATTCAGTAAATGCATGTGAAGGTAAAAGCATGACATTGTGTGTGCAAGCACTGCGGAAATGATTTGGAAATGGTTTTGGTTTCAAGCAAACTTCCGTTTTAAAACTGCATTGTTGTAGCTACCTTTTTGAGCACCGCTCACTAAGCTTAAACGCTTACGCTCTCTTTTCCAACAATGCAAACCCTTAGACCTTTGGAGCAGTTCAGGGAACAAAGGAGATTCCAAGGGAATTTAGTTTGCTCAAGTATGGTTTAGACTTCGATAATTAGTATTTAAGCAATGGGATATGACCTTTTTGTTTTGTGATGTTGATGGCATGTTCTTTTGCTTAGACAAGTTTGTTTAGATGTTTTAGGCATGTATTGCCTTATGCCATGTTGAAGTATGTTCTAGTTTAACTTTTGGCTATGTTGGTGAATGACTTATATGCATGTTTCATCTATGAATCTTATCATGATGAATGTTTCTTCGTTGAATGTTTAAATTGCTTCGTATGTTTATCCATGGATGTCTTGTGTTGTATTTGAGTTTGTATGTTGCTTGACTAGTCGTTAAATGCCTCTAGAGTCGAGTCCTTGTGCTTTTAGCTGCTAAAACAAGTTTTGCAGTATAGGGCGTATCGATACGCTCAAGGGTTGTATCGATATGGTCATCTGCTTTGGACCTTTTTTTAGGCTATGCGTATCGATACGCGGGGGTGTATCGATACGCCAAATGCTCTCTGAAGGGTATCAGTACGGTCTTTGTAGTTTGACCCTGGGTAGTTGACCGTTGATATCTTATCGATACGGTCTTCCAGCGTATCGATACGGTCTTCCAACGTATCGATACTGTCTCCCTAGGTTGACTTTGGGGTGTTGACCAGGTCCAGACGTATCGATACGGTCCTCTAGCGTATCGATATTGTCTGTTGTAAAAGTTAAAAATGGTTTTTTTAATTGTCCGTTTCGCGTGCTTTGTATCCGTGTGTGTTTCCGTTGCGTGTCCTCTCACATAGGATATGATTAAATCATCTAGACAAGATAACTTTAAAAGAAATTTTCTAGGGTTGCTAATCGTAGTGGAGCCTTAACAGGTTTCGCTTTGGTTTTCCCCGTGTAACCCATTCGATGTGGTCTGGTGGCTAGGCCGGGTCGAGGGGGTTACATATATATTTATCAGGAAACATATGTTGCCCAAGTGGGAGATTGTTGGATTAAAATCTTCAATTGTAGGCACATATGTAAAATGTATGATGCTATTATAAAGTGTGACACAAATCAAGTGACCAATTATGTTAGGCGTGTCATAGGTATTAAAGTGTCATGGAAATAAAAGTGTAGATACCATAATGTTGAGTGGATCGAAAGATCAATATAAACCAAGAGGGGGGTGAATTGGATTTTTAAAGATTGTGTGGTGGAAATTGCAAATTAAAAAGATTGACAAGGGATTTTAGAGTGGTTTCCAAATGAACTCTACATCCACTACCTTAGCTTCACTAAGGATTTGCAACAATTCCACTAATTGCTCTTCCCCTTTTCTAGGCTAAGGAGGCAACCCTTACAATTTCAGTTAAATTTTCTACCCAAAATTTAACCCAATCCTCACAACAAGGTAACAAAGAATTTGATGGCTAATAGAGTATCTCTCAATACAAATTGTAGCCCAATTACAAGCACTCAACCCAATTGAACAAGATAAGAATGAAAATTACAATTGGGGTTTCTAGACAATATGGGATTTTTGCATAATTGCTTGGATTTGATGTTTGGATGTTTGCTTTTGGATCAATAGTTGTTGCTGGAGCTTTTAGAGGTCCCTTTTATACCTTCTCATTGATTTCTAGCCGTTGTGGTTGTTGCATTCATCAATAGAGTCGTTGGGGATGTTATCTCACCTCCATAAATGCAGTCTGCAACAACTCGTTTCGAAACGCGGGGTACCTGTTTCAGAACGAACTAAAATAGAAAGAGCCGTTGGGTGCATTTAAGAGCCCATTTCGAAACGTGTTAAAGCCGTTTCGAAACAGTTTTGCCACTGGAAAGGGTCCTTTCGAAACAGCTTGAGCCTGTTTCGAAACACCCTAACGGTTTCAGAAAATCAGTTAAAAACAATTGTAACGGTCATATTTTCAAATCAAAATGAAGAACAGTTTCGAAACGCTTCGCCTCGTTTCGAAACGGTTTTGCTACTGTCAAGGGTCGTTTCGAAACTGATTGAGCCCGTTTCGAAACACCCTATTAATCTTTAAATATTCAGTTAAAAAATGTTGCAACCGTTATAGTTTTCAAATCAAAAATTGAAGAACAGTTTCGAAACATATGAAGCCGTTTCGAAACGGGTTCAAGTGTTCTAAAGCCGTTTCGATACGCGTTTCGGAACAGAGGTTGGCGGTGATGAAAACGTTTCGAAACGCCTTAAGCCGTTTCGAAACAGAGACTTGAAAATCACTGTTTCGGCTTTAAACACTTAGAAAAATATTTGAAAACTTTGTTTTTAACTTTGGCATAATCTTAAAATCATATGGGGATGTTTTGAGGACTTAAAAATTCCTTTTGACATTTTCAATTTAGTCCTTAGGTTTTTAGTGATATCAAAATTAAAATATTGGTTTCACAATCTCCCCCCTTTTGATATAACAAAACCAAAGTTAAAATTTTTAAGAATTTTGAAAGTTTTGAAAATATTCTAACTCCCTCTTAATTTAAGATAGGTTTTTAAAGTTTAAAAATTGTTTAACTTTGAAATCCAAGTTGTAAAACTTAAAAAACCTTTTAAACATTTAAAACGAATTTTAGTTTGTGGCTCTTAAATTTCTTCTCCCCCTTTTTGTTAGATCAAAAAGAATAAAGAAAGCTCATAGAGAAGACAAAGGATTAGTACCAATAAGCATTAATAAGCAACAATAATATTAATTCATAATATCAAAATATCCAAAACATAAACCAACATTAAGTTCAAAATAAAATCCCAAACAAAAGATCAAAAGCATAGGTTCCTAAAACATAAAGATGCAATCTTAAACCTAAAGTGCATAAATAATATGATATGATATGATAATCCTAGGCCTCGTCATCATCATCGGAAGTCTCATCGTCGCTCTTGACTTGAGAACGGTGAAACTTCGTCCATTTCCCATAGAGAGTAGAGAAGGACAAATCCAAGTTTGAATGGGAAGTCTCAAGAGTTTGGAGGCGATCGTCGACATTTTTCAAGCGAGTGTCCATGGCATCAAAACCCGAAGCAATGCGAGTATCCAAAGCATTGAACCGCCCGGTAATGAGAGCGGTAAGGGCTTCATTGTTTCCAACTTGAACTTCCGGTGGAGGAGCAACGGGAGGAAGAGGAGCTTCTCTATCAACTCGTTCCCAAACCTTATTCACATATCGAAACCCGGATTTGCGTAGAGAGGACTCACCAAGCTTGCACTTGCGAGGTTCCGGTGAGTTGTAGGTACAATCGATACCAAGGTCGTGAAAGATGTAGCTCAAGATTGTGCCATAAGTAAAAGACTTCAACTCATTGGTGTCAATAAGCTTAACATTATTGACCATCTCGGCAAAAATAATCTTAGGAACATTAGGGCGCTCACCTCTACGGAAGCATTCAAGCCAAAAGTGATCAACTTGACGGATATGAGAGTATTTACCTCCGGAAGGTCGAAGGAACCATGAAACGGTCGTGCGCATCCAAAGTAAGTGCTGGACCGGTGAAAGTGCCAAAGTGACGTTCATCCTCAAGTCCTTCATCTTTAAGGGAAAAAGTGGACTCCAAGAGAGCAATATCAACAACAAACTTTTTACCCAATATGAAAGATTCAATTCCTACAACCTTGATTTTGGTTTCATCATGAATAAGACGAGCATTAGAGTAAAAGATGAGTACCATATGTTTGTAGCAAATATCTGGAATGGTCAACAAAGGGAGAAGATTCCATTCACTCAAACGCTCAAGGTAACAGAATAGAAATCGCTCGGAATTGAGGAAATCAAGATCAATGACACGTTCTCGATGAACTTCGAAATCCTTGACATAAGTGAAGCGAGCTCGCATCTCGTTAGTTCGAAGGGATTTCTGAAAAAGCAGAGCTAGATTCGGACGAATGCTCGAATCACCGGTTTGAACGGCCTTACGCTTTTTGTTAGCTTGTTCCGACATCTAAAAACATTAAGCAAGCATGTTTTAAAATTAGGTGTATGCATTGATATTTAAAATCAATCCAATAATAAATCCCACTTAGGTTTTTAGAAAAATTAAAATAAAAAAACAGTAAAAAATACGACTGAAAAATTTTATATTCGAATAAAAAATTTTGAGATTTTGAATTTTTTTTACAAGATATGGAAAACCCAAACTAGAAAACATAAAGTTTATACAAAAATAAAATTTTCTAACCTAAGATTCGAACATAAATTGAAGGAAAAAAGAAAAAGGGAAAATACCTTAGTTTGGGATTTTGGATGATTTGATGAAAATCCTTGCACAATGTTGATGAAACTTGCTTAGACTTGAGTTTTAGAGTAAAACCCCTCAAGATTTGGTGAAAAACAAAGAGTTTTAGTGGGTATTTATAGAGAGGAAGTCGGTTAGGGTTTTCGGGTTTTGAAGAGTTTTGATGGAAAAAGGATTTTAACATTAAAAGTCCTAAATAAAACTATCTGCGATACCGTTTCGGAACGGTCTGGACCGTTTCAAAACGAGATGACTAGGGTTTGACCATTTTGAGACTGTCAGCTGACCGTTTTGATACCATGTTGACCGTATCGAAGCCCTGTTGACCCATATCGAAATACGTTTCGATACACCCCTTGGCAGTAGCCAAAATGTTTCGAAACACTTTGGAGGCGTTTCGAAACGCCCTTCTCTCAGACATGGATTTAAGGTATCCGTATCGAAACAGGGTCACCCGTTTCGATACACCTGGGCCTGGAAGTGCAGATGAGGCTCTAAAAGTGCAGAAAAATGATTTTTTCTTAGGCCTAACATGCATAAATGACATGAATGAGCAGGCAAAACATATGCAAACATAAACATACTCCCCCTAGCTATAAGCATGGATGAAATTAGGAGTCTAAACACATAAACATGGCATTTCACAAGATCAAGCAAATTTAAGCATAAAAGAGGTCCTAAAAGGTCAAGATAGGCTAGCTAGACCTAACTCTCTCCTAAGGGACCAAAAACGCTCTTTGTCTAAAGGTTTTGTAAATATGTCCGCTAGTTGATTTAAGGTGTCTATATACTCTATAACCACATCTTTCTTAAGGACATGATCTCTAATGAAATGATGCCTTATTTCTATGTGTTTGGTTCTAGAGTGTTGGATGGGATTTTTTGTTAGACATATTGCACTAGTGTTGTCACATTTTAGGGGTATGGTTTCAACTTTAATTCCATAATCTAAGAGTTGTTGCTTCATCCAAAGGACTTGAGCACAACAACTCCCTAAGGATATGTACTCAGCTTCGGTGGTAGATAAGGCTACACTATTTTGTTTCTTAGAGAACCAAGATATGAGCATACTACCTAGGAATTGACAAGTTCCCGAAGTACTTTTCCTATCGATTTTATAACCCCCATAATCCGCATCCGAATAAGCATGAAGGTTGAAGGTAGAGTCTCTAGGGTACCAAAGACCTAAACAAGGAGTATCTCTAAGGTACCTAAAGATTCTCTTAACGGCTATAAGGTGAGACTCTCTAGGACTAGCTTGAAACCTAGCACACAACCAAACACTAAACAAGATATTCGGTCTACTTGCGGTAAGGTAAAGCAATGATCCAATCATAGAACGATAAAGTTTAGAGTCAACACACTTACCTCCTTCATCTTTGTCAAGCTTTGTAGATGAGCTCATAGGTGTGGCTTGAGGCTTTGCATTCTCCAAGTCAAACTTCTTGAGCATATCCTTTATGTATTTTGCTTGGTTGATGAAGGTGCCATCCTTCTTTTGCTTGATTTGGAGTCCCAAAAAGAATGAGAGCTCCCCCATCATGCTCATCTCAAATTCACCTTGCATTAACTTAGCAAACTCTTGACAATGACATTCATTAGTAGAACCAAAAATAATATCATCAACATAAATTTGAACTACTAAGATGTCATTTTTATACATTTTTATAAAAAGTGTAGTGTCCACCTTACCTTTTTCAAATCTTTTTTCAATTAAAAAGTTTGAAAGTCTTTCATACCAAGCTCTAGGAGCTTGTTTTAAACCATAAAGAGCTTTGGTAAGTTTGAAAACATGATTTGGAAATTTTGAGTCTTCAAAACCCGGTGGTTGTTCCACATACACTTCTTCATTTATAAAACCATTTAAAAATGCGCTTTTAACATCCATTTGAAAAAGCTTGAAATTATGATAACATGCATATGCAAGAAACATCCTAATGGCTTCCATTCTAGCTACGGGTGCATAGGTTTCATCAAAATCTATTCCCTCTTCTTGAGTGTAACCTTGTGCTACTAGTCTAGCTTTATTTCTTACAATGTTACCACTCTCATCTAGCTTGTTCCTAAAGACCCATTTAGTTCCTATTGTAGATTGATTACTAGGCCTATCAACTAATGTCCAAACGTTACTTCTCTCAAATTGATTTAACTCTTCTTGCATAGCCATAATCCAAAAGTCACCTTTCAATGCTTCTTTAATATTCTTAGGCTCTATGCATGAGATAAATGCAACATGATTCATTAATCTAAGAGAAGATCGAGTGATTACCCCCTTGGATGGATCACCCAAGATTTCACCATCTTTGACATAGTTCAACTCCCTTGGGTAGCTCACTTCCTTTTCCTCAAGAGCCAAGTCCTTCAAGGCTTCAAGAGGTGGATCTTGTGTGTCCTCTTCTTTTGTTGGAATCTCATTCTCCTTTGAAGGTTGTCCTCCATCAAAGGCATTTATGATTCCTACATCATCACCATCACAAGAACCCTTCATAGGAAGGAGGTTATCATCGAATACAACATGAATAATTCTTCTACTACTAAAGTTCTTTTGTTAAATACTCGATAGGCTTTAGAGGTTAAAGAGTAACCTATGAAAATAGCTTCATCACTTTTTGCATCAAATTTACCTAAGTTATCTTTTCCATTATTTAAAACAAAACACTTGCAACCAAAAGGATGAAAATAGCTAATGTTAGGCTTTTTAGATTTTAAAATTTCATAAGGTGTTTTCTTTAAAATTGGCCTAATCATTACTCGATTTACAATATAGCAAGCGGTGTTTGTTGCTTCCGCCCAAAAATATTTAGGTAAATTGTTTTCACAAAGCATAGTTCTAGCCATTTCTTGCAAAGTTCTATTTTTCCTCTCAACTACCCCATTTTGTTGAGGAGTTCGAGGAGCCAAAAAATTATGGCTAATACCATTTTCATTTAAAAAATCTTCAAACCCTAAATTTTGAAACTCGGTTCCATGATCACTTCTAATATGTGAAATTTTAAGTTCAAAATCATTTTGGGTTAGTTTTGAAAATGTGATGAATTTTTCCAAAGCCTCATCTTTAGTACTTAAAAATAGAACCCAAGTAAATCTAGAAAAATCATCAACAAGTACAAAAGCATAAGACTTACCACCCAAGCTCATAGTCCTAATTGGCCCAAATAAATCCATATGGATAAGTTGTAAACATCTACTAGTAGAAACATCATTAATGGATTTAAAGGAAGACTTATGTTGTTTACCCTTAGAGCATGCATCACAAATTTTATCATTTGAGAATTTTATCTTGGGTAAACCTCTAACTAGATTAAGGGAGACTAGTTTTTCCAAAACACTTATGCTAGCATGTCCTAGTTTCATATGCCACAACCATGCATCATTTTCATTTTGTGCAACTAAACATGCATGAGATGTATGAATGTCATCTAGATGCACCATGTATATGTTCCCTATGCGATGACCTATGAGCATAATATTATTAGATTTAATGTCTACA
Organism: Hibiscus trionum; assembly: GCA_030270665.1. Classification (NCBI taxonomy): domain Eukaryota; kingdom Viridiplantae; phylum Streptophyta; class Magnoliopsida; order Malvales; family Malvaceae; genus Hibiscus; species Hibiscus trionum. Next base: position 4,292,283 of record BSYR01000046.1, read on the forward strand.
ATTTTGCATCCATTTTTATCAAATAAAACATTAAATCCTTTATCACACAATTGACTTATGCTCAATAAATTGTGTTTAAGACCATCGACATACAAGACATTTTCAATGAGAATAGTAGAGTGATTACCTATGGAGCCAATACCTTTAATGTGGCCTTTGGAGTTGTCACCAAAAGTTACTACTCCTCCACTTTTTGGCTTTAGATCCATGAATCTACTCTTGTCTCCGGTCATATGCCTTGAGCATCCACTATCAAGGTACCATGAGTTTTGACTTTGTGCTTTGGCCTTGTAGCAATGCTCCCCCTACAAACAAAGATATTAAGCTTTTGTTTTTGGTACCCAAATCATTTTGGGTCCATGAGTGTTAGCTCCCAAAACCTTGGTTCCCTTAGGAATCCAAGATGACATAGCAATAATATTATTAGATTTTACAAGTTCCTTAGGAACCCATACACTTCTAATTCTTTTAGCTCTACTATGTCTAGGATAGCTACCTTGTTTATAGTAGTTAGTCTTTTTCTTAGGTTGGTGTGTTCTTGAGGATTCACCTATTTCATGCTTGACACTACCAACATTTTTCAAAGACTTTTTGAGCTCATTTAGCTCAACCAACACCTTTTGGTGTTCACTATTACATTGAGACAAAAGATTATTAAGGTCAACATTTTCATCTTGAAAGAATTTTAGTTCATCTTTTAACCCTAATATCTTTTTCTCAAATTTTGAATTAGCTTGAGTGAGTGAGTCATTTTTCTCATTTAGTTCCAAAATAATCTTTTTGTTCCTAATGACCGACTCTTTATATTTCTCAACTAATTCATCATAGACCTCTTGTAACTCATCATATGCATCATTCAATTCATCATATGTAAAATCTAAACTAGATGAGTTAGAGGTTACCATGGAGGAATCTTCCTCAAGTGCCATGAGGCAAAGGTTAGCCACTTCTTGTTCGTCATCCTCCGATGACTCCTCATCACTCCAAGTAGCAAGCTTGGCTTTGAGCTTCTTCTTCTTCTCAAAGCCCTTCTTCTTGAGTTGAGGGCACTCCGAACGTATGTGGCCGGGTTGTTTGTACTCAAAGCAAATGATTGGATCCCTTGATTCTTCTTTGTTCTTGCTTTTGAAGTCCATCTTTCTTTGGATTTTTCTTCCCCGGTTGGACCTCATAAAACGTGAGAATCGTTTAGCTATCATAGCCAATTCTTCTAGTTCATCCTCCTCACTATAAGAGCTCTCTTCATGTAATGAAGCTTTGTGAGCTATTCCCATCTTCTTCTTCTTCTCAACCTCAAGCTTCTCTACCCTTTTCTCTTCTTTCTTCTTCTCTTCTTCCCTTCCTTGCTTCATGATCTCATGAGTAAGGAGAGAACCCACAAGCTCATCAAGCTTTAAAGTTTTCAAATTCTTAGCTTCAATGATAGCGGTTCTCTTCCCAACCCAAGATTCGGGAATTGAATAGAGTAGCTTCCGGACAAGCTTGTCTTCCGGTATGATTTCTCCAAAACCCTTGAGCCCATTGACAATAGCGGAGAAACGAACAAACATCTTGGATACCGTCTCATCGGGCTCCATCTTGAAATTCTCATAACTAAGATTGAGAATTCCAATCCTAGTTTCTTTAACATCGTTGGTGCCCTCGTAGGTAGTCTCAAGAGTGTCCCACACTTCTTTGGCACTCTCGATGGATGAAACTTTAGAATAGATGTCCGGACCGAAAGAACAAAAGAGCATGTGGAGAGCTTTGTCATTGACTTGAATCTTTTTCCTTTCTTCTTCACTCATCTCCATTTTTTTCTTCAAGACCATCTTGCCTTCACCATCTTGCTTCAATGGAATATAAGGGTCATCTTCAAAGACATCCCACACTAGGTAGTCATTTGACTTGATGAAGAGACGCATTCTATTCTTCCAAAAAGAATAGTTATCACCATTAAAGAAGGGAGGCTTTGTAGTGGATTGAGACTCATACATGCCCGAACCGGAGGTTGAAGCCATCTCTTGATATATGATGATCACACTCTTCCAAGGAACTCCTCTTGTGGTTGTTAATCTTCAAAGAGGTAGGCTCTGATACTAATTGTTGAGTGGATCGAAAGATCGATATAAACCAAAAGGGGGGTGAATTGGATTTTTAAAGATTGTGTGGTGGAAATTGCAAATTAAAAAGATTGACAAGGGATTTTAGAGTGGTTCAAGTTCCAAATGAACTCTACATTCACTATCTTAGATTCACTAAGGATTTGCAACAATTCCACTAGTTGCTCTTCGCCTTTTCTAGGCTAAGGAGGCAACCCTTACAATTTCGGTTAAATTTTTGTAACACCCTAAAAATGTATATATTTTTATGAAAAATGAATGAAATAAGAAAAAGATGAAATGTGTAGTCATAGGGTTTTGAACCCGCACCTCATGGCATGGAGGGCAATGGGCTTAGCCATCTAGTCTAAGGCAAGTCTTGGTTATGGTGTAGTAAGATTTGGTTATAGGATTGTATCGGGGAATATAATAATCAGGCTAGATCCAATCACCCCTTTTCCCCAAATTAAATGCACCATTCGAATAAAAAAGGAAATCATATCTAAATTCTTATCCTTGTCAGAACCTTTCATCTTCCTTACACCGGTGCCCATCCAGATCTTCGTCACAGCGGCGGCGTGGTTGTCACCGCCGGTGTCACCGTGTCCTCCGCCTCACCCCGACCCCAGCCCAGCGCACCACTCGCGGTGAACCGACACTGTTTGCCGTGGAGATTCAATCGAGGGTTCGATTGAATATAAAACCCTTCCTGTTCAGCTTTTAATCGATTTCGGCAGCCGCCGTCGGCCCGTGATGTGCACCGCCACCACCGAGTTGACTGCCACGGTGCCCCGATCCCGGTGTAGTCCACCACTCGCGGCAAGAAGACGCCATCCACCGTAGAGATCCAGCCGAAGGTTGTTCGAAACCCTTGGTTTGCCGCCCCTCTTTTTAAGCGATTCCGGCCGCCACCGTCGTCGGCAAGGTGCGTCGACCGTGCAGGTGGGTTCAGCGTGTCGTGGGGAGCAAAACCCGACCGACCGATCGTGTGTCCGATGCCGGCAAGCCCTTCATCGGCGTCTCGTCGTTTTCCGGCCGTTCGAGTGCGTTATAGGTATTTTCCGTTCGATTTCCGGCTTGTTTCGTGTTATTATTTTGTGGGTTGAAACCTTGAGTTAACGATCTACCGTTTTCCGACAGAATCGCGGCAAAGGGGCGTCTCTGATGACCGATTCCGGTGACCGGCCGACGAAGTCATATACAAGGGTAAGTGGACCGGTTTGGTTTAAGCCCAAAACTCGAACCAGCTCAGACCCGCTCTAGTCTGAACCGAGCCGTCCGAACCGGTCCAAACAAACCGGCCCAAGCCCAATAACCGACCCGACCCGACCCGTTGACCGATCCGACCCGGTGAGTCAACTCGTCCGAGTCAACTCAGTGAGTCAACTCGCCCGAGTCAACCCAGTGAGTCAACTCGCTGAGTCAGCCTTGGACCAGCGACGTCAGCATGACGTCAGCGTTGACTTTGACTACTGACGTTAGCGTTGACTTTGACCAAAAAGTCAACTTTTCCCGAAAAGTCCTATTTTATGTTTTTCGACGTCCTGAGTCCGATTTTGATGCCCGTTTCGAGAAATTCTAACCTGAAAGCCTCCGAATTGGTCTTTGAACTCGAGTTTACTTATGTATTTTTAATAATCAATTATGAGCTGAATGAATGAAGTGGTTGAAGTTACCGCAATTACTTGAATGGCTGAAACACCCACGGGTACTTAAATGATTGAAATGCTATATAGGGTTCAATTGACAGGAATGATGGATATCCCGAGCTTCAAAATGATTGAAATACCCCCCTTTGACTGGAATAAGTACATTGCCCTTGATAAATTCAGGAAATGCCAATAAAGTTGAAAATGACTTAAATGCCCTTATGGGTTGAAGCATGACCCATGTAAGTCATCACTCCGGATATTAATATAAGGATGGACGTTTTTCCGTACAGAATATTAGTTTGACTACTCCGTGGCAAGTCCTGTGGTGAAAAATGAAGGCAACCTTTCAGATATACGATACAAACAATATTTGGAAATGGTACACGTGAAGTGCATACATCAGAAGGTTTGGTTAGTACTGTAAGGTTGGGAATATGTTAGTTCGAATGGTTTTGGAGGCTTGATAAACTTCTAAAAATCTTAAATATTGCAAATCGTCATTTCATCATTATTGGGCTAAATTACAAATCACCCCTGATAGTTAAATGACCAAAATTCCCTCGTTGGCCCAAGTAATCAAAATAGCCCTAAATGTATTTGATATCATGAAAGATCTTGACGTAGAAATCCCTAAATGCCTGGTTGGAAACTTGATGAGCAAAATAGAATTTCTGAGCCACTGTTTACGCCATGTTGGTATAAATTACCAAAATGTCGTGTATGATAAAATGACCATAATGCCCATGGTAGGCTTAAATGGCTAAATCACTTATGATATGCCTAAACTCTCAAAGATTTTGATGTATCATCTCTTGAATATCTGGTTTGAACCGCTAGTACAAACCCCTCTTTTAAGAGGGGCTTGTTTCAAAGATCCGTTCAATTGTAAAAAGTTTAATGTGTTATCTTCCGTAAATGCCAAGTATCTCCAAGGAATAAACTGTTCCACCTAGTGTGTTACATGTGTGCCACACGACTGTTTTTGCATACTGACTTACATTTTATAATACCGATCACGTGCACATGATTCATAAACTTGAATACACAGGAACATGACATGTTTTATAAAGTAAACATGACCGTACTGTATTTCTGATATATGCTTATGCACCCGATATGACAAACATGCTATATGGATAATGTATTACTAAAAATATATTTATTGATTAATGAACTATTGATGATCTGATTCACTGGGGTAATTGGGACATGATATGAAGTTACCGTCGGCTCAGCCCTAATCCAGCTGGTAAGTCTGCCCGTTTTCAGATCCTAGGCTTCGGCCAGGTCCGCCCGTTTTCGGATCCTAGGCTTCGGCCAGGTCCGCCCGTTTTCGGATCCTAGGCTTCGGCCAGGTCCGCCCGTTTTCGGATCCTAGGCTTCGGCCAGGTCTGCCCGTTTTCAGATCCTAGGCTTCGGCCATTTCCGCCCATTTTCGGATCCTAGGCTTCGGCCAGGTCTGCCCGTTTTCGGATCCTAGGCTTCGGCCAGGTCCGCCCGTTTTCGGATCCTAGGCTTCGGCCAGGTCCGCCCGTTTTCGGATCCTAGGCTTCGGCCAGGTCCGCCCGTTTTTTGATCCTAGGCTTCGGCCAGGTCCTCCCATTTTCGGTTCCTATGCTTCGGCAAGGGCCTCCCGTATTCTAAGGTATATCCTTAGGATGGTACCCACGCCCAATGGGCTCGGGTTAATGCCTGTACATGATATCGCACTGGGGAAACTAAATACTGGCGTATGGTTGGAGGGTAAATAAAGAATTAAAAAATGAACTTTACTGCTACTTGAAACAAATGTATTTGAAATAAAAAGGTTTACTGCATTATCATATTCCATGCATTAATGTTACACCGTTGGAACACACTAGGCACCAAACTCTCTGATTCCTACCTCATATGTTACTAGCCTATATAATTCTCGTCTAATTCATGATGTTTGAATAAGGAACAAATATCTTTATTCATGAGTATGATGCAATCTCGAAATAGTAGAACGGAAATGAGGGCTGTTACTATATGGAACATCATGAAAATGTTATGCCTACAATATATTTGCATGAGCTTAAAGCATCTTTTGGTAGTTCTGTATTACTGAGCTTTTCCAAGCTCACGTTGTTTTTACCATCGCAGGTTAAAAGAATATATCATGGTAAAATAGTTGACAACATTGTTCGGAGTTGTCTCGGCGTTGCCTTGGAGTACGGTACTGTATAGTTAGTGGGCATGTATGTCATGTATTGTTTTATGATAGTATTTGTAAAGCACTTTCTGAAATTTCTGTTATGTGTTGAAATGATTTTCTGAAATAATATTTTAAACAGAAGTTGATTTTACAGTTTAATAAGTGTTTTGAAGAAATATAAATGTTTTTATGTGTATTTTTTACAGTGGGTCGCTCTTGTGACCCTAATGTGATTTCCTAGGATCCGTTGTAACGCATAGGCGGGTCTAGGGGGTTACATTTAGTGGTATCAGAGCTTAGAGTTGCGTCTTTCTGGGTAGATCGGCCGATCGTCTGTCATAGGGTGTCTGGTCTGTGGATGCCCTTAGATCATAACCGTACTCCTCCGTGCCGAGACTCCGATGTTTAATCTTTTCCTGTAATAAGTGCATCTAACCCTTCTGTCCATAATAGCTTGATTTGTACTGGAAAGGAATATCGGTAATGTTTGTCTACGAATTGGATTAAATTGATGAATTTGAATCCAGATAATGAAACCGAGATGGTTAATTCGTGTGGAATTGAAGATATGAATTTGATAGAGAATGAAGGTTTGATCATATGAGGTAACTGATATAAGATTACATGTAAGGTAGCTCGGTGATGATGATTGTGTTTGAAAATATTCTGATGAAAATTTGATAAAGGTGTTACGAATTTAAAAGAAAGGTGTTTGTTAATGGGGCGAGAGTGTAAATTCTATGGTGACCTTGTTGTATAAGAAGGAAGCAGTTATTTGAGTTTTTATTATTGTTGTTGTTGAAGGTAAGTGATATCCGTTTAAAACCTTGTTTATGTTCAATCGGCTTAAAGAAAGAATTTGTCTTGAAAATGTGGCATAGTGCATCGTTAAATATCATCCCTGACTGAGACCGTTTATAATAAAAGTTATGAGACAAGTGTTTGCTTAGCACCATATGAAGTTCGATAAGAATCCAAATATTTTATTCTGATTAGTTGTTGGAGATGTATGATGAGATGAAAATGGGTCTAAGAATAGTTTGAGTGACTGAGGAAATTGCCAGATTAATCTATGACCGACTGAGAGTCCTGAGAAACAATGATACTCTGAGGGAATAGTTTCAGTACATGATGTGATGAGAGAACAATTTTTGCATTTTATCGACTCTGGTAAATTTCGAGGACGAAATTTTCTTTTAGGGGGGGGGAGAGTTGTAACACCCTAAAAATGTATATATTTTTATGAAAAATGAATGAAATAAGAAAAAGATGAAATGTGTAGTCATAGGGTTTTGAACCCGCACCTCATGGCATGGAGGGCAATGGGCTTAGCCATCTGGTCTAAGGCAAGTCTTGGTTATGGTGTAGTAAGATTTGGTTATAGGATTGTATCGGGGAATATAATAATCAGGGTAGATCCAATCACCCCTTTTTCCCCAAATTAAATGCACCATTCGAATAAAAAAGGAAATCATATCTAAATTCTTATCCTCGTCAGAACCTTTCATCTTCCCTACACCGGTGCCCATCCAGATCTTCGTCACAACGGCGGTGTGGCTGTCACCGCCGGTGTCACCGTTTCCTCCGCCTCACCCCGACCCCAGCCCAGCGCACCACTCGCGGTGAGCCGGTACTGTTTGCCGTGGAGATTCAATCGAGGGTTCGATTGAATATAAAACCCTTCCCGTTCAGCTTTTAATCGATTCCGGCAGCCGCCGTCAGCCCGTGATGTGCACCGCCACCACCGAGTTGACCGCCACGGTGCCCCGATCCCGGTGTAGTCCACCACTCGCGGCAAGAAGATGCCATCCGCCGTAGAGATCCAGCCGAAGGTTGTTCGAAACCCTTGGTTTGCCGCCCCTCTTTTTTCGCGATTCTGGCCGCCTCCGTCGTCGGCAATGCGCGTCGACCGTGCAGGTGGGTTCAGCGTGTCGTGGGGAGTAAAACCCGACCGACCGATCGTGTGTCTGACGCCGACAAGCCCTTCATCGGCATCTCGTCGTTTTCCGGCCGTTCGAGTGCGTTATAGGTATTTTCCGTTCGATTTCCGTCTTGTTTCGTGTTATTATTTTGTGGGTTGAAACCTTGAGTTAACGATCTACCATTTTCCGATAGAATCGCGGCCAAGGGGCGTCTCCGATGACCGATTCCGGTGACCGGCTGACGAAGTCATATACAAGGGTAAGATGACCGGTTTGGTTTAAGCCCAAAACTCGAACCAGCTCAGACCCGCTCTAGCCTGAACTGAGCCGTCCGAACCGGTCCAAACAAACCGGCCCAAGCCCAATAACCGACTCGACCCGTTAACCGACCCGACCCGACCCGTTGACCAATCCGACCCGGTGAGTCAACTCGTCCGAGTCAACTCAGTGAGTCAACTCGCCCGAGTCAACCCAGTGAGTCAACTCGCCGAGTCATCCTTGGACCAGTGACGTCAGCATGACGTCAGCTTTGACTTTGACTGCTGACGTCAGCGTTGACATTGACCAAAAAGTCAAATTTTCCCGAAAAGTCCTATTTTATGTTTTTCGACGTCCTGAGTCCGATTTTGATGCCCGTTTCGAGAAATTCTAACCTGAAAGCCTCCGAATTGGTCTTTGAACTCGAGTTTACTTATGTATTTTTAATAATCAATTATGAGCAATGTGAATAAGGACTGAAATTGGAATTTGTGCGATTGAAGGTAATCATAGTTCCTTGTATTCGGGATGTTGAGGACGTCGCATTCGGGTTCGAGAGTGATCGAATGGAGTACCATGGTTGACCGATATAGCAAGGATTAAAGGTAATACACTACTACCTCTAGTATGCTTTATGAACATGTTGGTATTCGGTTAATGCATACACACATATGATGATAAGTACCGTTAATTCTGCTTAAGGCTAACCGGATATGAAAATGTACGACGTAATAGATAAGGTTGGAATAATCGAATGAGAAAGATGATAAATCAAAGAATCTGGAATCCTACAGAAAATTAATGAGTCGATCAATCTCCAAACCCGATTAATAATGTTAATTTGTCAAACGACAGAAATATTGGAGTATATAATTACAAAAATGCCCTCGAGGTGAAAATGACGGAAATACCCTTGATAATGAAAGTGGTGCGGAAACCTACACTAAATTCGGTAAAACAATTGATTCATCTAAAAGTCTCGAATTACTCAGAGAGATGCGATAATAAGGCTTAATTACTCAAGAAAGATAAGCACTCAGATTTAGCGTAAATCCTGAATAAACCTCTGAAGATAAATTTGTGGGGGAAACTCTTTATATGTTCGGATCAATTGAACTACCAGAAGATACATAATGCTATTAATGGCTGAATCGAGTAAAAGAATTGAAAATGCCGATACAATGGAGTCATCAAATGACCAAAATGTGCTTGGGCATTGGAATTTCTAAATTAACAGAGATGATGGGTCTATCCTCGTGTTTTGGAATGAATGAAGTGGTTGGAGTTACCGCAATTACTTGAATGGCTGAAACACCCACGGGTACTTAAATGATTGAAATGCTATATAGGGTTCAATTGACAGGAATGATGGATATCCCGAGCTTCAAAATGACTGAAATACCCCCCTTTGACTGGAATAAGTAAATTGCCCTTGATAAATTCAGGAAATGCCAATAAAGTTGAAAATGACTTAAATGCCCTTATGGGTTGAAGCATGACCCATGTACGTCATCACTCCGGATATTAATATAAGGATGGACATTTTTTCGTATAGAATATTAGTTTGACTACTCTGTGGCAAGTCCTGTGGTGAAAAATGAAGGCAACCTTTCAGATATACGATACAAACAATATTTGGAAATGGTACACGTGAAGTGCATACATCAGAAGGTTTGGTTAGTACTGCAAGGTTGGGAATATGTTAGTTCGAATGGTTTTGGAGGCTTGATAAACTTCTAAAAATCTTAAATATTGCAAATCGTCATTTCATCATTTTTGGGCTAAATTACAAATCACCCATGATAGTTAAATGACCAAAATGCCCTCGTTGGCCCAAGTAATCAAAATAGCCCTGAATGTATTTGATATCATGAAAGATCTTGACGTAGAAATCCCTAAATGCCTGGTTGGAAACTTGATGAGCAAAATAGAATTTCTGAGCCACTGTTTACGCCATGTTGGTATAAATTATCAAAATGCCGTGTATGATAAAATGACCATAATGCCCCTGGTAGGCTTAAATGGCTAAATCACTTATGATATGCCTAAACTCTCAAAGATCTTGATGTATCATCTATTGAATATCTGGTTTGACCCGCTAGTACAAACCCCTCTTTTAAGAGGGGCCTTGTTTCAAAGATCCGTTCAATTGTCAAAAGTTTAATGTGTTCTCTTCCGTAAATGCCAAGTATCTCCAAGGAATAAACTGTTCCACCTAGTGTGTTCCATGTGTGCCACACGACTGTTTTTGCATACTAACTTACATGTTATAATACCGATCACGTGCACATGATTCATAAACTTGAATACACAGGAACATGACATGTTTTATAAAGTAAACATGACCGTACTGTATTTCTGATATATGCTTATGCACCCGATATGACAAACATGCTATATGGATAATGTATTACTAAAAATATATTTATTGATTAATGAACTATTGATGATCTGATTCACTGGGGTAATTGGGACATGATATGAAGTTACCGTCGGCTCAGCCCTAATCCAGCTGGTAAGTCCGCCCGTTTTCGGATCCTAGGCTTCGGCCAGGTCCGCCCGTTTTCGGATCCTAGGCTTCGGCCAGGTCTGCCCGTTTTCGGATCCTAGGCTTCGGCCAGGTCCGCCCGTTTTCAGATCCTAGGCTTCGGCCAGGTCTGCCCGTTTTCGGATCCTAGGCTTCGGCCAGGTCCGCCCGTTTTCGGATCCTAGGCTTCGGCCAGGTCCGCCCGTTTTCGGATCCTAGGCTTCGGCCAGGTCCGCCCGTTTTTGGATCCTAGGCTTCGGCCATGTCTGCCCGTTTTCGGTTCCTATGCTTCGGCAAGGGCCGCCCGTATTCTAAGGTATATCCTTAGGATGGTACCCACGCCCAATGGGCTCGGTTTAATGCCTGTACATGATACCGCACTGGGGAAACTAAATACTAGCGTATGGTTGGAGGGTAAATAATGAATTAAAAAATGAACTTTACTGCTACTTGAAACAAATGTATTTGAAATAAAAAGGTTTACTGCATTATCATATTTGAAATAAAAATGAGGGCTGTTACTATATGGAACATCATGAAAATGTTATGCCTACAATATATTTGCATGAGCTTAAAGCATCTTTTGGTAGTTCTGAATTACTGAACTTTTCCAAGCTCACGTTGTTTTTACCATCGCAGGTTAAAAGAATATATCATGGTAAAATAGTTGACAGCATTGTTCGGAGTTGTCTCGTCGTTGCCTTGGAGTACGATACTGTATAGTTAGCGGGCATGTATGACATGTATTATTTTATGATAGTATTTGTAAAGCACTTTCTGAAATTTCTGTTATGTGTTTAAATGATTTTCTGAAATAATATTTTAAACAGAAGTTGATTTTACAGTTTAATAAGTGTTTTGAAGAAATATAAATGTTTTTATGTGTATTTTTTACAGTGGGTCGCTCTTGTGACCCTAATGTGATTTCATAGGATCCGTTGTAACGCATAGGCAGGTCTAGGGGGTTACAATTTTCTACCCAAACTTTAACCCAATCCTCACAACAAGGTAACAAAGAATTTGATGGCTAATAGAGTATCTCTCAATACAAATTGTAGCCCAATTACAAGCACTCAACCCAATTGAACAAGATAAGAATGAAAATTTCAATTGGGGTTTCTAGACAATATGGGATTTTTGCACAATTGCTTGGATTTGATGTTTGGATGTTTGCTTTTGGATCAATAGTTGTTGCTGGAGCTTTTAGAGGTCCCTTTTATACCTTCTCATTGATTTCTAGCCGTTGTGGTTGTTGCATTCATCAATAGAGCCGTTGGGGATGTTATCTCACCTCCATAAATGCAGTCTGCAACAACCCGTTTCGAAACGCGGGGTACCTGTTTCGGAACAGACTAAAATAGAAAGAGCTGTTGGGTGCATTTAAGAGCCCGTTTCGAAACGTGTTAAAGCCGTTTCGAAACAGTTTTGCCACTAGAAAGGGTCGTTTCGAAACAGGCTGAGCCCGTTTCGAAACACCCTAACGGTTTCAGAAAATCAGTTAAAAACAATTGTAACGGTCATATTTTCAAATCAAAATGAAGAACAATTTCGAAACGCTTGGCCTCGTTTCGAAACGGTTTTGCTACTGTCAAGGGTCGTTTCGAAACTGATTGAGCCCGTTTCGAAACACCCTATTAATCTTTAAATATTCAGTTAAAAAATGTTGCAACCGTTATAGTTTTCAAATCAAAAATTGAAGAACAGTTTCGAAACGTATGAAGTCGTTTCGAAACGGGTTCAAGTGTTCTAAAGTCGTTTCGATACGCGTTTCGGAACAGAGGTTGGCAGTGATGAAAATGTTTCGAAACGCCTTAGGCCGTTTCGAAACAGGGACTTGAAAATCACTGTTTCGGCTTTAAACACTTAGAAAAATATTTGAAAACTTTGTTTTTAACTTTGGCATAATCTTAAAATCATATGTGGATGTTTTGAGGACTTAAAAATTCGTTTTGACATTTTCAATTTAGTCCTTAGGTTTTTAGTTATATCAAAATTAAAATATTGGTTTCACAATACCATAAGATATATTTATAATTCAATGAGGGGCAGAGTTATAAATATTTAATAGTTTGATTTAATAATCAACTATATAAAGAAGTAGTGGTCCTCAAGAAATAGGTTAACTTGTTTTTTTCTCCCCTTCCCCGTCAGAGAGTTTTACTTCAAGAGATAACCTATCTTCTTGGAAGATCAATACCAAAGATTTGGGATTCCAACATCAAGATTCAAGGTTTTTAGTTTATCGATTAATTCAGATACGCTTCCGCATTCAATTTATTCAATTTATTATTCTTGATGATTTGACATGATAGATTCTGGGTTTTAGATTTCATATTAATTTATGATTTGGTTCTAACAATAACCCGATATATATAGAGAGATAGGATCCTCTTACATCATGTAAAACTTGAAAGTTTTACACCTTTTTTAAACTGTTGGATGAAGGTAAGTGTAGAATTAAGATTAACAGTTGGAAATGTAAAGATTGTCACAAGAAAAAAAATAAAGAAATAATCTTAGTCATTTATTTATTTATTTATTCTCATCCAACGGTTCAAAAAGGTGTAAAAGTAATTGAATTTTACATAGTATAAGTGTATCTTAACCCATATAGCTACAATATACGTTTCCTAAAACAATCTTCCAATCTCCCTATAACACACATCTCTGCAATATAGATGCAATAGTTGTAGGAATCATATAAATAGAAAGTATTGCATCTCTCTAATAGTTTCGCTCATAATTCTAAAGGTTAAAACTTACACTATATTTATATACTTTATTTATAGAATCAAATACTTGGTCATAAAAAAAACATTGTTTTAAGACTTCTAACTTTAAATCATTATTAGAATTGCAACAAATCCAACTTAATTATTAGAATTTATGTTAATATGTAACATTAATGTTCTTTGAATTTGACAGTATAACGATGGTATCTTTCACCGAGCTAGCATCGAGATTAGAGAAGATGATCAAGAGGATGATCTTGGAGAGTTTTGGCCTTTTGAAACAAATGGATGAGCTCATGAACTCCACAAACCATCACCTGAGGATCAAGAAATACGAAAGTCCGAAAACCAGCGAGCCAACTGAAGGGGTACGTGCGCACTGCGACATGAATGCACTAACTCTCTTGTATCAAAACGAGGTCGATGGATTGCAGATTCAAAACAAAGATAGCGAATGGATCAACGTAATGCCCTCGGCCAACTCTTTTGTAGTCATGGACGGAGAATCCTTCAGCATAAGTCACTTACTCGGACTTAAACAAGAGTTTAAGGTAGAGAAAATAGATTTTATATGTTAAAAGCAATGATGTTGCATGTATCAGAGATGGAATGAGGGAATGCTAGGGGTATGGGTGAGAAAACTTGACTCGAAAAAATTGAAATTTTTTATTTGACTCGATGCGAAAAAACTCAACTCGTCTTGACTCGACTCAAAAAAATTTCAAATAAAGTTTGACTTGTAAAATGGAAATTCGAAGAACTTAAAATTTTTAATAATTAGTGGATTGATTTCGAAGAACTCGAGTGTTTCTAATTATATAAGGTTAAGGACACGCAGCAACCCCCCAAAGCATGCCGAATTCCCATTAAAAAACTTAGTTTGATTGGTAAAGAAGATAGGGACGTTCAATGTATTCATAGATCTTGTAGATTTGTATATCAAGTTGAAATTCGGACATTGCTTTGTTTCTGCTGCCGCCTTAAGTTAATCTGTTGCCTTTCTCTTTTCCTTTTCCTTTTAATAGTATAAGGTTGAATCTGTTCATAACTAAAGTGCTTTGCATGTAAATAATATATATAATATAATAATATGGCTTGTAACTAAAGTGCTTTGCATGTAAATGATATATATAATATAATAATATGGCTTGTAAATTTATATTATATGAATTTTGTATAAATAAGATTTTAGCAAACCTTATTAAACTACATATCCAGAGCCAGAGGGGTTTATGGGCTGAGAAGACAGGCTTGAATATTGTGAAGGTTAACAGAAAAACAAAACTCACAAATGGAGAAGTGGGGTATCAATCCCCATACCTCTCGCATGCTAAGCGAGCGCTCTACCATCTGAGCTACATCCGCAGCTGTCTTGCTTTCTCGTAAACGTATTCTAGTTTTAAAAAGAATGAAATCAAATCTGTGAAACCTGGTTCAGAGTGCAGCTTCCCATTCTAGGCCAAGGCTAAACGAGTAAACAACATTCTAGTTTCACAATTAAATACCTTCCATCTATATTAATAAGTTTGCAGGAGTATTTGTCAACTGTATTAAAACATATAAAATCTTGTTTGTTTATCCGTTAAAGAGTTTAAGTAAAGACTAATTTGTTTTTGTGGTGCTTTTTTCTGGTACGGGCGTTGCTCCATCTTGGTGTTTTGCTGGCTGCTGTTCATCACTTATTGGCCACATTAATGGTGTATATGTGTTCCCCCTTGGCGACTGCGTCGTTTTGTGACAGTAAGTTCAATTCCATTGTGTTTAGTGTTTACATGCTGCTACCGTTATATAATGGTCTCCATTACGATTGTGAACCGTTATTTAAATCCCTAATTGGTGTTATGCCCTTGATAAGATGTGTACTCTGTGGAGTATCATAGTTGTATCGGGTTTGATATTCTTAATAAAATGTCTTTGTGTTGTCTATATGTGTTGGACATTGTAAAAGTCCTTTACGGGATGATCCTTGTTGCTGGTGATTTGTTTGGTTATGTCATGCTGATGTTGTTTTTGCGTCCCACGAGTTTTATGCTTTGTGTCTTTGCTTTGTGGAGTATCATGGTTTTATGTTGTATCGTCCTGTGGTACCATGTCTGATAGCAAGGGTATCAGAGTAATCTGCTCCAGTGGCTGGCCCTTACAAGCCTTGAGCTATGAAACATGAAAAATGGGGTGGATGCGAGAGGAAACAGGCAACTCCAGCTTATACACCACATGGCCTATATTCTTTATCACACGATACGGACCAAAGAAACGTGGACTTAGTTTTTGATTGCGCCTTAATCTCAGAGATAACTGGCGGTATGGTTGTAAATGAACAAACGCCCATGACCCTTCTTCTAATTCCACTTTGCGTCGATGTCGATCGGCTTGATTTTTCATTCTGACTTGCGAACGGTTCAAATTGCTCTTCAATTCCTGCAATATCGAATCCATTTCCCGCAATTCCTTGGCCACACGATCATGATGAGTACTGCCTTCCAAATAATCCACAATGGTTGGTGGATCTCATCCATACAACGCCTTGAAGGGTGTCATTTCTGCCGAGGCTTGAAACGAGGTGTTATACCAATATTCGGCCCATGCCAAATATTTCTCCCATTTCTTTGGTTCACAGCCTGTCAAACACCTCTGTTACATATTCTTAGGCTAATATCTAGGCTATTTATTAGGCTAGAATATATTGTAATTAATGTTATATATTATGTTACCTAGTTTAGGTAAATTAGATTTGTATATATAGCCCTATATGTTTTATGAATAAGATAAAAGAAATTATTCTCTATATGGTATCAGTTGTCCTAGGTTCTTTCGAATACAATTAAAATTATTAGGTTTTTTTTGGGTTGTTAGGGTTTTTGACCTAAAGCCACTTTTTTGGTCGTTCTTCACCGGCCAACTTCGGAGGCTTCTCAGTCGACACCGTCCGTACCACGGGAACCGCCGTCCGCCGATCTGCCGATCTAGAGATTCCGGTCACCAGAATCCCAGCGCGTGAGCCTCATGCGCCGCCCCAAGCTTCCGCCTGTCCTTCACGCGCCAGCGCGTGAGAGCGCGTGGTGGCCCCTTTTCACCGCCGATTTTTCCACCGACGTCGCTACTTCATTCCGATCACACCCCTGCCGCCGGTCCTTGCTTTCAAATTGTTTTGGGTTGGGTGTTCTGTCTTTTGGAATTATTAGGGTTTTGTTTTTCCTGGTCTTCTTGGTTCTTTGCTTTTTTGATCTCATGGCTGATAAAAAGGTTGACTTTATGTCTGATATCATTCCGATTACGTCTAAGATTACTAATCATAAATTGAATGGCTTTAATTTTCTCGATTGGAACCATACAATTGAGTTGTATTTGTTAAGCCTTTCTATGGACAGACATTTGACTGATGATCCTCCGACGGATGATTCTCGCCTTCCTTGGATGAGAGAAGATGCTCGCCTATATATCCAGATTCGTAATTCTATTGACAGTGAGGTGGTAGGTTTGGTTAATCATTGCAAGACGGTGAAACAATTGATGAGCTATTTGCAATTTTTATATTCTGGCAAAGGAAATTTTTCACGTATCTATGATGTTTGTCAGAATTTTTACAGGGCTGACAAAGAAGACCGAACTTTAACTAGTTATTTTATGGATTTCAAGAAAACGTATGAAGAGCTTAATATGTTGCTTCCTTTTAGTGATGATATCGAGGTCCAACGTAGTCAGCGAGAGCAAATGGCGGTTATGAGTTTTCTAGCTGGTCTTCCACCAGAATTTGAGACTGCTAAATCTCAGATTCTCTCTGGTAGATCTCCAGCCTCGATGATGTTTTTCGGAGAGTACGTCGTACTGAGAATTCTTTGCCTACTCCATCCCCACAACATGGCAGTGTTCTGCTGAGTCGTGCTCTTCCTTCTGACTCCGGCAAGCAACATTTCAAGAGTAGTGGTCCTGGTCGTTCCATGGGGTCGGGGTCTACCAAAAGCGATCCACAGTTTGGAGTTCGTGGTTCGGATCACAGTGCAGTTATCTGTCATTATTGTCACAAACTGGGACATACCAAGCGTGATTGCCGGAAGCTGCAGTTTAAGAAAATTTCGTCTGCTCATGTTGCTTCTAGTGTAGACACTTCATCATCGGCTGTTACGATATCTGCGGATGAGTATGCCAAGCTTCTTCAACTTCAAGACACTGTCAAGCATCCTTCCGGTCCTGTTTCTGCCCTTGTTGAGTCAGGTAAACCCAATACATGTCTTGTTTCCACCTCTTCCAAGTGGGTCATTGATTCTGGTGCCACAGACCACATGACAGGTAACCCCAATCTTCTTTCTCATTTTACAACACATCCTTATATCAATCCTGTTACTTTAGCCGATGGTTCCACATCTTCTGTTATTGGCTCTGGCACTTCGTACCCCACTCCCTCTCTTACTTTGTCCTCTGTTTTGAGTTTACCATATTTATCCTTTAACCTGATGTCAGTTAGTAAACTTACAAAAACCCTTAATTGTTGTGTCTCATTTTTCCTGGTTATTGTGTGTTTTAGGATCTTTTGACGAAGAAGATTATTGGTAAAGGGCATGAGTCTGATGGTCTCTACATCCTTGACACCCATGCTCCAGAACCTGTTGCTTGCACTGGAATTGTCAATCCTTTTGAAGAACATTGTCGATTGGGTCATCCTTCTCTACCTTCTTTGAAGAAACTTTGTCCTCAATTTTCTAGTTTAAAATCCTTATATTGTGAGTCTTGTCAGTTTGCTAAACACCATCGCCTTAGTTCCAGTCCTAGAGTCAATAACCGAGCTTCTGCTCCATTTGAGTAAAGAAAATTTAAGTTAGTTGAGTTGGTGAGTCATATTTTATAATTCAAACTTTATTTGAATTATTTTAATCGAGTCAAGTCAAGTCGAGTTGTTCGAGTTTTTGTTCAAATTTAATTTTAAATATTTTTAATGTTATAGTACTAATTGGTTTTAATTTAAACATGTCTCTATAACCATATGTATTTCTTTTCATACATTATATACATGTATCATGCAGAGTTGAAGAACTCAACTCGAACTTGAAAACTGATCAACTAATCACGAAAAAAATTGAGTTATTCGAGTCTCATTCTATAACTTAAACCTTATTTGAATTTTTTTCCGGTTAAGTCGAACTTAAGAAATTACGATTCAAACCAAATAGAGTCGAAAATAATAACTTTTTTATATCGAATTCTGCTCGCCCCTAAAAAAATATAAAAAAACACAAAGACCGGCCATGTATTATTTTTAGAGATAAAAACAAACAAATCAGACATAAATGTCCACATCCATTTCCTTTAGATGATATTAACGTTGTATGACCCGAGCCTCACCCTGAGTGTATGTCCTGATGCTGTGTGACCCGAGCCTCATTTGAAGATACTCGAGGGGATTCCGAATATAAGTGTTTGTCCCGATGCTATATGACCCAAGCCTTACTCCGAGTGTATGTCCCGATGTTGTGTGACATGGTCCTTACTCTAGGTTTGTGGATTGATTGTTGTGATGTAATTTATGATGGCATGATATGTTTATTTGATCAAGCATGTTTAGGCGACTAGTGGTAATGACTTGTATTAATTTATAGCCATGCCATCTTTTCTAGCTACATGCTTATGCTTATGATTTGCATGAAGCATAGTAGAGTAGAGTTGTATCCACTGAGCTTTATGATCTTAGCGTTCAGAATCATTGTTTTCGTTCGCAGGTTTTTAGGTTGATGTGTTGCATTGAAGGAGCCCCATCGGAGTAGGACTTCAACTCATCGCCGTGTTCAGGAGTACAATAGTTAGATTTGTAGGGCAATGTATTTATAAGACCTTGATTTTTTGTCTGTAACTCTTATTTTCGATTTATTTGACCATGTCTAATGATTTAATAATTTTGTTTTAAACTGAACTCCCTTTGTAAACGATTTACTATTTCTTATTGTTTTATTTGAAACATTGATGGATTCAAAAAAATTAAATGTGGATTGGGTTAAACCAGGTCAAAATTTTCATGTTGCGGTTTGGGCTTGAGGCCCAAATGTGACGTCGAGTTTAGGGCGTTACAAACCAAAAGGTGCAAAGAAAAATAAATACTTCCATAGAGATTAGCATACCGTCAAAATTCAGAAGGCTTTCTGAATCTCATTGTCTTTATCCAAATGAGACACTTTATGCTTTCGAGGTGAAAAAGAGTGGTGAGCAAACCAAAACTATCAGGCAGATTGCTTCACCGCCGATGTTTGATTAAATCAGCAAACAACCATCAACCAAGTGAGGATCTATCTTTCTATGACCACCGACAAAATCAGAATAAAAAACTAGCGCCGTGAAGATCTCTGTATGAGCACCAAACGACCGCTAATGTATGCTGAAATCATGTCAAAACGACATATGAAATACACTACCAAAAACATTGAAAAAGCGTGCCACAAAGGCAGAGATTCTTATTAAAAAATATGAAAAAACAATAAAATAATGTACACCGATGGTTGACAACCAATACTGAGACTGGATGCCAACCACCGACCAAGAAAACAAATGAAAAAGGAGGTTAGGCGTTAGGATTGAGCAGAGAAAAAAATTAGGTTAAACGTTTAGAATTGTAGAATTAAGTTTAGAAAATTAAAATTATGACTTTGCTTTGCTTGTGGTAAATTAAAAATTTTGATATATAAGTTTTTCAAATTTAAGGTTCAGGGTTTAGGTATTAGAGTATAGAGTTTATGATTTAGATTTGGAGTTTAGAGCTTTGGATTTTACACGAGATCTCGATAATAATATTTAAATATGGATTCGCACAAATTTGTCTATAGTTGTCCTTGAGTTACTGTTACAATATATATAGGAAAATATTTTATGCATTGACGGTGGGAAATTTGTTTTTCCCAAGCGCACAATTTTTAGGGTTTAGAGGCTAGGGTTTATAGTTTAGAGTTTTAGTATTTTTTGGACTATATTAGAGTTTTAGTGTTTGGGTTAGATATTAAGGTTTGAGAATATAGTTTAAGGTTTAAAGTTGAAAATTAAAATTTCGAATTTAGGAATTAGGGAAAGCTCACTTGTGAAAAAAAATCTTCCCGCTGGCAGAACATCAAATAATTACTCTACATTTAATGTATAATTCAAATAAAAATAATAAACAATACAGGAAAACACAAAACCTGACCACATAAAATTTTTAGAAAAAACAAACAAATCAGACAGAAATGTCCATTCCTTCGGATGATATATTGATATTAATGTTATTGTTATCATCTAAATGAAAAAGGAAATTTACGTAGGATCTGTTTGTTATTTTCATGAACTCGAGTGTTTCTAATTATATAAGGTTAAGGACACGCAGCAACCCCCCAAAGCATGCCGAATTCCCATTAAAAAACTTAGTTTGATTGGTAAAGAAGATAGGGACGTTCAATGTATTCATAGATCTTGTAGATTTGTATATCAAGTTGAAATTCGGACATTGCTTTGTTTCTGCTGCCGCCCTAAGTTAATCTGTTGCCTTTCTCTTTTCCTTTTCCTTTTAATAGTATAAGGTTGAATCTGTTCATAACTAAAGTGCTTTGCATGTAAATAATATATATAATATAATAATATGGCTTGTAACTAAAGTGCTTTGCATGTAAATGATATATATAATATAATATAATAATATGGCTTGTAAATTTATATTATATGAATTTTGTATAAATAAGATTTTAGCAAACCTTATTAAACTACATATCCAGAGCCAGAGGGGTTTATGGGCTGAGAAGACAGGCTTGAAGCCACTATTATTTTATATAAAAAAGAGGAAAACAAAAAATGGTAGACGGGAGTATTTGGCGACGGCTAAACAAGGAACAAGACAGCGGCGATCAAGGCAGCGGTGACCGACTTCCGTCCAACCCATAACCGACCATCGACAAATCACAACAGGTTTGGACCATATATGTGGGAGGAATATCGGAAACATTGCACTGGAAGGGTTTATGGCACGTCTTTGATCGCCATGGGGTTGTGCGAGATGCGTTTATACCAAGAAAGAGGGCTAGAGACGGGGCACGTTTTGGTTTTGTTCGTATGGCATCAAAGGAGGATGCGGATAGAGCGATTGAGCGGCTGCACGGAAAGTGGATTTATGGGGCTAGGTTACGAGTGGCGTTGGCGTGGAAGGGGATAAACAATTTGAAGAACACATTGAAACGGGAGGAGTCTCAACAGCTGATGAACGACAAGACATCGGGATCAAAAACAGTGAAAACATCGATACAAGGGGATTGTGAAAGTGGATCAAATCGACGAGTGATCGAAGGGGTACTAGACGAGGATAAATGGGCAATTCTCCAATGGTGCGCGATCGGATGGAGCATTAAGCCTTGGAATTTGAAAACCCTTGCGGATCGATTGGAAGTGGAAAAGAAGGAGGGATTATCGATCATGAGGCTATCGGGATCAATGATCCTGTTAATGTGCACATCGACGAAAATCCGCGAGGAAGTGATAAAGATGGACTGTATCAGAGATTGTTTCTCCAAGGTGATTGAATGGTCGCCATCAATTACAACCGACTCTCGTCGAGTTTGGTTGTCCGTGGTGGGATTGCCGATCCATTTGTGGCACAAGAAGACATTTGTGAACATAGCAAGTTTATGGGGGTCCTTCATATGCATGGACGACGATACGGAAACCCCCTCATCTTTTGATTGCGGTCGTATTCTAGTGGAAACAACAATGATGGAACACATTGAGGAAACCATTAATGTGAAGTTAGCAGCTGCGGAGTACAGGGTGAGGGTATTTGAATCCGATGGACAAGGCCCCACGATCGAATGCGGCTGTTATGAGGGTAACGCATCACAATCGAAATAGCCAAATGAAAGAAGCAGCACTAGCCGTCAAGGTGGGTGGAGGAAAACACAGCAGTGGTGGACGAAGCTAATTTAATAGGGGGGATTGATACGACTGCTCCTCAAGGTGAATTGAACGGGGAGCATATGCCGGTTATTCCAACGGCAGACACTTTTTCGGCGCAACAGCTGATCACATCAATCAGCTCCGACAGTCTGGAGAGTGAGAGGATGATTCATAATAGGACTCTAGCGGAGAGTCCTGCTATAGCTGGAGTGGTGAATTCAGAATCAAACTCTAAGGAAAACAGGGAGGCTACAGTAGAGAATGACAGTGCAAATTCCAAAATTATCACTTATGCAAACAACACAGCAGCACATGGATTGGGTAATACAGAAGTGATTCGTGTGGGAAATTCATATTGCAAAGTTCGACGGGTGGTTGGAGGCGAGATTACTGGAATCTCAGGCACCTCTCTATCTAGCCGTGGTCAGGGTCGGGGAAGAAGGCCGCTACGGCGGACGCGATTGAGCAGGGGCATGAGAATTATGAGCTTCCCGTCGGGCAACAACAAAGTTGGGAGCATTGATTGGAGTGAAATCGATAGGTAGGGAAGAAGACATCATAAACGACATTTCGAGGGTTATCGCCGGGGAGTGCCGGGGTTTTTGACTCATGAAATTACTAACGTGGAACGTAAGGGGTTTGGGTGGGAGTGCGAAACGGCGTTATGTTCGCGAGGTCATTCGGAAAAATCATTGCGACATGGTGTTACTACAGGAGACTAAGTTGGAGGAGATTCCTGCATTGTTGGGAGCTAGTATGTGGTACTCGGATACTTTCGAATTGGCATTCTCACCGTGGGTTGGTGCATCCGGAGGTATATTGGCCATATGGGAAGGTACGAGATTTATTTTAGAGTCATTTCATGTTGATCGCCACTATATTATGCTATTGGGAAAATGGTCTGTTGAAGAACTAGTATGCGGTATTGTAGCGATTTATGCACCTTGTGAAGTAACGTGTCAATACGTTTTATGGGACAAGTTGTTGGCTAGTATGTGCACGTTTCAGGGGCCTTGGTGCGTGGCAGGAGATTTCAACGCTATTCTGAAAAATTCGGACAGGATAGGGGTATCGGATAGAGAGGCTGAAATGGAAAATTTTGGGAATTTTGTCAACAATGCCGGCTTGATAGATCTACCGATGTCTGGTAAACGGTTTACGTGGTTTGGTCCTGGTAATAGATGTAGCCGGATAGATAGGTTTTTAATTTCTGCATCTTGGTTTGATAATTTTAATAGCATTCAGCAAGTGGCTTTGTCGAGAGGAGTATCTGATCACACACCGTTGATATTGGCGTGTGATGATTGTGATTGGGGTCCAAGACCTTTTCGTTTCTTCAATTGCTGGTTAGAGGGAAAATCTAATGTGCTGGATCTAGCTAGAGAGTGGTGTCGTTTGACTACAGCTGGTTTGGGAAAAGACAACATCATGGTGAAGCTGAGGCATTTGAAGTCGTTCCTGAAACGATGGAACACAGATATATTTGGTGACGTGAACCTGAAAATTGAGAAACTACAGTAGCAAATAGAAAAGGCGGATGACTTGTTGATTACGGATGAGGGTAATAACGGGATAGAATGTGAACGGCGACAATGGATGCAAGCACTGTGGAAAGCAATGCGCAACAAAGAAGCAATGTGGCGTCAAAAATCACGGGCAACTTTGTTAAGGTTAGGCGATCAGAACACAACATATTTTCATAGGACGGCGAAGCTACGGACCGCTAGAAATTTTATACCTGGGCTGTTGATTAACGGGCGTTGGGTTACAGCACCGGCCGCTTTGCATGCTTTCATTGTTAAGGCACTTTCTACTCATTTTGCCAGTGATGATCGAAGTGGACAGTGGGATTTCGAGGGTCAATTCCGTCGATTACAAGCAGATGAAAGAGTTATGTTGACAGCACCTTTTACAATTGATGAAATAAAGCGAACTTTGTGGAATTGTGATGGCTCAAAAGCTCCGGGTCCGGATGGATTTACACTCGAATTTTACAAGAAAAGTTGGGAGGTGGTGAAAGATGATATGCTGAATTTTTTCGCTCAATTTCATGAGCGAGGAACATTGCCAAAGGGAGCGAACTGTACTTTCATTGTGCTTCTACCTAAGGTGGCGACACCGCGAGTGCTAGGTGAATATCGACCGATTGGATTGGTAAATTCTATGTACAAACTTCTAGCCAAGTGCCTCGCGACTCGGTTACAATCAGTACTAAATTCTCTGATTAGCGACACTCAATCGGCCTTCATCAAGGGCCGTCAATTGGTAGATGGTGTCTTGTTAGCAACGGAGGTAATTCATTCTCTTCGAGGTTCTGGAGTGGGGGGTTTCATTTTAAAGCTGGATTTCGCCAAAGCGTATGATTGCTTGAGCTGGTCATTTTTGGACTCTGTACTCGCAAAGATGGGCTTCTGCGCAACATGGCGTCACTGGATACAGGTTTGTATCAGTTCAGCACGCTTATCTGTTCTTCTTAATGGAAGTGCGACGAGCGAATTCAGGATGGGTCGTGGATTGAGACAGGGTTGTCCCTTGTCACCATTACTGTTTGTGATCGTTGCGGAAGCTTTGCATTTGATGTTGATCAACGCGGAAACGGGAGGGCTGATTAGAGGGGTGGAGGTGGTTTCAAACATAAGGCTTACTCACCTCCAGTTTGCCGATGATACAATATTGTTTATTGATGCTAATGTTGAATATGCACGTAACATTAAGCGGATACTTCACTGTTTTCAGTTATGCTCCGGGTTACAAATAAACTTTGCAAAGAGCTCTTTATATGCGATTGGTGTGGCAGAAGAGTTGAGTGCATCGGTTGCTTCTATTCTGGGTTGTAGGCTGGGGGAACTACCTTTTGTCTATCTAGGATTTCCGTTGGGAGCTGATCCGAGGCGCATTTCAGTGTGGGATCCGATTGTAGCAAACTTCAGACGCAAGCTAGCAGGGTGGAAACGCACCTCTCTATCATTTGCTGCTAGGGTGATTCTAGTCAATTCGGTACTTTCGTCACTCCCTATTTTCTATTTAGGCTTATTTGTTGTGCCTAAAGGGGTAGTTGAGAAACTGGACAAGATACGAAGATCGTTTCTTTGGGGTGGCGTCAATCTAGAGAGACGGATGAGTAGGGTAGGATGGGACATTGTTTGTCGACCTCGACATCTAGGGGGTTTGGGGGTGGCGGACTTGAGAGTGGAGAACATGGCGCTACTGTCCAAATGGGTTTGGCGATATGCACGTGACCATGATTCGCTTTGGCGTCGTCTAATAACGGCCAAATATGGGGATAATGTTCAATGGTGGAGATTTAACACAGAAAATCTATCCTCGATGTCAGTGGTTTGGCGTCAAATAGTAGCGAATGCCTGCTGCCCGGTTGTTGAATCACATGTGGGGGGGAGGTAATTTTCAGTGGAAAATCGGCAATGGACAGATGGTGCTATTTTGGTTTGATATTTGGGCGATGCAACAGCCGTTAAAGGAGGTGTTTCCACGCTTATTTGCCTTGGCGTTGAATAAATTAGCTTGGGTACAGGATTATACAACGGATGGTCATTTCAATCATGCTAATTGGGTTGGTTTTTTCCGGCGGCATCTATGGAGTTTCGAACAGGAACAATTGCGATCTCTGTGTGACATGGTGAGTGGTATTCGCTTGAGAGTTGATCGTATGGATACGTTGTTTTGGACTCCGGATGAACATGGGGAATTTTCGGTGCAAGCTATGACTAAGGCGCTGCTATTAGAGAGGGTGGGAGATGGTGATTTCGGAGGTTGTTTCGCTTGGAAAGTTCTCGTTCCACCAAAGGTACAAGCTTTCTTATGGTTCATTTGGTTGAAAAGGTTACCGACTGCTGATTTTTTGCGTATAAGGGGCGTTCCTTTGGCGAAAGGACAAGGGCTGTGTCCGTGGTGTCTTAGGGTGGAGGAGTCGATAGCCCATATATTTTATGATTTCCCTTGCATTCAACAAATATGGGACTGGTTGCGAGATTGGTGGGGTATTGCATTACCATTACCAGCATGTTTTTCAGATTTTTCGTCATGAATTTCCACAGCTCTTTTCATGGTTGTCAACTAAAGTGGTGGGTGGCTAGCGTGAGTGCTATGCTTTGGTCGCTATGGCTCACCCGAAATGAATACATTTTTAAAGGAAAACGATCGACGGTTGCGGAAGTGTGTTTCCTTGTGAAACTTAGATCTTTCTATTTGATAAAAGTGGATGCCGATAGTGATTTTATGCCCGAATCAGTTTGGTGGTCGTGCCCATCGACGTGTGTGGTTAGCCGACGTCCAAAGAAGGTGCGTGCTGGGTTGGTATGGCAGCCACCTGTTGCGGGAACATTGAAATTCAACGTTGATGGCTCGGCACGAGGCAAGCCTGGTCCAGCGGGCGTCGGGGGAGTGATGCGCGATGCGGACAGCCGCATTTTGGCACTATTTTCCGGGCCTGTGGGCTGTTTGGACTCCAACGTGGCGGAAGTAAAGGCTATCGAACTTGCAGTGCAGGTGGTGGCGGAAGGGGTATGGCGCGAGAGGTGCGTGGTGATCAAATCGGATTCCCAAGTTGCACTGAGATGGGTAACGGGCTTGGCAAAACGCCCGTGGAGATTATGGGACTCATTTGCTTCGATTGATCAGGCGTGCCAAACCATTTCGGAGATTCATTTTCATTATACACCGAGGGAAGCAAATGGTTTTGCCGATGTTCTCGCCAAGGAGGGGGTGGATAGGAGTTCTCTTTTCTTAGCTTGTATTTAGGCTTTTCTTCTCTAGACGAGCACTTACGTACTCTTTTCCTCCAGTAGGTTTATAGAGGTTTTTAACGAGGCGTAAGGGCTGCGTCGAGCTGTATGATTTTTATTATTAATAAATTCATACAGTTGATGATAAAAAAAAAAGACAGGCTTGAATATTGTGAAGGTTAACAGAAAAACAAAACTCACAAATGGAGAAGTGGGGTATCGATTCCCATAACTCTCGCATGCTAAGCGAGCGCTCTACCATCTGAGCTACATCCCCAGCTGTCTTGCTTTCTCGTAAACGTATTCTAGTTTTAAAAAGAATGAAATCAAATCTGTGAAACTTGGTTCAGAGTGCAGCTTCTCATTCTAGGCCAAGGCTAAAAAAGTAAACAACATTCCAGTTTCACAATTAAATACCTTCCACCTATATTAATAAGTTTGCAGGAGTATTTGTCAACTGTATTAAAACATATAAAATCTTGTTTGTTTATACGTTAAAGAGTTTAAGTAAAGACTAATTTTTTTTTGTGGTGCTTTTTTCTGGTACGGGCGTTGCTCTATCTTGGTGTTTTGCTGGCTGCTGTTCATCACTTATTGGCCACGTTAATGGTGTATATGTGTTCCCCCTTGGCGACTGCGTCGTTTTGTGATAGTAAGTTCAATTCCATTGTGTTTAGTGTTTACATGCTGCTACCGTTATATAATGGTCTCCATTACGATTGTGAACCGTTATTTAAATCCCTAATTGGTGTTATGCCCTTGATAAGATGTGTACTCTGTGGAGTATCATAGTTGTATCGGGTTTGATATTCTTAATAAAATGTCTTTGTGTTGTCTATATGTGTTGGACATTGTAAAAGTCCTTTACGGGATGATCCTTGTTGCTGGTGATTTGATTGGTTATGTCATGCTGATGTTTTTGCGTCCCACGAGTTTTATGCTTTGTGTCTTTGCTTTGTGGAGTATCATAGTTTTATGTTGTTTTTGTAGGATCTGTTTGTTCTTTTCAAGGACTCGAGTGTTTCTAATTATATAAGATTAAGGACAAGCAGCAATCGCCCAAAACATGCCGAATTCCAATTAAGAATCTTTGTTTGAATGGTGAAAGCAGATATGGACATTCAATAAAGAATTGAACAAGATAAGAATGAAAATTACAATTGGGATAAATTTTCTACCCAAAATTTAACCCAATCCTCACAACAAGGTAACAAAGAATTTGATGGCTAATAGAGTATCTCTCAATACAAATTGTAGCCCAATTACAAGCACTCAACCCAATTGAACAAGATAAGAATGAAAATTACAATTGGGTTTCTAGACAATATGGGATTTTTGCACAATTGCTTTGATTTGATGTTTGGATGTTTGCTTTTGGATCAATAGTTGTTGCTGGAGCTTTTAGAAGTCTCTTTTATACCTTCTCATTGATTTCTAGCCGTTGTGGTTGTTGCATTCATCAATAGAGCCGTTGGGGATGTTATCTCACCTCCATAAATGCAGTCTGCAACAACCCGTTTCGAAACGCGGGGTACCTATTTCGGAACGGACTAAAATAGAAAGAGTCGTTGGGTGCATTTAAGAGCCCGTTTCGAAACACCCTAACGGTTTCAGAAAATCAGTTAAAAACAATTGTAACGGTCATATTTTCAAATCAAAATGAAGAACATTGTCGAAACGCTTGGCCTCGTTTCGAAACGGTTTTGCTACTGTCAAGGGTCGTTTCGAAACTGATTGAGCCCGTTTCGAAACACCCTATTAATCTTTAAATATTCAGTTAAAAAATGTTGCAACCATTATAGTTTTCAAATCAAAAATTGAAGAACAGTTTCGAAACGTATGAAGCCGTTTCGAAACGGGTTCAAGTGTTCTAAAGTCGTTTCGATACGCGTTTCGGAACAGAGGTTGGCAGTGATGAAAACGTTTCGAAACGCCTTAGGCCGTTTCGAAACAGGGACTTGAAAATCACTGTTTCGGCTTTAAACACTTAGAAAAATATTTGAAAACTTTGTTTTTAACTTTGGCATAATCTTAAAATCATATGGGGATGTTTTGAGGACTTAAAAATTCGTTTTGACATTTTCAATTTAGTCCTTAGGTTTTTAGTTATATCAAAATTAAAATATTGGTTTCACAATACCATAAGATATATTTATAATTCAATGAGGGGCAGAGTTATAAATATTTAATAGTTTGATTTAATAATCAACTATATAAATAGGTAGTGGTCCCCAAGAAATAGGTTAACTTGTTTTTTTCTCTCCTTCCCCGTCAGAGAGTTTTACTTCAAGAGATAACCTATCTTCTTGGAAGATCAATACCAAAGATTTGGGATTCCAACATCAAGATTCAAGGTTTTTAGTTTATCGATTAATTCAGGTACGCTTCCGCATTCAATTTATTCAATTTATTATTCTTGATGATTTGACATGATAGATTATGGGTTTTAGATTTCATATTAATTTATGATTTGGTTCTAACAATAACCCGATATATATAGAGAGATAGGATCCTCTTACATCATGTAAAACTTGAAAGTTTTACACCTTTTTTAAACTGTTGGATGAAGGTAAGTGTAGAATTAAGATTAACAGTAGGAAATGTAAAGATTGTCACAAGAAAAAAAATAAAGAAATAATCTTAGTCATTTATTTATTTATTTATTTATTCTCATCCACAGTTCAAAAAGGTGTAAAAGTAATTGAATTTTACATAGTGTAAGTGTATCTTAACCCATATAGCTGCAATATACGTTTCCTAAAACAATCTTCCAATGTCCCTGTAACACACATCTCTGCAATATAGATGCAATAGTTGTAGGAATCATACAAATAGAAAGTATTGCATCTCTCTAATAGTTTCGCTCATAATTCTAAAGGTTAAAACTTACACTATATTTATATACTCTATTTATAGAATCAAATACTTGGTCATACAAAAACATTGTTTTAAGACTTCTAACTTTAAATCATTATTAGAATTGCAACAAATCCAACTTAATTATTAGAATTTATGTTAATATGTAACATTAATGTTCTTTGAATTTGACAGTATAACGATGGTATCTTTCACCGAGCTAGCATCGAGATTAGAGAAGATGATCAAGAGGACGATCTTGGAGAGTTTTGGCCTTTTGAAACAAATGGATGAGCTCATGAACTCCACAAACCATCACCTGAGGATCAAGAAATACGAAAGTCCGAAAACCAGTGAGCCAATTGAAGGGGTACGTGCGCACTGCGACATGAATGCACTAACTCTCTTGTATCAAAACGAGGTCGATGGATTGCAGATTCAAAACAAAGATAGCGAATGGATCAACGTAATGCCCTCGACCAACTCTTTTGTAGTCATGGACGGAGAATCCTTCAGCATAAGTCACTTACTCGGACTTAAACAAGAGTTTAAGGTAGAGAAAATAGATTTTATATGTTAAAAGCAATGATGTTGCATGTATCAGAGATGGAATGAGGGAATGCTAGGGGTATGGGTGAGAAAACTTGACTCGAAAAAATTGAAATTTTTTATTTGACTCGATACGAAAAAACTCAACTCGTCTTGACTCGACTCAAAAAAAATTCAAATAAAGTTTGACTTGTAAAATGGAAATTCGAAGAACTTAAATTTTTTAATAATTAGTGGATTGATTTCGAAGAACTCGAGTGTTTCTAATTATATAAGGTTAAGGACACGCATCAACCCCCAAAGCATGCCGAATTCCCATTAGAAAACTTAGTTTGATTGCTAAAGAAGATAGGGATGTTCAATGTATTCATAGATCTTGTAGATTTGTATATCAAGTTGAAATTCGGACATTGCTTTGTTTCTGCTGCCGCCTTAAGTTAATCTGTTGCCTTTCTCTTTTCCTTTTGTTTTTTTTTTTTGAAAAGGTCTGGTTTTATTGATAAGGAAAGACAAGAGAAGAAAAGTTAGAAAACATATTACTTTCCAGAAAGGTCTTCTCTTGAACTAAGAAATGAAACCTAAGAAAACATTAAAACCAGCCTAAAGATCTGAACAAACTTGGAGTGCATCAACTGAAATGCAGATTACGGAGTAATCCGAGGAGGAACTGAAAATAAAACAGCTTTTCTTCGATTGGTGTTTCAGCCATCATCAAAGCAAGAAAGAACCAACACAAACTGTGAAAGGGTGTTCATTGAGAACTACGGATGTGATGTCTGTCTCTTTCCACTACTAGATTGGTTGCAACTGGAGCTTCTTCTATCCAGAATGCCGGCGTATCATAGCTTCTTCCATGTTACGCAAGAGTGTGAGCGGCCATATTCCCTTGACGTCGAACATGGCAGAAAGCAGCTTCACGTAGGTTGCAAGTTGCATGTTTGATGTCATTGATCAGTACCCTCAGCGGCGAGAGATATTCAGAAATGGAGTTTAATTTCTTAATAATAGACAGTGAGTCTCCCTCAAAGATAACCCTATCAAACCCCAGGTCTTTGACAAAATTCACAGCATCCCTGCAAGCTAGGGCTTCCGTTAAGAACGCGTTGGTAACGTGAAAATGTTTCATGGTGCATGCTCCCATTATTAAGCCAGCACTGTTTCTACAAATTACACTTGAAACAAAAACTTTGGATTGTGCACAGTAAGCAACATCAAAATTTGCTTTAATTAGGCTCCCTTGTGGAGCAGTCCACTGTTGTGGTTGTGTACATGGCAGTGTTTGAACAGCAACATGTAGGTTCTCCTGTTCCCTAATATAGGCTTCAATGAAAGCAACCGCTTCCTGAACTGTGGTAGACTGATTCTCATGTACAACTTTGTTTCGAGCATACCATATGGCCCAACAGGATACTACAAAGCCCTTCTTAGCAGTCTCATTCAAGCTGTTGTAAGCATTGGTTATCCATTCCTTCCAAGGTAAGTTTGAAATGGTTGCGGGTAGTGAAATTCCCTGGGCATCAAATATGGCTTTTGAGTACCAGCATTCACGTACCAAGTGTTCTATACCCTCACTGACATATTGACAAAATCGACATCCATTTTGGACTTGCAGTCTTCGAGTCTGAAGGTTCTCAAAGGTTGGAAGGAAATTGTTCATTGTTCTCCACATTGTGATCTTTATTTTTTCTGGTAAATTTAAAGCCCACATGTGATTGTAAAACTGCTTCATATTCAATTGAGGTGTACCTGGAGTTGCTGTAGTGTTACTGCGAAGTAACTTGTATCCGCTTTTAACAGTGTAGACACCTGCATTATCATGCTTCCAAACCAAGGTGTCGCGTTGGTGCGTATTTGCCAATGGAATTTCACAGATTTTGGACACCAAATGGGCTGGAAATAAACTATGTAGCACGTCCAACTTCCAACATTTGGCAGGCACATCAATAAGGTCCGCAACCTTAGTGTAATGTATATTAATAACATCTGTTCGAAGCCTACCGTCCTCGTCATTTGGAATCCATGAATCATTCCATATGTTTATCGATTCACCATTGCCAATACTCCATGTAAGACCCTTTTCAATAAGTCCTCTTGCACTCCATAGACTTCGCCAAGTATATGATGTGTTAGAGCTCAAATTTGCATGAAGGAAATCCGTTGTGGGGTAGTACCTGGCCTTCAAAACCTTTGCCAGTAAAGAATCAGGATGTTTAATAAGTCTCCAGCATTGTTTGGCTAGTAATGCCACATTAAACTGGCCAAGGTCTCTGAAGCCCATGCCTCCCTCTTGCTTTGAGTGTGCTAACTGGTTCCAAGTTGTCCAGTGAATGCCTTTACTTGTGCCTGCATTTTTCCACCAGAATTTGGCCATGGATTGCTCCAAAGCTTGGCATAAAGAGGAGGGCAATAGAAAGCAGTGCATGACATAAACTGGAATTGCTTGCAAAACACTTCGAATTAAAGTTGCTTTGCCGCCCATAGATAGAAACTTGGTGCTGTATATATTTGACTTGCTGTTTACCCAATCCACATAGTAGCTGAAGGCTTCCCTTTTGTTTCAGCCAACCATTGTTGGTAATCCCAAGTATCGTTCTGGGTTGGATGCAATACGAACACCCAGGATGGAACCAATTGCATTTTGGATCCTAGTTGGTACATTGGTGCTGAAGAAAAGAAGTGATTTGTCGTAGTTTACACGTTGCCCAGAGACATTGCCAAAATGTGTTAGAATATTTTTAAGAGTCACAGCAGCTTCCTCAGATGCATTAGCAAAGCATATGCTGTCATCAGCAAAAAATAGGTGGCCAATCTCCAGTCTTTCTCGACCAATGGTGACACCTCGAAGGGTTCTGTTTTGCATGGCTTGATTCAACATCTGCGAGAGACCCTCTGCACACACTAAAAACAGATACGGACTAAGTGGGCAACCTTGTCGTAGGCCACGAGATGGAATGAACTTCTCTCCCACAACTCCATTAAAGCCTACTGAGTAAGATACAGTTGAAATGCAGTCCATTAGTAGATTCACCCAACGTTCACCATAACCCAATTTCAGAAGCATTTTCTGCAAAAAAGGCCACTCTATACGATCATAAGCTTTGCTAAGATTGGCTTTGAGGGCAAATGAGCCCTGTTTTCCAGCCCTTTTATTCTTCATGGAGTGCAGAATTTCATAAGCTATCAATATATTGTCTGAAATTTGTCGGGTTGGGATAAAAGCCCCCTGACACTCATCAATACATGTATCCAAAGTTGAAGAGAACCGAGTGGCCAAAACCTTTGCTACGATTTTATATAGGACATTACAAAGACTAATTGGCCTAAAATGTGACATGTTTTCAGGCTTTTTAATCTTAGGGATTAAGACAATCAGTGTATCATTTATATCTCTAACACTCGAATTGCCATTCAGTATTGATAAGCAAAAAGTTGAAATGTCTGAGCCTATGATGTGCCAATATTTCTGGTAGAATAAAGCTGGGTAACCATCAACACCACTGGCTTTCATAGGGGCCATACTTTTGATAGCATTCCATACCTCATCCACTGTGAATGGTTGTAGCAGATTTGCATTTGTATCACTTGTAATCTTCGGTTGAACATTGTCAAGAAGGAAGGAAGCATCAGTAGGTGAGGATGTCGTGAATAGGTCAGTAAAATAGGAAGTTGCCATCCTGATCATTCCATTTTCTGAGGTAACCCATCCCCCTGCAGCATCAAATAACCCCTGGACATGATTTGTCTTCTTTCGATAAGATGCAAACTTGTGGAAGAAGGAAGTGTTGCTATCACCATGAGTAAGCCAGTTTGATCGAGCTCTTTGTTCCCAAAAGAGTTCTTCTTTATCAGCTTCAATGTTCAAGCCAAGTTTTACTTCAATTAACTCCTGCAATTTGTCATCATCAGGATCGGAGCAGATTAATTCCTGCAGTCTAGACAGTAAAGCTTTATTGGATGCCCTCTTTGTGTGTTTATTTTCTTTGCTCCATAGTGAAAGGGTGGATCCCAAAGTAGCAAGTTTATGCACTATAGTGCCCGACTCCTCCCATGCACTTTTAATCAAACCTTCTGCTTCTTCTTCGAGAACCCAATGTGCATCAAATCTAAAAAGATTAGCTGTTGTTCTACTGTGATCAGATGCATGCCCTAATGTATCAATTAGCACCGGGCAATGGTCAGAGATGGAGTGGAGTAAATGTTTAACACATTATAAGGGGTGAATGTTCCACCACCGCGGATTTGCTAATGCTCTATCAAGACGTTCTCGGACATTTGTTTGTGGGAAATTACCTCTCTCCCAAGTAAACCAGACACCATTAAAACCAAGATCTCCAAGTTCACAATCATTCAACGTGTCTCTGAATTGTAGCATATTTCGTTCTGGCCGTATCCTCCTACCCATCTTTTCAAATGAATACATTATTTCATTAAAATCACCGCAACTAACCATGGCATGTCATGTTGAGAGTTTAGTCGACGCAGTAGGTTCCAAGAACTTGATCTCTCGCTTTCAATGGGATTGCCATAGAACCCTGTAAATCTCCATGGCTCAGCATCATCTTCTCTAATAACCACATCAATGTGATGTTAAGAGTAACTGGATAAAGTTACATTGCATTCCGGCTTCCAACCAAGTGACAAGCCTCCCTTTGAACCATTCGCACCAACGTCAATGCCAAAACGAAAGCCACATCGTTGACGAACCCTTTCCATTCTACGAGCATCTAACTTTGTTTCAATGAGAAACAAAATGTGGGGACTGTTACCTCGCAAAGTGTTTTTGAGGCGAGTGACGGCCCGTGGTTTCCCCAACCCACGGACGTTCCAAGTAATGACCTTCATGGCTGCCGGCTGCCCTGCACCACAGGGCCAGGCGATACCTCATGTTCATCAATTGGTGACGTAGAATCCAAATTTCCAGAAACCGATGCCACCTCTCCTACAACTCGTTGCCTTTTTTCCCATCCTGTAAAGCCAATGGATTGTCCTCAGTGTCCGAACCTAACTCCATAGTTCCATTAGTTGTATTAAGATTCACGTGGGCATTGACAGTAACTCCATGCAGAATAGTACCATTTGAATCTGTTCATAACTAAAGTGCTTTGCATGTAAATAATATATATAATATAATAATATGGCTTGTAACTAAAGTGCTTTCCATGTAAATGATATATATAATATAATAATATGGCTTGTAAATTTATATTATATGAATTTTGTATAAATAAGATTTTAGCAAACCTTATTAAACTACATATCCAGAGCCAGAGGGGTTTATGGGCTGAGAAGACAGGCTTGAATATTGTGAAGGTTAACAGAAAAACAAAACTAACAAATGGAGAAGTGGGGTATCGATCCCCATACCTCTCGCATGCTAAGCGAGCGCTCTACCATCTGAGCTACATCCCCAGCTATCTTGCTTTCTCGTAAACGTATTCTAGTTTTAAAAAGAATGAAATCAAATCTGTGAAACCTGGTTCAGAGTGCAGCTTCTCATTCTAGGCCAAGGCTAAACGAGTAAACAACATTCTAGTTTCACAATTAAATACCTTCCATCTATATTAATAAGTTTGCAGGAGTATTTGTCAACTGTATTAAAACATATAAAATCTTGTTTGTTTATCCGTTAAAGAGTTTAAGTAATGACTAATCTTGATTTACACGAGTACCTACAGTTGCCTTATGTTGCATGTGTGCTAGATAAGTTGATTGAATGCGTGTTTGGTGTGTTTTGTGCTAGCTTCCTTGTGTTTAATCTGCTGAAATCTATCTTTCTGGGCATAGGGTATCGATACGCTCAAGGGCAGTTTCGATATGGTCCCCTATTTCAAGCCTATCGTATCGATACGCGGGGGCGTATCGATACCGGTTTGGGTCTCTAGAAATATGAGTTTTTGGCGAGAAATTGGAGTATCGGTACGGGCCTTAAGTGTATCGATACAGTCCTTGGTGTTGACTTTGGGAGTTTGACCATTAAGGGCGTATCGATACCAGCCTTGAAGGGCATCGATACGTCCTCTTGAAGTTGACCTTGGGGAGTTTGAACGTTGAAGGCGTATCGATACGTGTCTTAGGTGTATCGATACAGCATGTAGTAAGTCATTAAAAAATCAATCTCTATATGTCCGCTTGGCTTGGGTCATGTTCGTGTTTGCTTTTCCCCTGCGTGTCTCCTTGCATAATGGCATTTAGACAAGATAATTTTAAAAGAAAATTTTTAGGGTTGCTAATCGGAGTGAAGCCTTAACGAGTTTCTCTTCGGTTTTCCCCGTGTAACCCGTTCGATGCGGTCTGGTGGCTACGTCAGGTCGAGGGGGTTACATGCAAAGAAAAGTAAATACTTACATAGAGATTAAGCATACTGTCAAAATTCAGAAAGCCTTTTTGAATCTCATTGTCTCTATCCAAATGAGACATTTTACGCTTTCGGGGTGAAAAAGGAGTGGTGAGCAAACCGAAACTATCAGGTAGATTGCTCCGCTACCGATGCTTGCAAACAACCATCAACCGAGTGGGGATCTATCTTTCTATGACCACCGACAGAATCATAATAAAAAATTAGCGCCGTGAAGATCTCTGTATGAGCACCAAACGACCGCTAATGTATGCTGAAATCATGTCAAAACGACAGATGAAATACACTACAAAAAAACATTGAAAAAGCGTGCCACACAGGCAGAGATTCTTATTAAAAATATGAAAAAACAATAAAATAAAGAACACCGATGGTCGACAACCAATACTGAGACCGATTGCCGACCACCGGCTAAGAAAACAAATGAAAAAGGAGGTTGCCGCGTTAGGATTGAGCAGAGAAAAAAATTAGGGAAAATATTTTATGCATTGACAGTGGGAAATTTGTTTTTCCCAAGCGCACAATTTTTAGGGTTTAGAGGCTAGGGTTTATAGTTTAGAGTTTTAGTATATTTTGGACTATATTAGAGTTTTAGTGTTTGGGTTAGATATTAAGGTTTGAGAATATACTTTATGGTTTAAAGTTGAAAATTAAAATTTCGAATTTAGGAATTAGGGAAAGCTCACTTGTGAAAAAAAATCTTTCCGCTAACAGAACATCAAATAATTACTCTACATTTAATGTATAATTCAAATAAAAATAATAAACAATACAGGAAAACACAAAACCTGACCAGTGACGGAACCATGTAGTGGGTTGGAGGGGCTGCTGCCCCTCCCAATTTTTTGGTATAATTGTATTTTTAGTCCCTTTTAGTTTAAAAGTTAATCAAATAAGGTTTTTGCCCCTCCTAATTTTTAGATTTAATAGCTTAATAGACTCTTGCCCCTCCCAACATTGAATCTTAGCTCTGTCCCTGAACCTGACCACATACAATTTTTAGAAAAAAAACAAACAAATCAGACAGAAATGTCCATTCCTTCAGATGATATATTGATAATTAATGTTATTGTTATCATCTAAATGAAAAATGAAATTTCCGTAGGATCTGTTTGTTATTTTCATGAACTCGAGTGTTTCTAATTATATAAGGTTAAGGACACGCAGCAACCCCCCAAAGCATGCCGAATTCCCATTAAAAAACTTAGTTTGATTGGTAAAGAAGATAGGGACGTTCAATGTATTCATAGATCTTGTAGATTTGTATATCAAGTTGAAATTCGGACATTGCTTTGTTTCTGCTGCCGCCTTAAGTTAATCTGTTGCCTTTCTCTTTTCCTTTTAATAGTATAAGGTTGAATCTGTTCATAACTAAAGTGCTTTGCATGTAAATAATATATATAATATAATAATATGGCTTGTAACTAAAGTGCTTTGCATGTAAATGATATATATAATATAATAATATGGCTTGTAAATTTATATTATATGAATTTTGTATAAATAAGATTTTAGCAAACCTTATTAAACTACATATCCAGAGCCAGAGGGTTTATGGGCTGAGAAGACAGGCCTGAATATTTTGAAGGTTAACAGAAAAACAAAACTAACAAATGGAGAAGTGGGGTATCGATCCCAATACCTCTCACATGCTAAGCGAGTGCTCTACCATCCGAACTACATCCCCAGTTGTCTTGCGTTCTCGTAAATGTATTTTAGTTTTAAAAACAATGAAATCAAATCTGTGAAACCTGGTTCAGAGTGCAGCTTCTCATTCTAGGCCAAGGCTAAACGAGTAAACAACATTCTAGTTTCACAATTAAATACCTTCCATCTATATTAATAAGTTTGCAGGAGTATTTGTCAACTGTATTAAAACATATAAAATCTTGTTTGTTTATCCGTTAAAGAGTTTAAGTAATGACTAATCTGTTTTTGTGGTGCTTTTTTCTGGTACGGGCGTTGCTGCATCTTGGTGTTTTAGTGGCTGTTGTTCATCACTTATTGGCCACGTTAATGGTGTATATGTGTTCCCCCTTGGCGACTGCGTCGTTTTGTCTTGATTTGTTACAGTAAGTTCAATTCCATTTTAGAGACAAAACAAACAAATCAGAGAGACATCCATGCCCATTTCCTTTAGATGATATTAATGTTACTGTAATTATCATCTAAATGAAAAGGACATTGATCAAGCAAACGTGTTCCAACTCATTATAGCAGGAAGACAGAGATGGCTAAGATTTCGGTTATAGATTTCTCGAAACAAGACCTGCTGCAGCCAGACAGTCCCGAATGAACTTCGGTGAGAGTTCAAGTTCGGAAAGCACTGGAGGACTACGGTTGTTTCGAGGCTTCGTAATTTCGCATTGAAATAATCTAGCCATGCAACCAAACATAATTACAATGACGAGCTCTTTTCATTTCTTAAAATTTGTACCATTCAACAACCTAAACGTTATTCATACTAGCTGTGACAGGTCATTATCTTCTTCTCAAAAGATAATGTTGCTTTTAGATCTTAAAACCTCTTCTTTTCTTTTTGATGTAAGATCAATGTCATCATCTCTTCTTAGACGTGTTATTCTCATCCACACGTGCCTATCCCAACCATAGGCGTTTGGCATGAAATCGAGCAGTGAAAGGGTCACTCGATACCATTTGTCATGAAGTCAATACCCTCTTCTCAAAAGACATGTTTGATAGAATGTGCATCGGCACCGCTTAAATATCCCAACACTACCATTTTTCTTTATGATGTGGGATTAATGTCAACACTTCTTCTCAATTGTGACATAGTATATACTTTAAAAGAAAAACAAATAATGTTTCATAATTAATTAATCATATAAAATGTGTATACATGAAGATAAATGAAAAAAACAAAAAACAAATAAACAGTAGGTGAATGATGTGTTTTATAGAGTTTTTTGGTTTCTTTTGGATAGCTCTTTTGTTAATCTATAGGAGAATGAAGCAGGGGTCCAATTTTGTTCTGGTTTTTGTTTGATGACTGGTATGGAGTAAAAATTGTAGTGAGAATTTGTGGTGTTTAGTGGTGTTACAGATTTTCTTCTTTCAAGTCGTGGAATTTGTATTGAATGATTCGGTAGGTTGTATTTGGACATTCACTTGGTTGTGTGCACTCTTTTTTCTCCGTTTAGGTTTATGGAGGTTTTTTTAATGAGATTTGCATCTCATGTTGGTATTTTACTTAATAAAATAATAATTTTCTTGAGAAAATAAACATAACACAACATTGTTACTTAATCTTTAGAAAGAAACAATATTTTTTGTTGAAAGATTTAGAAAGAAACAATAACTTGTATGTACTAGGGTTGTGTATCACCGCCAACCTTTATTTTAAGTGAAATTAGATCATTTGAAAATAAGATTATTTTAATAAATTTATTTTTGAATTCATTAAAATAATATTTTTTTTTATTTGCGAAATCAGAAAATGAGTTCACGAGTCAGTTATATGTAGGGAATGATTAACACCACACAACAACTGAAAATCGGTACCTAGTTGATTATGTGTCATATAAGAAATGAATATTATACATTTGAATCTAATTTAATTAATGACCCAAAATGCATTTACGAAAAGAGTAAAAGTTTTAAATGATTTTGGAGGATTTTTTAAAGCGGTAACGGTACGAAGTTTCAAAGTTTTTAATCATTATTTTATGTACAAACTTGGATATTTTATTAAGCTCACCAACTTTGTATTTATACACAGATATTAAGGCTAACGTCATCTAACCAACCAACTAACTGCATTGCTAGCTGGCTTAACAACATTTAAACGGCTTCAACAACTCTAAACCCTAACTATTATTATTAACATTCACCATTCTTTTCTTTTCCTTCACTCAACTCATCAAAAGAAAGGACATTAAACCTTTGTTGAAACAGGTCAAAAAACGAGCTGGTTAAAGGCTTTGTGAATCCATCTGCAGTTTGGTGAGTAGCTGGAACTTAGTTTACTTGAATGGACATGTTAGCCACTTTCTCCCTTGCAAAATGTACATCAAGATCCATATGCTTTGACTTCGAGTGGTAAACTGGATTCATGCTCAAAGACACAACACTAGTATTAGAACTCCATATCCACTACACCAGGCTTGTTCTTTCGCGGTGTTTTTTTAGCCTATTGCAGCATTTTTTAGCGCCGCTAAAAATGCCCCAGACGCTAAGAAAAACGCCGCCAAAACGCCGTTGATACTTGCGCCGCAAAAGTTCGCGGCATTTTTAATGAAAAAACGCCACAATAGATCGTGTTCTTTAGCGGCGTTTTGTTAATCAAACGCCGCAAAAAAGGTCATACTCTGTAGCGGCGCTTTTTTAATCAAACGTCGGGATTACTTCCTCTATGGCGGCGCTTTTTTTACAAACGCCGCAATATGGTAGTGATTTTTAGTGGCGTTTTTTATATAAATGCCGCAAATCTTACTGCCCATTGAAAGTTCAATTTGCATTATATTTACTACCCAAATTTAACCTGTGACATATTCAATCCAAGAAATAATTACATAAATTAAGAAAAAAAATACTTAACAACAAGAAAATAAGTTCAAGTCTATAACATTAAAGTGAAAATGTAATTCAACATTGTAGTTCAAAGTCAAAGTGAAATGTATTTAAACTTTCGTTTAGTAAAATAAACATGACCAAACCTAATAAATCAACTAAGATGGAGGATTCTGCGGTTGGTTCTGCTTGAACATGGTCATCATTTCTTGAAATTTATTTTCGAGATTCTTATATGTTGCTTCCCTCGCTGTTCTCTCTACTTCTCTCTCCGCTTCCCTCGCTGCTCTCTCTGCTTCCCTCGCTTCTACTTCGGCTTTAAATTGAGTTAATTGTTGTTGTAAACGATTAACTTCTGCATGGGAAGATCGGCTCTGTGATGACATGTACTGGACGAATTAGCACCAAAATATTTTGTTGGGGTAACGAATGATCCTTGACATCGAACTCGACCATATCGTTCAGGACCCAAAACATCAACAATAACTTGGTTGTCGATGTCATCCACATTAGCAGAACCATTAGTTGAAGTTGTAGCTTCAAACTCTATCTTTTTGTCCTTCATTTTGGCCTAATAATCAATGAAGAAAATAAATTCAAATATTATTTCATATAAAAATGTTATCATGTTGATATAAGTAATAACATAATATTAGATTTTGCATCAAATAAATATACCATTATTTCTGCAGCTTCAGGAGTAATAGCAGAGCCATCTTTCTTTGTGTGTGTGATGTCGAAGAGTTGTACTCGTCCAACACTACTGCTAGTCTTAAGTTCCTACAATGAATAATAAAAATACTTACGAAAAAAGTATTAGATTAAAAAATAATGAATAATGTCTAAAAAACAATACCTCCACATTAGAAATACGGGCAAAGCTCTTCGACCCGGCTGTGTGAGTATACTTATGTTTCTGTCTACTAGCAACGCCAACACGCTCTCGTTCCTAAAATTACATATATACATATATAACCAATTTTGTAATGACATAGTAATATTCTTTAAAAAGTGTAGCGGTCATACCTCTCCTTTCGTTGAACTCCAGAACCTGACTACATCTTCCCATTGATACTGGAGCAATCTAGGTGGGACGTTTTGCATCTTCTCTTGAAGGCTGAGACTATTCTTGAAATATTTCTTTTTCAAGAAGCTCTTATGGTCTCTCCATTTCTTTCCTAACGCATGCTTCACATAATCGTCTGAGACTTCTAAAGAAAATCTCTCCTACAAATTATACAATCAGAGTATATAAATTTATATCAATCTATAATAGATTATCTATTACAATGACATTATAGTACCTTAATATGATCCAAAGCCTGGTTCTTGTTACTATTCGGCATCTCACGCCATGACTCATAATTGATCGGTAAAAGTGCTCCATTACGGGCAGTCATGCCTATGACATTGGCCAGAACATTTGCTTCTGCCCCAATAGGTTGACCAACATCATTTCTCGAAACTTGTACACGTTCCCAGGAGAAAGATTGTACAACCCCGTCAACATCGTGTGTCCTCTACTCTTGCGCCTTTGACCAACTTCAACTATATAAGAAACAATTTGGTAAAATTATTAAAATCAAGTCAATAAAAAACATATACCAATTAAATAAATTTTTGAACATTACCTTGGGTTTCTTCATTTTCTTCAACTGTTTCCGGAACTTGTGAAGATCCAACACCGGACACTCCCTCATTATTTGAAACTTCCTCTGCTCGAGGAACTTGAACGATCCTCATGTCACTTAATTTCCTTCTAGGCGTAATATCTGTAACAAACAAACAACAAGTTTAGTTACTAGTATCTAATAACAATATTACTATCAATATATGTATTTGATAGCAAGTTAGAGTTAGAACATCTTACTACATTGTTATGTCATCAATTTTCATTAAAATCTACATCCATGTCCTCTCGAGCCCATTGAAATTGTGAACTAGAACTAGTGCTTGTTCCATCTAAGTTTTGAGCTGCAAAAGGTAAAGTTTCTGATCTTCTTTCAATGTCATCTGAATTTCCATCCCCTATTTCTATCAAGTCTCTAGGAGTGTTATGGAGGACAACATACCAACCCTTATTCATTGGATCATGGCAATAAAAAACTTGTTTCACTTGAGAAGAAAATACATATGGTTCGTCCATCAATTGTTGACCAGTATGAATTAATTGAGAGAAGTTCACCATTGTAAAACCAAATTGATCTCTTTTAATACCTCGAGTTGTATTAACATCAGCCCAATCACAATGAAATAACACAACCTTTCTTTTGCCATAATAATCCAACTCAATAATATCTGTAAGAACTCCATAATATTCTACATCTCCCTCTACAGGATGATTGTCCCTAGCACTAGCATAACTTATAATTGAAGAAGTAACAACTACTCCACAATTTTGGGTCCTTCGCAATCTTTCACGAGATTTTGTGTGGAACCTGAACCCATTAATGAGGAATACATTATATCTTTTTACAATTCTATTCGGACCTTGAGAAAGCCATTTAACCTCTTCACTAACTTCTCTTCTATTCCAAACCTATTAAGCGTAAAAGGTGAAAACGTTAGGATTTATATAAAGTATTACAACTATACATTAGTTACGTGCCGTACAAAT
This sequence comes from Hibiscus trionum, assembly GCA_030270665.1. Classification (NCBI taxonomy): domain Eukaryota; kingdom Viridiplantae; phylum Streptophyta; class Magnoliopsida; order Malvales; family Malvaceae; genus Hibiscus; species Hibiscus trionum. The sequence goes on from BSYR01000046.1 coordinate 4,336,169, forward strand.
TACTCACCGTTCACCCTAACCATTCATGAAAAGTTTATGTGAACAACTTTTGAATCTCTCGTTGATGTAATCTTCGAGAGCGTACATGAGATTGTAGCTCCTCTTTATACTCACTGTAAAGTAGGTTACGTGGTTAAAGATTGAGAAATATATAAGATAAAGTAAATATGTCATCATTTATATTGTAAAACTTACGTGCGTAAGGAATCTAATGAATTGTGGTGGAAAAGAACATAGCGATGTGCTTGGACCCAAGATTTGTCATCTAATTGTGCAATTTCAACTTTGCCGAGTGGTTCACCATAACTTCCAAACAAATAAGTCTCAGCTGAGTTATTAGTACTGCACACTTCATTTCTATTTGATCTATTAAATCTCGTTTCAACATCTTCCATATATCTAGAGCAAAATGTCAGACACTCCTCTACTAAATACCCTTCAGCAATCGATCCTTCTGGATAACGCTTATTACGACAGTAAGACTTTAACTTGCACAAGAACCTGGACGTGAAATAAACACAACATTATTTTATAAAGTTATCGAAGAGTTAAATTTTCAATACTGATTGAATACATATTAGACAATTCATACCTCTCAATAGGATACATCCACCGATAAAAAACTGGTCCACCAACTTTAGCTTCGTAAGGGAGATGAACCAACAAGTGCACCATAATTGTGAAGAATGATGGTGGAAATATCTTCTCCAAGTTGCATAAGGTTAAGGCGACTCGATCTTGCAATTTCTCAAGTTCTTCGACCATCAGAACTTTCCCACAAATTGCTTTCATTATATTGGAAAGTTCAATTATACAAGATGTCACCTCATATGACATATAATTGCGTAATGCAACTGCATTAAATCTTGCATCAATATGTGATAATCATGTGACTTTAGAGAATAAAGTCTTCGATCTTTAACACTGACACATCGAGATATATTTGATGCATACCCATCTGGGACCTTTATATCTTTCAACACCGTGCAAAGCACTTCTTTTTCTTTCTTCGACATCGCAAAAATAGAAGGCGACAACGAAGTCTTTCCATTAGCAAGTTGTCGAGGATGAAGATCGTGTCGAATTACCATGTCAACTAAGTCAAGTCGACTCTTTAGATTATCTTTAGATTTTCCATCGATATTGAGAATGGTCCCAATAATATTCTCACAAACATTCTTCTCAATGTGCATGACATCAAGATTATGTCTCAGAATGTTATGCTTCCAATAAGGCAACTCGAAGAAAATACTTCTCTTTTTCCATAACTTGGCCTCATTTGGATCATCCTCTTCATCAGAATCATCATCACTCAACTGATCAACATCATGGTCGTACACTTCCTTATTCTTTTTCTTTGCTCGCGAGTTTGGCGGTTGGTTTGTCTTTCCATAAGAAAACTGCATATGTTTCAACATTGACCAGATATCAGATCCCATTGTTTGCTCAGGAGCTCTTATGAATTCTTCAGTACCATCAAATAAATTCTTTTCATATCTAAATCTATGATTTTCATCTAACCACCGACGATGTCCCATGTAAGAAAATTTCTGATGTTATACAACCACTTCGAGCATGTCTATGCAGCACAACAAGGACAAGCATAACGACCTTTGATACTCCAACCAGATAAATTTGCATAAGCAGGGAAATCATTTATTGTCCACAATAAAGATGCACGCAAATTAAAGTTCTCCTTCTTCAACACATCATATGTTTCGACACCCACCCATAATTGTTTCAACTCTTCAATGAGAGGCTGTATATAGATGTCAATATCATTCCCTTGACCTTTTTCACCTGGGATTATCATGGATAAAATAAAGGATGACTGCTTCATGCAAATCCAGGGGGGCAAATTGTAGGGAACAAGCAGAACAAGCCAAGTACTATATGAAGTACTCATGATTTTAAATGGATTAAACCCATTAGATGCAAGACCAAGCCTGACATTTCGAGGATCTCCTGCGAAATTTGGAAACTTTTGATCAAATGACTTCCAAGCTAAACTATCCGTAGGGTGCCTCAAAAATCCATCATTTGTTCGTCCATCATGATGCCACCTCATAGACTTGGCCGTCTTTGAAGACATAAAAAGTCTTTGAAGCCTAGGTATTAGAGGAAAATATCGCAGAATCTTTACTGGCTTCTTTCTTGATCGTGCTTCAACTTCGTCTTCACTCACGTTTTCTACATCTCTATTCATCCACCGAGATTTACCGCATACATGACAAGACTCTTGATTTTTCGATCACCCCAATACAACATGCAATCATTCGGACAACTATGAATTTTCTCATAACCAAGACCCAAATCCTTTATCACTTTCTTCATATCTTTGCTGTATTGGGGAATTTTTGCAAAAGGAAACATTTCTCCCAAAAACTCTAATAACTGCGTAAAAGAGTTACCGGTCCATCCTCCCAAGCATTTTAGATGGAAAAGACGAATGCAAAAGGAGAGTTTTGAATATTTTGATCCCTCATAAAGTTGTTCATTCATTTCATCAAGCAAATTATAGAACTTTGCTGCTTCTCCATTTGGCTCTTCATGACATTCACTTCTTCCCATCTCGAAGGAATCATTAACACCAATATCACAATCTTCTCTAACTGATTGATGATAATCATGCATATTAAATGCATCCCGCAGCATACCCTCCATGTCATCTTCTCTATGAGATCGGTGATGAGAATTAAGAGGATCAGTCGAGTTGCTTGTGGATGAAGCTCTACGAGGTGTAATCTCTCCATGGAGTATCCATTTTATATATCCCTGAACAAAGCCACAAGCAATTAGATGTCCGTGTACAACTTCACGAATGTGCCAATTAATGTTACCACACTTCTTACAAAGGCAAAGAATCATATCCTCTTGGCTTGCATTCGCAAAAGCAAAATCTAAAAAAGTTTGTACTCCATTTCGATGGTCGACGCTTACTCTTGGCAAATTCATCCAACTCCTATTCATTTTGTATTTCTGTAATAATAAAAAAATTTAAATACAATCTAACATCCCTAGACAAATAAAAAGAAATATTGAAGAAATTCTAGTCCTCCTTACACAAAAGAAAAGAAATAACAGAAAGCTGCCTTATATTGCAAGACAACATATGTTGGTATCATTAAACATTACCAATTAAGTAAAAGTCAAGTTAAATATATAAACTACCTACCAACCAAACATGAACATTCAAGAGAAAGTTACATGTTGGGGAAGAGCACCAATTCACAACTGAGAATTATCCACAACTTTCAAGGATGAACAGAAATGTGGAATCGCTCTCAACCTATTTAACATAACAATAAAGTAAACAAAATACGAATTGTCAAACATTCAAGAAATACTCTAGTATCACTTTTGATATAAAATAAAAATGGAATGTACATGACAATCGAATGGATTTTTGTCAAACATTACCAAGGCGTAGTGAATTTTTGTTCCCTAACTTTCCGATTCAATTTCAACAATCGAATTCTAGCTACATATATATTTAATTTTTTTGACTTATTTTATTTTTACAATTTGATAAAGTTAGGGGATAAAGGGTTTAATATATCATACCAAACTATTAAGAGAGGTAAATGAGCAAATTATAAATTAGTCATCTTAAAGTACAATGCTATAAGTAAATGCTATGATAAAATTGTATTTTAACTTATAAAAAATGGAGGGGGATATCATGATTAGATTAGGAAGACGATGATAACCTTAAGAAAATGCCATTTTCGTAGATGATTTGGGTTTTTCCCATTTCATTTTTTGACATCTATGATGCTACAATCTACTTATGTTTTTCCAGCACAAATATATTACTATTTGTTGTTTGATGAAATTGGGATGTTGAAGGTGAAGCGAGAGACAATTTCTGGAGTTGGAAGCAATGGAAAGGCAGGGTATGTCTACAGAGAAACATAAATAATTAGAGTGAGCACATTCCTAGCTAATGTTGCTAGGTTCTGTCTGCCATGCCACATTTTCCCAACATTGGGAATCTAAACAATAGCTACCCATATCTACATTTTTTTTATCACACTTCGCCTCATAAATCAAGCACGATTCACTTTATATATTCTAACATTTCATGCTGTGAATTCTGATGTTATATATTGAATTCCGACATGAAAAAATTATCACAAAACATTAATTTTTAAATATTTTATTAAATTATAATTGAAATCTAGGCAAACCCAAGTTACAAGTTTCATTGTCTTAAGTTCAAACCCAAAGGATTACCCAAACATATTCAAACTAGAACAGAACAATAACTCTCGTGTTGGGTTTGTTTGCATAGTTGCATTCCTGACCCATAAATTTATGTTTTGGGCAATTTATTTTAGGGCAACAGTAACAGAACAATAACTCGCGTGTTGGGTTTGTTTTCAAAGTTGCATTCCTGACCCTATCTACATTTTTTTATCACACATCGCCTCATTCAAGCACGATTCACTTTATATATTCTAACATTTCATGCTGTGAATTCTGATGTTATATATTGAATTTCGACTTGAAAAAATTATCACAAAACATTAATTTTTAAATATTTTATTAAATTATAATTGAAATCTAGACAAACCCAAGTTACAAGTTTCATTGTCTTAAGTTCAAACCCAAAGGATTACCCAACCATATTCAAACTAGAACAGAACAGTAACTCTCATGTTGGGTTTGTTTGCATAGTTGCATTCCTGACCCATAAATTTATGTTTTGGGCAATTTATTTTAGGGCAACAGTAACAGAACAGTAACTCTCGCGTTGGGTTTGTTTTCACAGTTGCATTCCTGACCCTATCTACATTTTTTTATCACACATCGCCACATAATCAAGCACGATTCACTTTATATATTCTAACATTTCATGCTGTGAATTCTGATGTTATATATTGAATTCCGACTTGAAAAAACTATCACAAAACATTAATTTTAAATATTTTATTAAATTATAATTGAAATCTAGACAAACCCAAGTTACAAGTTTCATTGTCTTAAGTTCAAACCCAAAGGATTACCCAACCATATTCAAACTAGATCAGAACAGTAACTCTCGTGTTGGGTTTGTTTGCATAGTTGCATTCCTGACCCATAAATTTATGTTTTGGGCAGTTTATTTTAGGGCAACAGTAACAGAACAGTAACTCTCGTGTTGGGTTTGTTTTCATAGTTGTATTCCTGACCCTATCTACATTTTTTTATCACACTTCGCCTCATAATCAAGCACGATTCACTCTATATATTCTAACATTTCATGCTGTGAATTCTGATGTTATATATTGAATTTCGACTTGAAAAATTTATCACAAAACATTAATTTTTAAATATTTTATTAAATTATAATTGAAATCTAGACAAATCCAAGTTACAAGTTTCATTGTCTTAAGTTCAAGCTCAAAGGATTACCCAACCATATTCAAACTAGAACAGAACAGTAACTCTCGTGTTGGGTTTGTTTGCATAGTTTCATTCCTGACCCATAAATTTATTTTTTGGGCAATTTATTTTAGGGAAACAGTAACTCTCGTGTTGTGTTTGCTTTCATAGTTGCATTCCTGACCATATCTACATTTTTTTATCACACTTCGCCTCATAATCAAGCACGATTCACTTTATATATTCTAACATTTCATGTTGTGAATTCTGATGTTATATATTGAATTTCGACTAGAAAAAATTATCACAAAACATTAATTTTTAAATATTTTATTAAATTATAATTGAAATCTAGACAAACCCAAGTTACAAGTTTCATTGTCTTAAGTCAAACCCAAAGGATTACCCAACCATATTCAAACAAGAAAAGAACAGTAACTCTCGTGTTGGGTTTGTTTGCATAGTTGCATTCCTGACCCATAAATTTATGTTTTGGGCAATTTATTTTAGGGAAACGGTAACAGAACAATAACACTCGTGTTGGGTTTGTTGTCATAGTTGCATTCCTGACCCTATCTACATTTTTTTATCACACTTCGCCTCATAATCAAGCACGATTCACTTTATATATTCTAACATTTCATGCTGTGAATTATGATGTTATATATTGAATTCCGACTTGAAAAAATTATCACAAAACGTTAATTTTTAAATATTTTATTAAATTATAATTGAAATCTAGACAAACCCAAGTTACAAGTTTCATTGTCTTAAGTTCAAACCCAAAGGATTACCCAACCATATTCAAACTAGAACAAAACAATAACTCTCGTGTTGGGTTTGTTTGCTTAGTTGCATTCCTGACCCATAAATTTATGTTTTGGGCAATTTATTTTAGGGCAACAGTAACAGAACAATAACTCTCGTGTTGGGTTTGATTTCATAGTTGCATTCCTGACCCTATCTACATTTTTTTTACCACACTTCGCGTCATAATCAAGCACGATTCACTTTATATATTCAAACATTTCATGCTGTGAATTTTGATGTTATATATTGAATTCCGACTTGAAAAAATTATCACAAAACATTAATTTTTAAATATTTTATTAAATTATAATTGAAATCTAGACAAACCCAAGTTACAAGTTTCATTGTCTTAAGTTCAAACCCAAAGGATTACCCAACCATATTTAAACTAGAACAGAACAGTAACTCTCGTGTTGGGTTTGTTTGCATAGTTGCATTCCTGATCCATAAATTTATGTTTTGGGCAATTTATTTTAGGGCAACAGTAACAAAACAGTAACTCTCGTGTTGGGTTTGTTTTAACAGTTGAATTCCTGACCCTATCTACATTTTTTTATCACACATCGCCTCATAATCAAGCACGATTCACTTTATATATTCTAACATTTCATGTTGTGAATTCTGATGTTATATATTAAATTCCGACTTGAAAAAATTATCACAAAACATTAATTTTAAATATTTTATTAAATTATAATTGAAATCTAGACAAACCCAAGTTACAAGTTTCATTGTCTTAAGTTCAATCCCAAAGGATTACCCAACCATATTCAAACTAGAACAAAACAATAACTCTCGTGTTGGGTTTGTTTGCATAGTTGCATTCCTGACCCATAAATTTATGTTTTGGGCAATTTAGTTTAGGGCAACAGTAACTCTCGTGTTGGGTTTGTTTTCATAGTTGCATTCCTGACCCTATCTACATTTTTTTATCACACTTCGCCTCAAAATCAAGCACGATTCACTTTATATATTCTATCATTTCATGTTGTGAATTTCTGATGTTATATATTGAATTTCGACTGGAAAAAATTATCACAAAACATTAATTTTTAAATATTTTATTAAATTATAATTGAAATCTAGACAAACCCAAGTTACAAGTTTCATTGTCTTAAGTTCAAACCCAAAGGATTACCCAACCATATTCTAACTAGAAAAGAACAGTAACTCTCGTGTTGGGTTTGTTTGCATAGCTGCATTCCGGACCCATAAATTTATGTTTTGGGCAATTTATTTTAAGGCAACAGTAACAGAACAATAACTCTCATGTTGGGATTGTTTTCATAGTTGCATTCCTGACCCTATCTACATTTTTTTTATCACACTTCGCCTCATAATCAAGCACGATTCACTTTATATATTCTAACATTTCATGCTGTGAATTCTGATGTTATATATTGAATTCCGATATGAAAAAATTATCACAAAACATTAATTTTTAAATATTTTATTAAATTATAAATGAAATCTAGACAAACCCAAGTTATAAGTTTCATTGTCTTAAGTTCAAACCCAAAGGATTACCCAACCATATTCAAACTAGAACAGAACAGTAACTCTCGTGTTGGGTTTGTTTGCATAGTTGCATTCCTGATCCATACATTTATGTTTTGGGCAATTTATTTTAGGGAAACAGTAACAAAACAGTAACTCTCGTGTTGGGTTTGTTTTAACAGTTGAATTCCTGACCCTATCTACATTTTTTTATCACACATCGCCTCATAATCAAGCACGATTCACTTTATATATTCTAACATTTCATGTTGTGAATTCTGATGTTATATATTAAATTCCGACTTGAAAAAATTATCACAAAACATTAATTTTAAATATTTTATTAAATTATAATTGAAATCTAGACAAACCCAAGTTACAAGTTTCATTGTCTTAAGTTCAAACCCAAAGGATTACCCAACCATATTCAAACTAGAACAAAACAATAACTCTCGTGTTGGGTTTGTTTGCATAGTTGCATTCCTGACCCATAAATTTATGTTTTGGGCAATTTATTTTAGGGCAACAGTAACTCTCGTGTTGTGTTTGCTTTCATAGTTGCATTCCTGACCATATCTACATTTTTTTATCACACTTCGCCTCATAATCAAGCACGATTCACTTTATATATTCTATCATTTCATGTTGTGAATTTCTGATGTTATATATTGAATTTCGACTGGAAAAAATTATCACAAAACATTAATTTTTAAATATTTTATTAAATTATAATTGAAATCTAGACAAACCCAAGTTACAAGTTTCATTGTCTTAAGTTCAAACCCAAAGGATTACCCAACCATATTCAAACTAGACAAGAACAGTAACTCTCGTGTTGGGTTTGTTTGCATAGCTGCATTCCGGACCCATAAATTTATGTTTTGGGCAATTTATTTTAAGGCAACAGTAACAGAACAATAACTCTCATGTTGGGATTGTTTTCATAGTTGCATTCCTGACCCTATCTACATTTTTTTATCACACTTCGCCTCATAATCAAGCACGATTCACTTTATATATTCTAACATTTCATGCTGTGAATTCTGATGTTATATATTGAATTCCGATATGAAAAAATTATCACAAAACATTAATTTTTAAATTTTTTATTAAATTATAAATGAAATCTAGACAAACCCAAGTTATAAGTTTCATTGTCTTAAGTTCAAACCCAAAGGATTACCCAACTATATTCAAACTAGAACAGAACAGTAACTCTCGTGTTGGGTTTGTTTGCATAGTTGCATTCTTGACCCATAAATTTATTTTTTGGGCAATTTATTTTAGGGCAACAGTAACTCTCTTGTTGGGTTTGTTTTAATAGTTGCATTCCGGACCCTATCTACATTTTTTTATCACACTTCGCCTCATAATCAAGCACGATTCACTTTATATATTCTAACATTTCATGCTGTGAATTCTAATGTTATATATTGAATTCCGACTTGAAAAAATTATCACAAAACATTAATTTTTAAATATTTTATTAAATTATAATTGAAATCTAGACAAACCCAAGTTACAAGTTTCATTGTCTTAAGTTCAAACCCAAAGGATTACCCAACCATATTCAAACTAGAACAGAACAGTAACTCTCGTGTTGGGTTTGATTGTATAGTTGCATTCCCGACCCATAAATTTATGTTTTGGGCAATTTATTTTAGGGCAACAGTAACAGAACAATAACTCTCTTGTTGGGTTTGTTTTCATAGTTGCATTCCTGACCCTATCTACATTTTTTTATCACACTTCGCCTCATAATCAAGCACGATTCACTTTATATATTCTAACATTTCGTGCTGTGAATTCTGATGTTATATATTGAATTTCGAATTGAAAAAATTATCACAAAACATTAATTTTTAAATATTTTATTAAATTATAATTGAAATCTAGACAAACCCAAGTTACAAGTTTCATTGTCTTAAGTTCAAACCGAAAGGATTACCCAACCATATTCAAACTAGAATAGAACAGTAACTCTCGTGTTGGGTTTGTTTGCATAGTTGCATTCCTGACCCATAAATTTATGTTTTGGGCAATTTATTTTAAGGCAACAGTAACATAACAATAACTCTCGTGTTGGGTTTGTTTTCATAGTTGCATTCCTGACCCTATCTACATTTTTTTTATCACACTTCGCCTCATAATCAAGCACGATTCACTTTATATATTCTAACATTTCATGCTGTGAATTCTGATGTTATATATTGAATTCCGACTTGAAAAAATTATCACAAAACATTAAATTTTATATATTTTATTAAATTATAATTGAAATCTAGGCAAACCCAAGTTACAAGTTTCATTGTCTTAAGTTCAAACCCAAAGGATTACCCAACCATATTCAAACTAGAAAAGAACAGTAACTCTCGTGTTGGGTTTGTTTGCATAGTTGCATTCCTGACCCATAAATTTATGTTTTGGGCAATTTATTTTAGGGGAACAGTAACAGAATAGTAACTCTCGTGTTGGGTTTGTTTTCATAGTTGCATTCCTAACCCTATCAACAGTTTTTATCACACTTCACGTCATAATCAAGCACGATTCACTTTATATATTCTAACATTTCATGCTGTGAATTTTGATGTTATATATTGAATTCTGACTTGAAAAAATTATCACAAAACATTAATTTTTAAATATTTTATTAAATTATAATTGAAATCTAGACAAACCCAAGTTACAAGTTTCATTGTCTTAAGTTCAAACTAAAAGGATTACCCAACCATATTCAAACTAGAACAGAACAGTAACTCTCGTGTTGGGTTTGTTTGCATAGTTGCATTCCTGACCCATAAATTTATGTTTTGGGCAATTTATTTTAGGGCAACAGTAACTCTCGTGTTGGGTTTGTTTTCATAGTTGCATTCCTGACCCTATCTACATTTTTTTTGCTCAATAATGTCGTATATTAAGAAACAATATACAACCAAAAAGCCACAACGGTCGCCTCGTTAAAAACCTCCCTAAATCCTAACGGAGGAAAAGAGTACGAACCGTATGTGGTGAAACAAGAGTCCAAAGAAAATACAAACGGAACCAACACCAAAGGAACTTATCACTAACAAGCACAAAACAGCGAAATACGCGTTACCCTCTCCTTTGCCAAAGCGTCCGCTAAACCATTCGCCTCACGGAAAATATGAGAAAAGCACACCGAAGATAGAGATGAACAACAACTGTCAATCTCGCGAAATACCTCCCAAAATCGCCATGGCCGTTTGTCCATATGTAATACCCAACTAATAGCAACCATAGAATCCGACTCCACTATCAACAAAAGCATTGCCCATGTTGACTTCCGAAAGTATGAAAATGCGAAAGCAACCACTCGCAATTCAGCCTCGTTTGAGTCAATACAACCAAGAGGGCCAGAAAATAACGCCAATATGCTTCCATGCTCATCGCGTAACACACCCCCATAGCCTGCCGGACCCGGCTTACCACGTGCAGAACCATCCACCGAGAATTTCAATGTCCCCCGCGATGGTGGTTCCCAAACAATACCAAGCCGCGCTGATCGCGAAAGTGATGGCTCAGAAAAAAGACTCGGACAGTCCCACCACAACGCCTCGCCAATGCACAAATCAGTCCTTAAGGTCCGCATCCAATAAAACGAGCGCAATTTAATCAAAAAGCACACCTCCTCAACCGGTAAAAGTTTCTTGTTGAATACCATCTCATTTCGTGCTAACCAAATCGACCATAGCATCGCTGCTACACACGACACCCACATACAACGACGCATACCCGAAAACGAGCAATGGAAGTTAGGTACAAAAAACTCGGACAAGGTTTGTGGTAACGGCAGACACACTCCCCACCAACAACGAAACCAGTCCCATAAATGCTGAACAACCGGGCATGAGTACAACAGATGATCGACGTCTTCCTCCCATTCCCGACACCAGAAGCACAACGTGCATTGCCCCTCAAAAACAACACCCCTACGGCTCAAAAAAGCAAAAGTCGGCAGGCGACGTAACCACACAAACCACAAGAAAGCCTGTACTTTCGGTGGGACTAAAATTTTCCAAGTGAAACATGCCCCAAACTCGCTCTCCCCAGCTTCATCTAACATCAAAACCTGAGAAACAGCTTTAACCGTGAACATACCTCTCCTATCCGGAGTCCAAATCAGCTTATCGCAAATTCCTCTGTATATATGCGTGTTACCTAGCACTGCCCGCATGTCTTGCAACAGCCCCGTCTCAAAAACACGAAGCGGGCGACGGAAAAATTCAGCCCAACGTGAGTGATGAAAACCCCCCCTGAACAGAATAGTCCACAACCAACACCAATTTGTTGACAGCACAAGAGAATAGCCTTGGAAAAATATCCTTTAATGGCCTGCTCGCGCACCATGAGTCAAACCAAAAGAGTACTCGATTACCCTCCCCCACTTGTCATACCAACTTCTCGTGTAAATTTCGCTGCACTTCATCCGAACAAGCAGTTTGCACTATTTGTTTCCATACCACCGACATCGCATGCTGACGGGAGGAATTAAATCTCCACAATTGAACATTCTCCCCGTATTTAGCCACTATAATGGCCCTCCATAGCGATGATGCATCCGTGGCATATCGCCACGACCATTTAGATAATAAAGCCGTGTTGCGCACTTGTAAATCCGATATTCCCAAACCTCCCAAGTGCCGCGGTCTACACACCAACTTCCAGCTAACTCTGCTCATTTTTCTATGTAGATTTACGCCACCCCAAAGGAAAGCACGGCGGATCTTATCAAGTGCTGCGATAACTCCTTTAGGGATGCGGAACACACCCATATAATAAATCGGCAATGAAGATAGGACAGCGTTAACTAGAGTAACTCGTGCCGCAAATGACAGCGAGTTACGCTTCCAATATGCTAATTTCCGCCGAACATTTGCAATGACCGGTTCCCAAACCGCCAAGCTTCACGGATTAGAGCCTAATGGCATCCCCAAGTATGTGAAAGGGAAAGACCCGCGTCGACACCCCAATGCCTTAGCACACAAATCAGTAAATTCCTCATCAACCCCGGCCGCATATAAAGATGACTTGCTGAAATTTATTTGCAAACCTGAGCAAACTTGGAAGCAATTGAGGATCCGTCTGATAGAGTCGGCACAACCAGGGGAAGCCTCAAAAAACAAAACGGTGTCATCTGCAAATTGTAAGTGCGATATAGCTACCCCCGGTGCAACACAAACGCCCTTTATCAATCCCGCCGACTCGGCCTGAACCAATAAGCTATGAAGAGCCTCCACTACAATAACAAATAACAGTGGCGACAGTGGACAGCCCTGTCGCAAACCACGCCCCAATGTAAATTCAGACGTAGCACACCCATTTAGCAAAACAGACATACGAACCGTTGAAGCACATTCTAGCATCCAATGACGCCAAACCTCACTAAATCCCATACAAACCAGCATATGATCGAGAAAATCCCATCGCACGCAATCATAGGCTTTAGCAAAGTCAAGCTTAAGAACTAAGCCACCCCTCGAGCTCTTCCGTAAAGAATGAATTATCTCATTTGCAAGAAGGATACCGTCTGTTATATGTCGGCCACGAATAAAAGCCGACTGATGCTCACTAATCAACGATCCTAGCACCCTTTGCAACCTTGTAGCTAACACCTTCGCAAGAATTTTGTATACTGAATTAACAAGACTTATCGGATGGTAGTCGCTGAGTACTTTAGGTGAGTCAATCTTAGGAATCAACACAAGAAAGGTACAATTTACGCCTGGTGATAATCTGCCTGTTGCGTGAAACTCACCAAGAAATCTTAGCACATCCTCGCTCACTGTGTTCCAACATACCTTAAAGAAAGCCATGCTAAACCCATCCGGTCCTGGCGCTTTCGATCCATCGCAACCCCGAATAATCTCCCACACTTCCTCACGACAAAACGGTGCCACTAACATCTCATTGACGTGCCTATCCACCCGTCCAAACTCGCCCACAATGGTCCAAGTGCACCGACGTTGTGCAGCCTTAAAATGCATAGCAAATTCTGCCACTATATGTTTCCGAAGGCGCTTAACATTCGTTTCCCATCGACCATGTATCATTAGACCAGAAATCTGATTTCGCACAGCTCTAAGCTTTGCCGTACGGTGAAAAAATGCAGTGTTGCGATCCCCTAACCGCAACCAGCTTGCCCTTGAGTTCTGTCGCCAAAGCGATTCTTTGCGCCTTATAGCCTGCCATAAACATTGTAACCACTCTCTTTTCTTCTCAATCAAAACAGCTTCCGATTCGTTCAGTTCATCGTTCGAAGCCGCCGCATCAGCAACGTCCAATTTCCCTTGCATCGACTGTATGTCCTTTTCCACATCACCAAAAATTGTCCGGTTCCAAACGCGCAAGAAATTCTTCATGCTTCGGAGTTTTACCATAATGTTATCACTACCAACCCCCTGATCCGACAGCCGGCTCCATGCATTAGAGAGTTCAAGCACGCTTTTATTATTTTCCAACCAACAATTTATAAAACGAAAAGGGCGAGGTCCCCAATCCTGTTCATCGCACAACAACAAGAGAGGTGTATGGTCCGAAACCCCCATTGGCAAAACATGTTGACCAATATTGTTAAAAGCATCCACCCAAGCAGGAGAGAGCAGAAATCTATCAATTCGACTACGCCTAAAGCCCCTCCCAAACCATGTAAACTGTTTTCCTATCAGCGGCAAATCAACAAGCCCAGTATGTTCAATAAAATCAAAAAATTCTTGCATACCTGTCGATATCGAGTTACATCCTGCACGTTCCGATTGCCAACGTATTGAGTTGAAATCTCCTGCGATACACCAAGGTTCATCAACGCCCAGAATAATCTCCCCTAGTCTTTGCCACAACTGATTTCGTGCATCCGCGTCACAAGGAGCATATACATTCAGCATGCAACAACTTAAATCATCTGCATGCCATTTACCTCTAACGAAAATAAAATTTCTATCCACCTCTACAGAAGAGAGACTGAAACGTGATGTTTCCCAAACCGTTATCAAGCCCCCTGATGCACCTATCGACGGCGAAAAGACAAAATCAAAACCATCCGATAACCACATACACGTGAGCATTCTTGCTGAAACCTCCTCTAATTTCGACTCCTGAAATAGTGCCATATCCACCCTTTGCTTTTTTATTGCATCACCTACTGTCCTACGCTTCAAATTCGAACCCAACCCCCTAACGTTCCAAGACACGATCCGCATAATGGCAAAAACTATCGCCTGTCCCCAGTAAAAACCTGTTGGAGATCTTTTATAATGTCTGCTTCACATCCCACCGTTCGCACGCCCACAATGCTACCCAATGCCACTGTCGCCTCTATCTCTTTAGCAATCAAACGTTGCCGATTTTGTACATCAGAATCTGTCAAAGACGCGTTTGCTACTTGCGTCGAAACAATCTGTGGGTTGAAGAACTTGCGCGGCCTGCCCCTCCCAGGTTTCACTGACGATACCACACCGATAAGAGTGTTGATAGATTTTGTTTTTTTACCGTTAATCCGAATGATAGTACCAATGTCTGAAAGTCCTGTGTTGTTGCCCGATGAAATTCTTGTTTTCTCAATATTACATTCCACATTTTCCACCACCTCTGTTGCCTTTGGGATAGATTTAATTAAATCCTGGATTGTTGTGTTTAAATCAACGGAATTTGAATTGGACTGAAATTCCTCAACTAATGGTGTGTAGCCAGGACTCTTCTTCCCCTCACTCGTGAAACTCCCAGAGGCTTGCCCCACCACCAGGCCGGTTTCCTCGCCGATGGCCTGTGCCTCCACCAAAACAGTCGTATCCCCAACAACCTGTAAATGTACCGACGATGACTGATCCTTCGACGAAGTCACCTCCACTTGGCTGGTCGCCACCCTATGGTCCCATAACGAGTTCGTATGCCACTATCGTGACTCGGCTAGTTGAATCTGATTTCCAATAGAATCCTCCTTCGGCACATCCGCAATTTGATAATTAACACCCAGCTGTCCCTCATCCGATCCGTCCGACCCCTGCATCGAAGAGTCATCATCTTCATCCTCGGAATTTAACAAGTTACACTCACACTCCAACCAGGGTCTGAATGTACATTCCCGGACTTGGATAGGGAAAGATTCGCCCTCCACCTCCAAACACATCGTTGCCTCAATATTTGTCATTGTCCGTGTCTCAATTAGAATCCAGCCACGCTCGAAGGATTTTGGCAAGGTGGTAGAATCTGCCACGCGAACCAGATTGCCCCAAACATTCGCAATATTCTCGAACGATTTGTGAGACCAAGTATGGATCGGTATCCCTTGTATCGAAAGCCAAACTCTCCGTGAATTCAATATCGTTGTAGGGGTCCATAATTCAATCCGCGTAAAGCAGTCTGTGATCGACTTCAATTGCACCACCCTATCGCGCGTATTCGAATCCTTAAACATGAGTAAGATTGCGTCCCCTGCTATGCGCAGAATTGAGAATCCTTCTACCTCAGGTAACTGTAATTTCGCCGCCAATTCTTTGATACTCCATGGCTCTTTACACCATCCGATTGCGCAATTCTTTAATATCTCCATTTTTGCGCTATCCACAGATCCCTTCACTGTGTAATTGACGGCCTTACTATCATTTACCTCCGCTTCTGATCGCAATGTCCCCGGCGGCTACGAACCCATTTTCCTTGCCATATCGGGCTGATCCGTATCGGTTTTAGATTGCTTTCGTTTCCAATAAGAATATCGCTCGCCATATCTCGCTCTACAAACCGTGATCCTCGATCCATAAATCCACTTATCGTGCAATCTTTCGATCACCCGTTCAGCGTCATCGTGGCTGTTCATCCTCACAAACCCAAATCTGCGGCCGTTTCTATCAACTTTATGGGGAACGAACACATCCACCACTATCCCATGGCGATCGAAAACCTGCCAAACCCCCTTCCAATGGATCGACGTTGAGAGATTACCGACGAAGACTGTCCACACCTCCCTTTCTCTCATTCAAGGCTTGTTGATTGTTCTAGTGTTTAATAATTAAAGGGGCATCTGATCATATGACAGGATATGTGACACTTTTCCAAATCTTTTCGGTTAAGGCTTATTTATTTTTCTTTCCTTTTTGTGGAATCTATCACACTTCGCCTCATAATCAAGCACAATTCACTTTATATATTCTAACATTTCATGTTGTGAATTCTGATGTTATATATTGAATTTCGACTGGAAAAAATTATCACAAAACATTAATTTTTAAATATTTTATTAAATTATAATTGAAATATAGACAAACCCAAGTTACAAGTTTCATTGTCTTAAGTTCAAACCCAAAGGATTACCCAACCATATTCAAACTAGAAAAGAACAGTAACTCTCGTGTTGGGTTTGTTTGCATAGCTGCATTCCTGGCCCATAAATTTATGTTTTGGGCAATTTATTTTAGGGCAACAGTAACAGAACAATAACTCTCATGTTGGGTTTGTTTTCATAGTTGCATTCCTGACCCTATCTACATTTTTTTATCACACTTCGCCTCATAATCAAGCACGATTCACTTTATATATTCTAACATTTCATGATGTGAATTCTGATGTTATATATTGAATTCCGACTTGAAAAAATTATCACAAAACATTAATTTTTAAATATTTTATTAAATTATAAATGAAATCTAGACAAACCCAAGTTACAAGTTTCATTGTCTTAAGTTCAAACCCAAAGTATTACCCAACCATATTCAAACTAGAACAGAACAGTAACTCTCGTGTTGGGTTTGTTTGCATAGTTGCATTCTTGACCCATAAATTTATTTTTTGGGCAATTTATTTTAGGGCAACAGTAACAGAACATTAACACTCTTGTTGGGTTTGTTTTCATAGTTGCATTCCTGACCCTATCTACATTTTTTTATCACACTTCGCCTCATAATCAAGCACGATTCACTTTATATATTCTAACATTTCATGCTGTAAATTTTTTTTTATCAGCAAGCGATGTATATTATTAAAGAAAAAATATACAACGCAAGTCGAAACATGCGCCTCGTCAAAAACCTCCCTAAACCTAACGGAGGAAAAGAGTACGACATGTCGACTGAATACAAGGACCCTCCCCTTACAAAATCAAACCGAAGCATGAAATAAAGAGATACGAGACACCCCTTCCTTTGCTAACGCATCAGCCAATCCATTCGCCTCCCGAAAAATATGGGAAAAGCACACAGATCCTAACGACAAAGTAGCACGGTCGATCACTCGGAAGAACTCCCATAATCGCCATGGCCGGCGCTCCACCTGCAACACCCACCCAATTGCTACTTTGGAATCCGACTCAACAATAAGAGGACGATCAGCCCATTTTGACGCAACATAGAATTCCAAAGCAAAAGCTATCGCCCGAACCTCGGCGACATTAGAATCAAGCAAACCAAGCGGCCCTGAAAACAAGGCGAGGATATGACTATGAGCATCCCGCAACACTCCCCCAAAGCCCGCAGGACCCGGCTTTCCCCGAGCAGAACCATCCACTGAAAACTTTAATAAAGCAGTCCCCAAAGTCACTCTCTCCCGCCTTGTCCAACATAAGCAAGTGGGATAGCCCTTTGACAGAGAAAATGCCATGCTTATCCGGCGTCCATACTAGTGTATCCAACTCACCTCGTCGCAACTGCACACAGCACACCAAAGATCGAATAAAACCTCCCAGCACCGCTTGAAAAACTCCATACTATAACCATCCGGACCCGGAGACTTCGAACCCTCACTCCCTCGCACGACCATCCATGCCTCAGCAGAAGAAAACGGCGCAATCAAAGACAAATTCTCAGCTGCACTTACCCTGCTGAAAGCACCCTCGAACACCCAACAACATGATCTCTCTTCCGCAACGAAATGCTTAGAGAAAAAGCTTACTACATGTTTGCGTAATTTTATCGGATCAGTGACCCAAACCCCACCAATAGTCAACCCCACAATAGAATTGCGTATCGCACGCAACTTCGCTGCCCTGTGAAAGAACGCAGTATTCCGATCACCCAATTTCAGCCAAGTTGCTCGCGACTTTTGTCTCCACATCGATTCTTTCCTACGAATCGCACGCCATAAAGCTTGCAACCAAGCTCGCTTCCGATCACACAGCTCGTCTCCCTCCCCCACGGCCAACTCCTCCTCACCATTATCCAAGCATTCAATACGGCTTTGAATGTCTGAAATTTCTTTCTCAATATCCCCAAAATCTGTCTTGTTCCATTGGCGAAGAAAATTTTTCATATGTTTAAGCTTAACCGAGATGTTGGTGTTGCCGACTCCCATATCTGTCAACCGGCACCATTCCTCTGCCATACGACTAATGTTCCGTCTCTCATCCAACCATACATTAATAAAACGAAACGGCCTAGGGCCCTAGTCAACATCATCGCACATCAACAAAATTGGAGCATGGTCCGAGATACCTCTCGGCAAAGACAGTTGATCTATCCTAGCAAAACAATCCAACCACCTTGCGGAGACAAGAAATCTATCTATTCTACTCTTTCGATTCTCTCTACCAAACCAAGTGAACTGTTTACCTCGCAACGGTATATCTATCAAGCTTGCGGCATTCACAAATGAAGCAAAAGAAACCATACCTCTCGACATTATACTACAACCTGCTCTCTCTGACGGTCGCAGCACCAAATTAAAGTCGCCCGCGACACACCACGGTTCCACATTGCCTCCAATCACTGCCAATAAACGCTGCCATAAAAACTCCTATTCCGACACATCACAAGGTGCGTAAATCGCCATGATACAGCACACAAAGTCCTCCGGCTGCCATCGCCCATGTAACATAATAAAATGCCTCTCCATTTCAACCGCTTCCAGCTTAAAGCGATTGCCTTCCCATATCACTAATAAACCACCCGACGCCCCCACGGATGGCGAAAAAGAGAACTCGAATCCATCACTATACCACATTCCAGCAACAACCGACGGCAATATCTCCTCTAGCTTCGATTCCTACAACAACACCATATCGAAACGCTGCTTCCTAACAACATCCCCCACCCGTCTTCACTTCAAGCGCGACCCCAACCCCCTGACATTCCAGCACATTAATCTCATTACTACAATTTTCGAATGCCGTCTTGCAGCACTCGTGACAAATCCTGTAAAATTTCTTCCTCACGACCCAAAGACGTCACCCCCACGAGATTACCCAATGCCGCTGTCGTTGTAGCTTCACGATACAATGCTTGCTGCCGACGATGAAAATCCGAATCCGTTAGCGAAGCATCAGCGATAATAACTTGTGATTCGCAGCCACCGCTCTTCTTCGGTCGACCCCTACCTTGCTTCAGACTTTTGACCACCCCGGATAATGCATTCACAGATTTTGTTTTCTTCAATACCCCATTGATCAAAATAGGAATAGTAGGAACGTTCTCACCACTTTGGCGTGTTGCTAAATCACCGCCCAGCTGTTCTACAGGAATGGGATGCAAACCAATTTGATCAACAGTGGCTGCCACAATTGGGACGGAAACCAAACCAGTCGCTGCACAATTTCCAGTCGCCGGTTCCCCCTGCTGATTGTGAAGATCGGATAAAGCAGCGTCCTTGTTTTGTTCAACCACTAGAGGTTGCTTGAGCAATTCAGCCTCTACAGTTCCAGAGTTTTGAAATTCTACATCTCTAGGATTCTTTTGGATATCACACTGTCCTATTACCTGTAAAACTCCTACCTGCCCAACAGTATCGCCGTCCACCATCAAGCCACTGTGCGACGGCACCAGTATGATACACCCAGGCGCGGCAGCTGATGTGTCAACTACAAACTGCTCCCCACGTTCACCATCATTCCACAGCTGGTTACATCTCCAGTCCTGCAGCCCCGCACCTACATCCCCCGATGTTTCATGCTGATCTTCAACTCCCATGTTCGATTCCGGCACATACTCCGACGTACTACACTCCGATGATTCGTCGGTACTAGAATCATTTGTCTTCGTGCATTCGCAATCTACAGGAGGCCCAAATATAGGCACCTCCTTGACGAAAATGGGATGCAAAATTCCCCCAACATCCAACACCAATCGAGTGTCAATGGATTCCATCGAGTCCGTCTCAATCAATAACCAGCCGCATTCGAACGATGTAGGCGATGATGTGTTATCCGCCATCCGAACAAGCGATCCCCACGTCTTTGCGATGTTTTCGAAGGTCTCACTGGACCAGGCATGAATTGGTATGCCTCGGACGGAAAGCCATGCCCGTCGATTCTGTATTTTCATCCCCGGATCCCACCGTTCAAGCTTTGAAAAACACTCACCAAAACTTGTCTTTGCCAGCACCTCAGTCATTGATTGTGCATCCCTGAACATGAGCAAAATTGCCGATCCAACAATTCTTAATATGGACAATCCTTGGTGATCCGCAATATCCATCCGCAACGCCAATTCCTTTAAACTCCAATGCTGAC
This sequence comes from Hibiscus trionum, assembly GCA_030270665.1. Classification (NCBI taxonomy): domain Eukaryota; kingdom Viridiplantae; phylum Streptophyta; class Magnoliopsida; order Malvales; family Malvaceae; genus Hibiscus; species Hibiscus trionum. The sequence goes on from BSYR01000046.1 coordinate 4,357,290, forward strand.
GGCACCAACCCACCATACAACATTGGAGGATTTTCTCTTTCGCTGCATCCACACTTCCTTTAATTACCTTTGCCGTTATATGAATCCTTTTCGAATTTACACTGTGTCTTTCCGATGGCCCCTTTTCATCACCATTACTCTTTCGATCAGACTCACCCAAACCCCTAGTTCTTTGAATTCTGGACAAACCCTGATCCGCAAATCTCGCCAAACTCACCACCAATCGAGACCCATATATCCATTTACTGTTTAGACGTTCAATTGCCCGTTCGGCATCTGTCCTACTCGCCATCCTCACAAAACCAAACCTCCCTCCATCTTTTGCCCTTTTCCGAGGGATGAAAGCGTCGAGCACCACGCCATGCCTATCAAACACTTGCCATAAACCTTTCCAGTGCAGCGTTTCCGATATCCTACCCACGAAGACTGTCCAATGCTGCCGGTGATCATTCCCCCTTTCTCCCCTCATCTTCCCTCGTTAAATTCTGGAAGTAAAGAATTTAAGCCTCTACTAACTAGTGATGTGCATGCTTTTGTCAATGGAAAATATATTGGTACATGAACGAGTGTTATATATTGAATTCCGACTTGAAGAAACTATCACAAAACATTAATTTTTAAATATTTTATTAAATTATAATTGAAATCTAGACAAACCCAAGTTACAAGTTTCATTGTCTTAAGTTCAAACCCAAAGGATTACCCAACCATATTCAAACTAGAACAGAACAGTAACTCTCGTGTTGGGTTTGATTGTATAGTTGCATTCCTGACCCATAAATTTATGTTTTGGGCAATTTATTTTATGGCAACAGTAACAGAACAATAACTCTCTTGTTGGGTTTGTTTTCATAGTTGCATTCCTGACCCTATCAACATTTTTTATCACACTTCGCCTCATAATCAAGCACGATTCACTTTATATATTCTAACATTTCATGTTGTGAATTCTGATGTTATATATTAAATTCCGACTTGAAAAAATTATCACAAAACATTAATTTTTAAATATTTTATTAAATTATAATTGAAATCTAGACAAACCCAAGTTACAAGTTTCATTGTCTTAAGTTCAAACCCAAAGGATTACCCAACCATATTCAAACTAGAACAGAACAGTAACTCTCGTGTTGGGTTTGTTTGTATAGTTGCATTCCTGACCCATAAATTTATGTTTTGGGCAATTTATTTTAGGGCAACAGTAACAGAACAGTAACTCTCGTATTGGGTTTGTTTTCATAGTTGCATTCCTGACCCTAACTACATTTTTTATCATACTTTGCCTCATAATCAAGCACAATTCACTTTATATATTCTAACATTTCATGATGTGAATTCTAATGTTATATACTGAATTCCGACTTGAAAATATTATCACAAAACATTAATTTTTAAATGTTTTATTAAATTATAATTAAAATTTAGATAAACCCAAGTTACAAGTTTCATTGTCTTAAGTTCAAACCCAAAGGATTACCCAACCATATTCAAACTAGAACAGAACAGTAACTCTCGTGTTCGGTTTATTTGCATAGTTGCATTCCTGACCCATAAATTTATGTTTTGGGTAATTTATTTTAGGGCAACAGTAACAGAACAATAACTCTCGTGTTGGGTTTGTTTTCATAGTTGAATTCCTGACCCTATCTACATTTTTTTATCACACATCGCCTCATAATCAAGCACGATTCACTTTATATATTCTAAAATTTCGTGCTGTGAATTCTGATGTTATATATTGAATTTCGACTTGAAAAAATTATCATCAAACATTAATTTTTAAATATTTTATTAAATTATAATTGAAATCTAGACAAACCCAAGTTACAAGTTTCATTGTCTTAAGTTCAAACCCAAAAGATTACCCAACCATATTCAAACTAGAACAGAACAGTAAATCTCGTGTTGGGTTTGTTTGCATAGTTATATTCCTAAACCCATAAATTTATGTTTTGGGCAATTTATTTTAAGGCAACAGTAACAGAACAATAACTCTCGTGTTGGGTTTGTTTTCATAGTTGCATTCCTGACCCTATCTACATTTTTTATCACACTTCGCCTCATAATCAAGCACGATTCACTTTATATATTCTAACATTTCATGCTGTGAATTCTGATGTTATATATTGAATTCTGACTAGAAAAAATTATCACAAAACATTAATTTTTAAATATTTTATTAAATTATAATTGAAATCTAGGCAAACCCAAGTTACAAGTTTCATTGTCTTAAGTTCAAACCCAAAGGATTACCCAACCATATTCAAACTAGAAAAGAACAGTAACTCTCGTGTTGGGTTTGTTTGCATAGTTGCATTCCTGACCCATAAGTTTATATTTTGGGCAATTTATTTTAGGGCAACAGTAACAGAACAATAACTCTCGTGATGGGTTTGTTTTCATAGTTGCATTCCTGACCCTATCTACATTTTTTTATAACATTTCGCCTCATAATCAAGCACGATTCACTTTATATATTCTAACATTTCATGCTGTGAATTCTGATGTTATATATTGAATTCCGACTTGAAAAAATCATCACAAAACATTAATTTTAAATATTTTATTAAATTATAATTGAAATCTAGACAAACCCAAGTTACAAGTTTCATTGTCTTAAGTTCAAACCCAAAGGATTAACCAACCATATTCAAACTAGAACAGAACAATAACTCTCGTGTTGGGTTTGCTTGTATAGTTGCATTCCTGACCCATAAATTTATGTTTTGGGCAATTTATTTTAGGGCAACAGTAACAGAACAATAACTCTCGTGTTGGGTTTGTTTTCATAGTTGCATTCCTGACCCTATCTACATTTTTTTATCACACTTCGCGTCATAATCAAGCACGATTCACTTTATATATTCTAACATTTCATGCTGTGAATTTTGATGTTATATATTGAATTCCGACTTGAAAAAATTATCACAAAACATTAATTTTTAAATATTTTATTAAATTATAATTGAAATCTAGAGAAACCCAAGTTACAAGTTTCATTGTCTTAAGTTCAAACACAAAGGATTACCCAACCATATTCAAACTAGAACATAACAGTAACTCTCATGTTGGGTTTGTTTGCATAGTTGCATTCCTGACCCATAAATTTATTTTTTTGGGTAATTTATTTTAGGGCAACAGTAACAGAACAATAACTCTCTTGTTGGGTTTGTTTTCATAGTTGCATTCCTGACCCTATCTACATTTTTTTTATCACACTTCGCCTCATAATCAAGCACGATTCACTTTATATATTCTAACATTTCATGCTGTGAATTCTGATGTTATATATTTAATTCCGACTTGAAAAAATTATCACAAAACATTAATTTTTAAATATTTTATTAAATTATAATTGAAATCTTGAGAAACCCAAGTTACAAGTTTCATTGTCTTAAGTTCAAACCCAAAGGATTACCCAACCTTATTCAAACTAGAACAGAACAGTAACTCTCGTGTTAGGTTTTTTTGTATAGTTGCATTCCTGACCCATAAATTTATGTTTTGGGCAATTTATTTTAGGGCAACAGTAACAGAACAATAACTCTCGTATTGGGTTTGTTTTCATAGTTGCATTCCTGACCCTAACTACATTTTTATCACACTTTGCCTCATAATCAAGCACGATTCACTTTATATATTCTAACATTTCATGCTGTGAATTCTAATGTTATATATTGAATTCCGACTTGAAAAAATTATCACAAAACATTAATTTTTAAATGTTTTATTAAATTATAATTGAAATCTAGAGAAACCCAAGTTACAAGTTTCATTGTCTTAAGTTCAAACCCAAAGGATTACCCAACCATATTAAAACTAGAACAGAACAGTAACTCTCGTGTTGGGTTTGTTTGCATAGTTGCATTCCTAACCCATAAATTTATGTTTTGGGCAATTTATTTTAGGGCAACAGTAACAGAACAGTAACTCTCGTGTTGGGTTTGTTTTCATAGTTGCATTCCTGACCCTATCTACATTTTTTTATCACACATCGCCTCATAATCAAGCACGATTCACTTTATATATTCTAACATTTCATGTTGTGAATTTTGATGTTATATATTGAATTTCGACTTGAAAAAATTATCACAAAACATTAATTTTTAAATATTTTATTAAATTATAATTGAAATCTAGACAAATACAAGTTACAAGTTTCATTGTCTTAAGTTCAAACCAAAGGATTACCCAACCATATTCAAACTAGAACAGAACAGTAACTCTCGTGTTGGGTTTGTTTGCATAGTTGCATTCCTGACCCATAAATTTATGTTTTGGGCAATTTATTTTAGGGCAACAGTAACTCTCGTGTTGGGTTTGTTTTCATAGTTGCATTCCTGACCCTATCTACATTTTTTATCACACTTTGCCTCATAATCAAGCACGATTCACTTTATATATTCGAACATTTCATGTTGTGAATTCTGATGTTATATATTGAATTTCGACTAGAAAAAATTATCACAAAACATTAATTTTTAAATATTTTATTAAATTATAATTGAAATCTAGACAAACCCAAGTTACAAGTTTCATTGTCTTAAGTTCAAACCCAAAGGATTACCCAACCATATTCAAACAAGAAAAGAACAGTAACTCTCGTGTAGGGTTTGTTTGCATAGTTGCATTCCTGACCCATAAATTTATGTTTTGGGCAATTTATTTTAGGGCAACAGTAACAGAACAATAACTCTCGTGTTGGGTTTGTTTTCATAGTTGCATTCCTGACCCTGTCTACATTTTTTTATCACACTTTGCCTCAAAATCAAGCACGATTCACTTTATATATTCAAACATTTCATGCTGTGAATTTTGATGTTATATATTGAATTTCGACTTGAAAAAATTATCACAAAACATTAATTTTTAAATATTTTATTAAATTATAATTGAAATATAGACAAACCCAAGTTACAAGTTTCATTGTCTTAAGTTCAAACCAAAGGATTACCCAACCATATTCAAACTAGAACAGAACAGTAACTCTCGTGTTGGGTTTGTTTGCATAGTTGCATTCCTGACCCATAAATTTATGTTTTGGGCAATTTATTTTAGGGCAACAGTAACTCTCGTGTTGGGTTTGTTTTCATAGTTGCATTCCTGACCCTATCTACATTTTTTATCACACTTTGCCTCATAATCAAGCACGATTCACTTTATATATTCGAACATTTCATGTTGTGAATTCTGATGTTATATATTGAATTTCGACTAGAAAAAATTATCACAAAACATTAATTTTTAAATATTTTATTAAATTATAATTGAAATCTAGACAAACCCAAGTTACAAGTTTCATTGTCTTAAGTTCAAACCCAAAGGATTACCCAACCATATTCAAACAAGAAAAGAACAGTAACTCTCGTGTAGGGTTTGTTTGCATAGTTGCATTCCTGACCCATAAATTTATGTTTTGGGCAATTTATTTTAGGGCAACAGTAACAGAACAATAACTCTCGTGTTGGTTTTGTTTTCATAGTTGCATTCCTGACCCTGTCTACATTTTTTTATCACACTTTGCCTCAAAATCAAGCACGATTCACTTTATATATTCAAACATTTCATGCTGTGAATTTTGATGTTATATATTGAATTTCGACTTGAAAAAATTATCACAAAACATTAATTTTTAAATATTTTATTAAATTATAATTGAAATATAGACAAACCCAAGTTACAAGTTTCATTGTCTTAAGTTCAAACCCAAAGGATTACCCAACCATATTCAAACTAGAACAGAACAGTAACTCTCGTGTTGGGTTTGTTTGCATAGTTGCATTCCTGACCCATAAATTTATTTTTTGGGCAATTTATTTTAGGGCAACAGTAGCAGAACAGTAACTCTCTTGTTGGGTTTGTTTTCATAGTTGCATTCCTGACCCTATCTACATTTTTTTATCAGACTTTGCCTCAAAATCAAGCACGATTCACTTTATATATTCAAACATTTCATGCTGTGAATTTTGATGTTATATATTGAATTTCGACTTGAAAAAATTATCACAAAACATTAATTTTTAAATATTTTATTAAATTATAATTGAAATATAGACAAACCCAAGTTACAAGTTTCATTGTCTTAAGTTCAAACCCAAAGGATTACCCAACCATATTCAAACTAGAACAGAACAGTAACTCTCGTGTTGGGTTTGTTTGCATAGTTGCATTCCTGACCCATAAATTTATGTTTTGGGCAATTTATTTTAGGGCAACAGTAGCAGAACAGTAACTCTCTTGTTGGGTTTGTTTTCATAGTTACATTCCTGACCCTATCTACATTTTTTATCACACTTTGCCTCATAATCAAGCACGATTCACTTTATATATTCAAACATTTCATGCTGTGAATTTTGATGTTATATATTGAATTTCGACTTGAAAAAATTATCACAAAACATTAATTTTTAAATATTTTATTAAATTATAATTGAAATATAGACAAACCCAAGTTACAAGTTTCATTGTCTTAAGTTCAAACCCAAAGGATTACCCAACCATATTCAAACTAGAACAGAACAGTAACTCTCGTGTTGGGTTTGTTTGCATAGTTGCATTCCTGACCCATAATTTTATGTTTTGGGCAATTTATTTTAGGGCAACAGTAACAGAACAGTAACTCTCGTGTTGGGTTTGTTTTCATAGTTGCATTCCTGACCCTATCTACATTTTTTTATCACACATCGCCTCATAATCAAGCACGATTCACTTTATATATTCTAACATTTCATGTTGTGAATTTTGATGTTATATATTGAATTTCGACTTGAAAAAATTATCACAAAACATTAATTTTTAAATATTTTATTAAATTATAATTGAAATCTAGACAAATACAAGTTACAAGTTTCATTGTCTTAAGTTCAAACCAAAGGATTACCCAACCATATTCAAACAAGAAAAGAACAGTAACTCTCGTGTTGGGTTTGTTTGCATAGTTGCATTCCTGACCCATAATTTTATGTTTTGGGCAATTTATTTTAGGGCAACAGTAACTCTCGTGTTGGGTTTGTTTTCATAGTTGCATTCCTGACCCTATCTACATTTTTTATCACACTTTGCCTCATAATCAAGCACGATTCACTTTATATATTCGAACATTTCATGTTGTGAATTCTGATGTTATATATTGAATTTCGACTAGAAAAAATTATCACAAAACATTAATTTTTAAATATTTTATTAAATTATAATTGAAATCTAGACAAACCCAAGTTACAAGTTTCATTGTCTTAAGTTCAAACCCAAAGGATTACCCAACCATATTCAAACAAGAAAAGAACAGTAACTCTCGTGTAGGGTTTGTTTGCATAGTTGCATTCCTGACCCATAAATTTATGTTTTGGGCAATTTATTTTAGGGCAACAGTAACAGAACAATAACTCTCGTGTTGGGTTTGTTTTCATAGTTGCATTCCTGACCCTATCTACATTTTTTATCACACTTTGCCTCATAATCAAGCACGATTCACTTTATATATTCAAACATTTCATGCTGTGAATTTTGATGTTATATATTGAATTTCGACTTGAAAAAATTATCACAAAACATTAATTTTTAAATATTTTATTAAATTATTATTGAAATATAGACAAACCCAAGTTACAAGTTTCATTGTCTTAAGTTCAAACCCAAAGGATTACCCAACCATATTCAAACTAGAACAGAACAGTAACTCTCGTGTTGGGTTTGTTTGCATAGTTGCATTCCTGACCCATAAATTTATTTTTTGGGCAATTTATTTTAGGGCAACAGTAGCAGAACAGTAACTCTCTTGTTGGGTTTGTTTTCATAGTTGCATTCCTGACCCTATCTACATTTTTTTATCACACTTCGCCTCATAATCAAGCACGATTCACTTTATATATTCTAACATTTCATGCTGTGAATTCTGATGTTATATATTGAATTCCGACTTGAAAAAATTATCACAAAACATTAATTTTTAACTATTATATTAAATTATAATTGAAATCTAGACAAACCCAAGTTACAAGTTTCATTGTCTTAAGTTCAAGCCCAAAGGATTACCCAACCATATTCAAACAAGAAAAGAACAGTAACTCTCGTGTTGGGTTTGTTTGCATAGTTGCATTCCTAACCCATAAATTTATGTTCTCGGCAATTTATTTTAGGGCAACAGTAACAGAACAATAACTCTCGTGTTGGGTTTTTTTCATAGTTGCATTCCTGACCCTATCTACATTTTTTTATCACACTTTGCCTCATAATCAAGAACAATTCACTTTATATATTCTAACATTTCATGATGTGAATTCTGATGTTATATATTGAATTCCGACTTGAAAAAATTATCACAAAACATTAATTTTTAAATATTTTATTAAATTATAATTGAAATCTAGACAAACTCAAGTTACAAGTTTCATTGTCTTAAGTTCAAACCCAAAGGATTACCCAACCATATTCAAACTAGAACAAAACAATAACTCTCGTGTTGGGTTTGTTTGCTTAGTTGCATTCCTGACCCATAAATTTATGTTTTGGGCAATTTATTTTAGGGAAACAGTAACAGAACAGTAACTCTCGTGTTGGGTTTGTTTTCATAGTTGCATTCCTGACCCTATCTACATTTTTTATCACACTTCGCGTCATAATCAAGCACGATTCACTTTATATATTCAAACATTTCATGCTGTGAATTTTGATGTTATATATTGAATTTCGACTTGAAAAAATTATCACAAAACATTAATTTTTAAATATTTTATTAAATTATAATTGAAATATAGACAAACCCAAGTTACAAGTTTCATTGTCTTAAGTTCAAACCCAAAGGATTACCCAACCATATTCAAACTAGAACAGAACAGTAACTCTCGTGTTGGGTTTGTTTGCATAGTTGCATTCCTGACCCATAAATTTATTTTTTGGGCAATTTATTTTAGGGCAACAGTAGCAGAACAGTAACTCACTTGTTGGGTTTGTTTTCATAGTTGCATTCCTGACCCTATCTACATTTTTTATCACACTTCGCCTCATAATCAAGCACGATTCACTTTATATATTCTAACATTTCATGCTGTGAATTCTGATGTTATATATTGAATTCCGACTTGAAAAAATTATCACAAAACATTAATTTTTAAATATTTTATTAAATTATAATTGAAATCTAGACAAACCCAAGTTACAAGTTTCATTGTCTTAAGTTCAAACCCAAAGGATTACCCAACCTTATTCAAACTAGAACAGAACAGTAACTCTCGTGTTAGGTTTTTTTGTATAGTTGCATTCCTGACCCATAAATTTATGTTTTGGGCAATTTATTTTAGGGCAACAGTAACAGAACAATAACTCTCGTATTGGGTTTGTTTTCATAGTTGCATTCCTGACCCTAACTACATTTTTTATCACACTTTGCCTCATAATCAAGCACGATTCACTTTATATATTCTAACATTTCATGCTGTGAATTCTAATGTTATATATTGAATTCCGACTTGAAAAAATTATCACAAAACATTAATTTTAAATGTTTTATTAAATTATAATTGAAATCTAGAGAAACCCAAGTTACAAGTTTCATTGTCTTAAGTTCAAACCCAAAGGATTACCCAACCATATTCAAACTAGAACAGAACAGTAACTCTCGTGTTGGGTTAGTTTGCATAGTTGCATTCCTCACCCATAAATTTATGTTTTGGGAAATTTATTTTAGGGCAACAGTAACAGAACAATAACTCTCGTGTTGGGTTTGTTTTCATAGTTGCATTCCTGACCCTATCTACATTTTTTTATCACACATCACCTCATAATCAAGCACGATTCACTTTATATATTCTAACATTTCATGTTGTGAATTTTGATGTTATATATTGAATTTCGACTTGAAAAAATTATCACAAAACATTAATTTTTAAATATTTTATTAAATTATAATTGAAATCTAGACAAATACAAGTTACAAGTTTCATTGTCTTAAGTTCAAACCAAAGGATTACCCAACCATATTCAAACTAGAACATAACAGTAACTCTCGTGTTGGGTTTGTTTGCATAGTTGCATTCCTGACCCATAAATTTATGTTTTGGGCAATTTATTTTAGGGCAACAGTAACTCTCGTGTTGGGTTTGTTTTCATAGTTGCATTCCTGACCCTATCTACATTTTTTATCACACTTTGCCTCATAATCAAGCACGATTCACTTTATATATTCGACCATTTCATGTTGTGAATTCTGATGTTATATATTGAATTTCGACTAGAAAAAATTATCACAAAACATTAATTTTTAAATATTTTATTAAATTATAATTGAAATCTAGACAAACCCAAGTTACAAGTTTCATTGTCTTAAGTTCAAACCCAAAGGATTACCCAACCATATTCAAACAAGAAAAGAACAGTAACTCTCGTGTTGGGTTTGTTTGCATAGATGCATTCCTGACCCATAAATTTATGTTTTGGGCAATTTATTTTAGGGCAACAGTAACAGAACAATAACTCTCGTGTTGGGTTTGTTTTCATAGTTGCATTCCTGACCCTATCTACATTTTTTTATCACACTTCGCGTCATAATCAAGCACGATTCACTTTATATATTCTAACATTTCTTGCTGTGAATTTTGATGTTATATATTGAATTTCGACTTGAAAAAATTATCACAAAACATTAATTTTTAAATATTTTATTAAATTATAATTGAAATATAGACAAACCCAAGTTACAAGTTTCATTGTCTTAAGTTCAAACCCAAAGGATTACCCAACCATATTCAAACTAGAACAGAACAGTAACTCTCGTGTTGGGTTTGTTTGCATAGTTGCATTCCTGACCCATAAATTTATGTTTTGGGCAATTTATTTTAGGGCAACAGTAGCAGAACAGTAACTCTCTTGTTGGGTTTGTTTTCATAGTTGCATTCCTGACCCTATCTACATTTTTTATCACACTTTGCCTCATAATCAAGCACGATTCACTTTATATATTCGACCATTTCATGTTGTGAATTCTGATGTTATATATTGAATTTCGACTAGAAAAAATTATCACAAAACATTAATTTTTAAATATTTTATTAAATTATAATTGAAATCTAGACAAACCCAAGTTACAAGTTTCATTGTCTTAAGTTCAAACCCAAAGGATTACCCAACCATATTCAAACTAGAACAGAACAGTAACTCTCGTGTTGGGTTTGTTTGCATGGTTGCATTCCTGACCCATAAATTTATTTTTTGGGCAATTTATTTTAGGGCAACAGTAGCAGAACAGTAACTCTCTTGTTGGGTTTGTTTTCATAGTTCATTCCTAACCCTATATACAGTTTTTATCACACTTCGCCTCATAATCAAGCACGATTCACTTTTTATATTCTAACATTTCATGCTGTGAATTCTGATGTTATATATTGAATTCCGACTTGAAAAAATTATCACAAAACATTAATTTTTAAATATTTTATTAAATTATAATTGAAATCTAGACAAACCCAAGTTACAAGTTTCATTGTCTTAAGTTCAAACCCAAAGGATTACCCAACCATATTCAAACTAGAACAGAACAGTAACTCTCGTGTTGGGTTTGTTTGTATAGTTGCATTCCTGACCCATAAATTTATGTTTTGGGCAATTTATTTTAGGGCAACAGTAACAGAACAGTAACTCTCGTATTGGGTTTGTTTTCATAGTTGCATTCCTGACCCTATCTACATTTTTTATCACACTTCGCCTCATAATCAAGCACGATTCACTTTATATATTCTAACATTTCATGCTGTGAATTCTGATGTTATATATTGAATTCCGACTTGAAAAAATTATCACAAAACATTATTTTTTAAATATTTTATTAAATTATAATTGAAATCTAGACAAACCCAAGTTACAAGTTTCATTGTCTTAAGTTCAAACCCAAAGGATTACCCAACCATATTCAAACTAGAACAGAACAGTAACTCTCGTGTTGGGTTTGTTTGTATAGTTGCATTCCTGACCCATAAATTTATGTTTTGGGCAATTTATTTTAGGGCAACAGTAACAGAACAGTAACTCTCGTATTGGGTTTGTTTTCATAGTTGCATTCCTGACCCTATCTACATTTTTTTATCACACTTTGCCTCATAATCAAGCACGATTCACTTTATATATTCTAACATTTCATGCTGTGAATTCTAATGTTATATATTGAATTCCGACTTGAAAAAATTATCACAAAACATTAATTTTTAAATGTTTTATTAAATTATAATTGAAATCTAGACAAACCCAAGTTACAAGTTTCATTGTCCTAAGTTCAAATCCAAAGGATTACCCAACCATATTCAAACTAGAACAGAACAATAACTCTCGTGTTGGACCCATAAATTTATGTTTTGGGCAATTTATTTTAGGGCAACAGTAACAGAACAGTAACTCTCGTATTGGGTTTGTTTTCATAGTTGCATTCCTGACCCTATCTACATTTTTTATCACACTTTGCCTCATAATCAAGCACGATTCACTTTATATATTCTAACATTTCATGCTGTGAATTCTAATGTTATATATTGAATTCCGACTTGAAAAAATTATCACAAAACATTAATTTTTAAATGTTTTATTAAATTATAATTGAAATCTAGACAAACCCAAGTTACAAGTTTCATTGTCTTAAGTTCAAATCCAAAGGATTACCCAACCATATTCAAACTAGAACAGAACAGTAACTCTCGTGTTGGGTTTGTTTGTATAGTTGCATTCCTGACCCATAAATTTATGTTTTGGGCTATTTATTTTAGGGCAACAGTAGATACAATACAAGATTTCCGGAGTGTGTACACCCAGATTTGTATATGTTTAATTTGTAAAATCAATAAAGGGATAATCAATTCATTTTAGACGCCCGAGCCCGAGCCCGAGCCCGAACGGTCGGCGGCGACGGCGCGCAAGGATGTCCCTTGTTCTTTCCCACTTAACAAGAGAGGGGGGAAACTTGGGTATAAATACCCTTTACAAGCCTTTTGCCCAACCCATGTGGGATATAGGCTTATGCCTTTGGTTCTCACTTTAAGTATTACCAACATTATATAGTGGTTTTGCCAGTCCAACATTATGATACTTTTATTTTTTGAAAATTTCACGATCGCAATACTTACAATGGTCGTGATTACATCCGTTATATGACCGAAAATACAAATATCTATATTGAACCTTTAATCTCATTAATTGTTTATCCGTGGTTACATCCGTTATGCGACCGAAAATACAAATCCGTATATTGAACCTTTAATCTCATTATTTGTTTATCCGTGATTACTTATTTTTTTTGGAGTGTTTAAGAAATCTATGGCGGCGTTTTTAGCACTAAACGCCACTAACGCTACACCTATGGCGGCGTTTTAATTAACAAACGCCACTAACATGAAACCTATACCGACGTTTATTGAAGAAAACACCACTATATGTTACCCTATGGCGGCGTTTGTCGTAAAAACGCCGCCAATGTTGCCGTTTTGTGGTGTTTGTCTCAAAAATGCCAGTATATATGAAATGTTGGCGGCGTTTGTATCGAAAACGCCACGAATAGCGCCACCATAGAACATGTATGGCGTTTGTATCTTTGGAACCTCCTTCTGTTTAACCCCCATATCGTGCAGCAAGGCTCTTAACCAAGTAACGAATAGTGTTTCTCCGTCCACAATGGAAGATGAATTGTACACAATACCCAAACACTCTTCTGTTTCCTTGAACTCCAGGTTACTAGATTGTTTCCCAAATATACACAATACCCAAACACAGACCTTCGCCACCAAGCTGGAAAATTTTTAGAAGGTTTAAACATAGCCCATATTGAATTGTACCACTCAGATCTCACAAAATCCTTTTGACATCATCAAGATGATCCGCACACGAGTTATGCATGAATTGAGCCACTTTACTTACGCTGAACATAATATATAGACGCGTGTGAAACAAGTACAATGCACCAACAATACTTCTGTAGCCTATGGCATCTTCTATAGGACTCTATGTATCTTTTCTTAACTTCACAGAGGCCAACATTGGGGTGGATGCTGCTTTGGCTTTGTCCATCTTTGCTTTTACCAACAATTCTTGGATATACTTTCTCTAACTGAGAAAGATGCAACCATTGCACCTTCTAACTTCAATTCCTAAGAAGTAGCTTAGAGTACCTAAGTCCTTCAAAGAGAATTTTTTTACCCAACTGCTTGACTACTATGTTGATGTAATTATCCGAGTTCCCAGTGACTATAATATCATCTACGAACACAAGTACATATATATCACAAGTAGCTGATTTTTTTTGAATAAAGAATTGTCTACATTAGAACTTCGAAACCCAATCTCCAACAAATAGTCCCTCAACCTTGCATGCCAATTGCAAGGGGCTTGTCGAAGTCCATACAATGCTTTTTGTAGCTTGTTGTTCAAATCCAGCAGGTTGATCCATGAACACCTCCTCCTGTAGATCGCCATTTGAGAAAGGCGTTATTTATATCCGCTTGCCTCAAACTCCAATTGTTTGAAGCTACAAAAGAGAGAATCACATTGACTGTTGAGGGCTTCACCACTGGACTAAAGGTGTCTTGAAAGTATTGCCCTGGAATCTGAAAAAGCCTTAGAAACCAAGCCAGCCTTATAACGAGAAATAGAGCCATCAACATTTCTTTTTATCTTGAAGATCCATTTGCAACCGATTGGAGATCTCCCTTAAGGTAGAGGCGCCAATTTCCAAGTGCCATTTTCACAAAAAGATAAAGGAAGAAGATGAGCTTCGTTATTTTATGTACAAACTTGTATATTTTATTAAGCTCGCCAACTTTGTATTTATACACAGATATTAAGGCAGACGTCATCTAACCAACAAACTAACTACATTACCAGCTGGCATAACAAAATTGCAACAGCTTCAACAACTCTAAACCCTAACTACTATGATTAACACAAGTTAACGGGCAATTGTTGACACAAGTTATGACTTGTTGGGTTAGAATAATTTATTGGACTCTTTGAGCCAAGTTTGATCTTTTATAGATTTTGATTTGGGTTAAAGGTACTACTTTTAAGTGAAGTTGAGAATAAAGGGAACGAGTGCAATTTTACTCTTGTGGGGAAATATGGACCGACTTCCCTCTTATTGGTTTTGTTCACTCTAAAAATTTACACTTGCCGAGAAAAAAAATACTATCCACACTTTTTTTTCTTCACATATCTTCTTCTCCATCTTTTCTCCTCATTCAAGTTTAACTTCCGATACTAAAAATTTAAACTTTAATTTGCAAAGTACTCACTGAAGATTCAAGGCTGGGAGCTTATTAGTAATCATTTCAAGGGCTTCAAGAAAGGGTAAATTATGTAAATCAACACTGAACTTTACTCTCAAACCTATTTTGATGCCTGGAGTTTCAAAACGTTCAATTTGCTAACTAAAGTTTAGACATTGAACGTTTTTGGTCACTCCTCTGCTCACTTTTTGACAACATCCATTTATTGGCAAACGAAGGAACTTCTCCAAAATCTGATTGGTGGAAAACTTCATCGGAACGAGAGAAGGAACATACTAAGAAATGGGCTCCATCTGATGGCGGAGGAGGGATATCGACGAGAGAGAAACCAAAAAGTATTTGGTTGATTCATGAACTTCGGAGCACATTCTGGCAAAATCCAGGTCGGATTCAGACTCATGGGGCTTAGACGAAGTGATTTGTGAAATTTGGGACCGAACGACCACCATCTACAACCGTTTGGGGTTTAAGAGTGACAAAAACAAGTTCAATGTCTAAACTTTGGTGACAAAAAAATGTTTAATGTCTAAACTTCAATGAGTAGATTGAACGTTTGAAAAATCCAATAACTAAAATAGGTTTAATAGTAAAGTTCAACGATGATTTGTGTAATTTATCCTAAAAAAATCTCATCTTGTTGATTGATGCGTATGACCATTAATGGGTTTTAAGAATGGTTTAAAGCTTTAAGAGCTTTGTAGAGCTCTCCATCCTTTTTTTCACGTTGACAATATATATTTTAAGGGTTATCTTCACCAGTGGTCCCTTTTGTTTAGGGTGTGTTTTATTTTGGTCACCAAAATTCAAAAACGTGTATTCTGGTCCCTAACGTTACAAAACGTTTATATTTTAGTCACCCAACCGTTAGTCTCCGTTACTTTGCTAACGGGTGGCTGACATGGCTCGTTAAAAAAACAAAAAAACCCACGTGTTTAGGCCATGTCACTGCCCTATGGAACGGCAACGCCGGCGATTCTTCTCGTCTCCTCTGAACTCGTTGCTGAATTCTTCAAAAGTCTGAGTTTGAAACTAGAACTTGAAAACAAACGTCGGTGACTCAGTCTTTTCGTCGAACACTTCTTCTTCTTCTTCTTCTTCTTCTTCTTCTTCTTCCTTTGTTTTCTCTTCAATTTGATTGTTTGATTGAGAAACCTCATTATATCTTTGAGTCCTGAAATCATTAAAAGAATACATAAAAACAAAACATAATTTTCATTGTTTTAAAACACAAAGTGAAAATCTGGGTTTTACCTGGAGAAAACTTTGCTTAAGAACTCAAACAGAGCAGAGATGAAGACCCAGAAAAATCCACAAAGATTGAACATCTTTCGAAAGAGAAATGCATTAAAACAACTCATAATCATCACATTAAAAATGGGTTTTCATCAAATATAAACGTTTTCTAGAGATCAACATCGTTTCCGCTGAAGACCTCGCTCCGGTCTCCAAAAACATGAAGACCTACGCGGTCGTTTGGGTCAACCGGACGAGAAGCTCGCCACCGGAGTCGACCAGAGAGGCGGAACTGATCCGACGTGGAATGATCGGTTCACGTTCAAAGTCGACGACAAGTTCGTGAACTCGGAGGATTCAAAGATCGTTGTTGAGATTTACGCGGCGGCGTGGGTTAAAGATGCTTTGGTTGGATCGGTTAATGTTTTGATTAACGATATTTTCCATTTGCGATCTGTTACCGAAGCCACAATCAATAACAACGCCAGCAGGACCGTCACGCTTCAAATCCGCCGCCCTTCTGGCCGCCCTCAAGGGATTCTTATGATGGAGGTTGCTCTCGTTGACAGTACAATGCGAAGCATGCCTCAATTAGAAAACCTTAAACCGGAAACGACAAACGGAGGCGGCGCCGACGGCCATGAGAATCATGACACAAATGCTTACGCCAAGATAAGCCGTTCACAAAGCGACCGATTTACTGAGTTAACAATAGAGGAAAGCCCGGACCACAAAAGGGGTGACAAACTTTCGACTATTCAATGTGGAAGCATCGTGAACGGTGACTCACTTTGTAACTCGGACGTGGGGCCATCGGCTTCCGTTGTGGCGGCGGCCATTGCGAAAGGGTTGTATCAACCGCCGGTTAACGATCGACCTCAGACGACTGAAACGAGTAAGATATCGGAATGGACAAAGAAGGAGAGGGAGGAGGAGCTGTCGATGAAGCTAGAGAGGTGGCGGTCGGAAATGCCGCCTCCGGGCACCGGGAACGGGAGCGTGAAAAGATCGAGGAAAGGGAGGAGGTCGAGGAACAGAAGGAGCGGTGGGTTCAAGTTGTTTTCATGTTTCGGCAATGCTTTCCGGTTTTCTAGACACGTGGATTTTTTTATTTTTTTAACGAGCCATGTCAGCCACCCGTTAGTCAAGTAACGGAGACTAACGGTTGGGTGACTAAAATATAAACGTTTTGTAACGTTAGGGACCAGAATACACGTTTTTGAATTTTGGTGACCAAAATAAAACACACCCTAAACAAAAGGGACCACTGGTGAAGATTACCCATATTTTAAACTCTTTTCAATTATTAGTTCAATTTTTGATTTGATTTCCATGTTTATTTAGCAAGTGGAAGTGGCTGGAGAGCCTTTCAAAAGCTAGAGACAAATAGAAGTTTGAAGAGATTTAGTGTGAGATTTTAAATTCAAGATTTTTTAAGGTAAGTACTATATTTCTGACTTTGAAATGTTTCTTGTAGATCATAAAAAAAACATTGCTTGATTCTATAGTACTAGTTGGGTGTTTATGTGTGAATCATGCTTTAAACTATCAAATTTGTAATTTTGTTGTAAACATGTTAATCTTTGGATAGGTGATCAATTTTTCATTACTTTTAAACGGTATCCAAGTTCAGTAACAATTTTTCTTTTATTTCCATTTCAATTTTTATTGATTAATCTTTATAAAATTAAGAATGTGACTTTGCTTTTGGTCGATTAAAATTTTATGCATGATTAGTTTTCTTTATTGATGTAATAATTTTGATTGAGTGATTTTGCACGAGATTCCTAACGTCTCGATAATAATATTTAGGGTAAACTACGTTAGGTAATACCAAATTATTGGGGGTGTCACGTTTTTACCCCTAACCTTTCAATTGGTCTAAATTTGCTACCAAACTTTATTTTTCGACTCGTTCATACCATCGCACCGTTAACTCCTTAACGACATGATGACTTGGATGCTAGACCAAAACGATGTCGTTTTGGTGCCGCTATTTTGATACAAAATTGTCCAAAACGGCGTCGTTTTGCTGGAGGAAAATATGAAAAATTATGCATTCAATGAGATTTCAACATAGAACCCTTAGTATCAAAGACAACCTCCTAACCACTAAGCCAACTTAACAACTTTGTTTTATTTTTAGCACAAATAATATATTTTCCAAACTGCAGTTGAGATTAATTCAATTTATTTTATTATATAAATAATATAAATATATTATAAATAATATTAATGTACACATAATAATATATTAATATATTATAACTAATAAATAAAATATTTATATTACATAAAAAATTATAGGGTAACCTTCACCAGTGGTCCCTTTCGTTTGGGTGTGTTCTATTTTGGTCACCAAAATTCAAAAAAGATTATTTTGGTCACTTACGTTTAGAATCGTTTCTATTTTAGTCCCTTGGTCGTTAGTCTCCGTCACTTAAAAAAATAGTTTCTAATTTAACCCTCAAACTTTTAAAATTTTATTTTTCATCATCTTCCCCCACAACAGTCTTAGCCCCAGCAACAACAACAAGCCTTGATGCAAGAAGCTCTCTTCCAACAACAGTCTCTCTATCACCCAGGCATCTTAGCTCCTCCACAGGTTTTCTACATTTTTTTAATCTATTATATCCTTTTATTTTATTTAATTTTCATCTAGGAGTTTTGATCCGGTTTTTATGAATGATATGTTGGATTTTTCGTTTTTTAAATCTTCGAGCTCATTCTTTTTGTTTATTGTTTGTAATTGACTGGTGTAGCTAGGGTTAAATTAGAAAGTTTGAGGAATCTTAGCACTAGACAAACCAACCACAAATTTTGAAGACGATATTCAAATTTTATTGTTACACCTCACATGATTCAAGTTTAGGTAGGAAGATTTGGAAAGAAGACAAATAAACAAACAAAACACTTCACATTCACCATTTTTGTTACACCTCTCTCTGTTCTTCCATGATTCTACATTGTGCTACTGCCATGCAAGTTCAAAATGGGTCATGTATTTAGTTACGGCATTTATAAACTTTACACATCTAACAAACAACCCTTTCACTTCGATTTCTGGAGTAGCCATGTTACTGCTCCAATCTCGACACTCGGGTATGAATTGGGAAAACCCTTTGAAAGAATTTAATTGAATATTTCCTGAGCTTCAATTATACTCTGCTGACTGAGAAGATGAGAGCTAGAAAAGATGGTCTGAATCAGATGCTACAGAAAACAAAAAATGAGTAAAGAAACTTTAAAAGAAAAAAATAAGCCTTACAGATCATCTTTGCTGACCCAATAATATCTCTCTGCATGTTGTCGTTGATCGATCAATTAAGCAAAACGTTCGTCGTGAGTGATTACTATCAGCTGAAAATTCTCATGGCCCTTTCTGTCTTCCATGATTCTGGACAAAGACGAAAAGAATAACCGGTGTATATTAAAAGCCACTACCTCAAATAAATGCGAGAAGGAAAGGCGATAGTGCTTGTACATAAGGAGAGCTGCTGCCAGACTCTCGGCATTTGGGCCATCCAAATTTGTGGTTGGTCCGTCTAGTGCTAAGATTCCACAGTTGAGGCAAAAGGTCTCAGCTAAAGCCAACCGTATAAAAATATTCAAATAACCGGCAGTTGATGTTGCTGGGGATAATACTGTTGTTGGGGAAGATAGTGAAAAATAAAATTTTGAAAGTTTGAAGGTTAAATTAGAAATTAATTTTTTTAAGTAACGGAGACTAACAACCAAGGGACCAAAATAGAAACGATTCTAAACGCAAGTGACCAGAATAATCTTTTTTGAATTTTGGTGACCAAAATAGAACACACCCTAAACGAAAGGGACCATTGGTGAAGATTACCCAAAAGTATATTATCAATAATATTAAATATATAAATAATTAATATATTATTATAAAAACTAAAAATTTAATTTTAAAAAAAAAACTCAAAATTTCAAAAATTTACAAAAAAACTCAAAATCCACCAAAACATTAAATTCTTTATTCTAACATATAAACCCTAAAACCCTAAAATAGCAACACCAAAACGATGTCGTTTTGGTCTAGCATCCAAGTCATCATGTTGTTAAGGAGTTAATGGTGCAGTAGTATAAACAAGTCGAAAAATAAAGTTTGGTGGTAAATCTAGACCAATTAAAAGTTTGGTGGTAAAACCGGGTCACCCCCAATAGTTTGGTGGTACCTGGCGTAGTTTACCCTAATATTTAAAAACTGGTTAGCACAAATTTGCCTATAGTTGTCCTTGATCTTACCGTCATGACCCGACTTCTGTATATTTAATGCTTGATTCAATAAAAATAAAATAATTAGGGTGACTATTTGATCGAGTTGAGTAAAGAAAATTTAAGTTAGTTGAACTGGCGAGTCATATTTTATAATTCAAACTTTATTTGAATTATTTTAATCGAGTCAAGTCAAGTCGAGTTGTTTGAGTTTTTGTTCAAATTTAATTGTAAATATTTGTAATGTTATAATACTAATTGATTCCAATTTAAACATGTCTCTGTAACCATATATATTTCTTTTCATACATTATATACATATATCAAGCAGAGTTGAAGAACTAACTCGAACTTGAAAACTGATCTATTAATTACGAAAAAAATTGAGTTATTCGAATCTCATTCTATAACTTAAACTTTATTTGAATTTTTTTCCAATTAAGTCGAACTTATGAAATTACAATTCGAGCCAAATCGAGTCAAAATTTTTAACTTTTTTAAATCAAATTTTGCTCGCCCCTAAAAAACAATATAAAAAACACAAAGACCGACCATGTACCATTTTTAGAGATAAAAACAAACAAATAAGACATAAATATCCATGTCCATTTCCTTTAGATGATATTTTTTTCGGTGTAAAGGGGAAATAAAAATGACATTTCTGTCTGATCTGTTTGTTCATTTCATGAACCCGGGCGTTTCTAATTATACTAATGTTCAATGTATTAAAAGATTTTATAGATTTTTATATGAAGTTGAAATTCAGACATTGATCAAGCAAATGTGTTCGAACTCATCATAACAGGAAGACAAAGATGGCTAAGATTTCGGTTATAGATTTCTCGAAACAATACCTGCTGCAGCCAGGCAGTCTCGAATGGAGTTCGGAAAGCACTGAAGGACTACGGTTGTTTCAAGGCTTCGTTCGACCGAGTCCTGGAGCTTCGGAGGGCAGTGTTTCGAGCCATGGAAGAGCTCTTCGACTTGCCTTTGCAAACCAAAAAGCTGCGTGTTTCCGAGAATCACTTCCGTAAAGATCATGAAGAATACAAATACATGTATCTCATAACCTGATATATATAGAGAGATAGGATCTTCTTACATCATGTAAAACTTGAAAGTTTTACACCTTTTTTAAACCGTTGGATGAAGGTAAGTGTATAATTAAGATTAACAGTATGAAATGTAAATATTGTCACAAGAAAAAAAATAACGAAATAATCTTAGTCATTTATTTATTTATTCTCATGCAACGGTTCAAAAAGTTGTAAAAGTAATTGAATTTTACATAGTGTAAGTGTATCTTAACCCATATAGCTGCAATATATGTATCCTAAAACAATCTTCCAATGTCCCTATAACACACATCTATGCAATATAGCTGCAATAGTTGTAGGAATCATACAAATAGAAAGGATTACATCTCTCTAATAGTTTCTCTCATGATTCTAAAGGTTAAAACTTACACTATTTTTATATACTCGATTTATAGAATCAAATACTTGGTCATAAAAAAAGCATTGTTCTAAGACTTCTAACTTTTAATCATTATTAGAATTGCAATAAATCCAACTTAATTATTAGAATTTATGTTAATATGTAACATTAATGTTCTCTGAATTCGACAGTATAACGATGGTATCTTTCACCGAGCTAGCATCGAGATTAGAGAAGATGATCAAGAGGATGATCTTGGAGAGTTTTGGCCTTGAGAAACACATGGATGAGCTCATGAAATCCACAAACCATCACCCGAGGATCATGAAATTCCTTTAAACAATCATCTCCCAAATACCGAGGTATCCTTCTCGTTGCCATTTCTACCTTATAAAAAGTGTCAAAACCCATACATGTGAATCGAGTGATGTCTTGGGTGAAATTCCTTGCTAATTTGCTGCCAATGAGCTCATTAATCTGCATTGTTGGAAAGGAGAGCGTAAGCATATTTGCTTAGTGAGGGAAAGCTCAATTAAAACAACAACAATGCACTTTTCAAAACAATGTTTCCTTTAAAACATAACTACATCATGCTCAACTCCCTCATGCTTTTGAAACCACAATAAAAGCATTTTTATAAACCACATTTATCATTATCTCATGCATATCTCAATGCAAAAACCATATCAAGCTTCTCATGCTTAAATCTCACAAAGCATAAACATCATGTATAAGTGTCATTATACAAAAGCATTTTAAAACCATGACACATGTTCAATTCATATATTGGCATTTCAAGTGAACCGGATGGAATCTACCCCTATCCAATAATGATCGGATATACGGGCACACTTGACGAAATCAACCCCTATCAAGTTACATGGTGAAATCAACCCTCACCATAATCTCACTTCGGCCGGGATGCCACTACTCGCATTGCCCGTTGGTGATAGCACCACCCCTATCACTCGCATCACAATAGCACTACCCCTATTGTGAAACCGAGGAATTTATCTCACGCGCGAATTTTATATATTATAGTGCACTTTACATCTTATTGGTCGATGAACATATTCGATAATAGAAACCTCATCACTAAGCCAATATATCACTTAAATTTATGTTAACTCACTGCTTTCAATGCATTAATAAAATCATTACATTTCCCATCTCAAAACATGCTTCAAATATAACATAATATTTCATCAATAATATAACCTCTTGAAACATAATCAAATCATTTCATGGGATACAAATCAGCAAAACTATGCTTATAAAACATGTATAACAGTGAGTAACAAAATATAAATCCAAAACATGAGCATGATAATCCACATGGACTTTAAACCGGAAACCGAGAGCTTTAGTAACCATACTTACTTTCGAGATTGGCTAAACGTTTCAAGCTTATACTAACCTCCCAAAACCTTGTTTCCAAGCTTATGAAAACGTTTACACCACATCCACTCACCGATACAACTTTGCCTCACTTGTTGAAGCTATTCCAAGCTTCTAAAACTCCAAAAGGTGCCCTCTAATGATCAAGAAACGTCTTGCCCTGCTTCTAACCAAGGAAAAAACAGAGGATTAATGCATACTTGTAGAACTAAGTTTTGATATAATATTTGAAAAATGTTTTGGACTAAATTGCAAAGAATTTAAAATGAGTTTTTAGTCAAAAACAACTTGAAAATATGTTTAAGGGTTTTAAAGGCTTTGGAATGGACTTAAAGTACATTTAAAGTAGTCAAAACCAGGCTTTTAAAGTGACCGTACCGATACGGTATTGAACCGTACCGATACGCCTTAGGGTTTACAAACTACCAGAATTCCAGTAGCCAAAACCCGTACCGATACGCTTAGCCGTATCGATACGGTGAGCTTTGAAATAGCCCAACGGCTAGTCATGTACCGATACGGTTGTATCGCGTACCGATACGCCTAACCACCCCAACGGTCATTTTCCCAACGGTCTTTTAAATTGCAGGACCGTACCGATACGCTAGGTAAGCGTATCGATACGCATCAGCTGAAGAAGCCCAACGGCTCTTTCCTCATTGAGACCGTATCGATACGGTTGGATGAGTATCGATACGCCAAGCTGCAGAACTGCATTTATGGTGGGAAATAAAGACTCAAACGGCTCCAAATTGATCCCAACGGCTAGCAACGGCTACAAACTCAATTGGGAGTATAAAAGGGACCTCCTAGCATCTTGTAATGGTTAATGCTTCAATTGTTACAACATTATGATGTCAAAATTTGTCTAGAGCTTAAATTGTTTATTTCTTGCTTAGACAACACTTGTGAGCTTACATTGTTAAATTTGCTCAAGTGTCTAGGTTTTGGGTGAGTGCTTAGAATTGCAAACAAACACCTTTTAGAGGGATTTCTAGTTTACTAAGTCTTTCTTTGTAAAGAGAGTGTTCCTTCAAGCTTTGGGTAGAAAGCTTTGAGGGTTGTAACGGTTTCCTCCTAATCCTAGAAAAGGGGACGAAATTCTTAGTGAATTTGTTGGAAATCCTTAGTGGGGAGCTAAGGTAGTGGATGTAGACCTTGGTTAGAAGGTTGAACCATTATAAATCCTTGTGTCAAATTGCCCATTTTTCACCTCCCACTAAAACACCCAATTATCCAACTTCTCCACACTTGGCGAGCAAGAACGGTTGATCGAATCGAGCACCACACATCTCAACAATACTCTTGCATCAAAACCTCTAGCAACACAAACCCCCACTCAACTCCCACATTCGCCAAGCAATTAACAACCGATACAACCCAAAAACAACGCCAAAACCACTCAAAACCATTCCCAAACATTACCCAGAAAAATCAACCATCAATCTTCATCCATTTACAACCTAAAACACTTCCCCAACCTCTATAAACATCCAACTATCAAGAAATCACAACAACAACCCCTAAAACTCAAGATTTCATCATTAACTTCTAGCAATCTAACTAGTTTCGGGATAACTTAACAAAATCCATCAAGTTAACATTATTAGCCATTAACAACATGTTGATAATCAATCATTAACTCAGCAATTAACATCAAATCCAAAGATCCACCATAAATCTTCAAGAAACCTTAATTAAACACAATTTCATCCATTAATATATAAAAATTCATTAAAAACAATATGTAAAAGACTAAATACTTGGGAATTTCAGTAAAGAACATGCCATTAGAGGAGAAGAACGAACATACCTCTAATGATGAGCTCTTTCTCCATTTTTGAAAAGAAAACCAAAGAAAACCAAAGAGAAAACAATAGATTTAATGAAGGATCAATAGAAAGTAGATAAATCCTTGAAATCCAAACAAATTTAGAGTTTACCTTGAAAATCTTTCTGTTTGGATGAAGGGAATTTGAGAGAAAAATGAGAGAAGAAAACTATCGTCAAAAGTAAATTTGTGAGAAAAATGAAAACCGTTTTAACTTCCCTCCTCCATCTTTTTTATTATAATTATTTAATTAAAATTGTAAAATAGGAGGAAAAGTCTCTATTAGACATTGGTATTGCTCCTTAAAGATTCAAAGCATTATCCTTTTACGTTTTTGCCATTAAATCAAACTTTACCATTTTTACATTTTAGTCACTAAACCAAAATGTCCAATTTCCAAAATTGTTTTCTTCAAATTACTTTTACCAAAATTAATCATGTATATAATTATGATTAGGAAATTTTCCCATATTTTTATCCGACCAAAAACCTCTCAATTTAATTGTTTCCCGAAACTAGACTAGACCGCTAAACTAGTTCGAACTGAACCGCCTAACCGAACCCGACTAACTCCTAGGCCTAAAACTGGGGTATGACACTTGAGGTTTTGAGCAAAGGGATGCAGTTTCCAGCTGTTGGGAGAAGGTTATTACACTTCCAACTCCTTTTGTTTCATGCACATCCTAAGGATAATGCCTTGTATGCTTGATTTGGTGACTTGGGTGTTTCAATGCTTGAAAATGTGTGTTAATGATAAATATGAGAATTATTGTTAATAGCATGTAAAAATGGTAGTATATCACCCTAAATACCTCCCATAAATTGTAAGATCAACTTAAGGGGTTGTTGGTTGTGAGTTGGAGGTTTTGGAGATGATTTCTAAGGCTAAGGAGGCTATTTCCGAGCTTCAGTACTGGTACACGGGGAGCTCGTACTGGTACCCTAGTGTTCTGGCTTTAAAAACATTGTTTTATTGAGATGAAGCATTAGAGGGGTACCAATACGATGTTTAACCTGTACCGGTATGCCATGTAGATCCATATCGGTACGAGTCGACCTGTACTAGTACGCTAAGGTTTAGGAAAATTCTAGTAACCCATTTTGGTATCGGTACGTTGTGAGTATCGTTAACCAAACGTGAAGGCCAATACCAGTACCCACTAGGAATTTTGCCCAAAAATGTTGATTTTAGCCTTGGGGCTGAAAAATTATGAGAGTCGATCCAATATACCCCTAATTATGTAAAATGAGTTGTAAAACTGAGAAAATGGGATTTTTTTTCACTTATACAAACGTAATAAGTAAAAACTTGATGTAACACCCCCTTCGCGGTCTGGTCGAGAACCGGGTCGAAAGGTGATACCGATGATCAATACAGTGATCCGTACAATAACACTTTACCATAATGCATCTTAGTCCAATTAATACACATGACGCAATAATTAATCAATTATGGCTAATTCTTAACTATTAAAAGTTTTATAGACCAAACTATAAATTTGATAAATTAGGGGTCCTTCGATGCACTTGATTATACTACATTGAAATTCACTACAATATTAACAAGCCTGTAAAATTTCATACAATTTGAAGTTCATTTAGTCATTCAATTTAATCTTTCAAAGTTCAGTGACCAAACTGTAAACTTTGCAAACTGCAAGATTATGACTTTTAACTAACTTAACCAACCATGTATCGGAACACCTTAAGGTTTTTTTCAAAATGGATGTACAATAGTCAACCTAAGTTGACTTTGTTCTTTAGATTGTATCGATACAGGCAAGCCCCGTATCGGTACGGGTTGACTCCCTTTGACTTTGACCCGTTTCGATACGCTATAGACCCGTATCGAAACAATGAATTCCGGTAGAAAAATGTTCTGAAATGGCTATAGACCGTATCAATACACCATGTTCTTAGAGTCCAATTATGCTTAACCGTATCGATACGCCATTACCCGTATCGATACGGCCTAATCTATAATGACAAATTTTTACTGGTTTTTAATCGAATTAACCTACTAAAAGATGTCAAATGCAATGTAACTTTACACACAACATTTCTATGCTAAAAGCTACTGGAATGCCAAAATTCATCATCGTTCGAATACGTTTACTAGGTTTTGACCTATGTGAGCCAAATATGCCATTTTTAAACATTTTTAGCCAAACCGAAAGACATTTTAGGGCCTTTAACCAACTTGCAATATATGCACATTACAAACATAACAAAATGGGCACAAAAGACTAGTTCATCTACTTTTCTACCTTCCTAGGAGTTCGTAAGGTCAAAATACATTACTTTAGGCTTTTAGTGACTTGTCTCGCCTCGATTATCCAATCTTCAAATGCAATGGCCATTCAACCTGAAATGCATGAGATGAGACACGTTAGGCATAAATTGCCTATTGAGGTAGTCATAAACAACACGAACATCAATGTATGGACTATATAATTATATATGATCCCATGCTCAATAATGTCAACACTTATGCATCCAAATACAATGTTTAACATAGTAATTTCATCATTAACCCTTGGATTGAATCAAGATAGTGGATACGTGAATTCTTACGCCTCGCCTAGTTAATGAATTGTCTAATCCCCCCACCTCGCCAATATGACCAATTACAAACACATCCCTCCACCTCGCAAAATCAATATAGGTCGTAGCCGTAGGACTGTAGTCCACCCATACACTGAGCTCATGAATTCTATGGCAAGCCAATTGTATCCATTGTCCGTTCAAATCCAAGGTTTCAATGTTCGTATCCATATTCAATGTTCAATGAGAATTTCGATGACCATTGACTTCAATATTATCAATAGCAAAACATGTTTCATTATCAATATGCCATGTTTCAATGTCAATGTTAATAACAATATCCGATGATTTCTTTGCAATATTTCAATGACACTAATCATATCGATTACAATACATGATAGTGATGCCAATAACTATGTCCGATATTCAATAACAACTTACCGACACTTACTAATGAATCCGATTAACAATCCAATGCAACTTCTTCAATGATATTGTTAGAGATATGGTCGAAAACAACAATAAAAGAATCGGGAAGGCTTTTCGCCTAATCCCGAGACTCTGACTACACTCACCTTACTAATCCGATGCTCCTACAGCTCTCGGATGACAACTCCCTTGTTCCCAACCTTCGGTGAATTTGATGGATGCTTATTTTCGTTGTCTTAAGCTAGGAAATCAATAAGGAGACTATTAGGATCGATGATACAATATCAAAATCAATACAACGATATCAAAATCGATATTCGAATTCAATATAAGCATCAACGATGAATTATCCATGGATGGTTAAAACCCTAGCTTGAGATTAAGCTTGACACATCCATAGAATTCAACGATTGTTTGAGGATTATTGCTTACCCGAACGATAGCAACGATTCGATATCAATAAATCGAAGAAAAGCTGAGCTAAAGCTTGCTCTCCAATAGAGGTGCTAGCTTGCTCTCTGACTATCCCACGTTGGTGAGATTTTACTTAAGGAGGGGCTGATCGCAAGATTAGTCCCTCAACTCCCATTATACTATGGTTTTGCCCTCCTACTAGCAATTTTCCTTAATTTAGTCACATATTAGGTATCGATATTCTTCGATAGGGTTCAATAACAATGATTTAACTCAATTAGAGTTCAATATCAATAATTAACTAGCCAATACTATGTTTAGACTTTATCGATGTGAAATTCCCGATCATTGGAACCCAATTCTGAATAGACCGGATTTTGAGGTGTTACAACTCTCCCCCTTAAGAAAAATTCATCCTCAAATTTTTACCTGAACCGAAGAGATGTGAATATTGTTGTTTCATGGTCTATTCAGGTTCCCAGGTGGCTTCCTCAACGGTGTGACTCCTCTAGAGCAGTTTAACTAACAATACAGTTTTGTTGTGAAGCCTCTTGACCTCTCTTGCTAGAATTTGAACCGGTTCCTCTTCGTAGGATAGATTTGGTCGAATTTCTACAGATTCAGATTCCACAATGTGCGAAGGATCAGAATGATATTTCTAGAGCATTGATACATGAAAAGATCGTGGATTTTACTTAATTCCGAGGGCAACAATAATCGATATGTCACGGGGCCAACTCTTTCGATGACTTCAAAGGGTCCAATGAAACGGGAACTCAGTTTTCCCTTTTTGCCAAACCTTAAACCTTTTTCCACGGTGATACTTTAAGGAAGGCTTTCTCACCAACTTCATATTCAATATCTCTTCTCTTGAGATCAACATAAGCCTTTTGTCGATCAAGGGCAACCTTTAAACGATCATGAATGATGGCAACCTGTTCTTCGGTTTCTCGAAGTAAATCAGGGCCTAACATCTTGCCCTCACCAAGCTCTAACCAACACAATAGAGTTCTACATCGCCTGCCATATCCTCCAAGATTTGTAAAGGAAGGTTCAATAACAATTCAAATTTCTAAGGTTTCAACGGACAAGTTTTTCGATAAATACCTGGATTACCCTTTCTGACTGGCCTCAGATTGGGGGTGAAAGGTTGTGCTAAGATTAACTATGGTACTCAGAGCTCCTTGTAAGGTTCTCCAAAACTGAGATGCGAATCGAGGATCTCGATCGGAGATAATAGACTTGGGTACTTCGTAGAGTCAGATTACTTCTTTGATATAAAAGTAAGTTAATTTATGAAGACCATAGTCCATTCTAACCGGTATGAAATGAGCTGACTTTGTGACACGATCTACAATGACCCATATGGCATCATCCTTCGCGGGAGTTAACGGTAGACCAGTAACAAAATCCATAGTGATCTTTTTCCACTTCCATTTCGGTGGATCGATAGGCTGCAATAATCAAGTAGGAGCGCAATGTTCTGCCTTAACACGTTGGCACGTGAGACATTTGGAAATGTAATACTCTATGGCCTACATCATGCCTGGCCACCAATAGAGTTCACGCAGGTCCTTATACATCTTCACAGACTCAGGGTGAACGGAAAAAGAACTCGAATGAGCTTCGGAAAGAATACCAGTGCGAAAAGATTCATCATTAGGTACACAGACCCGATCATGAAAATACAAGAGTCCTTCAGTATTAATTCTAAAGTCGGGGTTGTCTGATAACTTAGAAACAATAGATTGAAGCTCAGGATCTTGCTCTTGAAAACCCTTGATTCACGTAATTATGGTAGACTGAACTTGAAGTTCAGCTACAAGATAACGATGCTTCTGAAGTCGAAAGTGAGCATTAATTGCCCGAGAAGCTACAATATAGCGATACTACAATGAGTTAATGTACCATACAATACATGTAACTCTATATTCACTGTCGATACTTACCAGGCAGAGGCTTGCAGCTGAGTGCGTCAGCTACAACGTTGGCCTATCCCGGATGGTAATCAAAGACAAGATCCTAATATTTAAAAAGTTCCATCCACCTCCGTTGTCAAAGATTCAACTCCTTTTGGGTCAATAGGTACTTAAGACTTTTATGATCAGTGAAGAGATAACACTTTTCTCCGTAGAGGTAATGTCTCCAGATTTTCAATGCAAAGACAACTACAACCAATTCAAGGTCATGGGTGGGATGATTCATTTCGTTCGGCTTAAGCTGTCTTGAAGCATAAGCGATGACTTTCCTTCTTGCATCAATACACATCCTAACTCGAGGTGTTGTGCATCACTGTAAACTGTGTAGTCCTTTCCGGATTCGGGCTGGGTTAGGACTGGGGCATGGGTTAAAACTTGTTTCAACTGATCGAAACTCCATTGTTGAACCTCGGTGACAATGCATGATAGCTATGACAATAACTATATCTGATATTCAATAACAACTTACCGACACTTACCAATGAATCCGATTAACAATCCAATGCAACTTCTTCAATGATATTGTTAGCGATATGGTCGAAAACAAAGATTCGGGAAGGCTTTTTCCTAATCTCGAGACTCCGACTACACTCACCATACAAATCCGATGCTCCTACGGCTCTCGGATGACAACTCCCTTGTTCCTAGCCTTCAGTGAATTTGATGGATGCTTTTTTTCATTGTCTTGAGCTAGGAAATCAATAGGGAGACTATTAGGATCGATAATATGATGTCAAAATCAATACAACGATATCAAAATTGATATCCAAATTAAATATAAGCATCAACGATGAATTACCCATGGATGGTTAAAGCCCTAGCATGAGATTAAGCTTGACACATCCATGGAATTCAACGATTGTTTGAGGATTATTGCTTACCCAAACGATAACATCGAGTCGATATCAATAAATCGAAGAAAAACTAAGCTAAAGCTTGCTCTCGAATGGAAGTTCTAGCTTGGAGGAAGGTGATGAAGATGACAAAGAGAGGTGCTTGCTTACTAAAGTCTCGGGTAAGTTCTTTCATTTGCTTATTCCTTATTTTATATATGTTTAAGGCTATTTAGCTTTCCTTCATATGAAGGAAAGTTCTATGACTATCCCATGTTGGTGAGATTTTACTTAAGGAGGGGCTAATCGCAAGATTAGCCCTTCAACTCCCACTATACTATGGTTTTGCCCTCCTACTTGCAATTTTCCTTAATTTAGTCACGGATTAGGTTTCAATATTATTTAATAAGGTCCAATAACAATGATTTAACTTAATTAGAGTCTAATATCAATAATTAACTATCCAATACTATATTTAGACTTTATCAATGTGAAATTTCTGATAACCGAAACCCAATTCTGACTAGACCGGATTTTGGGTGTTACACTTGACATACATATGAGTGACTTGATAACGATAATAACTATATAGCATGAGTGACTTGATAACGATAATAACTATATAGCTCACAATGAATTTTTATGATGTTGATGTGTACCGTGTGGGCACTTATGTGATAGAGTCACCTTTATTGATTCGATCTGAATGCCCGAGACGTGTTGCAATACCATGGTATGTTAACTGAATAAACACCTCGATGTTGTGTGACCCGGGCTTCATTCAGAATATGAGTGTTAGTCCAGATGCTATATGACCCAAGCCTCACTCCGAGTGTATGTCCCGATGCTGTGTGACATGGTCCTCACACTAGGTTTGTGGATTGATTGGCATGATATGTTTATTTGATCAAGCATGTTTTAGGCGACTAGCGGTAGCGTTGTGTATTAATTTATAGCCATGTCATCTTTTCTAGCTACATCCTTATGTTTATGATTTGCATGAAGCATAGTAGATTAGAGCTATATCTACTGCGCTTTATGAGCTCAGTGTCCATAATTGTTGTTTTCGTTCGCATGTGTTTAGGTTGATGTGTTGCATTGAAGGAGCCTCATTGGAGTAGGACTTCAACTCATCATCGTGTTCAGGAGTAGAATAGTTAGATTTGCCGGGCAATGTATTCATAGGACTTTGATTTTTTATCTGTAACTCTTATTTTGGATTTATTTGACCATGTTGAATGATTTAATTATTTTATTTTAAATTAGAGCTCACTTTGTAAACAATTTACTATTTCCTATCGTTTTATTAGAAACATTGATGGATTCGCGAAAAACAAATGTGGATTGGGCTAAACCAGGTCAAAATTTTCATGTTGCGGTTTGGGCTTGAGGCCCAAATTTGACGTCGGGTTTAGGGTGTTACAAACCCAAAGGTGAAAACAAAAGTAAATACTTCTATAGAGATTAGCATACCGTCAAAATTTAGAAGCCTTTTTGAATCCCATTGTCTCTATCTAAATGAGACACTTTACGCGTTCGGGGTGAAAAAGGAGTGGTGAGCAAACCAAAACTATAAGGCAGATTACTTTGCTATCGATGTTTGATTACATCAGCAAATAACCATCAACCGAGTGGGGATCTATCTTTCAATGACCACCAACAAAATTAAAATAAAAAACTAGCGCCATGAAGATATCTGTATGAGCACCTAACTAGCACTAATGTATGCTAAAATCATGTCAAAACAACAGATGAAATAAACTACAAAAAACATTGAAAAAGCATGCCACTAAGGACGAGATTCTTATTAAAAACATGAAAAAACAAGAAAATAATGAACACCGATGGTCGACAACCAATATTGAGACCGGTTGCCGACCACCGGCCAAGAAAACAAATGAAAAAAGGTGGATGCGGCGTTAGGATTGAGCAGAGAAAAAACTAGGTTGAACGTTTAGAATTGTAGAATTAAGTTTAGAAAATTAAAATTATGACTTTCCTTGTGGTAAATTAAAACTTTTATACGTGATTAATTTTCTTTATTGACTTTTAGAGAAAAATTAATTTGTGAAAATTAAAATTATGACTTTTTTGTGGTAAATTAAAATTTTTTATATGTAAGTTTTCAAATTTAAGGTTCAAGGTTTAGTTTAGGGCTTAGATATTAGAGTTTAGAGTTTATGATTTAGATTTAGATTTAGAGTTTAGTGTTTAGCGTTTGAGATTTTACACGAGATCTTGATAATAATATTTAAAGATGGATTCACACAAATTTTTCTATAGTTGTCCTTGAGTTACTGTTACGATATATTCAAGGGAAAATATTTTATGCACTGTCGGTGGGAAATTTGTTTTTCCCAAGCGCACAATTTTTAGGGTTTAGAGGCTAGGGTTTATAGCTTAGAGTTTTAGTGTTTTTACAACATTAGAGTTTTAGTGTTTGTGGTTAGATTTTAAGGTTTGAGAACATACTTTATAGTTTAAAGTTGAAAATTAAAGTTTTGAATTTAGGGATTAAGGGCCCTAAAAAGAATACGTGACAATTTTAAAAGCTCGCTTGTGAAAAAAAAGCTTTCCGCTGGCAGAACATCAAATAATTACTCTACATTTAATGTATAATTCAATAAAAATAATAAACAATACATGAAAACAGAAAACCTGACCACATATCATTTTTAGAAAAAACAAACAAATAAGACAAAAATGACCATTCCTTCAGATGATATATTGATATTAATGTTATATCATGTAAATGAAAAAGGATTTTTACGTCTGTTTGTCAAACGGGAAAAAACACAATACAAACGGAGAGTGATACAGGGGATCAGAGAAGAAGCCGTTCATCCAACTGGGAAAAGATAGTGGCCAACAAAGCCAACAAAACGAAAAATTATATTATGGGTGATTCCCACCACGTCATCCATGAGACCAACCAATGGAAACCACCCACTTCACCATGATTTTTCCATGTCATTTTTTCCAACCAATGAATCTTCACTAAAGTTTTTTCATGTCATTTTAAAAATTGATTTTTGAAAGTTATTCCATTATTAAATTAATGACATGAAAAATAATAATGAAGTGGGTGGTTTCTAATGGTTGGTCCCATGGATGACGTGGTGGGAATCACCCATGATATAATTTCTCCAACAAAACACAAATAAAATAATCACGACAGTCACGCCAAGACTGGAAACACAACAAAAACACAGGAACAAACATAGAAAGAGCAGAACAAAACAGAAACAATGAGAAAAACACAAGATCGATGAACGGGGAAGCCAACATCCAAGAGCCAACATTGCATGTCCTTCCGGCGGTCACCAAAGCGAGAAGAGCCACCCAAACAAGTTTTAGAGCAACTTTCATTTATTGGTGAACGGAGGAACTTCTCCAAGATCTGAATGGTGGAAAACTTCATCGGCACAAGAGAAGGAACATACTAAGAAACGGTCTCCATCTGATGGCGGAGAAGAAAGATCGACGAGAGAGAAATCAAAAGGTATTTGGCCGATTCATGAACTTCGGTGCACTTTCCGATAAAAGGGAGGTTGAATTCAGACTTAGGGGCTAAGACAAAGTGACTAGTGAAATTTACTATGGTTTATATAATTTATTCTTAAAAAAGAGTCTCATCTTTTTTATTTATGTGTATGACCAATAATGGGTTTTAAGAATGGTTTAAAGCTTTAAGAGCTTTGTAGAGCTCTCCATCCATTTTTCATGTTGACAATTTATAGTTAAACTCTTTTCAATTATTAGTTCATTTTTTTTATTTGATTTCCATGTTTATTTAGCAAGTGAAAGCGGGTGCTGAGCCTTCAAAATCTAGAGACAAATAGAAAGTTTGAAGAGACTTAGTGTGAGATTTTAAATTCGAGATTTTTTAAGGTAAGTACTATATTTCTGACTTTGGAATGTTTCTAGTAGATTATTAAAAAACATTGCTTGATTCTATAGTACTAGTTGGGTGTTTAAGTGTGAATCATGCCTTAAATGATCAAATTTGTAATTTTGGTGTAAACATGTTAATCTTTGGATAGGTGATTAATTTTTCATTACTTTTAAACGGTATCCTAGTTTAGTAACAATTTTTCTTTTATTTTCATTTCAAATTTTATTGGTTAAACTTTATAAAATTAAGATTGTGACTTTGCTTTTGGTCGATTAAATTTTTATGCATGATTAGTTTTCTTTATGGACGTAATAATTTTGATAGAGTGATTTTGCACGAGATTCCTAACGTCTCGATAATAATATTTAGGGTAAAAGTACGTTAGGTAACAGCAAACTATTGAGAGTGATCTGTTTTTACCCTCGACCTTTCAATTGGTTCAAATTTACCACCAAACTTTATTTTTCGACTCGTTTATACCACCGCGCCATTAACTCCTTTACGACGTGATGACTTGGATGCTAGATTAAAACGACATCGTTTTGGTGCCAATATTTTGATACAAAATTGTCAAAAACTGCGTCGTTTTGTTGGAGAAAAATATGAAAAATTATACATTCAATGAGATTTGACCCTTAGAATCAAATGCAACCTCCTAACCACTAAGCGGACTTAATATCTTTGTTTTGTTTCCAGCACAAATAATATATATTGCAAATTGCAGTTGAGATTAATTCAATTTATTTTATTACGTTGTTAAGGAGTTAACAACGCGGTAGTATAAACGTGTCGAAAAATAAAGTTTGGTGGTAAATCTAGACCAATTAAAAGGTTGGTGGTAAAACCGGGTCACTCCCAATAATTTGGTGGTACCTGGCGTAGTTTATCCTAATATTTAAAGACTGATTAGCACAAATTTGCCATAGTTGTCCTTGAGCTTACTGTCATGACCCAAATTCTGTATATTTAATGCTTGATTATATAAAAACAAAACAATTAGGGTGAGTATTCAATCGAGTTGAGTAAAAAAAATTTAAGTTAGTTGAGTTGGTGAGTCATATTTTATAATTTAAATTTTATTTAAATTATTTTAATCGAGTCAAGTCAAGTCGAGTTGTTAGAGTTTTTGTTCAAATTTAATTATAAATATTTGTAATGTTATAGTACTAATTGGTTCCAATTTAAACATGTCTCTATAACCATATATATTCCTTTCCATACATTATATACATATATCAAGCAGAGTTGAAGAACTCAACTCGAACTTGAAAACTGATCCACTAATTATAAAAAAAATTGATTTATTCGAGTCTCATTCTATTACTAAAACTTTATTTGAAATTTTTTCCAGTTAAGTCGAACTTATGAAATTACGATTCGATCCAAATCGAGTAAATTTTTTTAATTTTTTTAGATAGAATTTAGCTCACCCCTAAAAACAATATAAAAAACACAAAGACCGACCACGTACCATTTTTAGAGATAAAAACAAACAAATCAGACATAAAATGTCCATGTCCATTTCCTTTGGATGATATTTTCTTCGGTGAAAAGGGGAAAATAAAAAGGACATTTCTGTCTGATATGTTTGTTCTTTTCATGAACCCGAGTGTTTCTAATTATACTAGCGTTCAATGTATTTATAGATTTTATAGATTATTTATGAAGTTGAAATTCGGAAATTGATCAAGCAGATGTGTTCGAACTCATCGTAACAGGAAGACAGAGATGGCTAAGATTCCGGTTATAGATTTCTCGAAACAATACCTGCTGCAGCCAGGCAGTCTCGAATGGAGTCCAGAAAGCACTGGAGGCTACGGTTGTTTCGAGAATTCGATCGACCGAGTCTGTAACCCCCTAGACCCGCATATGCGTTAGCACGATTGTTTCGAGGCTTCGTTCGACCGAGTCTCTGTCATGGATAGGAAACATTCCCAACTATCACAGAAGTCGATCATACAACCTTGAAGTGTCCCCTCAAGAATTTGAATTACTCTACTAGGTTGACCATTAATTTATGGAATAAGAATTGTACCTATAATCCAGACGAGTACTCAAGGCCATTAATTTCGGAAATTAAGTTAATCCAATCCACAAATGAATGTTACAGACATTACTTGCCAGTACGATTCGAGCTACAGCGGACAGAAAACTTAGATTCAGTTATTTCAAAAAAAGATTCGACATCAGAGTCTCGGTTTGGTGGAGTACAGTCAGGATTTAGGGGCATGCACACACCAGACACCCTATGACAGACGGTCGGCCGATCTACCCAGAAAAACGCAACTCTAAGCTCTGATACCACTAAATGTAACCTCTAGACCCACCTATGCGTTAGCACGGATCCTAAGGAGACACATTAGGGTCACATGAGCGACCCACGTTAAAGTTGTAAATAAATAAATTGTTAAACCATTTACAATCATAAATCAAGTTTTGAATTAAAGTACAATTTCAGAAAACATTTAGACAATGAAACAAAACTGTGATAAAAGTTGTTACTATAAGTTTCATACTCGAATATAAATCAAAATGTGACATACATGCCCCCTAATTACAGATACCATACTCCGTAAGCAAGCCGAAGAAACTCCCATACCGACGTTGACAGCTGCGACATGGTCGATCTTTTAACCTATGATAGTAAAAACAACGTAAACTTCGAAAAGCTCAGTAATACAGATTACCAAGGGATGCTAAACACAAGCAGGTATAAGGCAAGCTTAACACTGTCATGATGAACTGGGCACGGTAAGTTCTAATTACGATTCGATATTTTAGTGGGGCGTTATACCAGAAGGTAACAAATTTGTTCTTTATTTGATCACTCGAACCTTAAGAGATGAGTTTAAAGCCGAAGATTCAAAGAGATTCAGATTTCAGAAGTTGAATCAAGGAGTTCAGAGAGGTTCATTAAACGCGAATTGTAAGTTTACAGAGAGTTCAACTTTAATACATTAATTTAGTAGGGTATGTTTCAGAAGAGGTCAGAAAATTTTATTAATTTAATTAACTATCCTACAATCGAACTCTAAAATGCAATTCCTCATGAGCTGCATACAGAAGGTCTTACCCTAGGCCCAGCAGGCGTAGAAGTCTACCTGATGGAATGCCTTAGGTCCGAAAAGACTTACCCTAGGCCCATTGGGCGTAGGAGCTTAGGTCCAGAAGGACTTACCAGCGCTGAGCCTACATATCTTCATTCATATCCCAGATAATATACTCAGATGATTTCAGTTTATATTCAGAAGACAGTATTATAGAAAATAGATATCAGATCTACTTTTATGCCAAAAGACAAAAGTCAAATTTAATTTATTATTATTATTATTATTATTATTATTATTATTCAAAGCCATGTATCAGACATAATTTCATATCAAAAGACAGAAGCCATGGATTGCTTTCTTTTCGAATAACCGTGTCATACTTTTGAATTTTAGGCAGATAATGTTTTGGTTTAGAATAGATAGTATTTACGGGTACATGGTACGCGCCTTACGGCCTAATTTATTTCTCAGAAACACTCAATAAGTATCAGAAAGAAACATTCGACGATTTTGAATGGATTTCGGAATGAGGTCCATACGAATAGGGGAGTTCGATAAAACGACTCGGACCAAACATCGGAAGTATAGGCATTAGGATTATCGGGATTTTAGATATATTGCGAGCAAATCAAAGGTTAAAACTTACGAGGGTATTATAGTCGTTTTGACCTTCATGGGTAATTTGATGATTTAGACCAACCAGGCATAAGCAACGATACACATAATTTAAGAATTCGAGTTGCTCTTCAGGTTTTTGAGTCCCTTGAACTGGTCAGAACCCAACAGTATGATGTTTATTATTTAACAACATAGATATGCCTTAAACATTTATTTCTCAGAACTGAGCACAACGTATAACCAAAAGTAGTTTGCCTTCACCAATCGTCCGGTAAACTTATTACTAGGAATTGAGCATATATTCGAATGTTATTTTCCAAGTATTCAAACATGTGCATTACACCTGAACTCATTCCAAAACATCGAATGTGCCTTTTGAGAACATATCTTTCTTACTATTAACTATGTACTTTCTCCAAATCAATTGTAAGCCTTCATATGGTATGCCTCCAATATCATCTTAGTACCAGAAACGACCAACAGACACAGGTCGTATTACCACTTTTTGTTTGAGCCATTACATGGTTGGCTTTATTTGGAGTTCTCAATTCCATGTCTTGGAAACATTCTCAGTCATGATAATATTCGAGGGTATTTCAGACAATTTGATGCTCGAAGGTGCTACGATTGTTCAGAGTCTTTCGGTCCTTCCAACTATTCATTTGTTTAAGACCTCAAAGATATATCACATATGTTGGTTGATTGGCAACTAATGCCCGAAGAAATTAAGTATTTAGCGTCATTCAATCCCATTCAATCTTAACAGTATCTTCAATCCTTTTTAATCATTGCAATCAATTCCATCTTTACGCCACATTGATTAATTCATACATGTGAATATTTCCCATAAATTTATATTCAGAAGATTATTCAGAATTCAAGCAAACTCATGTACTTTACAAACTCGAGGGTTAAGACTTATTACCATGACATTTCAGTAATTAGAAGTTTTCAAGTGTATCAGATGTCTTACCGGATCAAGTATAGCTTCTCGTGTTGTTTATATAGATATGGGTATTTTCGTCATTCATTAATCAAACATTTTCGACATTTCTTTTTAATCAAACGGATAATTAGACTTGGAGATTAACCATCTAATTAACCGCGTACTAAACTCGGAAGTCCTTTCAATTTATTAAACCTTTTATTCGAATATTTGTCTTGGCCATTATTATTTTTATTTCGTAATTGATCGACATAGGCGAAAATAATCATATGCTCAAACATGGTCATGCAAACATTAACCGAATACCAACATGTTGCAAAAGCATGCAGAAAGTAGTAATATATTACCTTGAATCATTGCTATATCGGTCGACCCTCGAATGACGTTCGGACACTCTTGAACCTAAATTTGACATCCTTCAACATCTCATATTCAAGAAACTGAGAACACCTTCAATTACACAAATTCCAAGATCAGACCTTATTCACAAGGCTCTTAACTAGATAAATAAATACATATATAAGTTCAGGTTCAAGGTCAAATTCGGAGGCTTTCGACTTAGAATTTTGTGAAACGGACTCAAGACGTCGAAAAACTTGAAACTGGAGTTTTTGGAAAATTTAACTTTTTGGGTCAAAGTTAAAGTTAACGCTGATGTCAGCGGTGAAAGTCAACACTGACGTCACTGGTCAACTGGATTGACTCGGCTGAGTCGACTCGGGCAGGTTGACTCACTGAGTTGACTCGGACAGGTTGACTTACTTAGTTGACTCGGAAATCTTGACTCGGGCAGACGGGTCGGGTCGAGCTAGGCGGGTCAAACACGGGTCTGGGCTTGGGCTAGGATGGGTCCGGATTGGTTTAACTAAATAACTCAGTTTGGTTGGGTTCAGACCGGTTTAACCTGCTCAGGCTGGTTCAAGCCGCCCAAATCGAACTCACTTACTAGACTCACCAGCGTCTCGCCGGAAACGTCACCGGCGACCCTAAACGGTTCATTTTGGCCAGAAACAGAACAAAAATAATCTCAACCACACGACAACAACAGTACAAATCGGAAACAGGCCGAAAACATACTGATTTTTACCTGAAGTGCCAAGGTACGACCGGAAAGCACCGTAGCTCCGACGAGGCCCTCATCGGCGGCGTATTTGCAGTTAACCACCAGGGTTTTGTTTGCAGCGAGGCAAGAAGCTCAGATCTGATGACTGTACCTCAGATGAACGTCGAATATGGCCGGGAAACCGAATATAATCAAAGGTCGAAGGGTTGCTTTCGCTCCAAATTCAAACTGTCTCACGTTGTGAAGGATGGCTCGGATCTGCGCGTGATGACCAGGGGTGAGATCAGAGGGGTAGGGCGGTTCGGAGGATGACGGCGGTGCACACTACGGCAGAGCGGTGTGGCAAATCGGAGATGGGCTGATGGGGTTAGGGAGAGCTTTATGGAATTTCTCTCTAAAGTTCCATATTCAAATCATTTTCCAAAGGTAGGTGAAGGGTTGGGTTATTAAGTCTGATTCACTTCTTTTAGGCTTAACACTAATATCCAAACTAGGTAACCCTTGACATAAATGAGCCATTGGCTCAACGATTTAAGCAAAAGAACACAAGAGGGGGGAGGTCATGGGTTCAAACCACACGAGCCTTACTTGATCAACACATTTTTTTATTTTGTTGGGGTGTTACAACTCTCCCTCCCTTAAAGAAAATTTCGTCCTCGAAATTTATCAGAGTTAGAAAAAAACAGCTCTTTCATCCATTCTTGTACTGAAACTTATCCATCAGAGTATTCTTATTTCTCAAAACTCACAAATGGTTGCAGGTCAATCCGGTAGTGATCTATGTCACTCAAACTGTCTTTAACCCAGAGTCATCCCATCATACACTCCAGGCAACTAATCGAAATATAATATATGAATTCATTCCGAACTTTTCATAGTGCCGAACAAACACTTGTCTCATAACTATTATTATAAACGATCTCTGTCATGGATAGGAAACATTCCCAACTATCACAGAAGTCGATCCTACAACCTTGAAGTGTCCCCTTAAGAATTTGAATTACTATACTAGGTTGACCATTAATTTACGGAATAAGAATTGTACCTATA
Source organism: Hibiscus trionum (assembly GCA_030270665.1). NCBI lineage: Eukaryota > Viridiplantae > Streptophyta > Magnoliopsida > Malvales > Malvaceae > Hibiscus > Hibiscus trionum. Next base: position 4,399,494 of record BSYR01000046.1, read on the forward strand.
ATCCAGACGAGTCCTCAAGGCCTCTAACATGGTCTTCTAGAATCAAGATGTAACACTGAATTTCAGTCAAGGATGATATAACGGTACACCATGTCACATTTTCGCAGAAATATCTTTCTCCTTGTCAATAAAACATGATCAAGGCCTGGAACAATTATCAATTACCTTCAACATAGTATTTAAAAAAACTTTTTTCCTTCGTATTACAGAGTTACCACATAATCCACACTTTCGCCACGTTCATAGATACATTTCTTTTAAATTCATATTACTTTTATTAAATTTCTATCGGAATGTTCTCAAACATAATCATTATCACCGAATAGCCTTACATGAAATCTTATATCAATCAACTCACATAATCAAACATTTATTCTCAGCCTGATTTAGATCTACGATTTCACATGCATAAACCATTTCGGGTTCTTTATCCAGACTTAGATCAATTAAGTTAATCCAATCCACAAACGAATGTTACAGACATTCCTTGCCAGTACGATTCGAGCTACAGCAGACAGTAAACTTAGATTCAGTTATTTCAAAAAAAAAAGATTCGACATCAGACTCTCGGCTTGGTAGAGTACAGATAGGATTTAGGGGTATGCACACACTAGACACCCTATGACAGACGATCGGCCGATCTACCCAGAAAAACGCAACTCTAAGCTCTGATACCACTAAATGTAACCCCTTAGACCCACCTATGCGTTAGCACGGATCCTAAGGAGACACATTAGGGTCACAGGAGCGACCCACGTTAAAGTTGTAAATAAATAAATTGTTAAACCATTTACAATCATAAATCAAGTATTGAATTAAAGTACAATTTCAGAAAACATTTAGACAATGAAACAAAACTGTGATAAAAGTTGTTACTATAAGTTTCATACTCGAATATAAATCAAAACGTGACATACATGCCCCCTAATTATAGATACCATACTCCGCAAGCAAGCCGAAGAAACTCCCATACCGACGTTGAAGGCTGCGACATGGTCGATCTTTTAACCAGTGATGGTAAAAACAATGTGAGCTTCGAAAAGCTCAGTAATACAGACTACAAAGGGATGCTAAACACAAGCAGGTATAAGGCAAGCTTAACACTGTCATGATGAACTGGGCAAGATAAGTTCTATTTACGATTCGATATTTTAGTGGGGCGTTATGCCAGAAGGTAACAAAGTTGTTCTTTATTTGATCACCCGAACCTTGAGAGATGAGTTTAAAGCCGGAGATTCAGATTTCAGAAGTTGAATCAAGGAGTTTAGAGTGGTTCATTAAGCGCGAATTGTAAGTTTACGGAGAGTTCAACTTTAATACATTAATTTAGTAGGGTATGTTTCAGAAGAGGTCAGAAAAATTTATTAATTTACTTAACTATCCTACAACCGAACTCTAAAATTTAATTCCCCATGAGCTGCATACAGAAGGTCTTACCCTAGGCCCGTCAGGCGTAGGAGCCTACCTAAGGGAATGCCTTAGGTCCAGAAAGACTTACCCTAGGCCCATTGGGCGTAGGAGCTTAGGTCCAGAAGGACTTACCAGCGCTGAGCCTACAGATCTTCATTCATATCCCAGATAATATACCCCATTTGATTTCAGTTTATATTCAAAAGACAATATTACAGAAAATAGATATCAGATCTACTTTTATGCCAAAAGACAAAAGTCAAATTTATTATTTATATTAATAATAATAATAATAATAATAATAATAATATTATTATTATTATTATTATTATTATTATTATTATTATTATTCAAAGCCATGTATTAGACATATTTTCATATTAGAGGACAGAAGCCATGGATTGCTTTCTTTTCGAATAACCATGTCATACGTTTGAATTTTAAGCAGATAATGTTTTGGTTTAGAAAATAGAGTATTTACGGGTACATGGTACGTGCCTTACGACCAAATTTATTTCTCAGAAACACTCAATAAGTATCAGAAAGAGACATTCGACGATTTTTGAACGGATTTCGGAATGAGGTCCTACGAATAGGGGAGTTCGATAAAACGACTCGGACCAAACATCGAAAGTTGAGGCATTAGGATTATCAGGATTTTAGATTTATCCCGAGCAAATCAAACGTTACAACTTACGAGGGCATTATAGTCATTTTGACCTTCATGGGTAATTTGATGATTTAGACCAACCAGGCATAAGCAACGACACACATAATTTCAAAATTTGAGTTGCTCTTCATGTTTTCGAGTCCCTTGAACTGGTCAGAACCCAACAGTACGATGTTTATTATTTAACCACATAGATACGCCTTAACATTTATTTCTCAGAACTGAGCACAACGTATAACCAAAAGTAGTTTGCCTTCACCAATCGTCCGCTAAACTTATTACTAGGTATCGAGCATATATTCGAACGTTATTTTCCAAGTATGCAAACATGTGCATTACACTTGAACTCATTCCAAAACATCGAATGTGCCTTTTGAGAACATATCTCTCTTACTATTAACTATGTACTTTCTCCAAATAAATTGTACGCCTTCATACGGTATGCCTCCAATATCATCTTAGTATCAGAAACGACCAACAGACACAGGTCGTATTACCACTTTTTGTTTTAGCCATTACATGGTTGGCTTTATTTAGAGTTCTCATTTCCATGCCTTGGAAACATTCTCAGTCATGATAATATTCGAGGGTATTTCAGACAATATGATGCTCGAAGGTGTTACGGTTGTTCAGAGTCTTCCGGTCCTTCCAACTACTCATTTGTTTCAGACCTCAAAGATATATCACATATGTCGGTTGATTGGCAACTAATGCCTGAAGAAATTAAGTATTTAGCGTCATTCAATCCCATTACATCTGAACAATATTTTCAATCCTTTTTAATCATTGCAATCAATTCCATCTTTACGCCACATTGATCAATTCATACATGTGAGTCTTTCCCGTAAATTTATATTCGAAAGATTATTCAGAATTCAAGCAAACTCAAGTACTTTACGAACTCGAGGGTTGAGTCTTGTTACCATGACATTTCAGTAATCAGAAGTTTTCAAGTGTATCAGATGTCTTACCAGATCAAGTGTAGCTTCTCGGGTTGTTTTTATAGATAGGGGTATTTTCGCCATTCATTAATCAAACATTTTCGACATTTCTTTTTAATCAAACGAATAATCAGACTTGGAGATTATTCGTCTAATTAATCGCGTACTAAACTCGGAAGTCCTTTCAATTTATTAAACCTCTTATTCGAATATTTGTCTTGGCCATTATTATTTTTATTTCGTAATTGATCGACATAGGCGGAAATAATCATATGCTCAAACATGGTCGTGCAAACATTAACCGAATACCAACATGTTGCAAAAGCATGCAGAAGGTAGTAATGTATTACCTTGAATCCTTGCTATATCGGTCGACCCTTGAATGACGTTCGAACACTTTTGAACCCGAATTTGACATCCTTCAACATATCATATTCAAGAAACTGAGAACACCTTCAATTACACAAATTCCAAGATCAGACCTTATTCACAAGGCTCTTAACTGGATAAATAAATACATATATAAGTTCGGGTTCAAGGTCAAATTCGGAGGCTTTCGAGTCAGAATTTTGTGAAACAGGCTTCAAAAACGGACTCAGGACGTCGAAAAACATTAAACAAGAGTTTTCGGAAAATTTGACTTTTTGGGTCAAAGACAAGCTGACGTCAGCAGTCAGCGGTCAAAATCAACAATGACGTCACTGGTCAACTGGGTTAACTCGGCTGAGTCGACTCGGGCGAGTTGACTTACTGAGTTGACTCGGACGGGTTAACTCCCTGAGTTGACTCGGAAGGTTTGACTCAGTCAACGGGTCAACGGGTCAACGGGTCGGGCAGACGGGTCGGGTCGAACTCAGGTCGAGCTAGGTGGGTCAGACACGGGTCTGAGCTTTGGCTAGGATAGGCGTAGATCGGTTTAACTAAATGGCTCGGTTTGGTTGGGTTCAGACCGGTTTAACCGGTTCAGGCCGGTTCAAGCCCCCCAGATCGAACTCACTTACTAGACTCACCGGCGTCTCGTCCGAAACGACACTGGCGACCCTAAACGGCTCATTTTGGCCAGAAACAGAACGAAAATAATCTCTACCACACAACAACAACATTACAAATCAGAAACAGTCCGGAAACACACCGATTTTTACCTGAAGTGCCAAGGTACGGCCGGAAAGCACCGTAGCTCCGACGAGGCCCTCATCGGCGGCGTATTTGCGATTAACCACCAGGGTTTTGTTTGTAGCGAGGCAAGAAGCTTAGATCTGACGATCGTATCTCAGATTAACATCGAATATGGCCGGGAAAACAAATATAATTAAAGGTCTTAGGGTTTCTCTCGCTCCAGATTCGAATCGTCTCACGTGGAGAACGATGGCTCGGATCTACGCGTGACGGCCAGGGGTGAGATCGTAGGGGTAGGGCGGTTCGGAGGACGACGACAGTGCACACTATGGCGGGGCGGTGTGGCAGATTAGAGATGGGGTTAGGGAGAACTTTCTGAAATTTCTCTCTAAAGTTCTAGATTCGAATCATTTTCCAAAGGTAGGTGAAGGGTTGGGTTATTAAGTCTGGTTCACTTCTTTTCGGCTTAACTCTAATAGCCAAACTAGGTAACCCTTGACAGAAATGAGTCATTGGCTCAACGGTTTAAGCAAAAGGACACAAGAGGGGGGGGGGAGGTCGTGGGTTCAAACCCCACGAGCATTACTTGTTCAACAATTTTTTTTTATTTCGTTGGGGTGTTACAGAGTCCTAGAGCTTCAGAGGGCAGTGTTTGGAGCCATGGAAGAGCTCTTCGACTTGCCTTTGCAAACAAAAAGCTGCGTGTTTCTGAGAATCGCTTCCGTAAAGATCATGATGAATACAAATACATGTATCTCATAACCCTATATATAGAGAGAGATATGATCCTCTTACATCATGTAAAACATAAAAGTTTTACACCTTTTTTAAACCGCTGGATGAAGTTAAGTGTATAATTAAGATTAACAGTAGGAAATGTAAAGATTGTCACAAGAAAAAAAAGAAATAATCTTAGTCATTTATTTATTCTTATCCAATGGTTCAAAAGGTGTAAAAGTAATTGAATTTTACAATGTAAGAGTATCTTAACCCATATAGCTGCAATATACGTATCCTAAAACAATCTTCCAATGTCCCTATAACACACATCTCTGCAATATAGATGCAATAGTTGTAGGAATCATACAAATAGAAAGGATTGCATCTCTCTAATAGTTTCGCTCATAATTCTAAAGGTTAAAACATACACTATATTTATATACTTTATTTATAGAATCAAATACTTGGTTATAAAAAAACATTGTTATAAGACTTCTAACTTTAAATCATTATTAGAATTGCAACAAATCCAACTTAATTATTAGAATTTATGTTAATATGTAACATTAATGTTCTCTGAATTCGACAGTATAACGATGGTATCTTTCACCGAGCTAGCATCGAGATTAGAGAAGATGATCAAGAGGGTGATCTTGGAGAGTTTTTGCCTTGAGAAACACATGGATGAGCTCATGAACTCCACAAAACATCACCCGAGGATCAAGAAAAACGAAAGTCCGAAAACTAGCGAGCCAACCGAAGGGGTATGTGCGCACTACGACATGAATGCACTAACTCTCTTGTATCAAAACAAGGTTGATGGATTGTAGATTCAAAACAAAGATGGTGAATGGATCAACGTAATGCCCTCGGCCAACACTTTCGTAGTCCTTGATAGAGAATCCTTTAGCGTAAGTCACTTACTCGGAGTTAAACAAGAGTTTAAGGTAGAGAAAATAGATTTTATATGTTAAAAGCAATGATGTTGCAGGTATTAGAGATGGAATGAGGGAATGATAGTGGTATGGGTGAGCAAAACTTGACTCGAAAAAACCAAATTTTTTTATTTGAATCAATGCGAAAAAACTCAACTCGTCTTGACTCGACTCGACTCGAAATTTCATAAACATGACTCGAAATTTCAATTAAAGTTTGACTTGTAAAATGGAAATTCGAAGAACTTGAAATTTTTTATAATTAGTGGATTGATTTTTAAGTTTGAGTCACGTCCCTCACTTTTTTTGATATATATCAAAAAAAAGTGAGGGACGTGACTCAAACTTAAAAATCAATCCACTAATTATTAAAAATTTCAAGTTCTTCGAATTTCCATTTTACAATACATATATATACATGTAACCCCCTTGACCCGACCTAGTCGTTAGACCCGAAATAAGAAGATCACATTAGGTTTGCCGAAGCAAACCCGAACTATCTTACTCGAATTACGGTCCATTTTTTCTTTTAACTTGTCTAGATGCATTAGTAAGACTTAGTGTGTTCATACAAATAACGGTTCAATCTTCATTTGATTTAAACATCGATAAGGCACTCAAATGCAAAATCAGTACTTTAGGGACCAAATGTAAATCTGAATAATTAAAGAGACTTGCACAGTTTTCAGGTTACAAATTGTTAACTAATTATATATCATGCCAACATGTCAAATTTCAACTTGAACGGATAACAAATACGCATTCAATAAAGCAAAATATGAAATTTAGGACTAAGTCGTAAAATTGACAAAATACAGGGATTAACACGTTTATAAAAGCTACATACAGCAATTAGATACATTTAAAACATGCTTGCAAAAACCCAGGTTAAACGGACATCATTTACTTATTTGATTGATGCAACAACATACGGTGACCAAATTGTAAAGAATCTAAACTCGGTAAAATCCATTAACCAAATTAACCACCAGCCATACCAATAGACGTCTGCACTAAAAAGAATTTTGGGAATCCGAAACCTAACTCGAACTTATGCACTTACTTACGAACAACATTGACAATTTGACACGCTTCCAATATTGCCAGCATTAAACACAAGCTCAAATAATTATGTACCAACTATTCAACACAATTCATATTTATACAAGTATTCTAGAGGCACCCTTCCTAAAATATTTTATGCACTGGTGGTGGGATACGCTTTTCTATTGTCGGTATTTTTTTCTTTTCCTTTGTCGATCGCCGATATTTTTTCTTTTCCTTTGTTTCGTTCTTTATTTTCTAGTTTTTAAATTTAATAATTTTATCCTTGTGATACGCTTTTCTATATTTTTGGTATTTATTCTATGCATTTTGACACACTTTTCTTGTGTTTATCAATTACTTGACCGCTTGTTTTTGCATTTGATTTTCTATGGGGGTTGGATTTGACGCCGCCACGACTGATCAAGAGTATGCTCTTTTGATTATCCTGTTGATCTCCTTATTTTGGACCCTCAAATTAAATTTGGAAACTTGTAACATGCAATGTTTAATGTGTTTGTTGTTGGTTTTTACCTTTAGCTTTAGGATGTTTGTATCTATATTATTTCGAGCCTTTGAGATAGGGTTTTTACCTTTTCTTTGTATGGTCCTCTTTATGATCTAGAAACAATAGTTTTCATGTTTTTTAGAATATGCCCGGATCAAGTGTAACCCCCTAAATCTGACCCAAAAGTTATGGGTCGAATCTAGGAAGTCAGATTGAAAACTTGCCCCTCAAGTAAGATTATTAGGTTTAGAAAATCTAATATTTAGGTTATTATTGAAAACGGTATCGTTTCACAATGAGTTCCTTTTTTTAAAACGCGGTCGTATAAATAAAAACATCATATAATAAATTATTCAAATATCCAAATAAAAATTCTCATGCATGCTAAAACAGTTAAAAATCCCAAATAAATGTGTAAGTAAGCGAAATTACATAAATCCCAAAATAATAACTAAAATAAAATAATTTTGTAAATCCGAAATGTCCATACTGAAAACTAAAATAAATCTGATAAATTGTGGTCCTCCAAGTACCGAAAGCCTATGTCTGAGAATCTGAAACATGAACTAAGGGGGAGTCAGCAATTAAGCTTAGTGTGTTTCTAAAGTGCATGCAATGCACCAATGCTACAACAATAAATTTCCACAAAATATTTAAAAGGCACAAAGCAAGTTTAAACACGGTTTTATAAAAACACATTGCAATGCACCCATGCTACATAGTCACTAAAAAGAGTAGGTTCCCCAGAACCTCTCACTACATAGTCACCAACGCAAGTGATATAAACCACTAAACTTCCTCCGCACAATCCCAACCCATGATAACACAGTAAAACGATATCAAAGTTTTCACAGTCTCAACACTGTCTGATAATAAATCAGGGATTCATAGTTAATTTACTTTAAAACACAATTAATTCATAGTCCGAAAATAATGTGCACGAAAAATATAACGTAAAATCATGACATAGCCGAAAACCATTCAAGTGTAAAATCACAATAACAAAATCAAAGTATGTAGCACGGAAAGAGAACACACCTTAGCCAAAGCAACTCAACCTACTTAATAATGTGTTTCCCACGATCAGAACCACTGGGTTTAGCTCTATCAGAACCTATGGGAATAATTTCGATATTAGCACTGTTATCACTATGCCACCAAACTAAGACAAAAACACTAATCCAAAAAAATACTCACGTGTAGTCCTCGTGGTACGTACACTGTTAGATCGAACATGTGAAGGAGATGGTAGTTCGTCTTCTTCAAAGTCGACGTCGTCTAAAACACGCATCAGGTCTCATATCCAAAACCCTCAAAATTTACTAAGTACAAGTATTTGTAATTGAAAATAATAGTAGTTGCAAATAAATTTATTTATAACATTGGACATTGATTACACGTTTGTATGTAGAAATATCTAATACTCAAAACAATAATCTTGAAAAATAATTATATATATATGTATATACTTGAAAAATAATTATATATATATATATATATGAAATCTGAGGGTAGTAATAAAATAATATAGGTAAAAACAATTTAATAGTAATAAAATAATATTGTTATCATTTAATACATCACATATTCCTATACAAATCATGGAATAATGGACCGAAGGGTTTACCTATTTAAATTGATACATTGAACTTAAGTTTTCTTTTGAAATTGGATTGGCTTACCGAACCAGTAGGTGGTTGCAAATCAGGTGTGACGGTTTACAGTTTGGTACGACTGAAACTTGACAGTCGAACAAGTGAACAAATGGTAGAGGTGGCAGCACGACTCATGTCTTATTTGCAAACGTAAAATAAAGACAAGGAAGGGGCTTCGATTTAAGGGTGATCGAGGAGAGGATATGGGAGGTGACGCGGCTGTAGAATTGAGTGAACGATAGAGAGGTCTTAGGGTTGAAGGGGATTAAATACCATCTTCAAAGGGTTAATCGCAAGCAAAGGGCCTCTAAGTTTAATCACTTTCCGGAAAAGTACTCAAATTCTGAATTTTCATAATTTAGCCACTTAATCTGATTAAATTTAATTAATCCCCAAATTAAGCTAGGCTTTTCAAGAATTAGGGATTTCAAAATTAGGTTTCTAAAATAGGGATTTTGCGAATCTAGGGTTTATAATTTGAGCGAAATTTTTTTGGTGGTACATCAACTTTGTTTACCTGAGTTGTAAACTCTCATTGTATTTTTTAAAATTTTCCTCTATTAATAAAATAGCGTACTAATACTAAAAAATGAACTAAAATGTACGTTGTTGGATAGTAGTAATAATATTTTTATTATAATAATTATTATGAATAAAGTTGTAAATGAGATGAAACGAGACAGATTACGAGCCACTCGAGTCAAATTCGGTCAATACTCGATTCAATTGGACTCGATTTGAGCTCAAACTCGACTCGAGCTCATCACTACTCAAATTCCAGTAATTAACGAGCCGAGTCGAGCTCAACACTACTTGAACTCGACTCAACTCATTTACTCCCCTAACAAGAATAGTAGAAGCTCTCGAGCTTCTGTTAGTAGACGAGGCCCAATGGTACTTGGTAAGGCAAAGCATACTTTTATTCTTCTTTCTCAAAGATCTAATTAGGGTTATGCAAAAAAGTTGACAAGAACCAAAAATTCGAAAGTCAATTTTTAAAATTTGGTTAATTAAATTGAACAATCTAAATTTATAATCCTAACTTTAAATTTTAAATACTAAACCTTAAATAAAATTTCTAAACTTATACAAACTAAAATTTACCCAAAATATATCAAAATATTTTTCAATCTAAAAACTCCTAATATTTTTCTATACGGAGCAATAGACACGGGTACAGAATCAGAATACATCTCAATAGCAAACTCAACTTCTCTATCTTGAGGCAAACCCGTCAACTCTTCCGGAAAAATACTCGGAAAATCATTAATTGTTCTCATGTCTTGCGGTCTAACCTCACTTATATTCGGATTCATCACATAAGCCAAGTAAGCCTGACAACCCGAATCCAACAATCTCTGAGCCTCTAGAGCAGAAACAACATTGGACAAGAACATAATGTTCTTGCCCACCACTACAACTTCAAAATCATCCATAAGCCTCAAAGAGACTATCTTGGTCTCAAAGTCTACCTTAGCTCTATGCTCTACGAGCCAATCCATGCCCAAAATCACATCAAAACCATAGAACGACAACTCCATCATGTCAACCGGAAACACGTGGCCCTGAATCGTCAAGGGACACCTCCTATACATCTTCCTAACTACCACAGTATCACCGAAAGAACTAGTAACATTTACACTTGCCTCTAGCCACTCATACGGTAGACCTAGGGACCTTGCATGTTCACCCAAAATATACGAATGTGTCGAACCAGAATCTATCAAAGAAAGCAAAGTCAAAGACTGTATGGAGAAGTTACCTGCAATGACATTTGTGTCATTCCCAGCCTCTCGCTATGCATACACCCTAGCCGGTCCTCCACCCTCGAGCTGAACTGCCACCACATGAGCTAAGTTCCTCGGACCATCGTTCCTCGATTGAAAGTTACAACGACCGCGCCCACGACCTCTCTGATGCTCAAAATCCCTAGTTGGAGCCGGTCCACCCCTAGTCGGGTGTGAACAGTTACGCCTCAAATGGTCTCGGGAACCACAGTTCCAACATACCCCAAAGGTACCCATCTCCTCTTCTAGTGCACTCAGGAGTGTGAACAACATCTCCTTGGCCCTGATGGCCCCGTCCATGGTTACCGCCCCTATGTCTCGAATCAATCTGATTCTCCTATCTCTATGCCTCTTGGCATGATCTCTGTCCCAATCCGCATGTCTCTTCCCGGAATCGGACCCACTAGCACGAGCATTGGAGCTTAAGTTCTGCTCAATATCCTTGGCCCTAAAGACCAAAACATCAAACTCAGTGTAGTTAGAGGCAAGCATATAAGTGTTCACATCTCTAGTCAAACCATAACGGAAGCGCTCGCACCGTTCCCTCTCACTGGGAACCAACTCGAGAGCATACTGGCTCAACCTCACAAACTGAACCTCATACTCGGACATTGTCTTGCTACCCTGAACCAAGGCCATAAACTCTCTCCTCTTCTCATCCTGATATCAGACTCCGAGATACTTCTTCTTAAAGGCTTTTATGAAGAATTCCCAAGTGACATCCGCTTTTGGCCATACCCGCAGTAATAGTGGTCCATCAAGAATATGCATCTCCCTAAAGCAAGGAGACAACGCAACCCAACTTACGAGTGTCTGAGCACTCCATCTGACCCAAGATGTGTGTAGTACTCTCGAGCCAAGCCTCTGAACCCTCAGGAGTAAAACCACGGAACTCAACTCCACCCGGTGCCTCTCAAGGGGTAAACCAGTCCCCGCACCCTGAGGTGGTGCTGCAACATGCATACCGGCCAAGGCTGTCTGAAAAGCCCCGACTATAGTCTGAATCAGATGTGTCATGTCTGCACCGGTCGGACCCTGACCTGTCTAAGCTCCGTTACCCCTAATATTTGCACCGACCTGAGGTCCATTACCATCGCCTCCAACTTGCGCACCGGCCTGAGGCACATTACCTTCACCGCCCACTCCATTACCATCGGGAGCAGGAAGAACAGGAGGCACATCCCCGGGTGCTTGGTCACCCGCTCTAGGTCATCCTCTCGGTCTTACCATAACGAGATAGAATCTAAAACATCAAACACATCACACACAAGAAAACATTAGGTTAGCAAGGGCAAGGACCCAAGTTCTCAAGCTCTTTAAACCAAAACAATTTTTTTAATAATAACACCTAGCAATGGGAACACTCGACTAAACATCAACCGACAACAAGATCATTAAAGCATGCTTCCATACACCGTGCAATAGCAAACAACCAAACAAACCAACTTACCTGACTTACCTTCCCGAGAGACCACGTAACCGAGGCTCTGATACCACCAAATGTAACCCCCTCATCCCGGCCTAGCCAACAGACCGGACCGAACGGGTTACACGGGGAAAACCGAAGTGAAACCCGCTAAGGCCTCACTCCGATTAACAACCTTATTTTTTATTTATTATCTTGTCTAGATATCACAATTAACCCTAGGTGAATAGACAACAACGGATAAACGAAAAATAGATACGATCGAGCAGAATGCACACGTTAATTTAAACTTACAATATAGTTGTTAGTCAAATTGCATGCATACGGGGCAAGACCATCATAACGGATACATATAGACTCAACAAGGAAGCATACAAGCTCTAGGGACTAAAATATAACATTCAGAATCCTTCGAAGATGCCATTTAATTATTTTAACTATCTGCGTTTCGAAACAGGCTTGCCCGTTCTGAAACGCGGGCTCCATTTTAAAAGTGAGACCATGTCGTTCTGAAACGGTCCCACCTTGTTTCGGAACGGAGGCTTCTAGTGACAAAATGTATCAGAACAGGTTCTGAAACCGTATCGAAACGGCACCACCCCGTTCCGGTATGAGTACTCCTAGAGTTGTCAACCGTTCCGAAACCGTATCGATCGTTTCGAAATGCCTGCACACAGATAGGCCCAAAATCATACTTTTTCACCTCCAAACGTCCCCAAACTTGTCCTGAATCATCAAAAACCATATAGCAATATATCATACATACATTCTGGATGCAAAGAGTTCTAATCACAACATTAGATATGCATTCAAACAACAAATTGGATTTCAAGCCCTAAGCTCACATGAACACTTAGGTTCTAAAACACTAACAAGTCAATATGCATAGCAATTCACACATGACCACGTCCAGTCTCATTTTAACATAGTATCACCACTTAAATCATGCTTGAAACATAAACAAAGCAAGTATAGGAGTTTGAACACCAACTCGTTAACATACAAATCTAGCAATCCCATTGTCTAAGTGCTATTACAAAACATAAACCATACTTTGAGCTACCCGAGAACTCCGAGAAACTTCTCCCTTGCCCACTTGCCTCCCAAGCCACTAACGATCTGCATCGTTGGAAAAGAAGAGAGCGTAAGCTTAAAGCTTAGTGAGCGGAGCTCTAAAACACAACAATAATGTAGTTTTTAAAACACAAGTCTTGGATTTAAAGCAAAACCATTTAAGGAAAGACGTAATGAAACACAATCATAACAATACATGCTATGCACATGCATAACCAAAACCCGGTGGGACTACACATCATCGTTCACAACATCTAGTAGTTTTCTGATGGGACTACACATCACCGTACTCTTCTACTAGTCACTACCGGTGGGACTACATATCACCGTAGTAACGAAAACCATAACATGAGGCTCGACACCAACAAGGACTACACAACAACATTAACGAAGAGTAAAAACAATCCAAAAACACCACAACACACATAATTGAGAACGCCCATGATCAACCAAACAAGCGAGAATAGATACACTTACACTCGGGTCTAGGTTAGTCTCTAAGACTCCACCCAAACCCTGAAAACCTTTGTTAAACGCAATTAAGATCTTGTGATAAGTTTTTTTCTGAAAACCACTAGTTGGGGCCTTATCACTATTTCTTTTTGAAAAAGGGGTTTTATTTAAAAAGGGGGGGAATTCGAGTTTTGGAAAACTGTAAAAAATTTGGAGTCGCCACCGGCCACTGAGGTAGGCCGGACACCACAAAACCAGAGATTCGTTTTAAAACGAGTTCGGGAGTTGGTTACGTGTGGGGAAGGATTAGCACCCCCATCACGCCCGGAAATCAGTACCAAATTGCTTGTTGCCTTTTGATCGATAGAAATTATTTAAAAATCCAAAGTGAATTTAATAAAAATGTTCTTAAATGAAAATGTGACTTAAATAGTACGGGCTATATCGAATTGTGGCTTTGAAATTAATTAGACATTTAATTAAGAAGGATGACGGTACACCGGACCATAGACTAAACTGACATCAAATAAGGCTGACTGCCGTGTTAGTTTAGGGTTCGGATCCCGTACGTCACCTTTATGCATGATGCGAGCAAATAAGGGATGATAATATTGATAATAATATTAATATATGGTATGTGACAATAGGGTAATGGTATAATGATGAGTGATGGTAGATTGATAATGGTAACTAATAATTCTCATAAATAATATGTATATATATGTATTAAGTTAAACAAAGCCCAAAGTGAATAAACAAAGCCCACTCTTATTTAAGCATATTTAAGGGCTAATCAGCCCGGACAAAATTAGTGATTACAGTTGCCCCTCTTTGCTTGTGCTTGTGAAACAAAAGCAAAGCAAAGACCGCAAGCACTAATTTTGTCCAACTTCCCTGTTTGGGCGGTTTGCTCCTCCGAAGCGACAGGAACGGTGTGGGTTTCATTGGTATGTCCTCCCTGCACGGTCAAAGGACAAAGTCGATTCATTCTTCCTACGCGGTACATAATGAATTTCAAATAGCATGCTTTCCCGGAGCGGCGAAAGCAAACTGGACAGGCCTTCTAGCTCTTCTGTCTAGGGATCCTTGAACTCTTTTGCTCTCAGATCGTTGGCATGTCCTCCTTACGCGGTCAAAGGACAAAGTCGATTCATTCTTCCTACGCGGTACAAAATGAACTTCAAATTGCGTGCTTTCCCGGAGCGGCGAAAGCAAACTGGGCAGGCCTTCTGGCTCTTCTGTCCAGGGATCCTTGAACTCTTTTGCTCTCAGATCAGTGGCATGTCCTCCCTACACGGTCAAAGGACAAAGTCGATTCATTCTTCCTACGCGGCACAGAATGAATTTCAAATTGTGTGCTTTCCCGGAGCGGCGAAAGCAAACTGGGCAGGCCTTCTGGCTCTTCTGTCCAGGGATCCTTGAACTCTTTTGCTCTCAGATCAGTGGCATGTCCTCCCTACACGGTCAAAGGAAAAAGTCGATTCATTCTTCCTACGCGGTACAGAATGAACTTCAAATTGCGTGCTTTCCCAGAGCGGCGAAAGCAAACTGGGCAGGCCTTCTGGCTCTTCTGTCCAGGGATCCTTGAATTCTTTTGCTCTTAGATCAGGATGCGGCGAGTATGAAATTTTTCGCCTGAAACTACAATTGTTCCTCCGAAGCGGTAGGAACAATGTGGGTCGTTGGCATGTCCTCCCTGCACGGTCAAAGGACAAACTCGATTCATTCTTCCTACACGGTACAGAATGAACTTCAAATTGCGTGCTTTCCCGGAGCGGCGAAAGCAAACTGAGCAGGCCTTCTGGCTCTTCTGCCCGAAAATCCTTAAGCTCTTTTGCTCTTAGATTCTGATGTTGTGGGTTTCTTTTCTCTTCTTCTTCTTTTCTTCTTCTTCTTCTTCTTTTTCTTCTTCTTTTTTCTTTTGTTTTTTTTCTTTTCTTCTTCTTCTCATTCTTCCTTTTTCTTCTTTCTTCTTTTTTCCTTTTTTCCTTTTCTCATTTTTCTCTTTCTCTCTTCTTTTATTTTCTTTTTCTTCTCTCTCTCTCTCTCATCTCCTCCTTTTCTCTTTCTCTTTCCTTATTTCCTCTCAGTCTTTTTCTTTTTCTTTTCTTCTTCCTTTTTTCTTTTCTCTTTTTTCCTCTCCTTTTCTTTTTCTCTCTCTCATTTCTTCTTTTTATTCTTTTTCTTTTTCTTTTTCTTCTTTTTTCCTTCTTTCTAATTCTTCTTTTTTCTTCTTGTTCTTCTTTCTTCTTTCTTCTTTCTTCTTTCTTCCTTTTTCTTTTTTCTTTTCTTTCTTTCTTCTTCTTCTCGTTCTTTCTTTTTTTTTTTCTTTTCTCATTTTTCTCTTTCTCTCTTCTTTTATTTCTCTTTCCCCTCGTTCTCTTTCTCATTCTTTTCTTCTTCCTTTTTCCTTTCTCTTTTTTCCTCTCTTTTTCTTTTTCTCTCTCTCATTTCTTCTTTTTATTCCTTTTCTTTTTCTTCTTTCTTATTCTTCTTTTCCCTTCTTGTTCTTCTTTCTTCTTTCTTCTTTTTCCTTCTTGTTCTTCTTTCTTCTTTCTTCTTTTTCTTTTTTTCTTTTCTTTCTTCTTCTTCTTCTCGTTCCTTCGTTTTCTTCTCTCTTTTTTTCTTCTTTCTTATTCTTCTTTTTCCTTTTTTTTCTTCTTTCTTCTTTTTCTTTTTTTCTTTTCTTCCTTCTTCTTCTTCTCGTTCCTTTTTTTTATTCTTTCTTCTTTTTTTCCGTTCTTTTTTTTTCTTCTTTCTTTTTTTTCTTTTCTCATTTTTCTCTTTCTCTCTTCTTTTATTTTCTTTTTCTTCTCTCTCTCTCTCATTTCTTCCTTTTCTCTTTCTCTTTCCTTATTTTCTCTCATTCTTTTTATTTTCTCTCATTTTTTCTCTCTCTCACTTTCTCTCTTTTCTCTCTTCCTTTTTCCTTTTCTTAAGAACCAGGAAGCCAGTCGAATGACTCTTGGTTCTTATGAGATCTATTTCTTCTCTTGTGAATTGGTAGATCCCTCTCTTTATCAACCTTCAAATGCCTGTTTAAAATGAACAAAATGCTCTGATGGTATGAGTTAGCGTGTTCCTAACATGGGGATGTCTAACTATCAATGATGCATGAGCATATTTCATGATGCAAAGTTGCATGAATTTAGTTTGTTTTCATTCTCTAGGGTCGGTGGTCATCATCTTGGGACTACAACCACTCATTAGTCACATATCCTGACGGAATTTTGCTCTCAACTGTTGTTGCTCATTCCCAGAGTCCAATGGCCGGAGCTTCCCATTCGTATGCCATCTCTCATCTATTCTAATGCAAAAGCCTCTTCTTGCCCCACGGACAAAGATGCCCCAATGGTCCTTCATTATCACACATCATGTAGTGCCCCTCAACTTTGGGTCTCACTACCGACGATGCATTTATCTCTGAATTAATACAAGGAAATCTCTTTGTTTTAAGAATATGTCAATTCGCTGGTCGTCATTCTAATGAAGAGTAGATTTTCAAATTAACATACAGAACCTTGAAACCAACAGTCTAATTAAAAGAAAACAGAATAGGATGCCCCGGATATCAAATGCAAGAGCGTCTTAGATTCAACTTTTCGATGATCTCTTCAAGCATAGCTTGTGTCTTTGAATGTTGTGGCGATATTTGAAGTTATAAAACTCCTCCCTAATCGCTCGGTTCATCCTCATGATTATGGTACTTGCTGGATCAGCTCGATTACCATTCCTTCTAGTTCTAACCATGTTTATGATTATCATTGATTTCATGTCGGTGTCCTCAAGGATTCCCTTCCGAGACTTATTCAATTTGTTCATTCATTTCTTTTCTTAGGGGAATTCAACTCGTCACAGTCCTTTGGCTCGAGAATAAGGATGGAGCATACAACGATACCCCGAGTTACTCGGCATGGTAACGATTTTGAAAATATTACAATCACTCATGAAGCGAAGAGTTTCAGGCTTCAGCGGAGTGCCCCTAAAATTCACACTCGTATCCAAAAATTCCTATTACCAGGTTTCAGAAATTGGAGTGCTTTTGTTAATGCCTATTACTAGGCTCCGAAATTAAAACCATTTATTTCGTTTTGAAACAATCTATTTTTCACACTTTTTTGGCACATTTAAGCAACTTTATTTGGGTTCTCTTAGGAGATTTCCTTATCATCGAACATCATCGAAGGAATAGTAGTCTTGCTTCTCTCGCTTTTCCGACCAGAGCGGACAGAGTGGGAAGTCTCACTTTATCGTTATCACAACATTCAATCGATCTCTTTCATTAGAATCAATGCCATATCAAGCATGTGATATCCGAGGACCTATGAAGGTAAGGAGGGATATACATATATATGATTTCAAGGTCATTGTATGTTAAGAAAGATGCCTTTTCATTAGAAAGAAAATCTGCAAATATAACAAGTGCCCTCGCAAAAAGATTATTGCTATATTCGGGCAAATGATAGCAATGTTGGTTCTATGCATTACTTCAAGAGAAAATGCAACATGAAAGACTTAAACACGCCAATTCCCAAAGGTGAGAACCGAGAACCAAAACTCTAAAGGTCGTGTCTCCGAAGGTCATACTAGGTTGAGCTTTGAGCAAAGGTACCGTCTTGACGGGCAGAAGATGCCCCTTTGGGTGGGCTGGACGAGAGGCCGATAACAAGAGGATTCTTAAAGATCGAGGTGGCCGAGTGGTCTCCCGGTACTTGAGTAACACACCTTCCTTTCAGACCGGACTGTAACAGTTAGGATATTCCTTTCATCATATCTTGGTGGGGCTTGATGATGGTGTCCCTTAATTCTTGCTGAGTTCGTTCCATCTGACCTCTCAAATCGGCCTCTGGCTTGGCAAAGCTTTCCTCCATTTATTCATTTTAAGAATGAATACATGTAATGTGTCGTATGCACAACAAGGATAGATGATTAGAAGTAATCAAACAGACATGTACAACTGAATGCAAAGATGCATTAATTTGATGGACATTAATTTTATTTGTTTAATGAATGAATGAATGTGTCATATGTACAACAGAAACACATGGTTGAAGGTAATCAATTGAATGCAAAGGTGCATTTATTTTATTTGTTTAATGAATGTGTCATATGTACAACGGAGACATATGGTTAAAGGTAATCGATCAAAAGGTATAATTGAATGCAAAGGTGCATTGAACATTAATCTTATAAATGCAATGTGTCGTATGTACAACATATGGTTAAGAGTAATCAATCAAAATGTAATTGAATGCAAAGGTGCATTGAACATTAATTTCATGAATGTCAAGAGTAATCAATCAAAAAGTATAATTGGATGCAAAGGTGCATTGAATGTTAATTTCATGAATGCAATGTGTCATATGTACAACAGAAATGCATGACTAAAGGTAATCAAACAAAATGTGTAATTGAAATGCAAAGGTGCATTGAACATCAACTTCTTGAATGCAATGTGTCATATATACAACATATGGTTAAGAGTAATCAATCAACATGTATATGAATGCAAAGGTGCATTGAACATTAATTTCATGAATGCAAAGAGCAACACTGAGTTCGGCAAATATCCTCGTTAAACAACTCATCAATGGGAACCTTGGTTCGTTACAATGATCGGATGAAACCCAGTACATACAGTTCTTAAGCTGGCGTCCAGGCCGACGATTTTCTTCAAGACTCACTCAATCCCTTCTTCTTTCTCTAGGGATCGGGCATCCTCTCGTATCCACGTTGACAAATAGGCCAACTCTCGGTCTTGCCCTCAAGTGGTGTAGGCGACGAATTATGATTGATCCACTGTTGATATTTGGTACTCTTGACTTACTCTTTGAAAGGGTCCCACTGAGCCTAACCTTCAAAGCTTATCGGAGATGAGGTCGGAATTCCTTCTGACCTGAAATATTTTTCCTTGTTCTAGGTTGAGACTTGATTGTCGACTCAATATGGCAGAGTGCCCGAGAAACTTTCGATCTTGCCCCAGAAAGCTTAGTTCTTGTTTGGTGTGGTTCTCGCTAACTTCCTTGCAAGACTCGGTATTTCCCAACTGTTGTAGTCAAATCAAAGCTGGCAATCGTAGAACAAATGTAGGTTGAACTCTGAGATTTGGAGTATTAGTCGCTTGCCTGGAACGTCTAACGAATATGTGAGGTGGCCTCTTTTTGTTTTTGAAAGCCTTTCTTGTCTTGGAACCCTAACCATGTAGTTTCTCTCCTTGTGGCTACATTTTCGTCGAGGTCCTTCTCACTATTGTTACATACCATATTTCCCACTAATACAGTCTTTAATTTCAGACTATTTCCAACTCAATGTGCTCTTTATGCAATGATGAAATATGCAAAATAAGAGGGGAAGAAAAGCAAAGGTGTTAGTCACATGATAAACATAAATCAAGGCAAGAAATGAAATTCAAGCATTAACGAAAAAAGAAGCATAGAAACAAGCAATTAGCAAGCAAAAACCTAGACACTCTAAACTCTAGGGTTATCCGCATGGCTCTAACGGGGTGGGCTTCTTATGTTCTCACTCATGAGTTCGGTTCTAGCAAAGGGTACCCGAACCTATCTTATCACCTACTAAGGCAATAAGAACCCCAATTCTGGCCCATTACAGGCTTGCGAATTTGTTTCGGTTTGAGGGAAAGCACGGCCTAATGACGTGGAGGGCTGCTCACGTGTCAAAAGGCATGGATTCCGGAAGTGAATTACCGACCCGTGGAGGGATACTCACGTGGGTATGGGCGTTTCACTCCCACTTAAGGGTAGTAGCTCGGGTATAGAGCTTAATGAACATGGTGCAACACATGTCGGTGACTTCCTTAATAATTAAATGGAAAATTAATTCGAATGCCACAAATTTCCAAAGCCCGTTTAAATCATATTTTCAAGGAAGAATAAACTCATTAAATTCACTTTAGATTTTAAATAGTTTCTATCGATTAAAGGCAACAAGTGTTTTATTGGCTTAAATCTCTTTTTTGTTTTGTAAAAACAAAAATTTGTCCCCAGCGGAGTCGCCAAACTGTGATAAGGTTTTTTCTGAAAACCACTAGTTGGGGCCTTATCACTATTTCTTTTTGAAAAAGGGGTTTTATTTTAAAAAGGGGGAATTCGTGTTTTGGAAAACTGTAAAAAATTTGGAGTCACCACCGGCCACTGAGGTAGGCCGGACACCACAAAACCAGAGATTCGTTTTAAAACGAGTTCGGGAGTTGGTTACGTGTGGGGAAGGATTAGCACCCCCATCACGCCCGGAAATCGGTACCAAATTGCTTGTTGCCTTTTGATCGATAGAAATTATTTAAAAATCCAAAGTGAATTTAATAAAAATGTTCTTAAATGAAAATGTGACTTAAATAGTACGGGCTATATCGAATTGTGGCTTTGAAATTAATTAGACATTTAATTAAGAAGGATGACGGTACACCGGACCATAGACTAAACCGACATCAAATAAGGCTGACTGCCGTGTTAGTTTAGGGTTCGGATCCCGTACGTCACCTTTATGCATGATGCGAGCAAATAAGGGATGATAATATTGATAATAATATTAATATATGGTATGTGACAATAGGGTAATGGTATAATGATGAGTGATGGTAGATTGATAATGGTAACTAATAATTCTCATAAATAATATGTATCTATACGTATTAAGTTAAACAAAGCCCAAAGTGAATAAACAAAGTCCACTCTTATTTAAGCATATTTAAGGGCTAATCAGCCCGGTCAAAATTAGTGATTACAGATCTCAGAACAGTTTCCACTCACCGATTAAGCCCAACGAAAGCCGAAACACCGTTCTCCAGCCTCCGTAGTATCCGGTATGGTGCCCAAAGCACCCGAATTCGATTTCTCTGTTATAAGCAACTCAAAACAAATTATTAGGACACCAATACACTTGTAAACCAACAACAACCCGGAAACTCAATCTTGCAACCAAACACATCGATTAAAACACAAATTTCATCCAAACTTCACCATTTTCGTTCTAAACAAACCCCACACTGAAATCATCCATTTCAACCATCAAAACACATCCAAAATCATCTAGAACCATTCCCCAACATCAAGGGAACCACCAGCCACATTTTCAACCTAAAACCAACCCAAAAACTCAACCTTTTCAACCTAAAAATCTCATTTTTATACCCATTTCGGGTTTCCCACCATTTTACATCTTTTTAACATTTTTAAGACACCCAAGTATGATCAAAAGCACCCTTAAACATTACATTAGAAACACACACGAAAAACCCATAGATTTACCCATTTTTTCAAACCCAAACACCAAATCAAAATGCATTTTAATGACTTTCAAAAGAAAGTTTTCAAAGAGCACAAGGTAGATAGGTAAGAACTGAAATAAGGGAGAGATTACCTTCAACAATTCTTGCTTGGTTGAGGGATTGGGCAATGGAATAGTGATTTTAGGGTTTAAATGGGGGTTTGGAGAAAAGTGAGCTTTTTAAGAAGATGATAGCTTTTCTTCCTTTTGATTTTGAAAATAAACAAGATAAAACCCTTTTCAAATTTTCATTAATGACATTTTTGTAAATAAAGGCAACTTTTATAAAATCATCATTTTAAATCTAATTTTAACCCGGACTAATCCTAGATTAACATCAATAATCTCCCGGGCCCTAAACCGGGGCGTTACAGATTAACACATTTATAAAAACTACATACAACAATTAGATATATTTAAAACATGCTTGCAAAAACTCAGGTTCAACGAACATCATTTACTTATTTAATTGATGCAACAACATACGGTGACCATATTGTAAAGAATCTAAACTTAGTAAAATCCATTAATCGAATTAACCACCAGCCATACCAATCGACGTCTGCACTAAAATGAATTTTGGGAATCCGAAACCCAACTCAAACTTATGCATTTACTTACGAACATCATTGACAATTTGACACGCTTCCAATATTGCCAGCATTAAACACAGGCTCAAATAATTATGTACCAACTATTCAACACAATTCATATTTATACAAGTATTCTAGAGGCACGCTTCCTAAAGTATTTTATGCACTGGTGGTGGGATACGCTTTTCTATTTTTTTCTTTTCCTTTGTCGATCGCCGATATTTTCACTTTTCCTTTGTTTCGTTCTTTATTTTCTAGTTTTTAAATTCAATAATTTTATCCTTGTGATACGCTTTTCTATATTTTTGGTATTTATTCTATTTATTTTGACACACTTTTCTTGTCTTTATCGATTGCTTGATCGCTTCTTTTTGCATTTGATTTTCCATGAGGGCTGGATTTGACGCCGCCGCGACTGATCAAGAGTATGCTCTTTTGATTATCCTGTTGATCTCCTTATTTTGGACCCTCAAATTAAATTTGGATACTTGTAACATGCAATGTTTAATGTGTTTGTTGTTGGTTTTTACCTTTAGCTTTAGGATGTTTGTATCTATATTATTTCGAGCCTTTGAGATAGGGTTTTTACCTTTTCTTTGTATGGTCCTCTTTATGATCTAGAAACATTAGTTTTCATGTTTTTTAGAATATGCCCGGATCAAGTGTAACCCCCTAAATCTGACCCAAAGGTTATGGGCCGAATCAAGGAAGTCAGATTGAAAACTTGCCCCTCAAGTAAGATTATTAGGTTTAGAAAATCTAATATTTAGGTTATTATTGAAAACGGTATCGTTTCACAATGATTTTACCATTCAAGTGTAAAATCACAATAACAAAATCAAAGTATGTAGCACGGAAAGAGAACACACCTTAGCCAAAGCAACTCAACCTACTTAATAATGTGTTTCCCACGATCAGAACCACTGGGTTTAGCTCTATCAGAACCTATGGGAATAATTTCGATATTAGCACTATTATTACTATGCCACCAAACTAAGACAAAAACACTAATCCAAAAAAATACTCACGTGTAGTCCTCGTGGTACGTACACGGTTAGATCGAACATGTGAAGGAGATGGTAGTTCGTCTTCTTCAAAGTCGACGTCGTCTAACACGTTTATCAATTACTTGACCGCTTGTTTTTGCATTTGATTTTCTATGGGGGTTGGATTTGACGCCGCCACGACTGATCAAGAGTATGCTCTTTTGATTATCCTGTTGATCTCCTTATTTTGGACCCTCAAATTAAATTTGGAAACTTGTAACATGCAATGTTTAATGTGTTTGTTGTTGGTTTTTACCTTTAGCTTTAGGATGTTTGTATCTATATTATTTCGAGCCTTTGAGATAGGGTTTTTACCTTTTCTTTGTATGGTCCTCTTTATGATCTAGAAACAATAGTTTTCATGTTTTTTAGAATATGCCCGGATCAAGTGTAACCCCCTAAATCTGACCCAAAAGTTATGGGTCGAATCTAGGAAGTCAGATTGAAAACTTGCCCCTCAAGTAAGATTATTAGGTTTAGAAAATCTAATATTTAGGTTATTATTGAAAACGGTATCGTTTCACAATGAGTTCCTTTTTTTAAAACGCGGTCGTATAAATAAAAACATCATATAATAAATTATTCAAATATCCAAATAAAAATTCTCATGCATGCTAAAACAGTTAAAAATCCCAAATAAATGTGTAAGTAAGCGAAATTACATAAATCCCAAAATAATAACTAAAATAAAATAATTTTGTAAATCCGAAATGTCCATACTGAAAACTAAAATAAATCTGATAAATTGTGGTCCTCCAAGTACCGAAAGCCTATGTCTGAGAATCTGAAACATGAACTAAGGGGGAGTCAGCAATTAAGCTTAGTGTGTTTCTAAAGTGCATGCAATGCACCAATGCTACAACAATAAATTTCCACAAAATATTTAAAAGGCACAAAGCAAGTTTAAACACGGTTTTATAAAAACACATTGCAATGCACCCATGCTACATAGTCACTAAAAAGAGTAGGTTCCCCAGAACCTCTCACTACATAGTCACCAACGCAAGTGATATAAACCACTAAACTTCCTCCGCACAATCCCAACCCATGATAACACAGTAAAACGATATCAAAGTTTTCACAGTCTCAACACTGTCTGATAATAAATCAGGGATTCATAGTTAATTTACTTTAAAACACAATTAATTCATAGTCCGAAAATAATGTGCACGAAAAATATAACGTAAAATCATGACATAGCCGAAAACCATTCAAGTGTAAAATCACAATAACAAAATCAAAGTATGTAGCACGGAAAGAGAACACACCTTAGCCAAAGCAACTCAACCTACTTAATAATGTGTTTCCCACGATCAGAACCACTGGGTTTAGCTCTATCAGAACCTATGGGAATAATTTCGATATTAGCACTGTTATCACTATGCCACCAAACTAAGACAAAAACACTAATCCAAAAAAATACTCACGTGTAGTCCTCGTGGTACGTACACTGTTAGATCGAACATGTGAAGGAGATGGTAGTTCGTCTTCTTCAAAGTCGACGTCGTCTAAAACACGCATCAGGTCTCATATCCAAAACCCTCAAAATTTACTAAGTACAAGTATTTGTAATTGAAAATAATAGTAGTTGCAAATAAATTTATTTATAACATTGGACATTGATTACACGTTTGTATGTAGAAATATCTAATACTCAAAACAATAATCTTGAAAAATAATTATATATATATGTATATACTTGAAAAATAATTATATATATATATATATATGAAATCTGAGGGTAGTAATAAAATAATATAGGTAAAAACAATTTAATAGTAATAAAATAATATTGTTATCATTTAATACATCACATATTCCTATACAAATCATGGAATAATGGACCGAAGGGTTTACCTATTTAAATTGATACATTGAACTTAAGTTTTCTTTTGAAATTGGATTGGCTTACCGAACCAGTAGGTGGTTGCAAATCAGGTGTGACGGTTTACAGTTTGGTACGACTGAAACTTGACAGTCGAACAAGTGAACAAATGGTAGAGGTGGCAGCACGACTCATGTCTTATTTGCAAACGTAAAATAAAGACAAGGAAGGGGCTTCGATTTAAGGGTGATCGAGGAGAGGATATGGGAGGTGACGCGGCTGTAGAATTGAGTGAACGATAGAGAGGTCTTAGGGTTGAAGGGGATTAAATACCATCTTCAAAGGGTTAATCGCAAGCAAAGGGCCTCTAAGTTTAATCACTTTCCGGAAAAGTACTCAAATTCTGAATTTTCATAATTTAGCCACTTAATCTGATTAAATTTAATTAATCCCCAAATTAAGCTAGGCTTTTCAAGAATTAGGGATTTCAAAATTAGGTTTCTAAAATAGGGATTTTGCGAATCTAGGGTTTATAATTTGAGCGAAATTTTTTTGGTGGTACATCAACTTTGTTTACCTGAGTTGTAAACTCTCATTGTATTTTTTAAAATTTTCCTCTATTAATAAAATAGCGTACTAATACTAAAAAATGAACTAAAATGTACGTTGTTGGATAGTAGTAATAATATTTTTATTATAATAATTATTATGAATAAAGTTGTAAATGAGATGAAACGAGACAGATTACGAGCCACTCGAGTCAAATTCGGTCAATACTCGATTCAATTGGACTCGATTTGAGCTCAAACTCGACTCGAGTTCTTAACAAACTGAGTCGAGCTCATCACTACTCAAATTCTAGTAATTAACGAGCCGAGTCGAGCTCAACACTACTTGAACTCGACTCAACTCATTTACTCCCCTAACAAGAATAGTAGAAGCTCGAGAGCTTCTGTTAGTAGACGAGGCCCAATGGTACTTGGTAAGGCAAAGCATACTTTTATTCTTCTTTCTCAAAGATCTAATTAGGGTTATGCAAAAAAGTTGACAAGAATAAAAAATTCGAAAGTCAATTTTTAAATTTTGGTTAATAAAATTTAAAAATCTAATTTTATAATCCTAACTTTAAATTATAAATACTAAACCTTGAATAAAATTTCTAAACTTTAAAATATATAAACTTATACAAACCAAAATATATCAAAATATTTTCAATCTAAAAACTCCTAATATTTTTTCTTTCGATATTTATCAATTTTCTCCAAAATTCCCTTATTTCCTCTCACACGCTTTGTAATTTTTTACTAGATAAGTAATATATTTTTCAGTACTTTTAAGTGGATATCCTAATTTAGTAACAACACTTTTTTGACAACGGCAACTTAATTTTATTTTAAAAAAATTATGAAAGATATCACAAATACAACACATCCAGAAAAGAGAGTAATGGGGACTAGTGACCAAAAATGTGATACAAAAATCTTGTAACGACCCGAATTTCGGAATTCGTGGGTCGGTTCAACCCGAACTGTGAGCCCTGCATTTTGGGCCGAGATTATGGACTATTAGGTGGTCAAGAGATCCTTAGTGGGTCTCCTAATTGTTGTTGGTCTTGTGTGTTGAATTAGTGGTTGGGATGGAGAGAAAATGGAGGGGCATTTGGGTAAAATGCTTCTTTTTAAAAGGGGATGGCTAAATTTCATTTATTTGGCTGCAAAAAGGAAGAGAAGAGTGACTTCACTCTTGTCTCTTTTCTTCTCCCATCTCTTCTTCATCTTGGTCTAAAGATATAAAGGCAAAGGTTCAATCTTTATCCCATTGAATAGGAATTACAAATTTGGGTTTGAGAGTGTTGTAATCATCATCTAAGGATCTACAAGAAGAGGTAAGATTCATCATTTTTGGTGGATGAGCAAGAAAATGAGTTTGGGTAGGGGTTGAGAAGATGGAAGAGAATGGAAGATTTATCCACGTTTCTTGTTGTTAAATTCTTCCTTTATCATCTTTATCCCTTTTAGAAATGTTGCAATCCGTTTTACAACATTTGGTTGTAGGGAAAAGAGGTTGGAGACACTCCAAGGAGCAAGGGAAGAAGAAGGTTTGAGGTTTGGAGCAAAGGGCTACAGTTTCCAGCTGTTGGAAGAAGGTTAGTACACTTCCAACCAAATGAACACCTCGAATGAACATCTTTATGTTTATGATTTGCATGAAGCATAGTAGAGTAGAGTTGTATCCACTGCGCTTTATGAGCTCAGCGTCCATAATCGTTGTTTTTGTTCGCATGTGTTTAGGTCGATGTGTTGCATTGAAGGAGCCCCATTGGAGTAGGACTTCAACTCATTGTCGTGTTCAGGAGTACAATAGTTAGATTTGTGGGGCAATGTACTCATAGGACTTTGATTTTTTTCTTCTGTACCTCATATTTTGGATTTATTTGACCATGTCGAATGATTTAATTATTTTATTTTAAACTAGAGCTCCCTTTGTAAACGATTTACTATTTCCTATCGTTTTATTTGAAACATTGATGGATCCTTGAAAAACAAATGTGGATTGGGCTAAACCAGGTCAAAATTTTCATGTTGCGGTTTGGGCTTGAGACTGAAATGTGACGTCGGGTTTAAGGTGTTACAAACCCAAAGGTGAAAAGAAAAGTAAATACTTCCATAGAGATTAGCATACCGTCAAAATTTAGAAGCCTTCCTGAATCTCATTATCTCTATCCAAATGAGACACTTTACACTTTCGGGGTGAAAAAGGAGTGGTGAGCAAACCAAAACTATAAGGCAGATTGCTTCGCTACCGATGTTTGATTACATCAGCAACCAACCATCAACCGAGTGTGGATCTATCTTTCTATGACCACTAACAGAATCATAATAAAAAACTAGCGCCGTGAAGATATCTGTTTGAGCACCTAACGACCGCTAATGTATGATGAAACCATGTCGAAACGACAGATGAAATAAACTACAAAAAACATTGAAAAAGCATTCCACAAAGATAGATATTCTTATTAAAAAACATGAAAAAACAAGAAAATAATGAACACCGATGGTCGACAACCAATACTGAGACTGGTTGCCGACCATCGACCAAGAAAACAAATGAAAAAAGGTGGTTGCGACGTTAAGATTGAGCAGAGAAAAAAAATTAGGATAAACGTTTAGAATTGTAGAATTAAGTTTAGAAAATTAAAATTATGACTCTGCTTGTGGTAAATTAAAACTTTTATACGTGATTAATTTTCTTTATTGATCTAGTACTTTTAGAGAAAAATTAATTTGTGAAAATTAAAATTATGACTTTTTTGTGGTAAATTAAAAATTTTGATATATAGGTTTTTCAAATTTAAAGTTCAAGGTTTGGTTTAGGGCTTAGGTATTGGAGTTTATGATTTAGATTTAGAGTTTAGTGTTTAGAGCTTGGGATTTTACACAATATCTCGATAATAATATTTAAAGATGGATTCACACAAATTTATCTATAGTTGTCCTTGAGTTATTGTTACGATATATTTAAGGGAAAATATTTTATGCATTCGCGGTGGGAAATTTGTTTTCCCAAGCGCACAATTTTTAGGGTTTAGAGGCTAGGGTTTATAGTTTAGAGTTTTAGTGTTTTTACAACTTTAGAGTTTTAGTGTTTGTGGTTAGATTTTAATGTTTGAGAATATACTTTATAGTTTAAAGTTGAAAATTAAAGTTTCAAATTTAGGGATTAGGGGCCCTAAAAGGAATACATAACAATTTTAATAGCTCGCTTGTGAAAAAAAGCTTTTCCCTGGTAGAACATCAAATAATTACTCTACATTTAATGTATAATCCAATAAAAATAATAAACGATACAAGAAAACAAAAAACCTGACCACATAGCATTTTAAACAAAAAAAACAAACAAACAAACAAATCAGACAGAAATGTCCATACCTTCAGATGATATATTGATATTAATGTTACTGTTATCATGTAAATGAAAAAGGATTTTTACGTATGTTTGTCAAACGGGAAAAAACACAATACAAACGGAGAGTGATACAGGGGATCAAAGAAGAAGCCGTTCATGCAACTGGGAAAAGATAGTGGCCAACAAAGCCAACAAAACACAAATAAAACAATCACGACAGTCACGCCAAGGATGGAAACACAACAAAAACGCACGAACAAACATAGAAAGAGCAGAACAAAATAGAAACAATGAGAAAAACACAAGTTTGAAGAACGGGGAAGCCAACATCCAAGAGCCAACATTGCATATCCTTCCAGCTGTCACCGAAGCGACTTGACGGTGAGCGTAGTGCAGCAGGAACATCCAACAGCAACAACGCGACAAATCTTGATATTGCGAAGGTTGAAGGGGCAAGGGACGACGGGGTGAGCCTTGGGACGACGGCCGAGCCACCAACGGGAGTGGATCTACTCCGAGCATGACCAATCCTGCACAAAGACAGGGGAACAATGCAAAACACCAGAAAAAACACAGACAAAAAGCTAGCCGACCAAGGGTTGGAAGCAAAAGCGCCAGCGATGGAGGCGCCGTCAAGCCTCTGGTCGCAGCGACAAGAGCCACCAAAACAAATTTCGGAGCAACTTCCATTTATTGGCGATCGGAGGAACTTCTTCAAGATCCGAATGGTGGAAAACTTCATCAGCACTAGAGAAGAAACATACTAAGAAACGGTCTCCATTTGATGGCGGATGAGGAAGATCGACGAGAGAGAAACTAAAAGGTATTTGGCCGATTCTTGAACTTCGAAGCACTTTCCGACAAAAGGGAGGTCAGATTCAGACTCAGGGGGCTAAGACAAAGTGACTAGTGAAATTTGGGACCGAACGACCACCATTTATGACCGTTTGGGGTTTAAGAGTGACAAAGAACGTTCAATGTCTAAACTTTAGTGACAAAGAACGTTTAATGTCTAAACTTCAATGAGTAGATTGAGCGTTTTAAAACTCCAGCAACTAAAATAGATTTAAGAGTAAAGTTCAGCGATGATTTATGTAATTTATTCTTAAAAAAGAGTCTCATCTTTTTATTTATGTGTATGACCAATAATGGGTTTTAAGAATGGTTTAAAGCTTTAAGAGCTTTGTAGAGCTCTCCATCCATTTTTCATGTTGACAATTTATAGTTAAACTCTTTTCAATTATTAGTTCATTTTTTGATTTGATTTCCATGTTTATTTAGCAAGTGAAAGCGGGTGCTGAGCCTTCAAAATCTAGAGACAAATAGAAAGTTTGAAGAGACTTAGTGTAAGATTTAAAATTCGACATTTTTTTAGGTAAGTACTATATTTCTGACTTTGGAATGTTTCTAGTAGATTATTAAAAAACATTGCTTGATTCTATAGTACTAGTTGGGTGTTTAAGTGTGAATCATGCCTTAAATGATCAAATTTGTAATTTTGGTGTAAACATGTTAATCTTTGGATAGGTGATTAATTTTTCATTACTTTTAAACGGTATCCTAGTTTAGTAACAATTTTTCTTTTATTTTCATTTCAAATTTAATTGGTTAATCTTTATAAAATTAAGATTGTGACTTTGCTTTTGGTCGATTAAATTTTTATGCATGATTAGTTTTCTTTATTGACGTAATAATTTTGATAGAGTGATTTTGCACGAGATTCCTAACGTCTCGATAATAATATTTAGGGTAAAAGTACGTTAGGTAACAACAAACTATTGGGGGTGATCTGTTTTTACCCCCGACCTTTCAATTGGTTTAAATTTACCACCAAACTTTATTTTCCGACTCGTTTATACCACCGCGCCATTAATTCCTTTACGACGTGATGACTTGGATGCTAGATTAAAACGACATCGTTTTGGTGCCAATATTTTGATACAAAATTGTCCAAAACTACGTCGTTTTGTTGGAGAAAAATATGAAAAATTATACATTCAATGAGATTTGACCCTTAGAATCAAAGGCAACCTCCTAACCACTAAGCGGACTTAATATCTTTATTTTGTTTCCAGCACAAATAATATATATTCCAAAATGCAGATGAGATTAATTCAATTTATTTTATTATATAAATAATATTACTCTATGTAAATAATATTAATATATTATAAATAATATTAATATACATATAATAATATATTAATATATTATAACTAATAAATAAAATATTTATATTAAATGAAAAATTATATTATCAATAATATTAAATATATAAATAAGTAATATATTATTATAAAAACTAAATTTAAAAAAACCCTCAAAATTTCTAAAATTTACAAAAAAACACCCAAAATCCACCTAAACATTAAATTCTTTTTCGTAACATATAAACCCTAAAACCCTACAATAGCGGCACCAAAACAACGCCATTTTGGTCTAGCATCTAAGTCATCACGCTGTTAAGGAGTAACAGCACAATAGCATAAACGAGTCAACAAATAAAGTTTGGTGGTAAATTTAGACCAATTAAAATGTTGGTAGTAAAAACGAGTCACCCCTAATAGTTTGATGGTACATGGCGTATTTTACCCTAATATTTAAAGACTGATTATGATAGATTTTCCTATAGTTGTCCTTCAGCTTACTGTCATAACTCGACTTCTGTATATTTAATGCTTGATTCAATAAAAATAAAACAATTAGGGTGAGCATTCGATCGAGTTGAGTAAAGAAAATTTAAGTTAGTTGAGTTGGTGAGTCATATTTTATAATTCAAAATTTATTTTAATTATTTTAATCGAGTCAGGTCAAGTCGAGTTGTTCGAGTTTTTGTTCAAATTTAATTGTAAATATTTGTAATGTTATAGTACTAATTGGTTCTAATTTAAACATGTCTCTATAACCATATATAATTCTTTTCGTACATTATATACATATATCATGCAGAGTTGAAGAACTCAACTCGAACTTGAAAACTGATATACTAATCACGAAAAAAATTGAGTTATTCGAGTCTCATTCTATAACTTAAACTTTATTTTAATTTTTTCCGGTTAATTCGAACTTATGAAATTACGATTCCAACCAAATAGAGTCGAAAATAATAACTTTTTTATATCGAATTCTGCTCGCCCCTAAAAACAATATAAAAAACACAAAGACCGGCTATGTACAATTTTTAGAGATAAAAACAAACAAATCAGATATAACTTTCCACGTCCATTTCCTTTAGATGATATTAATGTTGTATGACCCGAGCCTCACTCTGGGTGTATGTCCCGATGTTGTGTGACCCGAGCCTCATTTGAAGATACTCGAGGGGATTGAGAATATGAGTGTTTGTCCCGATGTTATATGAACCGAGCCTTACTCCGAGTGTATGACTTAATGTTGTGTGACATGGTCCTTACTCTAGGTTTGTGGATTGATTGGTGTCATGTAATTTATGATGGCATGATAAGTTTATTTGATCAAACATGTTTTACGCGACTAGTGGTAACGCCGTGTATTAATTTATAGCCATGCCATCTTTTCTAGCTACATGCTTATGTTTATGATTTGCGTGAAGCATAGTGGAGTATAGCTGTATCCACTCAGCTTTATGAGCTCAGCATTCAGAATCATTGTTTTCGTTCGCATGTTTTTAGGTTGATGTGTTGCATTGAAGGAGCCCCATCGGAGTAGGACTTCAAATCATCGTCGTGTTCAGAAGTACAATAGTTAGATTTGTAGGGCAATGTATTCATAAGACCTTGATTTTTTGTTAGTAACTCTTATTTTGGATTTATTTGACCATGTCTAATGATTTAATTATTTTGTTTTAAACTAGAACTCCCTTTGTAAATGATTTACTATTTCCTATTATTTTATTTGAAACATTAATGGATTCAAAAAAATCAAATGTGGATTGGGTTAAACTAGGTCAAAATTTTCATGTTGCGGTTTGGGCTTGAGGCCCAAATGTGACGTCGAGTTTAAGGCCTTACAAACCCAAAGGTGCAATGTAACGCATGAGTTTAGGGCCCAGAAGATAATCGGGTTTGGTTAAACCGGTCCGGATTAAATTAATTTTGGAGAACTACTTTTAATAAACCAATTTTAAGGCTTTTAAAGAAAAAAGGGTAAAAAAAGGATTTTGAAATTAAAGAAAAGGATTTTGAAAATATCATCATTTTCCTAAAAGCTTATTTCACATTATCTTCTTCAAAACCCTATTTTCACTATTCCATTGGCTCAAGCCTTTCATCCAAGCAAAGCTTTCAAGGTAACTTCTCATTTACTTTGGTTTTTACTTATTTAACTTGTCCTCAATGAAATCTTTCTTCTAAACTCATTATATTTCATTTTGGTTTAGGGTTGGAAAATGAGTATTTTTCAATTGATTTTCGTGCTTTTGATTATCCATGGTTTTACTTGTGCTTTAAGCTAACTTTCGTGTGGTTAAACATGTTAGAATATTGACTTAATATTGGGAAACCCAAAATGGGTCAAAAAATGGGATTTTTGAGTTGAAAATATGGAGTTTTTGGCTTGGCTTTGGGTTGATTTCGTGGCTGATGGTTCCTTAGTTGTTGGGGGATGTTTTTAGATGATATTTGATGTGTTTTGATATTTGAAAATGATGGGTTCAGCTTGGGGTTTTGTTAGAACGAAATTGGTGAGGTTTTGGGTGAAGTTTGGGTTTGAATCAATGTGTTTTTGTTGCAAGAAGTTGGATTCTGGGTTGTTGCTGGTTTACATGTATAATTGCATCCTAATGTTCTGTTTTGGGTTGCCTAAAAATAGAGCAAATTGGATTGGGCACTTCGGACGCGAGACCGGGTAGTTCGGAGGCTTGAAATCGGTGTTTCGACTACCGTTTGGGTTGTGTTGGTGAGTGGAATTGTTTTCTAAGCCTTAACTTGGTTAATGATGTGTTTTTGAGGTTTAGATTGAGCTTGATAAGCCAACCTAAACTCAAGAGTAAGTTTTAAACATTTTAGTCTTTAAATTCGGTAAATTCTACTATGTGTTTTGAATGATTTCCATAATGCATGTTGCCATGAATATCCGTGTGTTATGCATTTGTTTGCCTAAATTGATTCATGTTGGTTATGGTTGTGACCATGAGAACACAAGGTAAGTGTTGGTTTGGTGGGTTATTGACAATGTGAAATCTTGTTACCAGATATTGTTGGTCGACCAATAGGATGTGAGTGCACTCGAGGTAAAAGTCGCGCGTGGCCTTAGTAATGCTAGATTCCACTAAGGAGGATTACGATGATGTGAGATTCCACCGGAAGCTATGTTTTACTAGACGAGTGAGTACGGTGATGTGAGATTCCATCGGAAGTGTCTAGTGGGTTTGAGAACTATCCGCATATCCGAGTAAAAGTGATGCATGTCAATATACCCATGGTGCTCTAAATTCTCATGTTAAGCATGTTATATTGCTCTTTTCCATTTATAATTGTGCATGTAGTTGGCTATTTTCTTGTATGATGAGAACGAGCATGAGGTAAACTTGTGGCTTGTGGATGCATTCGGTAAATGCATGAGATGTTATATGCATGTTGATATGTGTTCAAGCATGAAGGAAATGATTTGGATATGATATTGGTTTCAAGCAAACTATTGTTTTAAAACTGCATTGTTGTAGCTACCGTTTTGAGAACCGCTCACTAAGCTTAAATGCTTACGCTCCATTTTCCAACAATGCAGACTCTTAGACTTACGGAGTAGCTCGGGGAACAAGGGAGGATCCAAGGGAGTTTGGTTTGCTCAAGTATGGTTTTTAGACTTAAATAATTAGTATAAAACAATGAGATATGACCTTTTTGGTTTAAGGGACTGTTGACATGTCTCTTTGCTTTAGACGAGTTTGTTTGGTTATGTTTGGCTTGTAATGCCTCTTATCATGTTGAAGTATGATACGGTTTGGCTTTTGACCTCTTGGGTGAATGTTAAGCATGAATGTTTCCTTTATAAACCTTGCCAGGTCGATTGTTGTCTCGTTGAATGCTTATCTTGATTTACACGAGTACCTACAGTTGCCTTATGTTGCATGTGTGCTAGATAAGTTGATTGAATGCGTGTTTGGTGTGTTTTGTGCTAGCTTCCTTGTGTTTAATCTGCTGAAATCTATCTTTCTGGGCATAGGGTATCGATACGCTCAAGGGCAGTTTCGATATGGTCCCCTATTTCAAGCCTATCGTATCGATACGCGGGGGCGTACCGATACCGGTTTGGGTCTCTAGAAATCTGAGTTTTTGGCGAGAAATTGGAGTATCGGTACGGGCCTTAAGTGTATCGATACAGTCCTTGGTGTTGACTTTGGGAGTTTGACCATTAAGGGCGTGTAACCCGTGTAACCCGTTCGATGCGGTCTGGTGGCTACGTCAGGTCGAGGGGGTTACATGCAAAGAAAAGTAAATACTTACATAGAGATTAAGCATACTGTCAAAATTCAGAAAGCCTTTTTGAATCTCATTGTCTCTATCCAAATGAGACATTTTACGCTTTCGGGGTGAAAAAGGAGTGGTGAGCAAACCGAAACTATCAGGTAGATTGCTCTGCTACCGATGCTTGCAAACAACCATCAACCGAGCGGGGATCTATCTTTCTATGACCACCGACAGAATCATAATAAAAAATTAGCGCCGTGAAGATCTCTGTATGAGCACCAAACGACCGCTAATGTATGCTGAAATCATGTCTAAACGACAGATGAAATACACTACAAAAAAACATTGAAAAAGCGTGCCACACAGGCAGAGATTCTTATTAAAAATATGAAAAAACAATAAAATAAAGAACACCGATGGTCGACAACCAATACTGAGACCGATTGCCGACCACCGGCTAAGAAAACAAATGAAAAAGGAGGTTGCCGCGTTAGGATTGAGCAGAGAAAAAAATTAGGGAAAATATTTTATGCATTGACAGTGGGAAATTTGTTTTTCCCAAGCGCACAATTTTTAGGGTTTAGAGGCTAGGGTTTATAGTTTAGAGTTTTAGTATATTTTGGACTATATTAGAGTTTTAGTGTTTGGGTTAGATATTAAGGTTTGAGAATATACTTTATGGTTTAAAGTTGAAAATTAAAATTTCGAATTTAGGAATTAGGGAAAGCTCACTTGTGAAAAAAAATCTTTCCGCTAACAGAACATCAAATAATTACTCTACATTTAATGTATAATTCAAATAAAAATAATAAACAATACAGGAAAACACAAAACCTGACCAGTGACGGAACCATGTAGTGGGTTGGAGGGGCTGCTGCCCCTCCCAATTTTTTGGTATAATTGTATTTTTAGTCCCTTTTAGTTTAAAAGTTAATCAAATAAGGTTTTTGCCCCTCCTAATTTTTAGATTTAATAGCTTAATAGACTCTTGCCCCTCCCAACATTGAATCTTAGCTCTGTCCCTGAACCTGACCACATACAATTTTTAGAAAAAAAACAAACAAATCAGACAGAAATGTCCATTCCTTCAGATGATATATTGATAATTAATGTTATTGTTATCATCTAAATGAAAAATGAAATTTCCGTAGGATCTGTTTGTTATTTTCATGAACTCGAGTGTTTCTAATTATATAAGGTTAAGGACACGCAGCAACCCCCCAAAGCATGCCGAATTCCCATTAAAAAACTTAGTTTGATTGGTAAAGAAGATAGGGACGTTCAATGTATTCATAGATCTTGTAGATTTGTATATCAAGTTGAAATTCGGACATTGCTTTGTTTCTGCTGCCGCCTTAAGTTAATCTGTTGCCTTTCTCTTTTCCTTTTAATAGTATAAGGTTGAATCTGTTCATAACTAAAGTGCTTTGCATGTAAATAATATATATAATATAATAATATGGCTTGTAACTAAAGTGCTTTGCATGTAAATGATATATATAATATAATAATATGGCTTGTAAATTTATATTATATGAATTTTGTATAAATAAGATTTTAGCAAACCTTATTAAACTACATATCCAGAGCCAGAGGGTTTATGGGCTGAGAAGACAGGCCTGAATATTTTGAAGGTTAACAGAAAAACAAAACTAACAAATGGAGAAGTGGGGTATCGATCCCAATACCTCTCACATGCTAAGCGAGTGCTCTACCATCCGAACTACATCCCCAGTTGTCTTGCGTTCTCGTAAATGTATTTTAGTTTTAAAAACAATGAAATCAAATCTGTGAAACCTGGTTCAGAGTGCAGCTTCTCATTCTAGGCCAAGGCTAAACGAGTAAACAACATTCTAGTTTCACAATTAAATACCTTCCATCTATATTAATAAGTTTGCAGGAGTATTTGTCAACTGTATTAAAACATATAAAATCTTGTTTGTTTATCCGTTAAAGAGTTTAAGTAATGACTAATCTGTTTTTGTGGTGCTTTTTTCTGGTACGGGCGTTGCTGCATCTTGGTGTTTTAGTGGCTGTTGTTCATCACTTATTGGCCACGTTAATGGTGTATATGTGTTCCCCCTTGGCGACTGCGTCGTTTTGTCTTGATTTGTTACAGTAAGTTCAATTCCATTTTAGAGACAAAACAAACAAATCAGAGAGACATCCATGCCCATTTCCTTTAGATGATATTAATGTTACTGTAATTATCATCTAAATGAAAAGGACATTTTGTCTGATTTGTTTGTTATTTTCATGAACTCCAGTGTTTCTAATTATATAAGAGTAAGGACAAGCAGCATCTCCCCAAAACATGACGAATTCCAATTAAGAATCTTTGTTTGATTGGTGAAAGCAGATAGGGACGTTCAATGTATTAATAGATGTTATAGATTTGTATATAAAGGTGAAATTCGGACATTGATCAAGCAAACGTGTTCCAACTCATTATATCAGGAAGACAGAGATGGCTAAGATTCCGGTTATAGATTTCTCGAAACAAGACCTGCTGCAGCCAGACAGTCCCGAATGGACCTCGGTGAGAGTTCAAGTTCGGAAAGCACTGGAGGACTACGGTTGTTTCGAGGCTTCGTAATTTCACATTGAAATAATCTATCCATGCAACCAAACATAATTACAATGACGAGCTCTTTTCATTTCTTAAAATTTGTACCATTCAACAACCTAAACGTTATTCATACTGTGACAGGTCATTATCTTCTTCTCAAAAGATATGTTGCTTTTAGATCTTAAAACCTCGTATTTTCTTTTCGATGTAAGATCAATGTCATCATCTCTTCTTAGACGTGTTATTCTCATCCACACGTGCCTATCCCACCCATAGGGGTTTGGCATGAAATCGAGCAGTGAAAGGGTCACTCGATACCATTTGTCATGAGGTCAATACCTTCATCTCAAAAGACATGAATGATAGAATGTACATCGGCATCGCTTAAATATCCCAACACTATCATTTTTCTTTCTGATGTGGGATTAATGTCTCCACTTCTTCTCAATTGTGACATAGTATATACTATACTTTAAAAGAAAAACAAATAATGTTTCATAATTAATTAATCATATAAAATGTGTATACATGAAGATAAATGAAAAAAATAAATAAACAGTAGGTGAATGGTGTGTTTTATAGAGAGTTTTTTGGTTTCTTTTGGATAGCTCTTTTGTTAATCTATAGGAGAATGAAGCAGGAGTCCAATTTTGTTCTGGTTTTTGTTTGATGACTGGTATGGAGTAAAAATTGTAGTGAGAATTTGTGGTGTTTAGTGGTGTTACAGATTTTCTTCTTTTAAGTCGTGGAATTTGTATTGAATGATTCAGTAAGTAGGTTGTA
Source organism: Hibiscus trionum (assembly GCA_030270665.1). Taxonomy (NCBI): domain Eukaryota; kingdom Viridiplantae; phylum Streptophyta; class Magnoliopsida; order Malvales; family Malvaceae; genus Hibiscus; species Hibiscus trionum. The sequence continues at coordinate 4,438,627 of BSYR01000046.1, forward strand.
TTTGGACATTCACTTGGTTGTGTGCACTATTTTTTCTCGTTTAGGTTTATGAAGGTTTTTTTAATGAGATCTGCATCTCATGTTGGTATTTTACTTAATAAAATAATAATTTTCTTGAGAAAATAAACATAACACAACATTGTTACTTAATCTTTAGAAAGAATAATATTTTTTGTTGAAAGATTTAGAAAGAAACAATAACTTGTATGTACTAGGGTTGTGTATCACCGCCAACCTTCATTTTAAGTGAAATTAGATCATTTGAAAATTAGATTATTTTAATAAATTTATTTTTGAATTCATTAAAATAATAATTTTTTTGGTTTGCGAAATCAGAAAATGAGTTCACGAGTCAGTTATATGTAGGGAATGATTAACACCACATAACAATTGAAAATCGGTACCTAGTTGATTATGTGTCATATAAGAAATGAATATTATACATTTGAATCTAATTTAATTAATGACCCAAAATGCATTTACGAAAAGAGTAAAAGTTTTAAATGATTTTGGAGGATTTTTGAAAGCGGTAACGATACGAAGTTTCAAAGTTGTTAATCATTATTTTATGTACAAACTTGGATATTTTATTAAGCTCACCAACTTTGTATTTATACACAGATATTAAGGCTAACGTCATCTAACCAACCAACTAACTGCATTGCAAGCTGGCTTAACAACATTTAAACTGCTTCAACAACTCTAAACCCTAACTATTATGATTAACATTCACCATTCTTTTCTTTTCCTTCACTCAACTCATCAAAAGAAAGGATATTAAACCTTTGTTGAAACAGGTCAAAAAACGAGCTGGTTAAAGGCTTTGTGAATCCATCTGTAGTTTGGTGAGTAGCTGAAACGTAGTTTACTTGAATGGACATGTTAGCCACTTTCTCCCTTACAAAATGTACATCAAGATCCATATGCTTTGACTTCGAGTGGTAAATTGGATTCATGCTCAAAGACACAACACTAGTATTAGCACTCCATATCCACTACACCAGGCTTGTTCTTTCGCGGCGTTTTTTAACCTATTGCGGCATTTTTTAGCGCCGCTAAAAACGCCCCCGGCGCTAAGAAAAATGCCGCCAAAACGCCGTTGATACTTGCGCCGCAAAAGTTCGCGGCATTTTTAATGAAAAAACGCCACGATAGATCGTGTTCTTTAGCGGCGTTTTGTTAATCAAACGCCGCAAAAAGGTCATACTCTGTAGCGGCGCTTTTTTAATCAAACGTCGGGATTACTTCCTCTATGGCGGCGCTTTTTTTACAAACGCCGCAATATGGTAGTGATTTTTAGTGGCGTTTTTTATATAAACGCCGCAAATATTACTGCCCATTGAAAGTTCAATTTGCATTATATTTACTACCCAAATTTAACCTGTGACATATTCAATCCAAGAAATAATTACAGAAATTAAGAAAAAAATACTTAACAACAAGAAAATAAGTTCAAGTCTATAACATTAAAGTGAAAATGTAATTCAACATTGTAGTTCAAAGTCAAAGTGAAATGTATTTAAACTTTCGTTTAGTAGAATAAACATGACCAAACCTAATAAATCAACTAAGATGGAGGATTCTGCGGTTGGTTTTGCTTGAACATGGTCATCATTTCTTGAAATTTATTTTTGAGATTCTTATATGCTGCTTCTCTCTCTACTTCCCTCGCTGCTCTCTCTACTTCTCTCTCCGCTTCCCTCGCTGCTCTCTCTGCTTCCCTCGCTTCTACTTCGGCTTTAAATTGAGTTAATTGTTGTTGTAAACGATTAACTTCTGCCTGGGAAGATCGGCTCTGTGATGGCATGTACTGGGACGAATTAGCACCAAAATATTTTGTTGGGGTAACGAATGATCCTTGACATCGAACTCGACCATATCGTTCAGGACCCAAAACATCAGGAATAACTTGGTTGTCGATGTAATCCACATTAGCAGAACCATTAGTTGAACCTGTAGCTTCAAACTCTATCTTTTTGTCCTTCATTTTGGCCTAATAATCAATGAAGAAAATAAATTCAAATATTATTTCATATAAAAATGTTATCATGTTGATATAAGTAATAACATAATATTAGATTTTGCATCAAATAAATATATCATTATTTCTGCAGCTTCAGGAGTAATAGCAGAGCCATCTTTCTTTGTGTGTGTGATGTCGAAGAGTTGTACTCGTCCAACACTACTGCCGGTCTTAAGTTCCTACAATGAATAATAAAAATACTTACGAAAAAAGTATTAGATTAAAAAATAATGAATAATGTCTAAAAAACAATACCTCCACATTAGAAATACGGGCAAAGCTCTTCGACCCGGCTGTGTGAGTATACTTCTGTTTCTGTCTACTAGCAACGCCAACACGCTCCCGTTCCTAAAATTACATATATACATATATAACCAATTTTGTAATGACATAGTAATATTCTTTAAAAAGTGTAGCAGTCATACCTCTCATTTCGTTGAACTCCAGAACCTGACTACATCTTCCCATTGATACCAGAGCAATCCAGGTGGGACATTTTGCATCTTCTCTTGAAGGCTAAGACTATTCTTGAAATATTTCTTTTTCAAGAAGCTCTTATGGTCTCTCCATTTCTTTCCTAACGCATGCTTGACATAATCGTCTGAGACTTCTAAAGAAAATCTCTCCTACAAATTATACAATCAAAGTATATAAATTAATATCGATCTATAATAGATTATCTATTACAATGACATTATAGTACCTTAATATGATCCAAAGCCTGGTTCTTGTTACTATTCAGCATCTCACGCCATGACTCATAATTGATCGGTAAAAGTGCTCCATTACGTGCAGTCATGCCTATGACATTGGCCAGAACACCTGCTTCTGCCCCAATAGGTTGACCAGCATCATTTCTTGAAACTTGTACACGTTCCCCAGGAGAAAGATTGTACAACCCCGTCAACATCGTGCGTCCTTTACTCTTGCGCCTTTGACCAACTTCAACTATATAAGAAATAATTTGGTAAAATTATTAAAATCAAGTCAATAAAAAAACATATACCAATTAAATAAAGTTTTGAACATTACCTTAGGTTTCTTCATTTTCTTCAATTATTTCCGGAACTTGTGAAGATCCAACGCTGGACACTCCCTCATTATTTGAAACTTCCTCTGCTCGAGGAACTTGAACGATCCACATGTCACTTAATTTTCTTCTAGGCATAATATATGTAACAAACAAACAACAAGTTTAGTTACTAGTATCTAATAACAATATTACTATCAATATATGTATTCGATAGCAAGTTAGAGTTAGAACATCTTACTACATTGTTATGTCATCAATTTTCATTAAAATCTACATCCATGTCCTCCCGAGCCCATTGAAATTGTGAACTAGAACTAGTGCTTGTTCCATCTAAGTTTTGAGCTGCAAAAGGTAAAGTTTCTGATCTTCTTTCAATGTCATCTGAATTTCCATCCCCTATTTCTATCAAGTCTCTAGGAGTGTTATGGAGGACAACATACCAACCCTTATTCATTGGATCATGGCAGTAAAAAACTTGTTTCACTTGAGAAGAAAATACATATGGTTCGTCCATCAATTGTTGACCAGTATGAATTAATCGAGAGAAGTTCACCACTGTAAAACCAATTTGATCTCTTTTAATACCTCGAGTTGTATTAACATCAACCCAATCACAATGAAATAACACAACCTTTCTTATGCCATAATAATCCAACTCAATAATATCTGTAAGAACTCCATAATATTCTACATCTCCCTCTACAGGATGATTGTCCCTAGCACTAGCATAACTTATAATTGAAGAAGTAACAACTACTCCACAATTTTGGGTCCTTCGCAATCTTTCACGAGATTTTGTGTGGAACCTGAACCCATTAATGAGGAAGGCATTGTATCTTTTTACAATTCTATCCGGACCTTGAGAAAGCCATTTAACCTCTTCACTAACTTCTCTTCTATTCTAAACCTATTAAGCGTAAAAGGTGAAAACGTTAGCATTTATATAAAGTATTACAACTATACATTAGTTACGTGCCGTACAAATTACTCACCGTTCACCCTAACCATTCATGAAAAGTTTATGTGAACAACTTTTGAATCTCTCGTTGATGTAATCTTCGAGAGCGTACATGAGATTGTAACTCTTCTTTATACTCACTGTAAAGTAGGTTACGTGGTTAAAGATTGAGAAATATATAAGATAAAGTAAATACGTCATCATTTATATTGTAAAACTTACGTGCGTAAGGAATCTAATGAATTGTGGTGGAAAAGAACATAGCGATGTGCTTGGACCCAAGATTTGTCATCTAATTGTGCAATTTCAACTTTGCCGAGTGGTTCACCATAACTTCCAAACAAATAAGTCTCAGCTGAGTTATTAGTACTGCACAATTCATTTCTATTTGATCTATTAAATCTCGTTTCAACATCTTCCATATATCTAGAGCAAAATGTCAGACACTCCTCTACTAAATACCCTTCAGCAATCGATCCTTCTGGATAACGCTTATTACGACAGTAAGACTTTAACTTGCACAAGAACCTGGACGTGAAATAAACACAACATTATTTTATAAAGTTATCGAAGAGTTAAATTTTCAATACTGATTGAATACATATTAGACAATTCATACCTCTCAATAGGATACATCCACCGATAAAAAACTGGTCCACCAACTTTAGCTTCGTAAGGGAGATGAACCAACAAGTGCACCATAATTGTGAAGAATGATGGTGGAAATATCTTCTCCAAGTTGCATAAGGTTAAGGCGACTCGATCTTGCAATTTCTCAAGTTCTTCGACCATCAGAACTTTCCCACAAATTGCTTTCATTATATTGGAAAGTTCAATTATACAAGATGTCACCTCATTTGACATACAATTGCATAATGCAACTGTCATTAAATCTTGCATCAATATGTGATAATCATGTGACTTTAGAGAATAAAGTCTTCGATCTTTAACACTGACACATCGAAATATATTTGATGCATACCCATCTGGGACCTTTATATCTTTCAACACCGTGCAAAACACTTCTTTTTCTTTCTTCGACATCGCAAAAATAGAAGGCGACAACGAAGTCTTTCCATTAGCAAGTTGCTGAGGATGAAGATCGTGTCGAATTACCATGTCAACTAAGTCAAGTCGACTCTTTAGATTGTCTTTAGATTTTCCATCGACATTGAGAATGATCCCAATAATATTCTCACAAACATTCTTCTCAATGTGCATGACATCAAGATTATGTCTCAGAATGTTATGCTTCCAATAAGGCAACTCGAAGAAAATACTTCTCTTTTTCCAGAACTCGGCCTCATTTGGATCATCCTCTTCATCAGAATCTTCATCACTCAACTGATCAACATCATGGTCGTTCACTTCCTTATTCTTTTTCTTTGCTCGCGAGTTTGGCGGTTGGTTTGTCTTTCCATAAGAAAACTGCATATGTTTCAACATCGACCAGATATCAGATCCCATTGTTTGCTCAGGAGCTCTTATGAATTCTTCAGTACCATCAAATAAATTCTTTTCATATCTAAATCTATGATTTTCATCTAACCACCGACGATGTCCCATGTAAGAAAATTTCTTTCCATTATACAACCACTTCGAGCATGTCTGTGCAGCACAACAAGGACAAGCATAACGACCTTTGGTACTCCAACCAGATAAATTTGCATAAGCAGGGAAATCATTTATCGTCCACAATAAAGCTGCACGCAAATTAAAGTTCTCATTCTTCAACACATCATATGTTTCGACACCCACCCATAATTGTTTCAACTCTTCAATGAGAGGCTGCATATAGATGTCAATATCATTCCTTGAACCTTTTTCACCTGGGATTATCATGGATAAAATAAAGGATGACTGCTTCATGCAAATCTAATGGGGAAATTGTAGGGAACAAGCAGAACAGGCCAAGTACTATATGAAGTACTCGTGATTTTAAATGGATTAAGCCCATCAGATGCAAGACCAAGCCTGACATTTCGAGGATCTCCTGCTAAATTTGGAAACTTTTGATCAAATGACTTCCAAGCTAAACTATCCGCAGGGTGCCTCAAAAATCCATCATTTGTTCGTCCATCATGATGCCACCTCATAGACTTGGCCGTCTTTGAAGACATAAAAAGTCTTTGAAGCCTAGGTATTAGAGGAAAATATCGCATAATCTTTACTGGCTTCTTTCTTGATCGTGCTTCAACTTCGTCTTCACTCACGTTTTCTACATCTCTATTCATCCACCGAGATTTACCGCATACATGACAAGACTCTTGATTTTTCGATCACCCCAATACAACATGCAATCATTCGGAAAACTATGAATTTTCTCATAACCAAGACCCAAATCCTTTATCACTTTCTTCATATCTTTGCTGGATTGAGGAATTTTTGCAAAAAGAAACATTTCTCCCCAAAACTCTAATAACTGCGTAAAAGAGTTACCGGTCCATCCTCCCAAGCATTTTAGATGGAAAAGACGAATGCAAAAGGAGAGTTTTGAATATTTTGATCCCTCATAAAGTTGTTCATTCATTTCATCAAGCAAATTATAGAACTTTGCTGCTTCTCCATTTGGCTCTTCATGACATTCACTTCTTCCCATCTCGAAGGAATCATTAACACCAATATCACAATCTTCTCTAACTGATTGATGATAATCATGCATATTAAATGCATCCCGCAGCATACCCTCCATGTCATCTTCTCTATCAGATCGATGATGAGAATTAAGAGGATCAGTCGAGTTGCTCGTGGATGAAGCTCTACGAGGTGTAATCTCTCCATGGAATATCCATTTTATATATCCCCCGAACAAAGCCACAAACAATTAGATGTCCGTGTACAACTTCATGAATGTGCCAATTAATGTTACCACACTTCTTACAAGGGCAAAGAATCATATCCTCTTGGCTTGCATTCGCAAAAGCAAAATCTAAAAAGGTTTCTACTCCATTTCGATAGTCGACGCTTACTCTTGGCAAATTCATCCAACTCCTATTCATTTTGTATTTCTGTAATAATAATAAAAAATTAAATACAATCTAACAGCCCTAGACAAATAAAAAGAAATATTGAAGAAATTCAAGTCCTCCTTACACAAAAGAAAAGAAATAACAGAAAGCTACCTTATATTGCAAGACAACATATGCTGGTATCATTAAACATTACCAATTAAGTAAAAGTCAAGTTAAATATATAAACTACCTACCAACCAAACATGAACATTCAAGAGAAAGTTACATGTTGGGGAAGAGCACCGATTCACAACTGAGAATTATCCACAACTTCAAGGATGAATAGAAATGTGGAATCGCTCTCAACCTATTTAACATAACAATAAAGTAAACAAAATACGAATTGTCAAACATTCAAGAAATACTCTAGTATCACTTTTGATATAAAATAAAAAAGGAATGCACATGACAATCGAATGGATTTTTGTCAAACATTACCAAGGCGTAGTGAATTTTTGTTCCCTAACTTTCCGATTCAATTTCAACAATCGAATTCTAGCTACATATATATATTTAATTTTTTTTGACTTATTTTATTTTTACAATTTGATAAAGTTAGGGGATAAAGGGTTTAATATTGGAAAATCGGGGATGAGCGGAGAGAGGGGGAATGGCCGACGGCGGCTGTAGACAGTCTTTGTGGGTAGGATATCGAAAACGTTGCACTGGAAAGGCTTATGGCAAGTGTTTGATAGGCATGGCGTGGTGCTCGACGCTTTCATCCCGTGGAAAAGGGTAGATGCTGAGTATGGCAAGATTCGCAGATCAATATTCGCAGAGAGGGAGGTTTGGCTTTGTGAGAATGGCAAGTAGGGCAGATGCTGATCGGGCAATAGAACGTTTGAACAATAAATGGATATATGGGTCTCGATTGGTGGTGAGTATGGCAAGATTCGCAGATCAATATTCGTCCAGAATCCAAAGAGATATGGGATTGGGTGAGTCCGATCGGAAGAATGGTGATGCAAAGGGGCCATCGAAAAGACATAGTGTAAATTCGAAAAGGATTCACATAACGGCAAAGGTAATCAAAGGGAGTGTGGATGCAACAAAAGAGGAGATTCTCAAATTCTGTATGGTGGGGTGGTGTCGTCGGCATTGGAGCTTGAAGGAATTGGCGTCGAGGATGGACATTGCGGATCACCAGGGATTGTCCATATTGAGAATTGCTGGACCGGCAATTTTGCTAATGTTCAGAGATGCACAATCGATGGCAGAGGTGCTGGCAAAAACGAGCTTTAGTGAGTGTTTTTCAAAGCTTGAACGGTGAGATCCGGGGATGACAATAAAGACTCGACGGACATGGCTTTCCGTCCGAGGAGTGCCAATAGGAATGCCTTCAAGAGGAAGTACCTCGGGGTTCGGTACTTGGATGAAAAGAAAAGGGAGTTCATGGCCTTGGTTCAAGGTAATAGGACCGTGTCTGAGTATGAGATCCAGTTTGTGAGACTGAGCCAGTACGCACCAGAGTTGATTCCGGATGAGAAGGAGCGATGTGAGCGCTTCAGATATGGGTTGACTACCGATGTGAAGACCTACATGTTGGCCTCCGACTACACTGAGTTCGATGTCTTGGTTTCTAGGGCCAAGGATATAGAGCAGAACCTGAGTTCTAGAGCACGTGCTGGTGGGTCTGACTCCGGGAAGAGACATGCGAATTGGGATAGAGATCATGCCAAGAGGCACAGGGATAGGAGGTACCAGCCGGATACGAGGCCTAGGGGTGGTAACCACCGTCAAGGCCAAGGGGCCGTTGGGCACATTCCGGAGTGCACTAGGTGCGGGAGACGCCACCCAGGTGAGTGCATGGGTATGTTTGGGGCGTGTTGGAACTGTAGCTCCCGAGACCATTTGAGGCGTGATTGTCCACACCCAGTTAGGGGAGGACCGACTCCAGTGAGGGGTTTTGAGCATCAGAGAGGTAGTGGGCGCGGCCGTGGGAACTTCCAGCCGAGGAATGAGGGTCAGAGGAACCTGGCTCATGTGGTAGCAGTCCAGCCCGAGGGAGGAGGACCGGCTAGGGTGTACGCTCAGCGAGAGGCTGGAAATGACACTGATGTCATTGCAGGTAATTTCACACTACAGTCTTTGAGTTTGCTTTCTCTAATAGATTCGGGGTCAACGCATTCGTATATTTTGGGCGAGCATGCAAAGTCATTAGGATTACCTTGTGATTGGCTAGAGGTAGGTGTAAATGTCACTAGCTCTTTTGGGGATACTGTGGTAGTTAGGAAAGTGTATAGGAGGTGTCCCTTGATGATTCAGGGCCACGTATTTCCGGTTGACATGATGGAGCTACCCTTTTATGGCTTTGATGTGATTTTGGGCATGGTTTGGCTTGTAGAGCATAGAGCTAGGGTTGACTTCGAGACTAAGAGGGTCTCTTTGAGGCTTACCGATGACTTTGAGGTTGTGATAGTTGAGGAGAATGTCAAGTTTTTGTCCAACGTGGTTTCGGCTTTGGAAGCTCAGAGGTTGTTGAGTTCAGGGTGTCAGGCTTACTTGGCTTACGTAATGAACCCGGATATGAGTGAGGTGAGACCTCAGGACATCAGGACTGTGTGTGACTTTCCGAGTGTTTTTCCGGAGGAACTACCAGGCTTGCCTCCAGATAGAGCAGTTGAGTTTGCTATTGAGACCTATTCTGATTCCGCACCGGTTTCGATTGCTCCTTATAGAATGGCACCGAAGGAGTTGAAAGAGTTGAAGACACAGCTTCAGGAGTTGATTGATAGAGGCTTTATTAGGCCTAGTGTTTCCCCGCGGGGTGCTCCGGTTTTGTTTGTGAAAAAGATGGATGGTAGCATGAGAATGTGCATAGACTATAGACAGTTGAATAAGGTGACGGTGAAAAACAAATATCCCTTGCCAAGGATAGATGACTTGCTAGACCAGTTGAGGGGTGCTTTCGTGTTTTCAAAGATTGACTTGAGGTCTGGGTATTATCAGTTAAAGGTAAAGGATGTGGACATACCGAAGACAGCTTTTCGTACGCGTTACGGGCATTATGAGTTTTTGGTGATGCCTTTTGGGTTGACCAATGCTCCAGCAGCCTTTATGGATATGATGAACCGAGTGTTTCATAAGTTCTTGGACAGGTTTGTGGTAGTGTTTATCGATGACATCCTAGTGTACTCTAGGACCGAAGAGGAGCACGATGAACACTTAAGGTTAGTGCTTCAGACCCTACTCGAGAATCAGTTGTATGCCAAGCTAAGTAAGTGTGAGTTTTGGATTAGAGAGGTGGTCTTCCTAGGTCACGTAATCTCAGCTAGTGGGATTAGTGTAGATCCCAAGAAGATTGAAGCTGTTGTGAGTTGGAAGTAACTGAAATCAGTGACAGAAATTCGCTGTTTCCTAGGTTTGGCGGGGTACTATAGAAGGTTTGTTGAGGGGTTCTCGAGAATAGCGGCTCCGTTGACCAAGTTGCTGCAGAAAAATGTTCCGTATGAATGGTCAGATGCAAGACAAGAAGCGTTTGAGAAATTGAAGAAAGCTTTGACCGAAGCTCCTATTTTGATTCAGCCCGAGCCGGGGAGAGAGTTTGTGATTTACAGTGATGCGTCTTACGTGGGGCTAGGTTGTGTGCTTATGCAAGAAGGTAAGGTAGTGGCTTATGTTTCCCGACAGTTGAAGGTTCATGAGAAGAATTACCCCACACATGACATAGAGTTGGCTGCAGTGGTGTTCGCGTTGAAAATTTGGAGACACCATCTTTATGGTGAGAAGTGCACTGTGTACACCGACCACAAGAGTTTGAAATATTTGATGTCCCAGAGGGAGTTGAATCTTAGACAGCGAAGGTGGTTAGAGCTCCTTAAGGATTATGACCTTACCATAGAGTATCATCCGGGCAAGGCAAATGTGGTGGCCGATGCCTTGAGTAGGAAGGTGGCCGTTGAGTTGCGAGCAATGTTTGCAAGGTTGAGTGTGTCTACGGATGGTGGGTTAGTGGCCGAGCTTCAAGCTAAGCCATCTTTGATTCAATTGATTCGTGAGAAGCAGTTGCGAGATGAGTCCTTGGCACCTCACGTGCAAGACATAGCCGAAGATAGGCCTACCGAGTATTGTTTTGGAGAGAATGGAATCCTATGTTTCAAGGATAGGATAGTGGTTCCGGAGGATGCCGAGTTGAGGCGTACTATTTTGAGTGAGGCTCACAATAGCCCTTTTGCGATGCATCCGGGTAGCACGAAGATGTATCTAGGATTGAAGGAAGAGTATTATTGGATTGGTTTGAAAAAGGATGTAGCCGAGTTCGTAAGTAGATGCATGGTTTGTCAGAGAGTCAAGGCTGAGCACCAGTTTCCCTTAGGGTTGTTGCAACCGTTGAAAATTCCAGAGTGGAAGTGGGAGCGTATCACTATGGACTTTGTGTCAGGACTTCCGTTGACTCCTTCGAAGAAATATTCAGTGTGGGTGATTGTAGATAGATTCACCAAGAGTGCTCATTTCATACCGGTTCATACTACATATACATTAGACAAGTTGGCCGAATTGTATATTCGTGAGATTGTGAGACTACATGGGGTACCGAAGTCGATTGTGTCAGATCGAGATCCGAGATTTACCTCTAGATTTTGGGAGTGTTTGCATCGAGCCTTGGGCACTTGGTTGAACTTCAGTACTTCGTATCATCCGCAGTCCGATGGGCAGTCCGAGAGGGTAATTCAGATATTAGAGGATATGTTGAGGTGTTGTATCATTGACTTCCAGGGGTCATGGGAGAAACACCTACCATTAGTGGAGTTTGCGTATAACAACAGCTTTCAGTCGAGCATTCAGATGGCTCCCTATGAGGCCTTGTATGGTAGGAAGTGTAGGACCCCGATTTGTTGTGCCGAGGCCGGACAGAAGCTTGTACCGATGCCCGAATTGCTTAAGGGAACCACCGAGAAGGTGAAGTTGATTTGTGATCGCTTGAAAGCGGCTTCAGATCGGCAAAAGTCCTATGCCGACTTAAAAAGGAAGGAAGTAGAATACTCCGTGGGGGATAAAGTGTTTTTGAAAGTCTCACCTTGGAAGAAGGTGATGAGGTTTGGGAGGAAGGGCAAGTTGAGCCCAAGGTACATAGGGCCTTATGAGATAGTTGAGAGAATTGGTCCGGTTGCGTATAGATTGAGACTCCAGTTGAGCTAGAAAAGATTCATGATGTATTTCATGTGTCGATGCTTAGGAGGTATAGATCGGATCCGTCCCATGTCATGCCAGTGGAAGAAATAGAGTTAAATCCGGACTTATCTTACAACGAGGAACCAGTTGAGATACTTGCTTCTGATAGCAAGGTATTGCGTGGCAAGACAATAGAGTTAGTCAAAGTCTTATGGAGACATAGAGGTGTGGAGGAAGCCACATGGGAGAGGAAAGCTGACATGCTTGAGCAGTTTCCGTATTTGTTTCCATCAGGTAATTTCGAGGACGAAATTCCTTAAGTAGGGGAGAGTTGTAACACCCGGGTTCAGGGGTCGGGTGAAATTAATAATTTAAAAATAGTTCGGGTTTCGGTTCCAAATTTTTAAATAATAAAATAATGGTTTGGGCCTCGGGTTTTAAGGCAAATAAAATTTAGTTGGACCATTTTCAAGACAAGCCCAATCTTGCCATGGTGTCATCCATTGTAGTTCCCTTAATTCATTAAGGGTGTTTTGGTCTTTTGACCCCCCATTTTAAACAAACATAAAATAATGTATTTTGAGTCATCTTCTCCCCATCCCCACTATTCACTTCAACGTCCAAAAAGAAACCCTCTCCCCTTGTTACTATTCCATTCAATAGCTTGCTCATTTCTGAAGATTTTGCAAAGGTAATTTCGTTTTTGACTTACCCTCATTATCCTCTACAAGTTGATGCCTTTTATTTTCATTTCTACACATGTTTTGAAATTTGGAGTGGAAGGTTTTGAATTAAAAATGTTTTCTTTGAAGTCTTTGATTCTAGTTTTTGATTTGTTGAATTTCTATGAGTAATCTACAACCTAAAAGGTCCAACAAAACTGATTTTTTTTCAAGGTTTTGGGTGTTTTCCCGGAATGAGGTTTTGTGGAGGTTTTGGGTTGAGATATGGGGGTGTTTTAGGTGGAAATGAGAGGGCCAATTGATAGGCTATATGTGAGGGTTGTTTTGGAGGCTTTAGGGAGTAATTTAAGGTTTGGAATCTTTGGTTTTGAAGGGTGTTTAGGGGCTGCTCGGGATTATGAATTTTGAACTTGTTTCGATGGAAATTTTTGATGTTTATGCTTGGTATGTAATCCGGGCTGATTATTTTGGAGTATGGACTGATTTGAGATTATTTGCTTGGTGTTGGAATGGCTAGAAACGAGAATTTTGGTTGGAGAAGCTTCGGGGAAAAATCTGGGGATTTCGGAGTCTTGAGCTTGGTCTTCGATCTTCTCTTGGGTAGCAACGGTGAGTAGAATTATTGGTTTTACAATGTGCTTGATATGAATCCTTTTGAGGTTTAGGTGGATCCTTGAGAGGTCACCTAAGCCCCTGTGTAAGCCTCTCTACTCTCATGTTGTTGTGATATGTTGATTGTGTACACGTTGTGATTGTTCGAATGCATTTTAAGTTGCTAATGTTGTAGTCGTGTTGAGTTCGTGCCTCACGTGATGGTGGTCTAAACTACGGTGATGCGTAGTCCCACCGGTAATGACTAGTAGGGTAGTACTTTGATGTGTAGTCCCATTGGAAATCCACTAGTCGAAACGGTGATGTGTAGTCCCACCGTACGTGTATGTTGGTTGTGCTTGTGCAAACCAAGTGTTGTGGTTGAGATAGACCCTTGTACATCCATTGTTTTCTTGCATATAAATTGTGTTTTGGAAAACTGCATGTTGTGAATTGTAGAGCCTCTCTCACTAAGCTAGATTGCTTAGGCTCTTTTGTTTCCAACGTACAGATCGTTAGAGTTCGGGAGGCGAGCGGGCGAGGGAGGTGCTTTTGGAGTTCTCATGCAAGATTAAGTATGGTTTGCTTTTGTAATAATGCCTAGACAATGGGGTATAGAGTTTTAGGAGTTGGGGTCAAACTCCTTAGGAGATTATGTTTGAATATGTTAAATTCTTGTTATGTTGTGCTTGCTTCTTGATTGTGACCTATGATTATCATGTCGTTTAATTGCTCATGCCTAAACATGTACGATGTTGGCCTATGTATGCCTTATGCTTGACTACCTTGTGTATAATGCCTATGCTTGCTAAGTATGTTTCTTGTGGAATTACATGAAGTCTAGATAGATATGATCCTTTTTATAATCAATGTTTGTAAGCTAATTCTCAATTTTGGTTAGTTGTATGTATGGTTGTGTGTGCTTAGGAGTGTCCAAATGTGCATCTAGAACCGTATGTGAAGTTATCTAGTAGTGAAATGAGGAGTTGCAGAGCATGGGTATCGATACGGTTAGACCCGTATCGATACGACCTTCTTATTCCAGGCCATGCGTTTCTATACGCGGGGAGGCGTATCGATACCTTTTTGGACACTGGAGTTACTGTCCAACTTGGTATCGATACCGGTCTCAGGCGTATCGATACCTTTTTGGTCACTGGAGTTACTGTCCAACTTGGTATCGATACCGGTCTTTGGCGTATCGATACGGTCATCTTAGCGTTGACCGTGGGAAGTCAACCGTTGGGGAGGGTATCGATACACTCCTTGGGTGTATCGATACGGTCTCCACGGGTTGACTTTGACCCTTTGACCTAGTCAAGGTGTATCGATACACCCGTTAGGTGTATCGATACCGCCTGCAGTTTAAGTCTAAAATTGGGCCGTTAGATGTTGATTTGGGTTTGTTTGATTGTCTCGCGTTGGTTGTTCCGCTGTATGATTACATAGGATTTAATGCTCATCTAGACAAGTTATAAAAAAAAAGAAATAGGGTTGCTAACCGAGGGGGAATCCTTAAGGGGTTTTCACTCGGTTTTCCCCGTGTAGCTCGCTCGGACCGGTCATCCGGCCAGACCGGGACGAGGGGGTTACAACATTCTCATCCACACGTGCCTATCCCACTCATAGGCGTTTGACGTGAAATTGAGCAATGAAAGGGTCACTTGATACCAAGTGTCACGAGGTCAATACTCAGGTGGATCACTCGCGACATTGCCCCCTTCATTTTCAAGAACCTTGTCCTCAAGGTTCGACTCCATTGGTGTATCGTCCTGTGGAACCATGTCTGATAGCAAGGGTATCAGAGTAATCTGCTCCAGTGGCTGGCCCTTACAAGCCTTAAGTTGCGAAACATGAAAAATGGGGTGGATGCGAGAGGAAATAGACAATCAGCTTATACACCACATGGCTTATATTCTTTATCACACGATACAGACCAAAGAAAGGTGGACTCAGTTTCTTATCGCACCATAATCTCAGAGTTAACTGGCGGTACGGTTGTAAACGAACAAACGCCCATGACCCTTCTTCTAATTCCACTTCGCATCGATGTTCATCGGCTTGATTTTTCATTCTGACTTGCGCACAGTTCAGAGTGCTCCTCAATTCTCGCAATATCGAATCCCTTTCCCGCAATTCCTTGGCCACACGATCATGATGAGTACTGCCTTCCAAATAATCCACAATGGTTGGTGGATCTCATCCATACAACGCCTTGAAGGGTGTCATTCCTGCCGAGGCTTGATAGGAGGTGTTATACCAATATTCGGCCCACGCCAAATATTTCTCCCATTTCTTTGGTTTACAGCCTGTCAAACACCTCAGATACATCTCTAAACATCGGTTGAGCGCTTCCGTTTGGCCATCGGTTTGCGGGTGATAGGCAGACCCCATACACAATTTTGTCCCTTGTAATCCCGCCATTTCCTTCCACATCGCACTCACAAAAATTTTGTCTCGGTCACTCACCATGGATCGAGGAATTCCATGTAACTTGATTACGCCTTGAACCATGATCTTTGCCACATACTCAGCATTGAAATGTCGAGGCAAGCAAAAAAGTGTCCATACTTAGTTAAGCGATCAACCACAATTAGAATCACTTCCTTGCCATTGGAAATGGGCAATCCAGTAATAAAATCTAGTGCAATGTCTTCAAAAACTTGATTAGGTATGTTTAGGGGCTGATGCAAACTGGCGGGTGCTAAACTTTCAGACTTCATTCGTTGGCATGTTTGACACTCATTAATGAAACGACGTATATCTTGCCGCATACCCTTCCAATAGAAATTAACTGAAATCCCATGGAAGGTTAGAAGAACCCCTGCGTGACCCCCCACTGTCGACTGATGGAATTCACACAGTATTCTGGCCTATAAGGCCCTTTCGCAGGGAACTATGATCTTGCCTCGTAACAACAACAACCTCTCATTTTCGGTATAGCCATTATGTTCCAAGATGCCCTGAGCTAATTGCTCTCGTATTGAACATAACTGGCCATCGGCTGTAGTAGCGGTGTGAATGTCCTCAATTATTCCAAATGTAGTTTGAATTAAGGCCATAAGGGTTGAGCTGACCTCCCTCGATAAAGCGTCTGCCACAGAATTCAATTTTCCTAGTCGGTAGCGCATCTCAAAGTTGAAGCCAATCAACTTCGATAGCAAACGTTGTTGGTCCGGAGTTTGAATTGTTTGTTTTTTGAGTTCCCTTAAAGATTTCTGGTCTGTAATAATGATGAACTTGCGCACAAGTAAGTATTGACGCCATTTCCCTACGGCTTGAGTGATGGCAAACATTTCCCGATTATAAGTCGAGGCACCTTGCATCCTTGGGATAAGCTTTTGACTAAAGAACGCTAGTGGTCTCTTCTCTTGTGTAAGCACGGCCCCAATACCCACTCTCGATGCGTCGGTTTCTATAACGAATTCTCTATTAAATCAAGGCAATCCCAACACCGGGGCATTACTCATCAGATCCTTCAAACCCACAAATTCTAGATGAGCTTTCTTGGTCCATTGGAACTTAATCCCTTGGCGTAATAGGTCCGAGAGTGGTGCTGCGATTGTGGCAAAGCCACGAATGAATCTTCGGTAGTAGCCAGCTATACCCAAAAATCCTGCACTTCTTTAGTTTTTGTAGGAGTTGGCCACGCACGGATTGCTTGAACTTTGCCCGAATCCATCGCCAACCCATTCATGGACATTATGTGCCCCAAATATTCTATTGAATCATGTATGAACACACATTTTGATCTCTTGACCACCAAATTGTTGTCCTGCAAGGTCTGTAACACTTGTCTAATATGAAGCAAATGATCTGACCATGACTTGTTGAAAATCAAGATGTCATCCAAGAAAACCAACACAAATTTACGTAGTAATGGCTGAAAGAGCTGGTTCATCGTGGCTTGGAAGGTCGAAGGGGCATTAGTGAGCCCGAACGACATAACCTAAAATTCGTAGTGACCCTTTTTGTACGAAACACGGTCTTCGGCACATCCTCGGCTCTAATTCGAATCTGGCGGTACCCTGCCAATAAATCCAACTTTGAATAATACTGTGATTCACCCAGTTCATCAAATAACTCATCTATAGTCGGAATAGGAAACTTATCTTTCACCGTGGTGGGGTTCAAAGCTCGATAGTCCACGCAAAAGCGTCATGTTCCATCTTTCTTCTTCACTAGTAAAACCAGGGATGAGAAGGGTTTGTTGCTTCGTTGAATTAGTTGACTATCGAGCATTTGTCGGACTTTTCTCTTGATCTCATCCTTCTAGAAATAGGGATATCTGTAGGGTCGTACGTTGATTGGCTTATGTCCCGGTTCTAAATGAATGGTGTGGTCAGTGTCCCTGGCCGGCGGCAAGGTCCTTGGTAGCTCAAACACCTTTGCAATCTCTTTCAACAAGTCAATTATCTCAGCCCTATTCTCCTGTCAAACCATCTGTGGCCCCTGCAAACTCTCTCCCTGCCACTAATGTGTCTTCTCCTTAAATCAGAACTCGAAGGTTAATTTTGAAAAATCCATGGTGACCGGACCCAATGTGGCCATACAAGCCACACCAAGCACACTTTCAGTGCCCTTCAACGACAAAACATAAAAATCAGTATGGAACTTTGTCCCCTGTATCTCACCTGGAGGTTGTGCACACAATCTTCACTACGAAGCTTTTTGACAAGTCGTAGTTTAACCGGTCAAAAATAAATGAATAAATTAACCTCTTTCAATAAATAATAATATAAAGAAATTAAATAGATATAGGGAAAGAGGGTCGATCCGCATGGAGATTAGCTGGAATGATTAACTGAAGACTGCTTTAATTATTACTTCCAAGAATATTTGCAAAATAAGTAAATAAAATGGGGGGGAAGTGATCTGATATCGGTCGAAAATGAAATAGCCAGATTTAAATGCAGAGGTAAAAAGATTAAGAAAAACCAAGTATGTGAGATAGCCTCGAACCAGCTCCTTCAATTCTTTCGATCACTGAAATAGATTTTTATTTCGGGGATCATGTCGGTTACAGTCTACGAGGCCCAACCCGTCGTAACTTGTTTCTCTCTCGAGTAACCAATCCTCCCAAGTCTATCTTCGAAAGATGGTTCTTAAATAAATCAACCACGTCTATCGCTGTCAAAATATTTAGAATGAAAGCAGGAAAAACCCGACTCAGAAATTGTCTAAAAAGAATCGCTTCTGATTTTATCTTTCCTTAGCGGACCGCCGCTAAGAGTGTTCATAGGAAGTCGAATATGCCATAGGTCGATCCTTCCTCCCAACTGTGTTTTTAAGCGATTTCAGACCAACGAGCCCTTTTTGATTTGAAAAACGGTTAAAAACTTTTAGTAAGGCCGATTGCCAAACTATCTAAGCAGAAAGATAAAAATGATTTCCCAAAAGAATTTAAGCAAAGTTTAATTCTCACAAATCGAATTGACTTGGCTGGTTCTTGGCTTAAAAGATTTAGCTAAGCATGATATTGATTATCATACTTAACTTGATTTTAGAAAAGTAATTAAATGGCATAAAACAAACGAAACAAGAAAATAAAGGAAGAGAACTTGAATTAAAACTAGAAAATGTTTACAAAGGAAAAAATAAAAATACTCAAAGCTAAGAAGATCATCTTAAGCCTTCACCAAAGGTTGATATTTATAGGCTTAGATTACAAGGATAAGAGATCAAAATAACAATTCAAATTCAAATGTTTTTAAAATTCAAAATAAAACCAAATGGATAGAACTGATAATATGATCGAATATTCTCTCGAAACATTGCAGGATCTTCTAGAGGTTGCCACGTCATTGCCACGTCACTGCCACGTTAGACGCGTCGTGCCTAGTGTCGTGCCCATGATACCAGTCATGACAGAATAAAAACTGCAAAATGCCCCATTTTTACTACTATTTCCATAATTGGATCCCTGCACAAAATATAACAAAAACAACATGTATTAAGCAACAAGAGGTCCTAATAACTAGAAAATTAGCAAATGAAGTATGTCACATTTGAGAACTCATCAAATTCCCCCTCACTTATCTCAGATTTGTCCTCAAGTATGTCCAAAAAAGATATTAACCCAAGAATGCATTTCTCAAGCCATCACAAGCATCAAACATAATCATAAGAGTTCTAGCGCAAAAGGAGTATCATGAAAGAAACATAATCAAACCAAATGGATGCAACAAAGAACAACCCTTATCTCTTCCAATTACCTATCAAGCATTAATCAAATCCTAACCTAGTCTTAATCCTCACTAAGATACACTCAAGAGCACTCAAAGTGTTTATAGGTAAAAGTGAAGCGAGAACACTCTAAGTCATACATGAACAAAAGTTTCCATAGGCTTGTAACAAGTTCAATTCTCCGCTACTTTATTAGAATCGAGGTGCAAAAATCATTAGGTCTTTTATTCAAGGTGTAATGTGGGTTTAGAAAAAGGGTAGAAAGATGGAAAGAAAAGGCAAAAGAAGATGATCAATGCAAGAAGTTTCAAACAATAAGCAGCGAAGACAAAAGATGAGCTAAAAATGGGCAAGCAAACACATATTTTTCTCTTTTCTTTTTGAAACTGTTTTTCTTCTCTCTTTTTTTCTTTTCGAAGCAATTGCTTCCTTTTATTCTCATTTTTTCTGGGAAAAATTCTGCCATTATTTGAAAAGTATCTCATTCATGTCTAGTAAAGATTCTTGCATTTGATCAAATGAAATGGTTAAGTCAAAGGTATGGGATGTAAGGCTTACAAAGGCTCACTAGGCGATGGGAAAGGGTAAATTAAAATGAAAGAGAGGGAAGAGGTTAAAACCTAATGCCTAAATCATTTTAAAGCACCTCATTCTTAGTGTAGTCTCAAACCGTAAGCAAGCCACAAGTTCTAGATTCCTAAAATTCAAGATGACACACTCAAGCAAAGAAAAAACGAGCATAATATGAAGAATTAATGCTCAAGGATCAAATCTTACAAAATTAGGCTAAGTTTGATTAAGCTATGCGAGAAATCTAATTAACACAATCAAGAGAAATTAAAAGAGAATTCAAACTGCAGATTACCCATATCTTTTGATTATCAAAATGCTATAATTCAATCATACCTAAGCACAGGAACAAGTACAACATGCTGGACAACAAGTAATGGCAAGAACAAAAAATTCATCTCAAGGTTTAATCAAAATCAAAACATATTATCAAACAAGCAGACAAGTGGTAATTTACCCTCCCCCTCACTTAAGTGAATTGCCCCAATTCATAAAAATTAAGGAAATAAAGAGATAATAAGGGCAAAAGATACTCCCCGTGGATGTAGAGTGAGTGGATGGGAATGGTGCACTATGAGTGGCTCGGATCAGCGGCGGTAGAGGGCTTTGAACGGAGCTGACGAATGTGCCAAAGAGGGTGCAGCGAAGGGTGGTTCGACATTCTCTTCGGGGGAGTGATCTCGTTGCTGGTCGTCGGCCACCATGGCGAGGAGGAGGAGTAGGGACTGGCCCGAGTTGTTGGAAGCCTCCAAAAAGGCTGCCGGTGCGAATGGGAAGAGGCAAACAGAACCCGTGAAGAGGATGTGGAGTCCATGGTGGGCATCGAGTGGAAGGAGGGAGATGGGGATCGAGGGGGGTGTTGACTGCTCTGTCTAGCAGCTGGAGAAAATCGCGAACGGCGGTGATTGGGGTGCAAATTTTTCCGACGAACAAGGTGGGGGCTTATTTTTAGCCGAGCGGGAAGGTATGGGGAAACAGTTTTGGTTTATCGTGTTTTTTGGGGGGGAAAGGGAAAATAAAATATGTATTTTTTTTGTTTATGCGGTAAGATGGGTCAAAAGTTCAAAGAGGGGGTTCGGCTAACCTGCACCAAATTGTTAACGTGCTCCGCATGATAACGTGTACCGTTTTTAATGAAACGGTGCACTTCTCCCAGCGAAATTTTGCAGCTCTTTGCTTGATAATTCCCTTCACTGGAAGTCTGGAATGAAACCAAAATTAA
This sequence comes from Hibiscus trionum, assembly GCA_030270665.1. NCBI lineage: Eukaryota > Viridiplantae > Streptophyta > Magnoliopsida > Malvales > Malvaceae > Hibiscus > Hibiscus trionum. Next base: position 4,460,016 of record BSYR01000046.1, read on the forward strand.
GCTAAAAATTAAAATAAAAACAAAGTTAAAAATTTAAAACAAAAAATCAAGATTAACGAAAACAAGAAAAAAATGGAAAGAATGGGTTGCCTCCCATTTAGCGCTTTGTTTAACGTCGTTTAGCTCGACGACCTTTGCTAAATTTTTGGTTCTTCAAAAGAAAGGTCTTCAAATAAACGGTGATGTCCATCTCTTGTCGTTTTAACGCCTTCCTTCATCTTTTTATTTGTACGCAAAACAACAACTAAGCTTCTACCTCCTTCCCGATGCGACAACTTACTCAAGATGATGATTGACAAAGTTTGGTTGTCGCCTAAAAATATATAATTAAATTGCTCTAACTTCGGTTTTGGTTCCTGCAAAATTGAGGGAAAATGTTTAGATCGAGTTGGAATTAATCGAAAATCAGAAAGGGAAGAAAGAGTTGAAATGATTTTGCCTATATTTTCATCATCGAGATCCGCGAATTCCCTACAAAAGTCATAACACAAATTAGTTTCGATCAAATAATCAGCTAACGGATCTATAATATCAACGAAATTTAAACTTGCGACCGAATCAGGATACTTCATAGCTTTATACATATCAAATTTAACTACTTCCCCATCAAATTCCAAAGTTAAGATGTCGTCGCGGACATCAATCTTTGTATGCGCGGTTGATAGGAAAGGTCGGCCAAGCAAGATTTCGGATCCGTTATTGCTGCGATCATTTTCCATGTCAATAATATAAAAATCAGCAGGGAAAATAAGATTTTTTACCAGTACCAACACGTTTTCTAGTACTCCCTCGGGGTAGATGACTGATCGATCGGCTAATTGAACTGTCACTCGCGTTTCTTTCAATGGTTCAGTCGAAATTTTGTTGTAAACGTTTAACGGCATGACGTTGATAGATGCGCCTAAATCGCGCATCGCTCTTTTTATCCCAACATTCCCAATTTTACAAGGAATCGCAAACATACATTGGTCCTTGTACTTTGGCAGCAACGACTTTTGAAAGATGGCCGAAATATTTTCACCAAGGTTAACTTTTTCATTTCCGGATAGTCGCCTTCGGTTTGTGCATAAGTCCTTCAAAAACCTTGCGTATTTGGGCACTTTCTGAATAACATTAAGAAGTGGAATATTAATTTCCACCTTCTTGAATATATCCAAAATTTCTTTATCTTCCTCCTTTTTATCTCGTTTCGCCAATCTACCTGGAAAAGGAGGAACATGTTCGTAAGTAGAAACATAAATTTTAAATTTGGCATTACCTGCTGTGGGATGAGACTTGTCGTTCTGGTCTTCCGAAGAGTTTCCTGGTTCGTCGGATTTTCGCTCATCTTGCTTGGGTGATTTAGGCGATATCACTGTTCCACTACGCAAAGTTATCGCACTAACGTTTTCCCTTGGGTTGGTTTCAGTTTGGGATGGTAACTTTCCCTGGGATTCTAGACGGCTAACAGCTTGAGCTAGTTGGCTTATTTGTTTGTCGATTTGCTGGAGATGAAATTGTGTTTGGGTTTGGAATTTTTCCTGCGAAACTGCCAATCTCTCAACAATAGACTCAAGCGAGGATTTTTGGGGTGCTTGGTTTTGGTAGGGAGGTTGTTGCCTAGGTTGGTAATTCGGGTTCTGATTACCGTTGCTCAAGTTTGGGTGATCTCTGCAACAAGGATTGAACGTATTGCTCTGAGGGTTTAGGGTCTTTGGGGAGGTCCAGGAAAGTTGTGTATGGCGTTAACTTGGGCACCAGATGTATCTCGCAACAATGGGCATAAGTCGGTTGCGTGATCTGGCATAGTGCATATTCTGCATACCTTAGTAGCTCCTAACTCCCCTGAAACAAGAGAATACACAATATTAGTCAAATTATCAATCTTATTTTCTAATGAAATTGTGCTTACTGTTTGAACCCATCGGCTGGGTTCACTTGCAGAACCAAATTGCTGCGAATTAGCAGCCATTGTGGAGATTAATGTTCTCGCTGCAGTAGGGGTCATGTTAACGAGCGCGCCACCGCTTGCTGCGTCTACCATCTTTTTGTCCATTGGTAACATTCCTTCATATAGGTATTGAAGGAGTGTTTGCTCGGATAAGCCATGTTGCGGACAACTTGCACACAGCTTTTTGAATCTCTCCCAATATTCATATAGGGATTCATCGTGCATTTGTTGGATTCCCAATATGTTTCGTCTAATTTCTGTCGCTTTTGCCGCAGGGAAATATCTGTCAAGAAAAACACGAGAAAGATCATACCATGTATTAATTGAATTTGGAGGTAAATAGATTAACCACTCTTTAGCCATTCCGGCTAAGGAAAAAGGAAAAACCCTTAGTTTTATTTGGTCTTCCGAGACCCCTTGCGGTTTCATGCTTCTGCACACCATATGGAATTTGACAAGATGCTTGTGTGGGCTTTCAGAAGGGAGGCCATTAAAAGTAGGGAGTACGTGGATTAATCCCGTTTTGAGCTGGAAGGGAGTATCGCCTTGAGGAAAAGCGATGCAGAGTGGTTGTTGCACAGTAAGGGCGGCATTTAGTTGTCGGATCGTTTGGTCTGCCATCGGTTCCGGTTCTTGCGTAGGTTCTTCGACTGGTGTAGTTTCGGAAGTGGACTCCTGATCGGATTGTCGTGTGCTTTGTTGCTGTTTCTTTCGTCGAAGTGTTTCGCCGTGAGATCTACGAGCGCTTGCTTCGATTTCCGGGTTGTATGGAGCTAAAGTACCCAAGTTTTTCTTGGTCATAAAAATAAAACAAAATCAGTCAAAAATGCCGAAAGTAAATCTCCCCGGCAATGACGCCAATTTTGACAAGTCGTCGTTTAACCGATAAAAAATAAATGAATAAATTAACCTCTTTCAATAAATAATAATATAAAGAAATTAAATAGATATAGGGAAAGAGGGTCGATCCGTAGGGAGATTAGCTGGAATGATTAACTGAAGACTGCTTTAATTATTACTTCCAGGAATATCTGCAAAATAAGTAAATAAAATGGGGGGGAAGTGATCTGATATCGGTCGAAAATGAAATAGCAAGATTTAAATGCAGAGGTAAAAAAATTAAGAAAAACCAAGTATGTGAGATAGCCTCGAACCAGCTCCTTCAATTCTTTTGATCACTGAAATAGATTTTATTTCGGGGATCATGTCGGTTACAGTCTACGAGGCCCAACCCGTCGTAACTTGTTTCTCTCTCGAGTAACCAATCCTTCCAAGTCTATCTTCGAAAGATGGTTCTTAAATAAATCAACCACGTCTATCGCTGTTAAAATATTTAGAATGAAAGCAGGAAAAACCCGACTCAGAAATTGTCTAAAAAGAATCGTTTCTGATTTTATCTTTCCTTAGCAGATCGCTGCTAAGAGTGTTCATAGGAAGTCAAAATTGTCACAGGTCGATCCTTCCTCCCAACTGTGTTTTTAAGCGATTTCAGACCAACGAGCCCTTTTTGATTTGAAAAACGGTTAAAAACTTTTACTAAGGCCGATTGTCAAACTATCTAAGCAGAAAGATAAAAATGATTTCCCAAAAGAATTTAAGCAAAGTTCAATTCTCATGAATCGAATTGACATGGCTGGTTCTTGGCTTAAAAGATTTAGCTAAGCATGATATTGATTATCATACTTAACTTGATTTTAGAAAAGTAATTAAATGGCATAAAACAAACGAAACAAGAAAATAAAGGATGAGAACTTGAATTAAAACTAGAAAATGTTTACAAAGGAAAAGATAAAAATACTCAAAGCTAAGAAGATCATCTTAAGCCTTCACCAAAGGTTGGTATTTATAGGCTTAGATTACAAGGATAATAGATCAAAATAACAATTCAAATTCAAATGTTTTTAAAATTCAAAATAAAACCAAATGGATAGAACTGATAATCTGTTCGAATATTCTCTCGGAACATTCCAGGATCTTCTAGAGGTTGCCACGCCATTGCCACGCCACTGCCACGTCAGATGCGTCGTGCCTAGTGTCGTGCCCACGATGCCAGTCATGACAGAATAAAAACTGCAGAAATGCCCCCTTTTTACTGTTATTTCCATAATTGGATCCCTGCACAAAATATAACAAAAACAGCATGTATTAAGCAGCAAGAAGTCCTAATAACTAGGAAAATAGCAAATGAAGTATGTCACATTTGAGAACTCATCACTTTTCCCCATTGCCCACCAACACACGAAAATTGGTAGTAGACGTGACTAGTAGACCCAAATGCTTAGTGACGCGTGTTTGTATGAAATTATGGGTACTTCCCCCATCAATTAGAATATGGATTGCTCTCCCCTGCACACGCCCATTTGTCCGCATGGTATTGGGGGTATAACACCCGGCCAACGCGTTGAATGAAACCAAGGGTTGGTCGGATGGATTGTTCTACGCCGAGTCGTCGATCTTCGCACTTGGAGCATCCTCTTCATTCTGGTCATCGTCCAAAATGAACAACTTTGGAGCTTTACACTTGTGGCCTGGAGTGAATTTCTCGTCGCAGTAATAACATAATCCCCATTCGTGACGGCTTTGCAACTCTACATTCGATAGTTTCCACGGCAACAAGTAGGAAGAGCCGGTCGATGTTGTAGTAGGTGGTGGTTGCCGTAGCATGCCTTTTGGGCCTTTTTAGGTTGTAGCTGGGCGTGGGTAGGAGAGGTGGAAACTTTGGCCCTGGAGTCCAACCCAGAGAACGTTTAGCTTCATGGATTCGAACCTCAATAAATCGGGTTTGTGGCGAGCACATCCGACATGGTTGTGACCTGACTGGCCAAAACCTTATGTTTAATGTCCGCTCTTAGACCTGAAATAAAGCACTGAACCAGGAATAACTCCGACAGGTTGTTGGTGCGCGAGGCCAACTCCTCAAATCTTGCTTGATAGTCCTCGACGGATTTTGTTTGGGTGAGTTTTGTCAGTTTCCCCTTGGGGCATTTTATTTTCGTTACTGCAAAACGCTTGCGGATGGCATCGACCAAGTGGTCCCAGCTTGAAAGTTGGTGACGACACTTCATCCATCGGTACCAGCGTTTGGCAATGTCGTCCATGCGAAAGGAAGCCGTTGTTACTCGATGGTGGTCGTCCGTGCCGTAAAACTCAAAGAAATCGGTAGTCGATGCGATCCAGTCCTCTTAGTCCTTCTCGGTGAATAACGGCAGTTCCACTGAAACTGGTTTAGGGGGAAACGGAAAACCCTCGTCGTTGTCAGGCGAGACTCATTCTTTGCCCCGCGTTCCACGCGTACCACTGGCCGCTTCTGGCGCGATAGATGGTTGGGAGGATTGACCCAGTTGAGCCGAAATATCTTTGAGCTAGCGTAAAACATCCTGAAGCGCTTGTGTGTTACTGGTTGTGGTTGTTTGAAGGGCCGTCAGAGTTTGCTCATGACGAGTTGCAGTTTCTTGGAGTTGTTTGAGTGTCTCAATATTGTTAACCATTGTTTAAATGCAATGAAATCACCAACTGTTAGGCTCACCCTAATAGTAGTGATTCAGTATGAAAAGAAAGTAGGGAAAGAAAGATAGATTTTAGAGAAAAGTTTTGAGTTTTTGCATAACCTTTCTTTACACAGTGCATTCCTTATTTATACCGGGGTAAACTCAGTAAACGACAAAGTCGGTTAGTGCTGTTGGCATCTTTTTCTCCTTGGCACTCCTGTGCACCACAACAACAATCTCTGCTGGCTCAGCTTCATTAGCAATGTTCCCCACTGGCTCGTCCTCAATCGACTCTCCTTGTGCTTCTTAAGGTGGATCACTCGTGACAGCTTCATTTGACCAAGTCCTAGAGCTTCGGAGGGCAGTGTTTGGAGCCGTGGAAGAGCTCTTCGACTTGCCTTTGCAAACAAAAAGCTCAGTGTTTTCGAGAATCACTTCCGTGGCTATCAGGGGACAGCACCATCGAGATTGCTCGAAAGCATGTCGATCAATGATGCTCATTTGCAGGAAACATTGAAGAACGCCTCACTAACATCCTGTGGCCTCAAGGAAACATAAGCTTCTGGTAATTTCGAATTAAAAGTACTACTCTCGTTTTTTTTTTATCAAATTTGTTCTTTGGATTCGGTAGTAAAATGATAGTTACTTTCACCGAGTTAGCATCGAGATTAGAGAATACGATCAAGACGATGATCCTAGAGAGTTTTGGCCTAGAGAAACATATGGACGAGCTCATGAACTCAACTAACCATCATATGAGGATCATGAAATACAAAACCCCAAAAACCAGCGAGCCAACCCTAGGGATACGAGCGCACTGCGACATGAATGCACTAACTATCTTGTATCTAAAAGACATTGACGGCTTGGAGATTCAAAACAAAGACGAAGAATGGATTACCCTCAGCCAACTCTTTCGTTGTCTTGATCGGGTAATTCTTCAGTGTAAGTCACTTACTATCAGTGATGGACTGAGGAGTGCTTGGGGGAAGTCACACCCTCTTTAATTTCAAATTCTCGTATAATTTTACCGAGTATAAAAGTTTGCACTTCTAATATAAAACCTTGGTCTGCCTTGACAGGTATGGTCGAATGGTAAATTTCCCTCACCTTACCATCGGGTCACGATGAATGGAAACAAGGCAAGGTACAACATTGGGTTGTTTACTGGCCCGAGAGGAGGCTACCTGATGGACGTTCCGAGAGAGCTCATGGATGAAAAAATCCATTGCTCTTCAAACCTTAAGACCACGATGAATTTATGGAGTTTTACTCCACCCAATTCGCTCAAGGAGCTCTTAGCGTTGGTCTTAAAGCTTATTCCGGTGTCTAAGATTTGGGCATCTATAATTGTTTTATGTAACAAATATGGTGTGTGGTCTCTCTCTCTCTCTCTCTCTCTCTATATATATATATATATATATATATATAATCACTAGTATCTGAGACATTAGATGAATAATCTGAATCGAGCCGATTGAGTATCAATTGTCATTATTTTTGTAACAATATATATATATATATATATATATATATATATATATATATATATAATCACTAGTATCTGAGACATTAGATGAATAATCTGAATCGAGCCGATTGAGTATCAATTGTCATTATTTTTGTAACAATATATATGAGGACATTAATCAAGAATGCTTACGCGTTCAAAAACCTACTATTTATGGGGCATGAGGGGTCTGGATAGTATATTATTGTACATTTTGAATGTTAATAATAATAATAATAATAATAATAATAATAATAATAATATGAATCATACATTGTTGAACAATAGAAGTTCATTACGAGGCAACCCTTCAAACTTAGTTTATTTCATTCAAAGTGTTAGGAATTAGGATTTGAGTCTTAGATGTTGTGTAAGGAACCTAGCGTCTCATTTCGTTAGACTAAATAGTTGGGGATAAAAATCATCTGGCTCTTTCTATGCCTCAACACTAAAAAATTAAATCTCAAGCCCTAATCCTATATTTTAAATCCTAAACCCTACACCCTAAAAAATACACCCTACCCTAAATTCCCTAAACCTAATCACAAACCCTAACCTTAAACCATACACCCTAAACCTAATTTTTAGTGTGGAGGCATAAATAGGGGCACCAAAAGAGGGCAGAGGATTTCTAATCAAATTGTTGGTGGTGTGTGACAGATAAAAATCATCTCCCCTTTTTGGTGCCCCTTTTTATGCTACAACACTAAAAACACTAAAAACAAATAAATTTTAAGTCCTAACCCTAAATTCTAATCATAAACCCTACACCTTATACCATAAAAATATATCATACCTTAAATTCCCTAAACCCAAACCCTAAACCTAATTTTTAGTGTAGAAGCATAGGAAGGGGCATCGAAAAGAGGCAAAGGATTTCTATTTTTGTGTTATCTATATGTATAAATAGATTATTGATAAATAAAAGTGTTGCATTTTTTTATTATTATTTAAACTAGCATTTAACTTGCAAGTTCTATACGTGAAGGATATAATATGTAATCATAATATTATATATATGTGTGTGTTTCAATAAGTTTTTTAGTAAATGTAATCAACGTTAACAATATTTTTGTAAATTAAAAATTTTATTTGAATTAATAAGAATATGAATAATTTCGCATTGAAATAATCTGTCCATGCAACCAAACATAATTACAATGCCGAGCTCTTTTCATTTCTTAAAGTTTGTACCATTCAACAACCTAAACGTTATTCATACTATATGTGATTGGTCATTATCTTCTTCTCAAAAGATATGTTGCTTATAGATCTTAAAATCTCATCTGTTCTTTTTGATGTAAGATCAATGTTATCATCTCTTCTTAGACGTGACATTCTCATCCACACGTGCCTATCCCACTCATAGGCGTTTGGCGTGAAATCGAACGGTGAAAGGGTCACTTGACACCATTTGTCACGAGGTCAATACCCTCTTCTCAAAAGACATGTCTGATAGAATGTGCAGTGGCACCGCTTAAATATCTCAAGACCACCATTTTTCTTTCTAATGTGGGATTAATGTCTACACTTCTTCCCAATTGTAACATAGTATATACTATACTTTAAAAGAAAAACAAATAATGTTTCATAATTAATTAATCATATAAAATGTGTATACATGAAGATAAATGAAAAAAAAAACAAATAAATAGTAGGTGAATGGTGTGTTTTATAGGGAGTTTTTTGGTTGCTTTTGGATAGCTGTTTTGTTAATCTATAGGAGAATGAAGCAGGGGTCCAATTCTGTTCTGGTTTTTATTTGATGACTGGTATGGAGTAAAAATTGTAGTGAGGATTTGTGGTGTTTAGTGGTGTTACAGATTTTCTTCTTTTAAGTCGTGGAGTTTGTATTGAATGATTCGATAGGTTGTATTTGGGCATTCACATGGTTGTGTGCACTCTTTTTCCTCCGTTTTAGGTTTATGGAGGTTTAAAGAAACGATATTTTTTGTTGAAAGATTTAGAAAGAAACAATAACTTGTAAGTACTAGGGTTGTGTATCACCGCCGACCTTTATTTTAAATGAAATTAGGTCATTTAAAATCAGATTATTTTAATAAATTTATTTTTGAATTCATTTAAATAATAATTTTTTGGTTTACAAAATCAGAAAATGAGTTCACCAGTCAGTTATATGTATGGAATGATTAACACCACACAACGCCTGAAAATCGGTACCTAGTCGATTATGTGTCATATAAGAAATGAATATTATACATTTGAATCTAATTTAATTAATGACCCAAAATGCAATTACGAAAAGAGTAAAAGTTTTAAATGATTTTGGAGGATTTTTGAAAACGGTAACGATATGAAGTTTCAAAGTTGTTGAGATGGAGGTTGTCACAAAGAAAGATAAATGAAGAAGATGAGATTCATTATTTTATGTACAAACTTGGATAGTTTTTTAAGCTCACTAACTTTGTATTTATACACAGATATTAAGGCTAACGTCATCTAACCAACCAACTAACTACATTGCCAGCTGGCTTAACAACATTTAAACGGCTTCAACAACTCTAAACCCTAACTACTATGATTAACATTCACCCTTCTTTTCTTTTCCTTCACTCAATTCATCAAAAGATAACACATTAAGCCTTTGTTGAAACAGGTCAAAAAACGAGCTGGTTAAACTGGAACGTAGTTTACTTGAATGGACATGTTAGCCACTTTCTCCCTTACAAAATGTATACATCAAGATCTATATGCTTTGACTTCGAGTGGTAAATTGGATTCATTCTCAAAGACAGAACACTAGTATTTGTTGGATTAAAATCCTCAATTTTGGGCACATATGTAAAATGTATGGTGCTATTATAAAGTATGACATAAAATCAAGTGACCAATTATGTTAAGTGTGTCATAGGTATTAATGTGTCATGGAAATAAAAGTGTAGATACCATAAGATATATTTATAATTCAATGAGGGATAGAGTTATAAATATTTAATAGTTGATTTAATAATAAACTATATAAAGACGTAGTGGTTCCCAAGAAATAGGTTAACTTGTATTACTCTTGTCCCTGTCAGAGAGTTTTTACGGCAAGGGCTAACCTATCTTCTTGGAAGATCAAAACCACCTTTTAGGCGATCTTCATCAAAGGATTCAAGGTTTTCATCTATCGATCAATTCAGGTACGCTTCCACATTCAATTTATTGTTCTTGATGATTTGACATGATAGATCTTCAGTATTAGATTTCATATCTATAATGGTTTGGTTCTAACAAGTGGCATCAGAGACTCGTCGTGTTGAATCATTGAGAATAAATTAATTCTCTTTTACTAATTCGTTCTTAAGGCTCTACGAATTTATATTCATATTGAAATTTTAGGTTTTGTTTTGATTATGGCTACAATATTAGGGTTTTTTTAAACAATTGTTGAATTGCATGCGAATTGAATTGTTTGATAGGCTTGCTATTCTTAATTGTGGTAAACTGATTTGGGGTTTATCATTCAGTTTTTTTGTTTAAAAAGTGATTATATTCTAGGGTTTCAATTTGTCGAACCTCAATTTGTCAAACACCCCAAGTCTGGATCTCCTGGACATTACATCCTTAAGGAACTTTGCATAACCAGGCATCTGCTTAATGGCTTCTAACAGCGGAATGTTGATGTGTACTTGCTTAAAAACATCATAGATTTTCTTAAGCTGGTACTCATGTTTCTATTTTTTCAACCGCTACAGAAAAAAGGGTGGAGGACCACAATCTTTGAGGTGTCCTTCACATGGGAATCAGATTTGAGGAAGCTCACATTTTGTAGTTTCTTCTGACTGCTCCTCTATTTCTTCTGCTGTCGTGGTAGCTGTGGCGACAGCAAGCTGTTTTGCTTCTGTCGGGGTAGTGTTCTCGACAAGTGTTTTTGGGGTCGATTCCTTATCAGATGTTTCTTTAATTATCGACCCTTGTAATTGTTTCCCACTCCTCGTTGTAATAGCTTTGCACTGCTCATGTGTGGGGTTTCTAGTGACCTCAGTATCACTAGGGAATCCTCCATTCTGCCTTGGGTTTATGAACTGTGAAACCTGACCCATCTGTGTCTCTAGGGATTTTAGGGTAGCCTTATGGTTTGTCATTCTCATCTCTGTCTTATCCATGAAGGATTCGGTCTTCTTGACAAAGTGATCCATGTTTTCCATATATGCTCATGTTTGAGACATGAAGGTTGCCAGGGTCTGTTCCAGAATGCTCGTTGTGGCTACCGGCTGTTGTTGTAGTTGTTGTTGTGGTTGCTGTAGTGACAAGATTCTGGGACCCCATTGGTTCTGGTTGTTTTGGACTTGAGGGTTTAATGCATTGTTAGGGTTACTCCAGGAAAATTTGGGGTCCAGTTTGGGTTGTAGTTGTTAGAATCATAGCTTCTGTTCTTGTTATAATTTCCAACATACATCCCCTCTTCCAGCTGTAAAGGACACTCATTTGTACTGTGGTTTCCACTGTAAGTTTCACACACCTCTTCGGCAGAAAATACAGCCTTAGATTCATCCCACTGTAGGTTTTCAACTATCTTGGTGAGGTATGCAATTTGAGTTTTGACCGAGTTATCATATTCGTATTCCTTTACAGATACTCCTCGTCTACCTCCTCTTCGACCTGTGGGGACATGCTCATCGTTTTTAGCTAACTTTTTCAACACCAACATTGCATTTTTTGGTTCCTTGTCCAATAACAAGCTATTTGCTGCTGAGTCTATCCTCATCCGAGTGTGTGCATTGGCAGCATTATAGAATTTGAAAACCTGATTCCACATAGGGAATCCATGCATCGGGCAGTTTCGTAAGAGAGTTGTAAATCGGTCACATGCCTCGTGCATCGGTTCGTCATCTTCCTATTGAAAAGTAGCAATCTCGTTACGTAATCTTTCAGATAAGAGGGAAGCATTAAAACGAGAAAGAAATTCACGACAAAGGTCTGCCCAAGATCTTATTGAACCCGGCATTAACTTGTTCCACCAGGTTTTCACTCTATCTCTCAATAAATGAGGAAATAGCCGGAGTCTCAGTACTTCCGGGCTTATTCCTGGCTGTCTGAATGATCCACAGATCTCCTGGATGGTTTTCAGATGTTCACGCTCATCCTCAGTAGTAGAACCACCAAATTGACCAGTAGAATTTATCATGCTGAGCATCACAGGTTTTAGTTAAAAGTGTACAGCTTCCACATCTGGCAGCGTAGTTTCCAGTTCAACATGGTCGTTATCCATGTACTCTCAGCATGTTTGTCGTACTGATGGGGCAGCAGGCGGCGGCCGATTGTTCTAGGCATCATTAGGAGGATCAACATCACCCTTAGGGTTGTTGTTGTTGTTGAAATTATCCGCCCCATTGCCTTGTCTTCCGTTCACCATTGCTTCCAGTCTTTCCTCAAGATAGTTGTTTCTTTCTATCAAGAGTCAGGCTTGGTTCCTGAATTGATATGTTCGTTTGATTTCTGGATCTAATCCGTACTCAGGTTTTTTTACCTCGTCTCGATCTGCGTATAATCAATAGAAGAACCTTGTGAAAAGAAAAGGAAAAATAAAACAACTAAAAACAAAAAGAAATAAAAACAAAAATAAAAAGGTGCAGTAATAAAAGATAAAGGTATGTTGTCATTCCCCGGCAGCGGCGCCAAAAACTTGTTGCGTGTAAAAGAATCTATCGCAAATAGGTGCAGTGTACACGTCGCAAGTAATAAATTGATAAGAAGTATCGGATATTGTCTCCACAGGGACCGGAAATACTTCTATCCTTAGATTGCTGTACAAGAAAAGAAATAAGTTTAATAAAATGTTTAGAGAAATCTTGAGAATAAGCTAAAGTAAAAGATAAAGTAATCAGATTGAGAAAATAGGCTCGGATTGATTTGCTCAGTAGTGCAGGTGTTGCACTGTTCAGAAGGCTTTCTGTTGCGTCTATCGTCGTTCCTGTCGCGGCAGCACCTGTCACGACAGAGATCTGTCGATGTCGCGGCAGCGATCAACAACTATGTACTTCAAGTTCAGCAAGAATCCCTGTTGTGACTCGTCCTTTCCCTAGGTCCAAGTTCTATCGATGAACATGTCTTAGATGATACCTCCCGGTATGAATCAAAGGATGAACACCGATGTTTATGAACTCGTCCTTAGTTGCTTAACCTTGTACGTATCCTTAGGCCAAGATGGTTTAACCATAAACTGGAAAACACGCATTTACTCATTTCGTATACTTAACTCTCCTGATATTAAGTAAATGGATAACCTCACAATGCTCTCCCGATACTCTTATGAGATGTTGAAACTAGAGCAAATAAACTTGAAGCTTTTATTGAATTGAACAGAAAAATCCTAAAAATAGTACAATCCTTACAACTACTTTACAAGATCAACCTGTAGTCCTAGGGGAAGTTTAGAACATGATGGAGAGAGAGAAACGACTAGGGTTTTGGGGGAAGACGTCTAGGAGCTGGATATCCTTTGCCTAGTCGAATTACAAGCATATATATAGGCCTTGGTCTTGGGTTTTCTTAATAGACGAGAATACAAGTTTGAATTAAAGTACAACTCTATTAAAGACTAAATCTCTGAGTAGATGTCTTTTAATTCGCCCTATCTTCTTGCTTTGAACTTTTCCTAAAACTTAGGACCAGGCCTTCCTTGTGCTTCTGGGCTCCAACAGTTATGCAAGTGGTCTACGAAAATCAGGCTTTAAATGCTCTATCGATCGAACTCCACTTTGCATTTTTTGTCACCATGGTCTTCACTGTCGCCTCTTCTGCCACGGCAGCGGTCACGACACCATTGTAGCGGATAGTCTCCTTCACTTCTTCACTCCAGCTCTGCAACTAACTTTTGCTCCTTTATTGCCATGGATGCTACCACGGCAGTTACATGCAAAAATAAACCAAAATCAGCAGCATCTGTGCAATATTTTCCAATTGTGATGTTTATGTAAAATCTATCCTAATATGGAACTAAACATGCTTGAGTGCATCAATAATATGGAAAAATGAGGGCTAAAATATAGAACATTTATGCACTCAACAAGTATAGATACCATTGTAAAGGTCTATGGAGTAACCAATAAATTCATCATTCGAATCTCAACATTTACCCATCGAAAATATGGTTCAAAGTTACAGTTTTTTCCAATAATATATACTTGGTATAAACTTTTTTTATTAAATATAGTTAGTATAAACGAAAGTGCTTTGTATGTAAATAATGTAATAATATGTCATTTGCATATTTATATTAGATGATTTTTGTATTTGGGTGTATGTATAATAAATAAGATCGTAGCAAACCTTATTCAAATTATATATCAGAGCCAGAGGGGTTTATGGGCCGAGAGGAAGGGACCAACCAACACAATTACACAAACAGGCTTTGTTCGTAAAAGTTGATAGAAAAATAATAAAAATGGAGAAGTGAGGTATCGATTCCAATACCTCTCACATGCTAAGCGAGCGCTCTACCATCTGAGCTACATCCCCATATGCAACATATTCTCATAAGTATAATTTATTTTTAAAACAAATGAAATCAAATCAGTGCAACCAGGTTCAGAGGCCAGCTTCTCATCCAAGTTTGGAGGACCATTTGTCAGCCGTATTAAAACTTAAAAAAATATTATTCGTTTTATCTGGAATGGATATTCTCGTAAGTATAATTTATTTTTTACATGGTTTTATAATGATTTTCGGATTTGGGTTTGTTGGGGGGTTTAAAGGGGTTTAAAGTTGAGTTTTGGGGCTGTTTAGTGTGGGAAGTTGATTGTTGATGATTAAGTGATGGTTGATGGTTGTTTTGGGTGTATTAGATGACATTTTGGAGGATGGAAATATGGTTTTCTGGTTCGGCTTTTGGGCTGCTAGAAAATGAGAGTTTTGTGGGTGTTGTTGGCTTGAATTTGATGCTTGATTGGTGCTCTGAGTTTACAGCAGTGGTTTGTGTTTGTTTTGGTGATTAATAGAGTGTGTTTGATTGTTTAGAAACAAGGAACTTTGTTGGTGAAGCCTGACATTCGAATCTGGAACCTTTGGGGGCATGATCGGTTGGTTGCTTGTGTTTGGAAAGTCCGGTGAGTTGTTCTTCGACTTTAAATTGGTTTTCAAATGTTGGTTCGAGCCTGTGGACCTAGGTCGGGCTTGGTAAACCCACCTAGTGTTGGGATTAGATTGGTAGTCTAATCTCAAGCTTTAGTTAGAGACCTATAGATGAACTTTGAATATTGTGTGATTATGCCTCTTGTCCCATATTTTGATGTTGTTATGTATATTGTGATATACATGTGTGTTGAGGCATGAAGTTTTATGCATTGTAATATGCATGCGATTGTTGGAAATTGGGTGCATGATCGTAAATCATGGTGAGTACGTGCTAAGCACGCAAATTGGTAAGATTGTTGTGAGGTTGAATTGTGAAATGAGTTAGTATTGACACTAGTATGCTTGGGTACAAATGATCGATCATTAGGATGTTTAGTGTGCACACGAGAGTCGAAATGCGCGCGTGGTCTTGGTGATGGTAGTCATCAAGATGGAGTAGAGGTACGCCCGGAAATCTTCTTTTATATGTTAGTCGGTGATGAGTGGAATCCTATCGACGGGGCGTGAGGATGAGTGGAATCCTCTCCGCGTGAAACGGTGATGAATGTAATCCCACCATAAGGTAATGGTTGAGTTGTTGGATGTGAGTTCCAACGGTTGTTATCCGCGTATTCGGGTCAGAGCTAGGTGCCAATACGTTCGTTAAATGTGTATTCATATGATTGTATTATGGATGTGGGCAAGTTGAGCATGTCATGAGTATTGATGTTATATTCATGCATTATATATGTTTGACTCTTGTGTCTTCGAAGGTAAGAAAACATGCATTGTTCCTTGGGTTTGTTGCTCGTGCTTGGACCCTGCATTGTCGAGGTTTGTTTTTTGAGCTTACCCTCACTAAGCTTTACGCTTACGCTCTCTTTTGTTCGACAATGCAGATCCTTAGTTCGTGGGTTGCTTGTGCGAGGAGAAGGGACTCCAAGTGTGCCATAAGTGATATCTTATTCCTCAAGTATGAACTTTTAAGTTATGAGATGTAATGGACAAGCAATGGGGATTTGTGTTGTTGTTTGTGTTAGGAGCTTGTTAGAGTCCTTTGATATGTTGGTGTTATGGTGTGGCTTGTTGACACCTTATTTTGGATTGTAAACCATGTTTATGTTGCATATCATGAATGCTTATGTGTCTTGTTTCTAAGGCATGAAACCTTAAAATGCAATGTGTGACTCTTCATGGTGAATGTTAGATCCCTTTGAATGTATGCCCTTATCTTGTATGTTGTGTGTTTTGAGCATGCTTGTAATAGGGTGTATGCCTCTAGAGTTGTGTATGCATGATGTGTCTTGCTTCTTGAGGTTGTTGGGGTCGTTTGGGATCGTTTAGAGATGTTTAAAACTAGTTTTGGAAACTCACTAGTTGCAGGCGTTTCGGAACGAGGGAGGCTGTTTCGGAATGGGTGTGGTTCCAGGGACACCCGTATCGGAATGCGTTCCGGTACGGTTTGGCTATTGTGAACCCCTATTCTGATACGAGTTTCGAAATGTTTTGGCTATTGTGAGACCCTGTTCCGGAACGTGTTTCGGAACGTCTAGGCGAAATGGACCCTGTTCCGAAACGGAGTGGATGCGTTTCGGTACGGGTGTTTGGCTTTTTAAACTGGGGCTCGTGTTTCGAAACGGGCAAGCCAGTTTCGAAACACAGGTCTGAAAAGTGGGCTTTTGACATCTCTAAAGGTTCTTAAGTGTTGGGCATTAGGTCATGTTTGTTGTTAGTCTTCTTGTGAGTCTTGTTTTCCGCTGTCGCTTCTCACATAGGTCTAATTGAATCCATCTAGACAAGATAATTAAAGAAAAAGTTTTCTCGGGTTGTTAACCGAAGTGGAGCCTTAACGGGTTTCGCCTCAGTTTTCTCTGTATAGCCTACTCGGACCGGTCAGTCGCCCGGACCGGGATGAGGGGGTTACAACTTGTGTAAAATGATTTTTATGCAACGTCTAATGATGAATTAGTGAAATTTTATTTTATTATTCTATTTTTAGTTGTAGATTATCAAGTATATTTTACTTAAGAAAATATAGCAATACATGAAAGTGAAGAAAAAATTGTAGTGTTGATATTTTATACAAGGTTAATAGTATGCATCAATCTCCACAAGGTTAATGTCTGTCAATATTAAATTTTAAAAAATTTCAAAAATTTCAAAAATATTCACTAATTTTCTTAAGGATTTTTTAGTTCCTTGTCAAAAGCACTTTATCCAAATAATTTCAACCCAATAAAGGCTAAAGTATTATAAAACAACCATGCACTTAACAACTAAATGTATCATACCTTTATTTGTCATTTTACACAGGGACAGAGCTAGAAATTTATTTAAGAGGTGTCATTTTTGAACGATATTTAAAAGGAGTTAATTATTTATAAACGAGTGTCATTTTAATTATAAATAGGTGTCAATTCTATATATTTTTAATTTTTTCATATATAAACTATATAGAAAAATAGAAATTTTAAAAAAATTTGAGGCGGCAACAAACACCCCATTAATGCATGTGGCTCCACCCATGATTTTACCCATTTATGGTATCAGCTATTAGCTAAGTTTTACCAAACACTTTTATATAAACAATTAATCAAAACAATTTCTCATATCAGCTAATAAAATCAGTTGGTCAAACCAGTCTCTACAATCAGCTACCAACTATCAGCTATCAGCCGTTTGCCAAACACCCCCAATAACTTGTCATATTTTTTAAAAATAAAAAAAAGGAATCACCACCAATCTTTATAAATAACATTCATTCATTGTTATTTCTTAGATTTGATCTACAAAATTAATAATTTGATTCTACTCATTCAAACATAAGGTAGATGGATCTAAAAACTTTTCTCCTTCAAACCAAATAAAACTGAATAAAACTAGATTAATCCGCTCTACTTTGTCTTTTTTATAATATGATGGGATATTATCATGCGCCTCATTAAAAAAACCACCCTAATCTTAGGTGGAGGAAAAAGAGTGTCCATGGCAATATTTACAGAGCGAATAAGACCTGCAAAAGGATATTCATCCATTCATTGTTCATTTTTTAGGTTTGATCCACAAATATACCATTCATTTAAATTTATAACTATTATATTTTTTTTGATAAAATAGAGGTATTATATTCTCATACTGGGATTCGAACACATACAAGATGGAGGCAATACAAGATGGAGGCAATATGAGCATCCTTAGCTACTAGGCCAATTAGTAGATCTCATAATTATTATATATTTTAATTATTCATATGTATGTATTTAATATATGTTACAAATAATAATAGTCTGAAACGATAAAAAGGAAAAATAAAATATTATTAAATAATCGAAATATAACAGTAAAGAAAATATATGTTGAGACAATCGCGTCACCCACATCATTTGAGACTTGATGAGTTCAACAAAATATAATTTGCACAATTGCACCTAAGATGCAATTTCAAACTAAGTTACTCAATAATTAGCAAGTAGGTCAGTGTATATAAACACTTCACATACTTGTTATCCTACCAATGTGTGATAAGGGTTTTCTATTTTCTTTACACAATTCACAAGTACCTTACTTTGAGCATAAATTTCTCATTCATCACTCAACCATTTTGAACATAGATACCGTTGTAAAGGTCTATGTGCAACATGGTTCAGAAGCCAGCTTCTCATCCAAGTTTGGAGGACCATTTGTCAACCGTATTAAAACATA
Source organism: Hibiscus trionum (assembly GCA_030270665.1). Classification (NCBI taxonomy): domain Eukaryota; kingdom Viridiplantae; phylum Streptophyta; class Magnoliopsida; order Malvales; family Malvaceae; genus Hibiscus; species Hibiscus trionum. The sequence continues at coordinate 4,478,704 of BSYR01000046.1, forward strand.
AAAAAATCCTGTTCGTTTTATCTGGAATGGATAGCAACTAGCAAGCCCCGACAGCAATTAAAATATTGTGCTGCTTGAGTATTTTTTGTATGCAACATGGGTGTACTCGTTTATCCTTTTAAGAGTTTAAGTAAAGACTAATATGTTGTGTGTGTTGTTCCCATCTTGTTGATGTGGTTATGGTGCTTTTTCTTGTACAGGCGTTGCTGCATCTTGGGGTTTTGCTGGTTGTTGTTGATCACTTGTTGGCTACGTTAATGGTGTATATGTGTGCCCCCTTGCGACTGCGTCATTGTGTCTTCAGTGATGAACCCAAGGAGGCTGGAGGGGGCAGTCGACGCCCCTATAAATTTGAAATTCGTATATGATTTGGAATTTTTTTTTAGAAATTTTCTATTAAATTTCTATTGAAAATCTATTTTTGCCCTCTAAAATTTTATAAGTTCGCCCCCTAGAATTTTATAGGTTTACTCCCTAACATAGACTCATCCGTCCGTCATGTGTGTCTTGATTAGTGACAATAAGTTCAATTCCATTGTGTCTGACCTTAGTGTTTGTGAAAGGAGCAGCGTCTGATTTGAGTTTTGAGTGGGAAGATCGCTATTCATTTCTTTGCTTGTGTATGGTGCTTCTTGTGAAAATTCAGGCATGGTTGCCGGAGATGATTAACAAAGGATAATTGATGAGTGAAGGAGAATGGCGGTTGATTTAGGTTAATAAAATATTAGGGTTTTAGCTAAAATATCAAAATAGATTACAAGAGAGTAAGTCAATTACATGAGATAGGCTTTTATAGCCCAAAAATTACAACTAACCAACTAACCTCTTAGCCCAACAGATTCAACCATCTCAAAAGATTACAACTAATTCATAGTAATATCTTCTAACATTCATCGTGTTTCCTTTTCTTCATTCTTTCTTCTTCAAACTGATGAGATATTCACAGTGCAGATTCTGGTATTGTATTAGATATAGAAACTCTGTCAGTTAGGCTAGTATTTTTTATTATATACGGTTAGGGTTTTCGTTATACTTTCTATATAAGGTTGTAGTTAATACTCAAATGATTATCATTGGTTTACTCAATAAAATCAAGAACCCTTTTCTACGTTCTCTCGTTCTCTCTCATTTTCTCCATATTTCTATATTTCCTACATGGTATCAGAGGTTTCTTCCTCCAACATGAGTTCTTCAAAACCTTTTACTAACAAAACAATTACGATTCGATTGGACGAGTCCAATTTCTTACTTTGGAAGCAGCAGATTCTTTTTGCAATCGAAAGTCTTGGGTTAGTGAGTCATATTGATGGCACAATTTCAATTCCTGCACAAGCTGTTGTCAATGAAAAAGGTGAGAAGGTTTCTAATCCATATTACGTTCTTTACAAACAAGAAGATAGTGTGTTGTGTTCTTGGCTTCTTGCTTCGATTAGTCCTTCTATCTTGCCTTCGTTAGTTGGCTGCAAAAATGCATCAGAAATTTGGGAAATGTGCAACAAGTTTTTTCGACTTCTTCCACCACCAAGCTTATGCATTTGCATTGTTCGTTACGAAGCTTGAGGAAAAGGGGTCAGAGTATGAAAGAATACTTGGGCCAAATTCAGTCAATTTGCGATAACTTGGCTGTAACGGGTAATCCTCTTACTGAAATCATGCATATTTCAGCGATCTTGTCTGGTCTTCCACCCGAATATGAACCTATTGTGGTTTTGATTACATCCAGTCAACAACCTTATAAGGTTGACAGTGTCTGTAGTGTCCTTCTTGACACTGAAGCACGACAGTATGGTTTAGTTTCACAAAATCTTTTTGTGAATATGGTACAAGGTTCTTTTTTTAATTTTCTTCATGGATGATCTTCAAGTTCTTTTTCAGGAAGTTTTCCCATTCAAGGGAATTGTTCATCTTTCTTTGATAATACAAATCCTTATGGATTTGTTAATCAAGTATCTTAGTCAGGACAGGGAGTTGTAACAGGTATACCACTGTCAAATCAGTATGTAATTGGTGTTTCGCATCAGGGAGTTAAGCTAATTGTCCATCAGGGAGTTAGGCCGGTTGTTCACCTCGAAGACAAAATTTTCAACAAAATTTTCGAGGACGTGGTGGTCGTTTTGGAGGACGGTCACGTGTGCAATGTCAGATTTGTGGGAAAATTGGCCACTTGGCTGGTACATGTTATTATCGATTCAATCCGTCTTTTGCAGGAATTGGAGTTGCAACAGATGTCAACAATAGTTACCTTGTTAATTTCACTGATTTTGTTGATTCTTTAGTTGATCTTCAAGAATCGTTTGAAGATGGTTTTGTTAATGTGGTTGGAGATGTTTCAAACAACCAATTGGGAGAGGCAGCCTGGTTTCTTGATGCAGGTGCCGCTGTACATCTTACTTCTGATGCAACCAATTTGACTAATTCAACTGAGTATCAAGGGTCACGTAAAATTTTTGTGGATAATGGTGCCAATGTCTCTATTTCTAATGTTGGTCAAGCATCCTTGCTTACAAATTTGAGACCTCTTGTGCTTAACCAATTGTTGCATGTACCTTCTATTAAAAAGAATTTATTATATGTCTCTTTTTACAAAAGATAACAGTGTATCTATTGAATTTTATCCAGAGTTTTGTGTTGTGAAGGACTTAGCAACTCAACAAGTAATTCTTAAAGGGCAGGAAAGTAATGGCTTGTACAAGCTTCAATCCAGTGGACTTCGTGAGGTTCAACGGTCTTCAATTGCTCCAGATTTAGCTGTTTGTGTTGTTACCTCGAACAATTCTTCGAGCAATTCATCAAATTCTTTTTCTGATTCTTGTCTTGCTAGCTATAATGACATATGTTTTTCTGTTTTAGTTGATAATGTTGAGCTATGGCACAGAGGGCTTGGTCATCCTTCTGATCATACCCTTTCCAAAGTGCTTAAAGATTGTAACATTTCTAGCAACATGAATAATAAAATTGCTTCTCTTTGTTCTGCTTGCAAGATTGGTAAAAGTCACAAACTACCCTTTCAAATTTCTGTCATGTCTATGATCAGCCATTGCAACTTGTGCAAATTGATTTATGGGGCCCTGCACATGTCATATCTAATAATGCAAGCTATTATATAAGTTTTGTTGATGCTTATACAAGATATACTTGGATGGATATATTTTATATCTCGAAAATCAGATGCTACTAGTATAGTTCTTGCTTTTCAAAAGTTAGCTGAAAGGAAGTATAATTGTAAACTAAAAGTTGTTCAAACAGATTGTGGATCTAAGTTTAAGCCTTTAATTCTTATGTTTAGTTAACAAGGCATTGAATTTAGAAATACTTGCCCCTGTAGTTCTGAACAAAATGGTATTGTTGAACGCAAGCATAGACATATTGTTGAGCTTGGGTTGACTCTTTTAGCTCAAGCCTCCCTTCCTCTTAAATATTGTACTGATGTTTTATATTATGCAACCTTTCTTATAAATAGGTTACCTTCCAATGTGTTACAAGGACTTACACCTTATAAGAAGATGTTCAAAGCCAAGCCAAACTATTCTTTTCTTAAAGTATTTGGCTGTGAGTATTTTCCACTCCTAAGGCCATATAATCAACACAAACTACAGTTCAGATTAAAGGCATGTGTGTTTCTTGGAAATGTGTTTCATTTTTCTGAACAACAACACTCTATTCAAGAGTCAGTTCCAGAAAGGTCAGTTGCTGTCAAAATTATAACACCCAAGAATCAAGAGCGTGTGTCTATAAGACTTCATTCATGTTCAGTAGGTCCCTTTGGTTCGTTAAGTGAAGGAGGAAATTCTGAAAGTTTGCCAGGGTCACATTAATTTGCAGAATCCTCAATGAGTCTTAGAGAGACTACATCAAATTCAAATGAGATAGATTTGAATAATGCATCATCTTCAACAAATTCCACAGAAGATTCTAATGATAATTCTGCTACAGGTGTGCAAGTTTTAGTAGAGGCAGGAAATTCAAGTGCTACAAATTCACCAGATGTTACTGGTTCAAATGTTTTGCCAAGTGTTGATGATTCAACTATGCCTACTTCTTCAAATATACCAAGGGTTACTTCAAAATCTGTCACGGAGTCCCATGCTATGGTTACTAGGTCTAAAGCAGGAATCTTTAAACCAAATGTGTTTTCAGCTGAGTTAGGGTGTTCTATACCTAGTGATATTCAGCAAGCCATGCTCTCAATAGAATGGAAGCAAGCAGTTGTCAAGGAAGTCAATGATTTAGTTCAGAAAGGAACCTGTGATTTGGTTCCTTTGCCAAGTGATCGAGTTCGAATTAGCTGCATATTGCTCTTTAAGATTGAGAGAAATTCAGATGACAGTATAGAGAGGTATAAAAGTGCGCTTGGTTGCAAAGGGTTATTTGCAAAAGGCTGGATTCGACTATCAAGAGACATTAAGTCCAGTTGTGAAACCTATGACAGTGAGAGTGATACTCAGTTTAGCTCTTGTAAATAACTGGACTCTAAGACAATTTGATGTAGATAATGCATTTTAAAACGGTGATTTAACAAAAGATGTATACATGTTGCAACCGTCACGGTTTAAATAACAAAGAGCTAATGGTGAAAAGCTTGTTTGTCGACTACGGAAGTCCTTGCATGGACTCAAACATGCCCCTCGTCCATGGTTTGACAAGTTTAGAACATGTCTTCTAGAAGATTTACATTTTACAGCTTCAAAGGCAGACATGTCTCTCTACTTTCGAGATTTTAATGGTCACAAACTCTATATCATGGTATACGTGGATGATGTTGTAGTGACTGGATCAGATGTTGTTGAAGTAGGCAATGTCATTAAGAGAATCAATATTGTGTTCTCATTGAAGGATCTTGGCCAGCTGAGTTTTTTTCTTGATATGAATGTTTAGAGAACCAACAAAGGAATCATTCGAAATCAACAGAAACATATTTTAGAGGTATTACAAAAGGATGACATGTACAATGCTGCTCTAGCTCCTACACCAATGGTTTCAACACTTCGCTTGTCAACTCGTGATGGTGATCCACATCTTAATGACACCCTTTATAGACAAGTCGTAGGCTTGCTTCAACATATCTGCAATACAAGGCATGATATTCATTTTTCTGTAAACAAGGTTAGTCAGTGTATGCATTCTCCTCTAGATACTCACTGGAAAGATGTGAAACGTATATTGAGGTACTTGAAAGGCACAATCAATCATGGTTTGTTGTTTCAAGCCTCCACTTCATGTGCAAACCTTGTGGGATACTCGGATTCTGACTAGGGAGCTAATGTGGATGATAAACGTTCCACGTCTGAATATTGTGTGTTTCTTGGCAACAACCCTATAGCGTGGAGTTCAAAGAAGCAAAGTGTGGTCTCTCGATATTCAAATGAGGCTGAATACAGAAGCCTAGCCAATGCTATGACTGATATAATGTGGATCAAATCACTGTTAGTTGAGATTGGAGTTCATACTGGTGCAATACCTGTTATTTGGTGTGATAATACAAGTGCCATAGCACATGCATCAAATATTGTTCATCATGCAAAAATGAAGCATTTGGAGCTTGATTTAAGTTTTGTAAGATAGAAAATAGCAGACGGTGTAGTGATGGTGAACTATGTACCAGCTATTGATCAAATTGTTAATATATTTACGAAACCCTTGTCTACTGCATTTTTCCTTCGCTTACGAGAAAAGTTAGGAGTATACACATCAGATGATTTAAAGGAATCTTTTTATACAAGACATTGTGATTCTACAAGCCTTGAAGAAATCCCTGAAGGTGAAGATGAAGATGAAGAAAAGTTGTGTTAATTGCTGTTTGCATCGATTTCTTTTTTTGTTTCTTTGTTCAAAAAGAAAAAAGAAGAAGTAGGAAGTGTATTAGATATAACAGCTCTGCCATTTAGGCTAGTATTTTCTTTAATAGACGGTTAGGGTTTTTGTTATACTTTCTATATAAGGCTGTAGTTAATACTCAAATGATTATCATTGGTTTACTCAATAAAATCAAGAACCCTTTTCTACGTTCTATCGTTCTCTCTCGTTTTCTTCATCTTTCTATATTTCCTACATATTGGTTCAATGAGTTGAATCCCAATCGATTCAACAATCTCAATAGATTTCAGATACAATACTGCTAAGAGCTGGTACCCAAAAAGAAATAAGATCTCTTTCTTCATTCAGCATTCTTCCATCCATAATTTCTTTAAAAACAAAACTTGTATTTCGTACTTAGTGGTTTACTCAGAATTGAAGGTATTCTTCATCCTTCCGTTCTTATTTACTCACTTTTCTATCCTACAATTTTGTTCATCCAGAATTCCTTTAGAAATTTGTTCTTCCTTCATCTTCATTGTCTTCCTTTGTCAATTATTTGACCATTCTTTTTGTTGGGAGAAATGTTGTTAAGCTACAAACTCATGGGTGCAATCTGAAGCCCTCTTCTGAGCAAGAAGGCACCCTATTATGTTTTGTTAATGGAAAGCAAGACTTTTAAACATTGTACATTCCCCATAGATTTTCTATCTTGAAAACTTGGTTGTTAAACCGAAGTTTCAAACACCCTTGTGGACAAAGCAAAAGATAATGAAGCTCCTTGCAGCATCGAACAACCCAAAACGTGTAGTAAACATTTACCCCAGATTTAGTTGAAGAAAATGGCACTAACTAAGCAACAATACAGTTGGAGGATCCAACTTCCAATAGCAAACAATATAGTAATTTCAACAACAACCAAGCAACAATCAATATGGTAACTCTAGCAGCAATACAATAGACTACATTACAGAAGAAATAGGCATCCCTTGGCAATCTGTCTATTGCAACTAGTAACTGAAGAATGCTTGTACTGATTAGTGTTTTATGTGCTTGTGTGTGTGGTGCTTCTGTGTATGTTGGTGTCCTTTGCGGCGCTTATCGCGATTGCGGACATAACCAGTGCTTTTGTGGTCACTGTGTTTCACCGTTGTGAATTATTTTAATAACGGAAACTATTTCGAACATAATAATTGTGAGTACTACAGTTTCAGACGATGTCGTCATTGTTATCGTTATTACAGTTACGGACCACTATTTAAATCCCTAGTTATGTTATGTCCTTGATAAGATGAGTACTATGTAGAGTATTATAGTTGTATTGGGCTTGTTCTGTGTTTAATCAATCACAGATTAGTGGTTTGATATTAAGCTTGCTTTTCTTTCGTTCCTTTTCGTTTTCAAGTTGCATTGAACAAAGTTGGGTTCAATGATTTATTTGGAACGTTATGATTTTTTAAAATAAAATCTCATTTTGCTCATAAAAAAGTCGAGTCGGAATTTTTCGTGTCAAGTCTAAAAATTTAATTATTTTTAAATTGAATCTAGTTTTGTTCATTCCTCAAAACAATTCAAGAAAAAAAAACAAGACTGACCATATACCATTTTTTAGAGAAAAAAACGAACAAATCAGACATAGATGTCCATGTCCATTTCCTTTAGATGATATTAATGTTATTGTATTAATAGATGCATACTCGAGTGTTTCTAATTATATAAGATTAATGACAAGCAGCAATCGCCCAAAACATGCCGAATTCCAATTAAGAATCTATTAATAGATGTTATAGATTTGTATATGCAGTTGAAATTCAGACATTGATCAAGCAAACATGTTCGAACTCATAATAACAGGAAGGCCGAGATGGTAAGGTTCCTGTTATAGACTTCTCGAAACAAGACCTGTTGTAGCCAGACAGTCCCGAATGGACTTCGGTGAGAGTTCAAGTTTGGAAAGCACCGGAGGACTACGATTGTTTCGAGGCTTCGTTCGACGGAGTCCTGGAGCTTCGGAGGGCAGTGTTTGGAGCCGTGGAAGAGCTCTTCGACTTGCCTTAGAAACAAAAAAGCTTTGTGTTTCCGAGAATCGCTTCTGTGGCTATCAGAGGAAAACACCATCGAGATTGCTCGAAAGCACGTCGATCAATGATGCTCATGTTGCAGGAAACATTGAGCAACGCCTCACTAACATCCTGTGGCCTCAAGAAAACATAAGCTTCAGGTACTTTTCGATCGGACATACTACTGAATTAAAAGTATTACTCTGGGTTTTTTTCATCAATTCTGTTCTTTGGATCTGGCAATAAAACGATAGTATATTTCACTGAGCTAGCATCGGGATTAGAGAAGACGATCAAGATCTAATCCTGGAGAGTTTTGGCCTAGAGAAACATATGGACAAGCTCATGAACTCAACTAACCATCGCCTGAGGATCATGAAATATGAAAGCTTGAAAACCAGCGAGCTAACCCTATGGATACGTGGGCACCGCGACATGAATGCACTAACTATCTTGTATCAGAACGACGTTGACGGCTTGGAGATTCAAAACAAAGATGGCAAATGGATCAAAGTATTGCCCTCGGCCAACTCTTTCGTTGTCTTGACCGGGGAATTCTTCAGCGTAACTCACTTACAATCAAGGATGGACCGAGGAGTGTTTAGGGAAGTCGCACCCTTTATAATTTCAAATTCTCGTATAGTTTTACTGACATGTATGGTCAAATGGTAGATTGCCCTCGCCTTACCATCGGGTGACGATGAAGGGAGACAAGGCAAGGTACATCATTGGGTTGTTTACTGGCCCGAGAGTAGGCTACCTGAGAGAGGTTCCGAAAGAGCTCGTGGATGACAAAAATCCATTGCTCTTCAAACCTTATGACCACAATGAATTTATGGAGTTTTACTCCACCCAATTCGCTCAAGGAGCGCTTAGCGTAGGTCTTAAAGCTTATTGCAGTGTCTAACATTTGGGCATCTATAATTGTTTTATGTAACGAATATGGTGTGTGATCTCTCTCTCTCTATGCTTGGTATAATCACTAGTATCCGAGTTATTAGATCAATAATTCGAATCGGGCCGATTGAGTATCAATTGTCATTGTTGTTGGAACAATATACATGAAGACGTGAATCGAGCATGCTTACGCATTCAAAACCCTACTAATTATGGGTGAGAAGGGGTATGGGTAGTATATTATTGTACACTTTGAATGTTAAAAATAATGATAATATGAATTAGACATTGTTGAACAATAGAAGTTCATTACGATGCGATCATTCCAATTCAGTTTATTTCATTCAAAGTGTTAGGAATTAGGATTCGAGTCTTAAATATTGTGTAAGAAACCTAGTGTCTCATTTTGCTAGACTAATTAATAGTTGGTGTGTGATGTATATGTATAAATAGATTATTGATAAATAAAAGTGTTACATTTTTATTATTATGCAAACTAGCATTTAACTTGCATGTTCTATATGTGAAGGATATAATATGTAATCATAATGATATATATGTTTTTCAATAAGTTTTTTTAGTAAATGTAATTAATGTTAACAATATTTTTGAAAATTAAAAATTTTATTTGATTTATAAGAATATTAATAATTTCACACTGAAACAATTTATCCATGCAACCAAACATAATAACAATGACGAGCTCTTTTCATTTCTTAAAATCAACAACTAAACGTTACTCAGACTAGCTGTTACATGCCATTATTCTCTTCCCAAAAGATATGTTGCTTATAGATCTTAAGACCTAATTTTTTTTATGTGAGATTAATGTCCTCACTTCTTCTTAGACGTGACATTCTCCCCCACTCAACCTTGTGATACCCTTGTCATGTGCCTACCCCACTCATGGGCGCTCGACGTGAAATCGAGCAATGAAAGGGTCACTCGATACCATTTGTCACGGGCTCATTACCATCTTCCCAAAAGACATGTCTAATAGAATGTGCAGTGACACCGCTTAAATATCCCAAGACCTTCAATTTTTTTATGTTAGATTACTATCTCCACTTCTTCCCAATTATGACATAGTATATACTATACTTTAAAAGAAAAACAAATAATGTTTCATAATTAATTAATCATATAAAACTTGTATACATGAAGATAAATGAAAAAAAACAAATAAACAGTAGGTGAATGGTGTGTCTTATAGAGAGTTTTTTTGTTGCTTTTGTATAGCTGTTTTGTTAATCTATAGGAGAATAGAGCAGGGGTCTAATTGTGTTCTGGGTTTTTGTTGAGTGGATCGAAAGATTGATATGAACCAAGAGGGGGAATTGGATTTTTAAGGTTTGTGTGGTGGAAATTGCAAATTAAAAAGATTGACAAGGAATTTTAGAGTGGTTCAAGTTCCAAATGAATTCTACATCCACTACCTTAGCTTCACTAAGGATTTGCAACAATTCCACTAATTGCTCTTCCCCTTTTCTAGGCTAAGGAGGCAACCCTTACAATTTTCGGTTAAATTTTCTACCCAAAATTTAACTAATCCTCACACAAAGGCAACAAAGAATTTGATGGCTAAGATAGTATCTCTCAATACAAATTGTAGCCCAATTACAAGCACTCAACCCAATTGAAAAAGATAAGAATGAAAAATACAATTGGGGTTTCTAGAGAATATGGGATTTTAGCACAAATGCTTGGATTTGATGTATGGATATTTGGTTTTGGATCAATAGTTGTTGTTGGAGCTTTTAGAAGTCCCTTTTATACCTTCTCATTGATTTCTAGCCGTTGTGGTTGTTGCATTTATCAATAGAGCCGTTGGGGATGTTATCTCACCTCCATAAATGCAATCTTCAACAACCCGTTTCGGAACGCGGGGTACCTGTTTCGAAACGGACTAAAATAGAAAGAGCCGTTGGGGTGCATTTAAGAGCCCGTTTCGAAACGTGTTGAAGCCGTTTCGAAACACTTTTGCCACTGTCAAGGGTCGTTTCGAAACAGCCTGAGCCCGTTTCGAAACACACTAACGGTTTCCAAAAAATCAGTTAAAAACATTGTAATGGTCATATTTTCAAATCAAAATGAAGAACAGTTTCGAAACGCTTGGACTCGTTTCGAAACAGTTTTTCCACTGTCAAGGGTCGTTTCGAAACAGATTGAGCCCGTTTCGAAACACCCTAACAATCTTTGAAAATTCAGTTAAAAATGTTACAACGGTTATAATTTTCAAATCAAAATGAAGAACCGTTGCGAAATGCTTGAAGCCGTTTCGATATGGGTTCATGTGTTCTAAAGCCGTTTCGATACGCCTTTCGGAACGGGGGTTGGCAGTGATGAAATCGTTTCGAAACGCCTTAGGCCGTTTCGAAACAGGGGCTTGAAAAACATTGTTTCGACTTTAAACACTTAGAAAAATATTTGAAAACTTTGTTTTTAACTTTGGCATAATCTTAAAATCCTATGGGCATGTTTGAGGACTTAAAAATTCGTTTTGACATTTTAAATTTAGTCCTTAGGTTTTTAGTTATATCAAAATTAAAATATTGGTTTCACAATCTCCCCCTTTTTGATATAACAAAACCAAAGTTAGAATTTTTAAGAGTTTTGAAAATTTTGAACATATTCTAACTCCCCCTTAATTTAAGATAGGTTTTTAAAGTTTTAAGAATGTTTTAAATTTGAAATTCAATTTTTAAAACGTAAAAACACATTAAACATTTAAAACGAATTTTAGTTTGTGGCTCTTAAATTTCTTCTCCCCATTTTTGTTAGATCAAAAATAATAGATAAGGCTCATAGAGAAGACAAAGGATTAGTACCACTAAGCATTAACTAATAAGCAACAATAATATTAATTCATAAAATTAAAATATCCAAAACATAAATCAACATTAAGTTCAAAATATAACCCCAAATAAAAGATCAAAAGAATAGGTTCCTAAAACATAATGAAACATAAAGATGCAAACTTAAACCTAAAATGCATAAATAATATGATATGATATGAAAGTCCTAGGCCTCGTCACCACCATCATCATCATCAGAAGTCTCATCATCGCTCTTGACTTGAGAACGGTGAAACTTCGTCCATTGGCCATAAAGAGTAGAGAAGGACAAATCCAAGTTCGAGTGGGAAGTCTCAAGAGATAGGAGGCGATCCTCGACATTTTGCAAGCGAGTGTCGATGGCACCAAAACCCGAAGCTATGCGAGTATCCAAGGCATTGAACCGCTCGGTAATGAGAGCCGTAAGAGCTTCATTGTTTCCAACTTGAACTTGCGGTGGAGGTGCAACGGGAGGAAGAGGAGCTTCTCTATCAACACGTTCCCAAACATCGTTCACATAGCGAAACCCGGACTTGCGAAGAGAGGATTCACCAATCTTGCACTTGCGAGGTTCCGGGGAGTCATAGGTGCAATCGAGATCGATGGTGCTAAAGATGTGGCTTAAGATCGTGCCATATGTAAAGGATTTCAACTCATTGGTGTCAATAAACTTAACATTATTGACCATCTCGGCAAAAATGATCTTAGCAACATTAGGACGATCACCTCTACGGAAACATTCAAGCCAAAAGTGATCAACTTGACGGATATGAGAGTATTTACCTCCGGAAGGGCGAAGGAACCATGATACCATCAAGTGAAGAAAACGATCGTGCGCATCCAAAGTAAGTGCCAGACCGGTGTTAGTACCAAAGTGACGTTCATCCTCAATTCCTATATTCTTAAGGGAAAAGGTGGACTCCAAGAGAGCAACATTAACAGTAAACTTTTTCCCTAACATGAAAGATTCAATTCCTACAACCTCGGTATTGGTTTCATCATTAATAAGATGAGCATTAGAGTAAAAGATGAGTACCATATGTTTGTAGTGAATATCCGGGATGCTCAACAAAGGAAGAAGATCCCATTCACTCAAACGCTCGAGGTAACGGAATATGAATCGCTCGGAGTTGAGGAAATCGAGATCAATGACACGTTCACGACGAACTTCGAAATCCTTGACATATGTGAAATGAGCTCGCATCTCGGTAGTTCGAAGGGATTTCTGAAAGAGCAGAGCTAGATTCGGGCGCATGCTCGACTCACCGGTTTGAACGGACTTACGCTTTTGTTAGCTTGAACCGACATACTAAAAACATTAAGCAAGCATGTTTTAAAAATTAAGTGTATGCATAGATTTTTAAATTCAATCCAATAATAAATCCCACTTATGTTTTTTTAAAAATTAAAACAAAGAAATTTTTTTAAAAAACAGTAAAAGAAAATACGACTGGAAAATTTTATATTCGAATCAAAAAATTTAAGATTTTGAATTTTTTTTACAAGATATGGAAAACCCAAACATGAAAACATATAATTTATACAAAAATAAAATTTTCTAACCTAAGATTCGAACATAAATTGAAAGAAAAAGAAAAAGAGGAAAAATACCTTAGTTTGGGATTTTGGATGATTGGATGAAAATGCTTGCACAATGTTGATGAAACTTGCTTAGACTTGAGTTTTAGAGAAAAACCCCTCAAGATTTGGTGAAAAACAAAGAGGTTTAGAGGGTTTTTATAGGGAGAAAGTCGGTTTAGGGTTTTTAGGGTTTTAAAGAGGTTGATGTAAAAGTGAATTTTAACATTAAAAGCCCTAAATAAAGCTATCCGCGAAACCATTTCGGAACGGTCTAGACCGTTTCGAAACGCGAGCATGAGGGTTTGACCGTTTTGAGACTTTTAGCTGACCGTTTCGATACGATGTTGACCGTATCGAAGCCCCGTTGACCCGTATCGATACTCGTTTCGATACACCCCTTAGCAGTAGCAAAAACGTTTCGAAACCCTTTTGAGGCGTTTCGAAACGCCCTTCTCCCAGACATGATTTAAGGCATCCGTATCGAAACAGGGTCACCCGTTTCGATACACCTGGGCCTGGAAGTGCATATGAGGCTCTAAAAGTGCAGAAAAATGAGTTTTTCTAAGGCCTAACATGCATAAATGACATGAATGAGCAGGCAAAACATATGCAAACATAAACATACTCCCCTAGCTATAAGCATGGATGAAATTAGGAGTCTAAACACATAAACATGGCATTTCACAAGATCAAGCAATTTTAAGCACAAAAGAGGTCCTAAAAGGTCAAGATAGGCTAGCTAGACCTAACTCTCTCCTAAGGGACCAAAAACGCTCTTTGTCTAAAGGTTTTGTAAATATGTCCGCTAATTGATTTAAGGTGTCTACATACTCTATAACCACATGTTCTTTAAGGACATGATCTCTAATGAAATGATGTCTTATTTCTATGTGTTTGGTTCTAGAGTGTTGGATGGGATTTTTTGTTAGACATATTGCACTAGTGTTGTCATATTTTAGGGGTATGGTTTCAACTTTAATTCCATAATCTAAGAGTTGTTGCTTCATCCAAAGGACTTGAGCACAACAATTCCCTAAGGATATGTACTCAGCTTTGGTGGTAGATAAGGCTACACTATTTTGTTTCTTAGAGAACCAAGATATGAGCATACTACCTAGGAATTAACAAGTTCCCGAAGTACTTTTCCTATCGATTTTGCAACCCCCATAATCCGCATCCAAATAAGCATGAAGGTTGAAGGTAGAGTCTCTAGGGTACCAAAGACCTAAACAAGGAGTATCTCTAAGGTACCTAAAGAATCTCTTAACGGCTATAAGGTGAGACTCTCTAGGACTAGCTTGAAACCTAGCACACAAGAAAACACTAAACAAGATATCCGGTCTACTTGCGGTAAGGTAAAGCAATGATCCAATCATAGAACGGTAAAGCTTAGAGTCAACACACTTACCTCCTTCATCTTTGTCAAGCTTTGTATATGAGCTCAATGGTGTGGCTTGAGGCTTAACATTCTCCAAGCCAAACTTCTTGAGCATATCCTTTATGTACTTTGCTTGATTGATGAAGGTGCCATCCTTCTTTTGCTTGATTTGGAGTCCCAAAAAGAATGAGAGCTCCCCCATCATGCTCATCTCGAATTCACCTTGCATTAACTTAGCAAACTCTTGACAATGACATTCATTAGTAGAACCAAAAATAATATCATCAACATAAATTTGAACTACTAAGATGTCATTTTTATACATTTTTATAAAAAGTGTAGTGTCCACCTTACCTTTTTCAAATCCTTTTTCAATTAAAAAGTTTGAAAGTCTTTCATACCAAGCTCTAGGAGCTTGTTTTAAACCATAAAGAGCTTTGGTGAGTTTGAAAACATGATTTGGAAATTTTGAGTCTTCAAAACCCGGTGGTTGTTCCACATACACTTCTTCATTTATAAAATCATTTAAAAACGCGCTTTTAACATCCATTTGAAAAAGCTTGAAATTATGATAACATGCATATGCAAGCAACATCCTAATGGCTTCCATTCTAGCTACGGGTGCATAGGTTTCATCAAAATCTATTCCCTTTTCTTGAGTGTAACCTTGTGCTACTAGTCTAGCTTTATTTCTTACAATGTTACCACTCGCATCTAGCTTGTTCCTAAAGACCCATTTAGTTCCTATGGTAGATTGATTACTAGGCCTATCAACTAATGTCCAAACGTTACTTCTCTCAAATTGATTTAACTCTTCTTGTATAGTCATAATCCAAAAGTCATCTTTCAATGCTTCTTTAATATTCTTAGGCTCTATGCATGAGATAAATGCAACATGATTCATTAATCTAAGAGAAGATCGAGTGGTTACCCCCTTGGATGGATCACCCAAGATTTCACCATCTTTGACATAGTTGAACTCCCTTGGGTAGCTCACTTCCTTTTCCTCAAGAGCCAAGTCCTTCAAGGCTTCAAGAGGTGGATCTTGTGTGTCCTCTTCTTTTGTTGGAATCTCATCCTCCTTTGAAGTTTGTCCTCCATCAAAGGCATTTATGATTCCTACATCATCATCATCACAAGAATCCTTCCTTGGAAGGAGGTTATCATCGAATACAACATGAATAGATTCTTCCACTACTAAAGTTCTTTTGTTAAATACTCGATAGGCTTTAGAGGTTAAAGAGTAACCTATGAAAATAGCTTCATCACTTTTTGCATCAAATTTACCTAAGTTGTCTTTTCCATTATTTAAAACAAAACACTTGCAGCCAAAAGGATGAAAATAGCTAATGTTAGGCTTTTTTGATTTTAAAATCTCATAAGGTGTTTTCTTTAAAATTGGCCTAATCATTACTCGATTTACAATATAGCAAGCGGTGTTTGTGGCTTCCGCCCAAAAATATTTAGGTAAATTGTTTTCACAAAGCATAGTTCTAGCCATTTCTTGCAAAGTTCTATTTTTCCTCTCAACTACCCCATTTTGTTGATGAGTTCGAGGAGCCGAAAAATTGTGGCTAATACCATTTTCATTTAAAAAATCTTCAAACCCTAAATTTTGAAACTCAGTTCCATGATCACTTCTAATATGTGAAATTTTAAGTTCAAGATCATTTTGGGTTAGTTTTGAAAATGTGATGAATTTTTCCAAAGCCTCATCTTTAGTACTTAAAAATAGAACCCAAGTAAATCTAGAAAAATCATCAACAAGTACAAAAGCATAAGACTTACCACCCAAGCTCATAGTCCTAATTGGCCCAAATAAATCCATATGGATAAGTTGTAAACATCTACTAGTAGGAACATCATTAATGGATTTAAAGGAAGACTTATGTTGTTTACCCTTAGAGCATGCATCACAAATTTTATCATTTGAAAATTTTATCTTGGGTAAACCTCTAACTAGATTAAGGGAGACTAGTTTTTCTAAAACACTTATGCTAGCATGTCCTAGTTTCCTATGCCACAACCATGTATCATTTTCATTTTGTGCTACTAAGCATGCATGAGATGTATGAATGTCATCTAGATACCCCATGTATATGTTACCTATGCGATGACCTATGAGCATAATATTATTAGATTTAATGTCTACAATTTTGCATCCATTTTTTTCAAATAAAACATTAAATCCTTTATCACACAATTGACTTATGCTCAATAAATTGTGTTTAAGACCATCGACATACAAGACATTTTCAATGAGAATAGTAGAGTGATTACCTATGGAGCCAATACCTTTAATGTGGCCTTTGGAGTTGTCACCAAATGTCACTACTCCTCCACCTTTTGGCTTTAGATCCATGAATCTACTCTTGTCTCCGGTCATATGCCTTGAGCATCCACTATCAAGGTACCATGAGTTTTGACTTTGTGCTTTGGCCTTGTAGCAATGCTCCCCCTACAAACAAAGATATTAAGCTTTTGTTTTTGGTACCCAAATCATTTTGGGTCCATGAGTGTTAGCTCCCAAAACCTTGGTTCCCTTAGGAATCCAAGATGACATAGCAATAATGTTATTAGATTTTATAAGTTCCTTAGGAACCCATACACTTTTAATTCTTTTAGCTCTACTATGTCTAGGATATCTACTTTGTTTGTAGTAGTTAGTCTTTTTCTTAGGTTGGTTTGTTCTTGAGGACTCACCTATTTCATGCTTGACACTACCAACATTTTAAAAAGACTTCTTGAGCTCATTTAGCTCATCCAACACCTTTTGGTGTTCACTATTACATTGAGACAAAAGATTATTAAGGTCAACAATTTCATCTTGAAAAAATTTTAGTTCATCTTTCAACCCTAATATCTTTTTCTCAAATTTTGAATTAGCTTGAGTGAGTGAGTCATTTTTCTCATTTAGTTCCAAAATAATTTTCTTGTTCCTAATGACCGACTCTTTATATTTCTCAACTAATTCAGCATAGACCTCTTGTAACTCATCATATGCATCATTCAACTCATCATATGTAAAATCTAAAGTTGATGAGTTAGAGGTTACCATGGAGGAATCTTCCTCAAGTGCCATGAGGCAAAGGTTAGCCAATTCTTGTTCGTCATCCTCCGATGACTCCTCATCACTCCAAGTAGCAAGCTTGGCTTTGAGCTTCTTCTTCTTCTCAAAGCCCTTCTTCTTGAGTTGAGGGCACTCCGAACGTATGTGGCCGGGTTGTTTGCACTCAAAGCAAATGATTTGATCCCTTGCTTCTTCTTTGTTCTTGCTTTTGAAGTCCATTTTTATTTGGATTTTTCTTCCCCGGTTGGACTTCATAAAGCGTGAGAATCGTTTGGCTATCATAGCCAATTCTTCTAGCTCATCCTCCTCACTAGAAGAGTTCTCTTCATGTAGTGAAGCTTTGAGAGCTATTCCCATCTTCTTTTTCTTCTCAACCTCTAGCTTTTCTACTCTTTTCTCTTCTTTCTTCTTCTCTTCTTCCCTTCCTTGCTTCATGATCTCATGAGTAAGGAGAGAACCCACAAGCTCATCAAGCTTTAAAGTTTCCAAATTTTTAGCTTCAATGATAGTGGTTCTCTTCCCATCCCAAGATTCGAGAAGTGAATAGAGTAGCTTCCGGACAAGCTTGTCTTCCGGTATGATCTCTCCAAAACCTTTGAGCCCATTGACTATAGTGGAGAACCAATCAAACATCTTGGACACCGTCTCATCGGGCTCCATCTTGAAATTCTCATAACTAAGATTGAGAATTTCAATCTTAGTTTCTTTAACATCGTTGGTTCCCTCATAGGTAGTCTCAAGAGTGTCCCACACTTCTTGGGCACTCTCGATGGATGAAACTTTAGAATAGATGTCTAGACCGAATGAACAAAAGAGCACGTGGAGAGCTTTATCATTTACTTGAATCTTTTTCCTTTCTTCTTCACTCATCTCCACCTTTTTCTTCAAGACCATCTTGCTTCAATGGAATGTAAGGGCCATCTTCAATGACATCCCACACTAAGTAATCATTGGACTTGATGAAGAGACGCATTCTATTCTTCCAAAAAGAATAGTTATCACCATTGAAGAAGGGAGGCTTTGTAGTGGATTGAGACTCATACATGCCCGAACCGGAGGTTGAAGCCATCTCTTGATATTTGATGATCACACTCTTCCAAGGAACTCCTCTTGTGGTTGTTAATCCTCAAAGAGGTAGGCTTTGATACCAATTGTTGAGTGGATCGAAAGATCGATATGAACCAAGAGGGGGGTGAATTGGATTTTTAAGGTTTGTGTGGTGGAAATTGCAAATTAAAGAGATTGACAAGGAATTTTAGAGTGGTTCAAGTTCCAAATGAACTCTACATCCACTACCTTAGCTTCACTAAGGATTTGCAACAATTCCACTAATTGCTCTTCCCCTTTTCTAGGCTAAGGAGGCAACCCTTACAATTTTCGGTTAAATTTTCTACCCAAAATTTAACCCAATCCTCACACAAAGGTAACAAAGAATTTGATGGCTAAGATAGTATCTCTCAATACAAATTGTAGCCCAATTACAAGCACTCAACCCAATTGAAAAAGATAAGAATGAAAATTACAATTGGGGTTTCTAGACAATATGGGATTTTAGCACAAATGCTTGGATTTGATGTATGGATATTTGTTTTTGGATCAATAGTTGTTGCTGGAGCTTTTAGAGGTCCCTTTTATACCTTCTCATTGATTTCTAGCCGTTGTGGTTGTTGCATTTATCAATAGAGCCGTTGGGGATGTTATCTCACCTCCATAAATGCAGTCTGCAACAACCTGTTTCGGAACGCGGGGTACCTGTTTCGAAATGGACTAAAATAGAAAGAGTTGTTGGGGTGCATTTAAGAGCCCATTTCGAAACGTGTTGAAGCCGTTTCAAAACACTTTTGCCACTGTCAAGGGTCGTTTCGAAACAGCCTGAGCCCGTTTCGAAACACCCTAACGGTTTCTAAAAAATCAGTTAAAAACATTGTAACGGTCATATTTTCAAATCAAAATGAAGAACAGTTTCGAAACGCTTGGACTCGTTTCGAAACAGTTTTGCCACTGTCAAGGGTCGTTTCGAAACAGATTGAGCCCGTCTCGAAACACCCTAACAATCTTTGAAAATTCAGTTAAAAATGTTACAACGGTTATAATTTTCAAATCAAAATGAAGATCTGTTTCGAAACGCTTGAAGTCGTTTCGATACGGGTTCATGTGTTCTAAAGCCGTTTCGATACGCGTTTCAGAACAGGGGTTGGCAGTGATGAAATCGTTTCGAAACGCCTTAGGCCGTTTCGAAACACGGACTTGAAAAACACTATTTCGGCTTTAAACACTTAGAAAAATATTTGAAAACTTTGTTTTTAACTTTGGCATAATCTTAAAATCATATGGGGATGTTTGAGGACTTAAAAATTCGTTTTGAAATTTTCAATTTAGTCCTTAGGTTTTTAGTTATATAAAAATTTAAATAATGGTTTCACAGTTTGGTTTGATGACTGGTCTGGAGTAAAAATTGTACTAAGGATTTGGGGTCTTTAGTGGCGTTACAGATTTTCTTCTTTTGAGTCGTGGAGTTTGTATTGAATGATTCGGTAGGTTGTATTTGGACATTCAATTGGTTGTGTGCACTCTTTTTCCTCCGTTTATGTTGGGGGTTTAATGAGTTCCACATCTCAGGTTGGGAATACTTCTTAGAATAACCAATTAAGAAGTTTTAGGACTCAAATTGGAGTTATAAGCAAGTAGGGAGCCATATTAGTAGGGCCTAAAAGAATCCATAATAAGATTTGTTGTTTGCATGCAAAAATTATATTAATTTGAGGGTATGTACACGTGTCAAGCAGAATTGAAGACATGTGTGGGGAAAGGGAGAGTGAGTTCGGCATTTGGAAGAAGAAGGACACCAAGCTAGCATCTTCTTCTTCCTCCCTTCCCATGACCGAGCCCCTAAACTAGAGAGAGGGAGAATTAAGCTTAACTAATCTAAACACCTTGCACCATTGATCGAGTAGCTTAAGGAGAGGGTAAGTATCAATTTCCTTCCTTAAATCGGTTTTCAATTTGAGTATTTGTGAGAAATTTCTCATGTACAATGTGTTATTTGATTTCTAGAGAGTTAAATCCATGCTAGGAAATTGTGGATAATGAACTTGATGAACATCCATGACCTTGTAAAGATTGGACATAGTTTAGAATGTCAATTGTGTGGTGATGTGTTATAAAACTTGTGAGATAAATTATGTATTCGAATTAGGCATTGTTGGATTGTATAGTTGAGTTGAAATTGAAAATTGGGTGTCATGGCTTGTTTGAATACATAATTTGATTGTTTTGAACATGTATTTTTATGAATAAGGAAATGGGACTGTTATGAGAGTTTATAGGGCTAATTCGATGAGAATGTCTGTGTGTTGTTGTTTTTCTTTACCCACGGCTTACGGAGTTTGAAATATCTATTTGATGGCTTCTTGGGTTCATCCTTGGGATGCCTATCCTGATCTTCCTCGTCGTTGTCTTCATACTTCGACTTCTTGTGTTTACCTTGGTGTCCTAGTCATCGATGCTGGTGAGTCAGAAGTAATTCTCCAAGTTCCAAATGAAGTTGTCCACTTCTTGAGCGTCCCTTTCTCCTTTGAACTCCTTCGGTTTTGGTACATCGATCCTGGGCTTGGTTTCTATTGTTTTTCCCACCATGTCGGTTAGCATGGCATTCTTGTAGAGGGATAATTCGGCACTGAGTTTCTTAATTTCCCCTAACAACTCCCCTCTCGTTGCTTCCATCGCAACTTAAAAGAAAACATCTTCTCGGTTCAATCTCTCGTACGCCTCGTCGAGAAGGTTTTGAACCCCTTCTGCGACATCATCTTTGAAGGGGCCGACTTTGGTTTCCATATTTTCGAGGCGATTGTCGACAACATCGAGGGACTCTACCATCTCTTTTGCTTCGGTTTCGAGTCGTTCTATCTTATCCTCGAGTGTTGTTAACCGATCCTTCAAAGCAGCCCTTTTCTTATTGGTAGCCTTATCGATTGTCTTATCGGTTGGCTGGGTCTCCGTGACCTTTGATGTTGCCCTGGTTTTGTCTTTCTTGGCCATCTCGAGCAAACTCCTTTGCTCTGATACCACTTGTCACGCTCCTAGAGCTTGACTAGCTTGACATGTGGCCTTAGGCGCCTTCAGGAGGGTGCAGAGCCTAAGTAAGCCTGACGATCTAGGCAAGAATGCCCGGATCCATGCGGAAATGAATAAACAAAGAGAGGGGTGATGGCCAGAAAAGAGTTTGGGGGAAAACCGGGCAGATGCCCGGTACTTTTATTAATTATGACGCCCAACAAGAACAAGGCTTCAAGCCTAAAGAACAATTGATGAAGTAAGTAATGAGGTGGGGAATGCATTAGAACTCTTATAATTATGCTTGATACTTGTCATGGCTTGAGGAATGCATTCTTGGGTTAATATCTTTTTCGGACAGACTTGAGGACAAGTATGAGACAAGTGAGGGGGAATTTGTTAAGCTCTCAAATGTGACACTTTTTAATTGCTATCTTACAAGTTTTTAGGATTTCTTGCTACCTAATCCATTTCATTCTGCTATATTTTGTGCAAAGGACCTAATTCTGGAAAACAACAGCAAAAGAGGGCATTTTTGCAGTCTTTTTATTATTTTGGTCAGGACTGGCATCGTGGGCACGACACTGGGCATGACGCGTCTGACGTGGCTGATGCGTGGCGACTTCTAGAAGCTTCTGGAACGTTCTAAGAGATCTTATCAGTTTATCCGTTTAGATTATCTGCATTTAAATTTCAAAACATTTGAATTGTTTTATCTTTACTTTATTATTTTAAATTTTCTTATCTTTTATCTTTGTAAATCCAAGCCTATAAATACCACTCCTTGGTAAAGGCTTAGGCATCAATCAATTAGTCTTCATATTTTAGTTTGAAACACTTTTTATTCTTTAATCAAAGTTCTATTTTCTTTACTTTTGTTCTTTATGTTCTTTAATTATTTTTATGAAATCAAGTTAAGTATGATAACTAATATCATGCTTAGCTAAATCTCTTGAGCCAAGAACAACCCAAGTCAATTCAAATCGTGAGAATTGAGCATTGCTTAATTCCCTTCGGGAATACATTTTTATCTTTCTGCTTAGATAGTTTGGCAATCGGCCTTACTAAAAGTTTTTAATCATTTTTCAAATCAAAAAGAGCTCATTGGTCTGGAATCGTTTAAAAACATAGTTGGGAGGAAGGATCGGCCTGTGGCAAATTTCGACTTCATGTGAACACTCTTAGCGGCGGTCTGCTAAGGAAAGATAAAATCAGAAGCGATTCTTTTTAAGACAATTTCTGAGTCGGGCTTTTCCTGCTTTCAAAATTAAATACTTTAATGGCGATAGACGTGGTTAATTTGTTTAAGAATCAACCTTCGAAGATAGTCTTGGGAGGATTGGTTACTCGAGAGAGAAGCAAGTTGCGACGGGTTGGGCCTCGCATACTGTAACCGACATGATCCCCAGAGTAAAAATCCATTTCAATGATCGAAAGAATTGACAAGGCTAGCTCGAGGCTATTTTATATATCTGAACTTTCTTATTATTTTCTTTACCTTGCATTTAAATTCTTCTATTTTATCTACACTCAACATTCGATCACCTTCTTTTTACTTTCCTTGTTTTCACAGATATTCCTGGAAGTATTAATCAAAGCAACTTTCGGTCAAGAATTTCGACTAATCTCCATGTGGATCGACCCTCTTTCCCTATAACTACTTAATTTCTTTTTTTCATTAATTGTTGAAAGAGATTAAATATTTATTTATTTTGACGGGTAAAACGACGCTTGTCAATATTGGCGTCGTTGCCGGGGAGATTTACTTTTGGCCCTTTTGACTGATTTTGTTTTTTTATGACCAGGAAAAACCCGGGTACTTTAGCTCCATACAACACGGAAATCGAAGCAAGCGCTCGTAGAACTCACGGTGAAACGCTTCGGCGAAAGAAACAACAACAAGAACAAAGCACGCAACAATCCGATCAGGAATCCACTTCCGAAACTACACCAGTCGAAGAACCTATACAAGAACCAGAACCGATGGCGGACCAAACGATTCGACAACTAAATGCCGCCCCTACTGTGCAACAACCACTCTGCATCACTTTTCCTCAAGGCGATACCCCCTTCCAGCTCAAAATAGGATTAATCCACCTACTCCCTACTTTTAATGGCCTCCATACTGAAAGCCCACATAAGCACCTTGCCGAATTCCATATGGTGTGCAGCAGCATGAAACCACAAGGGGTCTCGGAGGACCAAATAAAACTAAGGGCTTTTCCTTTTTCCTTAGCCGGAACGGCTAAAGAGTGGTTATTCTATTTACCTCCAAATTTGATTAATACATGGTCTAACCTTTCTCGTGTTTTTCTTGACAGATATTTCCCTGCGGCAAAAGCGACATAAATTAGGCGAAACATATTGGGAATCCAACAAATGCACAATGAATCCCTATACGAATATTGGGAGAGATTCAAAAAGTTGTGTGCAAGTTGTCCGCAACATGGCTTTTCCGAGCAAACACTCCTTCAATACCTATACGAAGGAATGTTGTCAATGTTCAAAAACATGGTAGATGTAGCAAGCGGTGGCGCGCTCGTTAACATGACCCCTACTGCAGCGAGAACGCTAATCTCTACAATGGCAGCCAATTCATAACAATTAGGCTCCTTAAGTGAACCCAGCCGACGTGTTCAAACAGTAAGCACAATTTCATTAGAGAATAAAATAGACAATTTAACTAATATTGTGTATTCTCTTGTTTCAGGGGATATAGGAGCTGTTAAGGTGTGCGGAATATGCACTATGACAGATCACGCAACCGATATATGCCCACTGCTATGGGATACGTCTGGTGCCCAAGTTAACGCCATACACAACTTTCCCGGACCTCCCCAAAGACCCTATAACCCTCAGAGCAATACATTCAATCCCGGTTGGAGAGATCACCCAAACTTGAGCTACGGTAATCAGAACCCGAATTACCAACCTAGGCAACAACTTCCCCACCAAAACCAAGCACCCCAAAAATCCTCGCTTGAGTCTATTGTTGAGAGATTGGAAGTTTCGCAGGAAAAATTCCAAACCCAAACACAATCCCATCTCCAGCAAATCGACAAAAAAATAAGCCAACTAGCTCAAGCCGTTAGCCGTCTAGAATCCCAGGGAACATTACCATCCCAAACCGAAACCAACTCAAGGGAAAACGTTAGTGCGATAACTTTGCGTAGTGGAATAGTGATAAGGCCTAAACCGCCCAAGCAAGATGAGCGAAAATCCAACGAACCGGGAAACTCTTCAGAAGACCAGAACAACAAGTCTCCTCCCATCGCAGGTAATGCCAAATCTAAAATTTTTGTTTCTACTTACAAACGTGTTCCTCCTTTTCCAGGTAGATTGGTGAAACGAGATAAAAAGGATGAAGAGAAGGAAATTTTGGATATATTCAAGAAAGTGGAAATTAATATTCCACTTCTTGATGTTATTCGGAAAGTGCCTAAATACGCAAGGTTTCTGAAGGACTTATGCACAAACCGAAGGCGACTATCCGGAAATGAAAAAGTTAACCTTGGTGAAAATATTTCGGCCATCTTTCAAAAGCCGTTTCCGCCAAAGTACAAGGACCAAGGTATGTTTGCAATTCCCTGTAAAATTGGGAATGTTGGGATAAAAAGAGCGATGTGCGATTTAGGCGCATCTATCAACGTCATGTCGTTAAGCGTCTACAACAAAATTTCGACTGGACCATTGAAAGAAACGCGAGTGACGGTTCAATTAGCCGATCGATCAGTCATCTACCCCGAGGGAGTACTAGAAAACGTGTTGGTACAGGTAAAAAATCTTATTTTTCCTGCTGATTTTTATATTATTTACATGGAAAATGATCGCAGCAATAACGGATCTGAAATCTTGCTTGGCCGACCTTTCCTATCAACCACGCATACAAAGATTAATGTCCGCGACGGCATCTTAACTATGGAATTTGATGGGGAAGTAGTTAAATTTGATATGTGTAAAGCTATGAAGTATTATTGAGTGGATCGAATGATCGAAATGAACCAAGAGGGGTGAATTGGATTTTTAAAAGTTTAGGTGGTGGAAATTGCAAATTAAAAGATAGACAAGGAATTTTAGAGTGGTTCAAGTTCCAAATGAACTCTACATCCACTACCTTAGCTTCACTAAGGATTTGCAACAATTCCACTAATTGCTCTTCCTCTTTTCTAGGCTAAGGAGGTAACCCTTACAATTTTCGGTTAAATTTTCTACCCAAAATTTAACCCAATCCTCACACAAATAGAACAAAGATTTTGTTGGCTAAGAAAGTATCTCTCAATACAAATTGTAGCCCAATTACAAGCACTCAACCCAATTGAAATGATAAGAATGAAAAATACAATTTGGGTTTCTAGACAATATTGGGATTTAGGCACAAATGCTTGGATTTGATGTTTGCATGTTTTCTTTTGGATCAATAGTTGTTGCTGGAGATTTTAGAGGTCCCTTTTATACCTTCTCATTGATTTCTAGCCGTTGTGGTTGTTGCATTCATCAATAGAGCCATTGGGGGTGTTATCTCACCTCCATAAATGCAGTCTGCAACCACTCGTTTCGAAACGCCCGACCCTGTTTCGAAACAGACCAAAATAGAAAGAGCCGTTGGGGTGCATTTAAGAGCCCGTATCGAAAAGGTCTTACCCGTTTCGAAACACTTTTGCCACTGTCAAGGGTCGTATCGAAACGGCTTGAACTCGTTTCGAAACGCCTCAACGGTTTTATAAAAATCAGTTAAAAACTTGCAACGGTCATATTTTTTAAATCAAATGAAGAACCGTTTCGAAACACTGTATGTCGTTTCGATACAGTTTCTCTATGTTCTAAAGCCGTTTCGAAACTTGTTTCGAAACACAGGTTGGCAGTGTTGAAAACGTTTCGATACTCGTTTCAAAACATGGGTTGATAGTTTCAAAACCGTTTCGAAACGCCTTAGGCCGTTTCGAAACAGGTACTCGAAAATCACTGTTTTGGCTTTAAGAACACTAAGAAAATATTTGGAAAACATAGTTTTTAACTTAGGCATATTCTTTAAATCATATAGGGATGTTTGAGGACTTAAAAATTTGTTTTCACATTTTCAATTTAGTCCTTAGGTCCTTTAGTTATATCAAAATTAAAATATCAGTTTCACAAGTATCCTGATTCGGTCGCAAGTTTAAATTTCGTTGATATTATAGATCTGTTAGCTGATGATTTGATCGAAACTGATTTGTGTTATGACTTTTGTAGGGAATTCGTGGATCTCGAAAATGAAAATATAGGCGAAATCATTTCAACTCTTTCTTCCCTTTCTGATTTTTGATTAATTCCAACTCGATCTAAACATTTTCCCTCAATTTTGCAGGAACCAAAGCCGAAGTTAGAGCAATTTAATTATGTATTTTTAGGCGATAACCAAACTTTGCCAATCATCGTTTTGAGTAAGATGTCGCATCGGGAAGGAGGTAGAAGCTTAGTTGTTGTTTTGCGCACAAATACAAAGATGGAGGAAGGCGTTAAAACGACAAGGGATGGACATCACCGTTTATTTGAAGAACTTGCTTTTGAAGAACCAAAAATTTAGCAAAGGTCGTCGAGCTAAACGACGTTAAACAGAGCGCTAAATGGGAGGCAACCCATTCTTTTCATTTCCGTTAATTTTTATTTTTATTTTCCCTTTTATTAATTTTTTTTAGCTTTAATTTTTGTTTTAATTTCTTAGCTTTTCCAATCTCTTTCAGGGACTCCAGCAGCACTAATTTCCACTCTTCATCAAGGAATTTTCGAAGAGCAGTGAAGTGCACCGTTTCATTAAATGATGCACGTTAGCAAAACCTATGGTCTGCGGTGCATTTTAGCCAAACCCTTTAGCCTTTACCCTTTGACCACTCAAATATCTCTCACAACCAATACAAATAAAATAAACCCATTTCTTTTATTTTACTTTTTCCCTAAATCCCCCCATTTCGTCTCCTTCATTTTCCCCACCCACATCACAAATCGGCTCCTCTCCTTCATCTCGACAATCCTCCACCAAATCTCACCAAGCCACCCCTAATCATCTTCTTCACTTCATCACCACCAAAAACTGCACCCCCTTCTTCCCCCGCAAAACCGAGCCCACCCAAAACCCCAACACCACCAATGGTCTGCACACGACACCAAGGCCGGGATGAGCCTCTGCCCACACTTTATTCTCGAAGGATGATGATAATTCACCGCACCGGCAGCCTTCGTGGAGGTATCCAGCAATTCGGGTCTTGTCATCGTCGCTCCTCCTCGTTGCGGAACCACCCATCACTGCACCTTCTCTGGCACCGTTCGTCAACCGCCATTCAAGGCTCTCCGCCACTGTTGGCCTGAGAAACTCCCACCGTGCTCCTCGTCCTCGTTCACCGTCTCCCTCATTACACTCTATGCCAACGATGGACTCAATTTCATCACTCACATGGAGTATCTTTTACCCTTATTTGTTCCTCATTTTTCTTAATTTTTATTTTGAATTGGGGCAATTCATTTAAGTGAGGGGGAGGGTAGCAAAACCACTTGTCTTGCTTGTTTGCTATATGTTTGATTGATTTGACTTTGAGATGAATTTTTCTTGCCATTACTTGATGCCCAGCATGTTATAATTGTTATAGTGCATAGGAATATTTGAATGTTGACATTTTTTATAATCAAATGGCTTGGGTAAAATGATAGTTTGACATCTCTTTTCAATTTGCCTTGATTGTGATAATTGGATTTTTCACCTAGCTTAATCAACTTAGCCTAATTTTGTGAGGATTTGAGCCTGGAGCATGCATCCTATTCTTTATGCTCGTTTTTCCTTGTTTGAGAGTGTCATCTTGAATTTAGGAATCTAGAACTTGTGACTTGTATACGATTTGAGACTACACTAGAATGAGGTGCTTTAAGATGATTTAGGCATTAGGATTTAGCCATTTTCTCTCTTTCATATAAAAAAATAAAAATAAAAACTTACCTTTTTCTCATTTTTCTTGAAGCCTTATACCCCATTTTTCTTGGCTTAACCTTCAAACCTTGTTCTTCGTTAACCAAACTTTCTGATTGATCAAATGCTACAAACTATATTGCTAGATAAATAAAGGGCTGCAATTCGAATAAGGGCAGAATTTTTCCAGAAAAAATGAAAAAAGAAGAGAAAAACATAATTAAAGGAAGCAATTGCTTCGAAAGAAAAAAAAAAGAGAAAAAAGAAAAAGAAAAACAGTTTCGAAAAAGAAAAAGAAAAAATTGTTTGCTTGCCCATTTTTAAGCTCCTCTTTTGTCTTCACTGTTTATTATACCTTGCATTGATCATCTTCCTTTGTTTATTTTCTTTCCATCTTTCTACCCTTTTCTAAACCCACATTACACCTTGAATAAAAGACCTAATGATTTTTGAACCTCGATTCTAATAAGTAGTGGAGAATTGAACTTGTTACAAGCCTATGGAAACCTTTGCTCATGCATGACTTAGAGCGTTTCTGCTTGACATCTACCTTTAAACACTTTGAGTGCTCTTGAGTGTACCTTGGTGAGGATTAAGACTAGGTTAGGATTTGATTACTACTTGATAGACAATTTAAGGATTGAAAGGTTATTCTTTTCTTATATCCACTTGGTTTGATTTGTGTCTCTTTCATGATATTTCTTTTGCATTAGAACTCTTATAATTATGCTTGATACTTGTGATGGCTTGAGGAATGCATTCTTGGGTTAATATCTTTTTTGGACATGCTTGAGGACAAGTATGAGACAAGTGAGGGGGAATTTGTTAAGCTCTCAAATGTGACACTTTTTAATTGCTATCTTTCAAGTTTTTAGGATTTCTTGCTACCTAATCCATTTCATTCTGCTATATTTTGTGCAAGGGACCTAATTCTGGAAAACAGCAGCAAAAGAGGGCATTTCTGCAGTCTTTTTATTATTCTGGGCACGACGCATCTGACGTGGCTGATGCGTGGCGACTTCTAGAAGCTTCTGGAACGTTCTGAGAGATCTTATCAGCTTATCTGTTTAGATTATCTGCATTTAAATTTCAAAACATTTGAATTGTTTTATCTTTACTTTATTATTTTAAATTTTCTTATCTTTTATCTTTGTAAATCCAAGCCTATAATACCACTCCTTGGTAAAGGCTTAGGCATCAATCAATTAGTCTTCATCTTTTAGTTTGAAACACTTTTTATTCTTTAATCAAAGTTCTCTTTTCTTTACTTTTGTTCTTTATGTTCTTTAATTATTTTTATGAAATCAAGTTAAGTATGATAACTAATATCATGCTTAGCTAAATCTCTTGAGCCAAGAACTACCCAAGTCAATTCAAATTGTGAGAAATGAACATTGCTTAATTCCCTTCGGGAATACATTTTTATCTTTCTGCTTAGATAGTTTGGCAATCGGCCTTACAAAAAGTTTTTAATCATTTTTCAAATCAAAAAGAGCTCGTTGGTCTGGAATCGTTTAAAAACATAGTTGGGAGGAATGATCGGCCTGTGGCAAATTTCGACTTCCTGTGAACACTCTTAGCGGCGGTCCGCTAAGGAAAGATAAAATCATAAGCGATTCTTTTTAAGACAATTTCTGAGTCGGACTTTTCTTGCTTTCAAAACTAAATATTTTAACGGCGATAGACGTGGTTAATTTGTTTAAGAATCAACCTTCGAAGATAGTCTTGGGAGGATTGGTTACTCGAGAGAGAAGAAAGTTGCGACGGGTTGGGCCTCGCAGACTATAACCGACATGATCCCCGGAGTAAAAATCCATTTCAATGATCGAAAGAATTGACAAGGGTAGCTCGAGGCTATTTTATATATATGAACTTTCTTATTATTATTTTTACCTTGCATTTAAATTCTTCTATTTTATCTACACTCAATATTCAATCACCCCCTTTTTACTTTCCTTGTTTTCACAGATATTCCTGGAAGTATTAATTAAAGCAACTTTCAGTCAAGAATTTCGACTAATCTCCATGTGGATCGACCCTCTTTCCCTATAACTACTTAATTTCTTTATTTTATTAATTGTTGAAAGAGGTTAAATATTTATTTATTTTGACGGGTAAAACGACGCTTGTCACTACTACTCAATCCTACTTTAACTAGGATTACAGTTGTTCTAATCATTCGGGGAGTAGTATTCTTATCCTCCAAGGATTAATACTTCTTAACCTCCAAAGATCCCTCAAGTTGGTTGGTTATTAAGCCCAAGTCGGTGAGAAGGGCATGTCCTGTCCCTCGGTGTGCACCCTTGGTGCCGGCCCTAGGCTCTTCGGTGTGCACCCTTGGTGCCGGCCCTAGGTTCTTCGGTGTACACCCTTGGTGCCTGCCCTAGGCTTGTCTGACTTCTTGTGTTCAAATTCTAGAAGTGAGTCGACTGCGTCCAATACCTTGGAAAGATCTTGGATCCCCATTCGGTGTAACCACATTTGCCTAACGTTGCAATCGATTTTTGAATATAAAGAGGGCGTCAGCTTCTGTAACCCCCTAAATCTGACCCAAAAGTTATTGGCCAAATCTAGGAAGTCGGAATGAAAACTTGCCCCTCAAGTAAGATTATTAGGTTTAGAAAATCCAATGTTTAGGTTATTATTGAAAACTGTTTCGTTTCACAATGAGTTCTTTTTTTTAAAACACGGTTGTATAAATAAAAACATCATATAATAAATTATTCAAATATCCAAATAAAAATTCTCATACATGCTAAAACAGTTAAAAATCCCAAATAAACATGTAAGTAACCGAAATTACATAAATCCCAAAATATTAACTAAAATAAAATAATACTGTAAATCCGAAATGTCCATACTAAAAATTGAAATAAATCTGATAAATTGTGGTCCTCCAAGTACCGAAAGCTTATGTCTGAGAATCTGAAACGGGAACTATGGGGGAGTCAGCTATTAAGCTCAGTGTGTCTCTAAAGTGCAGGCAATCACAAACTCAGTTCCACAACAATAAATTTTCCCAAAAATATTTAAAAGACACAAAGCAAGTTTAAACACGGTTTTATGAAATCACAATGCAATGCACCCATACTCCATAGTCACCAAAACGAGAAGGTTCCCTAGAACCTCTCGCTACATAGTCACCAACACAAGTGGTATAAACCACTAACTTCCTCCGTACAATCCCAACCCATGATAACACGGTAAAAAGATATCACAGTTTTCACAGTCTCAACACAGTCCAATAATAAATCCGAGATTCACAACTCATTTACTTTAAATCACAATTTTATTCACAATCTGAAAATAGTATGCACGGAAAACATAATGTAAAATCACAACACAATTGAAATTCATTCAAGCGTAAAATCACAGTCACAAAAACAAAGTATGTACCACAGAAAGAGAACACACATAAAAATCATTTATTTATAGCACCGGAAGAAACACACCTTAGCCAAGGCAACTCAACCTACTGAAAAATATGATTCCCACGATCAGAACCACTGGTTTAGCTGTATCAGAACCTATGAAAATAATTTCGATATTAGCACTATTATCACTATGCCACCAAACAAAGACAAAAACACTAAGCCAAAAGAATACTCGCGTGTAGTCCTCAAGGTACGTATACAGTTAGATCGAACAGGCGAAAGAGGTGGTAGTTCGTCTTCTTCAAAATCGATGTCGACTACAACACGTATTTGAACTACATCAGATCTTGTATCCAAAACTCTCATAATTTAATTTTTTGTGATGCTAGAGACTTACCAATGTTCAATCGAAATAAAAAATAAATAAACTTAATCGAGAGAGGGAGAGAGCGAACGGGAGGGGATAGCGGCTACTGGAATGTGAAAAAAAAAGAATACGCAAGGGTTTTAGGGTTGTTTATACCTTACAATGGGTAAATCACAATATAGGTCATCCAACTATTTAGGGATTTATAGAAAAGCATCTAAACTTTATCCAATTTATAAAATGGCCCTTAAAATTCTAAATTAACTCAATTTAATCCTTTAACAACAATTAGGTTCCCAAATTCAAGTTCCTAAAATTAATTTAGGGTTTTAACCTAAATTCTAAAATTTAGGGTTTTAAAATTGGAAAATTTTTGGGGTGTTACAGCTTCACTCATGTTGTGAATCTAGAGCCTCAGTTCGGTGAATTTGTTGACGTAATCCCGAATTGAGCCGTAGTGCTTCAATCAATGAAGCTTCTCTCGAGCTTCTTCTTGAGCGTTCTTTGGATAAATGTGCTCCTTGAATTTGTTCTTCCTTCATCTTCATTGTCTTCCTTTGTCACTTATTTGATCCTTCTTTTTGTTGGGAGAAATGTGGTTAAGCTACGAACTCCCAGGTACATTCTAAAAACCTTCTTCGAGCAAGAAGGCACCCTATTATGTTTGGTTAATGGAAAGCAAGGCTTTTAAACACTGTACATTCCCCAAAGATTTTCTATCTTGCAAACTCGGTTGTTAAACCGAAGTTTCAAACACCCTTGTGGACAAAGCAAAAGACAATAATGCTCCTTGCAGCATCGAACAATCCAAAACTTGTAGTAAAAATTTATCCCATATTCAGTTGAAGAAAACGTCACTGACTAAGCAACAATATAGCAGGAGGATCCAACTTCCAATAGCAAACAATATAGTAATTCCAACGGCAACCAAGCAACAATCAATATAGTAACTCCAACAACAATCCAATAGACTACATTACATAAGAAAAAGGCATCCCTAGGCAATTTGTCCATTGCAACTAGTAATTGAAGAATGCTTGTACTGATTGGTGTCCTTTGCGGCTGCGTTTTCGGTTACATTACGTTTATCGCGATTGCAGACATAACCAGTGCTTTTGTGGTCACTTTGGTTCACGGTTGTGAATTATTTTCATAACAGATACTATTTCGAACATAATGACTGTGAGTACTACAGTTTCAGACGATGCCGTTACTGTTATCGCTATTACAGTTACGGACCACTATTTAAATCCCTAGTTATGTTATATCCTTGATAATATGAGTACTATGTAGAGTATTATAGTTGTATCGGTCTTGTTCTGTGTTTAATCAACCACTCATCAGTGGTTTGATATTCTGAATAAAATGTCTTTGCTGAAAAGAAAAAAAAACACAAGGATGATAAAGTTTTTTTTTCCATGTTGCTGTGTTTTTAATTATTCAAATCCAAATCTTTCATGTGAAATAATGGTGTGTGGTATATATGTGTTTGGTATAATCATATGTATCTGAGTTATTAATCGAATAATTTGGATTGGACGTTGTAGAAATCCATTACTAGAGTTATTCTTTATGTGTTTGTTTTGAGCTTGCTTTTCTTTCGTTCCTTTTCGTTTTCAAGTTGCATTGAACAAAGTTGGGTTCAATGATTTATTTGGAAAGTTATGGTTTTTTTTATAAATAAAATCTCAATTTCCTGATAAAAAAAGTGGAGTCGAGATTTTTTGTGTCAATTTGAAATTTTTATTTTTTTTTTCAATTTGAATCGAGTTTTGTTCACCTTTCAAAACAATTCAAGAAAAAAACACGAGACTGTCCATATACCATTTTTAGAGAAAAAACAAACAGATCAGACATAAATGTCCATGTCCATTTCCTTTAGATGATATTAATGATATTGTAATTATCATCTAAATGAAAAGGACATTATGTCTGATTTGTTTGTTATTTTCATGAACTCGAGTGTTTCTAATTCTATAAGATTCAAGACAAGCAGCAACTCCCCAAAACATGCCGAATTCCCATTAAGAATCTTAGTTTGATTGGTGAAAGCAGATAGGGACGTTCAATGTATTAATAGATGTTATAGATTTGTATATGAAGTTGAAATTCAGACATTGATCAAGCAAACGTGTTCGAACTCATAATAACAGGAAGGCAAAGATGGCTAAGGTTCCTGTTATAGATTTCTCGAAACAAAACCTGCTGCAGCCAGGTAGTCCCGAATGGAATTCAGTGAGAGTTCAAGTTCGGAAAGCACTGGAGGACTACGGTTGTTTCGAGGCTTCCTTCGACCGAGTCCTGGAGCTTCGGAGGGCAGTGTTTAGAGCCGTGGAAGAGCTCTTCGACTTGCCTTTACAAACCAAAAAGCTCTGTGTTTCCGAGAATCGCTTCCGAGGCTATCAAGGGACAGCACCATCGAGATTGCTCGAAAGCATGTCGATCAGTGATGCTCATGTTGAGGATAACATTGAAGAACGCCTCACTAACATCCTGTGGCCTCAAGGAAACATAAGCTTCAGGTACTTTCGGGTCGGATTAACTTTCGAATTAAAAGTAGTACTCTAGTTTTTTTTTTTATCAATTATGTTCTCTGGATTTGGCAGTAAAACGATGGTATCTTTCACTGAGCTAGCATCGAGATTAGAGAAGACAATTAAGAGGATGATCTTGGAGAGTTTTGGCCTTGAGAAACACATGGACGAGGTCATGAACTCCGCTAACCATAACCTGAGGATCATGAAATACGAAAGCCCGAAAACCAGCGAGCCAACCGTAGGGGTACGTGCGCACTGCGACATGAGTGCACTAACTCTCTTGTATCAAAACGAGGTCGATGGATTGCAGATTCAAAACAAAGATGGCGAATGGATCAACGTATTGCCCTCGGCTAACTCTTTCGTAGTCATGATTGGAGAATCCTTCAGCGTAAGTCACTTACTCGGACTTAAACAAGAGTTTAAGGTATAGAAAATAGATTCTATATGTTAAAAACAACGATGTTGCAGTTATCAGAGATGGACTGAGGGAATGCTAGGGGACAGTCGTTCCCCTGAAAATAGAAATTTAAATTTTCATATAGTTTTGTTAAGTATAAAAGTTTACACTCCTAATATAAAATCTTATGTCCGGCGCTACAGGTATGGTTGAATGGTCGATTGTCCTCACCTTACCACCGGGTTACGATGAAGGGAAACAAGGCAAGGTACAGCATTGGATTGTTTACAGGCCCGAGAGGAGGCTACCAGATAGAGGTTCCGAAAGAGCTTGTGGATGACAAAAATCCATTGCTCTTCAAACCTTATGACCACGATGAGTTTCTGAAATTTTACTCCACCCAAGTCGCTCAAGGAGCTCTTAGCGTTGGTCTTAAAGCTTATTGCAGTGTCTAAGATTTGGGGATCAATAATTGTTTTATGTAACGAATATGGTGTGTGGTCTCTATATATTTGTTTGGTATTATCACTTATAGCTAAGTTATTGGTCAAATAATTCGAATCGGGCTGATTGAGTATGCTTAAGCGTTCAAAATCCTCCTATTTATGGGTGAGGAGAGGTCTGAGTAGTATAGTTATAGTACATTGAATGTTCAAAAATATCCGAATCGGACATTGTAGAACAGTAGATTTTCATTACGGTGTGATCCTTCCAATGCAGTTTGCTTAATTCACAATGTCAAGATTCGAATATTAAACGTTGTGTAATGAATCTAGGATCTCGTTTCGCTAGATTAATTAAAAGTTTGTGTGTGATCTATATGTAGAAATAGATTATTGATAAATAAAATTGTTACTTATTATTATTATTTAAGCTAGCCTTTTAACTTGCATGTTATGTAGGTGAAGGATATAATACGTAATCATAAATATATGTTTTTAATAATTATTTTTTAGTAAATGTAATTAACGTTAACGAAATTTATGAAAATTAAATGTTTTATTTAATTTATAAGAATATAAATAATTTCATATTGAAATAATTTATCCATTCAACTTAGCACACTTATAACGTGCTCTTTTCATTTCTTAAAATTTGTAGCATTCAATAACTAAACGTTATTGTCACGCATGTGAAGAGTCGATGACATTAACCTCACATCAAAAAAAAGGGGGCCTTGAAATATATAAACGATGACGCTGCACATCATATTAGACATGTTTTTTGGAAAAAGTGTAATGGCCCTGTCCCAAGTGATATCAAAGCGACTCATTGACTGCCTGATTTCACGTCGAGCGCCCGTTAACAGTGTGGGTAGGGTGGATAACCGTTACAATTAACCCATCACGAGCGTGGTTGACTCGTGGCGTGGGCGTCACGAGGTCGTGACAGGAAACAGATGAGGACATAATCCCACATCAGAAGAGAAAAGAGAAGTCTTGAGAAACATAAGCGGTGGCACTGCACTACTTATTAGACATGTATTTTATGGAAGAGTAATGGCCCATAACTTTGTTCATAGTACCATACAATACACTTTAAAAGAAAACAAATAACTTTCATAATTAATTAATAATATAAAACATGTATACAAGGATAGACCGAGGGGCGGTCGCTCGTTTGAAAATTTGAAATTCGTATATAATTTAAAAATGTTTTATATATTTATATTGAAAATTTATTTTCTTTCTGTTAAAATTTTATAAATTCTCCCCTCTAAAATTTTATAATTTCACCCACGTAACATAAAGTTTTGTAGCTGTCCCTGCATATATACATAAAGATAAATGAAAAATAAATCAACCATATATATTAAACACAAAGACATGTTAGTAATCATTATTAGTAATCAAACATAGATGAAAAAATTAAACGCGTAGTCACCACCAATATTTATTAGTAATCATTTATTCATTGTTATATTTTAGATTTGATTCACAAAAATAAAAGTAGTACTCTGGTTTTTTTTTAGGGTAAACTACATAAATGACCACCATACTATTGCAAAAGTCGCGATTTGACCACCTTACTTTTTTTTGAAGCAATTAAACCATCATACTATTAAATTGGGTGCAATTTGACCACCAGCCGTTAAAGGTTAACGGCAGGGTGACGTGTCAGTTAAAAAAATAAGGGTATAATTACACATTTTGTCCTTGCAACTTATTCATTCTTTTAATTTAGTCCTAATTTTAATTTAATAAAATAAATAAATTATTTAATTAAATAATGACACGTGTCACTACCTTATTGGAGGAATTTAATTATTTATATTTGATTAAATAAATTTATTTTCATCCTCCAATTAGGTGGTGACACGTGTCACCACCTAATTAAAGGAAGAAAATGGAAACAAACCACAAATGCAAGTGAGGGGAGTCGAACCTGCAACTCCTAGCAAGGAAGGGTGATAGCTTACCACCACACCAAATGCTACATTATGATATAATTCCTGTAATATAGTATATGTAAATAAACATCAAAATCGTTTTCCATTGCCTCGCATCATCTTCATCTTCTACTGAAACAGCACTAAATAAACATCATCTTCATCAAAATCGTGGCCCTATTGAATATATAGTATATGTTCTGCGGATTGGCGTCAGGGAAGTTGTTGGGGAAGGTTACAGTGCCGCTGGATTTACGTGGAGCGGAATCAAGGCCGTCTGTTGTTCATAATCGATGGGTTGATATAGGCCAAGATAGAAGCGTCAAGAATGGATCGTCTCCGCAGTTGTTTTTAACCGTCAGAATCGAACCCGACCCCAGATTTGTGTTCCAGTTTGGTGGTGAACCTGAGTGTAGTCCCCAGGTTTTTCAGGTTCAAGGGAACCTTAAACAGGCGGTTTTCACCTGCAAGTTTGGGTTTAGAAGCTCCAGTGATCGGAACTTGGGATCAAGGTTTGTTTTTCACTAATATTTGCCTGATCAGTAAGTTTTTGGGGATGAAATCTCTAGTGGACAAAGAAACTCATCCATTTTATCGGAGAACAATCTCTTTAATCTTTATTTATTAATTATTTTTTGAACTAATAGGTTAATTACTGTCGATGATGTTAGAGGAGTTGAAGGAAAAGAAAAAGGAAATGTGATTTAGTGCTGTTTCAGTAGAAGATGAAGATGGTGCGAGGCAATGGAAAACGATTTTGATGTTTATTTACATATACTATATTACAGGAATTATATCACAATGTAGCATTTGGTGTGGTTGTAAGTTATCACCCTTCCTTGCTAGGAGTTGCAGGTTCGACTCCCCACACTTGCTTTCTTGCATTAGTGACACGTGTCATTATCTAATTAAATAATTAATTTATTATATTAAATTAAAATTAAGACTAAATTAAAAGAATGTATAAGTTGTAAGGACCAAATGTGTAATTATACTCTTATTTTTTTAACTGACACGTCACCCTGCCGTTAACCTTTAACGGTTGGTGGTCAAATTGCACCCAATTTAATAGTATGATGGTTTAATTGCTTCGAAAAAAGTAAGGTGGTCAAATCGCGACTTTTGCAATAATATGGTGGTCATTTATGTAGTTTACCCTTTTTTTATTATCAATTCTGTTCTCTGGATTTGGCAGTAAAACGATGGTATCTTTCACTGAGCTAGCATCGAGATTAGAGAAGACAATTAAGAGGATGATCCTGGAGAGTTTTGGCCTAGAGAAACATATGGACGAACTCATGAACTCAACTAACCATCACCTGAGGATCATGAAATACGAAAGCCCGAAAACCAGCAAGCCAACCCTAGGGATATTTGCGCACTGCGACATGGATGCGCTAACTATCTTGTATCAAAACGACGTTGATGGCTTGGAGATTCAAAACAAAGACGGCGAATGGATCAAAGTATTGCCCTCGGCCAACTCTTTCGTTGTCTTGATCGGGTAATTCTTCAGCGTAAATAACTTACTATCAGCGATGGACCGAGGAGTGCTAGGGGGCAGTCGCACCCTATTTAATTTCAAATTCTCGTATAATTTTACTGAGTATAAAAGTTTACACTCCTAATATAAAACCTTGGTCCGCCCTGACAGGTATGGTCGAATGGTAGATTGCCCTCGCCTTACCATCGGGTCACGATGAAGGGAAACAAGGCAAGGTACAGCATTGGGTTGTTTACAGGCCCGAGAGGAGGCTACCTGATACAGGTTCCGAGAGAGCTCGTGGATGACAAAAATCCATTGCTCATCAAACCTTATGACCACAATGAATTTATGGAGTTTTACTCAACCCAATTCGCTCAAGGATCGGGCCGATTGAGTTTGTCTTAAAGCTTATTGCAGTGTCTAAGATTTGGCCATCTATAATTGTTTTATGTAACGAATATTTGGTATAATCACTAGTATCTGAGACATTAGATGAATAATCCGAATCGGGCCGATTGAGTATCAATTGTCATTGTTTTTGGAACAATATATGTGAGGGCGTGAATCGAACATGCTTACGCGTTCAAAACCCTACTATTTATGGGGGAGGAGGGGTCAGGATCGTATATTATTGTACACTTTGAATGTTAATAATAATAATATGAATCATACATTGTTGAACAACAAAAGTTCATTACGAGGTAACCCTTCAAACTAAAATTTATTTCATTCAAAGTGTTAGGAATTGGGATTCGAGCCTTAGATGTTGTGTAAGGAACCTAACATCTCATTTCGCTAGACTAAATAGTTGGATAAAAATCCTCTACCCCTTTTCGGTGCCACTTTCTTTGCCCCAACACTAAAAAACACCAAAAAATTAAATCTCATAGCCTAATCCTAAATTCTAAATCCTAAACCCTACCCCTAAAAAATTCACCCTACCCTAAATTATCTAAAGCCTATTCACAAACCCTAACCTTAAACATAAACCCTAGACCTTAAACCTAATTTTTAGTGTGGAGGCATAAATAGGGGCACCGAAAAGGGGCCGAAGATTTCTATTCAAATATTAGTTGGTGGTGTGTGAGGGATAAAAATCCCATTCCCCTTTTCGGTTCCCCTTTTTATGCTGCAACACTAAAAAAACACTAAAAAATTAAATTCTAAGCCCTAACCCTAAATTATAAATCCTAAACTCTACACCTTATACCCTAACCTAAATTCTCTAAACTCTAGCCTTATACCCTAAACCTAATTTTTAATGTAGGTACATAAAAAGGGCACCAAAAAAAGGTAGGTGATTTCTGTGTGATCTATATGTATAAATATATTATTGATAAATAAAAGTGTTGCCTTTTTATTATTATTATTTAAACTAGCATTTAACTTACAAGTTCTATGCGTGAAGGATATAATATGTAATCATAATTATATATATATATATATATATATATATATTTTCAATAAGTTTTTTTAGTAAATGCAATCAATCTTAACAATATTTTTGAAAATTAAAAATTTTATTTAAATTAATAAGAAAATGAATAATTTCGCATTGAAATAATCTATCCATACAACCAAACATAATTGCAATGACGAGCTCTTTTCATTTCTTAAAATTTGTACCAGTCAACAACCTAAACGTTATTCATACTAGCCTTGACATTCTCATCCACATGTGCTTATCTCACTCATAGGCGTTTGGCGTAAAATTAAGCAGTGAAAGGGTCACTCGATACTATTTATCACGAGATTAATATTCTCTTCTCAAAAAACATGTCTGACAGAATGTGCAGCGGCACCGTTTAAATATCCCAAAACTTTTATTTTTTTTGATGTGGGATTAATGTCTCCACTTCCTCCCGATTGTAACATAGTATATACTATACTTTAAAAGAAAAACAAATAATGTTTCATAATTAATTAATCATATAAAACGTGTATACAAGAAGATAAATGAAAAAAAAAAAAAACAAGTAAACAGTAGGTGAAAGGTGTGTTTTATAAAAAGTTTTTTGGTTGCATTTGAATAGCTGTTTTGTTAATCTATAGGAGAATAGAGCAGGGGTCCAATTTTGTTCTGATTTTTGTTTGATGACTGGTATGGAGTAAAAATTGTAGTGAGAATTTGTGGTGTTTAGTGGTATTACATATTTTCTTCTTTTGAGTCGTGGAGTTTGTATTGAATGGTTCGGTAAGTTGTATTTGGACATTCACTTGGTTGTGTGGACTCTTTTTTCTTCCGTTTAGGTTTAGGGAGATTTTTTTAATGAGGTCCGCATCTCAGCTTGGTATTTTACTTAATAAAATAATAATTTTCTTGAGAAAAAAACATGACACAACATTGTTACTTAATCTTTAGAAAGAAACAATATTTTTTGTTGAAAGATTTAGAAAGAAACAATAACTTGTAAGTACTAGGGTTGTGTATCACCGCCGACCTTTATTTTAAGTGAAATTAGATCATTTGAAAATCATATTATTTTAATAAAGTTATTTTTGAATTCATTAAAATAATAATTTTGCGGTTTACAAAATCAGAAAATGAGTTCACGAATCAGTTATATGTAGAGAATCATTAACACCACACAACGCCTGAAAATCGATACCTAGTTGATTACGTGTCATATAAGAAATGAATATTATACATTTGAATCTAATTTAATTAATGACCGAAAATTCATTTACAAAAAGAGTAAAAGTTTTAAATGATTTTGGAGGATTTTCGAAAACGGTAAAGATATGAAGTTTCAAAGTTCTTGTGATGGATGTAGTCACAAAGAAAGATAAAGGAAGAAGATACCATAAGGCTAACGTGTTGGATTAAGCTCACCAACTTTGTATTTATACACAGATATTAAGGCTAACGTGTTGGATTAAAACCCACAATTGTGGGCACATATGTAAAATGGATGATGCTATTATAAAGTATGACACAAAATTAAGTGACCAATTATGTTAGGCGTGTCATGGGTATTAAAGTGTCATGGAAATAAAAGTGTAGATACCATAAGATATATTTATAATTCAATGAGGGGCATAGTTATAAATATTTAATAGTTGATTTAATAATCAACTATATAAAGAGGTAGTGGTCCCCAAGAAATAGGTTAACTTGTATTACTCTTGTCCTCGTCAAATAGTTTTTACGGCAAGGGCTAACCTATCTTCTTGGAATATCACAACCACCTTTTAGGCGATCTTCATTAAAGGATTCAAGGTTTTCATCTATCGATTAATTCAGGTACGCTTCCGCTTTCGGTTTATTGTTCTTGATGATTTAACATGATAGATCACGGGGTTTATATTTCATATCTATTATTATTTGGTTCTAACATAACGTCATCTAACCAACCAACTAACTGCATTGGCAGCTGACTTAACAACATTTAAACGGCTTCAACAACTCTAAACCCTAATTACTATGATTAACGTTCACCCTACTTTTCTTTTCCTTCACTCAACTCATAAAAAGAAAGCACATTAAGCCTTTTTCGAAACAGTTCAAAAAAAACGAGCTCGTTAAAGGCTTTGTGAATCCATCTGCAGTTTGGTGAGTAGCTGGGACGTAGTTTACTTGAATGGACCTGTTAGCAACTTTCTCCCTTACAAAATTTACATCAAGATCCATACGCTTTGACTTCGGGTGGTAAACTGGATTCATGCTCAAAGACACAACACTA
Source organism: Hibiscus trionum (assembly GCA_030270665.1). Classification (NCBI taxonomy): domain Eukaryota; kingdom Viridiplantae; phylum Streptophyta; class Magnoliopsida; order Malvales; family Malvaceae; genus Hibiscus; species Hibiscus trionum. The sequence continues at coordinate 4,521,540 of BSYR01000046.1, forward strand.
GTATTAGCACTCCATATCTTTGGAACCTCCTTCTGTTTAACCCCCATATCGTGCAGCAAGGCTCTTAACCAAGTAACCTCAGAGGTTGCATCCGCAATGCTTTTATATTCATCTTCCCTTGTGAACCGAGAAACACTCTTTTGTTTCCTTGAACTCCAGGTTACCAGACTGTTTCTCAAATATAAACAACACCCACACACAGGCCTTCGCCACCAAGGTGGAAATTTTTTAGAAGGTTTAAACACTGGCCCATAGTGAATTGTACCACTCAGATATCGCAAAAGCCTTTTGATAGCATCAAGATGATCCTCACACGGGTTATGCATGAATTGAGCCACTTTACTTACGTTGAACATAATATCTAGGCGTGTGTGAATCAAGTACAACAATGCACCAACAATACTTTTGTAACCTATGGCATCTTCTATAGGACTCCCTGCATTCTTGCTTAACTTCACAGAGGCCAACATTGGGGTGGATGTTGCTTTGGCTTTTTCCATCTTTGCTTTTACCAACAGTTATTGGATATACTTTCTCTAACTAAGAAAGATGCAACCATTGCACCCTATAACTTCATTTCCTAAGAAGTAGCTTAGAGTACCTAAGTCTTTCAAAGAGATTTTTTTACCCAACTGCTTGACTACTGTGTTGATGCAATTATCCGAGCTCCCAGTGACTATAATATCATCTACGTACACAAGTACATATATGTCACTAGTAGCTGATTTTTTATGAATAAAGAATTGTCTACATTAGAACTTCGAAACCCAATCTCCAACAAATAGTCCCTCAACTTTGCATACCAATTACAAGGGGCTTGTCGAAGTCCATGCAATGCTTTTTGTAGCTTACATACTAGTCTGGACCCATCAATCGCTTGTTGTTCAAATCCAGCGGGTTGATCCATGAACATCTCCTCTTGTAGACCACCATTGAGAAAGGTGTTATTTATATCCGCTTGCCTCAAACTCCAATTGTTTGAAGCTGCCAAAGAGAGAATCACATTGACTGTTGAGGGCTTCACCACTAGACTAAAGGTGTCTTGAAAGTATTGCCCTGAATTTGAGAAAAACCCTTGGCAACCAAGCGATCCTTATACCGAGAAATGGAGCCATCAACATTTCTTTTTCTCTTGAAGATCCATTTGCAACCGACTAGAGATCTCCCTTCAGGCATAGGCACCAATTTCCAAGTGCCATTTTTCACAAAAAGATAAAAGGAAGAATATGAGCTTCATTATTTTGTGTACAAACTTGCATATTTTATTAAGCTCGCAAACTTTGTATTTATAGACAGAGATTAAGGCTGACGTCACCTAACCAACAAACTAACTGCATTACCAGCTGGCATAACAACATTGAAACAGCTTCAACAACTCTAAACCATAACTATTATGATTAACACAAGTTAACGCGTAAATGTTGACACAAGTTATGACTTGTTGGGTTAGAATAATTTATTGGACTCTTTGAGCCAAGTTTGATCTTTTATAGATTTTGATCTTTTTCAAGTTGCATTGAACAAAGTTGTGTTCATTTGGAACATTATTGTTTAGTTTTTGTTTTTTAAAAAATCTCATTTTGCTGATTAAAAACAAGTCGAGTTGAGATTTTTGTTCACCTCGCAAAACAATACAGGAAAAACCCAACAAGCCAAATTCAATTGTTTAAATTGAGTCGAGTTTTGTTCACCCCTCAAAACAATACATGAAAAACCCAACACTGACCATATACCACTTTAGAGATAAAACAAACAAATCAGAGAGATATTCATGCCCAATTGCTTTTGATGATATTAATGTTATTGTAATTATCATCTAAATGAAAATGACATTTTGTCTGATTTGTTTGTAATTTTCATGAACTCGAGTGTTTCTAATTCTATAAGATTCAAAACAACCTGCAACTCCCCAAAACATGCCAAATTCCCATTAAGAATCTTAGTTTGATTGGTGAAAGTAGATATGGACGTTTAATGTATTAATAGATGTTATAGATTTGTATATGGAGTTGAAATCTGGACATTGATCAAGCAAACATGTTTGAACTCATAATAACAAGAAGGAAGAGATGACTAAGGTTCATGGTATAGATTTCTCGAAACAAGATATGCTACAGCAAGACAATGCCTTTACAAACAAAAAAGCTTCGTGTTTCCGAGAATCGCTTCGGTGGCTATCAAGGGACAGCGCCATCGAGATTGCTCGAAAGCATGTCGATCAATGATGCTTATGTTGCGGGTAACATTGAAGAACGCCTCACTAACATCTTGTGGCTTCAAGGAAACATAAGCTTCAGGTACTTTCAGGTCGGATTAACTTTCGAATTAAAAGTAGTACTCTGGTTTCCTTTTTATTATCAATTATGTTCTCTGGATTTGGCAGTAAAACGATGGTATCTTTCACTGAGCTAGCATCAAGATTAGAGAAGACAATTAAGAGGATGATCCTAGAGAGTTTTGGCCTATAGAAACACATGAACGAGGTCATGAACTCCACTAACCATCACATGAGGATCATGAAATACGAAAGCCCGAAAACCAACGAGCAACTCTAGGGATACGTACGCAATGCGACATGAATGCACTAACTATCTTGTATCAGAACGACACTGACGGCTTGGACATTCAAAACAAAGACGACGAATGGATCAAAGTATTGCCCTCGACCAACTCTTTCATTTTCTTGATCGGTCAATTCTTTAGCGTAAGTCACTTAATATCAGCGATGGACCGATGAGTGCTAAGGGGCAGTCATACACTCTTTAATTTCAAATTCTCGTATAGTTTTACTGAGTATAAAAGTTTGCACTCCTAATATAAAATTTTGGGTCCGTCTTTGTAACCCCATAACCCGGTCTATCCGTTTTACCCAGATTAAGAGAATTACACCAAGCCGGCATCAATAGGCCCTTCATTTACACAAGTTATGATTTAAGGACTAAATTGTAAAACATGTATATATCAAGGTCTAATTATCAAATTGGGGTTACCAACCGTTAACTTGGTATATTATATGCCCACAAGCGAATAAACAACCTCAAACGATCATTCAAACATTCACAACTATCAATCTTACAAAAAGGGACCAAAAAGCAAACTTTCAAACAGCTAAAAGATGCCAAGTAACTAACATAACGACCCCCGTTTCGAAACAAACCAAGCCCGTTTCGAAACAAACCAAGCCCGTTTCGAAACCACGAATTACAATAGCAAAACGTATCAAAACAGGTCTTACCCGTTTCGAGACCAAGCATACCTGGGACTATTACCCTGCCTCAGATAAAAGAGAGGCGTATCGAAACGACCCTGTGTTTCGATACAGGCTTGAAAATAGCCTTGGGGTCTCGGAATGACCCTTAAGCGTTTCGAATCACTTAATCCAAATATGCTTACCATATCGAAACTGCAGCAGGTGTTTCGAAACACGTACCAAAAAAAGGCTCACTGCAGCATTGTAGAGCATTCAAATATGGTTGGATTCATCATATAAAAACAAGATAATATCATGGAGCAACAAAGGTACTTCATAACTCATCATAGGCACCAACCATAACATTTGCATCAAGAATAACAACATATAAAAATCCTATAGGCATGCTTCCTAGTTTTGAATTACTTAAGACATCAAAAACCACAAACTCAAACAATCCAAAAGTTAAAGGCCATTTACAAGTCAATATAGGCATACCGAACTTATACTGAAATAGAAAATACCAAAACAACCAACTTCAAAACAATGGACACCCTTATTGCCTTTATTACTTAGTCTAGCTTTAAAAACCATACTTGTATAAACACTTGGATCCTTCCACGCTTGTCCTCGCTGCCCAAGAACTCAGTTATCTGTATTGATGGATAAAGGAGAGCTTAAGCTCATAATGTTTAGTGAGGAGGTTTCAAATCAACATCCATCAATGCAAGTTAAATCATTTACAACAAACCATATTTCCAACTTTTACAAACCATGCTTACCATAAACCATGCACTTAAAAAAATCATTACGAACAACTTATAACATATATACACATGAATCTAGTTCATTACAGCAAATCCTTTTGCTACCCTCAACTTAAGCCTTTTCATGCATACAACCTTATGCAAAGCTTAAGGAGAACATGACATACCATAACCATGTATACATTAACATTTAATCATGATACATTAACATTAATATTGGCTTTCCCAAGTGATTAACAATTTAATTCCATTTCAAAATAACAATCGAATACGCAGATTACAAGGGCGTCCCAACCCTTCAAACCATCTCAACCAAAAACCAAATGGGAGCAACCCCAACCTCGGTTAGATGCTTAATCCTCCAGCGGGAGCGTGATACTCAAGGATACCAATCCTTCAGAGACAACGACCTCTCCTCGACCGCTGCGGTTCATGAACAGAGAAACCCTCCACACTCATGGCGACTTTTTACAATGCACTCAATCCTAAGGCCGACCTATTATATCCGATTAAACATTTTATAAACCAATCACTAGGCCAATATTAGATCATTTTTCCATCATACCTCACTGTTTTACATGCATTTACAACAACATTAAACCAAAGCAACATTTCATGCTTTAATCCACAAGTATAATCCCATCTACTTACATGGACTACATAACTCATGCATCCAACATCATTTCATGATAAAACCAGTGTATAAAACACTCCAAAACATGCATGTACAGTAGGTAAAAACATTCATCAACAATTGCATGAGAATAACATTTTAGCCATCCGAGAACTAAGGAGAATAACACGTATACTTACTTCTAAACTTAGGATAGTTTATCCAACTCATCCTAAGTTCCAAAAACACTTTCAAACCTTTAATAAACCAGAAACCATGATTTGCTCATACATTCACTCACCGAAAAGTGAAACAACTCTTGCCGACGCAAGAATTTCCCACCGAAGCTTCTCACACTTCCATGGTTTCCTCATGGTCGATCTCCCATGTTTTAGCCACATAAAACTAGAGGCAAAATGCATTTCTAAACCAAACAACTTTAGATTCCAACAATCCAAATCAATGACAAGTCGAAACAACCCCGAAAAGACTGAAAACACACTCAAACTCGGACCAACCAAAGCCTAGCTGCCAAAACAAGATTCCAACCTTTCATGTACATCAAAACACATCTAAAAACCATTTCCAAGCAATCCTAAACTTCCAGGAACCCTAAAACTAACAAACTACTCCAAAAATCCACCACTAACCACTCTAACAATTAGGGAATCTTAGGGTTTCGAGTTTCCCACTTAAAATCATTAACTCTACATCATTTAGTGTCCAAAACATGATTATTAACAATCATAAACTCAGTATTAAACATTTATTACGAAAATCCAATGATTTAATCCATTAACTTAAAAACACCATTTTTTCATCCATTAAACTTCTAATCAAAATAATAAAACACAAACAAAGAGAAAATAGCTTATAAATGTCAATAAAGAACTATCATCAAAGGAGAATTTAAGAATCTAACTTCAATGATTCAAGATTCCTCTAATTGGATGCCTTTTCTTCAAAACTCCAAGATAGCTAAAAAGATTTGGAAAGATCCTTTGGGGAAAACATTTAGGTGATAAAATCTCTTATTAAAAAGGTGTTTAATCACAAGGTTTCTTGCTGGGAAATAGTGTTTGGCTAAAGAGAAAAGTGGGAGAAAATATGGGAGAAGTAAAATGACGATAGTTTGAAAATAAGATGAAAAGCCTTTTCCTTTTTTTTCATTAAAACCCTTTTCATTCATTTAATACATTTACCAAAAAGCCCATCCAATTAAAAGAATATGAAATTAAAGTGCTCCTTAAAGATTTTAAGCTCTTACCCTTTGGTCACCAATTTTTTGAAAATTACACTTTAGTCACTAAGTCGAAAATGTCCCCTTTTCAAATTCCCATTCTCAAAATTGCTTTCCCCGAGTCCCTTAATACATTTATTAAGGATTTTAGGAGCATTTACCATATTTTTATCTCTCTTAAAAACATTTAATCATATTAAAAACCCGAAATCAAATAGACTCCACTAATCTGGTTCTTCCGAACCGTCTAAACCAAACCCGAAATTTCTATGCTCAAAACTAGGGTGTTACAGTCCTGATAGGTATGGTCGAATGGTAGATTACCCTCGACTTACCATCGGGTCACGAAGAAGAGAAACAAGGCAAGGTACAACATTGGGTTGTTTACTGGCCCGGGAGGAGGCTACCTGATAGATGTTCTGAGAGAGCTCGTGGATGACAAAAATCCATTCCTCTTCAAACCTTATGACCACGATGAATTTATGGAGTTTTACTCAACCCAATTCGCTCAAGGATCTCTTAGCGTTGGTCTTAAAGCTTATTGTGGTGTCTAAGATTTGGGCATCTATAATTGTTTTATGTAACAAAAATGGTGTGTGGGTCCTCTCTCTCTCTCTCTCTCTCTCTCTATATATATATATATATATATATATATATATATATATATATATATATATAGAGAGAGAGAGAGAGACTGAGAGAGAGAGGATTCGTTTACATAGTGTAAAACTCTTTAAGTTTTACACGTTTTTGGACCGTTGGATGAGTGAAACGAATAGATGAGATTAACAGTAAATATGTGAAGATTATCACTTGGAAAAAAAGAGTAAGGAGTTAATCTGAGCCATCCATTCCCCTCATCTAACGATCCAGAAAACGTGTTAAACTTAAAGAGTTTTACATTGTGTAAGTTGATCCTATCTTATATATATATATATATATGTTTGGTATAATCACTAGTATTTGAGACATTAGATGAATAATCCGAATCGGGCCGATTGAGTATCAATTGTTATTGTTGTTGGAACAATATATATGAGGACATGAATCGAGCATGCTTACGCGTTCAAAACCCTAATATGGGTGAGGAAGGGTATGGATAGTATATTATTGTACACTTTGAATGTTAATAATAATAAGAATCATACATTGTTGAACAATAGAAGTTCATTACGAGACGACCCTTCAAACTCAGTTTATTTCATTCAAAGTCATTTCGCTAGACTAAATAGTTGGGATAAAAATCCTCTGCCCCTTTCTATGCCCCAAAACTAAAAAACACTACAAAATTAAATTTCAAGCCCTAATCCTAAAATTTGAATCCTAAACCCTACACCCTATACCCTAAAAAATACACACTACCCTAAATTCTCTAAACCCTAATCACAAACCCTAACCTTAAACCCTAAACCTAATTTGTAGTGTGGGAGCATAAATAGGGGCACCGAAAAGGGGCAGAGGATTTCTATTTAAATAGTTGGTGGTGTGTGATGTATAAAAATTCTCTCCCCCTTTTCGGTGCCCTTTTAATGCTGCAACACTAATTTTAAGTCCTAACCCTAAATTCTAAATCCTAAACCCTACACCTTATACCCTAAAAAAATATACCCTACCTTAAATTCACTAAACCCTAAACTTAAATCCCAAAACTTAAACCATAAACCTAATTTTTAGTGTAAGGGCATAGAAAATGGCACCGAAAAGGGCAGAGAATTTATATTCGTGTGTGATTTATATGTATAAATAGATTATTGATAAATAAAAGTGTTGCCTTTTTATTATTATTGTTATTATTTAAACTAGCATTTAACTTGCAAGTTCTATACGTGAAGGATATAATATGTAATCATAATTATATATATGTTTTTCAATAAGTTTTTTAGTAAATGTAATCAATGTTAACAATATTTTTGAAAATTAATTTTTTTTATTTAATAAGAATATGAATAATTCCGCATTGAAATAATCTATCCACGCAACCAAACATTATTTAATGACGAGCTGTGACAGGTCATTATTTTTTTCTCAAAAGATATCTTACTTGTAGATTTTATTATTATTGTTATTATTTAAACTAGCATTTAACTTGCAAGTTCTATACGTGAAGGATATAATATGTAATCATAATTATATATATGTTTTTCAATAAGTTTTTTAGTAAATGTAATCAATGTTAACAATATTTTTGAAAATTAATTTTTATTTATTTATTAAGAATATGAATAATTCTGCATTGAAATAATCTATCCACGCAACCAAACATAATTTAATGACGAGCTCGTTTCATTTCTTAAAATTTGTACCATTGAACAACTTAAGCGTTATTCATACTAGCTGTGACAGGTCATTATCTTTTTCTCAAAAGATATGTTACTTGTAGATTTTAATACCTCCTCTTTTTTTCGATGTGAGATTAATGTCATCATCTCTTTTTAGATGTGACATTCTCATCTACATGTGCCTACCCCACTCATAGGCGTTTGGCGTGAAATCGAGCAGTGAAAGGGTTACCCGATACCATTTGTCACGAGGTCATTACCTTCTTCTCAAAAGACATGTCTGATAGAATGTGCAACGGCACCGTTTAAATATCCCAATACCTCAATTTTTTCTTTCTGGTGTGAGATTAATGTCTCAACATATTCTCAATTGTGACATAGTATATACTACACTTTAAAAGAAAAACAAATAATGTTTCATAATTAATTAATTATATAAAACGTGTATACATGAAGATAAATGAAAAAAAAAACAAATAAACAGTAGGTGAATGATGTGTCTTATAGAGAGTTTTTTTTTTGGTTGCTTTTGGATAGCTGTTTTGTTAATCTATAGGAGAATGGAGCAGGGGTCCAATTCTGTTCTGGTTTTTGTTTGATGACTGGAGTAAAAATTATAGTGAGCATTTGTGGTGTTTAGTAGTGTTACAATTTTTTTTTTGAGTCGTGGAGTTTGTATTGAATGATTCGGTAGGTTGTATTTGGACATTCACTTGGTTATGTGCACTCTTTTTCATTCGTTTAGGTTTAGGGAGGTTTTTTTAAAGAGGTCCGCATCTCAAGTTGGTATTTTACTTAATAAAATAATAATTTTCTTGAGAAAAAAACATAACACAACATTGTTACTTAATCTTTAGAAAGAAACAATATTTTTTGTTGAAAGATTTAGAAAGAAACAATAACTTGTAAGTGCTAAGGTTGTGTATCACTGCCGATCTTATTTTAAGTGAAATTAGATCATTTGAAAATCAGATTATTTTAATGGTGTTTTTTTTTTATCGGCAACCATATGTTTTTATTAATGTAATAAAGAACATACAGTTTGACGGGATCGCACGCCTCGTTAAAAACCTCCCTAAACCTATTGGAGGAAAAGAGTACGATGCGATCCGTCGAGTACAAAAGTGAAAAACAAGAGCAAAATACCAATTCACAAACATGCCACAAATGTCGAAAGTCTATTCACTCCCTCTTTGGCTAATGCATCCGCGAATCCGTTCGCCTCCCTTGGCACGTAACAAAATTGGATATCATACGTGACTTGACAAGCCTGATCAATTGCCAAAAAAACCTCCCATAGCCGCCAAGGACGTTTTGCGGACTGAGTAACCCAACTCAACGCGACTTGAGAGTCCGACTCCAAGATAACACAACCCTTTCGCCATTCCCTCTCCTGTACCATACCCAAGGCAAAAGCTATCGCTCGCACCTCTGCTTCGTTCGATTCCATCGCGCCTAAAGGGCCTGAAAACAAACCCAATATGTGACTGTCTGCATCTCTCATTACGCCTCCAATACCTGCCGGACCTGGTTTACCTCGCGCCGATCCATCCGTGTTGAATTTTAATACGCCTCTTAAAGGAGGCTGCCAGCATATCTACAACAAATTTATCAATTAATGACGAAATTTTGATATGACGTCGAGTATAACGTCACAAAATATATTATATATGTGACGATTTTTTGTTTTTGTCACAATTAGTGAATAATGGTATATCTTTTTTGACAATTCTAAAAAAACGTTATTAATATTTGTCACTATGTGTTTGGCGCCTCAAAAAAGATTTAGAGGGAAATGATTTAATGACGTTTAGGCAAAATGGAGACGTTGTGAAATCGTCACCAATGAAATTAAAATATTAGTGACAAATTATTATTATGACGTTTCAATGTTAATTAGTGACGTTGCAAATTCATCACCAATAAACTTTATTTGTGACAATTTAATTCGTCATATTTTAGAAGACATAAAAGATGACACTTTATTTTTGTCACAAAAAAAATTGGTTTAATGTGACAAAAACGTTATTTGTCACTAATTGTTATGTATTTATGTTTTATATGACGTTTTTTTTTTTAAAATATCATGCAATAGTATCATTTGATGCTTGGCTCCAATAATTAATGAAAAAAATAGTGGAAAATTTATTAATGACAAATTTATTAAAAAAATATTATTTTAAATAATTAAAATATTTAATATATTTTTTAAAATTATTAAAAAATATACAATAATTAAAATTTATTGAAAGCGATATAATTTCTAAAAAGTAAAAAAAAAAAATTATACAAACAATTGGAACCCTACCTAATTACACAAGTCTTTTTTGTTAATCATAAGGATGCAAATACGCACAAAAAGTTTTAGTTTTCTACAATATGATTTATCTTCCATGCCACAATTCAAACAATTAAGAACCCTTATCCGTTAGAGATTGTGACTCAAATTATATTTGACATGTTTTAAAAAGTTAAGGGTGCAACCCGTATTGTGAAAAATTATATTGAGATGAAAAATTGAGGTACGTGGTGGTAACAATTGTTCTCGGACTAGCAAGCGACAATCGAAGACTTGTTCGATGAATGTGTTTACATTTTCTTTTAAATGTTTTATATTTATAATATTTTAATCATTTCTTAAATATTTTTATATTTTATATTTTAAATTTTAAAATAATTTTAAAATTTTTCTTTCAATTTTATATTTTATATATTTTTCGAATATTACTATTTTAGTATTTAAAATAATTATAAATAGGATTTATATTCAACACTCTCATAGTGGAAAGTAAACTTTCCACGAACGCCTTAATTTTAAGGTTTAGGGATTTAGTTTATTGTGTATAGTTTAGAGGGTTAGGGGTAGAAGTTTAGAATTTAGGGATAAAGGTTATAATTTATATTTTAGGGATAGAATTTAAGGTTTAGAGGTTAAAATTTAATTTTTATGGTAATATGACGAGGGTTTAAGATTTAACCTATAATAAACCCTAAATTCTAACCACTATCTCTAAATTATAAACATTTACACCTAAATCCCTAAATCCTATACCTTAACTAAATCTCTAAACTCTAAAACTATTTCAATTTTAAAAACTTTCCACCGCATTGAATAATTACCCTTATAAATATTTTACATAGTTTGAATTTTTAATAGTTTAGGCCCTCTCCTTCCTTACTACCCTTGGTACCAAACCCCTCCTATAGTTACGCCGCCGCCGCCCCCTCCACACCATCAACCTGGTGTTATTGCCCCTCCGCTCCACTTTCACTCCTACATTCTCCGCCAATAACAACTACTACTGTTACCTTCACCTCATGAGGTAAAGCTTTATACTATTACGCAATTGTTTTTTGTTCTCTCTATTTGGATGATAATGATTTCATTTCAGATGAAAATAAATAATCGACTGTATTAAAAATATATGTTGCTCATGGCCATAAAACATGGAGTCATGCATAGTGATCTCAAACTTGAAAATTTTCTGTTTGTAAATACGAAGAAAACCTCCCCATTGAACATTGAAGGCGATTGATTTTGGGTTGTCGGTCTTCTTTAAACTTGGTATTGTATATCAACTATCGACTAGATGAACTTTGTAAGTCTTTTTTCCTTCCATCTTTGATAGAAACTGATTTTTGAGTGCAGTAGTTATCTCCTTTTAAATTATTCTCAAGTAGCTTGAGTTTGCCTCAAGAATGATATTTCTTAACAAGCGAGCAATTCAATAAAATCGTGGGAAGTCCATATTACATGGCTCCAGAGTTTCTTAGACGAAATTATGGCCCAAAGGTCGATGTCTGGAGTGCTGGAGTTATCATTTATATTTTACTTTGTGGTGTGCCACCATTCTTGACAGGTCAGTCTTTCAATTTTCAATAAATTGTACCTTTTTTAATTTGACTTCATTAAGGTTACAGTTTAAGATAATTGTCCCGACAGTGTATACTTGTTAGTAAAGCAGTATGTACTGAAATCTAGTACTAAATGAACCTGTGTTGTTTGTGTGACCTATTGCTTGATACATGCTGAAAAATTTCTACTGAAATTGTAACCCCCTAGACCCGCCTATGCATTTCACGGATCCTAGGAAGTCACATTAGGGTCACAAGAGCGACCCACAGAATTATTTCAAATAAACATATGGTTAAACCTTTAAAAATCATAAAGCAAATATATGATTTAAAAATGTAATTTCAGAAATCATTCAAAACGATAAAACATTTGTGATATAAGTTGCGGAAATAAGTTTCAGACTCATTTGTATAACACGACACACATGCCCCCTAGTTACACAGATACCATACTCCCTGATAAGCCGAAGAAACTCCCATACCGACGTTGATAAGTGCAACTTGTTTGATCTTTTATCCTGAGATGGTAAAAACAACATGAGCTTGGGAAAGCTCAGTAATAAAAAACTACCAAAAGATGCTATAAGCTCATGCAAACATATGGTAGGCATAACATTTTTATGATATTCCAGGCAATACTTGTCTCCATTAATGTTTCGCTGATTTAGTGAAGCATTATTCTTGAGGACTATAAGGTTTGTTCTTTCTATGTTACTGAGTACTGAGAGAGAGAGCTTATTGTTCAGAGAGTCAACAGAGTGGCAGATTGGAGAACTTAAACCATGAAGCCTAGTGTGTTTTAATAAGTTGCAAATCAACATACATAAGTACTTAACATCATATCATATGAACACATAACAGATTATATGCAAATGCTCGGATGCATGTATGCGTTTACTAATGACTACCCTCCAACCAGCACACCAATATGTAGTCCCCCAGAACTGTATCATAAACTGGCATTAACCCAAGCCCATTGGGCGGGGTACCATCCTAAGGAATACCTTAGAATACGGGCGGCCCTTGCCGAAGCATAGGAACCCAAAAAAAACGGGCGGACCTGGCCGAAGCCTAAGATCTGTAAAAACGGGCGGACCTGGCCGAAGCACAAGATCTGTAAAAACGGGCGGACCTGGCCGAAGCACAGGATCTGTAAAAACGGGCGGACCTGGCCGAAGCACAGGATCTGTAAAAACGGGCGGACCTGGCCGAAGCACAGGATCTGTAAAAACGGGCGGACCTGGCCGAAGTACAGGATCTGTAAAAACGGGCGGACCTGGCCGAAGCACAGGATCTGTAAACAGGACGGTCTTACCAGCTGGATCAGGGCTGAGCCGAAGAGACTTCATATCATAACCCAACAGTATACCCCATACATAATCAGAGTATTCAGATTTCCAGACATGGTTAACAGAATATATGTGACAGATATTTTATTCAGAGTATCAGAAACAGAAATTCATGCTTTTAACAGATAAATAGGCATACTATTGCAGAGCAGACATTTCAGTATTCATCATGTGAACAGATTGTACCATCATAGGTCAAGCAATCATATAACAAGTAAACAACTGAGCAAACATACACAATATCATTCATGATCAAATCATTATATAATACATATAAACAGAATGTAGCACACATGGAACACACTAGGTGGGACAGATCATTTCTTGGAGATGTTTGACATTTACGGAATGATACATATTGAACTCTTGACAACTTGAACGAATTTCTGAAACGTGGCCCCTATTAGAAGGAATTCATACTAACAGTTTAACCCAGATATTTAGGAGGTGACACATCCAGATCTTTGAAAGTTTAGATATATTATGGGTATTTTTGTCCTTTAAATATACAAGGGCATTATGGTCATTTCGACGTTTATAGAAATTCTGGTAATTATACCAACAAGGCGCAAACAATGATTCACAGAACTCAGGTATCATATTTGCTCATTAGTTTTCTATCCAGATATTCAAGGATTTCTAAATTAAAGTCTTTTAAGTTATCGGATATTTTCAGTGATGTTCCGATTATTTAGGCTATCATGGCCTTTCAGTTATTTTAGTCTTATTAACAAATCCAGAATTTCGTCAAATACTTATTTACTGATTAACTCAGGAGGGTATTTCGGTTATTTTAGACTGAGATAGATCTAATATTTCTTTCTGAATTACCATCTGGTACCTCCATCATTCACTTACTTAAACGAGATTAAGGAGTCCTAACTCTCCGGCCCTTTACAGAAAATTCATTTATTTCAGAACTTGAGGTTTATCTTCATTCCAATTAATCGGACATTTCGGTGCTCGAGGCATTACCATCTTTTCGGTCATTGCGATCATTCTTATCAAATTCACGTATTACAAAATGTTGCCGAATGCAGATTTTAGGTCATTTCCTTTATCAAATGAGTAGTTTAGTCAAACTTATGCTTTAAGGGTATTTCCGTAATTTCATATCTAACATCTCATACTCCACATTCTGAACATTGGTTCTTAGACATCACTGATAGAGTTTCAGTTTAAGCTGTATTATTTAATACTATTAGCACTTTCGATACTCCCGGTCTATTAATATTCTTAACTGAATTCTATTTATATTCTTATCTGAATACTTTGATGTTACTGATTCTGATATTAAATTCTCGTATCGAATTCGGCTTAAATAGAGTTCACAGATACACTTCATCACAAACATGCATGCTTTAACCGAATATCAACATGTGCATAAAGCATACAAGGGGTAGTAAGGTATTACCTTAGTTCCGAGTTATACCGGTTGACTCATGATACTACATTCGATCGCATTCGAATCCGGACTGGATGTCCCATGAAGTTTCGAATACCAAGATACTTGCATACCTTCAAATATACAAATTAACATTTCAGTTCTTATCCATAGAGCTCTTAACAAAATTAAACACTTTCGGGTTCAAGGTCAGATTCGGAGGTCTTCGGGTCAGAATTTCACAAAACGGGCTTCAAAATCGGACTCAGGACGTCGAAAAACATAAAATAGGGCTTTTCGGAAAAAGTTGACTTTTTGGTCAAAGTCAACGGTCAACGGTCAACAGTCAACGCTGACATCAGCAGACAAAGTCAACGCTGACGTCAGCAGACAAAGTCAACGCTGACGTCAGCAGACAAAGTCAACGCTGATGTCACTGGTTGACCGAGTTGACTCAACGGGTCGGGTCGGGTCAACGGGTCGGGTCAACGGCTCGGTCAAACGGCTCGACGGCTCGGTCAACCGGCTTGGTCAAACGGCTCGGCGGCTCGGTCAACCAGCTCGGTCAACCGGCTTGGTGGCTCGGTCAACCAGCTCGGTCAACCCAAACGAAGCCCACTCGCGACCGGCGGCGCGTGGGGCGCGTGCGGCGGCTGTGGGCGGCCGTTGGCCACCAAATTTTACAGGCCGATAGTTTTCGACCTTCTGAACACGGTGGTGGCCTCGGATTTTCAAAATTCAAACTCAAAGTTCGAATACTAACCTTTTAAGTTTTCCGACGATAAACAAACACCCCCTCCAACGGTGACTCCGATGATAATGTCGTTGGTACCGGTGAACTCGACTCGACATGATGAACGAAATGGTGGTGGAGGTGTCGAAAATGAACGGTCGGATCTCGGTAGATCTGAGATTGAATCTCTACCTATTTCTTTCTTTCTCACTTTCATTTTTCTTTCCTTTTTCCCTCTGCCAACGCTTAAACTTGGCAGATATATTATCCTTCAAAGAAAAAAGGTCAAATTACACTCTTAGCCATTTAATTTTTGGGGAGTTCACACTTTTGTCTCCAAACTTTATTCCATTTTCAAATTGGTCATCAATCCTTATAAATCAAGCTTCCCAAACCTGAATTCATTCAATTAAGTCCCAAAACCTATTATTCTTTTTAGGGAAAAAGAAGATTAAATCTCCCAAAAATTCTTAAAATTTTACTAGCCCCATTTGAGATTGTTACAATTCTCTCCCCCTTAAAAGAAATTTCGTCCTCGAAATTTACCAGAGTTGGATCAAAGCAAAACTGTAATTCCGTTTATTTACCTGCTAAAACTTGCCCATCAGATTATGGTTATTCCTCGTGTCTCACAGACGGTTATATCCTTAATCACGCGAAGTAACTTTATATTCAAATTCATCTCAGACATGTTTATCAGAATACGGTAATTGCACCCATACGGAATCTTGTACGGTGCCAAGAAAATATTTGTCTCATAAATTTTATTATAAATGGCCTCAGTCAAGGATAAGAGACATTTCGATCTACCACATAAGCTAATCATACCACCCAAAGGTATATCTTCCAGAATCCGAATTACTCTTCTAGGTTGACCATCAATTTTCAGATGAAAAACTACAACTACAATTCAGACAAACACTCTAGGAGTCCAACATCTACTCCCAAAAATCAGGATGTAAACATCAAATTTCAGTCAGTGATGATATTTAAGGATATACCAAGCCGCACCTTGAAGGAGATGCCTTTCTTCATACTGATCGAACACATCTAAGGTCATTAATGGATATCACTTTCCTTCAACGTAATATCCGGAAAATTATTTCTTTTGTATTTAACAGAGGCACCACAGATTATACACTTTCTGCACAATTGCAAACACTTAACTCTGAAGTTCATAGGGTTTTTTTTTTCAGTAGGGTATTTTCAGACACGAACGTTATCACCGAATAGCCTTTCATGAAATCTTACATCAGTTATCCCACATCAAACATTATTCTTAATCTGATTCATAAGTACGAACCATTTCAAGTTCCTTATCCAGATTCATATTCAACCATTTAATTCAAAACACAGACAAACGTTATAGACATTTCCTGTAAGCAGATGTTGAGCTATGGAAGGCAGAATATTCAGATTTGGTTATTTCAAGAGAAATGATTCAACATCAGAGTTTCGGCTCGGTGGAGTACGGTCAGGACCTAGGGGCATGCACATACCAGACACTCTACGACAGACGATCGGCCGATCTACCCAGAAAGACGCAACTCTAAGCTCTGATACCACTAAATGTAACCCCCTAGACCCGCCTATGCATTTCACGGATCCTAGGAAGTCACATTAGGGTCACAAGAGCGACCCACAGAATTATTTCAAATAAACATATGGTTAAACCTTTAAAAATCATAAAGCAAATATATGATTTAAAAATGTAATTTCAGAAATCATTCAAAACGATAAAACATTTGTGATATAAGTTGCGGAAATAAGTTTCAGACTCATTTGTATAACACGACACACATGCCCCCTAGTTACACAGATACCATACTCCCTGATAAGCCGAAGAAACTCCCATACCGACGTTGATAAGTGCAACTTGTTTGATCTTTTATCCTGAGATGGTAAAAACAACATGAGCTTGGGAAAGCTCAGTAATAAAAAACTACCAAAAGATGCTATAAGCTCATGCAAACATATGGTAGGCATAACATTTTTATGATATTCCAGGCAATACTTGTCTCCATTAATGTTTCGCTGATTTAGTGAAGCATTATTCTTGAGGACTATAAGGTTTGTTCTTTCTATGTTACTGAGTACTGAGAGAGAGAGCTTATTGTTCAGAGAGTCAACAGAGTGGCAGATTGGAGAACTTAAACCATGAAGCCTAGTGTGTTTTAATAAGTTGCAAATCAACATACATAAGTACTTAACATCATATCATATGAACACATAACAGATTATATGCAAATGCTCGGATGCATGTATGCGTTTACTAATGACTACCCTCCAACCAGCACACCAATATGTAGTCCCCCAGAACTGTATCATAAACTGGCATTAACCCAAGCCCATTGGGCGGGGTACCATCCTAAGGAATACCTTAGAATACGGGCGGCCCTTGCCGAAGCATAGGAACCCAAAAAAAACGGGCGGACCTGGCCGAAGCCTAAGATCTGTAAAAACGGGCGGACCTGGCCGAAGCACAAGATCTGTAAAAACGGGCGGACCTGGCCGAAGCACAGGATCTGTAAAAACGGGCGGACCTGGCCGAAGCACAGGATCTGTAAAAACGGGCGGACCTGGCCGAAGCACAGGATCTGTAAAAACGGGCGGACCTGGCCGAAGTACAGGATCTGTAAAAACGGGCGGACCTGGCCGAAGCACAGGATCTGTAAACAGGACGGTCTTACCAGCTGGATCAGGGCTGAGCCGAAGAGACTTCATATCATAACCCAACAGTATACCCCATACATAATCAGAGTATTCAGATTTCCAGACATGGTTAACAGAATATATGTGACAGATATTTTATTCAGAGTATCAGAAACAGAAATTCATGCTTTTAACAGATAAATAGGCATACTATTGCAGAGCAGACATTTCAGTATTCATCATGTGAACAGATTGTACCATCATAGGTCAAGCAATCATATAACAAGTAAACAACTGAGCAAACATACACAATATCATTCATGATCAAATCATTATATAATACATATAAACAGAATGTAGCACACATGGAACACACTAGGTGGGACAGATCATTTCTTGGAGATGTTTGACATTTACGGAATGATACATATTGAACTCTTGACAACTTGAACGAATTTCTGAAACGTGGCCCCTATTAGAAGGAATTCATACTAACAGTTTAACCCAGATATTTAGGAGGTGACACATCCAGATCTTTGAAAGTTTAGATATATTATGGGTATTTTTGTCCTTTAAATATACAAGGGCATTATGGTCATTTCGACGTTTATAGAAATTCTGGTAATTATACCAACAAGGCGCAAACAATGATTCACAGAACTCAGGTATCATATTTGCTCATTAGTTTTCTATCCAGATATTCAAGGATTTCTAAATTAAAGTCTTTTAAGTTATCGGATATTTTCAGTGATGTTCCGATTATTTAGGCTATCATGGCCTTTCAGTTATTTTAGTCTTATTAACAAATCCAGAATTTCGTCAAATACTTATTTACTGATTAACTCAGGAGGGTATTTCGGTTATTTTAGACTGAGATAGATCTAATATTTCTTTCTGAATTACCATCTGGTACCTCCATCATTCACTTACTTAAACGAGATTAAGGAGTCCTAACTCTCCGGCCCTTTACAGAAAATTCATTTATTTCAGAACTTGAGGTTTATCTTCATTCCAATTAATCGGACATTTCGGTGCTCGAGGCATTACCATCTTTTCGGTCATTGCGATCATTCTTATCAAATTCACGTATTACAAAATGTTGCCGAATGCAGATTTTAGGTCATTTCCTTTATCAAATGAGTAGTTTAGTCAAACTTATGCTTTAAGGGTATTTCCGTAATTTCATATCTAACATCTCATACTCCACATTCTGAACATTGGTTCTTAGACATCACTGATAGAGTTTCAGTTTAAGCTGTATTATTTAATACTATTAGCACTTTCGATACTCCCGGTCTATTAATATTCTTAACTGAATTCTATTTATATTCTTATCTGAATACTTTGATGTTACTGATTCTGATATTAAATTCTCGTATCGAATTCGGCTTAAATAGAGTTCACAGATACACTTCATCACAAACATGCATGCTTTAACCGAATATCAACATGTGCATAAAGCATACAAGGGGTAGTAAGGTATTACCTTAGTTCCGAGTTATACCGGTTGACTCATGATACTACATTCGATCGCATTCGAATCCGGACTGGATGTCCCATGAAGTTTCGAATACCAAGATACTTGCATACCTTCAAATATACAAATTAACATTTCAGTTCTTATCCATAGAGCTCTTAACAAAATTAAACACTTTCGGGTTCAAGGTCAGATTCGGAGGTCTTCGGGTCAGAATTTCACAAAACGGGCTTCAAAATCGGACTCAGGACGTCGAAAAACATAAAATAGGGCTTTTCGGAAAAAGTTGACTTTTTGGTCAAAGTCAACGGTCAACGGTCAACAGTCAACGCTGACATCAGCAGACAAAGTCAACGCTGACGTCAGCAGACAAAGTCAACGCTGATGTCACTGGTTGACCGAGTTGACTCAACGGGTCGGGTCGGGTCAACGGGTCGGGTCAACGGCTCGGTCAAACGGCTCGACGGCTCGGTCAACCGGCTTGGTCAAACGGCTCGGCGGCTCGGTCAACCAGCTCGGTCAACCGGCTTGGTGGCTCGGTCAACCAGCTCGGTCAACCCAAACGAAGCCCACTCGCGACCGGCGGCGCGTGGGGCGCGTGCGGCGGCTGTGGGCGGCCGTTGGCCACCAAATTTTACAGGCCGATAGTTTTCGACCTTCTGAACACGGTGGTGGCCTCGGATTTTCAAAATTCAAACTCAAAGTTCGAATACTAACCTTTTAAGTTTTCCGACGATAAACAAACACCCCCTCCAACGGTGACTCCGATGATAATGTCGTTGGTACCGGTGAACTCGACTCGACATGATGAACGAAATGGTGGTGGAGGTGTCGAAAATGAACGGTCGGATCTCGGTAGATCTGAGATTGAATCTCTACCTATTTCTTTCTTTCTCACTTTCATTTTTCTTTCCTTTTTCCCTCTGCCAACGCTTAAACTTGGCAGATATATTATCCTTCAAAGAAAAAAGGTCAAATTACACTCTTAGCCATTTAATTTTTGGGGAGTTCACACTTTTGTCTCCAAACTTTATTCCATTTTCAAATTGGTCATCAATCCTTATAAATCAAGCTTCCCAAACCTGAATTCATTCAATTAAGTCCCAAAACCTATTATTCTTTTTAGGGAAAAAGAAGATTAAATCTCCCAAAAATTCTTAAAATTTTACTAGCCCCATTTGAGATTGTTACAGAAATCATCATAAAACAGAATAGAAATGCTCCATGTACTATGTTGAATATGTCAAGTATGCTGCCTGTTTAGGGATTGTTTTGTTATGTTATGAGTCAATTTAGGGGCTGTTATTTAGAGATAAAACAACCTATATCTGCTGGAACTAAAGACTAATGGATTGTCTTGTATTGCATCGTGATTTATGTTGCTTTGAGTTTGAAATGGAAGCATTTTTACACCGATTTTTATACATGATTTGATGAAATATTTGTTAGAAATCTGTTCAACATATACAAGAAAATAACAAATTGTGCACTAATCTAATTGGTGTTATTGTGTGCATGATTTTAGAATGATTAGTTGTTTAAAAGAGTAATTTAAGACATCAAATTCTTCTTTGCAAATGAAGTCTCTATTTGGTCGTTAAGAAAATGAATTGAATGATTCTTTTGCTTGCATTGATTGAACCATAGTAGTTAGCATAAAACCCTTGTAATTAAGATAATCAGAATATCACCCAAAAATGTTTCAATCTAAATCAATTATTGTGTATAACAATTAGCATGGAATTTCTTTAATTTCGTGGTGACATATTCGGCTAATGTGCTTGACTAATAAGCTAGTAAAGATGAACATATAGTAACAAGAAAGGATGATTATATTATATTAAATCCGTAAGGTTAAGAAATTTAATTGGTTAGTTACAATAGTAAAACATGTTTCCAGGAAGCTTTCATCTTAGGAAGATGGCTATGAAACTAAATGGGACGTATGACAGCTTTTCCTCATTTATATTTGCAAACATTATTGTGAAGTGGATTGAACATTCTCACTTTTATTAAACATATAGGTGGGAGAATGTTTTGGCATGTGGTGGCAACATGATTTTGAAATGTTAATGTATCTTTGTCTCCCAATGCGAAAAAGCCCAAGGTTTATTGGTATATAGATCTTGATCGTATAACGATGTCACACCATACTCGGTTCTTATATTAATCTAAATGACTAGTATATGCATTTTTTGTGCCTCAAATGTACTCTTTCTGTAACACTAAAGAAGATTTTATACATTGTTCCGTGGTTGATTTTTTTTTTAATTCATGTAGGTGCATATACCATATACTATTTATTTATTATGTTTTGTGATTATCTGGCCTTTGCAGTTTTTACGAGTCTTCAAAGAAGAGAGTAATTGAATTAATTGTTCATGGATGTTGTCGGTTATGATGAAGAAAATGATTATGAACTGTCTTGCCTCATTGTTGCTGCTAAGGATGATTTGGATTCATTTCTAATGAATACAAAATTTTTCAGATTAAGTTATGAAGTTGACAAGGATATGGGTATAGACATTTATACCTAAAACTTATTGTCAAGTTCTTTTTTTTTTAACATTTAGGTTTTATTATATTAGAAATAAAAGTTTTAAGTAGACAACTTTGGTTGTTTGTACTTCTATTATTTTGTGAGACATGAATTGTAATATTTTTATTATAATAAATTTTTTTATGAATGTGTACATTTTTTTTGTTTTTTTATCATTTTAGTTGACAATAATTATGTCTATTAATTTTATGGTTTTGCTTCTATCACTAATAATTCAAATTCATTATTAGTAAATATCTTAATATAATTAATAATAAGGTAGTCTCTAATTAGATGAAAAAAATGTAATATGTGACAATTTTTAATTGACAATTAATAAAAATGTTATGCCGGCATATTAGCATTTTAGGTGACAATATATTATGTCACTAAAAATGTGATGATATTGTTTTCGCACCCATAGATTGAAGTTAATGCATTATTCGCGACGATAAGAATAATCAATAACACTATTTTATATAATTCAGTGACGTAACTAGTTGTCATTAAATATAAATTATAAAGTGACATTATGTATCATCGTCATTCATACTATATTAGGTGACGATATACTACGTAACAACCAATGTGACGATATTATTTTCGTCACTTATACAATAAAATTTTTGCATTATTAGTGACAATATGAATGATTAATGGCGGAATTTTGTATCATTTGGTGACGTTAATAGTCGTCACTGAATACTAATTATAAGGTGACGTTATACATTAACGTCACTATATTCTCTATAATACGTGACGAAAACAAGTACATCGTCACGTTAGACATTTAGCGACACACCTAGCGTGACGAACGCCGTGACATCAAATTTAACGTCACAAAATATAAATAGTGACGTAAATGTAAGTTTTTGTGACAATATTTTCGATGTCACTAATAAACAAATTTGTTGTAGTAGCTCCTCGACGCTATTTTGTAATGGAGTTCCAGTAATTAGCAACTTGTTCTTAGTACTAAATTCTGAAAGTGTTGTGTACAACTGTGCCTCGCTATTCTTCAACCTATGAGCTTCATCAACCATAAAATCATTTCTTTTACATAGGAGGGGATTCACTTCTCCCAGTATCCGGAACCTTATACTCGTCAATAGCATCTTGAGCAAATGTAATAACTATATCCTTTTCCCAGGTTGCTTCTGCATACGACAATCCCTGCCACTTAATTAAATACTCTGGCATGGCATTCCCAGAGGCATCTTTACTGATTCGATCAACAATTACTCTCTCCACCTGACTATTTTGCTTGATTAGATCCAAGTCCATTTCCTTACTTACATCATTGACCTCAATCTCCTCACGTGACAGTGCCTTTCTGTATCTGACATCCTCCATCACCTTTTTTGTGTAATTTAGAACCTTCTTAAAACCACTAAGATTTTGCAACTCAAAAAATGTTTTCCACTAACAATGAAGACGTGACTGGCTCTTCCACTTAATCAGAAATTCCATCTCATTCCAATCTCCCATATCACTAAAATGCCGCCCGAAGCACTTTAATGGTGTTAATTTTGAAATTATTAAAATAATAATTTTTTGGTTTATAAAATTAGAAAATGAGTTCACGAGTCAGTTATATGCAAGGAATGATTAACACCCCACAACATCTGAAAATCGGTACCTAGTTTTTTTGCTCAATAAATCAACTTTATTGAAATCTAATAGCCTACCCCAGTTGCGAGCCTCGTTAAAAAACCTCCCTAATCTTAAATAGAGGAAAATAGTACTCAATAACCGAGAATACATG
Source organism: Hibiscus trionum (assembly GCA_030270665.1). NCBI lineage: Eukaryota > Viridiplantae > Streptophyta > Magnoliopsida > Malvales > Malvaceae > Hibiscus > Hibiscus trionum. The sequence goes on from BSYR01000046.1 coordinate 4,545,383, forward strand.
AACCAGTACAAATCAAAACAAATAGTGACACCCATACAACCAAAGAGGCATTGAATCATGAGACCAGACAGCAACAGTACATATACCAACCAAAACAAATTCCCATCGAACCTAAGAAGTGAACTGGCAGTCAACAGTAGCACCAATCTACCTCTTTTTCAAGTATTCTGCAACTCACCCTCATCAGATTTACATATCGCCTTATACAAAATTCAATGGATAGTGCCAACAAAGACAAAAACTCAGCTACTCCCTCCCAGTTACCACCATGCTTCAATCGATACCTAGTTAATTATGTGTCATCTAAAAAATGAATATTATACATTTGAATCTAATTTAATTAATGATCCCAAAATGCATTTACGAAAAGAACAAAATTTTTAAATGATTTTGGAGGATTTTTGAAAACGGCAACGATATGAATTTTCATAGTTGTTGAGATGGAGGTAGTTACAAAGAAAGATAAAGGAAGAAGATGAGATTCATTATTTTATGTACAAACTTGGATATTTTATTAAGCTCGCTAACTTTGTATTTATACACAGATATTAAGGCTAATGTCATCTAACCAACTGTAATACCCAAAATATAACTTAAAATTTTTAATGTTAATTCAATATGGTTCGAATTGATGGGAATATTTCTTAGAATAACCAATTAAGAAGTTTTAGGACTCAAATTGGGGTTATAAGCATGTAGGGAGCCATATTAGTAGGGCCTAAAAGAATCCATAATAAGATTTGTTGTTTGCATGCAAAAATTATATTAATTGGAGGGTATGTACACGTGTCAAGCAGAATTGTAGGCATGTGAAGGGAAAGAGAGAGTGAGTTCGGCATTTGGAAGAAGAAGGACACCGAGTGTAACACTCCAAAAAAATGATGAAAAACAATGAAAGGTGAGAGAGTGCTATATGAGGTGTTAAACCTATGACCCCATGCTTAATGATGCCTTGCCTTAACCATTTAGGGTAAGGCCATCTTCGATTTTATGTTGCCTAGGTTTTTATCTAATTTTTTGTGTTTCGGTATACCCAATAATAAATAAAATCTGAATCGCCCACTAACCTAATTAATGCATTCATATCAGATCTAAACCAAAAATATCCGACTCTAGAAAACTCTCGGGCTTTTCACCTCCTCACTTTTTCGACCAAGCCCCGATCTCCCTCACCGCTGCTCCGTACATGACACCGCCACTACCGGTGTGTGCGACGTCCTGCTCCGAACTCCCAGCCACTGGTCATGCGTACATCTGTGTCGCCATACGCCGTGTAAGTAGCTCTGAACCTCGGCGAGAACTAAACCGTCGCTCCAATCGGTACAACCGTCTGTTCGAGACGTGGGTGTAGTCGTCAAACTCCTTGTATCGAGCCGTGCAAAACCCTGTTGGTTGCTTATCTGTCTGATTCTTATAAGGACTTCGTCAGAGCTACGTCACTCTCCGGTCTCCCCTTGGCATTTCGGGTAAGAATAGATGTGATTCCGACAGATTTCTGGTGTTATTGAGGTTTGGGTTGGATTGTGGGTTTGATGCTCTATGTTTTCCGGCAGAACATGTGCATTTAGGGGCTTTCGGTGACTGTTGCAACGATCGGCTGGCGAGCTTGATTTATTTTGGTAAGTGAACCGCGTCCAAACCAACTAGATTGGTTGAACCGGTCGACCCATTTCGACCCAAACTGCCTACCTGACCCGTTTGTCCGACCCGTTAACCCGTTGACCGAGTCAACCTATCCGAGTCAACTCAATGAGTCAACACGTCTGAGTCAACTTAGTGAGTCTACCCGTCTGAGTTAAATTAGTGAGTCAACCTGCCCTAGTTGACTCAGCCGTGTCAACCTAGTTGACCAATGACGTCAGCGTTGACATTGTCTTTGACCCAAAAAGTCAAATTTTCTGAAAAGTCGTATTCTATGTTCTTTGATTTTCTGAGTCCTTTTTTGAATCTTGTTTCGCAAAATTCTGACCTTGAAGCCTCTAAATCTGACCCCGAACCGAACTTGTATCTGTATTTAATTATTCAGTTAAGAGTACTTTGAATAAGAACTGAAATGGGATATTGTATGATTGAAGGTGTTCTCGGTTTCTTGAATACGAGATGTTGAAGTATGTCAAGTTCAGGTTCAAGAGTGTTTGAACGTCATTCGAGGGTCGACCGATATAGCAAGGATTCAAGGTAATACACAACTACCTTATGCATGCTTTAGTAACATGTTGGTATTCGGCTAATGTTTGCACGACCATGTTTGAGCATATGATTATTTATGCATATGTCGATCAATAATGAAATGAAAATAATAATGGCCAAGACAAATATTCGAATAAGAGGTTCGATAAATCGAAAAGACTTCCGAGTTCAGTGCACGATTAATGAGTCGGTTAATCTTTAAGTCTGGTTATACTTTTTGATTAAAAAGAATTGTCAAAAATTCGATTAACGAATGACGAAAATACCCGTATCTATAAAAATAACCTAGGAAGCTATACTTGATCCGGTAAGACATCTGATACACTTGAAAACCTCAGATTACTGAAATTTCATGGTAATAAGACTTAAACCCTCGAGTTTGTAAAGTACTTGAGTTGCTAGAATTCTGAATAATCCGACGAAGATAAATTTACGGAAAAGTATTTGTATGTATGAATTGAGCAATGTGGCATAAAAGATTGAATTGATCGAAAAGACTAAAAAGGATTGAATATACTTATAAGGTTGAAATGGATCAGAATGACCCTAAAGACTGATATTTTCTTCGGGCATTAATTGCCAATCGACCGACATATGGGATGTATTCTTGAGGTCTGAAACAAATGAATATATGGAAGAACCGAGAAACTCTAAATAATTGAAACATTTTCGAGCATCGTAATGTATGAAATACCCTCGAATACTAGAATGGCGGAGAATACTTCTAAGACATGGAATTAGAAATCCCAATAAAGCAAGCAAAAGTAATGACTCCAAAAGTGGTAAAATACGACCCGTGTCAGTTGGTCGATTCAGATACTATGATGATAACAAAAGAGTACCATGTGAATGCACATGCAATTTATTTGGAAAAAATACATAGTTAATGGTATGAAAGGCTTGTTCGCCAAAAGCACTTTCGATGTTTTGGAATGAGTTCAGGTTCAATACACATGTTCGAATACTTGGAAAATACTGCTTATATATATATATATACTCGGTTGCTCGTACTAAGTTTAGTGGATGATTGGTGAAGGCGAACTATTTTGGTGATATACTGTAGTCAGTTCTGGAAATGAATGCTGAAGGCGTACTTATCCGGTTATACTACAAACTTCATTTTAGTGGTTTCGATTAGTTCTAAGGGACTCGAAAACCTGATGAGCAACTAGAATTCCTAAATTACCAAATTACCAAATTACCCCTGAAGGTTAGAATAACCAAAATACCCTCGTAAGCTTTAATAATCGAATCGGTTGCGATATATTCGAAATCTCAATGATCCTAATGCATCAAATTTTGATGTCTTGTTTGGGTCGTTACCGAACTCCCCTTTATGTAGGGACCTCATTCTTAAATTAGTCCAAAATTGTCAAATGTTCTTCTTCTGATAATTATCAAGTGTCTCTGAGAAATAAATTGGACCATAAGGCGTGTGCCATATGCCCGTAAATATTCTCTATTCAAAAGCAAGACCATTTGCCTAAAAATTAAAAGTACGACACCGTTATTCGAAAAGAAAGCAATCCATAGCTTATGTCCTCTGATATGCAAATATATCTGATATATGACCTTGAATACATATAATTATCAAGTGTAGGGACCTCGTTCTTAAATTAGTCCAAAATTGTCAAATGTTCTCCTTCTGATAATTATCAAGTGTCTCTGAGAAATAAATTGGACCATAAGGCGCGTGTCATGTGCCCGTAAATATTCTCTATTCAAAAGCAAGACCATCTGCCTAAAAATTAAAAGTATGACACCGTTATTCGAAAAGAATGCAATCCCTAGCTTCTGTCCTCTGATATGCAAATATATTTGATATATGACCTTGAATACAAATAATAATAAAACAAATTTAATCTGACATATGTCTTCTGGTATAAAAAAATAGATCGGATAACTATCTTCTAGTATTATTGTCCTATGAATATAAACTAAACTCATATGGGTATATTATCTAGGATATAAATGAAAATGCGTAGGCTCAGCACTGTTGAGCCCTTTTAGACCTAAGCTTCTACGCCCAATAGGCCTATGGTAAGCCTTTCTATAAGCTCCCACGCCCGACGGGCCTAGGGTATGTCTTTCTGGATACTATTCTGGGTTTCTACATATTGGTGTATGGTTGGAGGGTAGTTAACTAAATTAATAAAACTTTTTGACCTCTTCTGAAACATTCCCTACTAATTTAATGTATCAAAGTTGAAACTCTCAGTAAACTTGCGCTTAATAAACCACTCTGAACTCCTTGATTCAACTTTTGGAATCTAAATCTCTTCTGAATCTCTGGCTTTAGACTCGTCTCCTATGATTCGGGTGATCAAATATAGAACAACTATGTTACCTTCTAATATAATGCTTCACCGAATTATCGAATCATAATTTGAGCTTACCGTTGCCCAGTTCATCATGACAGTGTTATGCTTGCCATTTACCTGCTTGTGCTTTTAGCATCCCTGGGTAGTCTGTATTACCGAGCTTTCCGAAGCTCACGTTGTTTTAACCATCACAGGTTAAAAGATCAACCATGTTGCAACTATCAATGTCGGTATAGGAGTTTCTTCGACTTGCTTGCGGAGTACGGTATCTGTATAATTAGGGGGCATGTATGTAATGTTTTGATTTATATTCGAGTCTGAAACTTGTATTAATAATTTGTATCATAGTTTTGTTTCATTGTCTGAATGTTTTCTGAAATTTTATTTTAATTCAAAACTTGATTTATGATTTTAAATGTTTTAGAAATTTGTTTATTTGAAATTCTAACGTGGGTCGCTCCGGTGACTCTAATGTGTCTTCCCAGGATTCGTATTAACACATAGGCGGGTCTAGGGGGTTACATTTAGTTGTATCAGAGCTTAGAGTTGCGTCATTCTGGGTAGATCAGCCGATCTTCTGTCATAGGGTGTCTAGTCTGTGCATGCCTCTAGCATAACCGTACTCCTCCGAGTCGGAACTCCGATGTTGAATCCTTTTTCTGAAATAAGTGAATCTATGTATTCCACCTTCCATAGCTCGATCTGTACTTGCAAGAAATGTCTATAAAGTTTGTCTATGATTTAGATTAAACTGATGAATTTGAATCTGAATAAAGAACATGAGATTGTTCATGCATGTGATATTGAAGATCTAATTCTGATTGAAAATAAGTGTTTGATTATGTATGGTAATCGATATAAGATTACATGTAAGGCTATTCAGTGATAATGATTATGCTTGAGAATATCCTGGTGAAAAATTTGGTAAAAGTACCATGAATTTAAAAGAAGTGTGTCCGTGAGTGTGGTGAAAGTGTAACTTCTGTGGTGACTCTGTCATACATGAAGGAAACAATTGCATGAACATTCCGCTGAAAGTAAGTGACCTTTATTTAGAATCTTGGTTATGTTTGCCCGGCTTGAAGAAAGATTTTTTCTCTAAAAAATGAGGCATGGTGTATCATTATATATCATTAGTGACTGAAATTTGATGATACATCTTGATCCTGGACGACCTTGTTGTAGGCCTTGAGTACTCGCCTGGATTTCAGGTACAGTTTTCATCCGTAAATTGATCGTTATATACTTCAAGATTGTATAATTAACTTCTGTGGTAGTTGGGATAGCTTCCTATCCCCGACGAAGTCTACTTATAATAACAATTATGGGATGAGCATTCACATGGCATCGCAAAAAGTTCTGTATGGACTCATATACATTGTTCTGATAAGTTGGTCTGAGATGAATGATGAGATGACCTTGGGTTCAAAGTTAGTTGGAGTGACTGAGACACTGTTATATTGATCTAACCATCTTGGAATTTTGAGGAACAAACATACTTGGGTAGATAGTTTCAGTGCAAGAATGAATTAAAGAGTAATTTCTGCTTTTTTCTTATTCTAGTAAATTTCGAAGACGAAATTTTCTTTTAGAGGGGGAGTTGTAACACTCCAAAAAAATGATGAAAAATGAATGAAAGGTGGGAGAATGCTATATAAGGTTTTGAACCTATGACCCCATGCTTAATGAGCCCTTGCCTTAGCCATTTGGGCTAAGGCCATCATTGGTTTTATCTTGCCTTGGTTTTTATCTAACTTTTTATGTTTCGGTATACCCAATAATAAATAAAATTTGAATCACCCAGTAACCTAATTAATGCATTCATTTTAGATCTAAACCAAAAATATCTTACTCTAGAAAACTATCGGGCTTTTCACCTCCTCACTTTTTTGACCAAGCCCCAATCTCCCTCACCACCACTTCGTACATGACACCACCATCATCGGCGTGTGCGACGTCCTGCTCCGAACCCCCAGCCACTGGTCACGCGCACATCCGCGTCGCCATTTGTTGTGTAGGCTGCTCTGAATCTCGGCGAGAAGTAAACCGTCGACTTTGTTTTCCTCTATCTCCAATCGGTACACCCGTTCGTTCGAGACGTGGGTGTAGCCATCGAACTCCCCCCGTCGAGTCGTGCAAAACCCAGTCGGTTGCTTGTCCGTCTGACTCCGATAAGGACTTTGTCGGAGCTACGTCACTCTCCAGTCGTCCCTTGGCATTTCGGGTAAGAATTGATGTGATTCCGACAGATTTCTGGTGTTATTGAGGTTTGGGTTGGATTGTGGGTTTGATGCTCTATGTTTTATGGTAGAACAAGTGCATATGTGGGCTTCCGGCGACTGTTTCGACGATCGGCCGGTGAGCAATGTGTTGTAAAAGATTGGATTGATCAAAAAGACTAAAAATGATTGAATATACTGATAAGGCTGAAATGGATCAGAATGACCCTAAAGACTGATATTTTTTTCGGGCATTAATAACCAATCAATCGACATATGGGATGTATCCTCGAGGTCTGAATTGAATGAATAGATGCAGGAATCGAGAAACTCTGAATAATTGAAACATTTTCGAGCATCGTATTGTATGATATACCCTCAGATACTAGAATGGCGGAGAATACTTCTGAGACATGGAATTAGAAATCCCAATAAAGCCAAAAAAATATATTGACTTCAAAAGTGGTAAAATACGACCCATGTCAGTTGGTCGATTCAGATACTATGATGATAGCAGAAGAATACCATGTGAATGCACATGCAATTTATTTGGAGGAAGTACATAGTTAATGGAATGAAAGACTTGTTCACCAAAAGCACTTTCAATGTTTTGGAATGAGTTCAGGTTCAATACACATGTTCGAATACTTGGAAAAAACCACTTATATATATATACCCGGCTGCTCATAGTAATTTCAGTGGATGATTGGTGAAGGCAAACTTGTAATTTCAGTGGATGATTGGTGAAGGCAAACTGTTTTGGTGGTATACTGTAGTCAGTTCTGGAAATGAATGCTTAAGGCGTACTTATCTGGTTATACTACAAACTTTATTTTAGTGGTTTCAATTAGTTCTAAAGGACTCGAAAACCTAACGAGCAACTAGAATTCCTAAATGATGTATTTCACCGTTATATCATGTTGGTTCAAATTACCAAATTACACACGAAGGTTAGAATGACCAAAATACCCTCGCAAGCTTTAATAATCGAATAACTTGCGATATATGCGAATTCTCAATGATCCTAATGCATCAACTTTTGATGTCTCATTTGGGTCGTTACCAAAATCCCTTTTTTGTAGGTACCTCGTTATGAAATTTGTCCAAAATTGTCAAATGTTCTCCTTCTGATAATTATCAAGTGTCTCTAAGAAATAAATTGGACCATAAGGCGCGTGCCATGTGCCCGTAAATATTCTCTGTTCAAAAGCAGGATCATCTGCCTAAAAATTAAAAGTATGACACCATTATTCGAAAAGAAAGCAATCCATGGCTTTTGTCATCTGATATGGAAATATATCTGATATATGACCTTGAATACAAATAATAATATAACAAATTAAATCTGACATATGTCTTCTGGTATAAAAAAAGATCGGATAACTATCTGCTGGTATTATTGTCCTCTGAAATATACTAAACTCATATGGGTATATTATTTGGGAAATAAATGAAGTTCTATAGGCTCAGCGCTGCTAAGACCTTCTAAACCTAAGCTCATACCCCCAATGGGCCTAGGGTAAGCCTTTCTATAAGCTCATACGCCCGACGGGCCTAAGGTAAGTCTTTCTGGATACTTGTGTGTGTTTGTGTGTATGTTCACACATGAATGAGATTGTTTAGTTTTCAAAGGGGACTGATTTGAATGTGTATAACCTTATTAAGGGCGGTCTTGAAGTGTTTTATGTATGTATACACACATGAAGAATGTTTGCTTTGATAAAGAATTGAGTAGCCTGATTATATGGGTTTTATATGTAAAAATGCTTATATTAGGGGCTGTTTTGGACTATATAAGCATGTGTATAAAGGCAAGGACTATTTTGTGTGCATATGTAAACTTTAGTGAATTACCTTGAATGTGTATATGTAAATATATGTGATTAAGGAATGTTTGTGGAAGGTTATATATATACGCTTGAATAATGAATTATTTTGTAAACAAAGAATTGGTTTAACGCATGATTATACTTTTGTTATGTTAGACCAAGAAGGAGTGGAAGCAATAAGGACCAAAGTAGATTCAACCGTAGATAAACAAACAGGAATTGTGATTCGAGAGCAAAGTTAGCTCAAAATGAATTGTGAGTGTGATTCAAAGTCTCAGGATAGGAATGAAACTGTCCTGAGCCTCTTTAATAGCTTTACTTTATATGATTGACTCCTTAAATTAACATATACAAGTGCTTAAGCTTAGAATACAAGGAAAATATCTAAATTTCATGTACTCATGATGTGTATAAGCCATTCGAATGCATGCTTATTTGAAAGTAACTATTGAGCTCAAACATAAGTTTGTTATGATAAGTTCAAGATTCTATTATATGATCATGAAAGTTTGAGCTAAGCTTACCTATGATATAATAAGGTGTATTTGATAAGCCTTGGTTTCAAGCCAGTCTTAGGTATAGTTGGCATGTCATAGAGTCAATAGAGCTCGTGTTTGGGGTGGACTACGATCCTTATTTGGCGACAATAGGAGGGAAGTGATGTGGTCACTTGGTGACAGTAGGAGAGATTGACCGGTACTTTGAGTACTATTTGTTTGGCGACAGTTGGTTGGGGATTCGTGTACCTAGGCTACTTGGCTCTCAAGGCTGTATTAAAAGAAATATTTGAAAGATTTTAAGCTAAACAATTAAATCTTGAAATAACATGCTTCATAAGAAATTGGTGGCCGTGAATTTAGGACTATTTTGTTTGGATAAAATCACATGCTTGGTAGTATGTTACTTGTATGTATATATGTATATGATTGTTGAATTATTCGCTTGATACATGTCTGTTTGAATGTTTTAAATGAGCACAACCTTTCATGTTCGAATGGTTTGTATAAATTCAGTTAAACTCCTAGTTTAACTAGATCATGTATCAATGAATTGTAGTGGAAGAATAACATGATTGTTTTATGATATTAAGTACTTTAAATAACCTCTCTAAGTTTATACTTACATAATTTTTCACTACATTTCAGGTTAAAGTTTGTAGGCATACTCTTCCTTGGATCTTGATTGGATCACAAGTACAACCTCAATGTATGTTTTGTTCCTTTTTGTAATACTCATATGATGGTGGCACAATGTTATGGACTAATGCATTAGCTTGTTACTTTTTGGCATGTATAAACTTTTAAGCATTTCATGATGTATGTAATTAAGCCCTAATGTGTTTTTTGTGGTTGTTAATGCTTTAATGGATATAGATGTTAATAGTATGTTAGTATATGATAATAGAAGTATCTTGGGTGATTTAATATGTTAGCATGATATGAAGTCTGATTTTGAAATTTTCTTGTTGGTTTGGATATGCTGAAGTAACTATGAAATTGGTTGAAACATTGGTTGATCTATGAGTTGGAATGATTGCATAATTTATTTGTTTAAGGAGTACTAAGGCTTGTTAGAATAAAAATGTCATCTACATGCCCCATATAGTGGTTCTTTTGGTGTTTATTGAAATGTTACTAGCATATAGGTCGAATTGTGTCAAGAAATAATTATAACAATCTAGATGTGTTCGAATGGTTCTTATACTATCAAGTATAGTCAGTTAACTTAAAGACCAAGTCATTTTAATGTTTCACTCCCAAGTAATAGTTAATTAGTCGAGCTTAACTTTAAATTACTAATGAACTAAACAAGATTAAGGGATAAGCTCAAATGATCTTTCGAACTTCATTATTTTGATAAATTAAATTGTCTTGATAGATTTAGTTGTTTTCAAATGCTTGTAATGCTAGACTTGCTTGATTGTTTGTATGATTCTTGTGTGGTAATACGCCTTCACTCGGTTTATATCCTAAGCCGGTTTAGGGGTGTTACACCAACCAACTAACAACTTTAACAACTCTAAACCCTAATTGCTATGATTAACATTCACCCCGCTTTTCTTTTCCTTCACTTAGCTCATCAAAAGAAAACACATTAAGCCTTTGTCGAAACAGGTCAAAAAACGAGTTGGTTAAAGGCTTTATAAATCCATCTGTAGTTTGGTGAGTAGCTGGAACGTAGTTTACTTGAATGGACCAGTTTGCCACTTTCTCCCTTACAAAATGTACATCAAGATCCATATGCTTTGACTTCGAGTGGTAAATTGGATTCATGCTCAAAGACACAACACTAGTATTAGCACTCCATATCTTTGGAACCTCCTTCTGTTTAAACCCCATATCGTGTAGCAAGGCTCTTAACCAAGTAACCTCATAGATTGCATCCGCAATGCTTTTATATTCATCTTCCATTGTGGACCGAGAAACACTCTTTTGTTTCATTGAATTCTAGGTTATCAGACTGTTTCCAAAATATACACAACTCCCAAACACAGAACTTCACTGTAACACCCGAGTTTAGGGCCCGAGAGATAATCAAGTTTGGTTAAACCGGTTCGGATTAAGCTAATTTAGGGAAAACAATTTAAATAAACAAATTTTAGAGCTTTTAAAGAAAATGGAATTTTAAAGGGGTTTTTGGTCAAATGGGTAACAAATAGGTTTTTGGAAATGGATTTTAAATTAAAATAAAATATTGTATTTCAAAACTACCCATCTCTTCTTCTTCTCCAAAATCTTTTCACGTCATTTTTCTTCCCTCCATCAAGCCTCCACCATTTTTGAAGAATCATCAAGATAAGTGCTTTATTCCTAACATTCCTTCATATTTCCATATTTTCTAACCATTTCCTTTCAAAAACTTTGAAAGATTTCTCAAGTTATTCCTTTTAGGAAAAAACTGGTTTTTGAAGGGTTTAAGCGAATGTTGTTAAAATAGTGTTTTGGGATGAGTTATAAACCATATTTTGGGTGTAAAATGATGTTAAGATAATGGGTTTATCACAAAATCCCGGAATTTGGAAAATGGGTAATTTTTGGATAAGGGATATTTGGGTTTTTGGCTTGGAATTGGTGGGGAGGGACTTCCAATGTTTTGATGGTTTTGGGTTGGTGTTTCCGGGTTATTTGAACATGTTTTGAATGTTAAACTAAGGAAGTTATGGCTGATTTGTGGTTAGAGTAGGAATGAGGATGGTTTTGGTTAGTTTCAGATAAGAATTGGAAACTTGTTGTCGGATTCTGATAGGGTTGATTTTAGTGGGTTTGTGTAGAACTAATGTTTTGATATAATAATTGAAAAATGTTTTGGACAAAGTTAAAAAGAATTCAAAACCATTTCTAAGTCCAAACAACTTGAAAAATATGTTTACGTGATATTTCAAAAAAGGTTTTATATGTTTTCTAAGCTAAATTCAACAAAACCATCCAGGCGTTTCGAAACGTCTCTATGTGTTTCGATACGGAACTTTACAGTGGCAAAACGTTTCGATACAACCTTTTCTGTTTCGAAACTGGGCTTGATCTGGGTGAGAGTTTTGCCTAAGCATTTCGATACGGTGACTTCCGTTTCAATACGCCTATGTGGCATGACCTCAACGGTCATAAACCCCCCAACGGCTATTTCCCAACTACCTTTTAACTGCAGGACATTTCGATATGGGAACAAGCGTTTCGATACGACCATTTCAATATGGCCAAGGGTGTTCCGAAACGGGTGCTGCATCAGACTGCAACATCTCTTTCTATTTAAAGAGTGTTTCGAAACAGGGTCGGGCGTTTCGAAACGGGGAGTTGTAGAACTACATTTATTGTGGGAAATAAAGTCTCCAATGGCTCCAATTCAACCTCAACAACTAGTAACGACTACAAACTCAATTAGGAGTATAAAAGGGACCTCCAAGCATCAAGTAATGGTTAATGCTTCAATTGTCAACAAAACTATGATCAAGAATTTGTCTTAGAGCTTTAAGTGTCAATTCCTTGTATAGACAAGCACTAGTGAGCCAAAATTGTTATATTTGCTCAAGTGTTTTAGGATTGGGTGGGAGCTTAATTGTGCAAACAAATACCTATTATAGGGATTTGAGTTTGCTTATTTTTATCGCTTTGTAAAGAGGGTTTGATCAAAGCTTTGGGTAGAAAGCTTGATAAGTTTTGTAAGGGTTTCCTCCTAAGCCTAGAAAAGGAGATGAATCAATAGTGGATTGATTGGAAATCCTTAGTGGGAAGCTAAGGTAGTGGATGTAGACCTTGGTTAGAAGGTTGGACCACTATAAATAATCTTGTATTTATTCTTTTTAGCTTCCACACCTCTATCACCCAAAAATCCATTCTTCTCCAAACTTCGCTAACACATCGGTTGAAGGAATCGAGCACCTAAAAACCCAACAATTGGTATCAGAGCTTGGCTCAATTGAAGAAGATTAACATCGTATTGAGAAGATCCGGCAAGCTCGATCAACATTTCAAACAACCGACTCAATGACACAATCCATCGACAAACCGCCCTTCTTCGACGGGACAAATTATGCTTATTGGAAGACGAGGATGATGTTCTTTGTCAAATCCAAAGACTACAAGCTTTGGGATATTATAGAAGATGGCCCGTTCGTACCACAAAGAAGCAAGGCAGAGTGGAGTGCTGACGACTGCAAGAAGATGGAGCTAAATTGCAAGGATTTGCACTTCATCTTGTGTGCACTTAGCATCAACATCTACGAGAAGATGTCTTCTTGAGAGAGTGCCAAGGAAGTTTGGGACAAGCTTGAAGTTACATACGAGGGGACAAATGAAGTAAAGGAGATCAAGATCGGGCTCCTCAACTTAGAGTATGAAAACTTCAAGATGGATCTGGAAGAGGACATTGAGATGATGCTCGATATGTTCTCCACCATCACCAATAGACTAAAAGGTTTTGGAGAAGCCATCCCGGAAGAAAAGCATGTCCGAAAGCTCATCTACTCCCTTCTTGAGTCATGGGACTCAAAAAGGACCGCCATCATCGAATCCAAGAATCTCAAGACTTTGAAGCTTGATGAACTCATAGGGTCATTTCTCACTCACCAAATTATAAAGAAAAACAAAGAAGAGGAGAAGAAGAGGGAAGAGATTAGAGTTACGGGGGAGAAGAAGCTCAAAGGGCTTGGCATCAACACAAATGCCATTGCTCTCAAATCTTCCACATGCCATCATATAGATTCAAGTGAAGAGGATGAAGAAGAAGAGATAGTTCATCTCTTCAAGAAGTGTGCCCCTTACATGAAGAAAGCCTTGAAAGAGCTTGAACGAGAATCCATGAAGAAGAAGATGGCAAGCACTTCAAGCCATAAGAAGAAGCCATATGTGGCTACTAAAAGTGATGAATACTCCACCGACGATGAACAAGCCAACCTTTGCCTTATGGTCATCGAAGAAGATTCAAGGGTAACTTCTAATTCATCTACTTCATGTTCATATTCTTTTGATGAATTACAAGATGCCTATGACGATTTGGTTTTAGAGTTTAAAAATTACATTTTGAAAAACAAGAAAGTGATTTCAAAGTTGAAAATTCAAAATGATTTGATTTCTAAAACCAAAATTGAACTTGAAGAAAAACTCGAGGAGTTTGAACAAAAATGTTTTGATTTACAAAATTTGCTTCATAAAGTTCAAGAAGAAAAGGATTTGATTTCCAAAGAGCTTGAAACGAAAAATAATGTTGGAAAATCAAATTTTTATGTAAGACAATCTAGTGCCTCTAGATTTGTAAATGGTAAAGTTTTTAGAAGTATTTGGGTCCCAAAAGGACTAAGTACTTCAACTAAAAAGGATGAAATTGAAAAATGGATTCCTAAGGGGACAAATTTTTGTGCTACTAACGTCTATGGATCCAAAGCAATTTGGATACCAAAAATTACTTGATTGTCTTATGATAGGTGTGATGGAGAGTGTTCAACAAAGTCAAAATTTGAGGGGCACCACGATACACACAAGGAATAACACTTGAAGAAGGAAGACTTCACATCCTCCCTTGGGTTCAAGTGTGGGAGAGCCACATTAAAACCAAAATTCTTAATTTTGTCATTTTTTTAAAACCTCCTAAGTTATTTTGAACTTTATGTCTTTTGAATTCTTTTTGATATAACAAAAATGGGGAGAGTTTGGTTTGAAAAATTGTATTTTTAAATGAATAAGGGGAGCTTTACTTACTTTTAGAATTCTCATCTCTTATTCACATTTTTTTAAACTTAAAGGGGGAGAATCCCAAACAATTTTTCAAGTTGGTTTTATTATATCAAAAAAGGGGAGATTGTAGAACTAATGTGTTGATATAATAATTGAAAAATGTTTTGGACAAAGTAAGAATTCAAAACCATTTCTAAGTCCAAACAACTTGAAACTATGTTTATGGGATATTTCAAAAAAGGTTTTATATGTTTTCAAAGCCAAATTTAACAAAACCATCCAAGCGTTTCGAAACGCCTCTACGTGTTTCGATATGGGACTTTACAGTGGAAAAACATTTCGATACAACATTGTCTATTTCGAAATGGGGCTTGATCTGGGTGAGAATTTTGCCTAAGCGTTTCAATACGGCCACTGCCGTTTCAATACGCCTATATGGTATGACCTCAACGGTTATAAACCCCCCAACGACTATTTCCCAACTATCTTTTAATTGCAGGACGTTTCGATATGGGAACAAGCGTTTCGATACGACCAAGGGTGTTCCGAAATGGTGTTGCATCAGACTGCAACGGCTCTTTCTATTTCAAGATTGTTTCAAAACAGGGTCGGACGTTTCTAAACGGGGAGTTGTAGAACTACATTTATGGTGCGAAATAAAGTCTCCAACGGCTCAAATTCAACCCAACGGCTAGTAACGACTACAAACTCAATTAGGAGTATAAAAGGGACCTCCAAGCATCAAGTAATGGTTAATGCTTCAATTATCAACAACACTATGATCAAGAATTTGTCTCAGAGCTTTAATTGTCAATTCCTTGTATAGACAAACATTAGTGAGCCAAAATTGTTATATTTGCTCAAGTGTTTTAGGATTGGGTGAGAGCTTAATTGTGAAAACAAATTGTAACACCCCGAAATCCGGCCTAGTCGGAATTTATTTCTGATGATCGGAAATTTCCACATTTAAGAAACTTAAAGATTTCACCGACTAGTTAATTATTGTTATCGAACCCTAAATAGTCTTTAAACATCATAATTGAACTCTATTAAGTAATATTAACCTTTTTAGTGGCTAAAATGGAAAAATTATAAGTTGGAGGGTAGAGTTATAAAGGTATGTAAAGTGGGGGGGGGGTTAACCATGCGATTAGCCCACTTGGAATTAAAATCTCCACCACATGGAGTCATCAGATAACTTTCCTTCAAATGAAGGAAAGACTTGAATTGAAAATAGAAAACAAGAAGCAAAGAAAGCTTACCCGAAAATATAGGAAGCAAGCACCTCCCTCTCATCATCTTTTTCACCTAAGCACACACCTCCAATGGTGAAAAATTCAAGCTTGTTGTTTCTTCACTTTAACGATATCGAAATGTTGTTATCGATCGGGTAAGCTATATTCCTTATTTGATTAATGGATTCCATGGATATTTTGGGTGTAACCTAAGCTAGGGTTTTGACTATCCATGTATATTTCCTTGTTCCCATCTTTATTGAAGTTTGATATTGATTTCGATATCCCTATGTTGATTTTGATGTTGAAACATCAATTCTAATAAGTTCCTATTAATTTTTCTAGCTCAAGAAGGGGAGAAGGAGGCATCGCTATCTCCGTCACAAGCTAGGAATAAAGGAATCGCTATCCGAGAGCCTTGAAGCTTCGGATTGTTAGGTGAGTGTAGTCGGAGTCTCGGGTTTAGGCGAAAGGCCTTCCCGGATCATTATTTGTTGTGCTAGATTATTTCGTTGACTTTGTTGTGAAGCAAATACATCGGATGATAAATCGGACACTTTGGTAAGTGTCGGTAAGTTACCATTGACATGGATTATGTTCATTGTGCATTGTCATTGATATAAGTATTGTTATGAGATTAATGCATTGAATCATCGAACATTGATATCGACAACAATCTATAAGATATTAATGTTGGAATATATGTATATCAAGCATCGACTACATTGTGATTGTGGAACATTGGTATATCATTGATCATTGAAATGAATAAGTATATCATGACCTTGGATTGGAAGGGATTCAGGATACAATTGGCATGCCATAGAATTCATGAGCTCGGTGTACGGGTGGACTACGGTCCTAAGGCAACGACCTATATTGATTTGGCGAGGCAGAGGGATGTGTATTGTGTTGGTCATTTTGGTGAGGTGGAGGAACTAGACCATTCATTGTTTTGGCGAGGCGCAGGAATTCGCGTATCCACGATCTTAAGTCAATTCGAGGAATTATGAATGAAAGAGAAAATTTTTATTACTTATTACATTGTTACATTGAATTGATTATGTTAACATGAATTTATGTATCATTGTAGCATGGTATTCCATTATTTATGTTAATAGTGACTACCTCACTAAGAAAAGTGTGCTTATTGTGTCTTCCTTCTTGCCTTTTCAGGTTAAAGAGTTGTTCGTTGGAGGATCGGATCGGCCACGAAGACAAGTCACTACTAAGATACAAGTAATGTACTTGTGTTTTCAAACTCCTATGGAGGTGGCAAAGTAGTTAGACTAGTCTAATATGCTCGTTTTGTTGTGTTAGTGGCTTGCTCATTTTGTATTAAGGTCTATGGCCCTAAATGCCCATTTTGGTTTTGCTAATATGGCCTTAAATATGCATGTTTAGCCAAAAAGGTAAAATCATAGTAAACATACTCATATAGTCTTGAATATTTGCATGCTAGTAGTTTATAACAATGGAATGTTGTGTATGAAGTTTCGTTGTAATTGGACATCGTTTGGTAGGGTAATTTGTACAAAAACCAGATAAAATCTGTCATTACAGGTCTCCTCGTATCGAAACGGGTGATGACGTTTCGATACGGGCACCCTAACTTTGAACTTGAGATTAAAGGCGTTCCGGAACGAAGTGATGCCGTTTCGGAACATTTTGGCCACCGGAGGTCCCTGTTTTGATACAAGTTTCGAAAAGGTTTGCCATTGATGACCCCTGTTTCAATTCATGTTTCGGAACGGTCTAGTCAAAGTCATTGTTGGTCAATCTGTTCCGATACAGGTCATGCCTATATCGAAACGGTCTAAAGAGTTGGGTCATCAGGGTTGATTCTCGTGTACCTGTTTCGAAACAGCCTAAGGTGTTTCGAAACGGGGTTAGGTAAGTGTGTTATGGTTTATGGGACAACTTTAATTGTTTTGCATTCGAGTCACCGATTCTTGAGGAGTCAAATTTATAATGATAATGGTTTCGGAATTGAGTGAAATTTGGTAAGTATAACCTGTTAGTATTGAATTTCACTTTGGTAGTGTCAATTCGATAAGGGACCTTAAGTTGTCAAAATTTACAAATTAGCCCTCAATGTTTATAATAGTCATAAAACGATCTTTAATTGATAATCGTGTATGCTCATGATAATTACGAAACGATGGATACTTTGGCCATATGTTGGACATTATTTGTTGGACATTTTCCAAGTTAAAAATGAAAAATTTATATCATTGTTTGTTGCTTTGTATTCTGGTAATACTCTTCGACTCGGTTCTCTTCTAGACCGGGAAGGGGTGTTATATTTGTGGTATCAGAGCTAGAGTTTAGTCGATTCTAGGACTAAACCAAAGTCTATTGTATTGTTATTGTGTTACTTTGCCACCCAGGAGTTTTATTTTGTGTATATGTGACTTGTCGACTAATCCGATCTTTCATATAGATATGTCTGCGACAAATGAAGCACATGTAGATGAGCAAACTGCTGGCTCCTCGATTTATGGCGAGGAGGTTAGGGGAGGGAGTACTCCAAACCCACCGCAACCACATGACTCTCTTGTACAGGGTGCTAAGCCTGTGTCACCTACTACTCAGGCTGAATGTTATCAAAATATGGCCAATATGTTTAAGCAGTTTATGACTGCAATGCAAGCGACACCACCAGTTCAACCTACTCCTCCTATTGCTCAGTACGTCCGAGCCCCTGTTGACAAATTGGCTTTACTCCTAGCCTATTCTTTCACAGGACAGGATGATGACAACCCTGAAATAGCTGAATATTGGTTCAATAACACTCTTCGCATCCTGAATAAACAGCTGCAGTGTTCTGAAGAACACAAGCTAGAATGTGTTATTGCATTGTTGACCGATGAAGCCTTGATGTGGTGGGAGACTACTATTCTTACAGTTCCTGAAGAATTAGTCACTTGGGAATTCTTTCTCAATGAATCCCGGAACAAGTACATCAGCGAGTACTATCTCGCGGAAAGGCAGAGCACTTTTCTTCATTTGAGACAAGGTGGGAAGCCAATCGAGCAGTACATCCATGATTTTTGTAAGTATTTCCGATATGGATCCGAGTTTATAAAGAAAGAAGAAGACAAGTGCCAAATGTTTATTGTTGGGTTGAGCGACGAGCTGCGACCTATGTTTACTGCCCTGGGTATCACGAATTTCTAGGATTTGCTGAATCGAGTTAAGGCAACAGAAGCAGCGCAGAGAGCTTAGAGAGGAAATGTGTCTAACCGATTTGAGAAAAGAACATGGAGCGACTACCGACCTCCTAAATGGAACAAGAAAGGAAAGTATCAGGGTTCGAAGCAAACTTCTTTCTCACAGCCTTCCCGCACTGGGAATATTGAGAGACCACAGACTATCACCCAGTCCTGGTCTAAGGCGGCCTCAGTGGAGAGTACTGGAGGATCGAATCGGAGTGTTCAATATCTAGTCTGTAACTTCTCTCAGAAATGGCACCCAACAGGGCAATGTCACAAACAGTCTGGGGCATGTTTCTTTTGTGGTGAACAAGGACATTTTATTAGGGTTGTCCTCAGAATCCCTCTAAGTCAGTGGATGTACACGTGGATATCTCTTCACTTGCTCAGTCCTTTCGAGGGAAGGGGCCAAGAAAAGTACCACCGGGAGCTTCAGGTAGGCCAGTCGGATCCGGAAAGCAAGGCAATAAGCAAGAATCAAAGGCCTCTGCTCAGTTGTATCACGTGAGAAGCCGCGAGGAAGATGATGAGCCTGATGTTATAGCAGGTACCGTTATGTTATATGCACACTCATTGTATGTATTGATTGACCCTGGATCTACACACTCTTTTATAAGCCTGGGATTGGTTAAAAGGCATAGGATGTTTAGTGAACCTTTAGCAACGAAGGTCTCTGTGACAAATCCATTAGGTGATTGTTTCATTCTAAGTCTTGTATGTAAGAATTGCCCAATCATGATTCAAGGAATTCCGTTCCCTGCGGACTTCCTAGTTTTACCAATCTACGAGTTTGATGCGATCCTAGGCATGGATTGGCTTAGTAATCATCAAGTGTGGGTAGACTGAAGTAAGCGGAAATTGTATCTTCGAGACATTGGCAAGGAAAGGATAATGTTGATCGAATATCGGAACTCCATGTTGTGAGCATTGTTCATTGAATCCAAGAATGAACCTCAGATCTATGACATTGATACGATAAATGAATTCCCAGATGTTTTTCCTGATGAGCTTCCGGGATTGCCCCCAACCCGTGAAGTGGAATTTGGTATTGAGGAGCAACCTGGGACTACTCCAATTTCCATTGCACCATATAGGATGTCGGCTGTGGAGTTGAAGGAGTTAAAAGCTCAAATTTAAGACCTTATGAATAAGGATTTCATCCGACCGAGCTCTTCACCCTGGGGAGCTTCGGTTCTATTTGTCAAAAAGAAGGATGGTTCGATGCGTTTATGCATTGATTATAGACAACTGAACAAAGTCACCATCAAGAATAAGTATCCTTTACCCAAGATATACGACTTGTTCGATCAATTAAAATATGCTTATGTTTTCTCCAAGATTGATCTAAGATCGGGTTTATATCAAATGAAAACCAAAGAGTGTGATGTTCCCAAGACTGCCTTTCGTACAAGATTTGGACATTACGAATTCTTTGTAATGCCTTTCGGACTAATGGATGCACCGACAGTTTTCATGGATTTAATGAATAGGGTATTCAGACCCTATATTGATAAATTTGTTATGGTGTTCATAGATGATATCTTGATTTATTCAAAGAATGAACCGGAACATTGAGACCACCTACGTATTGTACTTCAAATTCTGAGGGAGAAACAATTGTACGCGAAATTTCTAAGTGTGAATTCTGGCTCACTGAAGTGGCCTTTTTGGGGCATGTTGTATCAACTTTGAGCATTCAGGTGGATTCGAAGAAAATACAAGCTGTTGTGGATTGGCATCCGCCAAAGAATGTTGGCGAAGTTAGAAGTTTTCTCGGGCTCCCTGTATATTACCGTAGGTTTGTGAAAGGATTTTCAATGTTAGCCGCTCCTTTAACTAAATTGTTGCGAAAGGAGACCCCTTTTGTTTGGACTGAAAACCAGCAACGAAGCTTTGATCAGCTGAAACAAGTCCTAACCCATGCACCCATCTTGACCCAGCCTGAGTCTGGAAAGGACTACACAGTTTACAGTGATGCCTCGCATCTTGGTTTAGGGTGTGTATTGATGCAAGAAGGTAAGGTTATTGCTTACGCTTCAAGGCAACTTAAGCCACATGAGATGAACTACCCCACCCATGACCTAGAATTGGCTGCAGTTGTCTTTGCGTTGAAAATCTGGAGGCATTATCTCTACGGGGAGAAATGCTATCTTTTCATCGATAACAAAAGCCTTAAATACTTGTTGACCCAAGAGGAGTTGAATCTACAACAACAGAGGTGGATGGAACTCCTTAAGGATTATGATTTAGTCATTGATTATTATACGGACAAGGCTAATGTTGTGGCTGATGCACTCAGCCGCAAACCTTTGCCTGGTAAGCTTTGATTATGAAATTAAAGTTATAAGTGCAGTGAAGTATGCTAACTCATCGTTGCATTGCTCTCTTGTAGCCCCTCGAGCAATTAACGTTCATTTCCAGCTTCGGAAGCATCAATGCCTTGTAGCTGAACTTCAAGTTCAGTCTACAATCATTTCTCGAATTAAGGACTTGCAAGAACAAGATCCCGAACTCCAAGCCATTGTCTCTAGACTATCATATAATCCAGACTTCAAAATTAATTCTGAAGGACTAATATGTTTTCACGATCGAGTTCTCGTGCCTAACGATGAAACTCTCTCTACCAACATTCTTGCTGAAGCTCATTCAAGTTCTTTTTCCGTTCACCCTAGGTCGGTGAAAATGTACAAAGATCTACGTGATCTATACTGGTGGCCAGGCATGAAGCAAGCCATTATTGATTATATTTCCAAGTGCCTCACGTGTCAACGTGTTACGGCAGAACATTGTTCTTCCACGAGACTTTTGCAACCTATTGATCCACCAAAATGGAAATGGGAAAAGATAACCATGGACTTTGTCAGTGGTCTACCATTAACCCCTATGAAGCATGATGCAATTTGGGTTATTGTAGATCGGTTTACGAAGTCAGCTCACTTCATACCTATTAGAATGGATTACGGTCTCCCTAAGCTAACTGGCTTGTACATCAAGGAAGTGATCCGACTTCACGGAGTGCTTGAATCAATCATTTCTGATCGAGATCCTCGGTTTGCATCTCGGTTTTGGAGAACCTTACAAGGAGCTCTGGGCACC
This sequence comes from Hibiscus trionum, assembly GCA_030270665.1. Lineage (NCBI taxonomy): Eukaryota > Viridiplantae > Streptophyta > Magnoliopsida > Malvales > Malvaceae > Hibiscus > Hibiscus trionum. The sequence continues at coordinate 4,567,655 of BSYR01000046.1, forward strand.
AGAGTCAATCTTAGCACAGCCTTCCACCCTCAAACTGACGGTCAGTCAGAAAGAGTAATTCAGATTCTAGAAGATATGCTTCGGGCTTGTATTATTGACTTTGGTGGGACTTGGTTTGCATCTCGGTTTTGGAATATATGTATATCAAGCATCGATTACATTGTGATTGTGGAACATTGGTATATCATTGATCATTGAAATGAATAAGTATATCATGACCTTGGATTGGAAGGGATTCGAGATACAATTGGCATTCCATAGAATTCATGAGCTCAGTGTATGGGTGGATTACGGTCCTAAGGCTACGACCATTCATTGTTTTGGCGAGGCGTAGGAATTCGCGTATCCACAATCTTAAGTCAATCCAAGGAATTATGAATGAAAGAGAACATGTTTATTACTTATTGCATTGTTACATGGCATTAATTATGTTAACATGAATTTATGTATCATTGTAGCCATGGTATTCCATTATTTATGTTAATAGTGACTACCTCACTAGGTAAAGTGTGCTTAATGTGTCTTCCTTCATGCATTTTCAGGTTAAAGAGTTGTTCGTTGGAGGATCGGATTGGCCACGAAGACAAGTCACTACTAAGATACAAGTAATGTATTTGTGTTTTCAAACTCTTAGGGAGGTGGCAAAGTAGTTAGACTAGCCTAATATGCTCTTTTTGTTGTGTTAGTGGCTTGCTCATTTTGTATTAAGGTCTATGACCCTAAATGCCCATTTTGGTTTTGCTAATATGGCCTTAAATATGCATGTTTAGCCAAAAAGGTAAAATCGTAGTAAACATACTCATATAGTCTTGAATATTTGCATGCTATTAGTTTATAACAATGGAATGTTGTGTGTGAAGTTTTGTTGTAATTTGACATCGTTTGGTAGGGTAATTTGTATAAAAACCAGATAAAATCTTTCATTACAGGTCTCCCCGTATTTAAACGGGTGATGACATTTCGATACGGGCACCCTAACTTTGAACCTGAGATTAAGGGCGTTCCGGAACGAAGTGATGCCGTTTTGGAACATTTTGGCCACTGGAGATCCCTGTTTCAGTACAAGTTTTGAAACGGTTTGCCACTGATGACCCATGTTCCGATACAGGTTTCAGAACAGTCAAGTCATAGTCATTGTTGGTCAATCTGTTCCGATACAGGTCATGCCTGTATCAAAACGTTCTAAAGAGTTGGGTCATCAGGGTTGTTCTTGTGTACCCGTTTTGAAACAACATAAGGTGTTTCGAAATAGGGTTAGGTAAGTTTGTTATGGCTTATGGGACAACTTTAATTGTTTTGCATTTGAGTCACCGATTCTTGAGGAGTCAAATTGATAGTGATAATGCTTTCAGATTTGAGTGAAATTTGGTAAGTATAACCTGTTAGTATTGAATTTCACTTTGGCAGTGTCAATTCGATAAGGGACCTTAAGTTGTCAAAATTTACAAATTAGCCCTTAATGTTTATAATAGTCGTAAAACGATCCTTAATTGATAATCGTGTATGCTCATGATAATTACGAAACGATGGATACTTTGGCCATATGTTGGACATTATTTGTTGGACATTTTCCGAGTTAAAAATGAAAAATTTATATCACTGTTTGTTGCTTTGTATTCTAGTAATACTCTTCGACTCGGTTCTTTTCTAGACCGGGAATGAGTGTTACACAAATACCTATTAGAGGGATTTGAGTTTGCTTATTTTTATCCCTTTGTGAAGAGGGTTTGATCAATGCCTTGGGTAGAAAGCTTGATCCGTTTTGTGAGGGTTTCCTCTTAAGCCTAGAAAAAGGGACGAATCAATAGTGGATTGAATGGAAATCCTTAGTGGGAAGCTAAGGTAGTCGATGTAGACCTTGGTTAGAAGGTTGAACCACTATAAATCATCTTGTCTTTATTCTTTTTAGCTTCCACAGCTCTATCACTCAAAAATCCAATCTTCTCCAAACTTGGCTAACACATCGGTTGAAGGAATTGAGCACCTAAAAACCCAACAGTTTGATTGTTGGAAAGTGTGTTAACTCCTTGTTTGATTTGTGTAGGAGCAACTGATAAAGATTTGGGTTTTTTGGATTCTACACCGGAAGTTGAGGAAGCTTGAAGGTGGACCGTTAGCTAGTTTTGGAATTGTGCTGGTGAGTGGTAATGGTTTAAAGCATTGAAACGTTTCAATGGGTTTTTTTGGGGTTTGGGTGGAGCCTTAGGGGCCAACCTAAACCCAAGTGTAAGTTTAACTAATTTTGCCTTGCTTCGTTAAGTGTTGGTGTATGTGATTATACGAGTTGTTGGGTGAAATACGATTTGCTTTTACCTCCTTTTTAATGTTGTTATGATGTTGTTGTTGTCAAAGCCTCACGTGATGGTTAATGAGAAGTGTGTTGTTGAATATGGTGATGTTTAGTCCCACCGAAGGTGACTAGTAGATGAGTACGGTGATGTGTAGTCCCAACAGAAATATGCTAGTTGTTGTGAACGGTGATATGTAGTCCCACCGGGAATGGTTGTGCTTGTGCGTACCATGATTATGTTCTTATGCTTCTGGTTTAGTATATTTCGTTTCTAAATGGTTTTGTCATTAAAATAGATATATGTTTTCAAATTGCATTGTTGTTGTTGTGACTTTTGAGCTCCGCTCACTAAGCTTTTATCCTTACGCTCTCTTTTCCAACAATGCAGATTGTTAGTGGCTTCGGTAGGCAAGTGGGGCAAAGGCGGAACTTTGGAGTTCACTTGTTAGCTCAAGTATGGTTTTCATGGTTGTAATAATACTTAGGCAATGGGAATGCTAGACTTTTGTGTTGGGAAGTTGGTGTCTAAATTCCTATGTGGTTGTTATTGTTGTTAACATGATTAAGAGGTTGAAGTATGTCATGGTTTGTCTTTTGACCTCTTTATGAATGCCAAGCATGAATGTTTCGTTTAGTAGGTTATGCCATGTTGAATCTTGTCATTTTAATTGTGTACCTTGTTTAAAATGAATGCTCATGGATATCTTAAGTCGTGAATGTGGTTAGGGGTTGTTTAATATGCTTGCTTAGAGTGTTTGTGTTAATTCCCTTGTGCTTGAATCTGCAAAATTCTATCTTTCTGTGTAGGGTGTATCGATACGCTCCAGGGCAGTATCGATACGGTCCCCTGTTTTAAGCCTATCGTACCAATACGCGGGGGCGTATCGATACCTGCTTTCTTCTCTAGAAAACTGAGATTTTGACGAGAAATTGGGGTATCGGTACGGATCTTAAGTTTATCGATACGGTCCTGGTGTTGACTTTGGGGAACTTGACCTTTGAGGGCGTATCGATACCGGCATGTAGGGTATTGATACGGTCTCATGGAGTTGACCTGGGGAAGTTTGACCGTTGAAGGCGTATCGATACGGGCCTTCGGTGTATCGATACGACCTGAAGTAAAATGGCTAAAATTTATCCTTTAATGTCTGTATTGCTTGGTTCATAATCGTGCTTGATTTTCCGTTGTTTGCCTTCTCACATAAGATCAAATATGGCATTTAGAAAAGATTAATTAAAAGAAATTTTTAGGGTTGCTAATCGGAGTGAAGCCTTAACGGGTTCGTCTTCGGTTTTCTTCGTGTAACTCATTCAGTCCGGTGTGGTGGCTAGGCCGGGTCGAGGGAGTTGCATTTGGTGGTATCAGAGCATCAATTTCGAGGTCTTTCGAGAAGGTAAGTCAGGTAAGTTGGTTTGTTTGCCGTTGCATGGTGTGTGAAAGCATGATTTCTCGTTCTTGATGTTGGTCGAAGTGTAGTCGAGCGTCCCCATTGCTAAGTATTGTTATTGGAAAATGGTTTTGGTTAAAATAGCTTGAGCACTTGGATCCTTGCCCTTGCTGACCAAATGTTTTCTTGCGTGTTATGTTTGTTGTTTTAGATTGTATCTTCTTTATGGTGCGACCGAGAGGACGGCTTAGAGTGGGTGACTAGGCACCCGAGGATTTGCCTCATGTTCCTCCTGCTCCAGATTGTAATGGGGCGCATGCTGGAGGTAATGCACCATGTTGGAGGTGATGGTAATGGAGCTCTGGTTGGCCAGGGTCAGGCTGGTGCGGACATGAATCATTTGATTCAAACCATAGCCGGAGCTTTCCAGACAGCTTTAGCTGGCATACATGCTGCAACACCACCTCAGGGTATGGGGACTGGTTTACCCCTTGAGAGACTTCGTAGTTTGGGCGGAGTCGAGTTCTGTGGTTTGACTCCCGAGGGTTCAAAGGCTTGGCTCGAGAACACTACATGAATATTAGGTCAGATTGAGTGCTCAGACACTCATAAGTTGGGTTGTGTTGTCTTCTTTCTTCAGGGAGATGCGTATGTTTGGTGGATTACGATTATTTTGGGTATGCCAGAGTCAGATGTCACTTGGGAATTCTTCAGAACAAGCTTCAGGAAGAAGTACCTTGGAGCCCAATATCAGAATGAAAAGAAGAGGGAATTTATGGCTTTGGTTCAGGGTGGTAAGATGGTGTCAGAGTATGAGGTACAATTTGTGAGGTTGAGCCAATATGCTCCCAAATTTGTTCCCAATGAGAGTGAACGGTGTGAGCGTTTTCGTTACTGTTTGACTAGGGATGTGAAAACTTATATGATTTCTTTTGATTACACCGAGTTTGATGTTTTGGTCTCTAGGGCCAAAGATATGGAGTTGAGTTTAGGCTTGAACACTCGTGCTAGTGGGTTTGATTCAGGGAAGCGACATGCGGATTGGGACAGAGAGCATGCCAAGAGGCACAAGGATAGGAGATATCAGCCTGACTCGAGACATAGGGGCGGTAACCATGGACGTGGCCATCAGGGCCAAGGAGCTGTTGTTCACACTCTTGTGTGCACTAGATGTGGAAGACGTCATCCGAGCGAGTGTATGGGTACCTTTGGGGTATGTTGGAACTGTGGTTCCCGAGATCATTTGAGGCGTAATTGTCCTTACCCAGCTAGGGGCGAACAGGCTCCAGTTCGAGGTTTTGAGCATCATAGAGGCTGTGGGCGCGGTCGAGGTAACTTTCATCCAAGGAATGATGGACATAGAAATGTAGCTCATGTGGTAGCAGTTCAGCCCGAGGGTGGAGGACCGGCTATGGTGTATGCACAGCATGAGGCAGGGAATGACACGGATGTCATTGCAGGTAATTTCTTGTTACGGTCTTTATCCCTGCTTTCGTTGATAGATTCTGGTTCAACACATTCATATATTTTTGGTGAGCATGCGAGATCTTTAGATTTATCGTATGAGTGGTTAGAGGTAGGCGTGAATGTTACTAGTTCTTTCGGTGAGACTGTGGTAGTTAGGAAAATGTATAAGAGGTGTCCTTTAATGTTTCAGGGTCATGTGTTTCCGGTCGATATGATGGAATTGCCATTCTATGGTTTTGATGTGATTTTGGGAATGGATTTGCCCGTAGAGCATAGAGCTAGGGTAGACTTTGAGACCTAGAGAGTTTCCTTGAGACTTGCGGATGATTACGAGGTAGTAGTAGTTGGCGAGAACATTAAGTTATTTTCCAATGTTGTTTTCGCTTTAGAAGCTCAGATATTGATGGATTTGGGTTGTCAAGCATATTTGGCCTACGTGATGAATCCGAACATGAGTGAAGTTAGAGCACAAGACATCATAACAGTTTGTTACTTTCGGAGTGTCTTTCCAGAAGAGTTGCCAGGTTTGCCTCTAGATAGGGATGTTGAGTTTGCTATTGAGACGTATTCAGATTCTGCTCCCGTATCCATTGCTCCATACATAATGGCACTTATAGAGTTGAAAGAGTTGAAGACACAACTTCAGGAACTGTCAGATAGAGGTTTCATTAGGCCTAGTATTTCTCTGTGGGGTGCTCCGATCTTGTTTTTGAAGAAAGAGGATGGCAGTATGAGGATGTGCATAGATTATAGGCAGTTGAACAAGGTAACAGTAAAGAACAAGTATCCTTTGCCGCAGATCGACGATTTGCTTGATTAGTTGAGAGGTGCTACAATATTTTCGAAGATTGATTTGAGATCCGGCTATTATCAGTTGAAGGTAAAAGATGTGGATATACCAAAGACAACTTTCCGTACACGTTATGGACACTACGAGTTCTTGGTAATGCCTTTCGATTTGACTAATGCCCCAGCTGCATTTATGGACATGATGAACAGAGTGTTCCACGAGTTTTTGGATAGATTTGTAGTAGTGTTCATATATGACATTTTAGTGTACTCCAAGACCGAAGAAGAACATGATGAGCATTTGCGATTAGTACTTCAGACCTTGCTTGAAAATCAATTGTATGCCAAGTTGAGTAAATGTGAGTTTTGGATTATGGAGGTAGTCTTTCTAGGTCATGTGATCTCAGTCGATGGGATTAGTATGGATCCCAAGAAGATAGAAGCAATAGTGAGTTGGAAACAACCGAAGTCAGTGACCGAAATCCATAGTTTCCTAGGCTTGGAAGGGTATTATCGAAGGTTTGTTGAGGGGTTCTTGAAGATTGCCGCACCCTTGACTAAACTGTTATAGAAAAATGTTCCGTATGAGTGGACGGAGGCAAGGCAACAAGCGTTTGAAAAGTTGAAGAAAGCTTTGACAGAAGCTCCTATTTTGATTCAGCTTGAACCAAGGAAAGAGTTCGTAATCTACAATGATGCATCGTATGTGAGTTTAGGTTGTGGGCTTATGCAAGAAGGAAGAGTTGTAGCTTATGCTTCAAGACAGTTGAAGGTTCACGGGAAAAATTACCCCACTCATGACATATAGTTAGCTGCTGTAGTGTTTGCTTTGAAGATTTGGAGACACCATCTTTATGGTGAGAAATGCACAGTTTACACCGACCACAAGAGTTTGAAATATTTGATGACTCGGAGAGAGTTGAATCTTAGACATCATAGGTGGTCAGAGCTTCTTAAGGACTATGACCTCACAATAGAGTACCATTCGGGTAAAGCAAATGTAGTGGCTGATGCTTTGAGTAGAAAAGTGGCAGTTGAGTTGCGAGCTATGTTTGCTAGATTGAGTGTGTCTCAAGATGGTGGTTTGATAGCCGAGCTACATGTTAAACCTTTGTTAGTTCAGTTGATTCGAGAGAAACAGTTGCAAGACAGATCTTTGGCACCTCACGTGCAAGATATAGCCGAGGGTAAACCCACCGACTTCTGCTTTGGTGAGAATGAGATCCTATATTTCAAGGATAGAGTAGTTGTTCCAGAAGATGCCGAGTTGAGGCTTACTATCTTGAATGAAGCTCATAAAAGTCCTTTTGCTATGCATTCGGGTAGTACGAAGATGTACCGTGGGTTGAAAGACGAGTACTTCTGGGTTGGGTTAAAGAAAGATGTGGCAGAGTATGTGAGTGGATGTATGGTTTGCCAGCGTGTTAAGGCCGAGCATCAGTTTCCTTCAGGCTTGTTACAACCATTGAAGATTCTGGAATGGAAGTGGGAACGGATTACCATGGATTTTGTGTTAGGTTTGCCGTTGACTCCTTCGATGAAGAATTCAGTATGGGTGATAGTTGACAGATTCACTAAGTGTGCCCATTTCATACTTGTACATCGGTGAGATAGTGAGATTGCATGGTGTGCCGAAATCGATTGTGTCAGACCGAGATCCGAGGTTTACAGCTAGATTTTGGGAGTGTTTGCATCGTGCCTTGGGGACTTGGTTGAACTTCAGTACTTCGTATCACCCACATTCAGATGGTCAGCCAGAGAGAGTTATTTAAGTGTTAGAGGACATGTTGAGATGTTGCATTATCGACTTTCATGGTTCATAGGAGAAACATCTACAACTAGTAGAGTTTGCGTACAATAATAGTTATCAGGCTAGCATTCAGATGGCACCATATGAAGCTCTGTATGGTAGGAGATGTTGAACATCAGTTTGTTGAGCCGAAGCCAGACAAAAGCTTGTACCTATGCTAGGCTTGCTTAAGGGCACTATCGAGAAGGTAAAACTGATTTGTGATCGCTTGAAGGCAGCTTCAGACAAAGAAAAATCGTATGCAGATTTGAAGAGAAAGGAGATTGAGTATGCTATTGGCGAAAAGTGTTCTTGAAGGTCTCCCCGTGGAAGAAGGTAATGAGGTTTGGAAAAAAAGGGAAGTTAAGTCTGAGATTCATTGGTCTTTACGAGGTAGTTGAGAGGATTGGTCCCGTTGCTTATAGATTGAGATTGTCGACCGAGTTAGAAAAGATTCATGATGTGTTCCATGTTTCGATGCTTCGAAAGTATAGATCAGATCCGTCCCATGTAATGCTAGTGGAAGAGATCGAGTTGAACCCGAATTTGTCATATGATGAAGAACCGATTGAGATTCTTGCTACGGATAGTAAAGTTTTGCGTGGGAGGACCATTGAGTTAGTCAAGGTTTTGTGGAGACATCAGGGTGTGGAAGAGGCCACTTGGGAGAGAAAGGGTGACATGGTGAAACAGTTTACGTATCTCTTCCCATCAGGTAAATTTTGGTGACGAAATTCCTTAAGTGGCGGAGAGTTGTAAAGCTCGAGTTTAGGGCCTGGGAGATAATCGGGTTTGGTTAAACCGGTTTGGGTTAAGCTAATTTAGGGAAAACAATTTAAATAAACAAATTTTATAGCTTTTGAAGAAAATGGAATTTTTAAAGGGGTTTTTGATCAAATGGGTAACAAATAGGTTTTTGGAAATGGATTTTAAATTAAAATAAAATATTGTATTTCAAAACTACCAATCTCTTCTTCTTCTCCAAAACCATTTCACGTCATTTTTCTTCCCTCCATCAAACATCCACCATTTTTGAAGACTCGTCAATGTAAGTGCTTTATTCCTAACCTTCCTTCACATTCCCTTATTTTCTAACTATTTCCTTTCAAAAACTTTGAAAGTTTTCTCAAGTTCTTCCTTTGGGGAGAAAATGGGTTTTTGAAGGGTTTAAGCGAATGTTGTTAAAACAGTGCTTTAGGGTGACTTATAAACCATATTTTGGGTGTAAAATGATGTTAAGATAATGGGTTTATCAAGAAATCCTAGAATTTGAAAAATGGGTAATTTTTGGATAAGGGATATTTGGGTTTTATGCTTGGAAATGGTGGGGAAGGACTTCCAATGTTTTTATGGTGTTGGGTTGGTGTTTCTGGGGTATTTGAACATGTTTTAAATGTTAAATTTATGAAGTTATGGCTGATTTGTGGTTAGAGTAGGAATGATGATGGTTTTGGTTAGTTTCGGATAGGAATTGGAAACTTATTTTTGTCGGATTTTGATAGGGTTGATTTTAGTGGGTTTGATGTTGGAAAGTGTGTTAACTCCTTGTTTTGATTTAGGTAGGAGCAGCGGATAAAGATTTGGGTTCTTCGGACGCTACACCGGGAGTTGAAGAAGCTTGAAGGTGGACCGTTAGCTAGTTTTGGAATTGTACTGGTGAGTGGTAATGTTTTAAAGCATTGAAACGTTTCAATTGGGTTTTCTTGGGGTTTGGGTGGAGCCTTAGGGGCCAACCTAAACCCAAGTGTAAGTTTAACTAATTTTTCCTTGTTTCGTTAAGTGTTGGTGTATGTGATTATACGAGTTGTTGGGTGGAATACGTTTTTTTACGTCCTTTTTAATGTTGTTATGATGTTGTTGTTGTCAAAGCCTCGCGTGATGGTTAATGGGAAGTGTGTTGTTGAATACGGTGATGTGTAGTCCCACCGGAGGTGACTGGTAGATGAGTATGGTGATGTGTAGTCCCACCGGAAATATGCTAGTTGTTGTGAACAGTGATGTGTAGTCCCACCGAGAATGGTTGTGCATGTGCATACCATGATTATGTTCTTATGCTTCCGGTTTAGTATATTTCCTTTCTAAATGGTTTTGTCATTAAAATAGATATATGTTTTCAAACTGCATTGTTGTTGTTGTGACTTTTGAGCTCCTCTCACTAAGCTTTTAAGCTTATGCTCTCTTTTCCAACAATGCAGATCGTTAGTGGCTTCGGGAGGCAAGTGGGGCAAAGGAGAAACTTAGGAGTTCACTTGTTAGCTTAAGTATGGTTTTCATGGTTGTAATAATACTTAGGCAATGGGAATGCTAGACTTTTGTGTTGGGGAGTTGGTGTCCAAATTCTTATGTGGTTGTTATTGTTGTTGACATGTTTAAAATGTTGAAGTATGCCATGGTTTTTCTTTTGACCTCTTTATGAATGCCAAGAATGAATGTTTCCTTTAATGAGTTATGCCATGTTAAATCTTGTCGTTTTGATCGTGTACCTTGTTTAAAATGAATGCTCATGGATATCTTAAGTCATGAAAGTAGTTAGGGGTTGTTTAATATGCTTGCTTAGAGTGTTTGTGTTAGTCCCCTTGTGCTTTAATCTGCAAAATTTTGTCTTTCTGTGCAGGGCCTATTGATACACTCCAGTGCAGTATCCATACGGTCCCGTATTTTAAGCCTATCGTACTGATACGCGGGGGCGTATCGATACCTGATTTGTTCTCTGGAAATATAAGAATTTTGACGAGAAATTGGGGTATCGGTACGGGCCTTAAGTGTATCGTTACGGTCCTGATGTTGACTTTGGGGAACTTGACCTTTGAGGGTGTATCAATACCAGCATGTATGGTATCGATACGGTCTCATGGAGTTGACCTTGGGAAGTTTGATCGTTGAAGGCGTATCGATACGAGCCTTTGATGTATCGATACAGCCTGAAGTAAAATGGCTAAAAGTTATCCCTTAATGTATGTATTGCTTGGTTCATATTCGTGTTTGTTTTTCCGATGTTTGCCTTCTCACATATGATCAAATGTAGCATTTAGACAAGATTAATTAAAAGAAATCTTTAGGGTTGCTAATCGGAGTGAAGCCTTAACGGGTTCCTCTTCGATTTTCCTGTGTAACCCGTTCGGTTCGGTCTGGTGGTTAGGCCGGGTCGAGGGGGTTACATTCGCCACCAAGATGGATATTTTTTTAGAATGTTTAAACACTAGCCCATAGTGCATCGTACCACTCAGATATCGCAAAATCCTTTTGAAAGCATCAAGATGTTCCTCACACGGGTTATGCGTGAATTGAGCCATTTTACTTATGTTGAACATAATAATTGGACGTGTGTAACACAAGTACAATCGTGCACCAACAATACTTCTGTAGCATGTGGCATATTCTATAGGACTTCATGCATCTTTGCTTAGCTTCACAGTGGTCAACTTTGGGGTGGATGTTGCTTTGGCTTTGTCCATTTTTGCTTTTACCAACATTTATTGGATATACTTTCTCTGACTGAGAAAGATGCAACCATTGCACCTTCTAACTTCAATTCCTAAGAAGTAGCTTAGAGTACCTAAGTCCTTCAAAGAGAATTTTTTACCCAACTGCTTGACTACTGTGTTGATGTAATTATCCAAGATCCTAGTGACTATAATGTCATCTACTGTTGAGATTTAGGGTGCTCGATTCGATCAACCGTTCTTGCTCGCCAAGTGTGGAGAAGTTGGATAATAGGGTGTTTTAGTGGGAGGTGAAAAATTGGCAATTTGACACAAGGATTTATAGTTGTTCAACCTTCTAACCAAGGTCTACATCCACTACCTTAGCTCCCCACTAAGGATTTCCAACAAATTCACTAAGAATTTCGTCCCCTTTTCTCGGATTAGGAGGAAACCGTTACAACCCTCAAAGCTTTCTACCCAAAGCTTAAAGGAACACTCTCTTTACAAAGAAAGACTTAGCAAACTAGAAATCCCTCTAAAAGGTGTTTGTTTGCAATTCTAAGCACTCACCCAAAACCTAGACACTTGAGCAAATTTAACAATGTAAGCTCACAAGTGTTGTCTAAGCAAGAAATAAACAATTTAAGCTCTAGACAAATTTTGACATCATAATGTTGTAACAATTGAAGCATTAACCATTACAAGATGCTAGGAGGTCCCTTTTATACTCCCAATTGAGTTTGTAGCCGTTGCTAGCCGTTGGGATCAATTTGGAGCCGTTTGAGTCTTTATTTCCCACCATAAATGCAGATCTGCAGCTTGGTGTATCGATACCCTCTCAACCCGTATCGATACGGTCTCAATGAGGAAAGAGCCGTGGGCTTCTTCAGCTGATGCGTATCGATATGCTTACCTAGCGTATCGGTACGGTCCTGCAATTTAAAAGACCGTTGGGAAAATGACCGTTGGGGTAGTTAGGCGTATCGGTACGCGATACAACCGTATCGGTTACGCGACTAGCCGTTGGGCTATTTCAAAGCTCACCGTATTGATACGGCTAAGCGTATCGGTACGGGTTTTGGCTACTGGAAAATCTGGTGGCTTGAAACCCTAAAACGTATCGGTACCCTTCTATACCGTATCGATACGGGTACATAAAAATACAGGTTTTGACCACTTTAAATGTACTTTAAGTCCATTCCAAAGCCTTTAAAACCCTTAAACATATTTTCAAGTTGTTTTTGACTAAAAACTCATTTTAAATTCTTTGCAATTTAGTCCAAAACATTTTTCAAATATTATATCAAAACTTAGTTCTACAATCTCCCCTTTTTTGATATAATAAAACCAACTTGAAAAATTGTTTGGAATTCTTCCCCTTTGACTTTAAAATTGTGAATAAGAGATTACAAATGAAAACAAGTAAAGCTCTCCCTTATTCATTTGAAAATTCAATTTTTCAAACCATTTCTCCCCCTTTTTGTTATATCAAAAAGAATTTAAAATGACATTTAAGTTCAAGATAACATAGGAGGCAAAAAAAAATTTTTGACACACTTAAAATTTTGGTTTAAAATTGGCTCCCCCTTACTCAAAGCATCATGAGAATGTTAGTTCAACATATATGAATATCTAGTTGACATAAAAGAAAATAAATCAAATAAACACTAAAGCAACTAGATTTTACCACACTTGAACTCAAGGGAGGATGTGAAGCCTTCCTTCTTCAAGTGTTCTTCCTTTGTGTGCATGGAGCTCCCCCTCAATTTTTGACTTGTTGATCACCCTCCATCACACCTAGCAAAAGACAATCAAGTATTTTTTGGTATCCAAATTGCTTTGGATCCATAGACATTAGTAGCAGAAAATTTAGTCCCCTTAGGAATCCATTTTTCAATTTCATCCTTTTTAGTTGAAGTGGTTAGTCCTTTTGGGACCCAAACACTTCTAAAACATTTTCCATTCACAAATCTAGGGGCACTAGATTGTCTTACATAAAAGTTTGATTTTCCAAAACTAATTTTCTTTTCAAGTTCATTGGAAATCAAATCTTTTTCTTTTTGAACTTTGAGAAGCAAATTTTGTAAATCAAAACATTTTTGTTCAAAATCTTTTAATCTTGCTTCAAGTTCAAGATTTGTTTTGGAAAGCAAATCATTTTCAATTTTTATTTTTGAAATCAACTTTTTGTTTTTAGATAATGATGTCTTGAATTCCAAAAGCAAATCATCATAGGCATCTTGTAACTCATCAAATGTATAAGAATTTGAAATGGATGAGTTAGAAGTTACCTCCCCCTCATTGAGGGCCATCAAACATAGGTGGGCTACTTCATCATCGGTGGAGTCTTCATCACTCCAAGTGGCCACATATGCTTGTTTTGAAGATGATCCCTTCTTTTTGGATTTGTGGGAGTCCTTCATCTTCTTCATCGATTCATGCTTGGATTTTTCCATTTTGCTCTTCATGAACCGAGCGAATTTGTTGAAGAGATAGGCCATCTCTTCATCTTCACTATCCTCCTCACTTGAGTCTATATGATGGCATGTGGAGGATTTGAGAGCTACGGCACTAGCATTGATGCCTAGCTCCATGATCTTCTTCTTCCCCATTACTCTAATCTCTTCCTTCTTCTTCTCCTCTTCTTTGTTTTTCTTCATTATTTGATGAGTGAGAAGTGACCCCATGAGTTCATCAAGCTTCAAAGTTTTGAGATTCTTGGCTTCGATGATGGCGGTCCTCTTTGAGTCCCATGACTCGGGAAGGGAGTAGATGAGCTTTCGGACAAGCTTCTCTTTCGGGATGGCTTCTCCATAACCTTTAAGACCATTGGTGATGGTGGAGAACCTATCAAACATCTTCTCGATGTTCTCTTCCGGATCCATCTTGAAGTTCTCATACTCTAAAGTGAGGAGCCCAATCTTGGTCTCCTTGACTTCATTGGTTCCTTCGTATGTGACTTCAAGCTTGTCCCATACTTCCTTGGCACTCTCACAAGAAGACATCTTCTCATAGATGGTTGGGCCAAAAGCACAAAAGAGCATATGCAAGGCTTTGCAATTAAGCTCCATCTTCTTGCGATCGTCGGCACTCCATTCCGCTTTGCTTCTTTGAGGCACGAATGGACCATCTTCAACTATGTCTCATAGCTTGTAATCTCTTGACTTCAAGAAGAATTTCATCTTTATCTTCCAATGGGCATAGTGATTTCCGTCGAAGAAGGGCGGTTTGTCGATGGATTGCGCCATTTGTGTAACACCCGTGTTTTGGGCCTAGGAGTAAACCGAGTTTATAGTCGAGTTAATAAAATTTAAATAGAGTCAACTCAACTTAAGTTGTGGTGTAATTGAGCTTTAATAAAAGGGGAGGGACCTATGTTGCGATTTTACCCAAAACTTTTAATTAAAGTAAGATAACTATTAAAATATAAGTCATCATCTTCTTCTTCTCTTCTATTTTTTCTTTCCAAACGTGAAAACACCATCTCTATAACTCTCTCAAGCTTTTCACTATTTGATTGGTCATACTACTTGATTTCAACATCGTTTTGAAAGGTAAATTATGTTTTCCGACTCTCCTCCTTATTCTCTATCTATATTTGGTCTTAAAATTCAAAAATATGAGACTTTGAAAAATTATGGTTTTATGTTAAAGTTTGGATTTTAGGTGGTTTTACAAATTGTTTTAATGTTTTGAGTTGGGATTTAGCTTAATCATGATGAAATACACATTATATGTCAATTTGGTTAAATTTGGATGAAAATTCGTATTAAACTCATAGGGTAAAATTTTAAGGTGTTAAAACTTGGTTTTTGGTGAAGTTTATGTTGAAAACTAAGGGCTGATGGTTAGGGTATGATATGAGAGTGATTTGGGATGTGTTAGAGGTCATTTGGGTGTTTGGAAGTGGAGTTTTCAGCAAGGTGTTTGAGGAGTACGAAAATTGAGTTTTTGGGATGATTGTGGATTGAGAAATTGAAGAATATGGCTTATGTTTGTGAAGTGAGTTGTTAGTTGAGTTTTAGCATTGAATTATGGTGTAATAAGTGTGTTTTGTTTGGTTAGAAGCAAGAAGAAACGTTGAAGGAGCTTTGGAGCCGAATACGAGGTCGTAGGAGGATTGTTTCGATTGACAAAGGAAGGGCGGTGAGTGGTTTTAAACTTATCCTAAAGTTGGTTCGAGTATGTGTAGTGTGCTTGTGTAAAGTGTGCTTGGTAGGCCACTTATAGTTAATTCGAGTTGTTAGTTATCCGTTGATATCCATATATGCTATTGTGCTTACTTAACTATGCTTTTGTGATCTTGGTGGTTTTGTACATGTATATTCATGAGGTGTATATATATGTGATGAGCATGAGTTATGATTGATGGAAAACGTGTTGTGGTAAATGATAATTGGCACTAAATAATTACCGGTTGTAAATGATCGATCATTAGGATTAGTGTGCACACAAATTGAGTCAAAACGTACGTGGCCTTGGTGGCGTTGAGGCACCAAGGAGGAGTACGGTAATGTAATATTCTACCGGAAGCTTTTATTCATTTCTACGTGATGATGAGTGGAATCCCATTCGTAGGGCATGTGGCGATGAGTGGAATCCCGTCCATGCAAGGCCGGTGATGAGTGAAATCCCACCGAGGTAAAGTGTTGTTGAGTTTCAAATCCGCACAATCGGGGTAATTTAAAGTGGCCAATTAACTTATTCATATATGGTGATATATGGTGTTGAAACATGACTATTGTTATTGATGCTTGGTGCTTAGTATGAGGTAATATGCCATATTATGCCACTTGATGGACTAGCTAGGACTACTTGTGATGTTGCCTATGCATGTTAGATATGAGGTTTAGGGATTACATGCTTGAACCCTGCATTGTTGTTGCTTTCGTTTTAGAGCACCCTCACTAAGCTTATAGCTTACGCTCCCAATGTTCAACAATGCAGATCATTAGTGTGGCGTTAGCTCGGAGCAAGGCAAGAAGGGCTTCCAAGTGTTGTAACTCAAGTACGGTGGTAATTTTGTACTAGTTAGCAATGTGGCAAAAAGGGTTGTTGTATAAGCTTTTTATAACTCTTTGTTATATATGATGTTTTGGATTGTAAAGCATGAATTACTTTGATGAATGTTAAGGGGATGGTATGTTTTAAATGCTTAGGTGCCTTGTTGTATGAATTCTTGAGATGCATGATTTTTGTGTGTTTGAATGCCATGTGTGTTGACATCTTGGTTGTTAAAGGTTGTTTGTGTGTTGTTTGGGTCTAGGGAGGTTTAGTTATGCATCTTTAGTGTGTGCCTTATGTGTTTTTGCTGAAAACAGAGTATTGTAAAGCAGGGTGTATCGATACACCCCTGTGTATCGATACGGTCTCAACTCTCTGAGATTCAAATCAGGCTGAGCGTATCGATACACAGGAGTGTATCGATACGGTCCCAACTCTCTGAAATCCTGGGGAGTTGTGGAGTGCAGGGAGTATCGATACGGGGTGAAGTGTATCGATACGGTTCAACATAGTTGACCGAGTGATGTTGACCGAGAGGTGCGTATCGATACGCTTAATGGTGTATCGATACGGTCTTCCCTGAGTCGACGAAGAGGGTTGACTTTGGTCAAGGCGCATCGATACCCTATGTAGGTGTATCGATACGTCCCACTTAAAATGGAAAATTTGGTTGTTTAATTGCAGGCTTGTGAGTTTTGTGTCCGTGTTTGTTCGCTGCGTGTCCCCTCACATAGGATTTAATACAAGCATCTAGAAAAGAAAAGAAAAAAAAATATAGGGTTGCTAACCGAGGGGGAACCTTAATTGGTTTTCGCTCGGTTTTCCCCGTGTGGCCCACTTGGACCGGTCATTCGGCCAGACCGGGACGAGGGGGTTACATTTGTTGGTATCAGAGCCTGAGGTTATCGAGACCTCGGGCAGGTAAGTGAGGTAAACTTGTTATGTTGAATAATTGTGTTGTTCGATGCATACCTTGCCATGAATCTTTGATATTTGACTGTTCGCATGATGTTTTGAAGCATGAATTGATGTGTCTGGTGTAGAGTGTGTGTTCATTGCTACTATTACTTAATTTACAAAGATTTTTGAAAAGAGGAGTACTTGAGCACTATTGGACCCTTGCTTTGACTAACGAAATCCTTATATGTTTCTTGTTGTAGTTTATACCTTGATAGCTGTACCATGAGACCACGTGGGAGGCCTAGGAGGTTTCGACCGGAACCACGGGCAGAGGCTCCAGGAGTAGAGCCAGTGGTTAGAGTTGAGGCTCAAGTGGGAGAGCCTGTGATTGGAATTGGAGTTCCTCCACCACCTCCACCACCACCACCTCCTCCTCCGGGAGTTGGGGGCGAGGCTGAGGCCGGAGGAGAGGGACCACTAGGAGGTCAGGGTGGCCAAGGACCGGCAGGGATTGACTTAGCTCCGTTGGTTCAGGCGATAGCCGGGGCTTTTCAGGCTGCAGTAGCTGGAGGACAGGCAGCACATCATCATGGTGAGGGCACCGGATTGCCATTAGAGAGACTTCGGGGTCTTGGGGCTGAAGAGTTCAGGGGGTCTACTCCGGAGAGGTCAGAGTTATGGCTTGAGAAGACCGTTCGTATCCTGGCTCAGATAGGGTGTACTGGTGATCGCAAGTTGGGCTGTGTTGAGTCCTTGCTTCAAGGCGATGCCTACACTTGGTGGGTCATTGTTACTTCAAGTATGGATGATGCTGAGATCACTTGGGAGTTCTTTGAGTCAGCATTCCGGAAGAAATATCTAGGTCCACGATACATCGACGAGAGGAAGAGAGAGTTCATGGCTTTGATTCAGGGACTTAGATCCGTGACAGACTATGAGATTAGATTTGTCAGACTAAGCCAGTATGCACCTGAACTTGTTCCTACTGAGGTGGAACGCTGTAACCGGTTCTGTTATGGATTGAATGAAGAAATCAAGACATATACTCTAGCTACAGATTACACTGATTTTGATGTCTTGGTTTCGAGGGCCAAGGACTTGGAGCACAGTTTGAGTCTGACCAGGCGGTCAGGTGGATCTAGTTCGAGTAAGAGATCCAGTAACTTTGATAGAGATGATGCCAAGAGGCATCGAGACAACAAACCTCATTATGATAATAGGCGTGGTGGCGGTAACCACGGTAAAGGCCATCAAAACCAGAAGGCTGGTGGGAAGTTGCCTACATGTGCTACTTGTGGGAGGAACCACACCGGTGAGTGTTGGGGAAATTTCCATTCTTGTTGGAATTGTGGGGCTAGAGACCACATGAGGCGTAACTGTCCACATCCAGTGGGACAGGCAGCAGCACAGGCTCCTGCTAGAGCCAATGATTTTCAGAGAGGCCGTGGGCGCGGTCGTGGCTACTTCCAACCTAGGATAGATGTACCTAGGGTGGATGCTCAGAGGAATCTTGCTCATGTTGTGGCAGTGCAGCCAGAGGCAGGAGGACCAGCGAGAGTTTATGCTCAGAGAGAGGCTGGGAACGACACTGATGTGATAGCAGGTAATTTCGAGTTACGGTCTATGTCTTTGCTTTCTTTGGTTGATTCGGGTTCTACGCATTCCTACATTTTGAGTGAGCATGCACAGAAGTTAGATATCCCTGTTGAGATCTTAGATGTAGGTATGCATGTCACTAGCTCTTTTGGTGAGACAGTTGTGGTTAGACCTATGTATAGGAGATGTCCATTGAAGATTCAGGGTTATGTGTTTCCAATTGATATGATGGAACTTCCTTTTTATGGTTTCGATATAATTCTGGGTATGGATTGGTTGGTTGAGCATCGGGCTAGTGTGGATTTTGAAACAAAGAGAATTTCTCTGAAACTTTCTGATGACTACGAGGTAGTAGTAGTAGGCGAGAACATTAAGTTCTTGTCTAATGTAGTGTCAGCTTTAGAGGCTCACAAGTTGATGGACTCTGAATGTGGGGCTTATTTAGCTTATGTTATGAATCCGATATATGAATGAAGCTAGACCAAAAGATATCAGGACAGTGTGTGACTTTCCAGATGTATTCCCTGAAGAGTTGCCGGGTTTACCTCCTGACAGAGATGTTGAGTTTGTGATTGAGACCATTTCAGGGTCTAATCCAGTTTCGATAGCTCCGTATCGTATGGCTCCAAAGGAGTTGAAAGAGTTGAAGAACCAGTTGCAAGAATTATTAGACCGTGGATTCATCAGGCCTAGTAGTTCTCCGTGGGGTGCTCCCGTGTTATTCGTGAAAAAGAAGGATGGTAGTATGCGTATGTGTATTGACTATAGACAATTGAATCAGTTGACTGTGAAGAACAAGTATTCGTTACCTCACATAGATGATTTGTTTGATCATTTGAGAGGTGCTTCAGTGTTCTCGAAGATAGATTTGAGATCCGGATACTATCAGTTAAAGGTGAAAGAGTGTGATGTGCCGAAGACAGCTTTTAGGACTAGATATGGTCACTATGAGTTTCTTGTGATGCCATTTGGGCTCACGAATGCACCTGCAGCATTCATGGACATGATGAACAGAATTTTTAGAGACTATCTAGACTGTTTTGTAGTTGTTTTCATTGATGACATACTTGTGTACTCGAAGACGGAAGAAGAACATGACGGGCACTTGAGGGTTGTTTTACAGAAATTGATGAGCAATCAGTTGTATGCTAAGCTTAGTAAATGTGAGTTCTGGATTCGAGAAGTGGTATTTCTCGGTCATGTTGTTTCGGCCGAAGGTATCCGTGTTGATCCATCGAAGATTGAGGCTATTGTTGAGTGGAAACAGCCTAAGTCCATGACAGAGATTAGGAGTTTCCTGGGATTAGCCGGTTACTATAGAAGATTTGTTGATGGTTTCTCTAGAGTAGCTGCTCCTTTGACTAAACTGTTGCAAAAAGGAGTTAAGTTTGAATGGTCAGAGGCAAGACAAAAAGCCTTTAAGAAATTAAAAGAAGCTTTGACAAATGCTCCAGTGTTAGTACAACCTGTTTCAGGTAAGGAGTTTGTAATTTACAGTGATGCTTCTTACGTAGGTTTAGGATGTGTTCTGATGCAAGAGAGAAAGGTTGTTGCTTATGCTTCTAGACAATTGAAGGTTCATGAGAAGAACTATCCTACTCATGATATCGAGCTAGCCGCAGTTGTGTTTGCATTGAAGATTTGGCGTCATTACTTGTATGGTGAGAAGTGTATTGTTTACACCGATCACAAGAGCTTGAAGTACTTGATGACACAGAAGGAGTTAAACTTGAGACAGAGAAGATGGCTTGAGTTGCTAAAAGATTATGATTTGACCATTGAGTACCATCCGGGTAAAGCGAATGTAGTTGTCGATGCTTTGAGTAGGAAAGTGGCCATAGAGTTGAGGGCTATGTTTGCTAAATTGAGTGTGTCCGATGATGGTGGTTTGATCACCGAGTTGCAAGTGAAGCCTTCTTTGATACAATTGATTAGAGAGAAGCAAATGCAAGATGAGAGTTTAATTCCTCATGTTCAGGACATAGCCGAAGGAAGACCGACCGATTACAGTTTCAGTGGTGAGGGCTTGTTGTGCTTTAGGGATAGAATTGTTGTACCAGGAGATGTTGAGTTGAGACGTCAGATTCTGAGTGAAGCACATTCGAGTCCCTTTTCTATGCATCCGGGTAGTACCAAAATGTATTGTGACTTGAAGAATGATTACTTCTGGGTTGGTTTGAAGAAAGATGTAGCTGAGTATGTGAGCCGTTGTATGGTTTGTCAAAGAGTGAAGGTAGAACATCAGGTTCCTTCAGGTTTGTTACAGCCTTTGAAGATTCCGGAATGGAAATGGGAGAGGATCACCATGGATTTTGTATCGGGATTACCCTTGTCTCCTTCAAAGAAGAATTCAGTTTGGGTGATTGTTGATAGATTCACTAAATGTGCTCACTTCTTAGCAGTGAACACTACGGATTCCTTAGACAAGTTGGCAAACTTGTATATCCGTGAGATTGTGAGACTTCATGGAGTACCGAAGTCTATTGTTTCAGACAGGGATCCTAGGTTTACTTCGATGTTCTGGGGCTGTTTGCATAGTGCCCTAGGTAGCCGTTTGCATTTCAGCACTTCCTATCATCCACAGTCTGATGGGCAGTCAGAGCGAGTAATACAAATTCTAGAGGATATGCTTCGTTGTTGTGTGATTGACTTCCAGGGTTCTTGGGAGAAGCACTTACCGTTGGTTGAGTTCGCTTACAACAACAGTTATCAATCTAGTATTCAGATGGCTCCTTATGAGGCTTTATATGGTAGACGATGTAGGACTCCGATCTGTTGGGCTGAAACAGGTCAAAGATTGTTACCTATGCCAGATTTGCTTAAGGGGACTACCGACAAGGTAAAGCTGATTTGCGACCGTTTGAAAGCAGCTTCCAATCGTCAGAAATCTTATGCAGATTTGAAGAGGAAAGAGATAGAGTACTCAGTGGGTGAGAAAGTGTTTCTGAAGGTATCTCCTTGGAAGAAAGTAATGAGATTCGGCCGAAAGGGCAAGCTGAGTCCGAGGTTCATTGGTCCGTATGAGGTAGTTGAGCGGATTGGGCCTGTAGCTTATCGTTTGAGGTTACCCTCTGAGTTAGAGAAGATCCATGATGTCTTTCATGTGTCTATGCTTAGGAGATATAGATCAGATCCTTCTCATGTGATGCCCGTTGAGGAGATAGAATTAAATTCGGATTTGTCCTATACTGAAGAACCCATTGAGATACTTGCTTCTGATAGCAAGGTGTTGCGTGGCAAGACCATAGAGTTGGTCAAAGTGTTGTGGAGACATAGAGGTGTAGAAGAGGCCACGTGGGAGAGAAAAGCAGATATGATTGAGCAGTTTCCGTATTTGTTTCCACCAGGTAATTTCGGGGACGAAATTTCTTAAGTGAGAGAGAGTTGTAACACCCGTGTTTTGGGCCTAGGAGTAAACCGAGTTTATAGTCGAGTTAATAAAATTTAAATAGAGTCAACTCAACTTAAGTTGTGGTGTAATTGAGCTTTAATAAAAGGGGAGGGACCTATGTTGCGATTTTACCCAAAACTTTTAATTAAAGTAAGATAACTATTAAAATATAAGTCATCATCTTCTTCTTCTCTTCTATTTTTTCTTTCCAAACGTGAAAACACCATCTCTATAACTCTCTCAAGCTTTTCACTATTTGATTGGTCATACTACTTGATTTCAACATCGTTTTGAAAGGTAAATTATGTTTTCCGACTCTCCTCCTTATTCTCTATCTATATTTGGTCTTAAAATTCAAAAATATGAGACTTTGAAAAATTATGGTTTTATGTTAAAGTTTGGATTTTAGGTGGTTTTCCAAATTGTTTTAATGTTTTGAGTTGGGATTTAGCTTAATCATGATGAAATACACATTATATGTCAATTTGGTTAAATTTGGATGAAAATTCGTATTAAACTCATAGGGTAAAATTTTAAGGTGTTAAAACTTGGTTTTTGGTGAAGTTTATGTTGAAAACTAAGGGCTGATGGTTAGGGTATGATATGAGAGTGATTTGGGATGTGTTAGAGGTCATTTGGGTGTTTGGAAGTGGAGTTTTCAGCAAGGTGTTTGAGGAGTACGAAAATTGAGTTTTTGGGATGATTGTGGATTGAGAAATTGAAGAATATGGCTTATGTTTGTGAAGTGAGTTGTTAGTTGAGTTTTAGCATTGAATTATGATGTAATAAGTGTGTTTTGTTTGGTTAGAAGCAAGAAGGAACGTTGAAGGAGCTTTGGAGCCGAATACGAGGTCGTAGGAGGATTGTTTCGATTGACAAAGGAAGGGCGGTGAGTGGTTTTAAACTTATCCTAAAGTTGGTTCGAGTATGTGTAGTGTGCTTGTGTAAAGTGTGCTTGGTAGGCCACTTATAGTTAATTCGAGTTGTTAGTTATCCGTTGATATCCATATATGCTATTGTGCTTACTTAACTATGCTTTTGTGATCTTGGTGGTTTTGTACATGTATATTCATGAGGTGTATATATATGTGATGAGCATGAGTTATGATTGATGGAAAACGTGTTGTGGTAAATGATAATTGGCACTAAATAATTACCGGTTGTAAATGATCGATCATTAGGATTAGTGTGCACACAAATTGAGTCAAAACGTACGTGGCCTTGGTGGCGTTGAGGCACCAAGGAGGAGTACGGTAATGTAATATTCTACCGGAAGCTTTTATTCATTTCTACGTGATGATGAGTGGAATCCCATCCGTAGGGCATGTGGCGATGAGTTGAATCCCATCCATGCAAGGCCGGTGATGAGTGAAATCCCACCGAGGTAAAGTGTTGTTGAGTTTCAAATCCGCACAATCGGGGTAATTTAAAGTGGCCAATTAACTTATTCATATATGGTGATATATGGTGTTGAAACATGACTATTGTTATTGATGCTTGGTGCTTAGTATGAGGTAATATGCCATATTATGCCACTTGATGGACTGGCTAGGACTACTTGTGATGTTGCCTATGCATGTTAGATATGAGGTTTAGGGATTACATGCTTGAACCCTGCATTGTTGTTGCTTTCGTTTTAGAGCACCCTCACTAAGCTTATAGCTTACGCTCCCAATGTTCAACAATGCAGATCATTAGTGTGGCGTTAGCTCGGAGCAAGGCAAGAAGGGCTTCCAAGTGTTGTAACTCAAGTACGGTGGTAATTTTGTACTAGTTAGCAATGTGGCAAAAAGGGTTGTTGTATAAGCTTTTTATAACTCTTTGTTATATATGATGTTTTGGATTGTAAAGCATGAATTACTTTGATGAATGTTAAGGGGATGGTATGTTTTAAATGCTTAGGTGCCTTGTTGTATGAATTCTTGAGATGCATGATTCTTGTGTGTTTGAATGCCATGTGTGTTGACATCTTGGTTGTTAAAGGTTGTTTGTGTGTTGTTTGGGTCTAGGGAGGTTTAGTTATGCATCTTTAGTGTGTGCCTTATGTGTTTTTGCTGAAAACAGAGTATTGTAAAGCAGGGTGTATCGATACACCCCTGTGTATCGATACGGTCTCAACTCTCTGAGATTCAAATCAGGCTGAGCGTATCGATACACAAGAGTGTATCGATACGGTCCCAACTCTCTGAAATCCTGGGGAGTTGTGGAGTGCAGGGAGTATCGATACGGGGTGAAGTGTATCGATACGGTTCAACATAGTTGACCGAGAGGTGCGTATCGATACGCTTAATGGTGTATCGATACGGTCTTCCCTGAGTCGACGAAGAGGGTTGACTTTGGTCAAGGCGCATCGATACCCTATGTAGGTGTATCGATACGTCCCACTTAAAATGGAAAATTTGGTTGTTTAATTGCAGGCTTGTGAGTTTTGTGTCCGTGTTTGTTCGCTGCGTGTCCCCTCACATAGGATTTAATACAAGCATCTAGAAAAGAAAAGAAAAAAAAATATAGGGTTGCTAACCGAGGGGGAACCTTAATTGGTTTTCGCTCGGTTTTCCCCGTGTGGCCCACTTGGACCGGTCATTCGGCCAGACCGGGACGAGGGGGTTACAATTTGAGCCGGTTGGTGAAATTTCGATCGAGCTTGCCGGATCTTCTCAATAGGATGTGAATCCCCTTCGATTGAGCCAAGCTCTGATACCAATTGTTGAGATTTAGGGTGCTCGATTCGATCAACCGTTCTTGCTCGCCAAGTGTGGAGAAGTTGGATAATAGGGTGTTTTAGTGGGAGGTGAAAAATTGGCAATTTGACACAAGGATTTATAGTGGTTCAACCTTCTAACCAAGGTCTACATCCACTACCTTAGCTCCCCACTAAGGATTTCCAACAAATTCACTAAGAATTTCGTCCCCTTTTCTCGGATTAGGAGGAAACCGTTACAACCCTCAAAGCTTTCTACCCAAAGCTTAAAGGAACATTCTCTTTACAAAGAAAGACTTAGCAAACTAGAAATCCCTCTAAAAGGTGTTTGTTTGCAATTCTAAGCACTCACCCAAAACCTAGACACTTGAGCAAATTTAACAATGTAAGCTCACAAGTGTTGTCTAAGTAAGAAATAAACAATTTAAGCTCTAGACAAATTTTGACATCATAATGTTGTAACAATTGAAGCATTAACCATTACAAGATGCTAGGAGGTCCCTTTTATACTCCCAATTGAGTTTGTAGTCGTTGCTAGCCGTTGGGATCAATTTGGAGTCGTTTGAGTCTTTATTTCCCACCATAAATGCAGATCTGCAGCTTGGTGTATCGATACCCTCTCAACCCGTATCGATACGGTCTCAATGAGGAAAGAGCCGTTGGCTTCTTCAGCTGATGCGTATCGATACGCTTACCTAGCGTATCGGTACGGTCCTGCAATTTAAAAGACCGCTGGGAAAATGACCGTTGGGGTAGTTAGGCGTATCGGTACGCGATACAACCGTATCGGTACGCGACTAGCCGTTGGGCTATTTCAAAGCTCACCGTATCGATACGGCTAAGCGTATCGGTACGGGTTTTGGCTACTGGAAAATCTGGTGGCTTGAAACCCTAAAACGTATCGGTACCCTTCTATACCGTATCGATACGGGTACATAAAAATACAGGTTTTGACCACTTTAAATGTACTTTAAGTCCATTCCAAAGCCTTTAAAACCCTTAAACATATTTTCAAGTTGTTTTTGACTAAAAACTCATTTTAAATTCTTTGCAATTTAGTCCAAAACATTTTTCAAATATTATATCAAAACTTAGTTCTATATCTACGTACACAAGTACATATATGTCACTAGTAGCTGATTTTTTTATGATTAAAGAATTGTCTACATTAGAACTTCAAAACCCAATCTCCACTAAATAGTCCCTCAACTTTGCATAACAATTGCAAGGGGCTTGTCGAAGTCCATACAATGCTCTGGACCCATCAAGCGCTTGTTGTTCAAATCCAGCACGTTGGTCCATGAACACCTCCTCTTGTAGATCGCCATTGAGAAAGGCGTTATTTATATCCGGTTGCCTCAAACTCCAATTGTTTGAAGCTGCCAAAGAGAGAATCTCATTGACTATTGAGGGCTTCAACACTGGACTAATGGTGTCTTGAAAGTATTGGCCTAGGAATATGAGAAAAACCCTTGGCAACCAAGCGAGCCTTATACCGAGAAATGGAGCCATTAACATTTCTTTTTATCTTGAAGATCCATTTGCAACCGACTGGAGATCTCCCTTCAGGCAGAGGCATCAATTTCCAAGTGCCATTTTTTCACAAAAAGATAAAGGAAGAAGATGAGCTTCCTTATTTTATGTACAAACTTGCATATTTTATTAAGCTCACCAACTTTGTATTTATACACGGAGATTATGGCTAACGTCATCTAACCAACCAACTAACTGCATTATCAGCTGGCATAACAACATTGAAACGACTTCAACAACTATAAACCCTAACTACTATGATTAACACAAGTTAATGGGCTCATGTTGACACAAGTTATGACTTGTTGGGTTAAAATAATTTATTGGACTCTTTGAACCGAGTTTGTGCTTTTATAGATTTTGATTTTGGTTAAAGGTACTACTTTTAAGTGAAGTTGAGAATTAAGGGAACGAGTGCAATTTTACTCTTGTCGGGAAACATGGACCGACTTCCCCCTTATTGGTTTTGTTTTCACGTGAGTTTTAAAGGACAAGACTGATTTTTGTGGTATAACTATCCACACTTTTTTTTTCACATATCTTCTTCTCCATCTTTTCTCCTCATTCAAGTTTAACTTCTGATACTAAACATCTAAAGGCTTAAAGGTCAAATTGGCTCTCAATGAAAAATTAAAAAAATTAATTAAGCCCTCATGAAAATTTTGCACCCAATTTAGCCCTCATAATTGAAATTACACCCAATTTGGCCCCTCCGTTAGTTTGTCCGCGTTGACCGTTAATGTCCTCTAACGGTCAAAGATATAAGGACACGTGGCACGCTCTGAATGTGTCACGTCATCAAAACCATTTTTTATAAAAATTCTACAAAATTATAAAAATTAAAAATATTAAATTAATTTAATGTTTTCTTATTTTTCCTTTTTTTTATAAAAAACATAAAAAAATGATTTTTTTCTCTAACCCCCCAGTATCATTTCTTTTTTAAAAAGCCCCATAAATCCCAAAATCAAGCATTAGAACTGATTCAAAAATTGGGCATTTTGAAATTTTTTGAGGATTTTGGGGTATTGAGAATATAGGGTTTGAGTTTGTGAATGTAGGATGGCAAATTTAAACTGATTTGAGGATTTGTAAATATAGGGTTAGGGTTTAAAATTTTGGGCATTTTAAAAAATTTAAAATTTTGGAGTTTTATAATTAAAACTATTTTTTAAAAAAATTATATAATTTTTAAACATAATTTCATTATAATATTCATATATATATATATATATATATATTATTAATCACAATTATTTTTTATATTTTTCAATTTTATGTAAAAAAATATTTTTATAATTTAATAAATAATTTTATTTTTTTTACACATTTCAATTTTTTTAGATTTTTCTTGATTTTAAATAATTATATATATAGTTTAATTTTTTTATAATTTTTTTATTTTTTTCATAATTTTTAAATATATATATATATATATTGAATTTTAAATATATTATTTTATAAGTTTAAATATTTTAAAAAAAAAAATTAAATGATATTTACGGATTTGATGATGTGGCACGTCTAGAGTGTGCCACGCGCCAACATCTTAATAATTATTTTTTAGTTAACAGTCAACTTAACGGAAGGGCTAAAATGTTCGCAATTTAATTTTTGAGGGCCTAATTGATCGGAATTTAATTTTGAGGGCTCAATTGAGTGAAAAATTTTCATAAAAGCTTAATTGGCTTTTTGATTTTTCGTTGAGGGCCAATTTGACCTTTAAGACAAATTAAAACTTTAACTTGCAAAGTACTCACTTAGGATTCAAGGCTAGGAGCTTATTAATAATCATTTCAAGGGTTTCAAGAAAGGGTAAATTACGTAAATCAACATTGAACTTTACTCTCAACCCTATTTTGATCTTTGAAATTTCAAAATGTTCAATTTACTGACTAAAGTTTAGACATTGAACGTTTTTTGTCACTCCTCCGTTCATTTTTTGACAACATCCATTTATTGGCGAATGAAGGAATTTCTCCAAGATCCGAATGGTGGAGAACTTCATCGGCGCGAGAGAAGGAACATACTAAGAAACAGGCTCTACATGACGGTAGAGGAGGGAGATCGACTAGAAGGAAACCAAAAGGTATTTGGCCAATTCAAGAACTTCGGAGCACTTTCCAGCAAAAGAGAGGTCGGATTCAGACTTAGGGAGCTAAGACGAAGTGACTCAAGAAATTTGGGACCGAACGACTACCATCTATGACCATTTGGGGTTTAAGAGTGACAAAAAACGTTCAATGTCTAAACTCTAAGCTAACTTAACATATTTGTTTTGTTTCCAGCACAAATATTATATATTCCATCAGATTACCATGATTATCATGAAACATTATGACCGTAGCCTCTTGTAAACAGCACACTGTTAAAAGTTGAAAGATAAGTCTGAGTAGGAAAACTCATACTGTCAGCATGTTTAGAGCTCGACATCCGATTGCTGAACTTGAGGTCCTTAGGGATGTTGGTAGATTGAATCAATTGCAAAACTCAACTGTGGGTCACTTAAAAGACCTTGTGTCTAATTCAAAGATGCGAGCATTTTATGGATTATAGCTGTATATAGTGGATTGTTGTTTAATGAGGAAAATTTGCGAGAGAATTCACTCTTGTGCTTATCTACGGTTTTAGAATCAATTATTTGGTTGCCACCACGAGAAGGTGTTCTATTGTTTCAACGTCAATGGGACTGCAACTGCAGAATTTGCTAGCTGGTTGTGGCAGAGCTCTCTGGAAATATCAGTAGGGCGCGCAAAGCAAGCCTCCTGATCGAATCAGATTGTCCAGTGAATTGAACTTAAAAGATCGTAGTTAAGTCTCACGATGATGGGAACTATTCGAGGAATAGATCAGCTTACAAGGGCAGTGCCTGCATCAAAATTCTCTCATGACCCGAGAGAAAAAATACTTGATAGATCATTTAGCAAAAGAAGGTGTGTCAAGGCAAATTGTGTTCAAGGCATGGTGATAATTGAGTTTGGAGAAGCGTGGCCAACTATGATGGAAGATTTAATCGTTTCGTTTTACTTTTGAGGCTTTGAAATATAATATTTTATTTGGCTGAAGAAGAGTGATCATTGAGTCTAGGTTGAGAAATTTAAGGCAGTGTAGTTTATTGATTACTTGCTCCTGAATTTTGTTTCTGACTTAAATTTCTGTCTTTGTGGAGCAGTTGTACTTTTGTTTCGAGTATGGTGTCCTTGTGGTAAGAAGGCAGTAGGTGTTAAGGGCACTATGAAAGGTGAATTTACTGTTTTTTGTATTACCGGATTGTTGAGTACTCTTTTCCTCTATTTAGGTTAGAGAGGTTTTTAATGAGGCTCGCAATCTGGTTAGGCTTGTATGATTCGATCATTAATAAATTATATCTTGCCGAGCAAAAATAAATAAATAATATTAATATATTGTAAATAATATTAATATACATATAATAATATATTAATATATTATAACTAATAAATAAAATATTTATATTAAAAAATTATATTAACGATAATATTAAATATATAAATAAATAATATATTATTATAAAAACAAAAAAACTAATTTTCAAAAGAACCCTAAAATTTCCAAAATTTACAAATAAACCCAAAATCCACCAAAACATTAAATTCTTTATTATATCATATAAACCCTAAAACCCTAAAATAGCAGCACCAAAACGACGTCATTTTGGTCTAGCATCCAAGTCATCACGTTGTTAAGGAGTTAACAGCGCAGTAGTATAAACGAGTCAAAAAATAAAGTTTGGTAGTAAATTTAGACCAATTAAAAGGTTAGTGGTAAAAACGGGCCACCCCCAATAGTTTGGTAGTACCTGGTGTAGTTTACCCAAATATTTAAAGACTGGTTAGCACATATTTACCTATAGTTGTCCTTGAGCTTACTTTCATGACCCGACTTATGTATATTTAATGATTGATTCAATAAAAAATAAAATAATTAGGGTGAGTATTCGATCGAGTTGAGTAAATAAAATTTAAGTTAGTTGAGTTGGTGAGTCATATTTTATAATTCAAACTTTATTTGAATTTTTTTAATCGAGTCAATTCAAGTTGAGTTGTTCTAGTTTTTCTTCAAATTTAATTGTAAATATTTGTAATGTTATAGTACTAATTGGTTCCAATTTAAACATGTCTATAACCATATATATTTCTTTTCATACATTATATACATATATCAAGCAGAGTTGAAGAACTCAACTCGAACCTGAAAACTGATCTACTAATTACGAAAAAATTGAGTTATTCGAGTCTCATTCTATAACATAAACTTTATTTGAAAATTTTCTAATTAAGTAGAACTTATGAAGTTATGATTCGAACCAAATTGAGTCGAAAATTTTGACAATTTTAAATCGAATTTTGCTCCCCTAAATACAATAAAAAAACACAAAGACCGACCATGTACCATTTTTAGAGATAAAAACAAACAAATCAGACATAAATGTCCATGTCCATTTCCTTTAGATGCTATTAATGTTATTGTTATCATCTAAATGAAAAAGGACATTTCTGTATGATCTGTTTGTTCTTTTTCATGAACTCGAGTGTTTCTAATTAAAGAAGATTAAAGACAAGTAGCAACTCCCCATAACATGCCGAATTCCCATTAAGAATCTTAGTTTGATTGGTGAAAGGAGATAGGGACGTTCAATGTATTAATAGATTTTATAGATTTGTACATCATAACAGGAAGACCTGCTGCAGCCAGGCAGTCTGACAGGGTTGTCGAACTCTTACAAAATAAAAATTAATTTTATTAAATTAATTTGTAGTAATAGTAAGATCAAGGGTTTGGTGTATCAAAATAAAATTAAAGATAAAATTAAAACTAAAAATAACAATAACAAAGATCAATCTTATCGAACTTCCAATCCAAAGGTGTGAGTTTCATCCAACCGTAACTTTGATCATAGGCTAAAAAATGAATTTTTCATATCCAAGAAATTAGTCTACATGGGGAACACCACAACAAGCAATTATTTTCCTTTTATAATTGATTAGTCTACTTGAGGGAACACCGCAACAGGTTTTCAAATCAAACCTTACCATTAAATAAAATTAATTTTTTTTGATCAACTACTGTATGAATTTATTGAAACATTGCGAGGCATTTTGTTATGCTCCAGGGACGGTGGAAACATGAGGATATGGTGTGTTATATAGTGGCGGTGTACGCACCATGTGACGTGATTGAGCAGGAAGGGCTATGGCAACAGTTGGTACATGCGATTAATAATTTTTCGGGACCTTATTGTGTTGCGGGCGACTTCAATGCAGTGCTGCAACCGTCGGAGAGAGCTGGATGTAGTGTGCAGCCGAGAGGTATGATTCCTTTTATGTCGTTTGTGAATGATGCTTGCTTAATTGATTTGCCTTTGAGGGGAAAGCAATTTACGTGGTTCGGGAGGGATTGTCGTAGGAGCCGCATTGATCGTTATTTGGTAAATTCGAAGTGGCTAGATTGTTTTTCTCGCATGGACCAAGTATCGTTACCGCGTGGTATCTCGGATCATGCCCCTATTTTATTATTGTGTGATGATATCGATTGGGGTCCTCGCCCTTTCCGTTTCATTAATGTATGGTTAGAGGAAAAGCGGAATGTTATTCGTATGGCGGAGGAGTGGTGTAGGTTGACGGGAATGGGAATTGGAAACTCAAATATATCGGTCAAACTCCGCCATTTGAAGTTGTTTTTAAGGAAGTGGAACAAGACCGACTTCGGGGACATTGAAAAGGAAATTACCAGCATCCAAAGCCGCATTGAATGTCTAGACAATGGGGTGGAGGAACAAGCCGTGGGGGAGGGGGGAGATGTTTATGATCAACGTCGGGTTTGGTTACAAGCTCTATGGCGAGCGATCCGTAAAAAAGAATCGCTCTGGCGACAGAAATCACGTGCGACTTGGCTTAAATTGGGGGATAGGAATACAGCGTTTTTTCACAGGGCAGCGAAGTTGCGAGCTTGTCGGAACTCCATTGTTGGTTTGAATATAAATGGATATTGGGTGACTGATCCGAAAAGATTACGGCGGTTTATAGTAAGCTTTTTTTCTAGACATTTTGCCGCGGACAAGAGATTATGCACCTGGCAGTTTGAGGGGGCTTTCAATAGAGTCAACGATAGTGAAAACATGGCTCTGACCATGCCTTTCTCGATGACAGAGGCATGGGATGTGGTGCGTGGGTGTGAGGGTTCGAAGTCTCCGGGTCCGGATGGCTATAGCATGGAATTTTATAAGAGGTGCTGGGCGATAATAAGTGGAGACGTGGACAGGTTCTTGACGGATTTTTTCTTCACTGGAAAGTTACCTTTAGGTGTCAATAATACTTTTATTGTTCTTTTGCCGAAAGTGGATTCGCCGGTCTCTTTACATGAATATCGTCCGATCAGTCTGTTAAATTCTATCTATAAAATTCTGGCGAAAATTTTAGCTCGGCGTCTACAGGTAGTGTTGGGAGGGGTAATTAGCGACCATCAATCAGCTTTTGTTCGCGGCCGTCAGATAGTGGATGGGATCTTGTTGGCTAATGAAACACTCCATTCTATGCGCAACAGTCGCGAGGGGGGTTGTGTGTTGAAGCTAGACTTTGCGAAGGCTTATGATTGTGTTCGTTGGGGATGTTTGGATCAGATTATGGGATCTATGGGTTTTAATGGAACATGGAGGGGATGGGTGATGGAATGCATTGGGACAGTTCGCTTATCGGTTTTATTGAATGGGAGTGCAACAAAGGAATTTGATATGCGAAGAGGGCTGCGACAAGGCTGTCCCCTTTCGCCGTTGTTGTTTGTCATAGTGGCTGAAGTGTTGCATCGTATTCTAGTCCAAGCGGAGAGACGGGGGCTGATCCAAGGCGTGGAAGTGGCACCGGGGGTGACAATAACACATCTCCAATTTGCAGATGACACAGTTCTTTTCTTCAGAGCATCGGTAGCGGCAGCTTTGAACATTCGACGACTCTTGTGTTGCTTCCAGGTATGTTCCGGCTTGAGTATCAACTTTGCAAAATCGTCACTCTATGCGGTTGGTGTAGATGCTGCGTTGTATGCATCAATGGCCGAGGTTTTATCTTGCCGTCAGGGGGAGCTACCTTTTGTTTACTTGGGCTTACCGCTGGGTGTTAATCCGCGCAACAGTACTGTTTGGGAACCTGTTATTGCATCAGTCCGTCGTAAGCTCGCAGGCTGGAAGCGGACGTCATTATCCTTTGCGGCACGGGTGACTCTGGTAAATTCTGTTTTGTCTTCTCTTCCTGTTTACTATATGGGTCTATTTCGAGTGCCGAAGGGGGTGATCGCTGCGATAGATAAGCTGCGGCGTGGTTTTTTGTGGGGTGGTATTAATCTACAACGCAAAATGAGTAGGGTGCACTGGAATTTGGTGTGTCGTCCTCGGCATATGGGAGGGCTGGGGGTGGCCGATCTTGAAATTAGAAACAAGGCTTTGTTGGCAAAGTGGGCATGGCGATATGCCCGGGATGAGAACTCGTTGTGGCGGGCTATTATCGTTTCTAAATATGGTGAAGCGGCGCAATGGTAGCGGTTTAATACATCGAGGAGGGGAAATGTGTCCGTAATATGGAAACAAATAGTGAACACGATGAGCTCGGAGGGAGTGCAACAGCATATGGGAGAGTCTCGTTTCTTTTGGCGTGTTGGTTCGGGGGAGCGTGTGATGTTCTGGTTTGATGCATGGTGTATAGAACAACCTTTGAAAGAGGTGTTTCCGCGACTGTTCTCTATTGCGGCTGATCGCTTGGCATTGGTGCGGGACATAGCAGTCGAGGGGAATTTTCAGCAGGTTCGTTGGGATATAGTGTTTCGCCGTAGTCTGAGGTCGTTTGAAGCCCGGCAATTGCATGAGCTATGCGCTTTGGTTTGCCCATTTCGGTTGTGCCAAGGTGAAATGGACATGCTAGTGTGGAAGCCGGATTCACATGGGATTTTTTCCGTTAAGGTTCTATCACGGCTGCTTATGTTGGATAAAGAGGGTGAGAGCGACTTTGGGAACTGTTTTGCATGGAAGGTATTGGTTCCTCCGAAGGTTCAGGCGTTCCTATGGTTTACTTGGTTACGTCGTTTACCGACGTTCGCTTTCCTACGGAGGCGCGAAATTGATTTGGGTGACAATCATGTATTGTGTAGGAGGTGCCGCGGGTGGGAGGAGGATGTGGAGCATCTTTTTTATTATTGTCCGATGGCCCAAGAATTATGGGATTGGTTCCGAGGATGGTGGGCGATTTCATTGCCTTTGCCGAAATCCTTTGTAGATTTCCTTATTCTGGATATGCATTGTTCTTTCACGGGGATACTACGGAAGCTATGGGTGGCAAGTATCGCAGCTTTGTTATGGTCGATGTGGCTTGCGCGTAACGACTTTGTTTTTAATGGGAAGTCCATTCCGGTTTCTGAAATTTGTTTTTTGGTGAAGCTGCGATCTTTTTATTGGGTGAAGACCCTTAAAGAGGGCTTAATGGTTAGTGAGAATCTTTGGTGGGATTGTTCGAGTATGTATCGGGAAGAGGTAACTAAAAACCTAGACCGTGTGGGTGTGTGTTGGGAACCACCGCTCGGCTCGACTTTGAAATTCTCAGTGGACGGATCTGCTCGGGGAAAACCGGGACCAGCGGGCTTTGGAGGGGTTTTGCGCGATGCACAAAGTCGGGTCCTCGCTTTGTTTTCTGGGCCTCTCGGTTCTCTTGATTCAAATGTGGCAGAGATTAGGGCGATAGCATTTGCCTTGGAGTTTTATCTGGCTTCCAAGTGGGTGGATCAACCTTTGATTATAGAGTCGGATTCTAGGGTAGCACTCGGTTGGGTGCTGCTGGTGGACCGTCGGCCGTGGCGCTTATGGGAGTCTTTTTGTGTGATAGACCGAGTTTGTGCGCAGCTAGGATCGGTGTGTTTCTCACACATCTTCCGGGAGGCGAATGGGCTAGCTGATGCTCTAGCGAAGGAGGGGGTATCCCGAGTCTCTTTGTTTCAGGCTTCGCTGTAATGTTGTAAGGGGGTTGATCGTTTTGTTTTCAGTCGACATGTCGTACTCTTTTCCTCCAGTAGGTTTAGGGAGGTTTTTAACGAGGCGCATGTCTGACTTGCGTTGTATATTTTCTCTAATAATATACTTCGCTTTGCTGATCAAAAAAAAAACATACAGCTCGACGCAGCCCTTACGCCTCGTTAAAAACCTCCCTAAGCCTAATGGAGGAAAAGAGTACGTAAGTGCTCGTCTAAAAATGAAAACGCGTAAATACAAGCTATGAAAAGAGTACCCCTATCTACACCCTCCTTGGCAAGCACATCGGCAAAACCATTTGCTTCCCTCGGTATATATTGAAAATGAATCTCCGATATAGTTTGGCATGCCTGATCAATCGAGATAAAAGAGTCCCATAATCTCCACGGGCGTTTTGCCAAGCCCATTACCCAACTCAATGCTACTTGGGAATCCGATTCAATCACCACACATCTCTCGCGCCACACCCCTTCCGCCACTACCTTCACTGCAAGTTCGATAGCCTTTACTTCCGCCACATTAGAGTCCAAACATCCCATAGGCCCGGAAAATAGTACTAGAATGCGGCTGTCCGCGTCGCGCATCACACCCCCGACGCCCGCCGGACCAGGCTTGCCACGCGCCGAGCCATCGACGTTGAATTTCAAAGTTCCCGCAACAGGTGGCTGCCATACCAAACCATCACGCACCTTCTTTGGGCGTCGACTAACCACACACATCGATGGGCACGACCACCACACTGATTCAGACATACAATCACTATCGGCATCCACTTTTATCCAATAGAAAGATCTAAGTTTCACAAGGAAGCACACTTCCGCTACTGTCGATCGTTTGCCTTTAAAAATGTATTCGTTACGGGTGAGCCATAACGACCAAAGCATAGCACTCACGCTAGCCACCCACCACTTTAGTTGACAGCCATGAAAAGAGCTGTGGAAATTCACAATGAAGAACTCGAAAAAACATGCTGGTAACGGTAATGCAATACCCCACCAATCTCGCAACCAGTCCCAAACTTGTTGGATGCATGGGCAATTCATCATATCATCTTTTACCACCTCCCAACTTTTCTTGTAAAATTCGAGAGTAAATCCATCTGGACCTGGAGCTTTTGAACCATCGCAATTCCACAGAGTTCGTTTTATTTCATCAATTGTAAAAGGTGCTGTCAACATGTCTCTTGCCTCTGCTTGTATTCTACGGAACTGACCCTCAAATTCCCACAATCCACTTCGATCCTCACTAGCAAAGTGAGCAGAAAGTGCCTTAACAACAAAAGCGCGTAAAACAGCCGGTGTTGTAACCCAACGTCCGTTAATCAACAGTCCAGGTATAAATTTTCTAGCGGTCCGTAGCTTCGCTGTTCTATGAAAATAAGCCGTGTTTTGATCGCCTAACCTTAACCAGTTTGCCCGAGATTTTTGACGCCACATAGCTTCTTTGTTGCGCATTGCTTTCCACAGTGCTTGCATCCATTGTCGTCGTTCGCATTCTAACCCGTTCTTACCCTCATTCGTTGTCAACAAATCATCCGCCTTTTCTATTTGTTGTTGTAATTGTTCAATTTTCAAGTTCACATCACCAAATATATCTGTGTTCCAACGTTTCAGAAATGACTTCAAATGTCTCAGTTTCACCATAATGTTGTCTTTTCCCAAACCAGCTGTAGTCAGACGACACCACTCTCTAGCGAGGTCCATCACATTTGATTTTCCTTCTAACCAGCAATTGAAGAAACGAAAAGGTCTTGGACCCCAATCACAATCGTCACACGCCAATATCAACGGTGTGTGATCAGATACTCCTCGCGCCAAAGCCACCTGCTGTATGCTATTGAAATTATCAAACCAAGTTGCTGAAATTAGAAATCTGTCAATTCGGCTGCATCTACTACCCGGACCAAACCACGTGAACCGTTTACCAGACATCGATAAATCTATCAAACCAGCATTGTTGACGAAATCCCCAAAGTTTTCCATTTCAGCTTCTCTATCCGATACCCCTATCCTGTCCGAATTTTTCAATATAGCGTTGAAATCACCTGCCACACACCAAGGCCCCTGAAACGTGCCCATACTAGACAACAAATTGTTCCATAACACACATTGACTCGTTACTTCACAAGGTGCATATATCACAACAATACCACAAACTAGTTCTTCAATAGATCATTTCCCCAACAGCATGATATAGTGGCGATCAACATGAAAAGATTCTAAAATAAATTTCGTACCTTCCCATATTGCCAATACGCCTCCGGATGCACCAACCGACGGTGAGAATGCCAATTCGAAATTATCCGAGTACCACAAATTAGCTCCCAACAATGCAGGAATCTCCTCCAACTTAGTCTCCTGTAATAACGCCATGTCGCAATGATTTTTCCGAATGACCTCACGAACAAAACGCCGTTTCGCCCTCCCACCCAAACCCCTTACATTACACGTTAGTATTTTCATGAGTCAAAAACCCCGGCACTCCCCGGCGATAACCCGCGAAATGTCTTTGATGATGTCTTCTTCCCTGTCGACTGATTTAACTCCAATCAACGCTCCCAACTTTACTGTTTCGGTCACCTCGTTTGTACCTTGTTTTTGCCCCACACACATAACATAATTCTCATGCCCTTGCTCAATCGCAGCTGCCTGTACGGCCTTCTTCCCCGACTCTCGACCACGGCTGGATAGAGAGTATCCTGAGTTTTCGGCAATCTCGCCTCCTACCACCCTTCGAACTTTGCAGTATGAGTTTCCCACTCAAATCACCTCTGTGTTGCCCAATCCCTGTGCTGCTGAGTTGTTTGCATATGTGGTAATTTTGGAAATTTCATTTTCATCCACCTCCGTAAACCCCCTGTTTTCCTTAGAGTTTGATTCTGAATTCACCACCCCAACTATAGTTGGACTCTCCACTAGAGTCCTATTATCAAATAACATCTCACTCTCCAAACTGTCAGAGCTGATCGAAGTGATCAGCTGTTGCACCGGCACAATTTCTGCCGTTGTGATAGCCGGCGTGTGCTCCACATTTACATCACCGTGAGGCGCTGTTTTATCAACCCCCCCAGTCAAATGTGTTTCGTCTACCATTGTTGTATTTTCCTCCACCTCTCCTATCTGAATCTTCAACGGACGACTTGTACTGCTTCCTTCCTTCTGCTGTTTCAATTGTGACGCGTTTCCCTCGTAACAGCCACATTCTATCGTAGGCCCTTGTCCATCCGATTCAAACACCCTCACCATGTACTCCGCGGCTGCTAATTTCACCTTGATGGTTTCCTCGATGAGGTCCATCATTGTCGTTTCCACTAGAATACGACCGCAATCAAAGGATGAGGGGGTTTCCGTATCGTCATCCATGCATATGAAGGACCCCCATAAGCCTGCTATGTTTGCAAATGTCTTCCTGTGCCACAAGTGGATCGGTAATCCCACCACGGACAACCAAACCCGACGAGATTCTGTCGTAATTGATGGCGACCATTCGATCACCTTGGAGAAACACTCTCTAATACAATTCATCTTTAACACATCCTCGCGAATTTTCGCCGATGTGCACATTAACAGTATCATAGACCCCGATAACCTCATGATCGAAAATCCCTTCTTTTTTTCCACTTCCAATCGATCCGCAAGAGTTTTCAAATTCCAAGGCTTAATACTCCATCCGATCGCACACCATTGGAGAATTGCCCATTTATCCTCATCTAATACCCCTTCTATCACTCGCCGATTTGGTCCACTTTCACATTCCCCTTGTATTGCTGATTTCTCTGATTTTGAGCCTGAATTTTTGTCGTTTGTCGGCTGTTGAGACTTCTTCCTTATCAATGTATCCTTCAAATTGTTTATCCCCTTCCACGCCAGCGTCACTCTCAACTTTGCCCCATAAATCCACTTTCTGTGTAGCCGTTCAATCACTCTTTCCGCATCCTCCTTTGATGCCATTCGAATAAAACCAAAGCGTGCCCCGCCTCGAGCCCTCTTACGTGGTATAAACGCATCTCGTACCACTCCATGGCGATCGAAAACTTGCCATAAACCCTTCCAGTGTAAGGTCTCCGATATTCCTCCCACATATATGGTCCAAACCTGGTCGATAGACGATTTTGGGTTGGCTGTATTTCGGTCGCCGCTGCCTTGATCACTGCCATCTTGTTCCTTGTTTAGCCGTTGCCAAAGACTCCCGTCCGCCGTTTTCTTTAATGATAACATTAAGATTCATGAGAATAACTAAACAAAATCAATCAAATTAATTTTGTACTTTTATTTCCCTAGGGACTATCATGCGTGATGTGTAGTCGACAAACACAAAACATGAGCCTTACCCTTTGCTACTTGTGTCATGGATAGCGATAGAACATTCAATATCGAACTAAGGCGTCAATTTAATCAATATCAAACATTCATAAAAATAAGAACAAGAAATAAAGATTACTTGGATTAAAGGAGAAATACCAATTTAGTACAAGCCTCACAAAATTACAGTAGAATCGCTTCACCCTTGAATTGGAAATAAAAGTTTAACCACGCATGGTGAAATAAAAACACAAGAGAGAAGAGTCGTCGAAAGATTGATTCTCAGATAAAATCTAAGAGACCTATTGAGCTCTTTATATAGAGAGCAAAAAACCCTAAACCTAAAAATACACCTCCTTTAATTGAGTTCTAATCAAATAAGGAAAGATAAAATAAAGGGAAATATAAATAAATAAAGTCCTAATTAATAAAATAGATTGATTCTTGGTCCTTCAAAACAATAGAAATAACCATAAAATAGGGCTTCATCACTAATTTGGCTCTAAAAGCCCTAATCTTCACGTCAGACACCAGCCCCTCATCAGTCGCAAGGCGTGGTCACGCCTTATCAAAGATGAGCTTCTGCCCGGTTCTACTTTCTTCCAAAAGACTTGATTTTCACTTGGGAAGCTAAAACATACTTTTGAGGTAATTTCACCCTTGCATCCATATTTCATCTCCTAAATCAAAACAAACATAATTTCTACAATTAAGCTCAAAATATATTTAGAATATGGAGAAATTAATCACAAAAGAGTACACACTTATAACCTATCCAATTCCCCCCACACCTAATTCATACTTGTTCTCAAGCATACCTCAATTCAACATACCAACTCTCCCTTCTACCTCCTTTCATTTTGTTTAATCTCTCATAATACCAATAAAGTTAACTACACATCAAGGATTTGAATCATAATGACAATTAAGAGAATGAGCATTCATAGGATAAATTTTGCAAAAAAAAATCAAACAACTCATCAATCCACCAATATCAAATGCAACAAGACTTAACACCCTTGCATGGTTTCACTCAATGCTCTCAAAGTGTTTAGGCTGTATTTTACTCTCAAGATCAAAACATAGCACGATATTACCATAAGCTTGCAAATGAATCAAATCTCCACCACTACATATGAATAGATGCAAAAATCAAAGGGTTGTGTAACGAAGCTTAGCTAAGGGTCTGGTAAAAGGCAAAAAATGAAGATTTTTGAGTCAAGACAAGAGTTTATAATGTCAATTCCACATAACGACATGTAATATACTACCAACTTCTTGAAATTTATTCTCACATCAGATTTAAGCACTAAGAATTTTTGGAGAAGTGAAATTTATTTTTTTTCTTTTACAAAAATATCTCTAAATATCTTCAATCAAGGAACAAACTTCAATTTTGCATCTTTTTTCTCTCTTTTTTCACATTTTCCTTTTTTTCTCTTTTTTTTGTGGAACAACATTTTGCTCATGTCTTGACAATGGTAGCAAAAAGAAGGGACAACAAACAAAAAGGCTTTGGGTTAAGATATGGTAAAACAAAGAAAAGGGGGAATCTACTCAAATTGGCTAACTAAGAGGAAAACATATGGGTAGAATTTTTTTTTTGAAAGTCAAAGAAAATGGGTTAAACCTAATTGCCCTTATCATCTTAAGGCATCAATCCAAAAATGTGATATCAAAATGCATTCATAAGCAAGTTCTAGAATAAACATGCTAAGTTATACACACTCAACAAAAAGAAAAATGAGCAAGATATGATGAATTGTTGTTAGGCTCAAAATCTCACCAAAGTGTGTAATTGGCATCAAGTCATGTGCATTTTTCAACTAACAAACCAATGAGATGTCATCAAAATTTTAAGAAAACACTAGTCATGCTCATCACTTTCATGCATTATAATTCAAACTAAGATATATCCAAAACTTACAAGGTATTCCAGGATATTAAACAGAGACTCAAAGTTTCAAAGGTAAAAAGTCAACATATATGAATTGAAGCACACCAAAATTCAAGTAGAAAACATAGTTTTAAAAAAGAAAGTGAATTTTTTTTTGTAAAATTTTTCACAAACTTAAATGAAAACAATATAGCAGATTAAATCATGTATGAAATATCTTCCCCACACCTAAACCATACGTTGTCCTCAATGTATAACAAAGTAAATTGCTCACAAAAGAAAATTAAAAGAAAATGAAACTCCCCTTATGTATGAGAAAGTCAAACTAATATAGTCTATGGTGATGGTGAGAAAGAGGTGAAATTCTCCTATGCTGGAAGTTGTGAACCAATACATCTCAAAGTGAAGAAGTCCATTTTTTTAAAAGGCATATGCAACGACAAAATCTAAAGGTTGTTGGAAGTAAAGTGTGGCCACGACTTATAAAAATTAATCTCCATAAAAGAAATGAACTTCTTCATTAAAAACACAAAAAAATGAAAATAAAATAAAATAAATGAAACAAAATAAAAATCACAAATAAAAATAAAGCATTTGGGTTGCCTCCCAATAGCGCAATTGTTTTTTTTTTGCTCAATAATGGCGTATATTAAGAAACAATATACAACCAAAAAGCCACAACGGTCGCCTCGTTAAAAACCTCCCTAAATCTTAACAGAGGAAAAGAGTACGAACCGTATGTGGTGAATAGCGCAATTGTTTAACATAACCATGAAACGTTTCGATCATCCCATTCCTACTAAATCAAATTTTGGTTCCCACTCTTTCCCAACACTTTCTTCAGGATAAACATTGAGAACCTTTCTCTTCTCTTTCAGCATCCTTAAGTTCATGCACAATTCTTTAAAAATTGCATAGTCAGGAATTTTCTTGATACAATCGAACAATGGTATGTTAACCTCCACCATTCTAACTCTATCAAATATCTCATTATCCTTATTATCATTTGGTTTTGCTAACCTGCTAGGAAAAAGAGGTAATGATATATAAGATGAAATAGGTAAAGGAGGATTAAATGTTACAAATAGTGACAGTCTAGATGGAACTTTGATTTCATCCTCGTTCCTGCTCTACTTGGTTTCCTTAAGTGGAGTTGATTCTGAAGAAATTTCCTTTCCACTCATTAGTGAGATCTCACAACAATTCTCTTTTGGTTTGACCTCTGGTTGAGATGATAATGCTTCAGGACTTTGACCTCCCAAATTACTAATTGTCGCGACCAATTGAGTAATTTGGTTGCTTGAATTTTGAGCGCTTGCCCTCATTTCCTATTGAAAATTCTTTCTTTCCTGTTGCATTTGAAAAGTAGTGTTAGCAATGTTCTTAACAATATCTTCTAAAGACATACAATTTTAAGATTGTTGTTGTGTTGGAGCCCGTCGAAGTTCTCTTGATTCCTGTTGAAATTCATAAGTAGAGTTAGCAAGGCTTTATCAAGATCCTTTAAAGACATACTCAAATTTGAGAATTGTTGTAGTGTGAGAGCTTGAGAAAAATTTTGAGGAGGATATATATGCTGTCCTTCATGATTTCCATAGCTACAATCTGGATAACCTCTTCATTCGGGATTGTAATGATTAGAAAATGGATCCTAATTTCATCGTGGTTGACCAAGAAACCCATCGTAAGTATAAGCATCTTGTGTTGAATTATGGTGCAATGTTGGACACATGTTCGTAGGATGACATTGAGAGAAACATATTCTACAAGTATTTGATTTCTGTACCTGCCTTAAACAATTTGACGAACCAAATTGGTTAAGTCAGAAAGTTGATTTTCAATAGAATTTAATCTTACCTCGTCAACTTGGCTAAATGGTCGATATGTGCTCGTAGAAAACATGACAAAAAATTTAAAATAAAAAAAAATAAAACAAAACAATGAGAAACTAAAATAGCTCCCCAGCAAGGGCGCTAATTTTGACAAGGTTGTCGAAGTCCAGCAAAATAAAAATTGATTTTACTAAACTAACTTGTAGTAATAGTGAGATCAGGTCGAATCCCAAGAGAGCTGAAATTAGAATTTCAATGTTAAAACAATAAAGTAAAATGGGGGTTTGGTGTATCAAACAAAAATTAAAAACTAAAAATAAAAGTAACAAAGTT
Organism: Hibiscus trionum; assembly: GCA_030270665.1. Classification (NCBI taxonomy): domain Eukaryota; kingdom Viridiplantae; phylum Streptophyta; class Magnoliopsida; order Malvales; family Malvaceae; genus Hibiscus; species Hibiscus trionum. The sequence goes on from BSYR01000046.1 coordinate 4,611,313, forward strand.
CAATCTTACCGAACTTCCAATCCAAATGTGTGATTTTCTTCCAACTGTAACCTTGATCATAGGCTAAAAGATGAATTTCTCATATCCAAGAAATTAGTCTACTTGGGGAACACCGCAACAAGTATTCAAACCAAACCTTACCATTAAATGAAATTAATGATAGCATTAAGATTCATGAGAATGACTAAAACAAAACCAATCAAATTAATTTTGTACCTTTATTTCCCTAGGGACTATCATGCGTGACGTGTAGTCGACGAACACAAAACATGAGCCTTACCCTTTGCCAATTGCTTCATGGATAGTGATAGAACATTTAATATCGAATTAAGGTGTCAATTTAATCATTATCAAACATTCATAAAAATAAGAACAAGAAACAAAGATTACTTGGATTAAAGGAGAAATACTAGTTTAGTACAAGCCTCACAAAATTATAGTAGAATCGTTTCACCCTTGAATTAGAAATAAAAGCTTAACCACGCATGGTGGAATAAACCACAAGAGAGAAGAGCCGTTTAAAGATTGATTCTCAGATAAGATCTAAGAGACCTATTGAGCTCTTTATATAGAGAGCAAAAAACCCTAAACCTAAAAGTCCATCTCCTTTAATTGAGTTCTAACCAAATAAGGAAAGATAAAATAAAGGGAAATATAAATAAATAAAGTCCCGATTAATGAAAGAGATTGATTGTTGGTTCAACACTTCCAAAATTATGGAAATAACCATAAAATAGGGTTTCATCATGGATTTGGCTCTAAAAGCCCGATTCTTCACGTCAGACACCAGACGCTCATCAGTCGCAAGGCGTGGTCACGCCTTATCGAAGATAAGCTTCTGCCCAGTTCTACTTTCTTCCAAAAGACTTGATTTTCACTTGGGAACTAAAAACCTCTGTTTGAGTTGAATTTCACCCTTGCATCCATATTTCACCTCCTAAATCTAAACTAACATATTTTTTACAATTAAGCTCAAAATATAATTAGAATATGGAGAAATTAATCACATAAAGAGTATATAATTATAACCTATTACAGTCCCGAATTGAATTCGGTGAGACTTCAAGTTCGGAAAGCACTGGAGGACTACAGTTGTTTCGAGACTTCATTTGACCAAATCCTGGAGCTTCAGAGGGCAGTGTTTGGAGCCGGGGAAAAGCTCTTCGGCTTGCCTTTGCAAACCAAAAAGCTTTGTGTTTCCGAGAATCGCTTCCGTAAAGATCATGAAGAATACAAGTGCATGTATCTCATAACCCGATATATATAAAGAGAGATAGGACCCTCTTACATCATGTAAAACTTGAAAGTTTTACACCTTTTTTAAACTGTTGGATGAAGGTAAATGTATAATTAAGATTAAAAGTAGGAAATGTAAAGACTATCACTAGAAAAAATAATGAAATAATCTTAGTCATTTATTTACTTATTCTCATCCAACAGTTCAAAAAGGTGTAAAAGTAATTCAATTTTACATAGTGTAAGTGTATCTTAACCCATATAGCTGCAATATACCCGGTGTATCCTAAGATAATCTTCTAATATATCTATAACACACATCTCTGCAATATATATGCAATAGTTGTACGAATCATAGAAATAGAAAGGACTGCATCTCTCTAATAGTTCGCTCATAATTCTAAAGGTTAAAACTTACATTATATTTATATACTCTATTTATAGAATCAAAAACTTGGTCATCAAAAAAACATTTTTCTAAGACTACTAACTTTAAATCATTATTAGAATTACAATAAATCCGACTTAATTATTAGAATTTATGTTAATATGTAACATTAATGTTTTATGAATTCGACAGTAAAACGATGGTATCTTTCACTGTGCTAGCATCGAGATTAGAGAAGACGATCAAGAGGATGATCTTGGAGAGTTTTGGCCTTGAGAAACACATGGATGAGCTCATGAAATCCACAAACCATCACTCGAGGATCATAAAATACGAAAGTCCGAAAACCAGCGAGCCATCCGAAGGGGTACGTGCGCATTGCGTCATGAATGCACTAACTCTCTTGTATCAAAACGAGGTCGATGGATTGCATATTCAAAACAAAGATGGCAAATGGATCAACATAATGCCCTCAGCCAACTCTTTCGTAGTCATGGTTGGAGAACCCTTCAATGTAAGTCACTTACTCAGACTTAAACAAGAGTTTAAGGTAGAGAAAATAGATTATATGTGTTAAAAAATGATGTTGCAGGTATCGGAGATGGACTGAGGGAATGCTAGGGGTAGGGGTGAGCAAAACTCGACTCTACTCGAAAAAACAAAAAAAAAATTTCTCCACTCAAGGCGAAAAAACTCAACTTGTTTTGACTCGACTCGACTCAAAATTTCATAAACTTGACTCGAATCCAAAAAATTTTAAATAAAGTTTGAGTTGTAAAATGGAAATTCGAATAACACTAAAATTTTAATAATTAATGGATTGATTTTTAAGTTCGAGTCATGTCCCTCAATTTTTTCTGATATATATACCTATATAAAAAGTATGAAGAAATATACGTAACATATGAAAAAATATGAAGATATATATATATGCATATCTTATATGAATAGAGAAAGACGTTTAAATTGGTATCAAACTGTACTATAACGTGATAAATAATTACAATTAAATTTGTATAGGAACTCGAAAAATCAACTTGAATCGAACTCGATTCAAATTTCATAAACTTAACTCGAATAAAAAAATTCAAATGAAGTTTGACTTGTTAAATATGACGTGTCAACTCGAATAACTCAAAATTTTTTGACTCGACTCGATCGAACGCTCACCCCTAGCTAGGGGAAAATTGCTTCCCTTGAAATTAGAATTTTAAATTCTCATATAGTTTCACAAAGTATAAAAGTTTGCACTCATAATATAAAATCTTGGGTCCGTCTCGCTAAGTATGGTTGAATTGTAACCCCCTATACAGGCTTATGCGTTAAGTATAACTCCGGGAGGTCACATTCCATACCAAAAACTTCTGATGAAAATATTTACAAGGTAAAGTCTCAAAACATATAATAATTATAAACCATAAACATATTACCAGATATTCAATCTAAAACCATACCAGAATTTGGTTACAAAATATGCCACATCGGGTATTATAGTAAAGTATACTATATCAAAATATAGGCCCATGTCACCATAATAAAGACAGTCTGGAAGATAAAAATATTAAAACCAAAGAGATATATTGAATGCGTCGATCCTTCAAGTGTCAAGTCCGTGAAGCCTATCCAAAATTATTTAAATGGGGAAAAAGTTTGGGGGTATGAGCTAGGGAGCTCAGTGTGTTCCAATAAGTGTAGATTAAAACATTTAAATATTTCAGATATGCATAAATCATTTCAGTAAGTCATGTTATAAGGGTAACCAAAGTTTTTATTTAAAACCTAACTACCCTCCAACCGAACACCAATATGCAGTATCCCATGAACTGCATCCAGAAGAACTTACCCTAGGCTCGTGGGCATAGGAGCATACCTAATGGGATGTCTTAGGTCCATAAAGACTTAACCTAGGCCCATTGGGCGTAGGAGCTTAACCGAATGATTTACTAGATGGATTAGGGTTGTACCTGCAGAGACTTCAAATCATACCCCAAAAGTATACCCCAAGTAAATCTGTTTAGAACAATATGCAGAGTCATAAAAAATCAGGAGGTAGACATATATTTATCTCAATAAAACAGAAATCGGATATCTCAATTTCATATCAGACATAAGGCAAACTTTCAAACAGATAAGTAGACATGCTTTCAAAACAGAAAATTAATCATGTTCAAATTAGAGAGCATTCCATAGTATATTTAAAGAAATCAGTCCAACGGTTCGTATAAAATAGTAATATAACACACACAGAACACACCTCAAAAAGCTGGTTAGAAGGGTCTATTGGGCACCTGCCTCGCTACTCTCTACATCGGTGCTAGATCCTAGATCATAATGAAACAATGTTACTACAAGAGAAATAAACTCTAACTAGATTTCTAAGATCATACGAGTATTAATTGGTGCATGTCGGGGAGCGAATCGGGAGGAGTTAGACTGAACATACGAACGATCGAGAGAGTCTTGGGTACCTTTAATACACAAGAGTTCATATCAGTCCTTTATTCAATATAAACACTCTTAAATGATTAACTTAATACACATTCATGTTCGGGTTTAAGGTCAGATTCAAAGGTTTCGGGTTAGAATTTCGCGAAACAGACTTCAAAAACGAACTCAAGATGTTAAAAAACCCAAAATATGAGTTTTCGAAAAAGTTGACTTTTGGTCAAAGTCAACGGTCAGGTCAACGATCAATGGTCAAAGTCAACTATTAAACTCAACTGAGTTGACTCGGACGAGTTGAATCGGCTGAGTTGACTATGTCAGATGGGTTAGGTCGTACGGGTCGGTTCAAGATTTGGGCCGAGCAAACCAGTTCGGATATGACATATCGGGTTTAAGCCCACCCGGCTCGGTTCAAGGCCGGACCGGTCCAGATCGGAGGGTAACCTAACCAACACGACGACCGAAAATCGCTCTTAGGCGATAAGTGCTCACCACACGTAGCCTAAATCGGCCGAAAATGCTACCAAACGATGGAGAATGATGAGACAAATAAAATGAAAGAGATTTTGAGGATTATAGAGGTCGAAGATGGTCGAAAACCGTTCAAAACAAAATCGAAAAAATATGGGGTTTCTCCTCGCCGAATATCCTAGACGCAAAACATGGTGGCCGGCGCGAGTTCTCGGTGAATGAAAGGTTGGGACTTGGTCGCAGGACGGCGACGAACCAATATGTTACAGCGATGTGATGCGCAGACGACGCGATAAACACCAGAAAATCGTGACTGCCCTTTAGGTTTCCGACGAGCTTTCAAACTATTATCCACGGTAAACGTCGCGGAACGACGACGAGTGGTGGCTATTGCTGGAGTCAAGGTGAGGCGGCAGTCACAGCGACACTGGAGGTGACAACCACGGCGCGGTGGTGACGGAGATTAGAAGGGTGACCGGTTTATAGAGATGAAAGGTTGGGAAAGAAGATGGATCTTGATATTTTTTTAAAAAATGGGCATTAATTTCTCAGTTGGAGAGGAGAAATTATAGTGCATTGAAGGGAGTGGTTGGATCAAGTAAAATTATTATTATTTTTTCCGGATATATATTAAGATTAAAGTGGGGGAAATTTTAACACAATATACCCTTAACTCAGATGGTTAAAGCTTGGGTATTCTAAGTATAGGCTATGTGTTCAACTCTCCATGGTAACACTCTCTTATTTTTGTTTTGCCTTCAACTTGAAATATTTAATTAATATTAAAGGTGTTACATGAATGGTTGATTGTCCTCGCCTTACCATTAGAGGTTCCGAAAGAGGTTTTGGATGACAAAAATCCATTGCTCTTCAAACCATATGACCTCGGCGAGTTTCTGAAAATTTATTCCACCCAAGGAGCTCTTAGCTTTGGTCATAAAGCGTATTGCAGTGTCAAAGATTTGGGCATAACGAATATGGTGTATGTTCTCTCTCTCTCTCTCATTGTTTGGTATAATCACTTGTATCTAGTTTATTGGTTAAATAACCTAAATTTTTTTGATTGAGTAAACAACTTTTTGAAGAGCTTTTGGTTTATTTGGGCACAAATAGCTGATTGATAGTAAAACCCTCCATTTCTAGTGTTTGGTAAACAACTTTTTGAAAGAGGTGATTGTGCGAAATTCACCGGATTGGAAGAGCTTATATACAAACAAGATGTTAAATGATATACTTGACCATGTTATTTCTATGTAACACCCCCTACCCGGCTTGGTCGAGAACCGGGTCGGAGAGAGTTACCGATGAACAATACAAGAAACAATGCAACAAAATTTTGTTCAATAATCACCATATGAACAATATTACACAACCAAAACATTACCGAATATACATCTTAGTCCAAATTATTCATCAGAGAACAGAATTAATCATTTAGGGCCAATATGTAACACTTACAAGTTTTAGGGACTAATGTATAAATCCTGACAATTTAGGGGTCCCTTGATGCAATTAACCAAACCACAATGAAATTCCATACAATATTAACAAGCATGCAAAATTTCATGCAATTTGGAGTCCAATTACTAGTTCAATTTAATCATCCAAAAATTTAGTGATCAAACAGAGAACAATTCAAACTTCGTGTAGAGCGTAAAGGAGTTCTCTAAGTCGAGTGCAAGTGTACACTTCTGTCAAGTTATAGTATAAAAGATTATCGTCTCCTCAGGGACTGGATGGCTACTTCAAGATTAAATTCCTGCACAAAGAAAAGTAAAAACACAATTGAATTGAGTTGGTCTGTGAAAGTTGCATAAACTAAAGTAAACGAATAATAAAAAGGTTGAGTAATCAGAATAAGAAGAAGGGTCATATTCAGTTGCGTCGTAGTGTGAAACTGCGTTGAACTTCGAAAAAGTCCAAAGATGCAAAGTCGATATCGCCGCCACGGCGGGTGAGAGACTGAACACTACCACGACGGGGAACTCGGCGGGCCTTCAAGGTTCGGCAGAATGTCCTTAACTAATTCTGACTTATCTCTAATTTTGAATAATGTTGATGCTCACTCTTTGACAATACATCTCGGCGTAAACCTAGATTGAACAACAGCCTTCCCATGTTCCTTCTTAGCCGCCTTAAACCTAAACTTATCTCTAAGCTAAGTTGATTATCGCCTTAATTGGAGGAAATCGTGTTTATCCCTTTCTTGAGTTTAACTCTCTCGAATTGAAACAAATGGATGTGCTCACAAAGATCTCTCGATTCTATTGCAAACAAAGATGAAGAATATGGAATAAACAAACCTTGAATTCAAATTGCATTAAAAACTTTAACTAATTACAACTGTACTCCCAACTACTAAACAAAACAATCTTAACCCTAAGAAAAGTTTAGAACATAATGTGAATGAGAAAACACAAAAACAAATTATAAAAATCCCAAGCTCTCCTTTTTGTCTTCCAATTCGGTCAAACCCTCCTTTTATAGGTGGTTACATGTGAAAACCCTATTTGGGAAGAAGTTTCTCTTTGGGAGGAAGTTAAGTTGGAATTAAATGTTGTCAAGCGTCCGAGTGTTATATTCTAAACTAACTCCTCTTTTGGGTTTTCTTGGGCCGCAAGCTTCTTCCTTGTTTGGGTCTTCTCACGTCATCTCTGAGTGCTCCTGGGTTGTATTCGTCACGTGGCTTGGTTCTGCTGATACAGGGAATTCTCCTCTTGCTATCGCACTCCCCTTTGGCCAATCTCCAATGTGTCGCCGCCGCGGTAGTGCTGGCGGTAGTCTGTCTCGGCGGCTCATTCTTTGAACTGCGTCAGTACAGTTCTTCTCAGCAACAATGGTTCGTCTTGTGTAAGTGGATGTGATCATTCTGCTCTCCTCTCCTCTCTAATAATTCTTATGCTCCGCTGCCGCGGCAGTCTCCTGTAATCTATAATGCAAATGCAACAAAAATAGTGTCTTTTCTCCACAAATAACCGTAAATACTATAATAAGCTGAGTTAAGGAAAGATACTGTAAAACATGCATGGAAACCTAAGTATGAACTAAAATGGGCTTAAGAACAGTGACAATATGAGCTAAAATGGGCATAAAATATAGGACTTTCAAGCACTTTACGAACCCCCAAACTCGAGCTATTAGTTGTCCTCAAGCGATGCAGAACTTAATAAGTACTTACCCCTGCTTCAACAAAAGGAACATGTCTTTAACTTGATTTCATGCCTCAAGGTCGTGGCACATATATCATTTTAGTGTGTAGGATAACATGAATTATCTCAAAAAAAACTATAATGCTTATGATCAAGTGTGTGCTAAATTGTGTAAAAGTTGATCTTCAAGGACTATTTAAGTGAGCAAAAGAATTAGCTAATTTCTGGTACCTCTAAACAACATAGCAGTTCTAGGATTGATTTTTTTTTACGACTGGAGCCAATTTCGGGCACCTCCAGTCGCCTAGATTCTGATGCGGCACCTCTAGGATTGCATTTTTCTTACTTGTCGCGGCGGCCTTCCTTGTGGTATTGGCAACTTCAGCTGTCGAGGCGTCATCCTGTAATGCATGTGAATTAAATGTACCAAATAATTAAACAGTCTATGTTCACTACTTCATTCTATCAATCAACCTCCTACAATTGTGTTAAGGATAAATAGCACTATAGTAAATTTCTAAGTCATCTTCATGCTACACAAAAAAATTTAAAAGTACTTTTTAATGGTGCGACTTGTCGGCTATTCTATCATAGGCACAAGTTGTTTAACGAGTTCTTTTTCATTAAAGAAGAGGTGAGTACAATGCAATTAAAATGATTAACTAATATACAACTAAAAATTAACTACACTAAGGTGGACTGTCCGTCCCCCAAACCCGAGGTGGGAATTGCCCTCACTGCAACAAAATAAAAGGAAAATACATAACATAAAAGAAAAGAAAAAAAACTGAAAAAAATAAAAGGAAAAAGAAACAGGTTTCATTTTAAATGAAGAGGAGGAGGAATTTTGGGCCACTTCGTCATCTTCGGAAAGGTCCAGTCGCCGCCTCTTGAGAGGAGATGGTTGGACATTCTTTGAAGTCCTTCGTGGCAGGATTCTGGAGGGTGGCGTGTTCCTAGTTACTGGAATAGTATCATCAGATTCTTCCTCGTCCGAATCGACCGAGATGCAATGATACTTCCTTATCCTGGATGTTTCTGCCGTTGTTGGTGCTGCCGTGACGGGTGAGGAGTCATCTTCCGAATCGTCGAATGAGTCATAAGACAGAGAGTGTTGGCCTTGCGGATTTGCTAGAGAGGCAGGCAGGGTGTTGGCGGCTGAAGAGGATCCTTGGTTGGATGCCTGGGCGGCTGTAGGTGATGCCACGGTGGGGGAGTCTCGGATGGGGTGGCTCGCCAAGGCGGCTTCTGTGATCTCGGCTAGAAAGGCGGGAAAATGGAGTTCATCCCTTGGGAACTTCTCCTAGAGGAATAGCTCAAAACTGATGTTGTAGTTCCGCACGTATTCCATAAACTTCAAGTTCTTGTGTACCATTCGTTGCAACTTCCTGTAAATGTCCTGGAGCAACCTAGTGGGGTCGATGAAGGCATGATCTGTGTTCCTGCCCTGTGCTGAATTTCCTACCGCGGCGGCAGATGGATCATATTGATTTTTTGGCGCCGCCTCTGTCAGTTCCATCATTGTGTATATGTATTCTTTTGTCCAACCCTCCCTGTGTGGTGTCATCGTGTCTGACTCGTCCGTCGGCACTTTGAAGTTTGTGCACAACCCGGTGATAAGGTTTGCGAAGAAAAGCCTGCCTTGGCCTCTGATGGCAGGCATAGATTTCCTAACAGATTACGACTCCCACATTGATCTTCTGTCGCATCAAAATTTAATCGATCAGAGCCAAACGTGGGCGGTCGACGGTGGAATTGTGGGAGGTGAGCAGTTGCCAGCGCTTGATGAATATGTTCCATAGTTTGGCTTTTGGGAGCAGACCGCGGCGGGGTATTGATCCAGTGTGTTTTCTCGTGTTCCACATTGTGCCAGACACACAATACTCGTCATTCAATCTGTCATACTCGGTGGTAGTGAGGGTAGCTTCAAAGGCACCATGGTTGTGTATTTCGTTAGTGATCCCATAGTAAGTGTTAATGGTGTCCGCATCCAGTCGAATGCCACTGCCACAGATGTATACGAACGAAGCTTTCAGTTGTGGACTATGGGCATAAAACTCTCTGACCATTGTAATGTTGCCTTATTTCAGTTGGCGGGTAAATATTTACCAGCCGTGATCATTGATGACCTCGTAGACGAAGGCGAGAAGACCAAAGTCTCCCGTGTCAGCATGGTAGTGGAAGCCTTGCTATTCGAGAACTTGTCAGGATGCAAACTTCTTGTTGTAACGGTTGGATTCTTTTGGAGAAAATAACCTTTTGAAGGGCAGAGTTCTTCTAGAGGTCGACGTTTTTGGAGATGTGGTTGAAAGAAAATCTGAAAATGCAAGAAAGCTGTGAGAGTTCAAGATTTAAGAAAGCAATGGGTTAAGATGATAAAAGGAAGTGAAATAGTAAGGTTTATATAGGCCGCTAAGGCGGCTCATAGTGCCCAACGGTCGTATTCCAACGGGCGGGATGGCTAGCATGACGGGCAGTTTATAGCCGTTTTGCGGACTAGCCGTTGGGGCATGCTGTAGCCGTTGGCGAAAACTAGCCGTTAAGGCAGGTTTTAGCTGTTGGCGAATGTAGCTGCTGGGGCGGTTATGGCCATTCACGAATGTAACTATTGGGGCGGCTTGATGTTGTTTGCGATGTTGGGCCGTTTGGGTGGCTTGTGGGGTGACTATGTGGGTATTTTGATTGGGCCACTTCCTTAAATTCTGTCTCTCTTCCTAAAATAAAACGAAAAGAAATTATTAGTCAAATAAAATAAAACTGAAATTACTAAATGCGGAAATTGAAAATCTAATCCTAATAAAAAACAGGGAAATATATGGGAAAATAAATAAAACTCATGTTGCAATAGGAGTGCATGGGATTGCATCTCCTAAGGTAACTACTTCCTTGTCTCTTCTGACTGGTGCTCCACTGTAATGTTTTAGCCGCTACCCATTAACTTTGAACTACTGCCCATCTGTTTTGGATCTGATCGTAACAGCACCATGTGGGAAAGCTTTGACAACCTCAAAAGGTTCGGACCATCTGAACTTCAGTTATCCAGGGAACATCTTCAGGCGGGAGTTGAACAGTAACACTAGTTGTCTTGGTAGGTACTGCCGCGACAGTATTTGGTTGTCATGCCATTTTTTTAATTTTTATTTGTAGAGCTTGGCATTCTCCTATGTTTCCCTTCTGAATTCTTCTATCTCATTAAGATCTAGAAGTCTCTTTTCCCCTACTTGTTCCCAATTCATGTTGACAACTTTTATCGCCCAATAGGCCTTGTGCTCAATCTCGACTGGTAAGTGACATGTTTTTCCATACACAAGTCGGTAAGGTGACATAACTAGAGGGGTTTTGAACGATATTCGATATGCCCAGAGTGCATCATCCAATCTCAGGGACCAGTCTTTCCTAGTTGGGTTGAAAACCTTTTCTAGGATGTTTTTCAGTTCCCTATCTGAAATCTCGGCCTGCCCATTAGTCTATGGATGGTACTCCATGACAACCTTGTGACAAACACCAAGTTTCTTTAACACTTTAGCGATGAGCCTATTATCAAATTGCGTAGCCTCATCACTAATTATCGCCCTCGAGATTCCAAATCTGGTGAATATGTTTTTGTGAAGAAATCAGTGGACGGTTTTGGCATCATTCTTTGGGGTTGCCACAATTTCTACCCACTTTGACACATAATCAACAACTTGGAGGATGTAAAAGTTACTGCATGAAGACGGGAAAGGTCCCATGAAATCTATCCCCCGAACATCAAAAAGCTCGACCTCGAGAATGGGTTGTAGGGGCATCTCATTCCTCCTTGATATGTTCACGGTTCTTTGGCACCTATCGCATTGCTTGTAGAAGGATTGGGCATCCTTGTAAAGAGTGGGCTAATGGAAACCGGATTCGAGTACCTTTGCCGCTGTCCGTGTACCTACAAAATGTCATCCATAAGGGGCGACATGGCATTGGTAGAGAACCGAATGTTGTTCCTTTTCCGAAATACATCTCCTTATAACATGGTCTGCACAGTGTTTGAACAAAAGAGGCTCGTCCCAAAAATAATGCTTAGCATCATGTTGGAACCTCTTCTTGCCTTGATAGTTAAGATTACAAGGTAAAACACCAGTAACTAAATAGTTGACAATATCAGCATGCTAGGGTGTTGAAGGAATGGCTACCGCCGATGTTCCTGTCGCGGTGGCGTGTGTAGTAGTCAGTGTTATAGCAATGCTCTCAATAATGGTGGATGCTAGTAGCAGCTATTCATATGGAAATGCATCATGAATTTTCGTACTGGTGGAAGTGCTGCCGCCCTGTTCTAGTCGTGACAAGTGGTCGACAACTTGGTTTTCTGTACCCTTTCTTTCCTTGATATCCACATCGAACTCTTGTAGTAAAATAATCCAACCAATCAATCATGGCTTGACGTCTTTCTTTGCGAACATGTACTTGAGGGCCGAGTGATCTGTGTGGACAATTACCTTTCTTCCAATTAAGTATGGTTGAAATTTGTCAAAGGCAAAGGCCACTGCTAACAGTTCTTTCTCAGTTGTGGTGTAGTTAACTTGGCAAGATTTAGGGTTTTGTTGGTATAGTAAATCACATAGAACGTCTTGCCCTTCCTCTGCCCAAGGGCGGCTCCTACGGTAGTGTCACTAGCATCGCACATTAGCTCGAAAGGTAGGGTCCAGTCAGGTGGGACTACAATGGGCACAGAAACCAGCTTCTTCTTTAGCGTCTCGATTGCCTTAGTGCATTAGTCATTAAACTTGAAGGTTTTATCCTGTTCAAGCAAGGTACACAGAGGTTTAGCAATTTTTGAAAAGTTTTCAATAAATTGTCTATAAAAACATGTGTGTCCTAAGAAGCTTCTGATGCCCTTGACAGAGGTCGGTGGTGAGAGTTTCTCGATCACTTCGATTTTTGCTTTATTGACCTCAATTCCCTTGGCATGTATTTTGTGGCCCAGGACTATCCCTTCATCAACCATAAAATGAACTTCTCCCAATTTAGCACTAGGTAAGATTCCTCACATCTCGTTAGCACATTTTCTAAGTTGCTGAGGCAGGTGTCAAAGTTGTTGCCGAAGACAGAGAAATCATCCATGAAGATTTCTAGGAAATCTTCCACCATGTCGGAGAATATGGCCATCATGCAGTGCTGAAACGTTGCTGGTGCGTTACACAACCGAACGACATCCTTCTGAATGCGTATATGCCGCAAGGGTAGGTGAAGGTGGTCTTTTCTTGATCTTTGGGATCTATGTCAATCTGGTTGTACCCTAAATAACCATCAAGAAAACAGTAGAAAGGTTTGCCAGCAAGAAGGTCAAGCATTTGATCAATAAACGGTAATGGAAAATGATCTTTCTTAGTTACTTTGTTTAACTTACGGTAGTTCATGCAAACCCTCCAACCGGTCATAGTCCTGGTTGGGATCAGTTCATTATTTCCATTACTTACCATCGTTATCCCTCCTTTATTAAGTATGCATTGTACCGGGCTTACCCATTCACTGTCGAATATCGGATAAAAGATGCCTGCGTCGAGCCACTTGATAATTTCCTTTTTTACGACTTCTCGCATCACGTCATTCAGCCTCCTTTGAGCATCAACAGTAGGTTTACAACATTCTTTCAACGGGATCTTGTGCATACAAACTGCTGGGATAATTCCCTTTAGATCAGCGATGGTCCATCCTACCGCCCTCTTGTGCCGCCCTACCAGGTTTATCAGCTTAATTCATGTTCAGCCTGCAACTTGGAAGAGATGATTACGGGCAACGTATCATTGGGTCCCAAGAATACATATTTAAGTTGCTCAGGTAAGGGTTTTAACTCAAGGTTAGGGGGTTCTTCAATAGATGGTTTATGAATTTTACCTCCCTTAACAGTGTAATCTAAATGTTCAAAGTACTTACCTGGCCTTGTTGCCATCCACTGTACTTCATTCTGCACCTCAATCTCTTCCTCAATTGTAGCTTCTATATACTAGCCGCCGGGGCGGGTGTTAGGGCAGCTCTCCAGGTGACTGCCAAGGCATTCACCTGAATCACTGTCGAGATAGTACTTACCCATGCATGGTTTATCGATATCGAAGTCTGACCTAGGCGTGACCTGAACCATTTTGCATTCCTCCGAGTCATCATTCTGTTTAAGGGTATAGAAAACATTAAGTTTTATCTCCTGGTCGTTCAACCTCATTGTAAGCTTTCCTCTTTCGACGTGAATTAGCGTCCTTCCAGTAGCTAAAAACGGTCTTCCAAGTATAATAGGCACCCCTTCATCTGCTTCACAATCTAAAACCAGAAAGTCGGCAGGGAAAATAAATTTATCAACTTTTACCAGCATGTCTTTGATTTTCCTTTCTAGTTGAACGTATGATCTGTCCGCCAGCTGCAGCATGACAGTAGTAGGGCGGGCCCTTCCGATCCCCAGTTTCTGGAAGACAGATTTTGGTATTAAGTTGATACTGGCCCCCAAATCACATAATGCCTACGTTGTATAGTTGCTGCCGATATTACAAGGGATGATAAAATTGCCATGATCTTCTCTTTATTGGGGCTCTATTGTGCATCATGGCCATGCATCCCTCTGTGACTGCCAATGTTTCAAACTCACCGATCCGTGTTCTTTTAGAAACTATGTCCTTGAGGAACTTGGCATAGTTAGGTATCGATTCGATGAGTTCCACCAAGGGCAGGTTGATATGGACCTGTTTCAAGATGTCAAGAAACTTCTTGAACTGGTAGTCTTGCTTCTGCCTCTTTAGCCTTTGTGGGAATGGTGGTGGCAGTTTTATGTATTCAATCCTCTCTTTACAGGGAAATTTGATCTGAGGGATGGGTTTCCTCAGGCAGATTTTCCTCGTGCTTGACTAGTTCAGATACTTTAGGATTTACTGTAGCGTCAGGTTTCTGCCACGACAGCCTTCTCGGCAGGCTTTGAAGAATTGGTCGGCTGCTCCATTGGTGCTTTTCCCTTTTCCGCATGACCCTTTGGTTCTTGTAAGCAAATTCCACTCCCGGTGGAGATTGTTTTGCACTGCTCGCGGGTCTTTCCTCTAGCAACCTCAATATCACTACGTAAACCTCCCGTTGGTCGTGTATTTAGGATCTGTGCAAATTGGCCCACCTGTGTTTCCAGTGTTTTCAGAGATGCTTCCTGGATTCTACATCCGCATTTAAGTCCTGTCCATGAAAGCATTAACTTTATTAACAAACTTATCCGAATTAGCAATATAAGCACTAGTATGAGACATAAAAGTGTTTAAAGTGGCTTCTAGAGAGTTGTTTGTTATGGGTTGCTGCTATTGCATCTGGTGCCGGGATGGGTTCCTCTGATAGCCCGTATTCTAATTGGTCGGGTTTTCTGCAGTGTTAGGGTTACTCCAGGAGAAGTTTTGCGTGTTTCCTCCAACCCGGGTTGTATGTGTTCGTGTTCGGGGTGTTGTTCCAGTTATCGGTTCCCATGAAGTTTCTAGATTCTTTGCACTCTGTAGAGTCATGGTCTCCACAACATTCATCATAGAAGGCCTCTACTGCTTTTTACCTCATATGCTCTTCCCGTTGGCTTGATCATGTTCTCCACCAATCTAGTCAGCTTATCTATACGGGTGTTTACGGACTCTGAGGCTTACAGCTCATTCACTGTGGCCTGCCGTCTGATGCCGCCACAGTGGGCGGACGAAAATTGGTATTCATTTTTGGCCAACTATTTTAGAATCCTCATTCCCTCCTCTGGTGCCTTATCAAGGAGTATGACGTTTGCCGACGCATCTAGCATCATCCTGGTGGGTGGATTGACACCATTGTAAAACAAAGATACCTATGTCCAAAGCGGCAGTCCATGGAGCGGGTATTTAAGCAGCAGTTCTCGGTAACGCTACCATGCTTCATACATTCCCTCACCATCAGCTTGGCAGAAAGAGGTAATCTCGTTGCGTATACGATCCGTGACATTTGACGGATTGAAACAAACCAGAAAATCTCGACACAGGTCTGTCCATGCCTCTATAGATCCAGTCGTCTGGCTCTTCAACCACGTCTTCGCCCTATCCCTCAGATAGGGGAATAGCCGCAACTTCAGAACATCAGGGGGTAGTCCATGAATTCTAAAAGATTTGCAGATCTCTAGGAATGACTTCATGTGCTGCCGAGCATCCTAATATGTTGTTTCCCTAAACTGCCCCGATTTGTCGATCATATTGAACATAACAGGCTTGAGTTCAAAATGATTGGCATCAATGTCTGGTTCTATGACTGTAGAGTCAAGGCTGTCTATGTCCTCCTCCATGTAGTCTCGAGTTGTTCGGATTTTTCTTTGCTGACCAGGAGGAGGTGGTGGTGGTGGTAGATGCTGCTGATCTTGCTGCCTACCATCTGCCGCAAGGTCTGCCACGGCAGGGTTATTGCCGACATTATTGCCATCATTACCGTTATACATTGCTGCTTCTACTGCTTTCGCTGCTGCTAATACTTCACGTGCCTCTCTTCTGAGTTTTCATGCTTTCCATTCGATTTCGTTAATAAACAGGTGTTTAGACGGTGAATTTGCTCTGGTCATAAACTAAAACAAGAAGCTGTGAGATTTTTTTATGATAATAAAGAAAACTAAATTGGAAATTAAATGCAATAAAAAATGCATAAAGTAAAACGAAGTTGCTGTTGCCAGTCCCCGGTAACGGCGCCAAAAACTTATAGAGCGTAAAGGAGTTCTCTAAGTCAAGTACAAGTATACACTTCTGTCAAGTTATAATATAAAAGATTATCATCTCCTCAGGGACTGGATGGCTACTTCAAGATTAAATTCCTGCACAGAGAAAATTAAAAACACAATTGAATTGAGTTGGTTTGTGAAAGTTGCATAAACTAAATTAAACGAATAATAAAAAGATTGAGTAATCAGAATAAGAAGAAGGGTCAGATTGAGTTGCGTCGTAGTGTGAAACTGCGTTGAACTTCGAAAAATTCTTAAGATGCAAAGTCGATATCGCCGCCACGATGGGTGACAGACTGAACACTGCCACCGCGAGGAACTCGGTGGGCCTTCAAGGTTCGGCAGAACGTCCTAAACTAATTCAGACTTATCTCTAAGTTTGAATACTGTTGATGATCAATCTTTGACAATACCTCTCAGCGTAAAACTAGATTGAGCAACAACCTTCCCACATTCCTTCTTAGCTGCCTTAAACCTAAACTTATCTCTAAGCTAAGTTGATTTTCGCCTTAATTGGAGGAAATCACGTTTATCCCTTTCTTGAGTTTAACTCTCTCGAATTGAAACAAATGGATGTGATCACAAAGATCTCTCGATTCTATTGCAAACAAAGATGAAGAATATGGAATAAACAAACCTTGAAATCAAATTGCAATAAAAAAATTAACTAATTACAAACGTATTCACAATTACTAAACAAAACAATCTTAACCCTAAGAAAATTTTAGTACATAATGTGAATGAGAAACACAAAAACAAATTCTAAAAATCCTAAGATCTCCTTGTTGTCTTCTAATTCGGTCAAGCCCTCCTTTACACTTCATTTTTGCACTTTTAACTAACTTAACTAACCCTGTATCGAAACACCCCTCGGCCGTTTCGATACGGGTGTACGATGGTCAACCTGAGTTGACTTACCTTACAGACCGTATCGATACAGATTGACTTCCTTTGACTTTGACTCGTATCGATACATGATAGACCCGTATCGATACAGGGAATTCCAGTAGAAAAATGTTTCGATACGGCCCCAAGATCGTATTGATACACCCTTTTTCTTAGGTTCAATTATGCTTGCCCGTATCAATACGCCATCACCCGTATCAATACGACATGACCTAAAATGAAAGATTTTTGCTGGTTTTTAATCAAATTAACCAACCGAACGATGTCCAAATGCAACTAAACTTTACAGACACCATTTCAATGACATAAACTACTAGCATGCCAAATTTTACGATCAAACGAATACGTTTACTATGTTTGGACCTTCATGAGCCAATTATGCAAATTTTTAGCTACTTTAAGCCAAACTAAAAGTCATTTAGGGCCTTTAGCCACTCTACAATATAGGCATCTTACACACACATCAAAATAGGCATAAAAGACAAGTTCATTTACTTTTCCACCTTTCTAAGAGTTTGTAAGGTCAAAATACATTACTATAGTTTGTGGTGACTTGTCCTGTTGCGACTTGTCCGATCTTCAAAGGGGGTCGATTCCTTAACCTGAAATGCATGAGATGAGACACGTTAGGCATATATTGCCTAGTGAGGTAGCCACAACAATATGAATAGAAATGTATGAATTATATGCATAATCTCATGCTCATCAATGTTAATGCTATACTTCAATATATAATGATTAACATATCAGTTTCATTTTAACCCTTGGATTGAATGACGATAGTGGATACACGAATTCCTATGCCTCGCCAAATCAATGAATGTCTGATCCCTCTGCCTCGCCAATATGACCAATAACAAACACATCCCTCTGCCTCGACAAATCAATATAGGTCGTAGCCCTAGGACCGTAGTCCACCCGTACACTGAGCTCATGAATTCTATGGCATGCCAATTGTATCCAATGTCCGTTCAAATAAAGGTTTCATTATCAATGAACATATTCAATACTCAATGAAAATTTCGATAATCAATTCTTCAATGTCATTACCAAAGCACATGTTTCAATAACAATGATACACAACATCAATGACAATGTTCGATGTTCAATGATTCATTTGCAATGTTTTGATAACAATGACTACAACAATGGCAATGCATAAAGAAAATGTCGTTAACTATGTCTGATACTCAATAGCAACTTACCGAAACTTACCAATGAATCCGTTTAATGATCCGATGTATCTTTTACAATGGTAAGGTTATCCAAACAATTGAAATCAATAATAAAGGATTCGGGTAGGCCCCTCGCCTAATCCTGAGACTCCAACTACACTCACCTTGCTAATCTGATGCTCCTACGGCTCTCGAATTACAACGCCCTTGTTCCTAGCTTCCTAGGATGTCGATGGATGAACCGAAACAACTTCTCGAGCTAGGAAAAATCAATAAAAAGGTCAATAGGGCAATATTTCGGTATCGAATTCAATATAACAATATTGAAGCCAATATCTATGCTTTGTTTGATCGTTATCTAGCAAGATAACTGTGGATAACCAAAGCCTAGCTTAAATTAAACTTGGTTTATCCACAAAATTCAATGATCGATTGAGGAATACGGCTTACCCGATTGCTAGCTATGATTGGATAATGATAAAATGGAGAAAAATGAAACTCAACCTTGGCCTCCAATGGAGTTGTGTGCTTGAACAAGGAAGAAGATGAAGATGAAGAAAGTTTGCTTCTTTTCGGGTAAGCTTTTCTATATTATTTTTCCTACTTTTATTCCATTTTGCCGAAAGGCCTTTCCCCATGGTGAAGCTCTTCCACTTTATTGGATTCAAAAAAAGGCATTTGTTTTGTGGAGGGGCTAATCACAAGGTAGTCCCTCAACTTTTGATAGTTCATGTTTCTACCGTCAAACTTGCGATTTTCACAATTTAGTCATTAAAAGGTTTCTATCTTAATCAATTAGGTCCAAGTCCAATAAACCAATTTAATTAAGGGTCGCTATCAAGTCCATAGACTCAACAGAAATGATCAGATAAATATTCAGACCCCTTTTGATTTAGGGTTTCCGATCACCGATACCCTAATCTCAACTAGACCGGTTTTCAGGGTGTTACAACTCTCCCCCTTAAGAAAATATTCATCCTCGAATTTTACCTGAATCAAAGAGGTGCAGATACTGTTTCCTCATGGTTTCCTCTGGTTCCCAAGTAGCCTCTTCTATAGAATGGCTCCTCTAGAGTACTTTGACCAGTGGCACAGACTTGTTACGAAGTCTCTTGACTTTCTTAGCAAGAATTTGGACTGGTTCTTCTTTATAAGACAAATTTGGTTGGACTTCCACAGACTCGAGTTTGATGATGTGCGAAGAATGAACTCGAGTGAGCTTCCTTAAGGTTGTCGTTACGAAGGGTTTCATCGACGGGCACACAGACTCGATCACGAAAACATAGGAGTCCTTCGAAATTGATCTTGAAATCAGGACTATCCTGGAGCTTCGAAACAATAGCTTGAAGCTCAGGGTCTTGATCTTGCAATGTCTTAATTCTCGAAATGATCGTAGATTGAACATGGAGTTCAGCTACAAGACCACAACGTCTCTGGAGTCAGAAATGGGCATTGATAGATCGAGGGGCTACAAAAGGATAGAGTTCATGATAAGCCGGGCTATTCTATGAAACAAAGGATTATGATTGTATTAGCAATACTTACAAGGCATCGGTTTGCGGCTGAGTGCATCGGCTACAACATTAGCCTTGCTCGGGTGATAATCAATAACAAGATCATAATCCTTGAGGTGTTCCATCCACCTCCGTTGTCAAAGGTTCAACTCCTTCTGCGTAAGAAGGTATTTGAGGCTCTTGTGGTCGGTAAAAAGATAACATTTTTCTCCGTAGAGGTAATGTCTCCAGATTTTCAATGCAAAGACGATCGCAGCCAGCTCTAGATCATGGGTAGAATAATTCATCTCATGTGGCTTAATTTTCCGTGAAGCATAGGAAACAACCTTTCCTTCTTGCATCAAAACACATACTAACTCGAGATGTGACACATCACTATAGACGGTGTAGTCCTTCCCAGCCTCGGGCTGGGTCAGGACGGGTGCATGGATCAAAACCTGTTTCAACTGGTCAAAGCTTCTCTGATGTTCCTCGGTCTACAGAAAAGGTGTCTCCTTTGGCAAAAGCTTAGTCAAAGGTGCTGCTATCATATATAGAAAATCCTTTGATGAATCTTATATAATAGCCAACAAGGCCGAGGAAACTCCTGACTTCACCAACGTTTTTCGCTGGGTTCCTGTTAAGGATAGCTTGGATTTTCTTCGGGTCTACCTGGATGCCCGAAACTGATATAACATGCCCAAGGAAGGCAAATTCAGTGAGCCAAAACTCACACTTGGAGAACTTAGCATACAACTGCTTCTTACGAAGAGTTTGAATCATAATGCGAAGGTTATTACGATGCTCGTCAGCGGTCTTGGAATAAATTAAAATGTTGTCGATGAAAACCACCACAAACTTATCAAGATAAGGTCTGAAGACTCGATTCATCAAGTCCATGAAAGCTGTCGAAGCGTTGGTTAGCCCAAATGGCATTACCAAAAACTCGTCGTGACCATACCTCATACGGAAATCAGTCTTGGGCACATCACAATATTTCACTCTCATATAGTAGTACCCAAACCTTAAATCAATCTTGGAAAACACTGAGGCATCCTTGAGTTGATCAAATAGATCATCGATCCTGGGTAATGGATATTTATTCTTGATGGTCACCTTGTTCAGTGGTCGGTAATCTATACACAATCTCATGGAACCATCTTTCTTCTTCACAAAATGGACTGGGGCTCTCCAAGGCGAAAAACTCGGCTGAATAAAGCCTTTATTGAGCAACTCCTGGATCTGAACTTTCAACTCCCTTAATTCAACTCCAGTCATATTATAAGGTGCAATGGAAACAAGGGTGGTTCTCAGTTGTACTTCAATGTCAAATTCCACTTCACAAGTCGGAGGTAATCCCGGAAGTTCATCAGGGAAAACATTGATGAATTCACATACTGTGTCAATATCTTGTATCTGAGGTTTATCCTTAGCTTCTAAAGTCAAGGCATGCAATGAAGAGTTTCGAGATTTCACCATAACTATGCTTCCCTTACCAAGACCCCAGAGATAAAGCTTTCTCTTACCACAATCTACCCATGCTTGATGTTACTAAGCCAGCCTTTGCCTAGTATCACATCAAACTCGTGGATCGGTAAGGCTAGAAGATCTACTGGGAACGAAATTCCTTGGATCATTATTGGAAAATTCTTACACACGAAGCTTATGGTGACACAAACACCTAACGGGTTAGTTACGGAGATTCTCGGTGTTATAGTTTTACTAGACATCCCATGATCACTAACCAATTTCGTGCTTATGAAAGAATACGTAGATCCATGATCAATCAATGCATAAAAAGGATGAGAATATAACACAATAGTACATGCGATGATGTCGGGCTCGTCATCCTCCTCTCGACTCCACACATGATACATCTGAGCGGAAGCCTTTGATTCATGCTTATTACCGGACTTCCCTAAGCCACCGGGTCTCCCTGAAGCTCCCGATGGTGCTTGTCTTAGCCCCTTTCCATGGAAGGGCCGAGCAAGCGTTGCAACGCCTACTAGTGTAGCTACGAACTTTGAAGAATTATAGGGACATCCCGGAAGAAGTGACCCTGCTCGCCACAGTAAAAAATGCTCCAGTCTGCCTATGTCACTGACATGCTGAATGTCGTTTCTGGAAAATGTTACAGACCGAGTGTTGTGCGCTTCGATTTGAGCCTCTAGTACTCTCAATTGAGGCCGCCTTAGACAAGGACTGAGTAACGGTTTGAGGCTTCTCAATATTCCCAGAGCGAGAAGGCTATGGATATGAAGCTTGCTTCGGGCCTTGGTATCTGCCCTTCTTGTTCCATCTAGGAGGTCGAGAATCATCGCGTGCTCTTTTCTCAGACCTTCCTGATACAATCCCTCTCTGAGCTCTCTCTGCAGCCTCGGTAGCCTTGGCTCGGTTCACCAAATCTTGGAAGTTAGTGATGCCAAGGGCAGTGAACATAGGTCGTAACTCATCGCTAAGGCCAGCGATGAACATCCTGCACTTATCTTCCTTTTTCTTGATGTACTCAGCACCATATCGACAATACTTGCAGAAGTCGTAGATGTATTGCTCGATAGGTCTTCCACCCTGCTTCAGATGGAGGAAGATACTTTGCCTTTCCGTGAAGTAGTACTCGCTAATGTACTTGTTTTGGAATTCTCGAAGGAAGAATTTCCAGGTAACAAACCTTTCGGAAACGGTGAGGATAGCGGTTTCCCACCATATGAGGGCTTCATCAATCAGCAATGCAAGGGCGCACTCTAACTTGTGTTCGTCTGAACACTGCAATTGCTTATTCAGGATTCTCAGAGTGTTGTCTAACCAGTATTTAGCAACTTCTAGATTATCATCATCTTGCCTAGCAAAGGAGTAGGCTCGGAGCGAAGCCAACTTATCTACTAGGGCGCGAGCATACTAGACAACAGGTGGGGCAGGCTGAGCAGATGGTGCTACTTGCATCACATCCATGAACTGTTTGAACATGTTGGCCATGTTTCGGTAACATTCAGCATGTGCAGTAGGTGCGACATGCTCAGTATTCTGAGCAGGAGGATCCTGCGGATGCGGTGGACTCGGTGGAATCACTCCCCTAATCTCCTCACCTTGGGTTGAGGAGCCAGTGTCGGGGTCATTGATATGAGCTTCATTTGTCTCAGACATTTCTATATGAAAGATTGGTTTAGTCAAAAAGTCACAATATATACAATATATAACTTCTAGGTGCCAAAGTAACACAATAGCAATGCAACAAGCTTTGGTTTAGTCTTAGAATCGACTAAACTCTAGCTCTGATACCACAAAGGTAACACCCCTACCCGGGCTGGTCGAGAACCGGGTCGGAGAGTGTTATCGATGAACAATACAAGGAACAATGCAACAAAATTTCATTAAATAATCACCATATGAACAATATTACACAACCAAAACATTACCGCATATACATCTCAGTCCAAATTATTCATTAGAGAACATAACTAATCATTTAGGGCCATTATGTAACACTTACAAGGTTTAGGGACTAATCTATAAATCCTAACAATTTAGGGGACCCTTGATGCAATTAATCAAACCAAAATGAAATTCCATACAATATTAACAAGCCTGGAAATTTTCATGCAATTTGGAGTCCAATTACTAGTTCAATTTAATCATCCAAAAATTTAAGGTTCAAATAGTGAACAATGCAAACTTCGGTTTTGGCACTTTTAACTAACTTAACAAACCTTGTATCGAAACACCCCTAGGCCGTTTCGATACGGGTGTACGATGGTCAACCTGAGTTGACTTGCCTTACAAATCGTATTGATACAGGCAAGCCCCGTATCGATAAAAGTTGACTTCCTTTGACTTTGACTTTGACCCGTATTGATATAAGATAGACCTGTATCGATACAGGGAATTCCAGTAGCAAAATGTTTCGATACGGCCCCAAGATCGTATCGATACACCCTTTTTCCTAGGTTCAATTATGCTTGCCCGTATCGATACGCCATCACCTGTATCGATATGGCCTGACGTGAAATGGCAGATTTTTGCTAGTTTTTAATCGAATTGACCAACCGAACGATGTTCAAATGCAACGAAACTTTACACACAACAATTTCATTATTAACCCTTGGATTGAATCGCGATAGTCGATACGTGAATTCCTACGCCTCGCCAAATCAATGAATAGTCTGATCCCTCCACCTCACCAATATGACCAATAACAAACATATCCCTCCGCCTCGCCATATCAATATAGGTTGTAGCCCTAGGACTGTAGTCCATCCGTACAATGAGCTCAAGAATTCCATGGTATGCCAATTGTATCCAATGTCCGTTCAAATCCAAGGTTTCATTATCAATGAACATATTCAATACTCAATGAAGATTCCGATGATCAATTCTTTAATTTCATTACCAAAGGACATGTTTCAATAACAATGATACACAACATCAATGACAATGTTTGATGTTAAATGATTCATTTGCAATGTTTCGATAATAATGACTACAACAATGGCAATGCATAAAGACAATGTCGATAACTATGTCCGATACTCAATAGCAACTTATCGACACTTACCAATGAATTCGTTTAATGATCCGATGCATCTTCTACAATGGTAAGGTTATCTAAACAATTGAAATAAATGATAAAGGATTCAGGTAGGCCCTTCGTCAAATCCGAAGACTCCGACTACACTCACCTTGCTAATTCGATGCTCCTACGGCTCTTGCATTAAAACGCCCTTGTTTCTAGCTTCCGAGGATGTCGATAGATGATCTGAAACAACTTCTCGAGCTAGGAAAAATCAATAAAAAGGTCAATAGGACAATATTTCGATATCGAATTCAATATAACAATATCGAAGCCAATATCTATGCTTGGTTTGATCGTTATCTAGCAAGATAACCATGGATAGCTAAAGCCTAGCTTAGATTAAACTTGGTTTATCCACAGAATTCAATGGATTTAGGAATACGGCTTACCCGATTGCTAGCTATGATTCGGTAATGATAAAATGGAGAAAAACGAAACTCAACCTTGGCCTCCAATGTAGGTTTGTGCTTGAACAAGGAAGAAGATGAAGATGAAGAAAGTTTGCTTCTTTTCGGGTAATCTTTTCTACATTCTTTTTCCTTCTTTTATTCAATTTGGCTGAAAGGCCTTTCCTCATGTTGAAGCTCTTGCACTCTATTGGATTCATTGGATTCAAAGAACAGTAATTTTTTTTGTAGAGGGGCTAATCGCTAGGTTAGTCCCTCAACTTTTGATAGTTCATGTTTCTATCCTCAAACGTCCAATTTTCACAATTTAGTCACTAAAAGGTTTCTATCTTAATCAATTAGGTCCAAATCCAATAAATCAATTTAATTAAGGGTAACTTTCAAGTCCATAGACTCAACAAAAATTATCAGATCAATATTCAGACCCCTTTTGATTTAGGGTGTCTGATCGTCGGTACCCTAATCTCAACTAGACTAGTTTTCGGGTGTTACATTCTATAATTACATCCTTACCATAAAACCTAATCTAATAAAACATTCACCATTCTAATCCACTAGAATCTCTTATCACATTATTCCCAATCGTCAAACTACAACATCAAACAACCAAAACATGGAGATTCTTTTGGATATGTATCTCTTTCTTGAATACTTTTGTAAAATGATTTATTTTCAATGAACTTGTGTAAAATGATTTTTATGCAACGTCTAATGATGAATTAGTGAAATTTTATTTTATCATTCTATTTTTTAGTTGTAGATTCTCAAGTATATTTTAGTTAAGAAAATATAGCAAAACATGAAAATGAACAAAAAATTGTAGTGTTGATATTTTATAACAGGTTAATAGTATGCATCAATCTCCACAAGGTTAATATTTTTCAATATTAAATTTAAAAAATATTCAAAATTTTTAAAAATATTCACTAATTTTACTTTAAAAATATATATTCACTAATTTTCTTAAGGATTTTTTTAAATTCCTTGTCAAAAACATTTTATCCAAATAATATCACCCCAATAAACACTAAAGTATTATAAAAACATATATGTACTTAACAACTAAATGTATCATACCTTATTTGTCATTTTACCTAGGGGTGGAACCAGAAATTTATTTAAGGGGTGTCGTTTTTTGAACGATATTTAAAAGGAGTTAATTATTTATAAATGGGGTGTCAGTTTAGTTATAAAGGGGTGTCAATTTTATATATTTAAAAACATATATATTGATTAAATATAGGTATTACATTCTCATACTAGGATTCGAACACATACAAGATGGAAGCAATATGAGCATCCTTAGCTACTAGGCCAATTAGTATATCTCATAACTATTATATATTTTAATTATTCATATGTATGCATTTAATATATGTTACAAATAATAACAGTCTGAAACGATAAAAAGGAAAAATAAAATATTATTAAATAATCGAAATATAACTGTAAAGAAAAAAACTCTTGATTCGATCAGAGAACAATAGGAAACATGTTGAGGCCTGCAGCTATGGAGTTTTATTAAGAGAGATTTCGGCCACTCTAGAGTCCTTGAGTTCGTTGGTCGTCTGTCTCCCAAAATACAACAACAGGATGATCAGCAACAGTTGCACGGAGGCCCGACTGGTCCAGACATTCAAATTTAAGAAAATCATAAATTATCCCTTTAATTCGGAATATTAAAAAAGATATGTCATATTTAAGAAAAAATTTAATTCAAAGTGGTTACAATATCCACAAACCGATAAAGGCTAGACTAGTACGGACAATCACGCCACCAACATCATGTGTGACCTGATGAGTTCAGCAAACTACATTTTGCACCATTGCACCTAAGACACAATTTCAAACTAAGTAATTCAATAATTAGCAAGAGTGAGTGAGTGTATATAAACACTTCCCATGCTTGTTATCCTGCCAATGTGGGATAAGGATTTTCTATTTTCTTTACACAATTCACAAGTACCTTGTTTTGAGCATCAATTTCTCATTTATCACTCAACCATTTTGAGCATAGATATCGTTGTAAAGGTCTCATAGAGTAACCAATAAATTCATCATTTGAATCTCCATTTTTACCCATAGAAAATATAGCTTAAAGTTACAAATTTATCACATTTTTTTCCAACAATATATACTTGGTATAAACTTTTTTTTGAATAAATATAGTTAGTATAAAAGAAAGTGCTTTACATGTAAACAACATAATAATATGGCATTTGCATATTTATATTAGATGGTTTTTGTATTTGGGTGTATGTATAATAAATAAGATCGTAGCAAACCTTATTAAAATTATATATCAGAGCCAGAGGGGTTTATGGGCCGAGAGGAAGGGACCAACACAATTACACAAACAGGCTTTGACTGTAAAAGTTGACAGAAAAAAATAAAAATGGAGAAGAGGGGTATTGATCCACATACCTCGCGCATGCTAAGCAAGCACTCTAACATCTAAGCTACATCCCAATATGAAGCATATTCTCGTAAATATTTAATTTTACTTTTAAAACAAATGAAATCAAATGACTGCAACCTGGTTCAGAAGCCAGCTTCTCATCCAAGTTTGGAGGACCATTTGTCAACCGTATTAAAACATAAAAAAATCTTGTTTGTTTTATCTGGAATGGATAGCAACTAGCAAGCCCCGACAAGGCGACAACAATTAAAATATTGTGCTGCTTGAGTATTGTATGAAACATGGGTGTACTCGTTTATCCGTTTAAGTAGAGACTAATATGTTGTGTGTGTTGTTCCCATCATGTTGATGTGGTTATGGTGCTTTTTCTTGTACAGGCGTTGCTGCATCTTGGGGTTTTGCTGGTTGTTGTTGATCACTTGCTGGCCACGTTAATGGTGTATATGTGTTCCCCCTTGGCGACTGCGTCTTTGTGTCTTCAGTGATGAACTCAAGGAGGCTGGAGGGTGGCAGTCGACGCTCCTATAAATTTGAAATTCGTATATGATTTAGAATTTTTTTAGAAATTTTCTATTCAATTTCTATTGAAAATCTATTTTTTCCCTCTAAAATTTTATAAGTTCGCCCCCTAAAATTTTATAGGTTTACTCCCTAATATAGACTCATGTGTCTGTCATGTGTGCCTTGATTAGTGACAGTAAGTTCAATTCCATTGTGTCTGACCTTAGTGTTTGTGAAAGGAACAGCGTCTGATTTGAGTTTTGAGTGGGAAGGTCGCTTGTTTTTTTCTTTCCTTGTGTATGGTGCTTCTTGTGAAAATTTAGGCCTAGTTGCCGGAGATTATTAACGAAGGATAATTGGTGAGCGAAGGAGAATGGCTGTTGATTTATGTTACTAAAATATTAGGGTTTTTGATCAAATCCCTAGTTATGTTATGTCCTTGATAAGATGAGTACTATGTAGAGTATAATATTTGTATCGGGCTTGTTCTGTGTTTAATCAACCACTGATTAGTGGTTTGATATTGAGCTTGCTTTTCTTTCGTTCCTTTTCGTTTTCAAGTTGCCTTTGCAAAGTTGGGTTCAATGATTTATTTGGAGATTCAAAACAAAGACGGCGCATGCATCAAAGTATTTCCCTCAACCAACTCTTTCGTTGTCTTGATCGGAGAATTCTTCAGCGTAAGCCACTTACTAACAGGTATGGTCGAATGGTAGATTGCCCTCGCTTTACCATCGGGTGACGATGAAGGGAGACAAGTGTCACGGGCTTATTCTCTCAAACCGATCCGTGCGGCACTAGCACTCCCGACACAATGGTAGTAAGCCTTACTCGCGCAACGCTATGCCAAAACAAGTGAAAACTTAAGAAAGAGAAGCTTTATTAAGCTTGGGAGAAAGCTTATAAGAGAGTATACAACTTATGAGTTTTGTGGGATGGGTTACAAATGACCCTAGCTAGCCTATTTATAGTCTCCAACCTCTCCAATGGACGGTGGAGATTGATTTGATCTAACGGCTATAATGTTGCCTCCCAAAATATCTTCACAAGGGACTAATACATTCTAGATAAGTCTATCCCTATCTACATCCATCTCTAAGACTCTAAAGTATTCTATATTATTCTAGAGTTGTCCATATAGATCTACACTTGTTTATAGTCTTCTAGAATGTTCCGGAGGTGTCCAGACTGGTCCCGAGCCTTCCGGAGTTGTCCTGATGCTTCCTCGGGCTTCCCGAACCTTCTAGGTCCTTCTGGGTCGGCCTAGATGGTTGTGGAGCGTCCTGGAACCTCCTAGAACCTTGAGGAGATGTTAAAAGAGCGTTGTAGGCCTCTCTGGGGCGTTCTAGGACCTTCCTTGGCTCATGCTTTGCCTTAAAACGCTCATGGGTGCATTGTGCACGCCCAAAGCTCTTCATTTGGCCTCGGTGCTTAAGGATGGGGCGTGACATCCTCCCCCACCTAAGCTTGCGACGCCCTCGTCGCGTCCTCGTTGGATTGGGATGTTACTGAAGTGCTTCCCTCGACTCCTAGCTTGCCTCACCTTTACCCTCGGCTTAGCAGCTCGATCCTGAGCTATCGTACCAGGTTGTGCCTTGCTATCAACTCCTTTGATAAAGGCAACAAGTCGCATTCGTATGGGACATGACTTCATCACATGAGGTCCTTCACATAGGTAGCACTTCACCCTTGTGCTAGCCTTTGGCGCGGACTTAGCCTTCGTGTTGCCACGATTCCCTCTCGTGGGCTTACCCTTGTTGACGCCACCTTACTTACCCCGTGCAAGCTTGGTCGGTGACTCGGCCTTACCTTTAGCCTTTGGAGATGATTGGTCATCTTCTTGCCCCACGTCGAGCATCGACCCTGGCTTAAGTCCTTCGGTGTCATGTCCCTTATGGATGGAACTTCCCTCGTTCCTATCGGTGTCCTCAACCGATCGAAGTGCTAAAATCATCTGCATGGATCCCATTTGTGCACCTTGCCAATCCTCGACATCACTACCTTCGTCGGCATCAATTCCCCCTTGATGCCTGGCTAGAAGCGAACTAAGGGCTTTTCGTTGTGGGCATTCACGAGTCCAATGGTTGTCGTCGCAAATGAAGCAAATGCTTGGCAGTTACTTCCTCGTTCCTTGGAACTCCTTGGACTTACCCTTGTCCTTGCCCTTCCAAGGGGACGAGTCTCGGTGCCTAGGTGAGTGGCCTTCCTGATGGCCCTCATTGTGATGGCTCCTCTCTCCCCCACTATTGGTATGGTCATCCTTGTAATCCTTTGACCTGGGGGTGGACTCCTTGTGGCTTGTATAATAAATAAGACTCTCGGCCACAGTGATGGCATCGACAAGGTTTTGCACCCCACGACGCCTTAACTCGGTCTTGGCCCACGTTTGGAGTCCATCGACAAAGTTAAAGAGTGAGTCTTTGTTTGAGAGGTCGAGGATCTCAAGCACCAAGCTTGTAAACTCCTTGACGTAGTCTCAGATGCTCCCTGTTTGCTTGAGCCGACGCAATCGAGCTCTTGCCTCATCCTCGGCGTTCTCCGGATAGAACTGCAATTTAAGTTCCCTTTTGAAATCTTTGAAGGTAGAGATGGTGCACGTACCTCTTTCGATGTCCAGACGCCTTCTCCTCCACCATAACATGGCGGTGTGGGTGAGGTAGAGTGAGGCAGTTTGAATCTTGGATGCCTCGTCCAAAATACCCATCGCGGCAAGGTATTGCTCTAAGCCATATAGGAAGTTATCTACTTCCTTAGCGTCGCGTGATCCCGCAAAGGTTTGAGGCTTGAGCACCTCGAACCTTCTAGCCTCCACGGTAGTGCTTGGCTCTGCTGCCATAGCATGTTTACACAAGGCTAGGTTGCCTTGCAACGCCTCTAGTTGGGCATGCATGTTGGCAAGTTCATGTTGAAATGACTCACGTACCTTTGTGAGCTCTCCAATTAGTGCTTCACGGACTTCACCCATTTCCGCGCGCAAGGTCTCCTCTAACTTGATCTTCATGGCCCTCACGGCCGTGTGGATCTCGGCATCCTCCGCCTCGAGGCTTTCAATCCGCTCTTGAAGGTCATCCGCGTGGACTCCCATGCCCGAAACTCTTTCCTCCACGCGAGTCAAGCACGACTCCAAGCTAGAGAGTGTGTCCTTGGACTTGGCACGAGGCCTTGTCTCCACAAGGTCGGCCTTTACTTCACGCCCACCTTGGTCATGCGTGACCTCGGTCTCCGACGGGCTAGCAACTTAGTTCTTGCCGGTCTTGGCCATGCTCCCAATGATCGTAACATGCTCTGATACCAATTGTCACAGACTTATTCTCTCAAACCGATCCGTGCGGCACTAGCACTCCCGACACAATGCTAATAAGCATTACTCGCGCAACGCTATAGCAAAACAAGTGAAAACTTAAGAAAGAGAAGCTTTATTAAGCTTGGAAGAAAGCTTACAAGAGAGTATACAACTTATGTGTTTTGTGGGATGAGTTACAAATGACCCTAGCTAGCCTATTTATAGTCTCCAACCTCCCCAATGGACGGTGGAGATTGATTTGATCTAACGGCTATAATGTTGCCTCCCAAAATATCTTCACAAGGGACTACAACATTCTAAATAAGTCTATCCTTTTCTACATCTATCTCTAAGACTCTAAAGTATTGTAGACTATTCTAGAGTTGTCTCTATAGAGCTACACTTGTTTATAGTCTTCTATAATGTTCCGGAGGTGTCCAGACTAGTCCCGAGCCTTCCGAAGTTGTCATGATGCTTCCTTGAGCTTCTTGAGCCTTCTAGGTCCTTCTGGGTGGGCCTAGATGGTTGTGGGGCGTCCTGGAACCTCCTAGAACCTTGAGGAGACGTTGAAAGAGAGTTGTAGGCCTCTCTGGGGCGCTCTAGGACCTTCCTTGGCTCATGTTTTACCGTAAAACGCCCATGGGTGCATTGTGCACGCCCAAAGCTCTTCATTTGGCCTCGGTTGGCCTCGGTGCTTAAGGATGGGGCGTGACACAAGGCAAGGTACAACATTGG
This sequence comes from Hibiscus trionum, assembly GCA_030270665.1. Taxonomy (NCBI): domain Eukaryota; kingdom Viridiplantae; phylum Streptophyta; class Magnoliopsida; order Malvales; family Malvaceae; genus Hibiscus; species Hibiscus trionum. The sequence continues at coordinate 4,643,189 of BSYR01000046.1, forward strand.
GTTGTTTACTGGCCCAAGAGAAGGCTACCTGATAGAGGTTCCGAAAGAGCTCATGGATGACAAAAATCCATTGCTCTTCAAACCTTATGACCACAATGAATTTATGGAGTTTTACTCCACCCAATTCGCTCAAGAAGCTCTTTGCGTATGTCTTAAAGCTTATTGCAGTGTCTAAGATTTGGGCATCTATAATTGTTTTATGTAACGAATATGGTGTCTGGTCTCTCTCTCTTAATGTTTGGTATAATCACTAGTATCTGAGTTATTAGATGAACAATCTGAATCGGGCCGATTGTGTATCAATTGTCATTATTGTTGGAACAATATATATGAAGACGTGAATCGAGCATGTTTACACATTCAAAACCCTACTATTTATGGGTGAAGAGGGGTATGGGTAGTATATTATTGTACACTTTGAATGTTAAAAATAATGATAATATCAATCAGACATTGTTGAACAATAGAACTTCAATACGATGCAACCATTCCAACTCAGTTTATTTCATTCAAAGTGTTAGGAATTAGGAATTGAGTTTTAGATATTGTATAAGAAATCTAGTATCTCATTTCGCTAGACTAATTAATAGTTAGTGTGTGATCTATATGTATAAATAGATTGTTGATAAATAAAAGTGTTACATTTTTATTTTTATTATTTAAACTAGCATTTAACTTGCATGTTCTATGCGTGAAGGATATAATGTGTAATCATAATGATATGTATGTTTTTCAATAAGTTTTTTTAGTAAATTTAATTAATGTTAACAATATTTTTGAAAATTAAAAATTTTATTTGATTTATAAGAATATGAATAATTTCGCATTGAAATAATTTATCCATGCACCCAAACATAATTACAATGACGAGCTCTTTCCATTTCTTAAAACGTGTACCATTCAACAACTAAGCGTTATTCAGACTAGTCGTAACATGTAATTTGTTGAGTGGGTCAATGGATAGATCAAAGCCAAGAGAGGGGTGAATTGGGTTTTTAAAATTTGTTAGAGAAAGTGGAATGACTAAAATTGAAGAACAAGGCAATTTAGAGTGGTTCAAGTTCCAAATGAACTCTACATCCACTACCTTAGCTACCACTAAGGATTTTCCTACAATCCACTAAATGCTCTTCCCTTTTCAAGGCTTAGGAGGTAACCTTTACAATACCGGTCAAATTTTCTACCCAAAATTTGACCAAACCCTCACAAGGATACAAAGAAGAATTTTAAGGCAAGTCGAATATCTCCCGATACAAATTTGCCCCTTTTAATACCAACACTCAACCTCAATTGGAAAACAAGATTGGAATTACACACAACACAATTTAGGATTTTACAAGAATGAGAAATTAGGCACTTTGAGCTTGGATTTTTGTATGGATGTTTCTCTTGGATGCAATAGTTGTTGCTGGTCTTCAATAGGCTTGATTTTATACCTTCTCCATTAATTATAGCCGTTTGGGTATTGATTATAGCCGTTGGGACCCTCTCTTTCCACCATAAATGCACTTCAGCAGCCTACCGTATCGGTACACGGGAAGGCTTATCGATACTTGTCTCAAACAGAAAGAGCCAATGCACAATTACAAGAGGGGCGTATCGATACGCGTGTAAACGTATCAGTACAGGTTAGGGAAGTGTTTTGGTACAGGCAAAACCGTATCGATGCAATTATTCCCTCAAAGCTTACTGGAAGAATACGTATCGATACGGGTAAGAGCGTATCGGTACGGGAAAACCAACTCTTTAAAAGTTCGTTACCTAACAACTGACACCAACGGTAAAAAACATTTAAGGCTTCTAAATTTAAAATTCCATTAAATTCGTATCGATGCGGGTGACACCGTATCAGTACGCCATTCAAACTCAGTGTGATTTTACAGAGAGAGCGTATCGATACAGATACAATCTGTTTCGATACGGTAAAGGGCGTATCGAAACAGATTTCTCAAATGGCCAAGTTTGTAAAAAAGGTATCGATATGTCTAGGACCGTATCGATACGCATATGCGATTTTCAATAGTTTGGCCTTGGAACACTTAGAAAATATTTTAGAGTTTGAGTTTTTTCAAACTAAAGTAAAGCCTTGTTGATTTGAAACCTTTTGAGGGACTTAAAAATCTATTTCAAGATTTTCAATTTAATCCTTAAAACACTTTGTTATATCAAAATCAAACATAGGTTTTACAATCTCCCCCTTTTTGATATAACAAAACTAAAACTTGAAGTTTTTAAGACTTTTGAAAACTTTGGAAAACCACTCCCCTTAATGTTAACTAGATAATATTTAAGTTAAAATTTTAAGTGAGCTTGTTCCCTCTCCCCCTTTTTGTTAGATAAAAAACAAGAGACATAGACAAAAGGCATAAACAATAACCAAGCAACATATAATAGATAAACATTAAGTTCATAAATAAGGAAACATCAAAATAAAATCCAAGTAACAATAATCAAAGCATATGTTTTAAACTTAATCCTAAAGAACATAATTCAAAGTGTATAAATAGAAGTCCTAAATGACATGAATGGAATGCAACAATCTACTACTCTTCTCCATCGCTATCTTCATCATCTTCATCGTCCTCTTCGTTGGCATCATCATTATTCCTCCTAGATTGAAGCCACTCATCATGAAAAGCGGTAAGAGAGATGTTCATTGAATTGTGTCCGCCTTCAAGAGAAGTGAGACGCGTCTCCACATTTTTCACGTGATCTTCAAGGCTTGTGAAGCGTGTGTCTATGGCGGCAAACCTCGAATTCATGACTTAATCTATGGAAGCAATCCCCGTACATAGGCTCATGAATTGTTCATTGAGAAAAGTCATAAGAGTATCCATGGAAGGTGGAGGAGAAGATTGAGGATTGGCAATCTCTTCCGGAATCACATCGCTATGAAGCTCGGAGAGATGAAGCCAACTACCATTGAAGTAATGAAACTTCCTCCTTGAAAGAGATCTCTCATCAATAGGATCGGTGAGGGGTGTCGGGTAGTCGTGAGAGCAATCAATCTCCTTTTGAGTGAAAAGGATGAAAATAGCTAATGTTAGGCTTTTTCGATTTTAAAATCTCATAAGGAGTTTTCTTTAAAATAGGCCTAATCATAACTCAGTTAATAATATAGCAAGCGGTGTTAGTGGCTTCCGCCCAAATATATTTAGGTAAGTTGTTTTCACAAAGCATGGTTCTAGACATTTCTTGTAAAGTCCTATTTTTCCTCTCAACTACCCTATTTTGTTGAGGACTTCCAGGTGCCAAAAAATTGTGGCTAATACCATTTTCATTTAAAAACTCTTCAAAACCTAGATTTTGAAACTCGGTTCCATGATCACTTCTACTGCGAGAAATCTTAAGCTCTAGATCATTTTTGAGTTAATTTTGAAAATGTGATGATGTTTTCTAAAGCCTCATCCTTGGTGCTTAAAAAGAGAACCCAAGTATATCTAGATTAATCATCAACAAGCACAAAGGCATATGATTTTCCAGCCAAGCTAGTAGTCCGAATTGGCCCAAATAGATCCACATGGATTAATTGTAAACATCTACTAATGGAAACATCATTGATGGATTTAAAGGATGATTTATATTGTTTACCCTTAGAGCATGCATCACATGTTTTATCATTTAAGAACATAATCTTGGGTAAACCTCTAACTAGATTTAGGGAAATTAGTTTTTCTAAAACACTAATGCTAGCATGTCCTAGTTTCATATGCCATAACCATGCATCATTTTCATTTTGTGCAACAAAGCATGCATGAGATCAATGAATGTCATATAGATGCACCATATACATGTTACCTAAGCGATGACCAATGAGCATTGTTTTATATGATTTGTTAGAAAATAGGCGTTAATCCAAGAAAAAATAATAAGATAAATAATATTATTTAAACGAACAGTACAAAATTAAGAACAATACAACAATATATAAATCAAACCGATTTGAAACCAAAAGAAACGTGTTGAGGCCTGCACGAACGCAGTTTCCTTAAGACAGATTTTCGGCCACTCCTATGGTGCTCGAGTTCATTGGTCGTCTGTCTCCCAGGATACAACAACATAAGATCAACCACAGTTGCACAACTGTGGAGATCACGAACTGACCCTTGCCTTCGCCTATCACCGAAAACCACTTGTAAAATCCACAGAGTAAAACAATAAAAATTTTCTGTGGTTTTGAGTTGTGTAAAACCTAGAAAGTTTACTCCTTATTTATAGGAGTGTCATGAGGGTATAAGTGGAAATTTTGACCTAATGGAGCATTTAATATTGAGAATCAATTGATTCTCCTACAAAGCAATTTCCAAAATTATTATCTGGATTAAAGGTAATTTCCAATATTTACCCTTTTAATTCCAAGATAAAATTTGGCAAATTTATGCTTTTATTTGAGGAAAATTCATTTCAAATTTGGGTCAAATATCTGCAAGCCCACGAAGGACCAGACCGGTTCAGACATTTGTGTTACCCACGTCGTGAACGTCTGCACATTTACGAACCAACAATTGGTTCCACATTTTCCTCAACAACATTTGAATCAATTTCTTATTCAAAGCTCCAAAATTATCAAATTTTTCCAACAATCCCCCACATGAATGAAATTGATTTAATCAAAATATTTTGACTCGCTGTGGTGATAGATTCTACGATCGATAGCTGCATAGGATATGTAGGTGTCCACCCTTGAACCTTCCTTTGTGAAAGTATATTTACTTTACTAGCTGACCAGTAGACGTAATGTCCTTGAACTATTCTGCCGTTTGTGTAAACGATGATATACTTCACACAACTACCTCTCTGACAAGAGTATTAGTTCTCATGGGTATGTCCATATGGCCGTGGACATCGCCTGGTTCTTGAAGAGTTTGAAAGAACTATGCCCAATAGTCTTATTGAAGCGGCCCCACTTCACTCTCACATAGGTGACTTATGTTGCTTGACTCACAAAAGCACACAATGGTCATTAAAAGCATTGCTTAGCCTAAACCACTTTGATCACTGTTTACATCATAGGAATGGACTTGGGGATAAGAGCCCCTACAGTGACCGCACAGGTCTATGCAATTAGGTTGTCCCTTTGAACCTAGATCTTGGGATCTCCAGTAAACTAGGTAGGGTTTTCCTTCACATAGCACCTTAAATTTACATGGGCTTTAGTCTCATTCCTTTAGATGTTTTCTCAACTTGATCTCAATTTAACCCTTTGGTTAATGGATTCACAACGTTATTCTTTGATTTCAAAAAATCAATAGAGATAACTTCATTTGAGATCAGTTGTCTAACGGTATTATGTCGACAACGCACATGTCTCGACTTACCATTATACACAAAGCTCTATGTCCTACCTATTGTGGGCATTGGCTTTGGTCGTTCAGAAATATCCTCCAAGAAATTTCTAAAGGCATTCGACTTGTTTTCTAGACTTGTCTAGAACTTCAAAATCAGATTCTATTATGGATTTGATTTTAACCATTTTTCTTGAGGATTTCCATGACACGGTTCCTCCTCCCAAAGTGAAGACATATCCACTTATGCCTTTGATATCTTGAATATTAGATATCCAATCGCATCGGAGTATCCTTATAAATAGAAGAATCTCTGGAATAATGCAATTCATAATCTCGAGTATATCTAAGATATCTCAATGCCCTCACAATTGCTTTCCAGTGATTTTCACTTGAATTGCTTGTGAATCTACTTGAACTGCTCATAGTAGAAACAATATCTGGTCTATTGAATCTACTTGGTCAACATTTTGGTCTTTGTTCTTGGACAAAAGTTGGCATGTATTTATTGGAGTTCTGGCTATGCCGGAAACATCCTTGCCAAACTTCTCTTGCCCGCGTAGTGTGACTACGTCAATATGAGACCTTTAAGTGATCGTTTGATTTGGATGCCCAAACTCAAATATGTTAATCTCATATTTTTCATGTCAATCTTGAATTTGACAAGTCTTCGGCACGTTTACCATTTTATTGTTGCTTCCAACAATGAATATGTTATTAACATACAAACATAGAATAATATATTCAATGTTAGTAGTTTTGACATATACACATTTGTCACACTCATTTATCTTGAAGTCGTTTGTCATTATGACATTATCGAACTTATCATGTCTTTACTTTGGTGCTTGTTTAAGTCTATACAAGGACTTCACCAACCTACATACTTTTCTCTCTTGACTTGAAACTACATAACCCTCAGGTTGTTCCATGTATATTTCTTCATCAAGATCTTCATTTAGAAAAGCTCTTTTAACATCTATTCGATGTACGTCTAGATTTCGCAAAGCGACAATTGTAAGTATCATACTTATGAAGGTTATCCTTGATACATGAGATTATGTATCGAAATAGTCAAGACATTTGGTAACCTTTTATTACCAATCTGGCCTTATACTTATCAATTGTTCCATCTACTTTTATTTTCCGTTTGAAATTCATTCAAAACTTAGTGGTTTAATTCACGGAGAAAGATCCACTAATTTCCCACGTATAATTTTGCATGATGGAATCAATTTTACTCTTAATGGCATCCTTCCATAAGGTGCCTTCAGATGAATGTATAACATCATTATACGTTTGAGATTCAACCTCTAGCATAAAGTTTAGAAAAATGATCCAAAGAATTTTTCTACCCTTGCTCGTTTACTTCTTTGTGGCTCTATTTCAAGCTCAAACCTTCGTTGATCATTTGAGTCATCTTTATCGATAATCTCCGAAGTTCGTTTCATTGAACTTTGACCAACTTCCCTAGCTTTACAAGGGAATACATCTTCCTTTATCGTATGCTTTTGAATCTCAGGGTTCTTCGATTCATACACAAGAAATCGATATACATTGTTATGTTCTATATAGCCAATAAAAATACAATCCACAATTTTTTTTGGGATTTATTCTCAGTTGCTTTAGTAATGGGTCATTGCTTTTGCAAGACACCCCCACATTTTCAAGTAATTGTAGGAAGGTTTAATTACCTTCCATAACTTATATGGTGTCTAGTCTCTTTAATTACGGGAAATCTTGTTTAAAAGGTAATTAGCTTATAGAACAGCTTCCTCCACATGTTAGGCACATTATAGTACCGACGTTACTCATATAGAGCTTCTCCTCATCTTAAACCTTTAATTAAGTTTGGGATTCAACATCATGCTCATAGAGAACAATTTTCACTATAGCTTCATCTTTACATTATTTTTGTGCTATCATCAATGAAGGTAATAAACATATTCCTTCAGCCAATATGTTGTCATATCAATTGTTATGGCAATAACATTGCCCTCGTTTGAAAGTCTATAGTCCAAAGACTTGTTCCTCATCTTATGGCAATTGAAGCATTTTTTTTTCATAAAATTTTGCTTCTAGAACACACCGTCCAATTTACGGTTTGAAGTCGTTTTTGACTTCTACTACGTTTGCCATGATAATATTTATCTTAGTAATATTTACCTTAGTAACATTTGAAGGTGGTAACAATATTTACCTTATCCTCTCTAATAATAGGAGGATCATCCTTCAGATATTTAACTAGGTTTATCATGGTCAATTATGCAACATCTTTTGTTGCCATGTATGAAATTCTTTCCAATAAATTTCACTGATTTTTCCATTGTGTCACGTAGACACAATCCAGAACCAAAAATTATGAATCTGTTAAACGTTAGGAATTTAGTCAAAGACTAAAACCAGAAACAGAAACATAATTTCTAACTTTTGTTAGACGACTGAGATTTAGTAAACTAAACCCCAAACAAAAATTCACACGGTATTAGTAGAAAGAACAATAATAAACAATGCACCAGGTAGGTAACTTATGAAAGAGAGGTGGTGCACTATGCACGCTTAAATACCAAGTCTATCAAAGAACCAATCCTAGACATGCATTTTTAAATTTTCTTTCAATCACCGTTTATGGATTTTATTCTTGAAATCATTCCAAGCATGGATGATCAATCGGAATCACTACCTTTAATTCACAACAATTTGGAATCTTCCATTTATGGTCCAACGACCCTCTCGATTCTTTAGCCATTTTTAAACATTGTGCACTTCATAGCATGCATCAGAATAGTCTTTAAGAATTTAATTTTGACACAGAGAATCAAGTTCTTCTATGCTTTGATTCGAGACCTCAGTAAGAATCAGTGCTCTGAATTTGGTAACCAATGTTACTTTCCGAAATAAATTCACCAATTTATTTCAAGGTTGAATCATTCTAGATTCTCACGAAATTAAATCCAACGATTTATTTCCCTTAACAAGTTAGAATCAACACATGATTCTAGTACAGAAAATAAATTTAATGATTTATTTTCTTTTACACAAATTGAATCATATTTGATTCTTACGGAAATAAATTCAATGATTTATTTTTCTTAACAAGTTAGAATCACCGCATGATTCTAGCATAGAAATAAATTTAATGATTTATTTCCTTTTACAAAAATTGAATCATACTTGATTCTTATGGAAATAAATTCAATGATTTATTTTCCTTGCAACGTTAGAATCATACAAGATTCTCTTGAAAATAAATTCAATGATTTATTTTCTTTTCCAAAATTAGAATCAACACAAGATTCTAATTTAGTAGTTTATTTCCATTATATCTTCTGTTAAACAACATAGATATCAATCCAACTTAGTAATGTTTAACCAACAGAAATCAAGAGGAATTAATCCTTTGATTTTAATTCCATTTCTTGTTTGGAAGATTAAGTAAACCCGTTAAAACGGCAGGAATTAAATTCCCGAAACGAATTATTTACTAGATCTTTTATTTCCAAAACAAAACACGACTTCGCTTGGGTATCATATTTCTCTCTACAAAATTTCTCAAAAGAAATTGTTAGTACAAAATAAAATCCACATAATTTTCAAAAAAATACAAAGGATCACAATTAAGACAAAAAAAGTGACATAAGTATAATTTATATACATGTCATATTTAAAATGTCCACATTATAAGGTAACACTATTATAATAATATTACCAAAATTAAAACTTTATCTTAACAATACATGCAAATATATATTTAAAATTTTTTATTTCCATTCGAAGAAGGGTTGGCATATAAGGTTATAAAGTTACCATATTTTCATATTGAATGTCATATTTATTATTTAATATTAATGTCAAAAATGTTTAAGGAATATTTCATTATTACCTTAACAATGTCATAAAAAAATATAATTATGACATAAATCATACCATATTAAAAGTCAAAATTTAATATGGAATATTACCTTACTAATACCATAATTTATGGTTTTAAAAAAAAAGTCATATAAACAAGAAAACTTATTAAGGAATATTTAAATTACCTTACTAATCGAATATTCAAATGTTCTATCTCAAGAAATACCGCTTGCATCGTGTTGAATCCATGGTATTGGTGATCTCAATGTTTCTTGTCTTTGGGCATTCACTTTTTATATGCGTGAAAATTTCCTCATCGTGTGAATCATTGCTTTAGATACAATAATCTGTTCGTCTTGGATTAAAACTGAGAATCTGTCTTAAGATTGTTAGAAAATAGGCGTTAATCCAAGAAAAAATAATAAGATAAATAATATTATTTAAAGGAACAATACAAAATTAAGAACAATACAACAATATATAAATCAAACCGATTTGAAACCAAAAGAAACGTGTTGAGGCCTGCACGAACGCAGTTTCCTTAAGACAGATTTTCGGCCACTCCTATGGTGCTCGAGTTCATTGGTCGTCTGTCTCCCAGGATACAACAACATAAGATCAACCACAGTTGCACAACTGTGGAGATCACGAACTGACCCTTGCCTTCGCCTATCACCGAAAACCACTTGTAAAATCCACAGAGTAAAACAATAAAAATTTCCTGTGGTTTTGAGTTGTGTAAAACCTAGAAAGTTTACTCCTTATTTATAGGATTGTCATGAGGGTATAAGTGGAAATTTTGACCTAATGGAGCATTTAATATTGAGAATCAATTGATTCTCCTACAAAGCAATTTCCAAAATTATTATCTGGATTAAAGGTAATTTCCAATATTTACCCTTTTAATTCCAAGATAAAATTTGGCAAATTTATGCTTTTATTTGAGGAAAATTCATTTCAAATTTGGGTCAAATATCTGCAAGCCCACGAAGGACCAGACCGGTTCAGACATTTGTGTTACCCACGTCGTGCACGTCTGCACATTTACGAACCAACAATTGGTTCCACATTTTCCTCAACAACATTTGAATCAATTTCTTATTCAAAGCTCCAAAATTATCAAATTTTTCCAACATGATTTAATGTCAACAATTTTACAACCATTTTTATCAAATAAGACATTAAACTCTTTATCATACAATTGACTAATTCTCAATAAATTGTGTTTTAGACCATTGACATACAATACATTTTCAATGAGTATAGTAGAGTGATTACCTATGGAGCCAATACCATCAATGTGGCCTTTGGAGTTGTCACCAAATGTCACTACTCCTCCACTTTTTGGCTTTAAATTCATGAATTGACTCTTGTCTCCAGTCATGTGCCTCGAGCATCCACTATCAAGGTACCATGAGTTTTGGCTTTGTGCTTTGGCCTTGTAGCAATGGTCCTCCTACAAACAAAGAGATTAAACTTTGATTTTTGGTACCCAAATCAGTTTGGGTCCGCGAGTGTTAGCTCCCAAAAGCTTTGTTCCCTTAGGAATCCAAGGTGACATGGCATCAACATTATTAGATTTGACAAGTTCCTTAGGAACCCATACACTTCTAATTCTTTTAGTTCTATTATGCCTATAGGAGCCAGTTTGCTTGTAGTTATAGTTCTTTCTCTTAGGTTGGTTTGTTCTAAATGATTCACCTATTTCATTTTTCACATTACCAACACTTTTGAAAGACTTTTTGAGCTCCTTAAGCTCATCTAACACCTTTTGGTGTTCAATGTTACATTGAGAAATAAGATTATTTAAATCTACATTTTCATTTTGAAAGAATTCAAGTTCATCTTGTAGACCTAAAATCTTTTTTCTCAAATTTCAAGTTAGTTTGAGAAAGTAAATCATTTTTAGAATTTAAATCTGAAATAATCTTTTTATTTTTTAAAACAGACTCCTTATATTTCTCAACTAACTCATCGTATACCTATTGTAACTCATCATAAGCTTCATGTAATTCATCAAATGTAAAATCGAAAGTAGATGAGTTAGAGGTTACCATAGAAGAATCCTCCTCAAGAGCCATGAGGCAAAGGTTGGCCACTTATTGTTCCTCATCCTCGGATGACTCCTCATCACTCCAAGTAGCAAGTTTAGCTTTGAGCTTCTTCTTCTTCTCAAACCCCTTTCTTCTTGAGTTGAGGACACTCGAAACGAATATGACCCGGTTTCTTGCACTCATAGCATACGATCAGATCTTTTTCTTCTTCTTTGTTTTTGGTCTTGAAGTCCATCTTTCTTTGAAACTTCCTATCCCGGTTGGACCTCATTAACCGTGAGAATCTCTTGGCTATCATAGCCAATTCTTCAAAATCTTCCTCCTCACTAGAAGTGCTTTCCTCATGTAGAGAAGCTTTAAGAGCCACTCCTAGTTTCTTTTTCTTGTCTACTTCAAGCTTTTCCACTCTTCTTTCTTCCTTCTTCCTTTCATCTTCCCTTCCTTGCTTCATGATTTCATGAATAAGGAGAGAACCAACTAGCTCATCAAGCTTTAGTGTCTTCAAATTCTTTGCCTCAATGATAGCGGTTCTTTTCCCATCCCAAGATTCTAGAAGTGAGTAGAGTAGCTTCCGAACTAGTTTGTCATCTGGGATGATCTTTCCAAAACCCTTTAGCCCATTGACGATTGTTGAAAAGCGATCAAACATCTTTGAAACGGTTTCGTCGGGCTCTATCTTGAAATTCTCAGAGCTAAGATTGAGAATTCCAATCTTTGTTTCATTCACATCGCTTGTTCCTTCATATGTAGTCTCAAGTGTATTTCACACTTCCTTAGCACTTTCGATGGACGAAACTTTGGAGTAGATATCGGGTCCAAAGGCGCAAAATAGCATGTGAAGAGCCTTGTCGTTGGTTTGAAGCTTCTTTCTATCATCTTCACTCATTTCATTTTTCCTTTTTGGCACTAGTCTTCCTTCATCGTCTCTTTTCATCGGGATAATGGGACCATCTTCTATAGCATCCCAAACAAGATAATCACTAGACTTGATGAAGAGACACATCCGGTTCTTCCAAAAGGGACAGTTGTCACCGTTGAAGAAAGGCAGTTTAGTGATAGATTGAGACTCGTACATGCTAGAGCCGGAGGTAGAAGCCATGACTTGTGTTGTAGATGATCACACTCTTCCTAAAATCTCCTCTTCCGGTTGTTAATCCTTCAAAGAGGTAGACTCTGATACGAATTGTTGAGTGGATCAATGGATTGATCAAAGCCAAGAGGGGGTGAATTGGGTTTTTAAAATTTGTTGGAGAAAGTAGAATGACTAAAATTGAAGAACAAGGCAATTTAGAGTGGTTCAAGTTCCAAATAAACTCTACATCCACTACCTTAGCTACCACTAAGAATTTTCCAACAATCCACTAATTGCTCTTCCCATTTTCAAGGCTTAGGAGGTAACCTTTAAAATACCGGTCAAATTTTCTACCCAAAATTTGACCAAACCCTCACAAGGATACAAAGAAGAATTTTAAGGCAAGTAGAATATCCCTCAATAAAAATTTGCCCCTTTTGATACGAGCACTCGACCCAAATTGGAAAATAAGATTAGAATTACACACAACACAATTTAGGATTTTACAAGAATGAGAAATTAGGCACTTTGAGCTTGGATTTTTGTATGGAAGTTTCTCTTGGATGCAATAGTTGTTGCCGGTCTTTACTAGGCTTGATTTTATACCTTCTCCATTAATTCTAGCCATTTGGGTGGTTAGGGTATTGATTATAGCCGTTGGAACCCTCTCTTTCTACCATAAATGCACTTATGCAACCTACCGTATCGGTATACGGGAAGGCGTATCGATACCTATCTCAAAACAGAAAGAGCCATTGCACAATTGCAAGAGGGGCGTATCGATACGCGTGTAAGCGTATCGGTACGAGTTAAGGAAGTTTTTCGGCACGGGCAAGACCGTATCGATGCAATTATTCCCTCAAAGCTCACTAGAAGAATCTGTATCGATACGGGTAAGAGCGTATCGGTACATGACAACCAACTCTTTAAAAGTCCGTTACCTAACAACTGACATCAACGATCAAAAACATTTAAGGCTTCTGAATTTAAAATTCCATTAAATATGTATTGATATGGGTGACACCGTATCGGTACGTCATCCAAACTCAATGTGATTTTATTGACAGAGCGTATCGATATAGATACAATCTGTTTCGATACACTGTTTCGATACGGTAAGGGGCGTATCGAAACGAATTTCTCCAGTAGCCAAGTTTGTAAAAAAGGTATCGATACGGCTAGGAGCGTATCGATACACATATGCGATTTTCAATAATTTGGCCTTGGAACACTTAGAAAATATTTTAGAGTTTGAGTTTTTTCAAACTAAAGTAAAGCCTTATTGATTTGAAACCTTTTGAGGGACTTAAAAATCTATTTCAAGTTTTTAATTTAATCCTTAAAACACTTTGTTATATCAAAATCAAACATAGATTTTACATAATTATTATCTTTCCAAAAGATATGTTGCTTATAGATCTTAAGACCTCTTCTCTTTTTTTTTTGCGATTCGAGATTAATGTCCTCACTTCTTCCTACACGTGACATTCACCCCCACTCAACCTTGTGGCACCCTCGTCATGTGCCAACCCCACTCATGGGCGCTCGAGGTGAAATCGAGCAGTGAAAGGCCACTCGATACCATTTGTCACGGGCTCATTACCCTATTTCCAAAAGACATGTCTAATAAAATGTGCAGCGACAACGCTTAAATATCCCAAGACCTCCATTTTTTCTGTGATGTTGGATTACTTTCTCCGCTTCTTCCCAATTGTGACATAGTGTATACCATATACTATACTTTAAAAGAAAAACAAATAATGTTTCATAATTAATTAATCATATATAACGTGTATGCATGAAGATAAATGAAAAAAAAAACAAATCAACAGTAGGTGAATGGTGTGTCTTAGAGAGAATTTTTTGGTTGCTTTTGTACAGCTCTTTTCTTAATCTGTAGGAGAATAGAGCAGGGGTCCAATTCTGTTTTGGGTTTTGTTTGATGACTGGTATGGAATAAAAATTGTAGTGAGGATTTGGGGTCTTATTTTGAGTCGTAGAGTTTGCATTGAATGATTCGGTAGGTCGTATTTGTACATTCCATTTAGTTGTGTGCACTCTTTTTCCTCCACTTAGGTTTAGAGAATTTTTTTAATGAGTTCTACATTTCAGGTTGGTATTTTACGTAATAAAATAATAATTTTCTTGAGAAAAAAAAAAAACATAACACAACATTGTTATTTAATCATTAGAAAGAAACAATATTTTTTTGTTGTTGAAAGATTTAGAAAGAAACAATAACTTGTAAGTACTAGGGTTGTGTATCACCACCAATCCTTATTTTAAGTGAAATTGGATCATTTGAAAATTAGATTATTTTAATAAAGTTATTTTTGAATTCATTAAATAATAAATTTTTGGTTTACGAAATCAGAAAATGAGTTCAGGAGTCGGTTATACATAAGCAATGATTAACGCTCCACAACGCCTGAAAATTGGTACCTAATTGATTATGTGTCATCTAAAAAATAAATATTATACATTTGAATCTAATTTAATTAATGATCCCAAAATGAATCTAATTTACGAAAAGAGTAAAAGTTTTAAATGATTTTGGAGGATTTTTGAAAACGACAAGGATATGAATTTTCAAAGTTGTTGAGATGGAGGTAGTTACAAAGAAAGATAAAGGAAGAAGATGAGATTCATTATTTTATGTACAAACTTGGATATTTTATTAAGCTCACTAACTTTGTATTTATACACAGAGATTAAGGCTAACGTCATCTAACCAACTGTAATACTTAGGGGTGTGCGTTCGATCGAGTCGAGTTAAAAAATTTCGAGTCATTCGAGTTGACGAGTCATATTTTACAACTCAAACTTTATTTGAATTTTTTTCGATTCGAGTTTAAGAAATTTGAGTCGAGTCGAGTCGAGTAGAATTTTTGAGTTCCTATAAAAATTTAAATGTAATTATTTATCATGTTATAGTACGTTTTGATTCCAATTTAAACGGCTTTCTCTAATCATATAAAGTATACAGATATATATTTCTTCATATTTTTTTATATGTGGCAATATTTCTTCATATTTTTATATATCAGTATGTATATATGATTAAAAATTGAGGGACTCGTCTTGAACTTAAAAATAAATTTACTAATTACTAAAAATTTCGAGTTATTTGAGTTATTCAAATTTCCATTTTACAATTCAAACTTTATTTGAAATTTTTACGAGTCGAGTCGAGTCTATGAAATTCCGAGTCGAGTCAATACGAGTCGAGTATTTTCGCCTCGAGTCGAGTTATTCAGTTTTTTCGAGTCGAGTCGAGTTTTGCTCACCCCTAGTAATACTTCAAAATATGACTTTAAATTTTTAATGTTAATTCAATATGGTTCGAATTGATGGGAATATTTCTTAGAATAATCAATAAAGAAGTTTTAGGACTCAAATTGGAGTTATAAGCAAGTAGGGAGCCATATTAGTAGGGCCTAAAAGAATCCATAATAAGATTTGTTGTTTGCATGCAAAAATTCTATTAATTGGAGGGTGTGTACACGTGTCAAGCAGAATTGAAGGCATGTGCGGGGAAAGGGAGAGTGAGTTCGGCATTTGGAAGGACACCAAGGAGAATTAAGCTTAACTAATCTAAGCATCTTGCACCGTTGGTCGAGTAGCTTAAGGAGAGGGTAAGTATCAATTTCCTTCCTTAATCTAGTTTTCAATTTGAGTATTTGTGAGAAATTTCTCATATACAATGTGTTATTTGATTTCTAGAGAATTAAATCCATGCCAGCAAAATTGTGGATAATGAACTTGATGAACATCCATGATCTTGTAAAGATTGAGACATAGTTTAGAATGTCAATTGATTGGTGATGTGTTACAAAACTTGTGAGACAAATTAAGTATTCGAATTAAGCATTGATAGATTGTATAGTTGAGTTGAAATTGAAAATTGGATGTCATGGCTTGTTTGATTTTTTTTTGAACATGTATTTGTATGAATAAGGAAATGGACTGTTATGGGAGTTTATAGGGCTGACTCGATGATAATGTATTGATTTGTGCGTGCGTGCGTGCGCGCTGTTTTGGTGATCTAAAAACAGGGGGAAATGGTTTAGCTAGTAAATGGACTGTTTTGTGTATGAACGGACATTAATGGGACTGTTTTGATAAAATTAGGGAGCTGATTTGAATAAATTAAACAGGGGACAGTTATATAATTAAGGATTGGTTTGCTATTGAATTAAATGCTAATGAACTGTTGAACATGTATAAGTAAGATTATATGCTAATTGGGACTGATAAGGAAATTTCAGGACTGTTTGGATTAATAAGAAACAGGGGAGGGGATGTTAGTGTTCAAAGGGGACTGATTTGAATGTGTATAACCTTATTAAGGGTGGTCTTGAAGTGTTTTATGTATGTATACCCACATGAAGAATGTTTGCTTTGATAAAGAATTGAGTAGGCTGGTTATATGAGTTTATATGTGAAAATGCTTATATTAGGGGCTGTTTTGGAGTATATAAGGATGTGTATAAAGGCAAGGACTGTTTTGTGAGCATATGTAAACTTTAGTTGAATATGTATATGTAAATATATGTGACTAAGGAATGTTTGTGGAAGGTTACATATATACACGCTTGAATAATGAATTATTTTGTAAACAAAGAATTGGTGTAACACATGATTATACTTTTGTTATGTTACACCAAGAAGGAGTGGAAGCAATAAGGACCAAAGTAGATTCAACCGTAGATAAACAAAAAGGAATTGTGATTCGGGAGCAAAGTTAGTTCGGAACGAACTGTGAGTGTGATTTAAAGTCTCGTGATAGGAATGAAACCGTCCCGAGCCTCTTTAATAGCTTTACTTTATATGATTTATTCCTTAAATTAACATATACATGTGCTTAAGCTTAGAATACAAGGCAAGTATCTAAATTTCATGTACTCATGATGTGTATAAGCCATTCGAATGCATGCTTATTTGGAAGTAACTATTGTGCTCAAACATAAGTTTATTATGATAAGTTCAAGATTCTGTTATATGATCATGAAAGTTTGAGCTAAGCTTACCTATGATATAATAAGGCGTATTTGATAAGCCTTGGTTTCAAGTCAGTCTTAGGTATAGTTGGCATGTCATAGAGTCCATAGAGCTCGTGTTTGGGGTGGACTATAGTCCTTATTTGGCGAAAATAGGAGGGAAGTGTTGTTTTGGTCACTTGGGGACAGTAGGAGAGATTGACCGGTACTTTGAGTACCATTTGTTTGGCGACAGTTGGTTGGGGATTCGTGTACCTAGGCTACTTAGCTCTCAAGGTTGTATTAAAAGAAGGGAAAACTACACCGATAGTCCTCAAACTACTACCGCTTTCCTATTTTGGTCCCAAAACTATTTTTTCGGCAAAACCGTCCCTTCTGTTACATAGTTCTCCTATTTTGGTCCCCCGACGTTAAATAGCTAACAGTTTTGCTGACGTGGCATTTTTTAAAAATAATTTTAAATATTTTTTTAATCATTTCTCTCTCCTCCTATATTATTTTAATTTAAGTTTATTCACCCAATCAAGTGGTGCCACGTGGCATTACCCTATTGGTTGAAAAAACACCTAAAAATCCTTAAAGCCACATTTGCTGCTATTAGGAGTCAAACCCAAGACCTCCAGGACACAAGCTATATGCGTGAACCACTTGTGCTAGGATAATTAGTTAATTCAAATCTACTAACAATTATATATAAGCTATACATATTAACCCAAAAAACTTTAAAAACACAAATTGGGGCTGCTAGGATTCAAACCCAAGCAACGAACTGTGGTAGCTAATTATTTGAATTAAATACAGTAATTCGAACACAATACCTTATTGATAAAATTTTAAATATTTAACCACCAAGTTAAACTACTAAATTGTGTTATTTTTAACTTAAATATTTTTAGGAATTTTTTATTTTTATAAAATAAATTAATATTTAATTAGTTTTTTATTATCGAACAAAGTAAAAAAAATCTAGTTTGATTTTTTAAAATTTTCAACATAATTTAGTTAACTATATTTAAGTTCAAAATAGCACAATTTATTAGTTAACTTTGTGGTTAAATATTTTAAATTTTATTAATAATGTATTATGTTCGAATTACTCCCTACCTTTTATATTCATTAACCATGTGTTGTTTCGAATATTTATAGGTTAAATATAAATGTTAGAAGATTTAAATCAAATAATTAGCTTAGCACAATTGGTTTGCACATTGGCCTTGCACGTTGGTTGCTTGTGTTTGAATCCTGATAACCCCAATTTGTGTTTTTAAGGTTTTTTTTTAGGTTAATATGTATATCTTATATATAATTGTTAGTAGATTTGAATTAAGTACTCAGTCTAGCACAAGTGGTTCAGATGCATGGCTTTTGTGTTGGAGGTCTTGGGTTTGAATCCCAACAACACACCAATTGTGTCTTTTGAAGGTTTTTGGGAGGTTTTTTCAACCAATAGGGTAATGCCATGTGGCACCACATGATTGAGTGGATAAGGTTAAATAAAAATAATATAGGAGGAAAGAGAAATGATTAAAAAATATTTAAAAAATGTCACGTTAGCCAAACCGTTAGCTATTTAACGCCGGGGCCAAAAAAGGAGAACTATGTAACAGAAGGGACGGTTTTACCGAAAAAAAATAGTTTTGAGACCAAATTAGAAAAACGGTAATAGTTTGGGGACCACCGGTATAGTTTTCCCTTAAAAGAAATATTTGAAAGCTTTTAAGCTAAACAATTAAATCTTGAAATAACTTGCTTCATAAGAAATTGGTGACCATGAATTTAGGACTGTTTGTTTGGATAAAATCACATGCTTCGTAGTATGTTACTAGTATGTACATATGTATATGATTGTTGAATTATTCCCTTGATACATGTCTGTTTGAATGTTTTAAATGAGCACACTTTCATGTTCGAATGGTTTGTATTATTTTAGTTAAAGTCCTAGTTAAACTAGATCATGTATCAATGAATTGTAGTGGAAGAATAACATGATTGTTTTATGATATTAAGTACTTTAATTCGCCTCACTAAATTTATACTTACATAATTCTTTCACTACATTTCAGGTTAATGTTTGTAGGCATACTCTTCCTTGGAGCTTGTCTGGATCAGAAGTACAACCTCAGTGTATGTTCTGTTCCTTTTTGTAATACTCCTATGATGGTGGCACAATGTTATGGACTAGTGCATTTAGCTTGTTACTTTTTGGCATGTATAAACTTATAAGCACTTCATGATGTATGTAATTAAGCCCTAATGTGTTTTTTTTTGTGTGGTTGTTAATGCTTTAATGGATATAGATGTTAATAGTCTGTTAGTATCTAATATTAGAAGTATCTTGGGTGATTTAATATGTTAGCATGATATGATTGATTTCGAAATCTTCTTGTTGGTTTGGATATGCTTAAGTAACTATTAAATTGGTTGAATCATTGGTTGATCTATGAGTTGGATTGATTGCATAATTTATTTGTTTAAGGAGTACTAAGGCTTGTTCGAATAGAAATGTCATCTACATGCTTCATATAGTGGTTCGTTTGGTGTTTATTGAAATGTTACTAGCATATAGGTCGAATTGTGTCAAGAAATAATTATTACAATCTAGATGTCTTCGGATGGTTCTTATACTATAAAGTCTAGTGAGTTAACTTAAAGACCAAATCATTTTAATGTTTCAATCCCAAGTAATCGTTAATTAGTCGAGCTTAACTTTAAATTACTAACGAACTAAACAAGATTAAGAGATAAGCTCAAATGATCTTTCGAACTTCATTGTTTTGATAAATTAAATTGTCTTGATAGATTTAGTTCTTTTCAAATGCTTGTAATGCCGAATTCCCATTAAGAATCTTAGTTTGAATGGTGAAAGCAGATAGGGACGTTCAATGTATTAATAGATGTTATAGATTTGTATATGAAGTTGAAATTCTGACAATGATCAAGCAAATGTGTTCGACTTCATAATAACAGGAAGGCAGAGATGGCTAAGGTTTCGGTTATAGATTTCTCTAAACAAAACCTGCTGCAGCCAGGTAGTCCCGAATGGAATTCAGTGAGAGTTCAAGTTCGGAAAGCACTGGAGGACTACGGTTGTTTCGAGGCTTCGTTCGACCGAGTCCTGGAGCTTCGGAGGGCAGTGGAGCCGTGGAAGAGCTCTTCGGCTTGCCTTTGCAAACAAAAAAGCTCTGTGTTTCTGAGAATCACTTCCGTGGCTATCAGGGGACAGCACCATCGAGATTTCTCGAAAGCATGTCGATCAATGATGCTCATGTTGCAGGAAACATTGAGCAACGCCTCAGTAACATCCTGTGGCCTCAAGGAAACATAAGCTTCAGGTACTTTCCGATCGGACTTACTTTCGAATTAAAAGTATTACTCTGGGTGTTTTCCCATCAATTTTGTTCTCTGGATCTGGCAGTAAAACGATAGTATCTTACACCGAGCTAGCATCGAGATTAGAGAAGACGATCAAGAGGATGATCCTGGAGAGTTTTAATAGAATAGTAATCAGTTAGTAGGTTAGTTAGGTTGTTAAAGGTTTGTTAACTGAGGGGCAAGATTGTAAAGATTGAATCTTGGATCACTTATGTAGTATATATTAATTGTTTGTGGATATTATTTTAATTAAGCCAATTTAATAAAGAATCAGTTTTACTTTTAATTCCTCTTTCTTCTTCTTCTGTATCGAAAGTTCACCCGACTATTCTTCTTCTCTTGTTTACGATTCCCTTCCAATCTTGAGGGAAAATTATCAGAGAAACCTAGATTCAATATGGTATCAGTAGATTCTTCCGCGGCACGCTCTTCTGATTTCGATCGAACTTACAAACCGGAGGATCCTTCCGACGAGTTTTATATCCACCCGAACGAGAATCCGGCGTTGGTGCTCACGTCCTCTCTTCTCACCGGCTCGAACTATCATGCGTGGTCTAGATCGATGAGGATGGCCCTGATTTCGAAGAAAAAATACTATTTTGTTGATGGGTCGATTAGGGAAGTTTCAGAAGAAAACCCTAAGTTTCAAGCCTGGGTCAAATGTAATAATTTGGTCCTTTCTTGGCTTCAGAGGGCGATTCATCCGGACATAGTGCAGAGCGTCATTTGAATTCATACTGCGCGAGAGCTTTGGGTCGATCTTTACGACCGTTTCAACCAAGGTGATTTGGTTCGTCTCTCGGATCTGCTTCATGAGTTCTATAGTCTTCAGCAAGGTAACCTATCGGTTACCAGTTATCATACTCAACTGAAAACTCTCTGGGATGAGATATCCAATTTACAGCCTTTGTCTTCTTGTATGTGTGATGCTCAGAAATATAGGAATCAAGATTTCTCCTTACGTTTTCTTAGAGGATTAAATGAACATTTTGCTGTTCCTAAGTCTCAGATTCTGATGACAAAGCCTTTCCCTAAAATTAATCAAATTTTTGCCATGGTTGTTCAGCATGAGCAAACTGCTCTTTCTGCTATTTCTCATGATTCGAATATCCTTTTAGTGGATAGGTCTAATGGGAAATCTGGGGAGTCAAATAAATTCCAAAAGAGGTTTTGTAATAATAACATCAATAAAAGGCATGTTTGTACATTCTGTGGTCTTGTGGGTCATTCTGTTGATCGTTGCTACAGGAAACATGGGTTTCCACCTGGTTATAAATCCAAGAGTCAGATTAGTAGATCTAATCTTGTTGCTCAATCTGGATCTTTGTGTCTTGCTGATGATTCTGTTCCTAGTTCTTTACCTAAAATGTCTGGTCAATCTGGTCAATCCAGTCAATCTGGTCTTTCTAGCCAGTCTGGTCAAACTGTCAGTTTTTCTCAAGAGCAGTACAATGATATTCTGAGTATGTTACAAGAACGAAATGCTAGTTCTGCTCAGCCTCCTGCTAGTAGGATCAATATGCTTACTTCTGCCTTTGATGTTCCATGTGCTGAAGGAACAAGTATTGCTTTAAATTGTTCTTCTTGTTTTAATTCTAGAACATGTGCTAGTAGAATTAATATGATTGATAATTTTTCTTCCTATTTTAATACTGTTTCTTGGGGTTGTTGATTCTGGAGCTACAGATCATATAGTGAAGTCTTTAGATTTTTTCTATGAATATAGGGTTGTTCATAATAAAGCTGTAAAATTGGCTAATGGTCAATTAGTTAAAGTGGCTCATATAGGTAATGTTAGGATTAATTCTGATCTAGTTCTTTTAGATGTTCTTTACATACCTTTATTTGATTTTAATTTGATTTCTATTTCTCAATTAACATCTAACTTTTATATTTCTATTTTTTTCTCCTTTGATTCTTGTTATATACAGAATACAAAGATGAACAAAATGATTGGTTTAGCTAAAGGGATCAATGGGTTATATCAGCTTCAAGTTCCTCTAAGACTGTTGTTTGTGTAATTCTGCTGTTAGTGAGTATGATCTTACTCACTCTTGTAATTCTTCTGCTATTTGTAATTCTGCTAGTATAGGTTCTTGTTCCTCTAAGACTGTTGTTTCTCAGCTTTGACATTTAAGGCTAGGGCATCCTTCTAAGCAAAGGATGAAGATTTTTAGTACTTTGTGTGGTCTTATACCTGATTGTTCTACTTTGAAATGTTTTGAGTGTGATACATGTCATTTGGCAAAGCGAAAGAGAGTTTCTTTTCCTATAAGTGTTTCTAAATCAGATTGTATTTTTGATCTAGTTCATATGGATGTGTGGGGCCCTTTCCCAGTCAAAAGCATATATGTTCATCTATATTTTTTAAATGTTGTAGATGATAGGAGTCGTTTTGTCTGGATTTTTCCTATGCATACTAAGTCTGAAGTTAGGCAGTTGATAATTGATTTTTGTCAATTTGTTCAAACTCAATTTTCAAAGGATGTTAAATGCATAAGAAGTGATAATGCAAAAGAGTTTGACATGGTTGATTTTTATAAATCTAAAGGCATTGTACATCAGAATTCTTGTGTTTATACGCCTCAACAGAATAGTTTAGTTGAACGAAAACATCAGCATTTGTTGTCTGTTGCTAGGGCCTTAAGGATTGATTCTTCTTTGCCTTTGTATTTCTGGATAGACTGTATTCTTCATGCTGCCTTTTTAATTAACATTACCCTAACTCCTGTTTTAGAAAATAAAACTCCATATGAGATTCTATTTCATAAAATGCCTAAGTTTGATATGTTAAAAGCTTTTGGCTGTTTAGCCTATGTCTCTATATTGCCTAAACCATCTACAAAGATGGATCCTAGAGCTAAGAAGTGTGTTTTCTTAGGATTTCCTAAAAATATTAAAGGATTTCGTCTATATGATATTGAAACATGATCTGTTTTTGTATCTCGGGATGTTGTGTTTTCAGAAAACATTTATCTTTTTCAGCAAAATTTTTCTAAAAAGAAAAATGATTTTATTTTTCCAACTCATAATGGTTATGCAATTCTTGAAGATGTTTCTGATAAACCTTCAAGTTTTGTAGCTGATAATCTTGCTACTCAAAACTGCTCTAATTCTGATAATGGTTCTATTAATTCTGGTCTGCCTAACTCTGTTAATGATGAGGTCAATTGTGATCAGACTACTTCTGTTGTAAGTCCACATCTTGATCTTAGTTTCAATAATATTCCTGTTTCTAGTCTTTAAAATGAAACTAATTCTCAGCATTTGAGTAGACCTTCCAGAACTAAGCATCTGCCTCAGAGGTTTAAAGATTTTCAAGTGGATCTTCCTGGCTCAAGATCAACTCCACACACTATTTCTCAGGTGATGTCTTTCCATCATATCTCTCCTGCTCATCATAGCTTTATTAATGCTATAGAAGTTTTAAATGAACCTAAGAATTATAAAGAAGCTGTATTACATTCTTGTTGGAAGGATGCTATGAGTGAAGAGATAGCTGCTTTAGAAAGAAACAATACCTGGGAACTTGTTCCATTACCTAAAGATAAGACTACTATAGGTTGTAAATGGGTCTTTAAGACCAAACTAAAATCTGATGGGTCTTTAGAATGTTATAAAGCAAGACTAGTAGCAAAAGGATATACTCAGCAAGCTGGGATAGATTTTTTACATATCTTTAGTCCAGTAACTAAGATTACTACTGTTAGAATGATAATTGCTGTTGCTGCTGCTAAAGGTTGGTTTTTTGCATCAATTAGATGTAAATAATGCTTTTCTTCATGGTAATTTAGATGAGGAAGTTTTTATGGAACCACCTCCTGGTTTTAACAGTCAAGGCTTAGTTTGTAGACTTAATAAAAGCCTTTATGGTCTAAAACAAGCAAGTAGACAGTGGAATGAACGTTTGACTTCTGCCCTTTTATTACAAGGATTTAAAAGAGCTAATTCAGATTCTTCTTTGTTTGTTAAAGGGTCTGAAGAAAACTTTATAACATTAGCTGTGTATGTTGATGATATAATAATAGCTAGTCCTGACATGCATGCTATCAATTCCATTAAAACCTTCCTTCATGATACATTCAAAATTAAGGATCTTGGTAATTTGAAATATTTTCTAGGTCTTGAGATTGCTAGGTCTGATAAAGGCATTAATCTTAGCCAAAGAAAATATACTCTTGATCTTCTTAATGACACTGGTTTTCTAGGTTCTAAACCAGTTTCTACACCAATTGCTACTACCACTAGACTTTCTAAGACTGAAGGAGAACCATTGTCTGATATATTTTCTTTTAGAAGACTAGTTGGCAGATTGCTTTATTTAACAAACACAAGGCCTAACATCTCCTTTGCTGTCTAGTAGCTTTCTCAGTTCATTTCTGCACCCACATCTTTACATTTAGCAGCTGCTCATAGAGTATTGCGTTATTTGAAAGGTTCTCCTGGACAAGGACTTTTCTTCCCTGCTACTAATGATTTCAAGCTTCATGCTTTTTCAGACTCGGATTGGGCATCCTGTCCAGACTCCAGACGGTCCACAACTGGGTTTTGTGTCTTCCTTGGTCACTCCTTGATTTCCTGGAAGTCAAAGAAACAACAAACTGTTTCTAGATCTTCCAGTGAAGCAGAGTATAGGGCTATTGCTTCTGTTACTTGTGAATTACAATGGCTCACTTATCTTTTAAATGACTTGCATATTTCTTTATCTACATCAAATTTATATTGTGACAATCTTTCTGCAATTAAACTTGCAGAGAATCATGTGCATCATGAACGCAAGAAACACATCGAGATGGATTGTCATCTCATCAGGGAAATGATTCACAGCAAGCTTATTAATTTACTGCCTGTATCCAGTCCAAATCAGTTGGCAGATTGCTTCACCAAACCTCTTCCTACAACTATTTTTCTATCTTCTATTTCCAAGCTGGGCATACAAGATTTGTATGCTCCATCTTGAGGGGGGCTAATAGAATAGTAATCAGTTAGTAGGTTAGTTAGGTTGTTAAAGGTTTGTTAACTGAGGTGGCAAGATTGTAAAGATTGAATCTTGGATCACTTATGTAGTATATATTAATTGTTTGTCGATATTATTTTAATTAAGCCAATTTAATAAAGAATTAGATTTACTTTTAATTCCTCTTTCTTCTTCTTCTGTATCGAAAGTTCACCCGACTATTCTTCTTCTCTTCTTTACGATTCCCTTCCAATCTTGAGGGAAAATTATCAGAGAAACCTAGATTCAATAAGTTTTGGCCTAGAAAAACATATGGACAAGATCATGAACTCAACTAACCATCACCTGAGGATCATGAAATACGAAAGCCTGAAAACTAGCGAGCCAACCCTAGGGATACGTGTGCACCGCGACATGAACGCACTAACTATCTTGTATTAGAACGACGTTGACTGCTTGGAGATTTAAAACAAAGACGGTGAATGGATCAAAGTATTGCCCTCGGCTAACTCTTTCGTTGTCTTGATCGAGGAATTCTTCAGCGTAAGTCACTTACTATCAGGGATGGACCGAGTAGTGTTAGGGGGCAGTCGCACCCTCTATAATTTCAAATTCTCGTATAGTTTTACTGAGTATAAGAGTTTGCACTCCTAATATAAAATCTTGGGTTCGTCCTGACAGGTATCGTTGAATGGTAGATTGCCCTCGCCTTACCATCGGGCGACGATGAAGGGAGACAAGGCAAGGTACAACATTGGGTTTTTATCTGGCCCGAGAGGAGGCTACCTGATAGAGGTTCCAAAAGAGCTCGTGGATGACAAAAATCCATTGCTCTTCAAACCTTATGACCATAATGAATTTGTGGAGTTTTACTCCACCCAATTCGCTCAAGGAGCGCTTAGCGTAGGTCTTAAAGCTTATTGCAGTGTCTAAGATTTGGGCATCTATAATTGTTTTATGTAACGAATATGGTGTGTGGTCTCTCTCTCTCTATATATATGTTTGGTATAATCACTAGTATCCGAGTTATTAGATGAATAATTCGAATCGGGCTGATTGATTATCAATTATCATTGTTGTTGGAACAATATACATGAGGACGTGAATCGAGCATGCTTACGAATTTAAAACCCTACAATTTATGGGTGAGGAGGGGTATGGGTAGTATATTAATTTACACTTTGAATGTAAAAAATAATGATAATATGAATCAGACATTGTTGAACAATAGAAGTTCATTACGATGCTACCATTCCAACTCAGTTTATTTCATTCAAAGTGTTAGGGATTTGGAATCGAGTCTTAGATATTGTGTAAGAAACCTAGTTTCTCATTTCGCTATACTAATTAATAGTTGTTGTGTAATCTATATGTATTATAGATTATTGATAAATAAAAGTGTTACATTTTTATTATTATTATTTAAACTAGCATTTAACTTGCATGTTCTATATGTGAAGGATATAATATGTAATCATAATGATATATATGTTTTTCAATAATTTTTTAGTAAATGTAATTAATGTTAACAATATTTTTGAAAATTAAAAATTTTATTCGATTTATAAGAATATGAATAATTTTGCATTGAAATAATTTATCCATGCAACCAAACATAATTACAATGACGAGCTCTTTTCATTTCTTAAAATCAACAACTAAATGTTATTCAGACTAGCTGTAAGATGTCATTATTGTCTTCCCAAATGAGATGTTGCTTATAGATCTTAAGACCTAGTTTTTTTATGTGAGATTAATGTCCTCACTTTTTCTTAGACGTGACATTCTCCCCCACTCAACCTTGTTAAACCCTTGTCATGTGCCTACCCCACTCATGGGCGCTCGGCGTGAAATCAAGCAATGGAAGGGTCACTCGATACCATTTTCACGGGCTCATTACCCTCTTCCCAAAAGACATATCTAATAGAATGTGCAGCGACAACACATAAATATCCCAATACCTTTTTTTATGTTGAACTACTGTCTCCTCTTCTTCCCAATTATGACATAGATATACTATACTCTAAATGAAAAACAAATAATGTTTCATAATTAATTAATCATATAAAACGTGCATACATGAAGATAAATGAAAAAAAACAAATCAACAGTAGGTGAACGGTGTGTCTTATAGAGAGTTTTTTTGGTTGCTTTTGTATAGCTGTTTTGTTAATTTATAGGAGAATAGAGCAAGGGTCCAATTCTATTCTGGGTTTTGTTTGATGGCTGGTCTGGAGTAAAAATTGTACTAAGGATTTGGGGTCGTCAGTGGTGTTACAGATTTTCTTCTTTTGTGTCTTGGAGTTTGTATTGAATGATTCGGTAGGTTGTATTTGGACATTCACTTGGTTGTGTGCACTTTTTTTCCTTCGTTTAGGTTTAGGGGGATTTAATGAGTTCCACATCTCATGTTGGGAATATTTCTTAGAATAACCAATCAAGAAGTTTTAGGACTCAAATTGGAGTTATAAGCAAGTAGGGAGCCATATTAGTAGAGCCTAAAAGAATCCATAATAAGATTTGTTGTTTGCATGCAAAAATTCTATTAATTGGAGGGTGTGTACACGTGTCAAGCAGAATTGAAGGCATGTGCGGGGAAAAGGAGAGTGAGTTTGGCATTTGGAGAGAGAGAGAGAGAGAGAGAGAGAGAGAGAGAGAGAGAGAGAATTAAGCTTAACTAATCTAAGCACCTTGCACCATTGGTCGATTAGCTTAAGGAGTGGGTAAGTATCAATTTCCTTCCTTAATTCAGTTTTCAATTTGAGTATTTGTAAGAAATTTCTCATATACAATGTGTTATTTGATTTCTAAAGAGTTAAACCCATGCTAGGAAATTGTGTATAATGAACTTGACGAACATCCATGACGTTGTAAAGATTGAGACATAGTTTAGAATGTCAATTGCTTGGTGATGTGTTATAAAACTTGAGAGATTAATTATGTATTCGAATTAGGCATTGTTAGATTGTATAGTTGAGTTGAAATTGAAAATTGGGTGTCATGGCTTGTTTGAATACAAAATTGGATTGTTTTGAACATGTATTTTTATGAATTAGGAAATGGGACTATTGAGGGAGTTTATAGAGCTGATTCGATGATAATGTATTGATGTGTGTGTTTGTGTGTGTGTGTGTGTGTGTCATTCTTCATGTGATTTCCTCTGCAGTTGTAACAACTAACATTGTTGTTGTTCTTTACCCACGACTTACGGAGTTTGAAATCTCCTTTTGATGGCTTCTTGGGTTCATCCTTGGGATGCCTATCCTGATCTTCCTCGTCGTTGTCTTCATACTTCGACTTCTTGTGTTTACCTTGGTGTCCTCGTCATTGATGACGGTGATTCGAAAGTAATTCTCCAAGTTCCAAATGAAGTTCTCCACTTCTTGAGCCTCCATTGCTCCTTTGAACTCTTTCGGTTTTGGTACATCGATCCTGGGCTTGGTTTCTATTATTTTGCCCACCATGCTGGTTAGCACGGCATTCTTGTAGAGGAATAATTCGGCACTGTGTTTCTTAATTTCCCCTAACAACTCCCCTCTCGTTGCTTCCATCGCAACTTGAAGGGAAACGTCTTGCCGGTTCAATCTCTCGTACGCCTCGTCGAGAAGGTTTTGAACCTCTTCTGCGACTTTATCTTTGAAGGGGCCGACTTTGGTTTCTAGCTTTTCGAGGCGATCGTCGACAACATCGAGGGACTCTACCGTCTCTTTTGCTTCGGTTTTGAGTCGTTCTATCTTGCCCTCGAGTGTTGTTAACTGATCCTTCGAAGCAACCCTTTTCTTGTCGGTAACCTTATCGATTGTCTTGTCAGTTGCCTGGGTCTCCATGACCTTTGATGTTGCCCCTGTTTCGTCTTTCTTGGCCATCTCGAGCAAACTTCTTTGCTCTAATACCACTTGTCACGCCTCTAGAGCTTGATTAGCTTGGCGTGCGGCCTTAGGCACCTTCAGAAGGGTACGGAGCCTAAGTAAGCCTGACGATCTAGGCGAGAATACCCGTATCCATGCGAAAACGAATGAACAAAGAGAGGGGTGATGGCCGGAAAAGAGTTTGGGGGAAAGCCGGGAGAATGCCTAACACTTTTATTAATTATGACTCCCAACAAGAACAAGGCTTCAAGCCTAAAGAAAAATTGATGAAGTAAGTAATGAGGTGAGGGTAAGCCTCTTTATATAGCCCCCTACATCCAAGTCCTATTCTAACTAGAATAACTACTACTTAATCATACTTTAACTAGGAATACAGCTGTTCTAATCCTTCAGGGAGTAGTATTTCTTATCCTCCAAGGATTCGTACTCCTTAACCTCCAATGATCCATCAAGTTGGTTGGTTATTAAGCCCAAGTCGGTGAGGATGACCTGTCCTGTCCCTCGGTGTGCACCCTTGGTGCCGGCCCTAGGCTCTTCGGTGTGCACCCTTTGGGTCGACACTAGGCCCTTTAGTGTGCACCCTTAGTGTCGGCCCTAGGCCCTACAGTGTGCACCCTTGGTGTATGTCGGGCTTATCCCCCTAGGGTACGCCGGGCTCATCCTGCTCGGTCCCTCAGTGCGCGCTGTGTTCCAACCCAAGGGTGCGGTCAGCGGGCTTGTTTCTTTTGTACGTGCTGGGATCAGGCCCTGCGGTGTGGTCTGCAGGTTCGACCCCTGGGTGTGCGCTAGGATCGGACCCTAGGGTGCTGTTCTGACACGAACAATTTCATGGCACTTGTGTCCACTAGTGCGCTCAATTTTTTTGCCTGCCAAGGTGATGTCCACAAACATCAGACCCTTCTCTTTGGAACCCTTCTTAGTCTCCACGGAACTGATAATGGAGTTTAGTTTAGTAAATTCCTGTTCCTCTTCACTATCATCTCCTTGGATGTCTGCCGCTTTCCCGAGTTCGGGACAATCCTTCTTCATGTGATTGCCTCTGCAGTTGTAACAACTAAAA
Source organism: Hibiscus trionum (assembly GCA_030270665.1). Classification (NCBI taxonomy): domain Eukaryota; kingdom Viridiplantae; phylum Streptophyta; class Magnoliopsida; order Malvales; family Malvaceae; genus Hibiscus; species Hibiscus trionum. Next base: position 4,673,713 of record BSYR01000046.1, read on the forward strand.
TTGTTTTGTTCTTTACCCACGGCTTACGGAGTTTGAAATCTCCGTTTGATGGTTTCTTGGGTTCATCCTTGGGATGCCTATCTTGATATTTCTTGTCGTTGTCTTCATACTTCGACTTTTGTCTTGGCATGTCTGACTTCTTGTGTTCAAATTCTACAAGGGAGTCGGCTGCGTCCAATGCCTTGGAATGATCTTGGATCCCCATTCGGTGTAACTCCATTTTTTCCCAACGTTGCATTCTGTTTTTGAATATAAAGAGGGTGTCGACTTCACTCATGTTGTGAATCTAGAGCCTGAGTTCAATGAATGTGTTGACGTACTCCCAAATTGAGCCGTCGTGCTTCAATTGATGAAGCTTCTCTCGAGCTTCTTCTTGAGCGTTCTTTGGGTAAAAGTGCTCCTTGAATTTGTTCTTCATTTGTCACGAGGGTGGATAACCGTTATAATTAACCCATCACGAGCGTGGTTGACTCGTGGCGTGGGCGTCACGAGGTCGTGACAGGAAAGAGATGGGGACATAATCCCACATCGGAAGAGAAAAGAGAAGTCTTGAGAAATATAAGCGGTGGCATTGCACTACCTATTAGACATGTATTTTATGGAAGTGTAATGGCCCATAACATTGTTCATAGTACCATACAATACACTTTAAAAGAAAACAAATAACTTTCGTAATTAATTAATAATATAAAACATGTATACAAGGATAGACCGAGGGGCGGTCGCTCGTTTGAAAATTTGAAATTCGTATATAATTTAAAAATGTTTTATATATTTATATTGAAAATTTATTTTCTTTCTGCTAAAATTTTATAAATTCTCCCCTCTAAAATTTTATAATTTCACCCACGTAACATAAAGTTTTGTAGCTGTCCCTGCATCTATACATAAAGATAAATGAAAAATAAATCAACCATATATATTAAACACAAAGACATGTTAGTAACCATTATTAGTAATCAAACATAGATGAAAAAATTAAACGCGTAGTCACCACCAATCTTTATTAGTAATCATTTATTCATTGTTATTTTTTAGATTTGATTCACAAAAATAAAAATTTGATTCTACTCCTTCAAAAATAAGGAAGATGAATCTAAAAGCTTTGGGGATGCTGGGATTGGGGGCATTCTCCGCAATCACACATGCTCAGCTCTGTTAAAATTCTCGATGTCTATTGGATTGTCGGATCCTACGGGAGCAGAATTAAAGGCCATTTTAAAAGCGTGCCAATTATGGAGTGGTTCCAAGTGGATGAACTTCCAAAAGGTGATAATGGAGTCCGATTGCTAGATGGTTGTTAAGTGGATTTCAAGTGCGTGCAGGTGTCCGACTGTCTTTTCCGATCTAGAGGAGCAGTGCAAGAGCTTCCTTTCTGTTAAGGGTTTAATATCTGTTAGAGGTTGTTAGGGTTGTTGCATGGTGGTTAGGTCGTTTTGGTTAGCTGGCAGCTAGCTGCATGGAAGCTATATAAGCTTTCACGTGTTGCAGCAGTTAACCAACCTTCTTTATATTCTCTTTATGATTCAATAAACTCTTCTCTTCTTCTTCTCAATCACCATTTCAACATGGTATCAATCGCCAGGAACCAATGGGTTTCTTGATCCTTCTTTTTCCTTGGTTCTTTGATCGTTCTTTGTCTCATGACGAATCCGGGAGATTCCTCCGCTGCTACCAGTGATATTGCTGCTAGCTCATCATCTGGCAAAAGCTTCACCAACAAACGTGTCAGTGTGGTGCTCGATGAAACGAACTTTTTGATTTAGAAGCAACAAGTCTTGCTCGCGGTTCGTAGCCATCGACTTGAGAAACTACTCACCGGTGCTCTGAAGCCACCCCCGGAAATAGTCACCAATGATCAAGGTACGGTTGTTGATAATGAGGCTTATGAAATCTTTGTTGCGCAGGATAGTGCGCTTACTTCGTGGATTCTTTCGACTATTAGCTTGAGTCTTCTTTCTGAGTTTGCTGGTGCGGAAACTTCAGCTGCCATTTAGGACACGGTGGTCAAATATTTCTCGAATCGTTCAACAACTTCTGCGATGAGCCTCCATTATAAGCTCTGATCTATGAGGAAAGGCGATCTGAGTATGAGAGCTTATGTTTCTCAAGTTAAGGAAGTTTGCAATATGCTCTCGTCCTGCGGCAGTCCTATCTCAGATCTGGAGAAGATTGCTTCAATTCTTAAAGGCCTTCCAAGTGAATATCAGCCGTTCATTGCGTTAATCACGGCGAGTCAGTCTCCTTTTACACTAGATGCAGTTGTAAATGTCCTTCTTGATGCTGAAACACAGATGCTTACCTTCAATCAATTTTCGGATCTGCCTCCTGCTGCTCATGTGGCTCATGTTGCTAGTTCCAAGTTGGATGCTGATCAAGAGAATTCACAGCCAAATTACAGGCCCTATCGTGTTGTGGTCAATCAGCGAGGTCGTGGCAGAACTGGATATAAGTCCAATATGCGACCTCGGTGTCAGTTATGCGGAAAGGTTGGTCATCTCGTTGATCGCTGCTGGCACAGGTTCGATGAAAATTTTCCTGGTGTAACAGCACGTCCGTCGGGTGCTGCCAAGGTCGATTCTGCTGCTCATTCCAATTTTGCTGATGTTACTAACACACAATGGTTTGTTGATTCTGGTGCGAGTCATCATGTTACCATTGAGGCCACAAATCTTGGTGATGGATCCGACTACGCAGGCCCTGGTAAGTTTTTTTTTTAGGAAAAAAATTTTCAGGCCCTGGTAAGTTAATTGTTGGTAATGGGTCAGGTCTTAATATCTCTAAAGTTGGTAAGTCTGTTTTACATTCTTATTCACGTTCTTTGCTGTTGAGTGATGTGTTACATGTACCAAAGGTCACTAAAAATCTGTTGTCAGTTTTAAAGCTTGCTAGTGACAACGAAGTGTTCTTGGAGTTTCATGCTGGATCTTGTTTGGTTCGTGATGAAAAGACAAAGGAGGTTCTACTGCAGGGAGACCAGGTTGGTGGTTTGTATCGATTTCAAGCTACTAGCTCGTGTGTGGCTCAGGGTACTGCTCAGTGTCATGTGGCAAAGGCAGAGAATAAGTCGAAGTCTGAAGATGCATACACCTTGTGGCATCGAAGGCTAGGCCATCCGTCTTTCGATACTTTAGTTAATGTTTGTAAGCAGTTCAATGTATGTTTGGATTCTCATGTTAATAAGAATGTTGACCTGTGTGTTGCATGCCAAATGGGCAAGAGTCATAGTCTTCCTTATGCTCCTTCTACTACTGTGTATTCAAAACCCTTTGAGCTTGTTTTTATTGATCTTTGGGGACCAGCTCACGTTCCATCTCAAGGTTTTACATATTATGTATCGTTTGTTGATGCGTTTACCCGTCCCTGCTGGGTGTACTTGTTGAAGACCAAATCCCAAGCAATTGTGGCCTTTCAGTCGTTCCAAAAACTCGTGCAAACACAGTTTGGTGTTAATGTTCAAGTAGTTCAGAGTGACTGGGGAGGGGAGTTTCGTAGTTTGTCTCGTCTTCTTGTTCAAGAAGGGATTGTACATCGTGTCACTTGCCGACACTCCTCCTAGCAGAACGGCGTTGTCGAGCGGAAACATCGTCATATAATCGAGCTAGCATTGACTCTGTTAGCACAAGCCTCCCTTCCTCTCAAGTTCTGGTCCTATGTTGTTACTACAGGTGTGTTTCTCATCAATCGGTTACCTACAAAGGTGCTTGGTGGTGCTTCTCCTTTTGAACGGCTGTTTGGTCGCAAGCCTCAGTATGACATGTTGCGAGTCTTTGGTTGTAAGTGTTTTCTGTGCCTTAGGCCTTTTAATTCTCATAAGCTCGATTTCAGGTCTCAACCAGCAACATTCTTGGGTTACAGTTCCATGCACAAAGGATACCAATGTGTTACTTCGAGTGGTCGTGTTTACATATCAAGGAATGTTGTCTTCGATGAGGGTGTGTTTCCTTTTGCAAACTCTGTCTCCAGTGAGTCTTCATGTGCTCATGGTCAAGGCACAGGTGTTCAGTCAGGGGTGCTTCATTTAGTTCCTGGAGCTACTCGGTTGTTTGCCTCTGCTCCTGTTGCCTGTGGAGTCAATGATACTGGTGACTCAGTTGTGGTTTCTACTAAAGAAGTCAATGGTTCTCCTGAGGCAGACAGTGGTCCTATAGGTTCTTCATCTACAAGGGGTGATCCTTGTGGAGTTGGTGGTACAGGCCCTCTAGGTGCAGAAGGTGGTACAGACGGTGGTGCAGGATCTTTCGATGCTAATCTTCAGCCTCCTGTAAGATCTGCTCCATGTGATGGTGTTCCTCAATGTCAGGATGATGATGTAGGGCTAGGTCTCATACTCAGTACGTGGGTATGGATGATGTGGTGCCTCTTGGTCCCACCACTGGTGGTTGTTTTCAGTCCCCGAATGCCGATGTGGAATCCAATTCTCCTTCTCTGCACGAGGGTTTGGATGAAACTGTGTCTGCTGGTTCTATCACAGCTACCTTACAACAACAGTCTTCTCCTTCCGTTTCTCTTAATATGCATCCCATGTTGACCAGAAGTAAAATGGGAGTGTTTAAACCAAAGGTTTATTTTGCTAATGCTGCTGATGATGTTCCTGCTTCCATTCATGAAGCTCTTGCTGTTCCACAGTGGAGAGAGGCGGTACATGCTGAGTATGCTACCTTGCAACGGAATGGCACGTGGAAGTTGGTTGCTCTGCCTGAAGGGAGGACCTTGGTTGGGTGCAAGTAGATCTTTAAGATCAAAAAGAATGTCGATGGGTCGATTTCACGATACAAGGCGCTTCTGGTCGCAAAAGGGTTCAGTCAAGTCCCTGACCAAGACTTTCATGATACGTTCAGTCCCGCGGTGAAGCCAGCGACGGTGAATGTTGTGCTTGCGTTAGCTGTTTCCAACCGGTGGTCGCTGCGACAAGTCGACGTTAACAATGCGTTTTTGAACGGCGATCTTCATGAAGAGGTGTTTATGATACAGCCTCCTGGCTTTGAAGAAACAGCCGATGATGGGTCCAAGCTCGTTTGCAAACTTGAAAAAGCTCTTTACGGGTTGTGACAAGCACCTAGAAGTTGGTACACGAAACTAAAGAACTACCTTGTGGAGATTGGTTTTCGCATGTCAGCAGCTGATTCTTCCTTGTTCATTCGAACCAGGTCTGGTGTGTTCATCTATGTGTTGGTTTACGTAGATGACATTATCATTACTGGAGGGTCTGAGGAACAAATTGCAGAGGTTTTATCGCTTTTGGGGCAAGAATTTTCCCTTAAAGACTTGGGTTCTTTAAGTTTCTTTCTGGGCATTGCAGTTCAATGGTGTAAGGTGTGTTTATTCTTGAGTCAACAGAAGTTTGTGCTGGAGTTGCTTGAAAAGACAAAGATGGACAAGGCCAAACCAGCTTCGACGCCTATGCTTCCCTCGGTTAAGCTTTCTCAGAATGCGGGCAGTCCAGTTGCTGATGCTACTGGCTTCAGAAGCATTGTCGGAGCATTGTTATATTTGTGTCATACCAGGCCCGACATAGCCTTTAGTGTACACCGAGTCGCACAGTATATGCACAATCCGTGTGAAGAGCATCTTGCAGCGGTGAAACGGATTCTGCGCTATCTGAGTGGAACCTTACACCATGGTCTCCTTTTTCGACCCTCGAAGACAAGTTCCAGTCTTGTTGCGTTTTCTGATGCCGACTGGGGAAGCAACCCTGATGATCGGCGTTCCACGACTGGGAGTTGCGTTTATCTTGGCAATAGTATAGTCACCTGGTACTCAAAGAAACAACGGGTCGTGTCTCGGTCAACGATGGAGGCTGAATATAGAAGCATTGCGGACACAACGTCTGAAGTGACTTGGTTGCGAGCTTTGCTGTCCGACATGGGAGTTGTTCAACGCGACGTTCCAGTGATTTGGAGTGATAGCATGAGTGCAGTTTTACTCAGTATGAATCCTGTGTTTCATTCACAGTCCAAACACGTGGATTTGGATGTTCATTTTGTCAGGGAGAAGGTTGCGGATAAGAGTCTTCAAGTGAACTACGTTCCTGCTCCTCACCAGACGGCAGATGGGTTCACTAAACCCCTGACCAGCTCTTTCTTTGAGTTGTTTCGACAAAGGCTGAATGTCGTGTCCATTAGTGAACTCGTGTAGGAAGAAAAAGTAGGGGAAACGTTAAGGGTTTAATATCTATTAGAGGTTGTTAGGGTTGTTGCATGGTGGTTAGGTCGTTTTGGTTAGCTGGCAGCTAGCTGCATGGAAGCTATATAAGCTTTCACGTGTTGCAACAGTTAACCAACCTTCTTTGTATTCTCTTTATGATTCAATAAACTCTTCTCTTCTTCTTCTCAATCACCATTTCAACACTTTCCAAATCTGGAGGTGAAATTTCTTTTGTCTATAGGGAACAAAATGGAGCTGCTCATGAGTTGGCATTGTATGGAGTTACTAGAGACATTGATCTGTTATGGACATCTGAATAACGTCATGTTGTAGGAGCGCTGTCAGGTTTTATTTATAAGTAGTTTTTGCTTAATTGTGGTGCTTAGTTGGATACGGGCTGAGTTTCTGTTGCAGTCATTGGTTTCGGCTGAGCTGTTTAGTTTGGCAAGTGTATGTAACTGTTATGCAAGTTTGTATATTAATAAAATTTGCACTATTTTCCCCCTAACTAGGCTTTAGAGGGGGTTTTTTTAATGAGGACCGCTTTTTTTTATAAAAAATTGAATCTAAAAACTTTGCTCATTCGAATCTAAAAAAATGAGATTAGAAGTAGGATATGTAAAGATTATCACTTGGGAAAAAAAAGTAAGGCTCACACACGAGAGCAACCCTCCATCGTTGTGACACCCATGGTGGAGTATTCGGTACAATAACAACCCCTCAACACCACTCATCGGTAGATGTATAGCCCACTAACGAGAGATGAGACACACTGTAACACCCTAAAAAGTACCCTAGTTCGAACTATAGAAAACGACAAGTATAACGTAAACGTTTTACGATCTAATCAAGATTGAAATGAAACAACATTAACTAAGCTATATTAGGTTATAAATTGATTAAAATGTAACATGAGAATTCATATGTAAAACCTAGAATAATGAAGATTTGGGAGTAACTAATGTAAGTTGGATAATATGAAATGTAACTAGTGTACATATGTGTACATATGTATACATATATATTCGGTGGGATTATGAAACTATATATACATACCTATAGTATATATATATATATAAGATTAAAATATCACAATTAAAGTATAAATGATTAATCAAAATAAAGTAGTAGTGGGCTGATTTATTTTAACATGAAATATTAATATTATATATGTATAAGGTTAGTGGGAAAATACATGGTTAATTACCTAACCATGTGTCCTCACCTTAGACACCAAAACACACGTGGCCATAAGGGGATTAAGCACCCAAATTTCATCACTTTCACTCAGCCAAACTCACCTAAATCAAAGGAAAAACCAGAGAGAAAATAAGTTGAATTGCTGGAAAAATTTCAAGCTTTGCATGCACGTTGGTTCAAAGCTCAAGTAAGTAGATGTGTGTTACCGATTTTGTTCTTAAGATTATAGGATTTGTATTATTGAATTCTTTGTGTGTTGTTGCTGGAATTATGTTTAGAAATGATTCAAATTGTTAATGAGTTGTTGGGTTCATGTTAGACTTGAATAATTTCTAGAAAAATTGCATGAACATGAACTTAGGTATGAATCTGCCCAGATTCGTACTTGTATGATACCCTGTAGAAATCTGGAAAATTGAGTATGTTAGAATCATTTATGGAAAAAGTATTCTTATACAAAGTTGTAGAGGACAAAATTTTACACGGAATAGAGGTATGAGTTGCTCAAAAATGTTAAGTGTAGGTCTCTGAATTGTTGTTAGAAGTTGACTGGACTGAAACTGAATGAATTTGGAATCTGCTGGACTAAATTGTGAAATTTGAAATGTTTAGGGGTCAAAATGGTGTTAATAAATTCTGAAAATTTATGCTTGAAACAGGGGAGTCATGGAATGAATAAAAATTAAATTACCAATCTTGAATTAAATCTCAATTGGTAGGTTAAATGCATTTAGATCACATGTAGAATTATTAAAGGATTAAAGGGGACTGTTTTGTGAAAATTGATAAATTGAGGACTTGAATGCTCTGTTTTTAAAGATGTTAGAACTTCATTGTTATGTTAATACATGTAGGTTAATGTGGTTAATATCTTAGAATCAAATGAATTGTGAAATATAGGATTTAAATGCACTAAAGTCACTAAGTTAAGCTTGGACAGATTAGGCCCTGAAATTGTCCTGTTTTCAAATGTAAAACTGTATTAACTGAAAAATGCTAAAAATATGAGCCATACATGGTTTTAAAGGTGTGTTTATAAGCTTTCCATAATAGTATGATATGCCTTATTTGAATTAGGGAATAAAAAGTTATGGACAGATTAGTGGACAATGCTCAAAACTGCCATGTTAAGGACAGCTTGTGTGTTTATTGTTGTTTTCTTGATTTGGTTGGATTTTTGTGCTAAGGTTGATACTAATGGATGTTATATATGTTTTAATATGATTCAAGAGCATATTGGTGAAGAGATATTAGAGGAATCAAGAGGTGATCAAACCAAGAAGAAAGGGAGAGGCATCATCATTAAGGAGACAAACTAGCTTGGAGTATTGTGAGTGTAGTTTTGTTTAAAGTGTTAGGATTAGTATACTAACCTTGTTATTTTTTTAATTATTAGATAACATGAAGGAAGCATGAAATGAACCTAATAATGGTTGGTAAAAACTAAAATGCTAAGGTAGAAGGATTAAAGGAAAGACTTATGATATGTTGACTATGCTAGTTAGATAAGCTTACTTTGGCCTAGATATGTTACATTGGGTTGATGATTGAATAAACCATATGACATGAACTTATATAATGAGTTTAGCTACTGTATTTTTGATGTTTACATGATGAAAATGATAATATGTGCTTGCTGATTTTTCATGTTATCATGAATTGAATGATTGCTCTGAAATAAAGATCGATATTGTTACATGTTTGGTGAATTGTTGAATAATAAGCTATTGGTTTTGTTAAACATATAAGTTAAGATAAGACCTTGGTTTGATTAGTGTTTATAGGTAGAAGGGAATGCCTTAGAGTCATTGAGCTCCTCTGATTATTGTTAAAGGATGGTGGTTAGTCACCAATATTCCTTAAGGTGGTAAGTCACCTTGATGCTATGGCATCTTCTGATTACATGTCACAAGTTGGTTACAAAGCATTGATACCTTTGGGTATCCAAAGTCATATGTCACACGTAGACTCGATTACCTTGTTCATTAATCATCCAAGGCAACATATTTAAAAGTTACATGACTTGAAAGATAAGTACCTAAATAATAAGTACCAATGAAATGAAATTGATATGCCTACTTGCCTTGTATATGCTAATGCTTTTAAATGATGCTTGCTGTTGTATATGATAATGTTTTGATTGATACTTGCTGTATGAATGAACATAAAAGTATGTTGTTTATGTTGCATCAATGGTTACTTGAAATGGTTACAAGATTAGCTAAGTCTACTTATGTATGATGGACTAGCTAGGTGAACTTTGATTAAAGCCTAGTTAGGTAACCTTAAAGATTGAATAATACTCTAAAAGATAAAAATTAGTAAAGTTTAGGGCTGCCTCACTAAGTACATACTTATCACTCTTCTGTTCCCTTCTTCCAAAAATTTTAGGTGCTAGTCCCGAAAGCTAGTCGATTGTCTTAGAGAGCTGACCTTGAATGTAAGCACAAGTATGACTCTTTTGGTTATTATAGTTGGTGGCATAGATGTATATAAGTGTCACATGCATATGATACATGTATTTTGGGTGCTTGACATGTAATTGTTAAGTTTCAGACTTGGCTTGGTTTTGTATATATATGTAAACATAAGCTTGTTTTGTAATAATTATATGTTGACATATAATGGTTGCATTATATATATATGGGTTGTGTATGATTAAAGTGTTGATATGTGATTTGCAAATGCTATGTGTTATCTAGATATCATGTTAGTCAAATGGATGAACGTGAACATGTAAGATCGTGCTTGTTTAGATTATCAAATTGTACCTAGATTTCCTAATAGGTTATATGCTTCATTCGAATGACTCCTTATGTAATAGTGTTCATGGTGTATGATTCTTATATGCCTATGTTATCATAGCACCATTCAAATATAATGTTTTATGTATATGATGTATACTATTGTTTATCTTGATTACTAAGGAGGGTGATATATGTATATGCTTCAAATTGTGAAAGTAGAATGTCTATTAATATGCCTTGATTTAGCTTGAGCTTTAGATGGTTATATAGAAGTGTACATGTTTTTTTAATGTGTTGATATGAATATATATCATGATTCTAAGAATAAAAAGTTAGTATTTGAACTTAGAGGTTGTCTTGATGTAATTCGAATATGTTCTTATTAGGCTTAGGTGATTTGATAATGTTAAGAATTGTATACATGTGGTTATGCTATGTTATGGTATTAGTCCAATATGTTATAAGTATAAACTTGGTTAGTATAAGATACTTAAATTTTGTGGATAACATGTTTTTAAGTTCATATGTTAGTATGTTAAGTTTGACAATATACAAGCTGCATGGCTTTGATTGATATTGTTTCATGTCTTGTTTTCGATTGTTTATTTGTTCTGAACCGTTCGTTATATGTCGTAACATCTCTCGCTCCTAAACCGGGTGAGGGGTGTTACACACACACAAGGTTTGCACCCGGGAGCTACCCTCAACCGTTGCAACCTTAAACAATCCTCAATCGTTAGGGTACTTGGATGGAGTTTTTGGTACAACCACAACCCCTCTACATCCAAGGCGACTTGTTTGTAGTGCACTCAATCCTATAGCCGGCTAACTATATCTGATTTCATTTACAAAACACTTTATACAACATCACTTGCTAATATAATCCACATTTCATGCATACATCACTGTTTTTCCAAAGCAATCATGATAAACCATAAATCAAGCATTAAACCATGCCTCTAACCTCATGCATCAACACATGCATACAAGGATCACTTACCCAGTGCATCCTTAAACTACATGGCATCATCATACAGAATTTATATACTCAAAACATGCTTTAAAACAGTAGGTAAATGCAATTAACATCAAGTGTAACCAAAAGCTCAAACTAGCACAATCCAAGAGAAAAATTTGCTTTACTTACTTTCGAACTTAGTAAAGCGTTTCAACTCTTACTAAGTTCCAAAAACCTTTTCTAAAACGTTTCCACGCTGGAAAACCAAGTTCCACTCACGGACTCGCGAAACCACGCTTGCTGACGCAACTATCGATCGTCCGGAGCCTCCAAAATCACTTCGTTTGATTCCCGGGATACTATCCCCTATTTTCAACACATTAAAACAGAGGCTCAATGCATTAAAGTGCATCCAAAACACCAGCACACAAAATAAATCCCGCAGCCCTGCTCTAAGGCATCAAAACACCCATCCAAAATAACCGAAAACTCAATCGATTGACCTCCAAACATAGCCCATCCATCTACCAACACATCTAACTCATTTTAAGCATCAATCAACATCCAAAAACAACCTAAAATCATCCTTATATCTCCAGCAACTTGGATCTCACCTAAACACCCCCAAAACCCAACCAAAAATACTTCAAAAACCAAGGATATCAAGGATTTCGGGGTCTTTATGATTAAGCTCTATTCTAACACCAAAAACCTTTCAGAACTCATTTAGAAATCATCTCAAACAAGCCAAATCAACCAAACTCCGAAAATCACATAAAATCCATTTTTCCACAAAGATTTCAATATTTTATCAAACTAACAACAAAACCTCAATAAAAAACATTAATAAAGAGTCAAATATCTTTGGAATTTCATTAAAAAACCTTGATTAGAGGGTTAGCACGAAATTTACCTCCAATCCTTGCTTCTCTTCTAATTTGGAAAGATTAGCTTGAAAGAACTTGAAGGAAAATGAGAGAAATTACCGAGGAAAAGTTGGAAATCAAAAGAGTATTTGAGAATGAAGAAAATCTGAAATTTGAGAGAAAATGGAGAGTGTTTTGTTGAAGTGAAAAAGAGAAATGAAAAGATCATCAATATTTTTGTTAACCGATTAACTACCTTTCTAATTAAATCAATTAAAAGCCTTTTAATTTTTAATAAAACATTTAAAACACATACCAAATTATAGAAAAGGCCTAATTTCCAAATAGCTCCCTAAAGATTCTAAGATTTTGACTCTTTTTGAAAAACACAATTTTCCACCATTTTAAAACTTTACATTTTGGTCACTACCCAAAATGTATGCTTTCCAAAACTTATTTTGCAAAATTAATTTAACCAACCTCTTAAATATTAGAGGATTTTCGGAATTTTTATCATATTTTTATCCCATACCGAACCTTGATTTCCCGAAACCACTTTTAACGGTTCGAACAACCGACTACCGGTTCCACCGGCCCAACCAGACTCGCAAAACTCTTAGGCCCAAACCCGGGGTGTTACAACTCTCCCCCACTTAGGAAATTTCGTCCTTGAAATTTTACCTGTAGGAAAAAGGTGCGGAAATTGCCTCAGCATGCCCGCCTTGCTTTCCCACGTGGCCTCCTCAACTCCTTGGTGTCGCCACAACACCTTCACAAGCTCAATCGTCTTGCCACAAAGAACTTTACTACTCAATTCAAGAATTCTCACCGGTTCTTCATCATAGGATAAATCCGGATTCAACTCAATCTCCTCAACTGACATCACATACAAAGGATCCAATCTATACCTCTGCAACATAGATACATGAAACACATCATAGATCTTTTCCAACTCGGGAGGCAGCCTTAACCGATAAGCTAAAGGACCAACTCGCTCCACAACCTCATAAGGTCCAATAAACCTCGGACTAAGCTTTCCCTTACGTCCGAATCTCATCACCTTCTTCGAAGGCGATACCTTAAGGAACACGCGATCTTCAACCGCAAATTCAATCTCTCTACGTTTTAAATCCGCGTAAGACTTCTGACGATCCGATGCAGCCCTCAACCGCTCATATATGAGCTTCACCTTCACAGTTGTTCCCTTGAGCATATCCGGCAAGGAAAGCAACTCCTACCCTGCCTTAGCCTAACAAAGAGGCGTTGTACACTTCCTCCCATACAAGGCCTCATACGAAGCCATTTGTATACTTGCCTTAAAACTATTGTTATAGGCAAACTCAACCAAAGGCAAATGCTTTTCCCAAGAACCTTGGAAATCTATCACGCAGCATCACAACATATCCTCCAGCACCTGGATAACTCGTTCTGACTTTCCATCCGACCGAGGATGATATGAAGTGTTGAAATTCAACTGCGTACTCAACACCTGATGTAAACATTCCCAAAACCTCGTTGTGAACCTCGGATTCCTATCCGACCCTATAGACTTGGGCACTCATTGCAAACACACAATCTCAGCAATATACAACTCAGCTAACTTATTCAGTGTATACGTAGTATGCACAGCCAAGAAATGTGCACACTTCGTAAGACGATCCACAATAACCCATATTGAGTTCTTCTTAGATGGTGTAAAAGGCAGACCAGACACAAAATCCATCGTAATTCTTTCCCATTTCCACTCCGGTATACTCAAAGGCTGTAACAAACTAGAAGGAAACTGATGTTCTGCCTTCACACGCTGGCAAACCATACACTTGCTTACAAAATCAGCAACATCCTTTTTCAACCCCACCCAATAATATTAATCCTTCAAGCCACAATACATCTTAGTACTACCAGGGTGCATAGAAAAAGGACTGCTATGAGCCTCAGTCAAAATAGTACGCCTCAACTCAGCATCTTCCGGCACCACTATTCGACTTTTGAAACATAGAACTCCATCATCATTAAAACAAAAGTTCATGTCATTGCCATCAGCTATATCTTGAATGTGAGACAACAACGAATCATCAAGCAACTACTTTTATTTGATCATCTGAATCAAGGAAGGTTTCACTTGCAACTCGGCTATCAAGCCACCATCACGCTATATACACAACCGAGCAAACATAGCTCTCAGCTCAACAGCTACCTTCATACTCAAAGCATCGGCCACAACATTGGCCTTTCAAGGATGATACTCAATGGTCAGATCATAATCCTTAAGCAACTCCAACCATCTTCGTTGCCTAAGATTCAACTTCTTCTAAGACATAAGATACATCAAACTCTTATGGTCGGTATAAACCACACACCTTTCACCATAAAGTTAGTGTCTCAAAATTTTCAAAGCAAACATCACCGCTACGAGCTCTAGATCATGCGTAGGGTAGTTGCGCTCATGCACCTTCAACTGTCTAGATGCAAAAGCCACAACCTCCCGCCTTGCATCAACATGCAACCCAAACCAACATATGATGCATCCATATAGACTACAACCTCCTTACCCGATTCTGGTTGATCAAGACAAGGAGCTTGCGTCAAAGCCTCCGTCAACTTCTCGAAAGCTTGTTGCCTAACATCTGTCCACTCAAAGCGAACATTCTTTTGCAACAACTTGTTCAAAGGTGCACCAATCTTAGAAAAACTTCAACAAACCTTCAATAATATCCAGCCAATTCGTGGAAACTTTGCACTTCTGTCACTGATTTAGGTGTTTTCCAACGCATCATCGCCTTAACCTTGTGTAGATCAACCCAGATCCCTTCGGCTGACACCACATGTCCAAGAAAAACCAATTCCTTGAGCCAATACTCACACTTGCTCAGCTTAGCATAAAGTTGATTCTCCAACAGCACTTGTAACACAATCCTCAAGTGCTTATCACGATCCTTCTTGGTACGCGAGTACACGAGAATATCATCGATAAACACTGCCATGAACTGATCCAAAAATTCGTGAAAGACCCTATTCATCATATCCATGAATGCAGTCGGTGCATTTGTCAATCCAAACGGCATTACCAAGAACTCATAATGACCATACCTAGTCTGAAAAGATGTCTTAGGTACATCCAAATCCTTAACCTTTAGCTGATAGTTCCCAAACCTCAAATCTATCTTCGAAAACACCAAAGCACCACAAAACTGGTCAAACAAATCATCGATCCTCGGTAGAGGGTACTTGTTTTTAATTGTCAACTTGTTCAATTGCTGATAATCAATATACAAACGCATTATACCAACCTTCTTCTTCACGAACAAGACCGACGCACCCCAAGGTGAAATACTCAGCCTTATGAATCCTCGGTCAAGCAACTCCTGAAGTTGCGTCTTCAATTCCTTTAACTCCTTAGGTGCAATGCGGTAAGGAGCAATGGACACCAGAGTCTTATTCTCATACAACTCAATGCCAAACTCAACTTCCCTGCTTGGTGGAAACCCATGCAACTCTTCCGGAAACTCACATACGATTCGTATGTCTTACACCTGCACTTCCTTCGTACCATGATTCATCACATACGCCAATAAAGCTTCGCATCCTAACTCCATCATCCGACTCGCTTCAAGAGCCGAAATTGCATTACACAAGAACTTCACATTCTCGCCCACGATTACTACCTCGTAATCATCCGCAAGCTTCAGGGTAACTCGCTTAACATTAAAATCTACAACAGATCGGTGCTCAACCAACCAGTCCATTCCAAGAATCACATCAAAACCATAAAAAGGTAGTTTCATCAAATCAACTGAAAACACATGACCCTGAACAGATAATGGACATCTACTATACAATCTTCTTGTAAAAATAGTCTTACCAAAAGAACTGGTTACTTGCATTCCTAAATCTAACATCTCAACAGGAATATCTAGCAAATGTGCATGCTCACTCAAGATGTATGAATACGTAGATACAAAATCAATCAATTCTAATAAAGACAAGGATTACAAGGTGAAGGTACCTGTAATCACATCGGTGTCGTTACGTCCCTCGCGATGTGCATAAACCATCGCGGGACCACGTCCTTCCGACTGAACAACAACTATATGAGCCACAGCTCTCTGCCCATCCTCTCTCCTCTGAAAGTTTCCACGGCCGCGCCGACGGACACTTTGCTGTGCAGCAACTGGTGCACGACCCTGACCACCTCTCGCCAATAGGGGACACTAACGCCTCATGTGATCAGCAGCTCTGCAATTCCAACAAGAATTAGCCCCAACCACAGGAGCCTACACCTCAAGAGCCGCACAAGGGCAATCTCGCCTCAAGTGCTCACGTGAACCGCACAACCAACATGTGTTCTGCTCAAACCTCTGCATGTTGCCATAAGCTGGTGCGCCTCGCCCAAAGTTACCTCGCCTAGCCGCAGGCTAATATCTACGGTCTCGGTTCTTCTTGTTCTGCCCACCACTAGGGCCAGCATCAGCAACTCTCTTGCCCAAACTGGAACCACCTTCACGCGAGGTCAGACCCAAGCTCCGCTCTATTTCCTTGGCCCAAGTCACCAGCACATCAAAATCTGTATAATCAATCGCAAGCATGAACGTCTTCACGTCCTGCACCAGGCCATACCAGAAGCAATCACAATGATGCCTATCACTCGACACCAACTCTGGAGCATACTGCATCAATCGTACGAGCTGGACCTCGTACTCAGCCACAGTCATGTTCCCTTGAACCGGGGACATGAACTCCCTCTTCTTATCGTCCAAGTATAGAACTCCATGATACTTTCTCTTAAAAGCAGACTGGAAGAACGTCTAATCCACCTCTTCCGGCTCCAGAGCCGCGGTCGCAGTCGTCCACCATATGTATGCATCACCATGCAATAACGACACTGCAAAACACATCTTCTGTGCATCATTGCAGCCCATCTGATCCAATATCCGGATCGTGCTGGCCATCCAAGCCTCGAATTCCTCAGGTGATAATCCGCGATATTCTACTCCTCCCAGACTCCTCAAGCGCTCTAATGGAAATCCCACTTGCCTAGCAGCCGTCGCATGTACATGCACTCCGGCAACAGCAGCCTAGAATGCTCCCGTCATCGCCTGAACCAAAGGCGTCAAGTCTCCCAACACCGAACCAGCCTGTTCGTGTTGCCCTTGCTCATCACCCCCAGGTGGTGGTGGCGAAGGAGGAGGGAAGTTTCCACTAGGTAGAACCTCTTTCTTTTGGCCACGTTCCCCTCAGCAGGAGCAATTGCTCTAGGACGTAACTCTCGTCTTGGTCCCATTGTTCTAGTTAACATTAAAGCATGAACATAAAACAACAAAAGATCAGGCCAACTCCTAACAAGGATCCAAGGCTTCCAAACCAATTTAAAACATTTCTCTAGGTAATAAGGTAATGGGCATCCCAATTTTCCCCAAGCATATCACTAAGCATACCATGTCATAGCTACCATGCACTCTAGCATCAAAATTCAGCCCAATCAAACATCATAGAACAACTCACATTCTTATTAAGTCATCATATATAACATCACCATCACATACTTAACATTAACATGCTTTAAACATTGAACGTTAACATGCTTTAAACATTCACCGGTCAAAGCAAACATCACCAAAACACACATGATCACAATAAAATCACTTACCAACAACTTACCATCATCCCAACCTTTTGTAACTAGGCTCTAATACCATCCAATGTAACCCCCTCGACCCGGCCTGGCCAATAAACCGAACCAAACGAATCAAACGTGGAATATTGAAGTAAATCGAGAAAGTTTACCTCAATAAACGACCCTTTTTTTCTTTTTATCTTGTCTAGATGCAACTTAGTTCCCTATGTGTATACACAAGCAGCGGATAAGACAACCTCCCAAATGATCACTATTATAACCAATTTCGGGTTTATGGACCATTTTGTAAAATTGACAAATTGTAAGGGTTATTACCAAATTCGGAATACCAACCTTTAATTAAGTTCTTTACAAAATTCACTATGAAACCTCAGCTCAAAATGACCACTAGAACTTCTTTAATTGCAAACATGACCAACAGGGAACAAAATGTAAGAAAAAATAAACACAAAATATTCCAAAAATTGTATTAACTTCCAACTGTTTCGGAACAGTGAGCCCTGTATCAGAACGGGTGTTTTGGAATATGGCTGACCGTTTCGAAACACGGGTACGTTTCAAAACCTTCCAAGACCCGTTTCGGCATAGGTTTTCACAGAGGCAAAATTTTTCGAAACACGCCTCACCGTTTTGAAACCCCAAGGCAATTTCAAGCAAACGTTTCGAAACAGGCAAGGGTGTTTCGAAACACCTGGGCTTGCAATGTTTGAAAATGCAGATTTAACTAAATTTAAAACATCCGAACTCATCCCGACATATGCCCAAACATGTTGGCAACTCAAATATACATCAACAATCAGATTTACGAAGTAAAAGCATCATCATAGCATCATTAACAATAACAAAGAGACTAAAGGCATGCTTCCTAGGAGAAAAATGCACCAAAATGTCAAATTGAATTTTTAAGCATAAATTAAAGCTTAAAGGCCATTTACACAACCAAATATACATTATAAACTTGCATCAAAATAGAAAGTACCAAACAAACCACATTCATAGCATTGGACACCCCCATTGCCTTTATTACACTAGTTCAAGAATTAGACATACTTTTAAAGAGTTTCTTGGAAGGATCCCTTGTAGATGCTGCCTCCAATCACCTAATTGTCTGCATTGATAAACAAAGAGAGCATAAGCATACAAGCTTAGTGAGGATTGCTCATAACCACAATATCATCAATGCACAAAACCATTTTTCACTTTTTCCAAAACCATCATGCCTTCTTTAATAAACCATGCACTTTATCATCAAAATCATTGTATTTAACATCATGCAACATGATTCATATAATCCCAACAATTAAACCATTGCTACTCAAATTCCAAGCTTTCCAAGCACAAACACCTTCATGCTAAGCTTAAACCAAAACATGCATCTTTCAAATTATGCATCAACAACATTTTCCACAATATTTCATTTCATTATATTGGCTCACAAGTGATGAACAACATCCTCAAAAACATATCGGATACACGGATTACCAAGGGTTGTCCTACACCCTTCATTCACTCTACCGGCATCTAAAGGCTCACACACGAGAGCAACCCTCCATCGTTGTGACACCCGTGGTGGAGTATTCGGTACAATAATAACCCCTCAACACCACTCATCGACAGATGTATATCCCACTAACAAGAGACGAGACACAGACAAGGTTCGCACCCGGGTGCTACCCTCAACCGTTACAACCTTAAACAATCCTCAATCGTTAGGGTACTTGGATGGAGTTTTCGGTACAACCACAACTCCTCAACATCCAAGACGACTTGTTTATAGTGCACTCAAACCTATAACCGCCTAACTATATCTGATTTCATTTACAAAACAATTTATACAACATCACTTGCCAATATAATCCACATTTCATGCATGCCTCATTGTTTCTAAAGCAATCAGGATAAGCCATAAATCAAGCATTAAACCATGCCTCTAACCTCATTCATCAACAAATGCATACAAGGATCACTTACCTAGTGCATCCTTAAACCACATGGCATCATCATACACAATTTATATACTCAAAACATGATTTAAAACAATAGGTAAATGCAATTAACATCAAGTGCAACCAAAGGCTCAAACTAGCACAATCCGAGAGAAAAAATTGCTTTACTTACTTTCGAACTTAGGAAAGCGTTTCAACTCTTACTAAGTACCAATAACCTTTTTTAAAACGTTTCCACGCTGTAAAACCAAGTTCCACTCACCGACTCGCGAAACCACACTTGCTAACGCAATTATTGATAATTCGGAGCCTCTAAAATCACTTCGTTTGATTCTGGGATACTATCCCCTATTTTCAACACATTAAAACAGAGGTTCAATGCATTAAAATGCATCCAAAACACCAGCACACAAAAGAAATCCCGCAGCCCTGCTCTAAGGCATCAAAACACCCATCCAAAACAACCGAAAACCCAATCGATTGACCTCCAAACTCAGCCCAGCCATCTACCAACGCATCTAACTCATTTTAAACATCAATCAACATCCAAAACAACCTAAAACCATCCTTATACCTCCAGCAACTCGGATCTCACCTAAACACCCCAAAAACCCAACCAAAAACACTTCAAAAACCAAGGATTTCCGGATCTCTATGATTAAGAATCTATTCCAACACCAAAAACCTTTCAAAACTCATTTAGAAATCATCTCAAACAAGCCAAATCAACCAAACTCCGAAAATCACATAAAATCCTTTTTTTCCGCCAAGATTTCAATATTTTATCAAACTAACAACAAAACCTCAATCAAAAACATTAATAAAGAGTCAAATATCTTTGGAATTTCATTAAAGAACCTTAATTAGAGGGTTAGCACGAAATTTACCGCCAATCATTGCTTCTCTAATTTGGCAAGATTAGCTTGAAAGAACTTGAAGGAAAATGAGAGAAATCACCAAGGAAAAGTTGGAAATCAAAAGAGATTTTGAGAATGAAGAAAATCTGGAATTTGAGAGAAAATGGAGAGAGTTTGGCTGAAGTGAAAAAGAGAAATGAAAAGATCGTCAATATTTTTGTTAACCGATTAACTACCTTTCTAATTAAATCAATTAAAAGCCTTTCTAATTTTTAATAAAACATTAATAACACATGCCAAATTAGAGAAATGACCTAATTTCCAAATAGCTCCCTAAATATTCTATGATTTTGACTCCTTTTGAAAAACTCAATTTTTCCACAATTTTAAAACTTTACATTTTGGTCACTACACAAAATGTATGCTTTCCAAAACTTACTTTTCAAAATTGATTTAACCAACCTCTTAAATATAATTTTAGAGGATTTTAGGAATTTTATCATATTTTAATCCCATTTCGAACCTTTATTTCCCTAAACCACTTTTAATGGTTCGAACAACCGACTACTGGTTCCACCAGCCCAACCCGACTCACAAAACACCTAGACCCAAAACTGGGGCGTTACATCATCCATCCATTTCACTCATCCAATGGTCATGGATTAGTGTAAAACTAGTTGTGTTTTACATAGTGTATGTGTGTCCTAACCATATACGGGTTAGGATCCACTTACATTATGTAAAACTCAACTAGCTTTATACTAATTCTTGACCATTGGATAAGTGAAATGGATGGATGAGATTAGAAATAGGATATGTGAAAATTGTCACATGGGAAAAAAGTAAGGAGTTAATCTTCACATATTTTACTGTTAACCTCATCCCCCCGTTTCCCTCATCCAACGATAAAAAAAACGTGTAAAACTTAAAAAAAATTAAGGAGTTAATCTTAGCCATCCATTTACCCCATCCAACGATAAAAAAACGTGTAAAACTTAAAGTGTTTTACACCGTGTAACTGGATCCTATCCATATATTAGAGTTAAGGAATTGATGAGAAGAAAAAAATACAGTTAAAAGACTAAAGTGAATAAAATAAAAAGTAAAAAGATTAAATTGCAAAAAGAATTTTTTTTGCTAAACATGTGAATTGAAGTTACATAGATATTATATAGTGGTAGTGGATCATATAATTTAAATTTGGTCAAAATAGACTTAAAACGAAGGAGGAATTGAATAAATGAGAAAATCATTCAAAGTTAAGGGCTAAATTGCAAAAATAGAAAATATATTTTCAAAAATATGAATTGAAGCTAAATACGTATTCCATAGTGGTTTAGGAGCATGCGGTTCAAATTTTGTCAAAAATGAATTAAAATGAAAGAGGATTTGAATAAATGATTAAATCATACAAAGTTGAGGGGCTAAATTGCAAAAATATGAACCATATTTAAAAAAGGGAAAACTACACCGGTGGTCCCCTAACTATTACCGTTCTCCTGTTTTGGTCCCCAAACTATGTTTTTCGGCAAATTCGTCCCTTCTGTTACATAGTTCTCCTGTTTTGGTCCCCCGACGTTAAATAACTAACGGTTTTTGTGACGTGGCATTTTTTAATATTTTTTAATCATTTCTCTCTCCTCCTATATTATTTTTATTTAATTTTATTCACCCAATCATGTCGTGACACATGTCACTATCCTATTACTTGAGAAAACCCCCAAAATCCTTATAAAAATATACTTGGTGTCGCTAGGATTCGAACCCAGGAACACCAGCGCCAAAGCATATGCGTGAACCAGCTATGCTAGGCTAGTTACTTGATTCAAGTATACTAACATTTATATTTAAGCTATATAAATTAACCCAAAAAACCTAAAAAAAACAAATGGTGCCACCAAGATTCGAACCCAGGTAACTAGCATGGAAGGCCAGCGTGTAAACTAGTTGTTGCAACCAAATTCAGTTGCAAACCACCGTGATGAAACCACAGGTTCATATTATTATAAAATTAATATTAAATTAATAATATTTATGTTCAATAATAACAAAACTAATAATTTTTATATTATATTCAAGGACTCAATGTGATCTGCAAATACAAGGGTATAATCATCTTGTTTTCTAAACCTTCAACCGTATAATAATGGTTTGTTGCAAATTATCAAACCTGGAATTGTAAACTTCAGTTTCTTACATTTATTCAATTTTTGTGTTCCCTCCTAATTCATGCTTTTTTTTCTAACTCTGCAGGAGAAGGTAACGGTGGTAACCAGGCATTCACATCATTAACTGCTGATGGGAAGCATATTGTCTCAGCTTTTGAGGATGCAAATGTATATATATGGAATTGTGTTGACCAGGATGAACAATCACGTACTCGTGCTAAAGATGTAAGATCTTTTGAGCGATTCATTGCCAATGCTTCCATTGCAATCCCATGGTGTGGCATGAAATGTGCGAATGCAGAAAATGGAAGGCAATTTGAAGTATTGAAGGAAAATTTACCCGATAACCTTTAATTTTCCTCTCCTTTGCATTTCTCTTTGAGCCATGAGTACTTTTTGGAGTCTTTTCCGAAAGAATCTGCAACTTGGTCAGAGGAAACACTTCCTCCATCCAGCCCATCGACTGTGTCATCTGCAATGCATAAGTCCCAGTACAAGTTTCTGATATCTTCTAATTGCCAGAATACATTTAAATCCCATGCATGGGGTCTTGTTATAGTGACAGCTGGTTTGGATGGAAGAATTAGATCCTTCCTCAATTATGGTTTACCAGTGCCCGTGTGAAAATACTAGTTGGTTTCCCAGATATACTTTGTTGATCTTGAGTAGGCTGACAAGTGATCTCGAGATGTGAAAGCATCAACTGCCATGGCTTGCTCAGAGCCGCATGCTTAATACTCGTGCACAGTTCAGAATTCAGATTGATGGTTGAGAACCTGTGGTTTCATCACGGTGGTCTGCAACTGAATTTGGTTGCAACAACTGGTTTACACGCTGGCCATGCTAGTTACCTGGGTTCGATTCTTGGAACACCATTTTTTTAAGTTTTTTGGGGTTAAATTGTATAGCTTAAATATAAATGTTAGTATATTTAAACCAAGTAACTAGCCTAGCATAGTTGGTTCACGCACATGCCTTTGGTGCTGGTGTTCCTGGGTTTGAATCCCAGTGACACCAAATATATTTTATAAGGATTTTGAGGGTTTTTTCAAGTAATATGATAGTGACACGTGTCACGACATGATTGGGTGAATAAAATTAAATAAAAATAATATAGGATGAGAGAGAAAATATTAAAAAAATATTAAAAAATGCCACGTCACCAAAATCGTTAGCTATTTAACGTCGGGGACCAAAACAGGAGAACTATGTAACATAAGGGACGAGTTTGCCGAAAAACATAGTTTGGGGACCAAAACAGGAGAACGGTGATAGTTAGGGGACCACCGGTGTAGTTTTCCCTTAAAAAATATGAATTGGAGCTAAATAGGTATTCTACAGTCATTTAGCAGCATGTGGTTCAAAATTGGTCAAAAATAATCTTAAAAACAAAGGAGAAATTGATTAAATGAGGAAATCATACAAAGTTGAAGGACTAATTTCTAAAATTCGGTTTTTCGATTATTCGAGTTTGCAAAATAGAGTTTGAATCGAACTCAAAATTAACTCGAGTTGACTCGAATAACTTAAAATTAAAAAAAATTAATTTTTCGTGTTGAGACGAGTTGAATTTTATTTATCCCGATACTTAGTATAAACTAAAGTGCATGTAAATAATATAAGGGTAAACTACATAAATGAGCACCATACTATGTGTTTGATCTCGATTTGACCACCATACTTTTTCGAAGCAATTAGACCACGATACTATTAAAATGGACTCGATGTGACCACATGCCTTTAAAACATAACGAAGGGAGTGACGTGGCAGTTAGTAAAAGTTTGTATAATTATACATTTGGTCCTCGTTAATTATACACTTTATCAATTTTGTCCTAACTTTAATTTAATAAAATAAATTAATTATTTAATTAGGTAGTGATTGGTAGAATTTTGTTATTTATATTTGATTTAATAATTTTTTTCTCTTCCAATCATCTGGTGACACTTGTCACCAGATTGGAGGAAGAAAATAAAAGCAAGAAGCATCTTGCCTTTGGAAGGATTTGAACTAAGGTTGGCCTGGGTGAGGTGATGAATGTTTACTACTAGGCCAACTATATCTTTGCGATACATGGTACAAAACTTAGTATATATCTTAGTTTGTTACTCATGCCAGGAAAAAGGAAATAAATATGAGTTAGTGGGACTCGAACATGATACTTTTGAGATGCATAAAAACAACTAAACCACCAAATAAATATAATAAATAAATTGTTAATAAATTTATTTTTTATTAATTTTTAATTAAATTATTATATTAAAAATTAAAATTATATTAAAAATTTATTTAACGAATCTAAACTCACGAACATAATTTAAATGAATTGATATAACTTTAAATTTTTTTTAGTTTTTTAATATAATTTCATATATATAATAATTTAATTAAAATTTTTAATAAAAATTGAAATTATTAAATAAGTTAAAAAATCAATTCAACGATTATATATGTGAAATTATAAAAATAAATGCGGGAAAGAAAAAATATATTAAATTTGGTTTAAAAATTCAAAAATCTTAACCCCACCAAATTAATTTCGAGGTGTGGTGGAATAAAAATGCTCTCCACGGGAATTTGGAAACGCCTCGCCGCGGAGCAGGAAAATATCACCGGCCGGAACAGTGAATCACACACAGGCAGCAGATCGGTGCAACGAGACCAGGAAAATCAGCAAGTTTGGACTCTATTCATCAGAGGTCTCTCTCGGACAATCCACTAGAAAGGATTGTGGCAAGTGTGTGATAGACATGGGGTTGTCAAAGATGCATTCATACCGAACAAAAGGGCCAGGGATGGACAGCGGTTTGGGTTCGTTAGAATGGCGTCGAAAGAAGATGCAAACAGGGTGATAGAGAGATTAAACAGTAAATGGATCTATGGTGGCCGATTGAGAGTTTCTATGGCGTGGAAGGGCAAAACGGTGTGGTACCGTAAGAGAGTGGGAAACACAGAACAACATGGGAAGAAGGAAAATGAGGAATCAAGAAAATCAGAAACGTTGATAGGGAGAGAAGAGGCGAAACAAAACAGAACGAAAGTACCAGGGATAGTGGATGAAGACAAATGGGCAATATTACAATGGTGTGCGGTGGGCTGGTGCCTGAATCCATGCAGCATAAAGACTCTAGCGGAACGATTGGAGGTCGACAAACATGATGGATTCTCCATCATGCGACTATCCGGTTCAATGATCTTGCTAATGTGTACATCGGCAACCATACGTGATAAAATCATGCAACTTGAACGTGTGAAAGAATGTTTCGCGAAGGTAGAAAAATGGTCTCCAGCGATCAAAGTGGAATCGCGACGGGTATGGATGTCGATAATCGGTCTTCCGATACACTTATGGCACAAGAGGACTTTCATGAACATAGCAAATATATGGGGTGCTTTCATTCGAATGGATGATGCAACGGAAACACCATCTTCATTTGATAGCGGTAGAATTATGGTAGAAACATCCATATTCAATCGGATAGAAGAACACATTGAAGTTCAATTTGAGGGAGAATCATATATTATCCGCGTGTTCGAGATGGATGGCACATCCCCAGTTGTGGAATGTGATTGCGGGGAATTGGATTCGTCGGACGATGAAGGAAGTAGCGATCACAATACATCACCGCCTAAGATAGTGGAAAACGTAGAAGATACAACAAAAATAAAGGAAACTCCAAATTCGGTGTTATGGCTTGCGAATGCAGCATGGGAAGGACAGGAGGGTGATCCGTCCAAAGAAACCAATGAAGAACAACATTGTGACCGGAATTGCAATGAAGAACAAGGGGCATCAAACAAATCCACTCGTTCGCCGGACAGGCCAACGGCGAGTCTGCCGGTACAAACGATGGAGGTGACGGAAAGAAGTCTGAGCGGGGAGAAGGACTGTTGTGATAGGAGTCCTACAGAGATAGGAGACATTCAAAATTGCAATAGTTCGGATATAGCAGGGATTGCTAACTCTAAATCTAGAGATTCCAAAGAACAGGAGTCTAATCATGTTGTGGATAATTCAGAATTTAATTCTAAATTAAACGCTGAATTAAATTATATTCCTCCTATTTTTTCGACAATTGCACAGTCAGACTTGGGCAAAACCGAAATAATTAAGGTGGGTCAGGCTTATTGCAAAATCAGACGGATATTAGGTGGAAATTTGGAAGGTTGTCGGTTTTATAGAAAAAAGAAGAACAGCCGATTGAATAATGTCAGACAAGAAATATCAAATACGGGAAAGGTGGACGACGGTCAAGCAACATACAATATAGAAATAGAAGCAATAGAAACGGTGAAGCTGGGTTCATTGATTGGGGTTAATTCCAACGGCCGGGAAGAAGAGATTATTCGAGACATATCAAGAGTGATTACCGGCGATCGTCGGGGTTTGTGACTCATGAAATTACTATCGTGGAATGTTAAGGGCTTGGGAGGGAGTGCTAAACGCCGGTTTGTTCGAGATGTGTTAAGGAAGAATGGTGCGGATATGGCAATGTTGCAAGAAACAAAGTTGGAGGAGTGTCCGAATTTGTGGCTAGCAAGTCTATGGGGAACCGATAGCTTCAAATCAGTGATCGCGCCATCAATTGGTGCTTCGGGCGGCATTTTAGTGATATGGGAGATTGGAATGAGATGGAATTTCTAATTAAGTGGAAGAGCCAGTCACGTCTTCATTGTTAGTGGAAAACATTTTTTGAGTTGCAAAATCTTAGTGGTTTTAAGAAGGTTCTAAATTACACAAAAAAGGTGATGGAGGATGTCAGATACAGAAAGGCACTGTCACGTGAGGAGATTGAGGTCAATGATGTAAGTAAGGAAATGGACTTGGATCTAATCAAGCAAAATAGTCAGGTGGAGAGAGTAATTGTTGATCGAATCAGTAAAGATGCCTCTGGGAATGCCATGCCAGAGTATTTAATTAAGTGGCAGGGATTGTCGTATGCAGAAGCAACCTGGGAAAAGGATATAGATATTACATTTGCTCAAGATGCTATTGACGAGTATAAGGTTCCGGATACTGGGAGAAGTGAATCCCCTCCTATGTAAAAGAAATGATTTGATGGTTGATGAAGCTCATAGGTTGAAGAATAGCGAGGCACAGTTGTACACAACACTTTCAGAATTTAGTACTAAGAACAAGTTGCTAATTACTGGAACTCCATTACAAAATAGCGTCGAGGAGCTATGGTGCTGGCAGCCTCCTTTAAGAGGCGTATTAAAATTCAACACGGATGGATCGGCACGAGGTAAACCAGGTCCGACAGGTATTGGAGGCGTAATGAGAGATGCAGACAGTCACATATTGGGTTTGTTTTTAGGCCCTTTAGGCGCGATGGAATCGAACGAAGCAGAGGTGCGAGCGATATCTTTTGCCTTGGGTATGGTACAGGAGAGGGAATGGCGAAAGGGTTGTGTTATCTTGGAGTCGGACTCTCAAGTCGCGTTGAGTTGGGTTACTCAGTCCGCAAAACGTCCTTGGCGGCTATGGGAGGTTTTTTTGGCAATTGATCAGGCTTGTCAAGTCACGTATGATATCCAATTTTGTTACGTGCCAAGGGAGGCGAACGGATTCGCGGATGCATTAGCCAAAGAGGGAGTGAATAGACTTTCGACATTTGTGGCATGTTTGTGAATAGGTGTTTTGCTCTTGTTTTTCACTTTTGTACTCGACGGATCGCATCGTACTCTTTTCCTCCAATAGGTTTAGGGAGGTTTTTAACGAGGCGTGCGATCCCGTCAAACTTTATGTTCTTTATTACATTAATAAAAACATATGGTTGCCGATCAAAAAAAAAAGTTCAAAAATCTTAAAATCAATTTTATTTTAAATGATGCATTAACAATAATTATATATATATATATGTATATATATAAATTTTGTCAACTTTTATTTAATTATTAGATTTATTTCAGTGTTTTAGATGTTTTTATGCATCCCAAAAGTGTCATATTCAAGTCCCCTTAATTCACATTTATTTTTTTCCTGGCATGAGCAACAAACTAGGATATATATTAAATTTTGTACCATGTATCACAAAGATAGAATTAGCCTAGTGGTAAACACGCATAACCCCACCTAGGCCAATCCTGGTTTAAATCTCGCCAAAGGCGAGATACTCCTTGCTTTTATTTTCTTCATCCAATCTGGTGACACGTGTCATTAGATTATTGGATGAGAAAAATAAAATTATTAAATCAAATATAAATAACTAAAGTCCTCTAATAAGGTAGTGACACATGTCACCACCTAATTAAATAATTAATTTATTTAAATTAATTAATGTTATTACCAAATTGATAGAGTGTATAAGTAATGAGGACCAAATGTGTAACCATACAAATTTTTACTAACTGCCATGTCACTCCCTCCATTAGGTTTTAACGACAGGTGGTCACATTGAGTCCATTTTAATAGTATGGTGGTTGTAATACCCACATTTTGTTCGGGCACTCATATACACTAGTAATTCGATATAAGTAAAACAAAATAGATATAAATAAATAAATAGATTCAATGTCAATAAATAAAATAGTCAAAAATACCAAAATCCTTATAAAATAAATGTCCATTTACATGTAAGATCCATTTACAAGTCTTAAAGCCGAACCAAAACTAAACACTATATACTAAAGGCTTTTCCCGCCCAAAATACATGCCCAAAATCGGTAAAAGCCCAAAGAAACACATCTACGTTTCTTTGGTAGATGTGTTTCTTTGGCCCGCCAAAAATGCCACGTGGCGGCCATTCATTCGCCCATTTCGTTTCACGCGTATTCTAGTCTCCGCTGATGTCAGCGCTGACACCGTCTATAAATAGCCACATGGAGAGAGAAAAAGCAATTAATAATTAATTATTGTGCAATTAATTGGGGGAAATAATTAAGGACATAGGGGAAACTAAATAGACAGACCAAAAGGCTGAACGGTCGTCAGAATAACCCGTCGAGAAGGTTGCTGAAGTACATCGAACCTGCAGGAAGGTATATTTTTGTCCCTTCTTTTACTTTCTTGCATAAATAATGCAGAAAAAAGAGTCAAATCCGAGTCTAAAACCTTAAAAACATTAACCTGAACCTAGATCTAAAGCAAAACACAAAGCTGAAATCAAAGTTTCGAATGCTTATCTTGTGCCGAATGTCGCCGGTATTAGAGATATGTGAGCTTAGGAATACTAGAGAAATCGAAAATGATAGGAGGAGAGAGAGTTTTGGTTTCAGGTAGGTAGTTTAGGACGAGGAAGATGGGTGTTTCTATTTAAACGGGCCTTAGATTAGGGTTTAGGATAGAAAACGGAGCATTTTTAGAGTTTTTAAGGTTTCAGTGCGGCGGCGGACGGTGGCTGGAAATCGCCCCGACGACAGAGCACGGCGGTTGGAGTTGCAGGTTTTGATGGAGAAGATTACTAGAGGTACATGTTTGATCGGAGAAGATGATCAGAAAGTTTGTGGTGACCGAAGAAAGGAAGGGGATGACCGGAGACAATGACCGGTGACCGGCGTCGCCTCCGGCGGCCGAGAAACAAGTCGAGTTTGGGTATCATGTCGGTTGAAGATCAAATCAGGAAAATCGAAGAAGATGGTTTGTGTTCTTGAGAAAATGAGGGATTTGATCGAAAAGAAACATGGATCACTGAAGTTTAGGTGTTAGAGTTGGATCAAAGGATGAAAAATGGAGAATAGAGTAAGAATAAGGGGTGAGAAATGAGCTTTGATTCGAAAATACAAAAAAAGGAAGTTGTTATGTGTTTGTGGGGATCGAACATGGAAAAAATGAAGAACTTGGATGAATTTGGGGATAAATGAGGGGTTTTGATCGAAAATAAGGTTTGTTTCTGGGTTTGCAGGTGTTTTAGAGGGAGAGGGAGAGAGAATTCGATGGGAAGAGAGAGAGTGTGTGTTTGCGGAAATGGTCGATTTAACTCGGTCGAGGGGTTTAAACACCCGAGTCAAAACGGTGTTGTTTTGGCACCAAGTTGGCTCGACCCGCGCAAGGGATTCAGACCTGGGCAGAGGATCCGCGCCCTTCTTTCCCTTTTTCCTACCTTGAGCAATCAAATTTTCATTTCCTTACAATCTAGTCACCAAAACCTTGTAAATTGGCACCCGAATTGAAATATTAATTCAATTTAGTCCCCTTTAACTATGCCTTGAGTTTTAATTTTATTCAATTTGGTCATTTATAGCTTTGATAGTTTAATTGCAAATGTTTAATTTATCTTGTATGCATATTTTTTTTAAATAAGCATGTAGTATATTTGTTTAGGGGAATTTAATTCAGTTAGTAAAATAGAATTAGAGCCTTTTAGGATTAGGTTCTCAAATTAAATCTAATTAATTTGATAGGAAAGGGCATTATAGTAAATAAATGGATATTGAATAAAAGCTTAAACATCCTAAGTTCGTTAGTATCACATTGCAATGTGATGTTAATCAAAGGGTATTTAAGTAAGAAATCAAATATTTCATTTGAACATAGAAAATGAAAATCACATGTTGTTAGTTTAAATAAAATTGGAATTAGGATTAAATAATTAGAGACATTAATGATAGGAATATTGTTAATTTAGGGCAAGTATGGGTAGTGCCCAAATTTCTTGGGTGTTATCGCATAAGTCCTAAACTTGATAATATTAAAAGATTTTAATCAA
This sequence comes from Hibiscus trionum, assembly GCA_030270665.1. Taxonomy (NCBI): domain Eukaryota; kingdom Viridiplantae; phylum Streptophyta; class Magnoliopsida; order Malvales; family Malvaceae; genus Hibiscus; species Hibiscus trionum. The sequence goes on from BSYR01000046.1 coordinate 4,704,886, forward strand.
TTAAATCAATGGAGCCCTACTTAGGATTTTAATTAAAAATGACAAGACCATAATTAAACATGCATTAAACCTTTTGTGTTGAGATACATTTTGAATATAAATTGAAGTGTCCTAATGTATTTGGACGTTTCAAAGCTTATATTCGTCCAAAATGTATTTTCTTAGAAAAGGATATCTCCATTCGAAATGGAATTCATTTAACAATTAAAGATTTAATTAAATTCATATTAATGTTCGAAATACCAAAATGCCACGTGGAATTAATAAGGTACCGATAACGGGCTATTGTAAGGGGTGCTTATTCTTCCCTACACATAACCGACTCCCGAAACGCAATTTTTACTAAAAAGAATCTCTGGTACGTTTTTATGGTGTTCGGTCTACCAAAGTGATCGGTGGCGACTCCAAAATGATTTTAAAGAATAAATAAATGAAATTCAATTTAATATGAAAAACCCCTAATTTTTAAGATCAAATTAAAAATGGAAAAACCCCAATTTCAAAAACATAATCGTAGGGCTATTTTTACATGCGGTATTAAAAATGTTCGCGACAGCTTGGCGACTCCGCTAGGGAAAAATTGATAGTCGGGCCTTTTAATTAATTCCACGTCGCATTTTGGCATTTTAAACAATAATTTGAATTTAATTCCACGTCGTAGGGCCCATGCCTCCATTATTAGGGACCTATACTACCAAATCGATGTCTTACTCTCGTAGTAGACGATAACGACAGTTCAGGAACCAAGAGTCTAGAACAAAGCCCACATGTTGTTTTAGAAACCTACCCCAATAGTGCCAGACAAGAACCTATGACAGGTGTTGTCGGTTTAAATACATTTTTATGGTTATTTTCTTTGTTACATAATATATGTTTCTCTAAATTGATAATTTCTTTACTTGCTTTTCATGTTAATTCACTATACTAACATGAGTTTTTTTTTGTTTTGTTTGCCTTGTTTTGTTTTGAATAAACCATGTCATAAATTGCATTTATTTTGGCATCAAATTGGGAGTCAGTCAATTTGGAAGTATCTGATATGTCTCGAGAGTTCAAGATATGAGAGGATAATACATAAGTCTAGACCTGGTCTGAACAAACTCAGTATGAGAAGGGAGACAACCTCGGTAAAGGTGACGTGTCCAAGATGAAGGGTCGAATAAAGATAAACACTAACCAGAATACATGTTTATCGAAAGTTAAAGAGATGTTGGATCAGTGGGATAATGTAATGAAGGAACAATTTAGAAAGAAATTTGGAGATATAGCCTTGCTATTAAGTGTAAAGATCGATCAAGAGTTACATAGGGCTATGGTGCAATTCTGGAACCCAACGTACAATTATTTTACCTTCGGATAAGTAGATATGACACCTACACTGGAAGAATATGAGATACTGATTAATTGTCCAAGAATTAAAAGTGATAAGATTTATACCAGACCCAGGAACAATTCAAGCTTTATGAAGAAATTAATGTCATTAACTGGAAAGACAAAAGAATGGTTGGATAGAAAGCTTGCTAATAATGACAGCACTGACCAAAATGAAGATAGACAACAAATCAATCGGAGGAACCTTAAAGAACTGATATTGGCAAGTAATGATGAGCCGGTCAGGATGAGAAGTCTATTCGCCTTGTGTATTTATTAGTTGGTCTTATTTCCAAGGACTCTTGGGCATATTGACCCGTCAACTGTGGGACTATTCGAGCAATTGGAGAAGGGTGTCAATCCAGTGCCTGCAATTCTGACAAAAACATAGAGATCGTTGATTGCTTGTAAGAAATCAGGAGAAGGATAATTTTGGGGATACAGATAGTTGCTCGAGATCTAGTTTAAGGGTCACCGGTGGTATACTCCTTACAGAGGAATTAGATACCTCGATACGTATTCACCGATAGAAGAACACTTAACCAGTTGCATGTTGGAGAAAAAGAGTGAAAGGCACTGGGAGGAATACTTTAAGGACATATAAGACACATATGTGGTATGGAAGGCTCTATGGTTGAATAGGGGAATAGCTTTCTTATATCGGTGTAGAGACAAAGACTGGGTCCCACTACCAAGGATTTGAGGAGGAACGACTTACTGCCCTTTGCTAGTATCTAGACATTTTGGTTCAAGACATTTTATACCAGCTATTGCAGGCATAGAAAAGTTCGTGTACGCTCGCAAGACGAATGACTACAGGTGGACAATAATTCAGACTGCAAGAGCATGGGAAAAGTCGAGAAGGGTCCAACCATATCAAGACCTGAGAGTGATGGCGAGGTACGATGAATAGAGAGCACAAAGGGTCAACGATAACACATTTCAAGAAAGGTCGGTAAATGCAAGCTCTTCTACTTAGTCCGCTAGGGAAGCGCCTTCAGCGTTAGAAAAACTTAAGCATGATCGTGAGTTGGATTTGAAGAAGTATGAAAAGGGAATCAGTGATCTCACCAAAGAATTAACTAGGGCAAAGCTGCAGGTAAGCATGCATGAAGGAAAGGAAAAAGAGCTGATGGAACAAAACAAAAAGATTAGCCGTGATCTGAAGGAGCTGCGAGAACTACATGATGGTTACAAGGCAAAACAAAAAGAAGGAACGAGCAAAGTAATGAAGAGTTTGTCAGGAAAACTGGATGCTATGATGAAAGAAAGGGATGATTATAAAAGGATGTATGAAAAGAAGTCATGATTAAGCAAAGAGTCAAGTAGTGAAGCGAAAAAGAAGCTAGAAGAGGAACAAGCTAGGAATTTCGATCTGACAAGTCAGGTAATGCTGCTAGAGCAATTAATCACAAAGTACCACAATAAGGACAAATTTCAGGGAGGAATAGAGAAGGAAGAGCAACAAAAAAAGGTAACAGAGCTAGAGAATGTTGTACAAGATCTGAAGGAAAAACTTGCAGATTATGAAGGACCGTTGATTGTAGAAAACAGGAGCAAGGAAAGACAAGTACAAAGCGACACAACGCACAGTTAAAAGCCAGAACGCTGAATTGGCGTGTTTCAAGAAACATGTCAAGAGTGTTACCTCGTATGTCCAGATATTGTCAAGACAAACTATAAGTTTGTTGGAGCAACCCAATGTTGAGCTGGAACATGGAGAAGTTATCACTCGCTTGCTGCATGAGTTGGTCAACATAGGAATTAGGGCTAGCAGTTTCCTGTAGGAAATTTGTCTTTTTTTTGTATTTTAACTTTCAGACGAATATATGTTTCCAAAAGACTAGTTCCTAAATCCGATGATTTTTTTGCATTCATGCATTCACACATTTAAAACATCATAATATGCATTGCAAAATAAGGAATTTAATAAAGAAAGATTTAATGGCAGTTTGCTTTGAAGCCGCAATCATACCGCATTCATATGGAACTCGTTTACGCTCTAAAGCCATGATTGTCGATGATGGAACTGCTAGTCTGGAGAACTATCGGGTGGAGACACAAAACCGATTTGATAGGATGGAGCAATCTATCAAAGACTGTTTTACCCAGACACAGACAAAGATTATCAATCAGCTGACTCTCTGTTAGGACCAAAGGAGTCTGGAAAAGCTAAAATGCCTGAAGGTGCTTCAAATGACATGAATGACCAGGCTGAAACCACATCTCACATCAGAATGCAGCCCAAAAAGCCTCATTCTATGAAGAAGTTCCACATCAACCTGAAAGGAACAACACCTAGTCACCTAGTGCCTGTTGGGGTAAATTTTGGAAGTGGCGAAGAGGTCCTGGATCTAAACACTTTGAACGAGATAGAAAAGATTTGTGATGAGATCGAAAGGAAGTACAAGGAGCACTGCAAAGCCTTACATGATCGTTTGCTGGAGTTATAGAAAGCAAATGAGATGGGACTAGGTGCTGCTTAAATGAGTATAATGGCTGACTTGATACTTTCTCCAACATTTAAAGCTCCAAATTTTGAAAAGTACGATGGGACTACTTGCCCAAAGGCCCATCTAACAATGTACTTCCGGAAGATAGCTGTTCACTTGAAAGATGAGAAGTTGGTGATACACTTCTTCCCAGATAGTTTAACTAGTTCAGCGGCCCGATGGTACACACAGTTGAGCCGCGTGAGCATTCGATCATGGAAGGATCTTTTAGGGGCCTTTGTAGAACATTATAAACATGTGATAGAAATGATTCCTAGCCGAGTTATGCTGCAAGGCATGGAGCAGAGAAGTGATGAAACGCTCTGGCAATATGCTCAAAGATAGAGGATGTTGCAGCTCAAGTGCAACCTCCGCTAATGGAAAGTGAGGTTGCCCACATATTTGTTCAAACTTTGAGAGGGTCACTTTTTAAGAAGTTGATCAGTAATGCAACTCAGAATTTTGCCGATATTGTGATGACTAGAGAATTAATAGAAGCTGCAATTAAAAGTGGTCGGATTGAGAGTGGAGAGAGTTCCCGAAGGAATTACAAGAGGAAGGATAATGAAGTAAACAATATGAGCGCATATGAGGCTTCAAAGAATGTGACCATTACTTCACCTGGTTCAGTGGCAGGAAATTCAAAAAAACTCGAACAAGAAATATTCTCGTGGTCTGAGAAATGACATGATAAATTTTACACCCGTTTCGATGACATATGCTGAATTGTACCCCCCAATTGTATGAAGCAAATTTGGTAAGGTCGTACTACTTGACGCCCCTGCAGCTTCCTTACCCTCAATGGTATAAATCTGATGCCCATTGCGAATTTCATGTCGAGATACCGGGGCACTAGATTAAGACATGCACAACATTAAAAAAGGTGGTATTGAATTTGATCAACAATGGAATCTTGAAGTTTGACGAGCCAAGCATTGAAGCAAATCTTTTGCCAAGTCATGGTGTGCGAGGGGTGAGCGCTATAGAAGAAGACGATGAAGCAAAACGGTTGAAAACCGATGTTTCACAAATCAGATCCCCACTAAAATGGGTATTTGAAAAATTGTATAATTCCAAAATGATTGAAATAGGCATGAAAATGGAAATGGAGATACAATATGAGGTGTATTGCGAGTATCATCAGGAATGTGACCATGAGATTCAACATTGCCTAGAGTTCAGAAGTTAAATATGTAGTCCACAACCCTTTGGTTGTCTCTGTTAGACATAAGGTTAGAAGTTCGTCGAATATAAAGCCAGTAGTAACTCCAAATGTTGTAATCTCGTCTCCTACACCGTTTGCTTTCAAAAGTACCCATAAGGTTCCCTAGAATTATGCAGTTAATGTGACCACATCAGAGAAGGAAACACCGCAAGAGGATACAAAGTCAACAGGTGAAGCAAAAGAAGTTCTTGAAGAAAAGAAGGATGAACAGCCTGACACGGAGGCAGTAAATGAGGTGGGATACTTTACCCGTAGTGGTAGATGTTATTCTTCTCCTGAAGTATCTAAAGAAGTGGACAAGATTAAAGGAAAGGCCGTAGTAGTACCTGAAAAGATTTTTGGAGAAGATCCTGCTCCAAAAATAAATGAGCCGGTAACAGAAGAGAAAGAACAAGAGTTCTTGAAGTTTTTGAAGCATAGTGAATACAATATAGTTGAATAGACAACAAACAAGAATTTCTGTCTTAGAGCTGTTGCTAAGCTCCAAGGGGCACCACAATGCTTTAATAAAGGTGCCCAATCAGACATTTGTACCAAACGATATATCCGTGAATAAATTAGATAGAATTGTGAATCATATTACTACTGACAACTACATCACATTCATTGATGATGAAATTCTCGAAGAAGGAATGGGGTATGTGAAGGCTTTGAACATCACCACACACTGTAAAGGTTATGCGTTACCAACAGTCCTAATAGATAATGGGTTTTTCTTAAATGTTATACCAATGGCAACTTTGCAAAGGTTTCCCATTGATGAGTCACATATGAAGACATATCAGAACATTGTAAGGGCCTTTGATATTAAGGTACCATCAACTCTAGATGTGTTGGGAAATATTGAGGTACCATTGCTAATTGGGCCGACATTTTACAATATAGATTTCGTGGTGATGGATATTAAGCCTACATACAATTGCTTGTTGGGTAGACCCTAGATTCACTCAACTGGAGCAGTCCCGTCATCCCTACACTAAAAACTCAAATTTATGATTGAGGGGAACCTGGTCAGTGTTAGTGCAGAGGAGGACATTATTGCCTCAATAACCACTAACACCCTGTATATCGAAGCAGATGAAAATGCCATTGAGTGCTCTTTCCAGGCTTTAGAATTTGTCAACACAACCTTTGTTGTTGAGGGCAAGTCGTTCCCGTGATCAAGGTTATCCAATTGCACTAAGATGATCGTGCGAGAGACATTAGGAAGAAGTGCAAAGACTGGAAAGGGACTAGGAAAACACTTGTAAGGATGCTTGCGTCCGAGACTCGTCATCATGAAGAAGGGTCATTTCGGATTGAGATTCAAGCCAAGTGTGCAAGACCAGCTGAGATAATTGAAGATAATAGAAGAGTATCGGAAGGCTCGCATACTGGGGATTGAAGCTCCTTCTAGACTGGTAACCTCATTTGATATGACGAAGATCTTCAAGTCACGGGGGTTTGAGAATATCGAGTAGCAGCTTGAAGAAGTCAATCAAGAAAGTGTGAAGCTACATAAAGAAGAAATCTTTGGCAATGATATGGATGGGCTCTTCATCGGAGGAATTTTTCAAGGAGCTCGGCCTGGAGAATTTCTAGAAAAGATCTGCCCATGTTTCCCAGGAGAAGTACTGAACAACTGGACATTCGAAGATCTTCCTATAGTAGCTAAGAATAAGACAAAGTAAATGTCATGAACAACCTTATACTTTTGCCTGCAAGTATAAGGGCTATCTGTAAAGGGCCATTATACTTGTCCATTTTAATAAAGATGCTTTCATGCTGATCTAGAAATGGTAATCATGTTTTTATTTTTTTCTCATCCTTTCCAAAATATATTATTATTTCCTTTGCAGGTCTTCAACTATCGACTGCATGAATGATCCTAAACCTAATCCTAGAGTAGATTCTGAGTGGCCAGTGTGTCTAATGGAAGTAAATGAAGTCGAGGATGAAAGAGATTGTGAAATCTCTGAAGAATTGCTAAGGTTGGTGGAAAAGGAAGACCAGCAAATCTCACCTCACATAAAAGAGTTGGAAGTTCTCAACTTGGGAACAAATGAAGTTAGAAGAGAGGTAAAGATAGGAACAACTTTCTCGTCAAAGGAAAAGCAAAAGCTGGTTGATCTGTTGCGAGAGTTCCAAGATGTCTTCACCTGGTCGTACCAAGACATGCCAGGATTGAATACTGACATAGTGGTACACAAGCTGCCCATAAGGCCAAAATGTAAACCGGTTCAGTAGAAGCTTAGAAGATTGAGACCGTAAATGATACTAAAGATAAAAAGAAGAGGTACAAAATCATATTGATGCTGGTTTTCTTATAGTATCCCAGTATCCAGAATGGGTGGCTAATATAGTCCCTGAACCGAAGAAAGATAGGAAGGTACGCATGTGTATGGATTACAGAGACCTGAATAAAGCCAGTCCGAAGGATAATTTTACTTTCCCACATATAAATATTCTGGTCGACAACACGTCGGGACAATCATGGTTTTCCTTCATGGATGGTTTCTCGAGGTATAACCAAATAAAGATGAATCCGTAGGATGAGGTCAAAACAACATTCATTACTTTATGGGGTACATATTGCTACAAAGTGATGTCTTTTGGATTAATGAATGCAGGAGCAACTTATCAACGAGCAATGGTTACCTTGTTCCACGACATGATGCACAAAGAAGTTGAAGTGTACGTGGATGATATGATCGTCAAGTCCCATACCGAGGAGGAACATATTCAGAACTTAAGAAAGCTATTTCTGAGAGTGAGGAAGTACCAGTTGAAACTCAATCAAAACAAATGTACTTTTGGAGTAATGTCGGGAAAACTCCCGGGGTTCGTCGTCAGCAGAAAAGGAATCGAAATAGACCCAGATAAGTGAAGGCCATTTAGAATTTGCCACCATCTAGTTCACAAAAAGAAGTTCGCGGATTCCTTGGGAGGTTGAATTATGTTTCTCAGTTCATCTCACAATTAACCGATAAATGCGATCCAATCTTTAAGTTGCTTAAAAAGAATAACCCTGGAGAGTGGAATGAAGAATGCTAGGAGACATTTGATAAAATTAAAAAGTACTTGACAAATGCTCCAATACTAGTCGCACCAGTTCCAGACAAACCACTCATTCTTTATTTGACGGTATATGAGAATTCAATGGGTTGTGTGCTGGGGCAACACGATGACACAAGAAATAAAGAAAGAAAGAGCCATCTATTATTTGGGCAAAAAGTTTACAAAATGTTAAATACGATACCCGCCAATCCAAAAGTTATGTTGTGCTCTGATTTGGGTAACTCGTAGGCTCAAAAAGTATATGTTGTACCACACTACATGGCTAACTTCCCACCTTATCAATTAAAATTTATGATAGGAGTGCCAACATTGACTGGTAGGCTAGGACACACTATCAAATGTTGTTGTCAGAATTTAATGTCGTATATGTGAGCCAAAATGGGATAAAAGGAAGTGTTAAAGCAGATTTCCTGGCCAATCGTGCATCGAAAGATTATGATCCCCTAAAATTTGATTTCCCTGATGAGGATTTGATGAATATCTCCACAACAGAAATTGGAATCCCAGATAATGGAATTTGGAAATTGTATTTTGATGTCGCAACTAACGCCACTGGACGTGGAAGTGGAGCAGTATTAATTTCTCCAAATAATGTGTATTATCCTTTTACAAGTAAGTTAGAATTTCTTTGTACTAACAACATGGCAGAATATGAAGCTTGTGTCATGGGCCTACGAGCTACTATTGAAAGAAAAATAGAGATCCTGAAAGTATACAGAGATTCAGCGTTGGTGATTTACCAACTCCGTGGAGAATGAGAAACAAAAGACATAAAGTTGATTGAGTACCGAAAATTGATCCTGGAGCTAATAAAAGAATTTGAAGAAATCACCTTTGCATATATTCCTAGGGAATATAACCATATGGCGGATACCTTAGCTACACTGGCTTCGATATTCCTAGCAAACAAACCAGAAGACATAATGCCAATTCGAATGCAAAGTTACGAGACCTATGCTCACCGTTGTAGCATAGAAGAGGAAGGTGATAAACATCCTTGGTATTATGACATCTTGCAATACCTTAAATTTCAGACTTATCCACTAGGGGCAAATGAAAATGATAAAAGAAGTATTAGAAGAATGGCTTCAGGTTATGTGCTCGATTGAGAGATTCTTTATAAAAGAGGAAAATATCAGATCCTATTAAGGTGTATTAATGCCAATGAAGCAAGAATCATCATGGTGGAAGTGCCTGACGGAATATGTGGAACACATGCAAATGGATTCTCAATAGCAAGGAAGATCATGAGATATGGCTACTATTGGACAACCATGGAAGGAGAATGCATCGAATATGCTAAAAAGTGTCATAAGTGTCAGATATATGCTGACAAAATTAATTCTCCGCAAGTACCTCTTATACAATGAATTCACCATGGCTTTTTGCTATCTGGGGCATGGATTATATTGGGCAGATCCACCCTGAAGCTTCTAATGGGTATCATTTCATTCTTGTAGCTATAGATTACTTCACCAAGTGGGTAGAAACAACTTCTTATTCCAATATCACAAGAACGACAGTTTGCAAGTTCTTGAAGAAATAGATAATATGTCGGTATGGTTAGCCAGAAAGGATCGTCACTGATAATGCCACCAATTTCAACAATAAAGTGATAGCAGAAGTATGTGAGCAATTCAAAATCATGCACCACAATTTTGTGACTTACCGCCCAAAGATGAATGAGGCATTGGAGGCGGCAAATAAAAATATCAAGAAGATCATATCGAAAACAATAGAAACTTACAAGGATTGGCATGAAAAACTACCCTTCACATTGTTTGCATATCGAAATTCGATACAAACCTCAACTGGGGCAACACCTTAATCTTTGGTCTATGGAACAGAAGCAGTACTTCTCATTGAGGTCGAAATTCCATCTCTTCGTGTTATGTCCGAAGCAAAGTTAGCTGATGTAGAATGGTTACAAGTTCGATTTGACCAGTTGAATCTTATTGAGGAAAAGAGGTTGAAGGCAACCTGTCATAGCCAGATGCACCAAAAAAGAATGGCGCGAGCATATGATAAAAAGGTGCGTCCAAGAGAGTTTTGAGAGGGAGATCTTATGTTGAAAAAGGTCTTGCAGATACATCATGATGATCGTGGTAAATGGATGCCTAATTGGGAAGGGCCTTATGTTATCAAAAAGGCTTTCTCTGGAGGAGCGTTGATTCTAACTGAAATGGACGACAAGGAGGTGCATAAGCTACTGAACTCCGATTCAATCAAGAAATATTATGCTTGAAGAATTCAAAAAGAAAATGAAAAAAGAAAAAGCGGAGTGAAAACCCGAAGGGCGCCTTAAGTACATGTAAAAAAAGATAAATATAAAAGGGGGTTCAAGATGAAAATCCGCAAAGGGCGTCTTGAAACCAAATGAGGATTAGAGTTGGAACCATGTAAAGGGCAACTCAGATAAATGAGGTGAGACATTTGGTAATTAGAATCTCTCGGACACTTGGTATTTTGGAAGGGATTTCACGTCTGTAAACATCCCAACAACATTCGAGGACTGTTGGACATGTGTGCAAGCTCAGCTCTATATTTGGTCGATGGGGTGGTTGTATCCTTTATGCCTTGGATGCCCGGAGATCTGACCTTGTTTCTTGATTTTTGTCATTTCAGTTTGCCATGACTATTTCAAATTTTGTTGTGTTTCGATTTATAAGCTTCAATAAAATTCATGAATTTACTTTTGAGCCTTCTTTTTATTCCAAAGCATTGTAAAATGGCTAATATAATGTATAAAAGCAGATAATTTCTTAGTATAACTATGTTTTAAAGTTGAGATGAACTTTAATGCTCTGGAATATTGAAGAATAAAGTATAAGACATGATGGTATGAGCCTAGAGACAGAGTACAAACGAGTGCGAAGGTTTGGAAAAGTTGTCAAGATAAATATCGGTAGAGAATTGCGAGTTAGCTGGAACTGATGCTGACAACAAAGTATGTCACCCGAAGAAAAATGATTTTTTATCTCTATTGGGATGATCGAAACCACAAAGCCAATACATTATCATGTCTTTTTGGATCAAGTTGGCTTTTCGATTGATGATATGCAGGAACTTGTCCATTCTCTGTCCTATGTGTATCAAAGGAACACTATTGCCATCCAAGTCGTCACTCATATTTGCTACTTTTGGCAACATCTTAATTGGGACAGTTTGTGAAGTCTAAAGATGCTTCTGAGACATCGTTGAGCCATGATGGCGTTACTGCACCTGAGGGCCATTGACGTTCCTCAACCTCCTAGATTGAAGGAGAATGTCTGCGACTCCATGTCCTCTGTTAAGAACCATCATTTTATTTTGTAAAGGCTATTGGATTTGGCAAAACTCTCTAAGAATGAGCTTGTTTCGGACCTTTTATTACAAGTTGTTTGGATGTTTGCAATGTTACTCAAACATATCAGGATGTTGACTGGCTAGATCAAGATTTCGTCAGCTATAATATCTATCCTTTAATTTGATGAAATCATTTTGAAAGAAAAAGAGAAAAAAGATAAAGAAAAAGAAGAAAAAGAAAAGAAAATCGAGGTGAAAATCAGAAAAGGCACCTTGCAAAAAAGAAGAGAAAAAAAACAAAGTGCAAACCAGAAAGGGCACTTTAGAGCAAAAGGCCAGAAACGCAGAAAGGTGATTTTCACGGCCAATTCTGAACGTGAGATGAGAATTAGAAAATAAGCATCAAAAGGGGTCCTAAAAGAGCAAAAGTTGGTTGACGAATCCCAGCAAGTCGTAGTTCTTGCATCATGTAGAAATTAAGGTCATGATAACCATCATACTTTAGTTGTTTTGACAAAAGAATTCCTAATGAGAAGAATTCATCCAGCAAAGAAGAATTCCTAAAGAGAAGAGTTCATCCAGCAAAGAAGAAATCCTAATGAGAAGAGTTCGCATAGCAAAGAAGTATTCCTAATGAGAAGAGTTCGCCCAGCAAAGAAGAATTCCTAATGATAAGAGTTCACCCAGCAAAGAAGAATTCCTAATGAGAAAAGTTCACCTAGCAAAGAAGAACTTTTAACGAGAAGAATTCGCACATCAAAGAAGAATTCCTAATGAGACGAATTCGCCCAGGAAAGGAGAATTCCTAATGAGAAGAGTTCGTCCAACAAAGAAGAATTCCAAAAGAGAAGAATTCGTTCAACAAAGAAGAATTTCTAATGAGAAGAGTTCGATCAGCGAAGGAAGAATTCCTAATGAGAAGAGTTCATCCCCAGGAAAGGAAGAAGATTGTTAAGTGCGTAAAAGTACTAGATTTTGACCATTTTTCATCTCAATTATTGTTAGACTTAGGCACATATTAGTTATATTATTAGTCATTCATGTATAATTGCATTGTTAGACTTAGGTACATATTAATCACAAGAATTCTTAGGAGAAGTCGAATTCCCTTGAGTTGATTAAAGGAGATTAAATTCCAAGAAGATAAGAGAAGTTATATGAGGAATAAAATAATAAAATAAAAAGGAATTTATTTCTTTTATTTTATAGTTGTATAGCGTAAAGGAGTTCTTTAAATCGAGTGCGAGTGTACACTTCTTTCAAGTTATAGTATAAAAGATTATCATCTCCTTAGGGACTGGATGGCTACTTCAAGATTAATTTCCTACACATAGAAAAGTAAAAACACAATTGACTTGAGTTGGTTGCGAAAGTTGCATAAACTAAAGTAATTGAATAATAAAAAGATTGAGTAATCAGAATAAGAAGATGGGTCAGATTGAGTTGCGGCGTATTGTGAAATTGCGTTGAACTTCAAAAAAGTCTTTTAATGCAAAGTTGATAACGTTGTCACGGCGGGTAACAGATTGAACACTACCACAGCGGGGAACTCGGCGGGCCTTCGAGGTTCGGTAGAACGTCCTAAACTTATTCTGACTTATCTCTAATTTTGAATATTGTTGATGCCCACTCTTTGACAATACCTCTTGGCGTAAACCTAGATTGAACAACAACCTTCCCACGTTCCTTCTTAGCCACCTTAAACCTAAACTTATCTCTAAGCTAAGTTGATTTTCGCCTTTATTGGAGGAAATCGTGTTTATCCCTTTCTTGAGTTTTAACTCTCTCGAATTGAAACAAATGGATGTTCTCACAAAGATCTCTTTATTCAATTGCAAACAAGGATAAAGAATATGGAATAAACAAACCTTGAATTTAAATTGCATTAAAAACTTTAACTAATTACAACCGTACTCACAAATACTAAACAAAACAATCTTAACCCTAAGAAAAGTTTGGAACATAATGTAATTAAGAAAACACAAAAATAATTCTAAAAATCCTAATCTCTCCTTCTTCATCTCCAATTCGGTCAAGCCCTCCTTTTATAGGTGGTTACATGTGAAAACCCTATTTGGGGAAGAAGTCTCTCTTCGGGAGGAGGTTGAGTTGGAATTAAATGTTTGAGTAGTTTATTCCAAAAGTAACTCCTTTTTGTGGGCTTTCTTGGGCTGCAAGCTTCTTCCTTATTTGTGTCTTCTCATGTCATCTCTTGGTGCTCTTGTGCCTTATCCATCATGTGGTTTGGTTCTGCCGATTCAGGGAATTCTCATCTTTATATCGCACTCCCCTTTAGACAATCTTGAATCTGTCGCCGCGACGGATATATTCCCGGTTCTTTGGCATCTATCACATTGCTTGTAGAAAGCTTGGGCATCTTTGTAAAGAGTGAGCCAATAGAAACTAGATTGGAGTACCTTTGTTGTTGTCTGTGTACCTCCAAAATGTCCTCCATAAGTGGCGGCATGGCATTGGTAGAGCACTGCATGTTGTTCCTCTTCTGGGATACATCTCCTTATAACATGGTCTGCACAGTGTTTGAACAAAAGAGGCTCGTCCCAAAAATAATGTTTAGCATCATATTGGAACCACTTATTGCCCTGATAGTTAAGATTATAAGGTAAAACACCAGTAACTTGATAATTGAAAGTATCAGCATACCAGAGTGTTGAAGGAATGGTTGCCGCCGTTGTGCATGCTGAAGCGACGTGTGCATCAGTCAGTGCTACGACAATGCTCTCAGTAATGGTGGATGCTAGTAGCAGTTGTTCATCTGGAAATGCATCGTGAATTTCTATACTGGTGGAACTGTTGCCGCTATGTTCCAGTCGTGACAGGTGGTCGGCAACTTGGTTTTCTGTACCATTTCTGTCCCCGATATCCACGTCAAACTCTTGTAGTAACAGAATCCAACGAATCAATCGTGGCTTGGCGTCTTTCTTTGCGAACAGGTACTTGAGAGCCGAGTGGTCTATGTGGAGAATTACCTTTGTTCCAATTAAGTACGGTCGAAATATGTCAAAGGCAACAACCACCGCTAATAGTTCTTTCTCAGTGGCGGTGTAGTTGACTTGGGCATGATTTAGGGTTTTGCTGGCGTAGTAAATCACATGGAATGTCCTGAACTTCCTCTGGCCAAGGGCGGCTCCTACAGCAGTGTCACTGGCATCGCACTTTAGCTCGAAAGGTAGGGTCCAATCAGGTGGGACTACAATGGACGCAGAAACTAGCTTATTCTTTAACGTCTCGAATGCATCAGTGGAGTCATCGAACTTGAAGGTTTTATCTTATTGTAGGGTGTTTAGGTGATCTCTTTTTATGAGCGCAAGTGCACACTCATGTCAAGTTATAGTATAAAAGATGTCAAATCCCACGAGCATTGGAATAGTTCCTTCGAGTGTGTATCTGCACAAGAAAATTAAATGCACAATTAATTTTAGGTTTGGTTAAAGGAATAAAACTAAAAACACAATTAATTAAAGAAGGGGAGATCATAGTGATAGAATGGACCAGGTTATTGCTGCTCAGTAGTGTGTTGACCGCGTTGTGAAGAAGTAAAGTTATTTCTGCACTGCCTCGATTGCAGTCTCGACAGGTATGGCGGGCGGCAACTACAACCCTGTAAAGCGGTCGCAGCGGGTCACTGCCCCTGCAACTTTCACTGTCTCGGCAGGTGGAACGGAAATAAGTCCCGGTGGCAAGTCTGGCAGATATTCCAAGTTCGACGGGATAGTTGGCAGTGATCCTCCCTATTTCTAGGCAAGGATTCTCGAAAGCTAGCGTGACGTAGGCAATACCTAGCAATCTTAGCGTAAACCTAACACAGGCTAGTCAACTCTGTTGGTGATCCCTTTTAGCCGCTGAAACTTGTAAACTTTTGGAACCAAGTTAGGCACGCCTCAGCACGTTGTGACCGTGCTTAACCCTTTCATGAAGTTGACACTTTCGTGCCCCCTAAATGGATTCTCTCAACTGACAGTTAGGACTAATTGAAAGAATGAAGTGCATAGATTAAGCAAACTTGGAATATTTATTGCAAAAATAAACTAACAAGCTTTACAACTGTTTCTCACAACTACTTTACAAGCAAAAACCTAAACCCTAGGGAGTTTAGAACATAGTCGACTCCCTCTCTCTATCTCTATTTATCTCTATGCCCTTATACCCTCACATACATGGGTATAGATAGGGCTTGGCCTAAGGTTAAGTCCTCTTTGGAGTAGAAGTCTTCATTAATGATAAAATAGCTTTAGCATTTAATGCTTCATTCAATTCTGACTTGAATATGGACTCCTTTGGATGTTTACGTGTTCAGCAAGTAAGTATAAGCCACATTGCTTATCGATCTTCAATCAGCTCTATACACTCTTCCAAACCTCAGAAAAATGCAAGATTGGGCTCAATGGACTCAGAAAAATGTCTTCTATCAAACGAGACCCATCTTGACTATGTCGGCATATTGCTACCTAGGCGACATTCTACGGCGGCAGCGTCCTTGGCAGCGGCATTCTGCGACGGCGGCGTCCTTGGTGGCGACTGGTGCTGCTTCAGTACAACTCCTTCTGCTCCTTGCTTTCCTGTCCTCTCTTCCTCTACACAGCTACAACACCTGAAATATAAAACTAGACTAAAACAATACCTTTTCTCTACCAAATATAAGATATTCAATAAAAGCGTGGTAAAATAAGAAATATTGTTATAATGCATGATATGCAGCTAATTATGCCTATCTAGGCTTAAGAAAAACAATAATAAGGGCATGAATGTGCATAAAATATAGAACTTCTGGACACTCTACACACCCCCAAACTCAAACTATTGCTTGTCCTCAAGCAATGCAACCTAACTAGTAAACCTGCCCTTGTACATAAATCAAAAAGAAAACCTAGTTTTTAACTTGGTTTCATACCTCAAGGCAGTGGCACCTATATTATTTTAGTGAGAGGGAATAACACGAAATAACTTAGAATTTTAATTCTAGTGCCAGTGGTGTGTGTGCAGGTCTGTGTACATGCTGAATATGCTGAGTATGCTAAGTAAACAAAGAATGCTATAAAAAGTAAAGGAAAAGGATATAAGGTTGCTCCATTGGCAGCACAGTTTAGCACGTCTTTCTTCCTTTTTCTAATCATGGCTTCAAGGGTTTCATCTCATCACAACTACTCTCTAGGTTTGAAGCTAAGATAGGATCATACTACGAAACTTCGAACCCATTAACTAGAGTCATCTCGTGAAGGCTTTCATTCACTCATGCTAATTTGTACGTCACTTCAAAGAATTTCAAATACATAAACTATGATAGCAGCGGAGTGTCCTTGCTCATGATCTTTCCTAGAGCCTGTTTTGGGCACCTCTAGGGCAATCAACCTTTTCTTTGTTTTTGCGGTCGTGGCGGCATTGCTTTTTTTTACTTTGCTGCCCTGTGCTGCCGTGGCGGCATACCTGCATCCAATATAAGAATTTTTATTAAGTTCAAGCAGACAATGTACACTTAGAACTCAAACAATATTCAGCACTTAATAGAAGTGTAATAAAATTTTGGCAACTAAAAAAAATTCTAAAGTGTTTTTCATGCTTTTTCCCAAGATTAAGTTCAATTTTAAGTGTGGTGCAAAAATAGAATCGGGTAATTACCATAGTCACAAGTTATTTAACCCAGATTTCCAATTTTCATTAAGTAATAGGTAGGATTTACAATGCAACTATATGCTTAACAAAATAACATGAGGACTAACCCCCCCAAACTCAAGGCTGGCATTGCCCTCAATGCCTTAGACAAAATAAAATCTAAATAGAAAAACATAAAATAAACAAAAAAAAAAGAAAATAATGGTGCTAGAAGTTGCCCGAGTTGTCTTTTAACTCGGTGGACTTGGAGGAAGATGAGAGGACTAGCGGCGGGTGGCGGGAGATTTGGCGGCGAGGCTCTGCTTCTTGTCGCGAGCTGGCTGGACTCTGATGGGAGTGGGTCTCTTTGGTTGCTGCTCCAGCTCGGTCTCTGGCCTTTCATCCTCTGGTTCGGCTGCTATCATGTGCCTCTTTTCTTTTCTTTGTTACCTCGACCGGCTCTGCATCATCGGAGGAATCAGACACCTCCTCATCAAGGGAATTAGTGGTCTGGGTTGTCTCTTTTGCTGTCGTCTCTACCGCTTGGGCGGGTGTGCTTTGTCTGCCCCTCATCTTTCTTGACGGCTTGCATTTTATAGTAGGGTTTGAATCTAGATAAGTAGTTGTGAGACGGACTAAATAAAAATAATATAACTGAAAATAAAATCTGGTCCTAAGCTTATTAAGATCTATTCCTAAAGAAAATGGTAAAGATGTGGAAAAACTAAAATTATGCTACAACGGGTTCATTCCTGATACTTCTTATAGTCCACCCGCACTCTCCATCGAGTGACAATTCTCATGGGGGAGTCTTTCTTCCTCGTTCCCTTGTAATCCATGTGAATCCTCCACCTTGTTTCTTTCCTGAAGGCATGAACATGTAATTAGTAAAAATTATATCATTATCCAACCATGTACTTACCTTATCTTGGTCGTGGTTTGTTATGGAGGAGGGTGGCTTTTGCTGCCAAGGCAGCTGTTCGGGCGGCAAACTGTCAGGGCAGTAGTCTGTCATAATGTGGTGAAGGTCAAGGAAAAACTCAAAATCCTGAAAAGCTTCATGACTTCCCACAACGTTTTCTTTAGTCTCCTCGAAAATTTCCATCAGTAGAGATTTTGATGGCCTTAAATCTGCCAGCATCGAATCCTCTAAATATATGTAGTCCATGGTTGCCGAGGTTTCTACCGAGGCGGGCATGGTTACTGTGATTGCTGCTGAGGCTGGCGTAATTTCAGAGGCTTTTGATATTGTCGTGACATCATCAATTTCTATGACGGCCTCACTAGTTGTTTTCGTAGCCTTGCTCTGTTCAAGTTCCGCAATTCATGTTTGGTCAATTTCTTGCATGGGTTCATCATGTGTGGGGTAGTCCCTTGCATCCTCTTCCCTTGGGATATCAGTATCCCTAGGTCTCAATTACCGATAATCCATGGGTTCCACGGTAGGGGTTTTATGTTCATCCACGACATTTATTTGGGCAAAGTTACTCAAAAGTGCATCCATCCTGGTGAGTTTTACCTCCATAAAGGTTGACACGTCTTGAGTGAGTGCGATGAAAGTTTGAAACGTGTCTTCTAAGGAATTTGATTGCTCTTTAGAAGGACTGCATTGCCAAGGCTTGTGTACTACTGCAGCGGCAAAATTATCATAGTAAAAAAATGTTGAGGTTGTTAATCGTACCATGAGAAATTCTGTTGCAACGGCAGATTCTGCAGTCTTTTTTGCTGTGGATGGGGCATCTGCTCTTGGTCCCATTTTGGTTCGTCAATGTCTTCTCCGAAAAGTAAGGGCAATTTTCGAACACATGATTTCCCTCACATAAATTACAAGAATTGTCCAACATCAGCTCCCGTATAGTTTTCCTCGACATTGTGATGCCCTTGGACTTGCAGCGTACCTAAATTATATATATATACACAAAAGAAAAAGTTAAAAACCTAAAATTTAAATGCAATTGAATACAGAGTGTAGAAAACAAAACGAAGTCACTATTGCCAATCCCCGACAACATCGCCAAAAACTTGTAGGGTGTTTAGGTGTTCCCTTTTTATGAGCGCAAGTGCACACTCCTGTCAAGTTATAGAATAAAAGATGTCGAATCCCATGAGGATTGGAATAATTCCTTCGAGTGTGTATATGCACAAGAAAATTAAATGCACAATTAATTTTAGGTTTGGTTAAAGGAATAAAACTAAAACACAATTAATTAAAAAAAGGGAGATCAGAGTGACATAATGGGCTAGGTTATTGCTGCTCGGTAGTGTGTTGACCGCATTGTGAAGAAGTAAAGTTATTTCTGTGCTGCCTCGATTGCGGCCTTGGCAGGTATGGCGGGCGGCTTCTACGACCGTGTCACGCGGCCGCAACGGGACACTGCCCCTGCAACTTTCGATGTCTCGGCAGGTGGAACAGAAATAAGTCCTAGTGGCAAGTCTGGCAGATATTCCAAGTTCGGCAGGATAGTTTACAATGATCCTCCCTATTTATAGGCAAGGATGCTTGAAAGCTGGCGTGACGTAGGCAATACCTAGCAATCTTAGCGTAAACCTAACACAGGCTACTCAACTCGGTTGGTGATCCCTTTTAGCCGCTGAAACTTGTGAACTTCTGGAACCAAGTTAGTCATGCCCCAGCACGTTGTGACCGTGCTTAAACCTTTCGTGAAGTTGACACTTTTGTGCCCCCTAAATGGATTCTCTCAACTGATGGTTAGGACTAATTGAAAGAATGAAGTGCATAGATTAAGCAAACTTGGAATATTTATTGCAAAAATAAACTCACAAGCTTTACAATCGTTTCACATAACTACTTTTCAAGCAAAAACCTAAACCCTAGGGAGTTTAGAACATAGCCGACTCCTTCTCTCTATCTCTATCTATCTCTATGACCTTATACCCTCACATACATGGGTATATATAGGGCTTGTTCTAAGGTTAAGTCCTCCTTGGAGTAGAAGTCTTCATTGATGATAAAATAGTTTTATCATTTAATGATTCATTCAATTCTAACTTGAATATGGACTTCTTTGGATGTTTACTTGTTCTGCAAGTAAGTATAAGCCACCTTGCTTATTGATCTTCAATCAGCTCTATACACCGCTCTAGGCCTCAGAAAAATGCAAGATTGGGCTCAATGGACTCAGAAAAATGTATTCTATCAAACGAGACCCATCTTGACTATGTCGGCGTATTGCTACCTGGGTGACATTTTGCAGCGGCGGCGTCTTTGGCGGCGACTGGAACTGCTTCAGTACAGCTCCTTCTGCGCCATGCTTTCCTGTCCTCTCTTCCTCTACATAGCTACAACACTTGAAATATAAAACTAGACTAAAACAGTACCTTTTCTCTACCAAATATAAGATATTCTATAAAAACGTGGTAAAAGAAGAAGTATTGTTATAATGCAAGATATGCAGCTAATTATGCCTAACTAAGCTTAAGAACAGCAATAATAAGGGCAGGAATGTGCATAAAATATAGAACTTGTTGATACTCTACACCTTTTCAAGCAAGGTACATAGAGGTTTAGTAATCTTTGAAAAGTTTTCAATAAATCGTCTAGAAAAACCTACGTGTCCTAAGAAGCTTCTGATGCCCTTGACAGAGGTCAACGGCGGGAGTTTCTCGATCACTTTGATTTTTTTCTTTTTTGTCAACCTCAATTCCCTTGGCAGATATTTTGTGACCCAGGATGATCCCTTCATCCACCATAAAATGGCACTTCTCCCAGCTTAGCACTAGGTCAGATTCCCCATACCTTCGTTAGCACCTTTTCTAAGTTGCTGAGACAGCTGTCGAAGTTGCTACCGAAGAGAGAGAAATCATCCATGAAGATTTCCAGGAAATCTTGCACCATGTCAGAGAATATGGCCATCATGCAACGCTAAAACGTTGTTGGTGCGTTACACAACCCGAACGACATCCTCCTAAATGCATATGTGCCGTAAGGGCAGGTGAAGGTAATCTTTTCTTGATCTTTGGTATCTATGGCAATCTGATTGTACCGTGAATAACCATCAAGAAAATAGTTGAAAGGTTTTCCAACAAGGCGGTCAAGCATTTGATCAATAAACGGTAATGGGAAATTATCTTTCTTATTTACCTTGTTTAACTTAGGGTAGTCCATGCAAACCCTCCAACCGGTCACAGCCCTGGTTAGGATCAGTTCATTATTTTTATCACTTACCACCGTTATCCCTCCTTTCTTAGGTACGCATTGTACCGGGCTTACCCATTCAATGTAGGATATTGGATAAATGATGTCTGCATCGAGCCACTTAATGATTTCTTTTTTTACGACTTCTCGCATCACGTCATTCAGCCTGCTTTGAACATCAACAATGGGTTTACAGCCTTCTTCTAACAGGATCTTGTGCATGCAAACTACTAGGCTAATTCCCTTCAGATCAGCAATGGTCCATCCTACCGCCCTCTTATGCCGCCCTAGCAGGTCTATCAGCTTCAATTCCTGTTCAGCTTGCAACTTGGAAGAGATGATTACGGGCAACGTATCATTGGGTCCCAAGAATACATATTTAAGTTGCTCAGGTAAGGGTTTTAACTCAAGGTTAGGGGGTTCTTCAATAGATGGTTTATGAATTTTACCTCTCTTAACAGTGTAATCTAAAGGTTCAAAGTACTTACTTGGCCTTGTTGCCATCCACAGTACTTCATCCCGCTCCTCTATCTCTTCCTCATCTGCAGCTTCTATGTGCTGGCCGCCAGGGCGGGTGTCAGGGCAGCTTTCAAAGTGACTGCCTAGGCATTCAATTGAATCACTGCCGAGACAGTACTTACCCAGGCATGGTTTATCGACATCAAATTCTGACCTAGGTGTGACCTAAACCATTTTGCATTCCTCCGGGTCATCGTTCTGTTTAAGGGTATGGAAAACATTCAGTTTTATCTCCTGATCGTTCACCCTCATTGTAAGCTCTCCTCTTTCAACGTCGATTAGTGTCCTTCCAGTAGCTAAGAACGATCTTCCAAGTATAATAGGCGCCCGTTCATCTGTTTCATAATCTAAAACCAGAAAGTCAGCATGGAAAATAGACTTATCAACTTTTACCAGTGTATCTTTGGTTTTCCCTTCTGGTTGAACGTATGATCTATCCGCCAGCTGCAGCATGATAGTAGTACGGCAGGCCCTTCCGATCCCCAGTTCTGGAAGACAGATGTTGGCATTAAGTTGATATTGACCCCCAAATCACATAATGTTTGCCATGTATAGTTGCTGACGATTTTACAGGGGATGATAAAGCTACCCGTATATTTTCTCTTTAGTGGGGCTCTGTTGTGCATCATGGTCATGCATCCCTCTGTAACTGCCACTGTTTCACAATCACTTATCCGTTTTCTTTTAGAAACTATGTCCTTGAGGAACTTGGCATAGTTTGGTATCTGTTCGAGTTCCACCAAGGGCAGGTTAATATGGATCTCTTTCAAGATGTCCAGAAACTTCTTGAACTGGTAGTCTTGCTTCTGCCTCTTTAGCCTTTGTGAGAATGGTGGTGGTAGTTTTATTTCTTCACTCCTTTCTTTACATGGAAATTTGATCTGAGGTATGGGGGTTTCCTCAGCCAGATTTTCTTCGTCCCTGACTAGTTTAGACTCCTAAGGATTTACTGTGGTGTCAGGACCTACCGCGACATCCTTCTTGGCGGGCTTTGCAGAATTGGTCGGCTGCTCCATTGGTGCTTTTCCCTTTTCTTCCTGACCCTTTAGTTCGTGTAAGCAAATTCCACTCCTGGTGGTGATTGCTTTGCACTGCTCGTGGGTCTTTCCTCTAGCGACCTCAGTATCACTAGGAAAACCTCCTGCTGGTCGTGTATTTAGGATCTGTGCAAATTGACCCACCTGTGTTTCCAGCATTTTCTGAGATGCTTCCTGATTCTGCATCTGCATTTCAGTCTTGTCCATGAAAGCATTAACTTTATTAACAAACTTATCAAAATTAGCAATAAAAGCACTAATATGAGACATAAAAGTGTTTAAAGTGGCCTCTAGTGAGATGTTTGTTGTGGGTTGCTGTAGAGCGATTACGTGTACTCTATTTATGAGCACAAGTGCACACTCTTGTCAAGTTATAGTATTAAAGATATCGTCTCCCACAAGGATTGGAATGGATCCTATGAATGTTTTCCTGCAAAAAGGATTCAGTAAATGCACAATTAAATTTCTGAATGTGGAAAAGTAAAAAACACAAATAAAATAAGATAGTGATGATAAGGATGATAGGGAGAGATCAGGTTGATAGATCGAGTAAGGTAATTGTAGCTCAGTAGTGTGCAAACTACATTGTAAAGCCTAAGTGTGTTTTATGCTGCCACGATCTGCTGCCTCGGTGGGTAATGGCGGATGGCAGCTGCGACCCTGTCACGCTCTCGCAAAGGGTCTCTGCTCTTGCAACTTTCACTGTCTCGGGAGGTGGAATGCAGATAAGTCCTAGCAGCAAGTCTGGCAGATACTCTAAGTTCAGCAGAGCAATTTTTAAGTGATCCTCCCTATGTCTAGGTAAGGATTCTGTCACCACGTGATGTAGGCAATGCCTAGCAATCTCAGCGTAAACCTAACACAAGCAGTTGATGTTTGGTTGCTCCTTTTAGCTGTTGAAATTCTAACTTATGTCTAAGATGAATTAGTCCACACCTCGACATGATGACACCATGCTTAACCCTTTCGTGAGTTTGACACTCTCGTGCGCGACAAATGGATTTCCTCAACTGGACTTTTGGAACTAATTGAAGAAGTGAAGAACATGAATTAAGCAAACTTGAGAATATTTTATTGAAAACACACTTAAACTATTACAACTATTTCTCACAACTACTTTACATACAAAAACCTAAACCCTAAGAGAGTTAGGTCGCGACCTCCAACACCACCGTTAATCTATCTATCTACCTCTATGCTATATCCCCTCATCTGCCCTTATACCCTCACATACATGGGTATATATAGGGATCATGGCCTAAGTTTGAGTCCTCCTTGGAATAGAAGTCCTTAAAGTAACTTTACATTAACTGTTGACTCCTTTTTTTACTTGAATATGGACTCTTTGGACGTTGCCTTCTTCAACAAGAAGAGATAAGTATTCTTACTTATCAATCTTTAATTAGCTCTTCAGGCCGCTACAGGCTTCAGATAATTGCAAGAATGGGCTCATTGGGATTAGGAAATTGTCCTCTTTCAATCGTGACCCATCTTGACTAAGTCGGTTTAACTCCTGCCTGGGCATCAATTGGCGGCAGTGCTGCTACGACAGCGTCCTTGGCGGCATTTGGAACTGCTTTAGTACAACTCCTTTTTCTCCCAGTTTTCCTGTCCTCTCCTCTTCTACTCAGCTACAACACCTAGAAATAAAAACTAAACTAAAACAGTATCTTTTCTGAACCAAACATAAAATATTCAATAAAAGCATGGTGAAAGAGCAAATATTGCTATTATGCATGCAATGCACTTAAATATTCCTAAATGAGCTTAATAACAACAATAATAAGGGCATGAATGTGTATAAAATATAGAACTTGTGGACACTCTACAGTTGCTGCTGTTGCACCTGCTGCTGCGGCGGGTTCCTATTATAGCCCGTATTCTGATTAGTTGGGTTTCATGCAGTGTTAGGGTTACTCCATAAGAAGTTCAGATGTTTCCTCCAACATGGGTTGTATGTGTTCGTGTTCGGGGTGCTGTTCCGGTTGTATGTTCCCATGAAGTTTCCAGATTATTTGCATTCTATAAAGTCATGGTCTCTACCACATTCATCATAGAATGCTTCTATTGCTTTTACCTCATATGCTCTTCATGTTGGCTTGATCATGTTCTCCACCAATCTAGTAAGCTTGTCTATACGGGTGTTTACGGACTCTGAGGCTTCAAACTCATTATTGTGGCCTGTCGTCTAATGCCGCCACGACGGGTGGATGGAAATTGGTAATCATTCTTGGCCAACTGATTCAGAATCCTCATCCCCTTCTCTGGTGCCTTATAAACGAGTATGTCGTTTGCTGACGCATCTACCATCATCCTGGTGGGTTGATTTACACAATTGTAAAACAGAGATAAATGTGTCCAAAGTGGCAGTCCATGGAGCGGGCATTTATGCAGTAGTTCTCGGTAACGCTCTCATGCTTCATACATTGCCTCGTCATCGGCCTGTCAGAAAGAGGTAATCTTGCTGCGTATACGATCCGTGACATTTGATTGATTGAAATGAGCCAGAAAATCTCGACACAAGTCTGTCCAGGACTCAATAGATCCAATCGTCTGGCTATTTAACCATGTTTTGCCCTATCCCTCAGTGAATAGGGGAAGCCGCAACTTCAGAACATCAGGGGTAATCCATGAATTCGAAAAGATTTGTAGATCTCTAAGAAGGATTTCATGTGCTACCTAGCATCTTCATTTACTGTGCCCCCAAATTGTCCCAATTTATCAATCATGTTGAACATAACAGGCTTGAGTTCAAAATGATTGGCATCAATGTCTGGTTCTACGACTACAAAGTCAAGGCTGTCTATGTTCTCCTCCATGTAGTCTCGAGTGGTACAAATTTTTCTTTGCTTACCAGAAGGAGGTGGTGGTGGTGGTAGCTGCTGCTGATCTTGTTGTCTACCATCTGCCGCAGGGTCTTCCACGATGGCATTATTGATTTAATTGTCGTTATACATTGCTGCTCATGCTTCTTTCACTACTGCTAATGCTTTACGTGCCTCTCTTTTGAGTTTTCTCACTTCTTGTTCGATCTCGTCAATAAACAAGTGTTTAGACGATGAATTTGCTCTGGTCACAAAATAAAACAAGAAGCTGTGAGATTTTTTATGATAATAAAGAAAATTAAACTTGAAATTAAATGCAATAAGGAAAAAGTGTAGAAAGCAAAAACGAAGTTGTTGTTGCCAGTCCCCGGCAACGGCGCCAAAAAACTTGTAGAGCGTAAAGGAGTTCTCTAAATCGAGTGCAAGTGTACACTTCTGTCAAGATTAATTTCCTACACAGAGAAAAGTAAAAAACACAATTGATTTGAGTTGATTGCGAAAGTTGCATAAACTAAAGTAATCGAATAATAAAAAGATTGAGTAATCAGAATAAGAAGATGGGTCATATTGAGTTGCGTCGTAGTGTGAAACTACGTTAAACTTTGAAAAAAGTCTTTTGATGCAAAGTCGATAACACCGCCACGGCGGGTAACGGAATGAACACTACCATGGCGGGGAACTCGGCGGGCCTTCAAGATTCAACAAAACGTCCAAAAATGATTTCGACTTCTCTCTAAGTTTGAATAATGTTGATGCCCACTCTTTGACAATACCTCTCGGTGTAAACCTAGATTGAACAACAACCTTCCCACATTCCTTCTTAGCCGCCTTAAACCTAAACTTATCTCTAAGCTAAGTTGATTTTCGCCTTAATTGGAGGAAATCGTGTTTATCCCTTTCTTGAGTTTTAACTCTCTCGAATTGAAAGAAATGGATGTGCTCACAAAGATCTCTCGATTCTATTGCAAACAAGGATGAAGAATATAGAATAAACAAACCTTGAATTCAAATTGCATTAAAAACTTTAACTAAGTACAATTGTACTCACAACTACTAAACAAAACAATCTTAACCCTAAGAAAAGTTTAGAACATAATATAATTAAGAAAACACAAAAATAATTCTAGAAATCTTAATCTCTCCTTCTTCATCTCCAATTCGGTCAAGCCCTCCTTTTATAGGTGGTTACAAGTGAAAACCCTATTTGGGGAAGAAGTCTCTCTTTGAGAGGAGGTTGAGTTGGAATTAAACGTTTCAGTAGTTTATTCCAAAAACAACTCCTCTTTGTGGGTTTTCTTGGGCTGCAAGCTTCTTCCTTATTTGGGTATTCTCATGTCATCTCTGGGTGCTCTTGGGTCTTATCCATCACGTTGCTTGGTTTTGCCGATTCAAGGAATTCTCCTCCTTATATCGCACTCTCTTTTGGCTAATCTTCAATCTACTGCCGCAACGGCAGTGCTGGTGGTAGTCTGTCTCGGCGGCTCATTCTTTTAATTGCGTCAGTACAGTTCTTCTATGCAACAATGGTTCGTCATGTGTGACTTGATGTGATCATTCTGCCTTCTCCTCCTCTCCGGTCAATCTGCTGCTTTCCTGCCGTGGCGGGTGCCGGCGGCATTCTCCTGTAACATGTAATGCAAATGTAACAAAAATAGTGTCTTTTCTCCACAAATTATCGTAAATATTGTAATAAGCTGAGTGAAGGAAAGATACTGTAAAATATGCATGGAAACCTAAGTATGAACAAAAATGGGCTTTAAGAATAGTGGTAATATAAGCTAAAATGGGCATAAAATATAGGACTTTTAAGCACTTTACAATAGCATTTAATTACAACTTAACTTCCTCCTCAAGACGAAGTATAACCTACAATCTCTTATAAAAAGAAGAGAAGGCACAACCAAGAATAGAGAGTCGAATTGGAGAGAAAACCGACAAGGAAGTTGAAGATTAAGGCAGCCCTAGTCTTCTTTTCATCTTTGTTTTTCGGTTGATGTTCTTGTTGGGAAATTATCTTGTGTTGTTCCTAGTCCCAACTATGAACTAAACTATCTTAGGGTAGGGTTATTTATTTAGTAGTTGTGAGAAAACGTTTGGATCTTATTTAGGTTTTTGTTATGCAATTTAAGTTCAAGGTTTGTTTATTCTTGGTGTTTATCTTTCCTTGCAATTGAATCGGGAGAGGAAATTGTGATTGCACCATTTATCTAATATCGGGAGAGTTAGATTCAAGAAACGAATGAGCATGGTTTTTTCACAAATCTGTGAAGATTAATTCGGCTTAGGAATAAGTACAAATTTCAATAGCTAAGAGAGGCGTAAGATCGGTTGATGTTCACCCTAGGTTCACACTAGGAGGTATTATCAAGGCTTGCACATTGATAGAGTTTCGACTTAGGGATAAGAAGAAACCATTAAGAACACTTTGCTGAACCTTGAAGGTTGTCGCTCAATTGCCCGAGCAGTAGCTTAATTTTTTGCCCTGGCAACCGCCTTACCAATTGCCCAAGCAGTCACTTTGCGCATTGCCCAGGCAATCGTATTGCCTCGTTCTGCGGCAATCATTCTGCCCATTTCCGTGGAAATCAAGTTTCCTATTGCATGCAAAACCTAGACTCTTCCATTCGGATTCCACACTACGACGCAATATAATCCGGCCTATTCTCTCATTTTGTCAACTAATTTCTTCAGTTTACTCATTTATTTTAGTTTAGTCGATTATTCAACGTAAAAATATTAATTTTGTTTTTTTTACTTTTTAGTGCTAGACAATAAATTCTTGAAGTGGCACCAATACATGTGAAGACAATATCTTTCTATACTATAACTTGCAACGTGTATACTTGCACAAATTATGAAACACTCAAATCACACAACAAGCTTTTGGCGTTGTTGCCATGGATTGGCAATAGCGACTTTATTTTTATTTTCTTGCACTTTTATTTTTACTTTTTTTGTTCAATTTCTAAAGGGTTAACAAGATTTAGTTTTGCATTGGTGTATGACCAGGGCAAATCCAACAGCTCTAGAATATCCCCTTGACCCAGAGATTGAATGTACCTACCATAGACTCAGACAAAAACAGAGAGCATCAATGGGAGATCAAGTCGGCAATAATAATGCCAACAGAAATCAGATTGACGCGGCATGAGGTGGAGTGAATCTGCCAGCTCAACTTCCTAAATCAAGGAATCGAACCGTTCGAGACTATTTAAAGGAGGATCTCAACGGCCTGAATCCAAGAGTTGTCACACCTGAATTTGAAGCTGTCCACTTCGAATTAAAGCCAGTAATGATCAATATGATCGACACAATTGGTCAATTTGCCGGATCAACAACTGAAGATGCCAGACAACATCTCAAATCTTTCCTGAAGATTTGAAATTCAATTAAGCTACAAGGAGTCCATGAGGATATTTTGAGGCTAAAATTGTTCCCCTATTCACTGAGGGATAGGGTGAAAACTTGGTTGAATAGTATTCCATCTGGATCAATAGGATATTGGACTGATTTATG
Source organism: Hibiscus trionum (assembly GCA_030270665.1). Classification (NCBI taxonomy): domain Eukaryota; kingdom Viridiplantae; phylum Streptophyta; class Magnoliopsida; order Malvales; family Malvaceae; genus Hibiscus; species Hibiscus trionum. Next base: position 4,733,976 of record BSYR01000046.1, read on the forward strand.
TCATGATTTCCTTGCTCGATTTAATCCTACAAATATGACTGATAAGTTACGTAATGAAATCACTTCTTTTCGACAGGCAGATGATGAATCAATGTACGAGGCTTGGGAGCGATATAGAGAATTGTTACACAAATGTCTCCTACACGGATTTCCTATATGGACACAAGTGACGATGTTCTACAATGCGGTAAACACACCGACAAGGATGATGCTAGATGCCTCGGCAAATGGCATACTCCTAAACAAGCCACCAGAAGAAGCAATGGAGATTTTGAACATGCTTGCTAAAAATGATTATCAGTTCCCAACAACCAGAAGAGGAGGAGTCAGACGCTATGCTACGATAAACATGCTTGAGTCATCGGATTCGATTCTCACGCTATTGGCTACCTTAACTAATTTGATTAAGAACATGCAACGACCAAGCAACACACAAGAGGTCAAGGTAGTAGGTTCCTTTTGTGATTTATGTAATGGTAGCCATGATTCTTCTGAGTGTCCACAGAACCCAGAGTCTAGTTTTTATGTTTGAAACTACAACCGGAACAACAACGTGATGTCCAACACTTACAATTCAGCCTGGAAGAAACATCCAAATTTCTTATGGAGCAATCCCAACAATACCCTCAATCAGGAACAATCAGAATGCTCCAACATTGGGATTCCAACAGAACATGCCTCGGTAGTCGATGCCGCAACAACAAACAATACCATCAAGTTCTTTGGAAAACTCTCTAAATGCTTTCATGCCACAAACTAGTGCATATATGGCTAACACTGTTAAATTCATTAAAACAACTGATGTTTTTATTGACGGGGTTGAGATGAGAATGCGGAACCATGAAGCAACCTTAAAATCATTGGAAACTCAAGTTGGGCAATTCGCTTAGATCCTGAATTCGAGACCGATGGGTGGTTTACCTAGCGTTACTAAGGTCACAAGGGCAACAACTCATGAGCAATGCAAGGCAATCACCACAATAAGTGGTAAACAACTCAAGGAATCTCGAGCTCATGAAAAAATGAGACAAAATCAAAGGAGTCGATTGCCTCGAAAATGCTCGGTAACATTGCCTCGGCAATACCCGAAAACATTGCCTCGGCAATGTCTTAAAACGATACCGCGAAAAACAAGAAGGCTTTTGAAAGTCCTGATTCAATGCCTCAAATCAAATTCCCATGCAAGGAACTGATTGATGACATTCAACTTCCACCACCGTTCCCACAAAGGTTGAAACGGCAGAAACAAGAATACCAATTCAGGAAGTTCCTCGACATCTTGAAGCAAATCCACGTCAACTTGCCTTTGGTAGAAGCAATTGAGAAAATGCCGAACTACGCCAAGTTCCTTAAAGATATTATCTCTAAGAGAACAAGAATAAAAGAATTTGAAAATGTTGCTATTCTGGTAGGATGTATGGCCATGTTGCACAACCGAATGCCACCTAAGCTTAAAGATCCCAGTAGTTTCACCATACCATGTGCGATAGGGAATCACTATATCGGAAGGCATTATGCGATCTAGGAGCAAGCATAAACCTTATGCCGAAATCAGTCTTCCAACGATTGGGAATAGGGAAGGCGAGACCTACTACAGTGATGCTATAACTTGCTGATAGATCTTATGTCCATCTAGAGGGAAAAATTGAGGATATCTTGGTAAGAGTTGATAAATTTATTTTCCCTGCTGACTTTATTGTTTTGGATTGTGAAGCATATGAGTTCGCACCTATTATCCTTGGGAGGCCATTCCTAGCTACGGGAAGGACCTTGATTGACGTTGAAAGAGGAGAACTCACTATGAGGGTAACTGATCGGCAAATCAAGTTGAATGTTTTCCACACCCTTAAGCAAGACAATGACTCAGAAGAGTGCCAAGTTATCCATGTCAAAACTGAGTTCAATCTTGATGTGGAGAAAGAATGCCTGGACAATTGATGTGACAATTGCCTCGACAATTGCTTTGACAATTGCCTCGACAATTGCTTTGACAATTGCCTTAACCCGATAGAGCATGAAGAACATGACGACAATAAACAAGATGAAGCCAATTGGATAGCAAGTCGTCCAGATAGGTATTTCGAACCACTAGATTACTTAGGGGAAGAAAGAAGAATCGAAAAAACCTCTATCGAGCAACATCATATTCTTTAATTGAAACCACTGGAAGGGTAATTGAAATATGTTTATTTGGGAACCAATAACACATTACCCATAGTCATCTCTTCTAAGTTGCAGCTTGAACAGGAGCAAAGATTGATCGACACGCTAAAACTGCACAAAAAAGCAATAGGATGGGCAATTTCCGATTTGAAGAGAATTATCCCAACGGTTTGTATGCACAAAATCCTTTTGGAGAATGATCATAAACCAACCATTGAGGCACAAAGTAGGCTTAACTGAGTCATGAAAGAGGTTGTAAGGAAAGAAATCATCAAATGGCTTGATGTCAGTATCATCTATCCTATCTCTGACAGTACATGGGTAAGTCTGGTACAATGTGTACCGAAAAAGCGAGGTATAATTGTGGTAAGTAATGAAAACAATGAACTAATCCCAACTAGGACTGTAACCCGTTGGAGGGTTTGCATGGATTATCGTAAGTTGAATACAGCTACTAGGAAATATCACTTTCCTTTACCCTTTATTGATCAAATGCTTGACCATCTTGTAGGTAAACCCTTCTATTGTTTTCTTGATGTTTATTCAGGTTATAACGAAATTTCCATATCACTAGAAGACCAAGAAAAGACCGCCTTTACATGCCCATATGACACTTATGCCATTTGAAGGATGCCATTCGGCTTATGCAATGCCCCGACAACCTTCTAACGATGCATGATGGCAATTTTCTCCGACATGGTAGAAGATTTCCTGGAAATCTTCATGGACGATTTCTCGGTATTTGGAGATGATTTCGATAATTGCCTAAGCAATTTGGAGAAAGTACTTAAACGATGTGAGGAGTCTGACTTGGTTCTAAATTAGGAGAAGTGTCACTTTATGGTGGATGAAGGCATAGTTCTCGTCCACAAAATCTCATCTAAGGAAAGTGAAGTCGACAAAGCAAAAGTGGATGTGATCGAGAAACTGCCCCCGCCAACTTCAATCAAGGGAATTCGAAGCTTCTTGGGACATGCATGTTTTTATAGAAGATTTATAGAAAATTTTTCTAAGATCACTAAGCATTTGTATAACTTTCTTGAACAAGATAGAGCCTTTGAATTTAATGACTCATGCATCAAGGCATTCGAGACCCTAAAACAAAAACTTGTAACCGCACCAATAGTAGTTCCACCAGATTGGAAAATGCCCTTTGAACTTATGTGTGATGCAAGGGACATTACGGGGGGAGCAGTCCTAGGTCAACAAGCAGGTAAGATATTTCATGTGATCTACTACGTTAGTAAAACTCTTAACGAGGCGCAAGTAAACTACACCACCACCGAGAGAGAGTTACTAGCCGTAGTGTTTGCTTTTAATCAATTTCGTTCATACCTTATTGCAACCAAGGTAATTGTTCATACTGACCATTCGGCAATTAAGTACCTCTTTGCAAAGAAAGATGTCAAACCTTGTTTAGTTCGTTGGATTTTACTTTTACAAGAGTTTGACATTGAAATTAAGGACATGAAAGGTACCGAGAACCAAGTTGCCGATCATTTGTAATGACTGGAACAAGGAGAAAAAGACACAAAAAACGCAGAAATCTAAGAAGCATTCTCGGATAAGCAATTATTCATTGCTCGGGTAACCTTGACTGATAGTGCCCCGTCAATGGCAATAGGGATTGCCTCGGCAATGCCCTCGGCAACAACTACGGCACCAGCTTTAACAACACCATGGTATGTTGATCTTGTGAATTTCTTGGTTAGTGGTACATTACCTTATAACCTTACTCACCAAGGGAAGAGGCAGTTTCGACATGATGCTAAGCATTATTATTGGGACGAGCCTCTTTTGTTTAAACAATGTGCAGATCAGGTTATAAGAAGGTGCATCCCGGAAGAAGAACAACAAAATGTGCTCGAGCAATGCTATTCTTCACCTTATGGAGGCCAATTTGGAGGGACACGAACCGCGGCCAAAGTCTTGCAATCAGGATTGTATTGGCCCACACATTACAAAGATGCCCAATAGTTCTAAAAACAATGCGATCATTGTTAACGAAAAGGAAATATTTCAAGGCGACACGAGATGCCCTTACAAAACATCCTTGAAGTCGAACTATTCGATGTTTGGAGAATTGATTTCATAGGACCTTTTCTGTCTTCATGTAGGAATCTCTACATCCTCCTTGTCGTTGACTATGTATCCAAGTGGGTCAAGGCGATAGCAACTCCAAACAATGATTCCAAAATCGTGCAAAAATTCCTTCTGTAAAACATATTCACACAGTTTGGAATGTCGAGAGCAATCATCAGCGATAAAGGCAAGCACTTAGATAACAAGCTAATCGCCAAGGTGTTACAAATATTTGGAGTGTCACACAAAATTGCCACGTCATATTACCCACAAATAAATGGGCAAGCTGAGATTTCTAACCGAGAGTTGATAAATATCCTTGAGAAAGTAGTCAACCACTCTCGTAAGGATTGGTCTCTTCGACTTGATAATGCACTTTGGGCTTATCGGATAGCATTCAAAACACCATTAGTCATGCCCCCTTCTGACTTGTCTACGGCAAAAGTTGTCATCTATCTGTGGAAATCGAACATAAGGCGTACTGGGCAATCAAAACTGTGAATATGGATTGAGAGAAGCTATTTCCACGACAATTCTTGCCTGGGCAATTAGTCCTCCTTTTCAATACTCGGTTAAAGTTTTTCCCAGGAAAATTGCGATCAAGATGGTCCAAACCTTTTGAAGTTGTCAAACCATTCTCCCATGGTGTCGTAATAATCAAGTCCATAAAATATGGCCATGAATTTAAAGTTAATGGACAAAGATTAAAATACTACTCCGACACTCATATCATGAGCGACAAAGAAGTGGTCACTTTAGGAGATGCATAATCATGCACTCCTTGAGTATTTTAATTTTTGTTTTCCGCATTTTTATTTTACTTTTAGGATAAATAGTAGTTTTTACTTTCAATTTTATTGCTAATAAATATTTTCTTTATTTTTTGTTTGTCTTTTAGGAAAGGAGTTTAAAGTGAAGAAGAATTGAAAAGAAGATTGAACTCACAGCCTAAATTTGAGGGATACAAGGGCTAATTCTTAGGGATATATGGGCTACTTTTTAGGGATTCTAAACCTAAATTTTTACCCTAAAATTACCTCCTAACCCCTACCCTAGCCGGCCAACTCTTCAGCTTCCCCATACATTACTTGTCGCCCACTCAAATCAATGTCATTAAAGATTTCAAATTTGTAATCATGACAAAACACCCTATTTAATAAACCCTTCTCATAACACTCAACCATCACAATCTTCAAAACCTTTTCTCTTTCACTTAAACTCCAAAATTTTCTTCTTCTATTTTCTCTAGATAGCCGATTCTCACAACACCACAAAACCACCATGACCATGAAACTCAAAACAATGGAGCACCAAGAAACAAGCCAAGAGTCTCCCTTCAAGAGATATGCCATGCCGGCAATAAAGACAAGATACTTGGCAAAGTTTGCCCACCGAAAGGTCTTGGAAGAGCAAGGGTTTTTCTACACCACATCACACCAAGATTTTGGTTTGGAACCATTCGTCTTCCGGATAGTGAAGCAGCAAAAATTGCAAATTCTTTGCCAACAACCAAAGCCGGCAATTTTAGTTGGGTTTGAGAATTCTATGCCCACTCTCCCAACTTGAACAACCTCTACGTATTTGTCCACGGCAAGGCCATCCCGGTTGACCCCGACTTCATCAACTTTTTCTATGGGCTAAACATTCCGAAAAATGAACACAAGGAGTTCGTTGACAACCTCATGTCGGGATATTATGATGACATCCACAAAGAGCTCACCATTATTGGCACAACATAGAATGAGGGGGCATTCAAAGGCATGGTAAAGCACCTAAGGCTTAAGCTCAAGGCAAAACTTTGGAATACTTTGTCAAAAGATGTTTAATGCCAACCACACACAACACCACGATGGACAAGCCTACACTATTATTAATTCATTCTATATTGCTTAACTGTATTATAAATGTTAGATCTATAATATGCAATGATATGTCTCAATGTAGTCTAAAGGACAAGGAAAAACTCTATTTCCCAAGCCTCATAACCTGATTGTGTGAGCAACAACATGTGCCAAGTAATCCGACCGATGAGAAGACACCGACAAGGAAAGGATGGATGAGAGATCAATATTTAAAGATCATGTGAGTTTCTGAAGCCGAGCCACAGCCTATTCTGATCAAAGGAATTGGCTCGACAACATCTTCGGGCAATGTCGCAATAACATCGCTCACCAACGCCAATACGGGTGAACCAGCGATAACAACACCCGAGGCAATGATTCAGCCACTTGTACACTGGCTAGAGACCATGGAGAAGAGGCAGCTGGAGTTTATGAGTTATATGAAGGATTACAACAACGCCATAATTCAAGTGATCCTAGAGATATACCCAGAAAACTCGGTGAGGTTCCTAATTTTTCCAACCAACATCTTTGTCGCGGCAATGCCCACTGCCACTACCTCAGCAATGCCTACAACCTCTGCCTTAGCAATGCCTACTAAAGATGCCCCAGCAATGCACAAAACTGATGCCCCATAGTCCAGGATGACGAAGGCAAAGCGCCATTAACCGAGCCAAGTCGCACTGAAACATGGTCGAAATTTTCCGATTCAGAAGCATCTTCCGCCATCCAAGTCAAATCATTCTCGGCATCCCCTGCCATGGCAGAACACAAGGTCTCCCCACCAAGGAAATTGACACTGAGGAGGATGATGGTGACGAGGTGAGCAAACAACTGGCTCTTACACCCGCTACACGCTATTAACCACCTCGAGCTAGCAAGAGAGTCAAGCAACCCGCAAGAAGGAAACTCATAATTCAAGACGATGACCTCTCCGAGTCATTGTAATTTTATTTCTTTCGTTCTCACTTTTTGTTTCCTTGTACTTTTGTGTTTTCATGCATTGAAGGCAATGCTCTTCTCGAGTTTGGGGGGGATAATTGTCTTTATTTAGTTTCATGTTTAGTTTAGTTCCATGTTTAGTTACACTCATCTTTAGGAATCACATGTAGGATGCATCGATTACTTGCCCTAGTTCTAATCGAATTAAATTTACCTAGACTTGATGACTTTTAATGATGACATTAGCATTGCACTTAATTTTCCATACTTTCAACTCTAGGATGACCATGGAAAATACTTAGAATCCTCCTATGATGCTAAAGCTAAATGTACACTTTTGTGACTCGAAGGATTGAAGGAATTCTAGTGAACTTAGGTAAATAACTTAACAATTTGGGTAAAAAAATTAGGTTTAGAATCTTTCTAGAGGTGCCCAAAACCAGCTCTAGAAGTCACTACTAGAGGTACCCGAAATTGGCTCTAGTATTATGCTTAGAAGAATCACTAGAGGTGCCCGAAATTGGCTCTAGTCGATTAGATTATATAATTTGAAAGAAATTAATAACTAGAGGTGCCCGAAATTGGCTCTAGTTGAAGTAATTAAAAACCCAAGGAATTAAATTGATTGTGTAATGTTTATATAGAATTTGAAAAATCATCTTGTACACAGAACATGCACAAACTCACGAGCATTATAGTTTGATTTCGGGTAATTCCTAGGCCATCCAAAAGGTTGAAAGTCATACATACAAGTGCACGGTTCTGAGAAAATACTTAAGCTCGAAGAAAAATTCATGAAGTTAAGACTCTTGGCAAGTAATTGCTAGGTTACACTGCTTGAGGACAAGCAATAGTTTGAGTTTGGGGCGTGTTAAGTGTGTAAAAGTACTAGATTTCGACCCTTTTTCATCTCAATTATTGTTAGAATTAGGCACATATTAGTTATATTATTAGCCATTCATGCATAATTGCATTGTTTTCTTCATTTCCAGGCTTGATTATCTTTAATTGCTTATTTGGTGGAAAAGGTGTTGCTCTGGTAAATGTTTCGATGTGTGCAGGTTAATTGCCCAGACAAGTATTGTTGTGGCAATGAAGAGGAGAAGAATGATGCCGATTTAAGACAAGAAGAAGTTGCCAATTTCAACATAAAGAAGTTGCTACTCTTCACAACCAAGAGATGCCAATTTCAACAAGGATTCAATCCTTTTTACAAGTCGAAAGTCACAAGATTCCTAGAAAAGACGAAATCCCTTGAGTTGATTAAATGAGATTAAATTCCAAGAAGATAAGAGGAGTTATAGGATGAATAAAATAATAAAATAAAAAGGAACTTATTTCTTTTATTTTATAGCATTTAATTACCTCTTAACTTCCTCCTCAAGAAGAAGCATAACCTACAAATCTCTTATAAAAAGAAGAGAATGCACAACCAAGAAAAGAGAGTCGAATTGGGGAGAAAAATCGGCAAGGAAGTTGAAGATCAAGGCAGCCCTAGTCTTTTTTTTGTTCTTTGTTTTTCGGTTGATGTTCTTGTGGGAAATTATCTTGTGTTGTTCCTAGTCCCAACTATGAACTAAACTATCTTAGGCTAGGATTATTTGTTTAGTAGGATTGAGAAAACGTTTGGATCTTGTTTAGGTTTTTGTTATGCAATTTAAGTTCAAGGTTTGCTTATTCTTGGTGTTTATCTTTACTTGCAATTGAACCGGGAGAGGAAATTGTGATTGCATCCATTTATCTAATATCGTGAGAGTTATATTCAAGAAACAAATGAGCATGGTTTTTGCCCAAATCGGTGAAGACTAATTCGGCTTAGGAATAAGTACAAATTTCAACGGCTAAGAGAGGCGTAAGATCGGTTGATGTTCACCCTTGGTTCACCCTAGGAGGTATTATCAAGGCTTGTACATTGATAGAGTTTTGACATAGGAATAAGAAGAAACCATTGAAGGACGCTTTGCCGAACCTTGAAGATTGACGCTCAATTGCTTGTGTAGTAGCTTAATTCTTTGCCCTGGCACCCGCCTTACCAATTAACCAAGCAGTCACTTTGTGCATTGCCCAGGCAATCGTATTGCCCATTGTCGCGGTAATCATTCTGCCCATTGCCGAGGCAATCAAATTTCCTCTTGCATGCAAAACCGAGACTATTTCATTCGGATTCCACACTATGACGCAATATAATCTGGCCCATTCTCTCATTCTGCCAACTTATTTCTTTAATTTACTCATTTATTTTAGTTTAGTCGATTACTCAACCTATAACTATTACTTGTGTTTTTTTTTACTTTTCAGTGCGAGACGATAGGTTCTTGAAGTGGCACAAATCCCTATGGAGATGATATCTTTCTATACTATAACTTGCGACGTGTATACTTGCACAAATTGCTAAACACTCAAATCACACAACAAAGATAAAGGAAGACTGAGGCATTCCTAATGAGAAGAACGACTCCAAGACTCGATGGTCAGATGGTTCGGACAAAATCCATGTCTTTTCAGTCATTGCCTTGTTATTGTTCTACATCAATGAGCAAAGAGGGGAAGTTGTAATACCCGCATTTTGTCCGGGCACTCGTATATACTATTAATTCGATATAAGTAAAACCAAATAGATATAAATAAATAATGAGACTTAATGTCAATAAATAAAATAGTCCAAAATACCAAAATCCTTAAAAAAAATAAATGTTCATTTACATGTAAGATCCATTTACAAGTCTTAAAGCCAAACCAAAGCCCAAACACTATATACTAAAGGCCTTTCCCGCCTAAAATACATACCCAAAACCGGTAAAAGCCCAAAGAAACACGACTGTGTCCATTTACATGTATGATCCATTCATTCACCCATTTTGTTTCGCGCGGATTCTGGTCTCCGCTGACATCAGCGCTGACGCCAGCCATAAATAGCCACTTGGAGAGGGAAAAAAGTAATTAATAATTAATGATTGTGCAATTAATTGAGGGCAATGATTAAGGAGAGAAGGGAAACTAAAGAGACAGACTAGAAGGCTGAACGGTCGCCGGAATAACCCACCGAGAAGGTTGTTAAAGTACATCAAATCTGCCGGAAGGTATATTTTCGTCCCTTCTTTTACTTCCCTACATAAATAATGCAAAAAAGAGTCAGAATCGAGTCTAAAACCTTAAAATTGTAACACTCAGAAAATAATAATAATAATAAATGAAATGAAATGAAAAAAAAAGGAGGGAGTGAGGGTTGTGGGAATCGAACCCACAACCTCATGTGGTTTCAGCCGGGTGCCCAGCCAATTGAGCTATTGAAGCTCTTGATTGTAAGTCACCCCAATTAAGTTTTATGAGATTCTAAAATAAAATAATAATAATAAAATAATTAAAATATCCCACCTAACCTATCGAGTGCAATTTAATTGGGATCCTCTATTTTCCCAAAAACTTCCGAAAACACCCCCTCTCTTCGTCATTTCCCATTCTCCCCTAAAAACTCGTTCACCGACGATCAACCCTCACCGCTGCGCCGTGGCGCTCACCGCCGGTGCCTTTGAAACCACCGTTGCACGCCGACCAAAACCCCTAAGGCCACTCGCGGGTTCGTCGCGCAGATCACCGGCAATCGACCGTTGAAGGTTCGCGAACCTAGGTCTAAATTGGTCGACTTTCACCTTCTTTTTTCCGGCGCCGTTCGACGCCCGTTGGCCACACCGCCACTGTCGTCGGACTCCCCATCGCAGGCCGGTCAAAACCCAGGTCACCACTCGACCGTTCATCATCTTTTGCTCCGTCATCGGAGCTACGCAAACTTTCTGACGAGTTCGAGCTTTTAAGGACGAATCCAGTGAGTTTTTGGTTCGTACCAGTGTTATTTCGTTCCAAATGATGTAATAAAATGGTGGTCTGATGATTTGAGTGTTTTTCCGGCAGAAAACGACGCGAAATAGCTTTTCCGGCGAGGTCCCGGTGACCGTCCGGCGATCTTCGAAGTTTAAAGGTAAGAACCGGTCCGTGTAGACCGAACTGGTCTGAACCGGCTGGACCGGTTGGACCGGTCAACGCGGTCAACCCATTGACCCAACCCGTTAACCGTTGACCCGACCCGTTGACCCGTTGACCGAGTCAACTCAGTGAGTCAACCCAGTGAGTCAACTCGTCCGAGTCAACTCAGTGAGTCGACTCATCCGAGTCAACCCAGTGAGTCAACTCGCTGAGTCAGCCTTGGACCAGTGATGTCAGCATGATGTCAGTGTTGACTTTTACCGCTGACGTCAGCATTGACTTTGACCAAAAAGTCAACTTTTTCCAAAAAGTCCAATTTTATGTTTTTCGACGTCCTGAGTTCGATTTTGATGCCCGTTTCGCGAAATTCTAACCCGAAAGCCTCCAAATTGGACGTTGAACCCGAACATGCATATGTATAAGTTATGTCAATTAAGATAAAATGATGATTAAGGTCTAATATTAATCTTATGATTTAATAGGTACTCGTGGATCCCCCGATCGTGCCTACGCCCAGCCCAGCTCGTCTCGAACCATACCGCCTCGTGATCCGATCGTCACTCGTACGACCCTAAACTTAGTATTTTAATACGAATCAAGGTGTAAATTTGTTTGTAACCATAATCCTTGTCTATTTAGGTTCCAGTACTGTAGCGGAGCGTGATCCCGGTGCTCGATAGATGTAGAACTAATGTTTTGATATAATAATTGAAAAATGTTTTGGACTGATTTAAAAAGTATTTAAAACAATTTCCAAAGTCCAAATGTTCTGAAACTATGTTTAGGGATGTTTTTAAATGGGTTTTTAATGTCTTTCAAAGCCAAATTTCTCAAACCTGTCCAGGTGTTTCGAAACACCATAGGGCGTTTCGAAACAGGGGATTCCAGTAGTGATTTCGTTTCGAAACTTGTTTCGAAACGGGCTTTCCCTGGACTTGATTTTTGCCCAGCTTTTCGAAACGGGCTAGGCCGTTTCAATACGCCCACGTGGCAATGACCCCAACAGTCATAAAGGGTAACTTCTAATTCATCTGCTTCATGTTCTTACTCCTTTGATGAATTACAAGATGCCTATGATGATTTGGTTTTAGATTTTAAAAGCCACATTTTGAAAAACAAAAAATTCGTTTCAAAGTTAAAGACTCAAAATGATTTGCTTTCTAAAACCAAACTTGAACTTGAAGCAAAACTTGAAGAGTTTGAATTAAAATGTTTTGATTTACAAAAATTGCTTCAAAAGGTTCAAGAAGAAAAAGATTTGATTTCCAAAGAACTTGAAAAGAAAAACAATTTTGGAAAATCAAATTTTTATGTTAGACAATCTAGTGCCCCTAGATTTAAAAATGGTAAATGTTTTAGAAGTGTTTGGGTCCCAAAAGGACTAACCACTTCAATTAAAAAGGATGACATTGAAAAATGGATTCCAAAGGGGTCAAAAATTTGTGCTACTAACGTTCATGGATCCAAAGCAATTTGGATACCAAAAGTTACTTGATTGTCTTTTGCTAGGTGTGATGGAGATGTTCAACAAGTCAAACATTGAGGGGGAGCTTCATGCACACAAGGAAGAACACTTGAAGAAGGAAGGCTTCACATCCTACCTTGAGTTCAAGTGTGGTAAAATTCTAGTTGTTTTGATTTTATTTGTTTATCTTTGTTTAAATTCAACTAGATGATCATATATGTTGTGACTAACATTTTGATGATGCTTTGAGTAAGGGGGAGCCATTTTAAAACCAAATTCTTACTTTTGTCAAACTTTTACCTCTATTGTTATTTTTGAACTTAATGTTTTAAATTCTTTTTGATATAACAAAAAGGGGGAGAAATGGTTTGAAAAAATTGAATTTTCAAATGAATAAGGGGGAGCTTTATTTGATTTCATATCTTTAGTCTCTTATTCACATTTTTAAAGCTAAAGGGGGAGAATCCCAAACAATTTTTCAAGAGAGTTTTATTATATCAAAAAGGGGGAGATTGTAGAACTAATGTTTTGATATAATAATTGAAAAATGTTTTGGACTGATTTAAAAAGTATTTAAAACAATTTCCAAAGTCCAAATGTTCTGAAACTATGTTTAGGGATGTTTTTAAATGGGTTTTTAATGTGTTTCAAAGCCAAATTTCTCAAACCTGTCCAGGTGTTTCGAAACACCATAGGGCGTTTCGAAACAGGGGATTCCAGTAGCGATTTCGTTTCGAAACTTCTTTCGAAACAGGCTTTCCCTGGACTTGATTTTTGCCCAGCGTTTCGAAACGGGCTAGGCCGTTTCGATACGCCCACGTGGCAATGACCCCAACGGTCATAAACCCCAACGGCTATTTTCCCAACCAACTTTTAAATGCAGGCGTTTCGATACGGGCATATAGCGTTTCGATACGAGTTTCGAAACGGTCAGGAGGCGTTCCAAAACGGACATAAGGCGTTCCGAAACGGCCAGGAGGCGTTCCGAAACGGCCAGGAGGCGTTCCGAAACGGATGCCCTGACAGACTGCAACGGCTCTTTCTACATTGAGAGTGTTTCGAAACGGCTTCGAGCGTTTCGAAACGGGGAGCTGCAGAATGCATTTATGGTGGGAATTAAAGTCCTCAACGGCTCCAATTTGATCCCAACGGCTAGTAACGGCTACAAACTCATTTGGGAGTATAAAAGGGACCTCCAAGCATCAAGAGAAGGCTAATGCTTCAATTGTCAATCAACAAATGATCAAGAATTGTCTTAGAGCCTAAAGTGTCAATTATTGTATAGACAAACACTAGTGAGCCAAAATTGTCAAATTTGCTCAAGTGTTTTAGGTTTTGGGTGAGAGCTTAATTGTGCAAACAAACACCTATTAGAGAGTTTAAGTTTGCTTCTTGTTTCTCTTTGTAAAAGAGGGTTTTGATCAAGGCTTTGGGTAGAAGCTTGATCGGTGTAAAGGGTTTCCTCCTAAGCCTAGAAAAGGGGACGAATCAATTAGTGGATTGATTGTGAAATCCTTAGTGGGGAGCTAAGGTAGTGGATGTAGGTGCTTGTTAGAAGACCGAACCACTCTAAAATCATTGTGTCTATTTCTTTTCTAGCTTCCTAAACCCTAACACCCAAATATCCTTCTCTCCACCACTTGGTGAGCATAATCGGTTGAACGAATCGAGCACCACACAACCTAACAATAGACCTTTTGACTGACCGATCTCATCTTTTTGAGGTGTGTTCCTTGTGTGCTATATGACTGTTGCATATTTACTGTTTTACATATTTTACATGATTTAATGAATCATACTATGTGTATTTGATTGCTAAACTTGATTTTGTGAAAAAAAAAACTAGCATGTTTTCTGTTTATGAAAGAAATACGTTTGCACAGTATGTTTGAATTATGCTCTAGCATTTGATATGACCAGCATGCCTATGATTTTCAGTTATCAGTGTAGAAATATGTTGTTGAGCATTGCTATGACTATTATTGTTGCATACTATGTTACTACCCGGACTAATTAGTAGAGGTACTTGGGGTATGATGTGGAGATTTTCGGCTCAGCCCTGATCAAGCTGGTAAGACCGACCGTATTCGGATCCTAGGCTTCGGCCAAGTCCGCCTGTATTCGGATCCTAGGTTTCGGCCAGGTCCGCCCGTATTCGGATCCTAGGCTTCGGCCAGGTCCGCCCGTATTCAGATTCTAAGCTTTGGCTAGGTCCGCCCGTATTCGGATCCTAGGCTTCGGCCAGGTCCGCCCGTTTTCGGTTCCTAAGTTTCGACTAGGGCCGCCCGTATCCTAAGGTATAACCTTAGGATGGTACCCCGCCCAATGGGTATGGGATAATGCCAGTTTAAGATATGGTTCTGGGGAACTGTATCTTGGTGTTCGGTTGAAGGGTAGATAGGTTGCATGAAAACTTTGATGCATCTTTATGATATGTTTTGCATAACATGATTTATTATTTATTGATGCAACTGTTTTTCTTGCACTGTTGGAACACACTGAGCTTCTAGCTCACGCCCCAAATTTCTTTCCCTTTTCAGATATATTTTGGATAGGCCACCCCGTAGCTGACACTTGGAGGATCGACACATTTGGTATTCTTTTTTATTGTAATGTTTCTATCCACCGTTTGTATTATCAGGGTGACATGTGCCTATATTTTGTTATGTATGGTATTAAACTAAGAGTATTTTAATAGGCTAACTGATACTTATTTTGGTAACTATCCTATGATGGGTTTATTTAAGTAATCATGGATGCCTATAATATTTATGATGTTTATGTTGTAGATGAATTTGGGAAATATTGTTGTTTGACGTATTAAACAGGTTTATTTAACTTGATGGTTTTCACTAGGTTCTGTCGTTATGCTGTCGGAATTAACGCTTGGTTTGCAAACATGTTTTCCAATTGAGTTCTAAACTTTAATGTGCCTTACTAGACTTGGTCTTTCCGCATAGGCCGGTCTAGGGGGGTTACTAGAGATGGAGATCGAGATAGAGGCAAGGATCGAGTGCGAGACTGAGATCGATCTTGGAGATCTTCTAGACATGGAGAGTCTCACACGCGCTCTGATAAGAAGGCTCGCACCATGTATCAGGGTGGTGGTTCGAGTTATAGGCCCACAGTACAGCATGGCCCATCGGTTAGTCGAGGTGATTCATCCGGGTCCGCTTTTCCTGTATGTGAGCATTGTGGTAAGCTTCATCGAGGGGAGTGCAGGAAGATGTCGGGTGCTTGCTTCAGATGTGGATCCACTGATCATTTCAAGAAAGATTGTCCACACCCATCTTATGTAGACCGATCGTCATTTCAGACCCATGCCCGATCCCAGACTCCAGCCCGTTCACAGACATCTGTCCAGACACCGGGTTCAGGGCGTTACCAGAGTAGAGCTCATGGATCTTCTACTAGATCTGATAGTAGAGGCCAATCACATCAGAGTGGGGGACCGGTTATGACTGAGGCCAGACAGCCTGCACTAGTTTATGCTACTAGACGTCGTGATGACAGAGATGAGCCAGACGTCATTGCAGGTACATTCACTATTTTTTCTGTTCCATACTTTGCATTGCTTGACAATGGTTCTACCCATTCCTATGTATCGAGATCTGTGTCCCGAGACCTTCAGATTCCAGTTGAGAGCACCGAGAGTGCAATTACCGTTATGAGTCCAGTGGGCAGTCTGTGGTTGTAGATAATGTTTTCAGGCGATGTCCCCTCGAGGTACAAGGGGAAATCTTTCTAGCTGACCTTCTGGAGCTACCATTAGAAGAGTTCGATCTGATTCTTGGCATGGATTGGTTGACTGAACACCGGGTTAATCTAGATTGTGAGTCCAAGAGAGCAGTTTTGAAGACTTTTGATGATCGCACAGTGGTTCTTGTTGGTGAGCGCCGAGGGTATCTATCTAATGTGGTATCTGCTTTGGCTGCCGACAGGATGATCCGGAAGGGCTATCAGACTTTCATCGCCTGTTTCTTGAATACCAAGGGTTCTTTGTCAAAGATTGAGGAGATTCGCACTGTTAGCGAGTTCCCTGATGTCTTTCCTGAGGAATTACCTGGATTACCTCCGGATAGAGATGTCGAGTTTGAGATTGAGAAATATCCGGGCTCTGCACCAGTCTCAATGAACCCTTACCGTATGGCTCCTAAGGAGCTTAAGGAGCTGAAGATTCAGTTGCAAGAGCTCCTCGACCGAGGCTTTATTCGACCCAGCTCTTCGCCCTGGGGAGCTCCTGTTCTCTTCGTGAAGAAGAAAGATGGGTCTCTCAGGCTGTGTATTGATTACCGTAAGCTGAACAAGTTGACGGTCAAGAATAAGTACCCTCTGCCCAGGATTGATGACTTGTTCGATCAGTTCCGAAGAGCTATAGTTTTCTCGAAGATTGATCTTCGTTCCGGATACTATCAGCTTAAGATAAAGGGGTCTGATGTAGCAAAGACGGCCATTCGCACCAGATATGGGCACTACGAGTTTTTAGTGATGCCGTTTGGTCTGACTAATGCTCCTGCCGCTTTTATGGATCTGATGAACCGTGTGTTCCGGCCTTATTTGGATCAGTTTGTGGTGGTGTTCATTGATGACATCCTAGTCTACTCCCGGACTGAAGTAGAACATGATGAGCATTTGAGGATTGTTCTGCAGACTCTTAGAGAGCACAAACTGTACGCCAAGTTGAGCAAGTGTGAATTTTGGCTCAGTGAGGTGACATTTCTTGGGCATGTGGTATCGGCTCGGGGTATTCAGGTTGATCCGAGCAAGATAGAGGCCATTGTGAGTTGGAAGCAACCCAAGAATGTTTCCGAGATCCGCAGCTTCTTGGGTTTAGCTGGGTATTACAGGCGTTTCGTCGAGGGCTTTTCTATTATTGCCGCTCCCTTGACGAAGCTGTTGAGGAAGGATGTTCCATTCATCTGGTCAGATGCTCAGCAGGATAGTTTTGAGAAGTTGAAGACAGCTCTAACGCAAGTTCCAGTTTTGACGCAGCCCGAGTCTGGGAAGGATTTTGCGGTTTATAGTGATGCATCGCGTTCTGGGCTTGGTTGTGTTCTGATGCAGGATGGGAAGGTAATAGCCTATGCGTCTCGTCAGTTGAGGCCATATGAGTGTAATTATCCTACCCACGATCTAGAGTTGGCCGCTGTGGTCTTTGCCCTGAAGATTTGGAGACATTATCTCTACGGAGAGAAGTGTTATATCTACACAGATCACAAGAGCCTGAAGTACATCCTTACACAGAGAGAGCTTAATCTTAGACAACGCCGTTGGATTGAGCTCCTTAAGGACTATGACTGTGTGATTGAGTACCACCCAGGGAAGGCTAATGTTGTTGCTGATGCTTTGAGTCGTAAGGCTATATCAGACTTGAGATCCTTGTTTGCCAGGATGAGTATATACAGTGATGGCAGTTTATTAGCCGAGCTGCAGGTTAAACCAACCTTGGCCGAGGAAATTAAGGCCAAACAGCTTCTAGACAGTTCCTTACTTCCTGTCATGCAGCGGGTTGAGCAGGGATCTACCTCTATCTATGCCTTTGATCAGGATGGAGTCTTGTGCTTCAAGGGTCGTTATTGTGTACCAGATGATACCGAGTTGAAGCGGGCTATTCTTAGTGAGGCTCATAACAGCCCTTATGCTATGCATCCCGGTGGGGACAAGATGTATCAAAACCTGAGGCAGAGATATAGTTGGGAAGGTATGAAGAAGGACATTTCAGATTATGTATCTCGGTGTTTGACTTGCCAGCAGGTTAAGGCAGAACACCAGCATCCTTCTGGTTTGTTGCAGCCTATTAAGATTCCCGAGTGGAAATGGGAACGTGTCACGATGGATTTCGTTACAGGGCTTCCTTTAACACCTTCTAAAAAGGATTCGATATGGGTGATTGTTGACCGACTCACCAAGCCAGCTCATTTTATTCCAGTTCGAGTCACCTACTCTTTGGAGAAGCTGGCTAAACTGTACATCTCTGAGATCGTCAGACTACATGGGGTATCTTTATCTATCATCTCTGATCGGGATCCGAGGTTCACTTCTCGATTCTGGTTGGCCTTGCACAGTGCTTTAGGTACACGTCTGAATTTCAGTACATCCTTCCATCCGCAGACAGATGGACAATCGAAGAGGGTGATTTAGATTCTTGAGGACATGCTACGGGGATGTGTGATCGATTTTCGTGGTAGTTGGGAGGATTTCTTGCCCTTGGCTGAGTTTTCATATAACAACAGCTATCAGGCTAGTATCCGTATGGCACCGTATGAGGCTCTGTATGGCCGTAAGTGTCGTACTCCCATCTGTTGGACAGAGTTGTATGAGAAGAAGACTTTGGGCCCTGAGTTGGTTCGAGAGACCGAGGAGACCGTCAGATTGATCCGCGGCCGTCTGAAAGAGGCTTTTGATAGACAGAAGTCCTATGCTGATCGGAGGAGGAAAGACATTGAGTTCGAGGTTGGTGATCAGGTTTTCCTGAAGGTGTCTCCATGGAAGAAAGTTTTGAGATTTGGGCGCAAAGGCAAATTGAGCCCAAGATTTATCGGACCGTACCGTATTCGGAAGAGAGTCGGGCCTGTTGCTTATCAACTTGAGTTACCTCCTCAGCTTAGCTGTATTCATGGTGTGTTCCATGTATATATGTTGAGGCAGTACCACCCAGATCCGAGTCATGTTATTCAGGTACAGGATGTAGAGTTGAGACCAGATTTGTCTTACGAGGAGGAACCTGTTCAGATCTTGGATCAAGACGAGAGAGTTCTAAGGAATCGACGTATTCCAATGGTCAAAGTACAGTGGAGTAACCGTGGTCCAGAAGAGGCTACATGGGAGACCCTTGAGTCAATGGAGGAGCAGTTCCCACATCTGTTCAACTCAGGTAAAATTTCGAGGCCGAAATTTTTTTTTTAGGGGGGGAGAGTTGTAACACTCAGAAAATAATAATAAAATTAAATGAAATGAAAAAAAAGGAGGGAGTGAGGGTTGTGGGAATCAAACCCACAACCTCATGTGGTTTCAGCCGGGTGCCCAGCCAATTGAGCTATTGAAGCTCTTGGTTGTAAGTCACCCCAATTAAGTTTTATGAGATTCTAAAATAAAATAATAATAATAAAATAATTAAAATATCCCACCTAACCTATCGAGTGTAATTTAATTGGGATCCTCTTTTTTTCCCAAAAACATCTGAAAACACCCCCTATCTTCGTCATTTCCCCTTCTCCCCTAAAAACCCGTTCACCGGCGATCAACCATCACCGCCGCGCCGTGGCGCTCACCACTGGTGCCTTTGAAACCACCGTTGCACGCCGACCAAAACCCCTAAGGCCACTCGTGCGTTCGTCGCGCCGATCACCGGCAATCGACCGTTGAAGGTTCGCAAACCTAGGTCTAAATTGGTCGACTTTTACCTTTGTTTTTCCGGCGCCGTTCGACGCCCGTTGGCCACGCCGCCACTGCCGTCGGACTCCCCACCGCAGGCCGGTCAAAACCCAAGTCACCACTCGACCGTTCGTCGTCTTTTGCTCCGTCATCGGAGCTACGCAAACTTTCCGACGAGTTCGAGCTTTTAAGGACGAATCCGGTGAGTTTTTGGTTCGTACCAGTGTTATTTTGTTCCAAATGATGTAATAAAATGGTGGTCTGATGATTTGAGTGTTTTTCCGGCAGAAAATGACGCGAAATAGCTTTTCCGGCGAGGTCCCGGTGACCGTCCGGCGATCTTCGAAGTTTAAAGGTAAGAACCGGTTCATGTAGACCGAACCAGTCTGAACCGGCTGGACCGGTTGGACCGGTCAACGCGGTCAACCCGTTGACCAGACCCGTTGACCGACCCGACCTGACCCGTTGACCGAGTCAACTCAGTGAGTCAACCCAGTGAGTCAACTCGTCCGAGTCAACTCAGTGAGTCGACTCGTCCGAGTCAACCCAGTGAGTCAACTCGCTGAGTCAGCCTTGGACCAGTGACATCAGCATGACGTCAGCGTTGACTTTTACCGCTGACGTTAGCGTTGACTTTGACCAAAAAGTCAACTTTTTCCAAAAAGTCCAATTTTATATTTTTCAACGTCCTGAGTCCGATTTTGATGCCCGTTTCGCGAAATTCTAACCCGAAAGCCTCCAAATTGGACGTTGAACCCGAACATGCATATGTATAAGTTATGTCAATTAAGATAAAATGATGATTAAGGTCTAATATTAATCTTATGATTTAATAGGTACTCGTAGATCCCTCGATCGTGCCTACGCCCAGTCCAGCTCGTTTCGAACCGTACCGCCTCGTGATCCGATCGTCACTCGTACGACCCTAAACTTAGTATTTTAATATGAATCAAGGTGTAAATTTTGTTTGTAACCATAATCCTTGTCTATTTAGGTTCTAGTACTGTAGCGGAGCGTGATCCCGGTGCTCGATAGACCTTTTGACTGACCGATCTCATCTTTTGAGGTGTGTTCCTTGTGTGCTATATGACTGTTGCATATTTACTGTTTTACATATTTTACATGATTTAATGAATCATACTATATGTATTTGATTGCTAAACTTGATTTTGTGAAAAAAAACTAGCATGTTTTCTGTTTATGAAAGAAATACGTTTGCACAGTATGTTTGAATTATGCTCTAGCATTTGATATGACCAGCATGCCTATGATTTTCGGTTATCAGTGTAGAAATATGTTGTTGGGCATTGCTATGACTATTATTGCTGCATACTATGTTACTACCCGGACTAATTAGTAGAGGTACTTGGGGTATGATGTGGAGATTTTCGGCTCAGCCCTGATCAAGCTGGTAAGACCGCCCGTATTCGGATCCTAGGCTTCGGCCAGGTCCGCCCGTATTCGGATCCTAGGCTTCGGCCAGGTCCGCCCGTATTCGGATCTTAGGCTTCGGCCAGGTCCGCCCGTATTCGGATTCTAAGCTTCGGCTAGGTCCGCACGTATTCGGATCCTAGGCTTCGGCCAGGTCCGCCCGTTTTCGGTTCCTAAGTTTCGACTAGGGCCGCCCGTATTCTAAGGTATAACCTTAGGATGGTACCCCGCTCAATGGGTATGGGTTAATGCCATTATAAGATATGGTTCTGGGGAACTGTATCTTGGTGTTCGGTTGGAGGGTAGATAGGTTGCATGAAAACTTTGATGCATCTTTATGATATGTTTTGCATAACATGATTTATTATTTATTGATGCAACTGTTTTACTTGCACTGTTGGAACACACTGAGCTTCTAGCTCACGCCCCAAATTTCTTTCCCTTTTCAGATATATTTTGGATAGGCCACCCCGTAGCTGACACTTGGAGGATCGACACATTTGGTATTCTTTTTTATTGTAATGTTTCTATCCACCGTTTGTATTATCAGGGTGACATGTGCCTATATTTTGTTATGTACGGTATTAAACTAAGAGTATTTTAATAGGCTAACTGATACTTATTTTGGTAACTATCCTATGATGGGTTTATTTAAGTAATCATGGCTGCCTATAATATTTATGATGTTTATGTTGTAGATGAATTTGGGAAATATTGTTGTTTGACGTATTAAACAGGTTTATTTAACTTGATGGTTTTCACTAGGTTCTGCCGTTATGCTGTCGGAATTAACGCTTGGTTTGCAAACATGTTTTCCAATTGAGTTCTAAACATTAATGTGCCTTACTAGACTTGGTCTTTCCGCATAGGCCGGTCTAGGGGGGTTACAAAAATAGTAACCTAAACCTAGATCCAAAGCAAAACATAAAGCTGAAATCAAAGTTTCGAATGCTTATCTTGTATCGAATGCCGTCGGTGTTATAGATCTAAGAGCTTAGGACTACTGGAGAAGTTAAAAATGATAGGATGAGAGACAATTTTGGTTTTGGGTAGGTAGTTTAGGATGGGGAAGATGGGTGTTTCTATTGAAACGGGCATTAGATTAGGGTTTTGGATGGAAAATGATGTATTTTTGGAGTTTTTAAGGTTTTAGTGCGGCGGCGGACGGTTTCCAGAAATCGCTCCGGCGGCGGAGCACGGCGGCCGGAGTTGCAGGTTTGGCCGGAGAAGATTACCAGAGGTACAGGTTCAATCGGAGAAGATGATCGTAAAGTTTTTGGTGATCGGAGAAAAGAAGGGGATGACAATAGATGACGGGCGGTGATCGGCGTCGCCTCCAACGGTCGGGAAACAAGTCGAGTTTGGGTATCATGTCGGTTAAGGATCAAATGAGAAAAATTGAAGAAGATGGTTTGTGTTCTTGAGAAAATGAGGGATTTGATCAAAAAGAAACATGTATTAGTGAATTTTAGGTGTTGGAGTTGGATCAAAGGATGAAAAATGAAGAACGGAGCAAGAACAAGGGGTGAGAAATGAGCTTTGATCCAAAAAAAATAGGAAAATGGAAGTTGTTATGTGTTAGTAGGGATCGAACACGGGAAAATGAAGAATTGGGATGAATTTGGGGATAAATGAGGGGTTTTGATCAAAAATAGGGTTTGTTTATGGGTTTGCATGTGTTAATACAGAGAGAGGGTGAGAGAATTCGATTGGAAGAGAGAGAGAATGTTTGCGGAAATGGTCGATTTAACTCGATCGAGGGGTTAAAATTCCCGAGTCGGAACGGTGCCACTTTGGCATCGGGTTGGCTCGAGTCGCGCAAGGGATTCAGACCCGGGCAGAGGATCCGCGCCCTTCTTTCCCCTTTTCCTACCTTGATCTTTCAAATTTTCCCTTCCTTACAATCCAGTCACCAAAACCTTTTAAATAGGCACCCGAATTGAAATAGTAATTCAATTTAATCCCTTTTAACTATGCCTTGAGTTTTAATTTTATTCAATTTGGTCATTTATAGCTTTGATAATTTAATTGCAAATGTTTAATTTACCTTGTATGCATGTTTTTTTAATAAGCATGTAGTACATTTGTTTATGGGAATTTAATTCACTTAGTAAAATAGAATTAGAGACTTTTATGATTAGGTTTTCTTATTAAATCTAATTAATTTGATAGGAAAGGGCATTATAGTAAATGTAACTCCCCGATTTTGGGCTTAGAGGTTTTAAAAGCGGTTTAGGGGTCGACGAATCTAGATTAGAGATCTGGGTCGGTTCAGGGAAATCTAAGTTAGAGATGTGATAAAATCATGTGAAAATTGTCTAAAATCCTAATTACATATTTAGTAATGGAAAGTGAAATCAGTTTTGAAAAATAAATTTTTGAAAGTCGACATTTCGGCTTGGTGACTAAAATGTAAAAATTGAAAGTTTTGTTTTAAAGGCTAAATTGAAGAGGGCCAAAACTTAGAATCCTTAGGGAGCTATTAGACCATGTTGGTATCAGCTAACTCCCTTGGTTTGGTGTTTTAAATGTTTTAATTAAGAGTTTTAATAAATATGTTTTAATAAAAAGAGATTTTATTAGCCAAATCATTTTCTCATGTAACTTCTTTTCTTTAAACTTTTCTCTCAACTTTCCCAGCAGCCAAATTCTCTTTGCATCACTAGAATCTTCAGAGAATTTTCCTATTTCATTATCTTTTGATTCCTAAATGAAGCCTATGGATTTCTACAACATTTAGCAAGAGTTTTCTTAAAGAATTTCACCACAATCTTTGCAAATCAAGGAAAGGCTTGTGTTATAGGTGATCTTTCTTTTCTCTCCTCTAATTAAGGTTCTTTATTGAAATTATCAAGTCTTTGGCTGTCTATTATTGTTTATCAACAAGATTTTGTAATTGAATTGATGAAATTTGCTAGTTAAAGCTTTAAAAGATGGATTTTCAAGATTTTCGTTTGGGCACTGTTTTGATTGATTTGTGAATGATTTTAATCATTATTTGGATGTTAAATGATGAGGAAATAATGGTTTGTGATAAAAAATCTCGGATTGAGTTGGATGTCCAATTGTTAGATTGTTAGATTTTGAGATTTTGGGATGTTAATGTGAAATCTGAGTTGTTGGATGTATAAGGATGACATTAGGATGTTTTTGGATGTTGATTTATTGTTAAATTGTGATGGAAGTGTTTGTTGATGGCTGGGCTGAGTTTAGTGATCAATTGAAGGTGATTTCGGTTGTTTCGGATGGTTATTTTGGTGCTTTAGGATAGAGCAACGAGATTGTTTAAGTTGCTAGTGATTTGATGCATTGATCATCTTTTCTTGTGTGGTATAAACATGGGAGAATACTTTGGAAACAAACGGTGGAGATACGGGGACTTCGGACGCTTGATTTTTGCGTCGGCAATTGAGGTTTCGCGACTCGATGAGTGGAAATGGTATTTCCAACTTTGAAACATCTTAAAAGTGGTTTTGGAAACTTAGTGTAAGCATGAAACGCTTTACTAAGTTCGGAAGTAAGTAAAGTGATTTTTCTCCCTCGGATTGTGCTATTATAGGCTTGCTGATTATGATGCCATATTGCTAAATGATGCACATGGTAAGTGATCATTTTATGTATGTGTTTATACATGTTTTATGAAGCATGATTTGATGCTTGGAAATATGGCTTATTGTGAATGCTTTGAAAACGGTGAGGTTTGTACTAAATGAGAATTATATTGGAAAGTGATGTTGTATAAAGTGGTTTACAAATGAAATCGGATATAGTTAGCCTGCTATAGGATTGAGTGCACTATAAACAAGTCGCCTTGGATGTTGAGGGGTTGTGAATGTACCGAAAACTCTATCCAAGTACCCTAACAATTGAGGAAATTGATTTGTGTCACGTCTCTTGTTAGTGTGGTTATACATCTACTGATGAGTGGTGTTGAGGGGTTGCAAGGTACCGAATACTCCACCACGGGTGTTACAACGGTGGAGGGTAGCTCTCGTGTGTGAACCTTAAGATATCATTGAGAATGTATGAAGTATTGGGACAACACTTGGGAATCCGTGTATTTGATACATTTTGATAAATTAGTATGTTGTTGATCACTTGTGAGCTAATATATTTGTTGTAATGCTATGAAATGTATATGGATGCATAGTATGGAAAATTATGTCGTAATCTTGACACTTTTCATATGTTTAGAAATAGATAAGGTAAATTTACAGAGAAGACAAAGAGAGTTTTTCTCTGAAATATTATATTAACTCGATACAAAAGAGGAGTCGGTTTTATTGACTCACTACAACATAGTAAGAGTTTAACTAGCAGTAAACTACTTTAAGATAAGTCTCTAGGATAGAGTTCTTAACAAATTAGAATACTATTTACATAATAAAACACCATTTACTGTGTACTAACTCACACTCCCCCGCAAGCTGGTGTGTATACATTGTATATACCCAGCTTGGATATAAACTTATCAAAAATCTGTTTAGAAAGTGATTTAGTAAGCACATCAGCAAGCTATTCTTGTAACCCCCTTAGCCCGGCCTAGACACTAGACCCAAACTACGAAGATTACACGGGGAAAACCAAAGTCAACCCAAAAGTCAACCTTGATTAACGATTCTCTTTTTTTTATTTTTAACTTCTCTAGATGCTCATCATTAACCTAGATGATTAACAAAACATTACAGTGGAAACGACGTAGCAAACGGAAGCCATTTACGGACTCAATTGCGTGAATTACACTTTTAGGGACCAAAATGTAAATTTTGGAAATTATAAGAACTTTGCAGTTTTTATGTTTACCAATATGTAATTAGTCAAATAACATGCCTCTCTGTCAAATTTCAGCTTAAAAGGACATTTCAAACTTAAGCAATTGCATCCACAACATTCAGGACTAAAGTGTAAAATATGAAACTTGAAACAATTCAAAAATCATCATCCAACGGTCACCCGTTTCGGAACACCAATCCTTCGTACCGAAACACCCGTATTGAAACGGTGTTGACCATTTCGGTACTTGGGTGCGTTCCGAGACCGGTATTGAAACAGGCC
This sequence comes from Hibiscus trionum, assembly GCA_030270665.1. Taxonomy (NCBI): domain Eukaryota; kingdom Viridiplantae; phylum Streptophyta; class Magnoliopsida; order Malvales; family Malvaceae; genus Hibiscus; species Hibiscus trionum. Next base: position 4,760,310 of record BSYR01000046.1, read on the forward strand.
TCTCTAGTGGCCAAAGTGTTTCGAAACACCTTCAAATCATTCCAAAACGTTATGGCCATTACATGCCCCCGTTTTGAAACAGGTAAGAGTGTTTCGATACACCTTGCACTGTAACAGAAGAAATTGCTGGTTTACCACCTCTTAACCCACTCAAACATGCTTCAAATTATACTATAACATATTAGCAACTCAATTTGACACTAAGGATCATATAAAAGAGCCTTAAACAAGAGCATAGCATCAAACACATAATTACCCAATCTATATGCATGCTTCCTAGCCTCAAATCCACATATAAGCATTCAAACATCAAAGTAAACCATTAGGAGCATTTTCAACCAATAAAAGTCACATACAAGTCTCAAAACATAAGTCAAACTTGTCTGAGGTACTCAACCCCATCAAATAACAAAGTAAAGGATTTCCCCCCCCCCCCCCCATTGCCTTTATTATCCATAGCTAAAACAAAACATACTTCTCAAGTGGAGTTCTTCTTGAATCCCATGCTTCTTGCTTTCCAAATTCAACTATCTGCATTGATGGACAAAAAGGAGCGTAAGCACATTATGCTTAGTGAGGAATGTTCAAACCAAAACACCATCAATGCATCAAAACCATAAAATATCCTTTATTTGGAAACCACATTTTCACAAACCAATATATATATTGATACTTCAATTGAAAACATCATTGATGGAAATCATACATCTTCAACATGGAAATCAATACTAAAAACTTGAGTGCAACATGTGACTCATTCATAACAACATTCTTGAAATTACTTCCTTTAAAGCCCTCTCAAGCACAAACGTTTCATGCAAAGTTTAAACCATTTTCCTTTGAAAATCATTCCTACCTTCCACTCTTTCTTCCTCATGCTTGAAATCCATTTCAAAGCAAAACACCATTTGAACATCACCTGTACAATCTATCTATCCCATGCATTCAACCAATGCAAAACACATGGCAAAGCCACACATGCTTGTTATACAAAAGCACTTCATAGTCTCAAAATCTCAAATGCTTTTTTCTTAGCATAAACACATCTCAAGCATTGGTACATGTGACACACATTCCACTCTCATATATTGGCATTTTCATATTCTATTATACACGGATATGCAGACAGCTTGACTCGAGGTCAAGTCCTACCCCGGTGGGATCTCGCCACCGGCTCTCATGGCGGTATCTACCTTTGCCAAAAGTTTGGGTATTTCACCAAGTCCTACTCCGATGGTATGCCCCTCATCGGTCTCACATGGCAATAACATTTGTTGCCAAAAAGCTTGGGTCTTTCACCAAGTCCTACTCCGATGGTATGCCCCTCATCGGTCTTACATGGCGGTACCATTCTATGCCATGAAGCTTGGATATTTCACCAAGTCTTACTCCGATGGTATGCCCCTCATCGGTTTCTCTCTTTGGAACGCATCCCAAGAGCATGTACAAATTTTTATTTTATAGTGCACTCTAGATCCTATTGATCGATCAATTATATCCGGTAAGTGTCTCATCTCCTATGCAAATATATTATGTCAAAACATCATCTCACCTACTGTTTTTCATGCAACATTTCTTAAATCTTTCTCATCTCATTTCAAGGTCAAAACACATGTTTGCACAAAATCAAAATCTCAAAACTCAACAATGCAACACGATATTTCATGAAATCCCTTCAATCATCATTTCATGCTACAAAACATGCATAAAAACAGTAGGAATTTGTCTATCTCAAAGCAAAAGCATTTAAAAGCATTTATGCAACCACATAACCTCAAAGGTCATTAATCTCATGCTTCTCCCACCAAACCAAGTTTGATAACCAACTCACATGCTTAAAAACCATGCTCAAGCAGCAAATCAAATCATTTTGTCAGGCCAGGCTCATCAAATCCATTTACATATATTCAAAGCAATAATAGCACAAACTGAGAGAGAAAATCCATTTTACTTACTTCTGAACTTAAACTGGCGTTTCAAGCCTAGATTTAAGTTCCCAAACCTCTTTTCAAAATCGTTCCAAAGCTGGAAAACACGTTCTCACTCACCGATACGCAACACTACGCTAGCCGACGAGCCAACCAAGCGTTTGAAACCTCCAATGTTACCTCGATTGCTTCCGGATCACTCTCCCTTATTATTAGAACATAAGAGTAGAGGATTAATGCATCATCATGCATTGAAATCACCAGCCACACATCTAAAACCCGCTGCTCTACCCAAAAGCTTCATTTCGGCCACCAAAAACAACCGAAATCATCTCCAAACTCTCCCAAAACAAAGCCCAGCCAAGATCTATCACTTCTAATCATTTCTAAACACCAATAAACATCAAAAATCACCACAAGCTCGTCCTTATACCTCCAACTATAACAGAACACCAAAAACACCCCAAAAACCATCATTCTAGCATGCAAAACTTAGGAATCCAAGCCTATTCGGGATTTGTTTGATAAAACCTCATTTATAACATCATTTAACATCCAAAATACATTAGAAATCAATCTCAAAACAGAAACTAACCATCAACCACGAAAATCATCAAAATTCCTCCAAGAATCTTGAGTTTTGACACAATTTCATGTTTCTAACATTAAAGCAACTCAAAAATCATTAACAAAGGATTGATAACTTGGGAATTTCAGTAAAGAACTAATCATTTGAGGAGAAGGACGAAGCTTACATCTAATGGATGATTTCTCCTTGATTTGGGCAAGTTTTCTTGAAAATCCAATGTAAAAACAAGAGGATTTGGTGAGGAAAAGATTGGGAATCAAAAGGGGATTGAAATCTCATCTAAAGGAATGAAAATCAGAAGTTAATTGATGGAGGAAATGTGTTTGGCTGAAAAGAAATTGAGAGAAAATGAAATGAGAGAAAATTGGTGAAAGGTAGTTATAAAAAGTCAAAGATAGTTTTTCCTTAAATCAATCTTTATTTCCTTTAATTAAAACATTAATAAAATCACCCAAAATCAAGAGAAAACTGATTAAAAACATTTTGGTAAAATTAGCTCCTTAAAGATTCAAAGTTCAATCCTTTACAAAACAGTCACTATTTAACTTTTGCAAAAATTGCGATTTGGTCACTACACCGAAATGTAGTATTTCCAAACCTTATTTTGTAAAATTGTTTTCACCATAATCATTCACATAATAAATGATGATTTTTAGATATTTTTCCATATTTTTAAAGCATCCCGAACTAGGTGTTTCCTAAATCACCCTTTAAGATTCGAACTGTTCTCGACCGGTCCGATTCGAACTCCAAAACTTCCAAGCCCAAGTCGGGGCATTACAACTCTCCCCCTTAAGAAATTTCGTCCTTGAAATTTAAACTTGAGGAGATAATGGGATATACAACCTCTCCAAAACAAAACACAACATAACACAAGAGGCATGCCCATCACGGAAAACATCCTCAACCAAAACACAACGAACCCAACACACCCCTCAACCTCCCATGATCCAAAACTCTTGGCCCAAACTTACTCTACACCCAAGCTTCAACACCACTACTCACGGTGTGACTTCCCGAGCACACACTCACCAGCCTTAACTCAACTTCCCACACCTCCAAACTGTACAAGACTTCCAACAACCCAAACAATCCTTAACCCTTTGCAACATACCCCGCTTTCCTTCATAATTCTTGTAGAACTAATGTTTTGATATAATAATTGAAAAATATTTTGGACTAAGTTAAAAAGAATTCAAAACTATTTCTAGAGTCCAAATAACTTGAAACTATGTTTAGGGATGATTTTGAAAGGGTATAACATGTTTTTCAAAGAAAAACTTCACAAAACCTTCCAGGCGTTTCGAAACACCCTTAGGTGTTTCGATACGGTGTTTTCCAGTAGCAAAAACGTTTCGATATAGGTATCGAAATAGGTCTTTCCTAGATGAGATTTTTGCCCGGCGTTTCGATACGCCTACGTGGCGTCGACCACAACGATCATAAACCCCAACGGCTATTTTCCAACTAACTTTTAAATGCAGAGCGTTTCGATACGGTGCCTAGCGTTTCGATACGGATGTTCATTAGACTACAACGGCTCTTTCTACTTAAAGGGTGTTTCGAAACGGGTTCGAGTGTTTCGAAACAGAGAGCTGCAGAACTACATTTATGGTGGGAAATTAAGTCTCCAACGGCTCCAATTTAACCCCAACGGCTAGTAACGGCTACTGTAACCCCCTTAACCCGGCCTAGACGGTTGACCCGAATTAAGAAAGTCACACAGGGAAAACCAAAGTCAACCCGAAAGTCAACCTTGATTAACGACCCCTTTTTTTTCTTTTTAAACTTGTCTAGATGCATATTAATCCTTAGATATGATCATACAACAGCATACTCAAAGATCATAAACATCAGAGATCAAACAGGGATCCAATTGAACAAATTACAACTTTAGGGACCAAATTGTAATTTCTGATATATATAAGGACTTAACCCAAATTAAAGTTACCAACTTGATATTAATCAGGTTTCATGCTTCTTTGTGAAATTTCAGCTCAAAAGGACTTCCCAAACTCATACAATTGCACAAACAAGATTCAGGACCAAAATGCAAACAGTTCAAAACATATAACTGCCACTGTCAGCCCCCAACGGTCATCCGTTCCGAAACGGGGGACAGGCCGTTTCGAAACTCGGGGCCGTTCCGCAACGCGTACCGGAACGGGGTCGGGCAGTAGCATATCCGTTCCGGAACGGTGTTGCCCGTTTCGAACGCCTGGGCTGCTTTGAGGCACCCGTACCGAAACGGCAGGCACTGTTCCGAAACGGCCTGCACAAAATGCAGAATTTTACCTACTTTAACATGCAATTGACCAACCAATCATGCTCCAAATGCCACCAAACTTTACCAGCATGCAATTCAACATATATGAGACATACTTGCATCAACAATTCATCAAAACATCAACATAAGTGAAAAGCCCCAAATCTATAGGCATGCTTCCTACACAAGCAACCATTCAAGCATAAACTTCCAATTCAAGCATATAATGGTCAACCACAAAAACCAGCATTCTCAACAACATTCAATATACTTAGGGAGTTCAAAACATCTCCCAAAACATACACATAGGTCCCCCATTGCCAAATTACCAAAAGCTAAATGTACTTAAGAAAACCTTACATACTTTGAGCTTTACTTCCACTTGAATGCTTGCCTTCCTTGCTGCCCTCAAAGTACTTTAATGTTCTGCATTATTGATTTGAGAAAACAAAGAGAGAGCGTAAGCAAAAGCTTAGTGAGGAATGCTCAATAAAACCATTCAATAATGCATTTATAAAACACTTTATAAATCATGCTTCAAATCATCATTTACACATGCTCAAAAGCATACTTAAACATACATCTCATGCTTCATATCATAACATGTCATATTGGCCACAAGTGATAAGTTCCATTTCTTTAAAAACAAGTTCATCAACTTTCACCCCAAGGACTTTTAAACACCTTGGCCCCAAGGACTTTTAAACACCTTGGCCCATGGACTTTTAACCACCATGGAAAGGACCACACAAGGACTTTTAACCACCTTTGTGTCCGTATCAAGTTTCACCCCAAGGACTTTTAAACACCTTGGCCCCAAGGACTTTTAAACACCTTGGCCCATGGAATTTTAAACACCATGGAAAGGACCACACAAGGACTTTTAACCACCTTTGTGTCCGTAGCAAGAATCATCCAAGGACTTTTAACCACCTTGATGTTCTTAAGTAAACAAGGCTCACTCAAGGACTTTTAACCACCTTAGTGACCTTAACCTTTGCAAAAACATCACTTGCCAATATACATCATTATCATCAATTTATCCACTGTTTTAAAGCATTAAACCAAGCCATATTCATCATGCATTTAAAAGCATCAAACCACATCTAATCAATGTTCAAAAACAAGGAACTCATACCTTGAGCTTCCTTCAACACATGGCTTACAAAAACAACATTAACCATGCTAAATCATGCTTTCAAAACAGAGTTTAAAACATGCAATAAACCACATTGCACAACAATCAAATCATGGCCACCACTAGAGAGTATTTCCGAAAACTTACACTTGAGCTTAGCAAAGTTGTTTAGACTTAAACTAAGATCCCAAGACATTGGTTTCAAAGCCGAAAACCCAATTTCCCTCACCGATTCCACTTCGCCTCTTGCCGAAGCACCAAATCAAGCTTCCGGATCAACAACTCTTGGATCCAAAGATGCCTCCCCTGTTTCAACACATCAAAGCAGAGGATTAATGCAACATCATGCATTAATTGCTTCAAGGAAAGCACCTAAACTCGCTGCTCTCATCCACACTCCATTTTCGGCCACCAAACACAACCGAAAATGCATCCAAACCACTTCTCAACAAAGCCCAGCCATTAACCATCAAAACCTAACCTCCTTTAACATCATTTAACATCTAAAAAGAACCTAACAACATCCTTATACCTCCAGGAACACCAGATCCACAAGATCACCTCAAAAACAATCAAGAATCACAAGCTAAACTTAGGAAACCCAACCTATACGGGATTGCATCAATCAAAACTCAATTCCTTATCAATTTAGAGTTCAAATAACATCAAAAACACATCTCAAATCACAGATTTAACAGATCAAACGAAAATCATCAAAAATCACCAAATCTTGCATTGTAAGCCAAGATCCATTTCACAACTTAAAAGCCTTTAATAAAACATCAATTAAGGATTGAAAACTTAGGAATTTCAGTAAAGAACTGATAGTTTAGAGGAGAAGGACGTTCTTACCTCCAAACTTGAGTTTCTCCTCTTTTTGGAATCAAAAACCTTGATGAATCAAGTAGCAAATGATGAGGTTTTGTAGATATGATGATTAGGAATCAAAAGAGAGTTGAAAGGAGAGATTTAGGTGAGAAAATCAGAAACAATTCTCTGGAAAGAAAGTGTTTGGGTTGAGAGAAAATGAGAGAAAAGAAAATAGGAAGTTAGTTATCAAAATGGCCAAAATGGCTTTCCCTCCTCTTTTGATATGTTTTAAAATCAGAATATAGCTTAAAATATCTTAGAAAAATCTGGAGAAACTACTTTTGGAATAATAGCTCCTTAAAGATTCAAAGTTTCAACCCTTTCTAAAACAGTCACAAAACTTTCAAAAATTACATTTTGGTCACTAGCCAAAATGTCACCCTTCCAAAACTCATTTTCCAAAATTGATTTCACAGTTCACTTAATTATATTAAAAGATGATTTTAGAACATTTTTCCATAATTTTAATGCAACCCGAACTAGGCTTTCCTAAATTCACCCTTTTAGATTCGAACAGCACTTTGACCAAACCGGTCAACGCCCAAAACTCCTAAGCCCAAAACCGGGGCGTTACAACTCTCCCCCCTTAAGAAATTTCGTCCCCGAAATTTACCTGAAGGAAAGAGATAAGGAAACTGCTTCAGCATGTCTTCCTTCCGCTCCCACGTGGCTTCCTCAACACCTCGATGCCTCCACAGCACCTTCACCAACTCAATGGTCTTGCCACGAAGAACCTTGCTATCCGAATCCATAACCTTCACCGGTTCCTCATCATAGGTCAAATCCGGATTCAAAACCACTTCCTCCACAGGCATCACATGCGAAGGATCAGATCTATACTTCCGGAGCATAGAAACATGGAACACATCATGAATCTTCTCCAACTCTTGAGGTAACCTCAACCGATACGCAACAGGACCCACACGCTCAACCACCTCATATGGTCCAATATACCTAGGGCTCAACTTACCCTTCCGGCCAAACCTCATCACCTTTTTCCAAGGCGAAACCTTCAAGAACACACGGTCACCCATCGCATACTCTATCTCCTTACGCTTCAAATCCGCGTAAGACTTTTGCCGATCAGAGGCAGCCTTCAACCGCTCACAAATGAGCTTTACCTTCTCTGTGGTCCCTTTCAACAAAGCCGGCATCGAAACCAACTTTTGACCAGTTTCAGCCCAACACAGAGGAGTCCTACACTTCCTCCCGTACAAAGCCTCATAAGGTGCCATCTGTATACTTGCCTGATAACTGTTGTTATAAGCAAACTCAACCAAAGGCAAATGCTTCTCCCAAGAACCTTGGAACTCAATCACGCAGCACCTCAACATATCCTCCAAAATCTGGATAACTCGCTCAGACTGACCATCCGACTGAGGATGATAGGATGTACTGAAATGCAACCTTGTACCCAGAGCTTGATGCAAACACTGCCAGAAACGCGATGTGAACCTCGGATCCCTATCCGACACAATCGACTTAGGCACACCATGCAGCCGCACAATCTCAGCAATGTACAGCTCTGCCAACTTATCCAAAGAAAACGTGGTATGCACAGGCAGGAAATACGCACACTTCGTTAGGCGATCCACAATCACCCAAACAGAATTCTTCTTCGAGGGAGACAAAGGTAAACCAGATACAAAATCCATGGTAACCCTTTCCTATTTCCATTCAGGGATTTTCAACGGTTGCAACAACCCTGAAGGAACCTGATGCTCAGCTTTAACTCGCTGACACACCAAACACTTGCTCACAAACTCCGCAACATCCTTCTTCAAACCCACCCAATAGTACTCATCACGAAGATCACGATACATCTTGGTACTACCAGGGTGCATAGCAAAAGGACTACTATGACCTTCAGTCAGAATAGCACGCCTCAACTCAGCATCAGCAGGCACTACTATCCGACTCCCAAAACACAACACACCATCATCATTAAAGAAGAAATCCGAAGGTCTACCCTCCGCGATATCCTGAACATGAGACACCAAGGAATCATCCAGCAACTGCTTATCCTTGATCATCTGAACCAAAGATGGTTTCACTTGCAACTCAGCAACAAGACCACCATCTTGCGATATGCTCAAGCTAGCAAACATAGCCCTCAGCTCAACAGCTACTTTCCTACTCAAGGCATCCGCAACAACATTAGCTTTTCCAAGATGATACTCAATCGTCAGATCATAATCCTTGAGCAACTCCAACCAACGCCGCTGCCTAAGATTCAACTCCTTCTGAGACATCAGATACCTCAAACTCTTGTGATCTGTGTACACAGTACACTTCTCACCATACAGATAATGCCTCTAGATCTTCAGAGCAAAAACCACTGCAGCCAGCTCAATATCATGCGTAGGGTAATTGCGCTCATGCACTTTCAACTACCGCGATGCATAAGCCACCACCTTACCCTCCTGCATCAGCACACACCCCAAACCAACATAGGATGCATCACTGTAAACCACAAACTATTTCCCTGATTCAGGCTGAATCAAGATAGGAGCTTGCGTCAAAGCCGCCTTAAGCTTCTCAAAAGCCTGTTGTCTCGCTTCCGTCCACTCATACTTAACATCCTTTTGCAACAGCTTCGTCAAAGGAGCAGCAATCTTGGAAAAACCATCCACAAACCTACGGTAGTATCCCGCCAAACCAAGGAAACTACGGACCTCATGAACAGACTTAGGAACCTTCCAGTTCATCACAGCCTCAATCTTTTGAGGATCGACACGAATTCCCTCAGCAGAAACCACATGCCCAAGAAACACCACCTCCTTAAGCCAGAACTCACACTTGCTCAGCTTAGCATATAGCTGATTCTCCAACAAAGCCTGCAGCACAATCCTCAAATGCTCTTCATGCTCCTCCTCAGTACGCGAGTACACGAGGATATCATCGATGAACACCACAACAAACTTGTCCTGGTATTCATGAAACACACGATTCATCATGTCCATGAAAGCAGCAGGAGCATTTGTCAAACCAAACGGCATCACAAGGAACTCATAATGCCCATACCTTGTCCTGAAAGCTGTCTTAGGCACATCCACATCCTTCACCTTCAACTGATAATACCCTGACCTCAAGTCAATCTTAGAGAACACAGCAGCTCCCCGAAATTGATCAAAGAGATCATCAATCCTCGGCAAAGGATACCGATTCTTGATAGTCAACTTGTTCAGCTGACGGTAATCAATGCACATTCTCATAGTGCCATCCTTCTTCTTCACAAACAAGACCGGTGCTCCCCAAGGTGACACACTCGGCCGGATGAAACCACGATCAAGCAACTCTTGCAACTGCGTCTTCAGCTCCTTCAGCTCCTTAGGTGCCATTCTATAAGGAGTAATGGACACAGGAGTTGTATTCTCATACAGCTCAATTCCAAACTCCACCTCGCGGTTAGGAGGTAAACCAGGCAACTCCTCAGGAAAAACACCAGGAAACTCCTTCACAACTCTGATATCTTGCACCCTCAACTCTTTAGAGCTAGGATTCATCACAAAAGCTAGATAGGCTTCGCAACCTTGCCTCAGCATCCTGCTCACCTCCAAGGTAGACACCACATTGGCAAGAAACTTCACATTCTCACCAACCACAACAACTTCATAATCATCCGCAAGCTTAAGCGAAACTCGCTTGTTTTCACAATTCACAACAGCACGATGCTCAGCAAGCCAATCTATACCAAGGATTACATCAAAACCATAAAAGGGCAACTCCATAAGATCAACATGAAAAACATGTTCTTGAACAACCAAGGGACACCTTCTATAAAGCTTTCGAGTCACAACAGTCTCACCAAAAGAACTAGTGACACGAACACCAACATCCAAAGACTCAACGGGCAAACCAAGCAATTCAGCATGCTCACGCAAAATGTATGAATGCGTAGATCCAGAATCTATCAAAGAAAGCAATGACAAGGATTGCAAAGTAAAGGTACCTGTAATCACATCCGCATCATTCATTCCCTCACGCTGAGCATACACCCTCGCTTGGCCTCCACCTTCAGGCTGAATAGCCACAACATGGGCCACTCCACGACCACCTTCCTCTCTCCTCTGGAAATTACCACGGCCGCGCCCACGACCTCTCTGTGGTGCAGCAACAACAGGAGCACGCACTTGATCACCAGCCAACCTAGGACAATCTCGCCTCAAATGGTCTGTGGATCCACAATTCCAGCACCCATTACCAGCTGCCGCAACAGGAGCTTGCACCTCTCTCACAGCACGAGGACAGTCACGCTTCATGTGACCACGTGAACCACAGATCCAACAAGCACTCGGATCAGCTCTAGCATTGCCTCCTCTAGCAGGTGCACCACCACCTCTCTTAGCTGAAGACTGATATTTCTGATCACGTCCCCTCTTGTTCCGTCCACCTCCGGAACTATACTCAGCAGCTCTCTTACCAGAACTTGCTCCAGCACCTTTCGCAGATAAACCCAAGTTCATCTCAATGTCCTTGGCTCGGCCCACCAACACATCAAAATCATCATACTCGGTGGCCAGCACATACATTTTCACATCCGTCACTAAGCCATAACGGAACCTCTCGCACCTTGCTCGCTCATCAGGTATCAGCTCAGGTGCATACTGACTGAGTCGCACAAACTGCACTTCATACTCAGCCACACTCATGCTCCCTTGGGTAAGAGACATGAATTCACGCTTCTTCTTATCAAGGTATCTCACACCAAGATATCTCCGCTTGAACACATTCTGGAATAATGTCCAAGTCACATCAGCTTCAACCATCCCAGCTATAGTGGTCGTCCACCACGTATACGCATCATCTTGCAGCAAGGATACAACACACCGCAGCTTCTGCACATCAGTGCAACTCATCTGACCCAAAATTCGCTTGGTACTCTCTAGCCAAGCTTCAGAACTCTCAGCAGACATACCCCTGAACTCAGTCCCACCAAGACTGCGTAAGCGCTCCAAAGGTAGTCTAACACCAGCATCTCCCTGATGCCCAGCTCCTTGAGCTCCAGCTACTGCTGCTCGGAAAGCACCCGCAATAGCTTGTACCAACATAGACATATCAGGCATAGCTTGCCCCTGACCAACCTCTGGTCCAGCAGCTCCAGCACCAGCTGCAGCTTCAGCTCTTTCACCCTCAGCACCACCACCAGGTGGAGGAGGAGGTAACACCGCACTACCCGCATTCTCTTCATTTTCATTCTCATTAGGAGCCGTAGCTCGCACATTACTTCGTAACTCTCTACGTGGTGCCATACTTTTACCATGCAATCACAATGCAAATAAAACGAAGTCAGGCCCAACAAGGTAAGCAATCCAAGTATTCAAGCTCAATTTCATTCAAAATCAACACCATTTCATTAGCTTTTATTTGGCAATGGGTACCCACAACATGCTACATCACAGCATACATCTCAATTGCATCCAAATCACAAGCCACTAAACATGCTTTCGATCAACAAGCATACAAGGCACACATACTTCAATCATGCACACATTCATTCCCAATTACTCGAGAACTTAGCTCTGATACCACCAAATGTAACCCCCTTAACCCGGCCTAGACGGTTGACCCGAATTAAGAAAGTCACACGGGGAAAACCAAAGTCAACCCGAAAGTCAACCTTGATTAACGACCCTTTTTTCTTTTTAAACTTGTCTAGATGCATATTAATCCTTAGATATGATCATACAACAGCATACTCAAAGATCATAAACATCAGAGATCAAACAGGGATCCAATTGAACAAATTACAACTTTAGGGACCAAATTGTAATTTCTGATATATATAAGGACATAACCCAAATTAAAGTTACCAACTTGATATTAATCAGGTTTCATGCTTCTCTGTGAAATTTCAGCTCAAAAGGACTTCCCAAACTCATACAATTGCACAAACAAGATTCAGGACCAAAATGCAAACAATTCAAAACATATAACTGCCACTGTCAGCCCCCAACGGTCATCCGTTCCGAAACGGGGGACAGGCCGTTTCGAAACTCGGGGCCGTTCCGCAACGCGTACCGGAACGGGGTCGGGCAGTAGCATATCCGTTCCGGAACGGTGTTGCCCGTTTCGAACGCCTGGGCTGCTTTGAGGCACCCGTACCGAAACGGCAGGCACTGTTCCGAAACGGCCTGCACAAAATGCAGAATTTTACCTACTTTAACATGCAATTGACCAACCAATCATGCTCCAAATGCCACCAAACTTTACCAGCATGCAATTCAACATATATGAGACATACTTGCATCAACAATTCATCAAAACATCAACATATGTGAAAAGCCCCAAATCTATAGGCATGCTTCCTACACAAGCAACCATTCAAGCATAAACTTCCAATTCAAGCATATAATGGTCAACCACAAAAACCAGAATTCTCAACAACATTCAATATACTTAGGGAGTTCAAAACATCTCCCAAAACATACACATAGGTCCCCCATTGCCAAATTACCAAAAGCAAAATGTACTTAAGAAAACCTTCCATACTTTGAGCTTTACTTCCACTTGAATGCTTGCCTTCCTTGCTGCCCTCAAAGTACTTTAATGTTCTGCATTATTGATTTGAGAAAACAAAGAGAGAGCGTAAGCAAAAGCTTAGTGAGGAATGCTCAATAAAACCATTCAATAATGCATTTATAAAACACTTTATAAATCATGCTTCAAATCATCATTTACACATGCTCAAAAGCATACTTAAACATACATCTCATGCTTCATATCATAACATGTCATATTGGCCACAAGTGATAAGTTCCATTTCTTTAAAAACAAGTTCATCAACTTTCACCCCAAGGACTTTTAAACACCTTGGCCCATGGACTTTTAACCACCATGGAAAGGACCACACAAGGACTTTTAACCACCTTTGTGTCCGTATCAAGTTTCACCCCAAGGACTTTTAAACACCTTGGCCCATGGACTTTTAAACACCATAGAAAGGACCACACAAGGACTTTTAACCACCTTTGTGTCCGTAGCAAGAATCATCCAAGGACTTTTAACCACCTTGATGTTCTTAAGTAAACAAGGCTCACTCAAGGACTTTTAACCACCTTAGTGACCTTAACCTTTGCAAAAACATCACTTGCCAATATACATCATTATCATCAATTTATCCACTGTTTTAAAGCATTAAACCAAGCCATATTCATCATGCATTTAAAAGCATCAAACCACATCTAATCAATGTTCAAAAACAAGGAACTCATACCTTGAGCTTCCTTCAACATATGGCTTACAAAAACAGCATTAACCATGCTAAATCATGCTTTCAAAACAGAGTTTAAAACATGCAATAAACCACATTGCACAACAATCAAATCATGGCCACCACTAGAGAGTATTTCTGAAAACTTACACTTGAGCTTAGCAAAGTTGTTTAGACTTAAACTAAGCTCCCAAGACATTGGTTTCAAAGCCGAAAACCCAATTTCCCTCACCGATTCCACTTCGCCTCTTGCCGAAGCACCAAATCAAGCTTCCGGATCAACAACTCTTGGATCCAAAGATGCCTCCCCTGTTTCAACACATCAAAGCAGAGGATTAATGCAACATCATGCATTAATTGCTTCAATGAAAGCACCTAAACTCGCTGCTCTCATCCACACTCCATTTTCGGCCACCAAACACAACCGAAAATGCATACAAACCACTTCTCAACAAAGCCCAGCCATTAACCATCAAAACCTAACCTCCTTTAACATCATTTAACATCTAAAAAGAACCTAACAACATCCTTATACCTCCAGCAACACCAGATCCACAAGATCACCTCAAAAACAATCAAGAATCACAAGCTAAACTTAGGAAACCCAACTTATCCGGGATTGCATCAATCAAAACTCAATTCCTTATCAATTTAGAGTTCAAATAACATCAAAAACACATCTCAAATCACAGATTTAACAGATCAAACGAAAATCATCAAAAATCACCAAATCTTGCATTGTAAGCCAAGATCCATTTCATAACTTAAAAGCCTTTAATAAAACATCAATTAAGGATTGAAAACTTAGGAATTTCAGTAAAGAACTGATAGTTTAGAGGAGAAGGACGTTCTTACCTCCAAACTTGAGTTTCTCCTCTTTTTGGAATCAAAAACCTTGATGAATCAAGTAGCAAATGATGAGGTTTTGTAGATATGATGATTAGGAATCAAAAGAGAGTTGAAAGGAGAGATTTAGGTGAGAAAATCAGAAACAATTCTCTGGAAAGAAAGTGTTTGGGTTGAGAGAAAATGAGAGAAAAGAAAATAGGAAGTTAGTTATCAAAATGGCCAAAATGGCTTTCCCTCCTCTTTTGATATGTTTTAAAATCAGAATATAGCTTAAAATATCTTAGAAAAATCTGGAGAAACTACTTTTGGAATAATAGCTCCTTAAAGATTCAAAGTTTCAACCCTTTCTAA
Organism: Hibiscus trionum; assembly: GCA_030270665.1. Lineage (NCBI taxonomy): Eukaryota > Viridiplantae > Streptophyta > Magnoliopsida > Malvales > Malvaceae > Hibiscus > Hibiscus trionum. The sequence goes on from BSYR01000046.1 coordinate 4,775,514, forward strand.
AACAGTCACAAAACTTTCAAAAATTACATTTTGGTCACTAGCCAAAATGTCACCCTTCCAAAACTCATTTTCCAAAATTGATTTCACAGTTCACTTAATTATATTAAAAGATGATTTTAGAACATTTTTCCATAATTTTAATGCAACCCGAACTAGGCTTTCCTAAATTCACCTTTTTAGATTCGAACAGCACTTTGACCAAACCGGTCAACGCCCAAAACTCCTAAGCCCAAAACCGGGGCGTTACAGCTACAAACTCATTAAGAAGTATAAAAGGGACCTTCAAGCATCAAGATATGGTTAATGCTTCAATTGTCAATCAACAAATGATCAAAAAGTGTCTTTGTGCTTAAATTGTCAATTCTTGTATAGACAAACACTAGTGAGTCAAAATTGTCAAATTTGCTCAAGTGTTTTAGGTTTTGGGTGAGTGCTAAATTGTGCAAACAAATACCTATTAGAGGGATTTAAGTTTTCTTATCTTTCTCTTTTGTAAAGAGGGTTTTGATCAAGGCTTTGGGTAGAAAGCTTGATCGGTGTATAAGGGTTTCCTCCTAAGCCTAGAAAAGGGGACGAATCAATAGTGGATTGATTGGAAATCCTTAGTGGGAAGCTAAGGTAGTGGATGTAGACCTTGGTTAGAAGGTTGAACCACTCTAAAATCTTTGTGTCTTTAATCTTTTAGCTTCCACACCAAATCCACCCAATATTCCACCTCTCCACCACTTGGTGAGCCATATCAGTTGAACGAATCGACGGAGACTACGGATCCATGGAAAAAGAAGCCAATCAACCACCATTTTGCAATCACATTCGATAACCACAGAAGATAAAAAATTTAATACCTAAATCTTACAGCCAACAGTTCCGCTGTCGCAGGGGGAACAGATCCACAAGGTTCCGAGAAATAGAAAAGGATACACCCAACTTCATCCCTAAGCAGACCCTCATACCCCCTTGGACTCCTCCGCAGAAACAACATCGTCAATATTTAGTTTTAGGTAACCTGGAGGGGGGCAACATGGAACAGGGGACGGATTGGAGGGAACCAGGGAAGCATTAGAAGCCAACAAAAGATCGTCCATCAAGCATTCCAAGGGAACAATGCACTTAGTAAACTAAAACTTCACTAATGACCACAGCTGAAGACAATCTAACAGTTTCTCGTTAAAAATCATCTCATTCCTAAATAGCCATAATGTTCAGATAATTAAAAACGGAATAAAGGACCATAACTTACTCAACAAAGGAGGACCGAGAGACCCCAAGCCTCTAGAAGCGCCACAGGATCCGAAGGAAGGACAAGCGAAATACCCAAGAGAGCCAGGAACTTGGTCAAAATGCCCCAGTTGGCCCAACAAGTAAAGAAAAGATGGGGAATAGATTTCGAAACTTGTTGACAAAAGAGACATACCACATTCCTAATTGATACCACATCATATTATTAAATAAAACACATCAGTGTTTAGTGACAATTAACACTTTTTATAAGGGTTTTATTAAAATAAGATATGGTTATCATATATTGATAATTTAGGGATAAAATTAGAACGTTCAAAAAGTTTGAGCACCAATTTCGAATGAGAGTCATAGTTTGAGCATGAAACTGAAATGCTCAAAAGTTAAGGGACCAATTTAGAATGAAGCTCATAGTTTGAGGATGAAATCAGAACATTTAAAAGTTTAGGGGCTAATTTATATTAAGTGTCATAGTTTGAGGACGTGTGGTAAAATTAACTTTTAAATGATTCTTAATATATACATATAATTATTTGTATAGCATAATATATATGAAAAATTCTAGAACGGGCGACGCACACCGCTGAACACCATTAATTTTTATTAACTTTTAAATGATTCTTAAAAATCTCAAAGGCTCGACATGCAATTAATCACATTTTAAAACAAAATTAGAAGAAATTATTTCATGAACCATTCTCACCACCTCATCCATGATCATACCCAAGTAAATAAAACCATATTATCTTTATTTTTCGTATAACATTTTCCTATAAATTAAAATTTACAAATAATCATTTTCTTCCTCATATCTGGTATATTAATTATAATCTGTTAATAAATAAAATTATTAAAATGAAATAAGAAAACAGTTTAATCCACAATCAAAATAGATAAAAATAAAATAATTAATTTTAATATGTCAAAACCCCTAAGATTAACATATTCGTTTAAAAGAAGAAATTAATTGAAAAACTCTAGCGTTTTCCCTCGACCCTTTCGCCAAGCTCAAGCACCCTTTGATTAGTTACAACCATGGAGTCTAGATTTTGGGTTCCCGCAATGGTTTGCCCTGCATCCGTAATATAATCGAAGACGTGGCTATTTGGAATCCTTCCACTAGAAACTACCGGGAAACGTCCATACTTTATTGAAGCATCCACTAACGTATGGAAAACTAGGGTTTTTTTAATTAATTAGTTCACAATTCAAACGAATGTGTTAATCTTAAGGGGTTTTATCATATTAAAACTAATTATTTTATTTTTTTTCTCTTTTGATTCGTGGTTAAGTTTTGGAGGTACTTTTGTTATTTTTACAATTTTATTCATTAACATATTAGAATTAATATATGAGGTATGAGGAAGAAGATGATTATTTGTAAATTTTAATTTATAAGAAAATATTATGTGGAAAATAAAGATGATGTAGTTTTATTTAATTGAGTAGGGCCATGGATGAGGAGGTGAGACTGGTTCATAGAATAATTTCTCTAATTTTTTTTGAAATATGATTAATTGCATCTCAAGCATTTGGAATTTTAATAATCATTTAAAAGTCATTAAAAAAATAATAATGTTCAGTGGCGTGCGTCGCCCATTTTAAACTCATATATATATATATATATATATATATATATATATATATATATATATATTCTCAAAATCAGGTAATCTAAAAACCTCTTTCAATACTTACAAAACCCGTATTGGCAACATGATTGTAATAGTTACAAAATTCACAAAAAAAAAAGAATTATCTCTCCAAAATAATTACTCATAATTATATAGGGTTAAAGATTTGGTTACCAAGAAAACTTATTTTCATAAGAATTGTTACTTAAATATAATTTTATTTATATAAATAATAGCCGCTAGTTTTATTGAATAAAATGAAAATACAATAAAATTATAAGAAGCGTATACAAAACCCACATTAACCACTCATTTCCCTAAAACTATTTAAGTACATAAACTGACTACTAAGCATAAAATAAGACCATACAAAAAAAGGTTAAAACATAATCAAACAAATCGCAAAAATTATAAATAAACAAACATTATTATCGTCGACGAAAGATAAACATCATCACACTAACATAAAACTGCATATTAACATCTATTAATGTGATTTATTGTGTTTTGGTTCGTTTAGGCCAATATTAGCATGTATCGACGTGTACTGACCTATATGGTTAGTACAATATTTTGATATTTATATATAATTAAGGTAAACATCGAAGAACCAATGGGATTTATCTAAGTTGTAAGTATTTTGGTATAGCTTAAGTATATTTCGAGTTCGAGGCCTTGTTTTTACAAAAAATCGTTGTTGGGAGATTCACTCACCACAACCAAATTTGGGACGCGGGTCGATTCAAATTAGTCAAAGCAAAGCCCTAAAGAACCGAGAGGGAAAAAACATAAACATTGAAAACAATTAAATTATTTATATATATCGGGGACAGATAATTGTTATTTTCAATGAAGTTTGCATTTGAAATTTTAAATTGGTTTGGGCATTAATCAATTGTACTTAATTTTGGATTGCTTGGTCAATTTTTGCTGCGTTTTATTTGTGTTTGGACCACTTGACCCATTATATTTTATACTTTTGGAGTACTTTTAGGGGTTAAACATCAATATACATTATTTTTAAAAGTACTAATAAGGTAATTAATAAATTTGGGACCATACACAAATATATTATTTCTTTAAATGATAATATAAATAAATTAAATTAATATTTAAAAATTTAAGGGACCATAGTCACCGCCAGCCTCGTATTTGACAGAGACACGATTTTAAAATGTGAACTTTCAATCTTTTTAAATTTTATTGTACTTGTTTTAGTTTTTTATTTTTTAAGATATCTATTAAAACAATAATTATGATTAATCATCCGTATTTTTGTTAATACATATAGGGGTAGACGTTGGCCATAAGTGTTAAAGTTGTTTCAAGTCCAAAATATTTAGTGACGGAATTTGACGAAAGAGTTTGGGGAGCAACATAACATAACATTTTCAAAAAAAAATTTAAGGGTTTATTTTAGTTTTTTCAAATAATTTGGGCTCTAACTAAATTTTTTTAATAATTTTGAGAGTCTTAATGAGAATTTTAAAAATTATGGGAAGAAATTTAATTAAAAATATTCAATCTTTTTATCATTAATAAGAATTTCTAAAAAAAATTGATGGACCAAATTAAATTTTATAAAATTTTAAAGGACTAAATTATAATTTCCCTTTTTTGCGGGATTCATGACACCACTATTCTCGATCATTGATTAAAGGAAAAGTGACTCTCATCATCTCACACGATTTTTTAAAGTTTTTTAATATATAATAAAATGCTAAATTAAATACAAAATACAAATAACAAAAATGAAAACTCCAGACGAATCATAACCTTGCACCCACTCCTGATCACCTAGTAATTGGATCGATTAGACCTAATGATTAAACAAAATAAATTGAAATAATTAAATGTTAATAGTTTTAAAACTGAAATAAGAATACGATAAAATTCTATTTCTACAGCAATCGCTAAACATAAACACTTTGTCAGTCCTTTTTTTTAATAGAAGCAGCTAACTTTATTAAAAAGAAAATATTTAAAATCATTCATATATGAAAAAGTTAAAAACCTATTTAAAAGACTCGAATGAAAAATAGATACGAACGAATTTGACTACATTGACAAACGAACTACAAAAGGTGATTAAGCTATTGGAAAACCACCGAGAACCGTAAATCAGAGCTGAGCGTCGTGAGAAACTATCCACGAGCACAAACCGCGTATCCAAATTCAATCTGAGGGTCCTAAGCAGGGAAGATTAACAGTATTATAAATAAGTGTCATCTTGATCATTCATGACGTCGTCAAATTCAACCTTGAGAAAAATATAAAATAAAAAAAACGGCCAAACAACCGAAAAAGAAGAATAAAATATACCAAAAGATAGAGATAAAACGTGACACAAAGGCAGAAGAAAACGTGCCACAAAGACAGAATTATTTGTATTAAAAAGTAAACAAGAAATAAAACAGATTCGACGGTCGGTGACCAAAATCAAAACTAGTACTGCAGCAGGCTAAATAAAATTGAAAAATAAGATCATAAATAAAATGATGTTTCAGTTAAGTCTTTATTTTAAATTCACAATTAAATAAATGTTATGCTAAAAATCATCTTAAACTTAAAAAAATAGACAAGAACTCATTAAAATAGAATCATTGACCAAATAGAGTTAGTCCAAGTGACAAGCAATTTAGTATCGCTTAAGCGGGTTTTAAGTTCGATGTCTTGTGTATGTAAAAAAACAACTGTATATATTAAACACATGAAATATTAGTAATCATCATTAGTAATCAAACATACATAAAAAAAATCAAACACGTAATCACCACCTATCTTTATTAGTAATCATTCATTCATTGTTATTTTTTAAATTTGATTCACATAAATAATAATTTGATTTTACTCCTTCAAACATAAGGAAGATGAATCTAAAAACTTTGCTCATTCGAATCGAAGAAAAACGAATAAAACTGGATTTATCCGCTCTACCACATCTTGGAAAAACAGAACATGCAAAAGGATAATCATTCATTCATTGTTCAATTTTTAGGTTTATCCACAAAAATACCCTTCGTTTAAATTTATAACTAGTATATATTTTAAGGGTAATCTTCACCCGTGATCCCTTTCGTTTAGGGTGTGTTCTATTTTGGTCACCAGAATTCAAAAAAGATTATTCTAGTCACTTACGTTTAAAATCGTTTCTATTTTGGTCCCTTAGCCGTTAGTTTCCGTTACTTAAAAAATTAATTTCTAATTTAACCCCCAAACTTTCAAAACTTTATTTTTTACCATCTTCCCCAAAAATTATAAAATTAAAACTCTAGAAAATTAAATCAATGGCTATAACCCAACACTACAACCCATTCCCACAAGATTATAAGCGTCAGCTTCCATTACAAGCTCCCAGAGATCGATCCGGTGAAATTATTATTTGCAAGATTAAGCCTAACCAGGTTCTGCAAAGTGAACAAAATAGCTCAGAAAAGTCCAACTATGTGCCAGTTGGGAGAAGAGGAATATTTGGTGGGATTATTCTGAATATGCATATGCATTGGAAGAAACACGAAATTGTTAAGGTCATTTGCAAGCCTTGTAAGCCTGTCCAAGTAGATGAATATGCAGACGAAATTGCCAGACTAAGTGGTGGGATCCCGGTTCAGATAATTGGTGATGACACTATCGTATTCTATCAAGGGAAAAACTACGTGCAGCCTAAGGTTGTGTCTCCGGTAGATACATTGTCCAAGAAAATGGTGAGTTTTGCTTCTCAATTACCTAGTTAGATATTCTTCACATGCACACATGCATGCACAAACAATTTCCACATTTGTACCATTGGCCAAATTTAACAAGGAACGTAAGAAAAAGTTACCCTCACTTGTTCAAAACTTCGTATCCTAATGCACAAAGGTCATTTGTCTGATTATAGTTCCAACAAATTGGGCTATTGGTAAGGACAAATTGAAAATAGTCCTCTTTAGCAGTATCTATAGTAGATAGAACATTTCCCCCACACCCATTACCTTGCAAGTAGAGGTTTCGAAGGGAGGTGAGCTCGGGAAAATCAGATGGGATTAGTCCGGAAAGTGCATTGAAACGAAGATAAAGTCTTTGAAGATGTGTTTAGTTGCCAATTGCGATGGGAAGCTTGCCTGACAATCCCATTCCAGACATTCTTAACTCGACGACTCTGTTTCCGCTACAGTTTACACCAGTCCAAGTACATGGGCTGCGTGACAGATCCCATAAACGTGAGTGTCCACCGATAGCTTTGAATACAATACCTTTGAAAGATAGCAATATGCCGCTTGAGCCTTGCCTACGAATTTCCGGTTGTGTGATTTTCTGCGTTCTTTGTGTGCGGTGAATTTATAGGGGAGGGGAAGCAGAGGTTAGGGTTTTGAGTTAATTTTCTAGGGTTTTAGTTTTATAATTTTTGGGGAAGATGACGAAAAATAAAATTTTGAAAGTTTGGGGTTAAATTAGAAACTAATTTTTTTAGTAACGGAGACTAACGGCCAAAGGACCAAAATAAAAACGATTCTAAACGTAAGTGACCAGAATAATCTTTTTTGAATTTTGGTGACCAAAATAGAACACACCCTAAACGAAAGGGACCACTGGTGAAGATTACCCATATTTTAATTATTCATATGTATGCATTTAATATATACTTTGTTGAGCGAAACATATGATTTTATTAATGTCCAATCATACAAAGCCTACACTATCATAAGCCTCATTAAAAATCTCCTTAAGCTTAAATGGAGGAAAAAAGTACTCATGACAGTGGATACTGTTGAAAGAAGAAGTTAGAAGTTTGTTAGTTAATGTTTGTTAATCAGTTAGCTAGTGTAGTTAGTTTGTTATGATTCTTGTTAGTCCCTTTTGTAAATATAAATATTAAGTAGGTTGTAAATTAAAGAGATAATGGGAAATGAACTTTCATTTTAACATTTTAACATGGTATCAGTCTAGCCAGGTTGTTAGCCCATTTTTCGTTATTCGGGTTCTTGTTCATTTGGACCATTTTTCATTTCTTGTTTGGCGAACCTTTGCCCTAGTTTCTTCAGTCGTTTTTCCCAAATTCGTTTTCTCTTTGCCCTAGTTTCTTCCGCCATTCTATGCCTAATGGTTAATCCTACGGCGTCCACCACATCGGCATCTGATACGCCGAATTCTATCGTTCTTGATTTCAATCATCCCCTATACTTGCATCCTTCAGATATGTCGGGCTCGTTGATAATCTCTCATCAGTTAACCGGTGTCGATAACTACAATGTTTGAAGCAGATCGATGTGTATTACCCTTCTTGCTAAGAATAAACTGGCGTTCATTAATGGCGATCATTCTCGTGAGGATTTTGCGTCGGCATTACATTCCCAGTGGGATCGCTGCAACGCGTTGGTTCTCTCATGGATTCTCAATACTGCGAGTAAGGAGTTGTTCGCTGGCATTGTTTTTGCATTGAATGCGGCCCTTGTTTGGAGTGATCTTAAGGAGCGCTTCGACAAGATCGATGGTTCCCAGATTTTCTTTCTCCATCGCCATATTTCATTACTTTCTCAAGGTGATTCATTCGTGTCGTCCTATTTTACTCGCTTAAAGATTTTGTGGGATGAGTATGTGTCTCTTGTACCCTTCTCGTCTTGCGATTGTGATACTTCTCAGCAGAATTCGAAGCACGTTCAGCAGCAGCGCCTTTTCCAGTTTCTGATGGGATTAAATGATACTTATGCCGCGATTCGAAGCTAGCTCCTCCTTATGCAGCCCTTGCCGTCGGTCAATCAGGCTTATTCCATGGTGGTGCAAGAAGAGTCATAATGACTTTATCTTTCTAGCGTCTCCCTTGTTTCCGATTCTGTGGCCATTTTTCCAATGCTTCTGCCAGTTTGAATTCTCGCCATCGTTTTTCTGGTTCGTGTGATCACTGTAGAGTCAAGGGTCATAAGCGTGATCAGTGCTATCGCCTTATTAGTTTTCCACCTGATTATAAGTTTGGTCGCAAGAGAAATGCACCAATTACACCGGCTGCTTTGAATGTGACCTCTGATTCTATTTTGCCAGTTGCTAAAGCTGCTTTCGATGTCGTTTTTGGGATGTTTGTACCACCTGTTGCATCTGAAACTTTGGTGGTTCCTACTTTTACTCCTGCTCAGTATTTTCAGATCTTGGATATGTTGCATCATCCTTCTGTTAATCTGGCAGGTAGTGGTGGTAAGGTTTCTTGGATATTAGATTCTGGTGCTTCTGACCATGTTTTGTCTGATTTTAAGTATATGGTTAATCTTGTTGCTTGTTCTCATCGTCTGGTTCACCTTCCAAATAGACACACAGCTTCCATTACACATTCGAGTTCCTTCTTTTTTGACTCTGTCAATGTTCTTTCTAAAGTACTTTATGTGCCAAATTTTCATCATAATCTTTTTTCTGTTTCTAGATTAGTTAAAGATCTGAATTGCATTGTTGTCTTCTATGTTGATTTTTGTCTGTTGCAGGATCTCTCCAATGGACATATCAAGGGGACTGGTAAGGCTGTTGGGGGCCTTTATGTTGTCGACACCTTTATTTCACATCCTGGTTTGTCTGTTTCTTCTCTGAATGATGTTTCTGATTCTACACTGTGTAAATGTTGTTACTTCTATGAATAAAACTTCTGTCTGGCATGCACGATTGGGGCATGTTTATGCTGTTAAGATGACTCAAATGCCTTATTTTTCTTCTTTACATATTGCATCTAATTGCTTCCATCATTGTTCAGTTTGTCCTAATGCTAAACAGACTAGATTACCTTTTCCTCTTAGTTCTTCTAAAGCTGATAAACCTTTCCAACTTCTTCATCTTGATTTGTGGGGTCCGTATAGAGTCTCTACTCACCAGGGTCATCATTTTTTCTTACCATTGTAGACGATCATACTAGAATGACCTGAATTTACTTGCTGAGGCTTAAATCTCATGTTGTTTTGCATCTTAAGTTTTTTTTAACTTATATTCAATCACACTTTTCTTCTAATATTCATATCATTCACAGTGATAATGGCTCTGAATTCTTTAATTCAGAGTGTTCTACTTTGTTTAGTTATAATGGTATTGTTCATCAAAGTTTTTGCGTTCACACCCCACAACAAAATGGTGTGGCTGAATGCAAGCATAGACATATTCTTGAAGTGGCCCGTGCTCTTAAATTTCATTCTAATATTCCTTTAAAATTCTGGGGTGAGTGTGTTCAAACTGCTTGTCATATTATTAATCACCTTCCTTCTTCTGTTTTATCTTCTAAATCTCCTTTTGAAATTTTGTTTAAAAAACCTCCCTGATCTTTCTTATTTCAAGATTTTTGGTTTTTTTTGCTTTGCAACAACTCCTAAAACTTCTGATAAATTTTCTTCTCGGGCCATTCATTCTGTTTTTTAGGTTATTCCTCTACTCAAAAGGGTTATGTCCTTTTCAATTTGGAAGATAAGTGTATCTTTGTGGATAGAGATGTTAAATTCTTTGAGGATGTTTTTCCTTTACATTCTTCTATTCCCTCTACTTCTCATTTCTTTCCTTTTTCCTCTTCATCTTTTTATTCTGTTTTTCTTTGTTTGCATCATTCTTCTTCTACTTCTTCTACAAGCAATCCTAATATTGTTGAGACTTCTTCCCCTACTCATGATCTATCTGTTTTGCCTACTGAGTCTGTGTCTACTGATACTATTTCTGGGAATGTTCCTCTTATGTCTGATTTATCTACTGTTCCACATCCCTCTGTTCATGACGAACCTCGTAAATCTTCTCGTGTGTCATGGCAGCCAGGATGGTTAAAGGATTTTGTTTGTCCCTCTAGTTCTTCCATTTCTTTTGCTTCTTCTAATTTTTCTTATTCCCATTTGCCTTTGCCCACTCAAAATTTTCTTTCTTCCACTTCTATTCTTGAGCCTCGTTCTTTCTCTGAGGCTGCTCAAGATCCAGGTTGGGTTCAAGCAATGAAGGATGAAATTCAGGCCTTACAATCAAATAATACATGGTATGTGGTTCCTCTTCCAGCTGGGAAATCCACTATTGGTTGCAAATGGGTATATAACGTTAAGTATCAGTTTCTGGAGAAGTTGAGCATTACAAAGCTCGTTTGGTGGCTAAAGGGTATAATCAACAGTATGGTATTGATTATTTGGACACGTTTTCTCCTGTTTCCAAGATGGTTACTGTGCGTACTACTCTTGCTCTTGTTTCTCTCTTCTAGTGGCCCATTTATCAAATGGATGTCCACAATGCTTTTCTTCAAGGGGATCTCAATGAGGAAGTGTTTATGGATATGTCTAAGGGTTTTTGCAGCCAGAGGGAGAGGATGGTTTGTCGGCTTCAAAAGTCATTGTATGGACTTAAGTAAGCCTCGAGGCAGTGGAATTTGAAGCTGACAGAGGCTTTATCCCTTGCTGGTTATGCTTAGAGCAAGATGGACTATTCATTGTTTACAAAAAGGCAATGAGGTAGAATTGTAATATTGTTAGTATATGTGGATGACTTGTTGATAACTGGAAATGATGACGAGTGAATTCAAGAGTTAAAGGAGTCCTTGAATCAAAATTTTAAGATGAAAGACCTTGGTAGTCTGAAATATTTTCTTGGGATTGAAGTGTTAAGAGCCAAGGAAGGGATACTTCTAAACCAAAGGAAGTATGCCTTAAAATTAATAAGTGATGTTGGCTTAGGGGGAGCTAAGCATGCACTGACTCCTTTGGAGAAAAATCAGAAGTTAACAACTGTTGAGTTTGATAAGAGTTTTAAAGGAAATCATGAAGATGAGTTGCTGACAGATAAAATAATTTTTCAGAGACTAATAGGAAGGTTGATATATCTGACTCATACACGGCCATATATAACGTTTGATGTTCACCATCTTAGTCAATTTATGCAGAATCCTAAGGCTTCTCACTTGGAGGCAGCACTCAGAGTTGTGAGTTATATTAAGAAGGATCCTGGAAAAGGTTTATTTTTCAAAGCTACAAGAGGTTGCAAGATTGTGACTTTTGTGATGTTGATTGGGCTGCTTGCCCAATGTCAAGACGCTCGGTTACAGGCTTTTGCATCAAAATTGGTGATTCACTTTTTTCATGGAAACCAAAGAAGCAGAGTACTATTGCGAGATCATCAGCAGAGGCGGAATACAGAAGCATGGCCATGACAGCTTCTAAAATAGTCTGGATATAAGGACTTCTTGAAGATCTTGGAGTGAAGAAGAATGATCCAGCACTGTTATATTGTGAAAATAAGGCAGCAATACAGATTGCAGCTAATCCAGTATATCATGAGCGTACAAAACACATTGAAATAGACTGTCATTTTGTTCTTGAGAAGATACAAGAGGGTCTCATTAAGACTGAGTTTTTGTCTACAACAGAACAGGTTGCAGATATCATGACTAAGGGTCTGTGCTCGCAACAACATGACAAATTGATGTCCAAGCTAGGGATGAAGAACATCTTTCTTCCTCCAGCTTGAGGGGGAGTGTTGAAAGAAGAAGCTAGAAGTTTGTTAGTTAATGTTTATTAATCAGTTAGCTAGTGTAGTTAGTTTGTTATGATTCTTGTTAGTCCCTTTTGTAAATATAAATATTATGTAGGTTGTAAATTAAAGAGATAATGGGAAATGAACTTTCATTTAAAATTTTAACAGACAAAAAAGAGCGAAAAAACCTGAAATAACACGATGAATGAATAAACACCAACCAAACAAAACAATGCAAGAAAGCACAACTCTACTCTATCATTTCATAAGCCATTCCTTTGAAACCAAAAATCTCGAGTCATCAGCGCACATCCTTGTCGCTCTTTTGGATGCAACACAACATTGAAATCTCCTCCTAAGCACCAAGGTATGAGACGCTCCTTTATTTAGTTCTTGCCCTAGTTGCCTTTGTTCATTTACAATGCATGGGGCGTAAATTTCCACCAGCCCACAACACCACTCATCTACAATCCACCTCCCTTCAACCATAACAAATCAAGAGCCATTTCGCACTAAGAATATACAAAAGAGGGTTGTATCCCAAATCACCAACACCCCACCAGATCTTCCCAACGAGGGAATATTTGCAACATCAAAGCTGTATGAATGCCACAGTCGACCAACAATAGACCCATTCATAATCGCCAATTTTGTTTCCAGTAAAAAAATCAACTAACAACGATGTTGTCGTACTAATGATTGTACCACTCGTCTCTTTGAGGTTGCGCCTAATCCTTTAGTGTTCCACGGAAACACTCGCATCGCTTGATGCTATTGTCTCAGTTCCCTTGCCTCTATGAGACGATCAATATCCTTTACTATGTCTTCCTCGTTTCCCACTGTTTTCGCTCTGATCAATCTCTCGAAATGCAACGTTTCCCTTGCTTCTCGCAGGATCACTCGCTTCCTATTCAGAAACTCAGAATCAGACAAAGAGCCGTTTGCCACTATTGTTTCATTTTGGTTCTTCTTCAGCCTACCTCTGCCCCGTTTTCCAAGTTTATGTTCAACTTCTTGTCATTCATCATGAGGCAAAAAGCTAAGAACAATCTCCGAAACTTGCCGCACACGTTTAGGTTCCCCTTTATAATCAATAGTGACTACTTTGCCTGCCCTATGTATTTCATATCTCAGCCCATCTACAATAATCCCAGACCTATAGTCAACAAGAGGTAACTCTTGTGTTATGCTACTACACCGGTTTGGGAATCGTGACTTACGTATGTCATGACATCGATGTGTGTGTGGTTCAATGCCAATCTCTCTACCATACCAATTTCCTCATCAGCGATCCCTCCCGTCAACATGGTGCGCGATTCTAATACCCTCAAATCTTCCATTATATTATCCTCCCACATACATTCGATGTGGTCTGAGCTTGGATATTGTCTCGAAAGTGACTCTGGGACAATTGTGTCATTCGTCGAATTTTCAATACCCCTCAGGGGACTCTCACTAATGAACTCATCTTGTTTCCCAACGCTCACTAATGATTCATCCACATTAGTTTCATCATTGGATTTATCCTCATAACCACAACTGCAGTCACATTTCGACCCTAGCAATTCTTCCATCTCAACCACATGAATTAGAAACATATTATCACCGACTTGCAAGTTAATTTTCTCATCAATATGTGACACCCAATATGTCTCAATCTGGATTCTACTCCTCTCGAAAGTCGAAGACGATTAGGTTTCAATAACAATATTCACTAACTCACCCCAAATTTCTTCCTTGTCTCACTGTCCTCGAACATTAGTAGCACAAGAGACCCCGCCACTCCCATCACCGAGAAACCCATCAGATTTGCTCTCATAAATTCTTGTGTCAAATCCATAATGTTCCGGGGCTGTTTACAGAAACCTAAGGCACACGTTTGAACTATATCCCATTTGTCCCCATCCACCACGCCGACAACCGATTTAGGATCCTGCTAGTCACACATAACTCCCTGTGCGCCGATCAAAAACTCCGTATGCACTGCATAATTGTGTTGGGTTGTATTCCCCTTCCCTTTGAATGCGATTGATCCCTTTTGCTTCTCCAAAATGAATCCCTTTGATCATGTTGCGCCATCGCTTCCCGTATTCGATATCCATACAATCGGATGCCATCAAATCGCTCGATCACTCTATTCGCATCCACTTTGGATTTCATCCGCACAAATCCAAATCTTGATCCATCCTTTGCTCTTTTTGTTGCCACAAACACATTCACGACAATCCCGTGTCGATCAAATACTTTCCATATCCCTTTCCAATGAAAATGCAATGGTAGATTTGCCACAAAGAGAGTCCAGCATCGTCGGCTTTGAGAGCTTCTTTGAGACGCCATTTTTGTGTGTGTTCGAAAATAGTTGAATTCGACTACCACTTCTTTCAATCAATATGACGAACACTTGGTGAGCAAAAGGAAACCAGATTAACAAAGAAGAGAGAACCTCAAACCACTTCCAAACAAATACAATAGTTGTTTGTCGAGTATTGAATTTGGCTTGGAAAGGGGAATTGATGGGAGTAATTTGCAAGCTTCTAGAGTTGTTTTGTGCGTGCTAGGAGCTGCTCGAAAAAGATTCAAATTTCATTTCCCCCTCGTAGTTCAATTCTAGTTCAATTCAATATGAGTGAACATTCGATCGAGTGAAAAATTTTAAGTTATTCGAGTTGATGCGTCATATTTTATGACTCAAACTTTATTTGAAATTTTTCGAATTTGAGTCAATTTTATGAAATTCGAGTCGAGTTGTCGAGATTCTTGACAAGTTTAATTATAATTATTTATAACGCCATAGTACGGATTTATTCTAATATCAATGACCTTATTTAATCGGTATACACAGGGTAAAGTGCACAAATGGTAACTGAATTTTGTTCAAAAATTAAATTTGGTAACCAAACTTTTAGAAGTTACAAAATGGCAATTAAACTTTCTGTTTTGTTACAAAACGGTAACTCCGCCCGTTAGTTGTCCATAAAGGGAATGATGTGGCAGTTAATAAAATTGGCATAATAAAAATTTAACCCTCAATTTTTACACATTGTTATAATTTAGTCCTAATTCTAAAAAATTAACACTTGATATTTCAAAATTACTTCAATTTGATCCTTCTTCATCACCATTATCCCCTTCATCCCTTTTTCTTCCTTTCTTCAACGGCCTGGTTTCTCTTCTATCCAACAAAGTATAATTTTTTCTTTACTTTTTAGTTGAATTTAATTTTTTTCTTCGTGGTTTAATTATTTATGTATTGTCCTTCTTTAATTAATTTTCCCCCATATGCATTAGTATTTAGATTCTGAGATGAAGGGTTTTTGGATTGTGCAGAGAAAGGGATATTGATTACAGAATTGGAATAAAGGGTTGGTCCAATTGGTTGGTTCTGGTTTGAAGGATTTGATGGATGGTAAATGTTGTGGAAATTGATGCTCTGTCCAGCAAGTAATTTTGTAACTTTTTTAAAGTTTGATTACCAAATTAAATTTTTTAACAAAGTTCAATTTAGTCCTTTAATTTTAATTTTTTATAATTAGGATTATTGTCCAAATAAGATTATTATTCTGCGGTGGAAATTTTAGTTTCAGTAAGTGAGTTAGTTTACTGATTTGTGGTTTTAGTTTACCGGTTTAGATTGTAGGGTATATAATTTAAGGTTCATGGTTGAAATTTAAAGTTTAATGTTTAGGGTTTAGGCAGGGATGGACCTATAGGGGGCAGTCCCCCCTAAAAATTTGAAATTCATATATGATTTAGAATTTTTTAGAATTTTTTTTAGAATTTTTTATATATTTTCTATTGAAAATCTAATTTCACCACTCCTAAAATTTTATAAGTTCGCCCCCTTAGAATTTTATAGGTTTGTCCCCTCTAACATAAAATCTTGCGTTTGTCCCTGGGTTTAAGGTTAATTATTTAGGGGCTTAGGGTTAGGGATTTCAATTTTGAATTTTAGCATTGGATTAGGCATGCTTGTCTTGTGTAAAAAACTTTACACTGTCTGTGTATAGAATAATTGTCCAAATAGGATTATTATCTCATACATTAGTGGTGGAAACTTTGGTATCCACAAGCGGGCTAGTTTGGTTTTAGTTTGGGGTTTAGAGGTTAGGGGTTTAGATTGTAGGGTATATAATTTAAGGTTCACGGTTGAAATTTAGAGTTTATTATTTAGGGTTTAATGTTTAGTGTTTAGTGTTTAGAGGCTTAAGATTAAAAATTTAAATTTTAAATTTTAGCATTGGATTAGACATGCTTGTGTAAAAAAAACTTTACACTGCATGTGTATAAAATCATTGTCCAAACAAATATCATCTAAGATTCTAATATGTTATTTTTAAAGTTGGAGCTTTGAAGGATAAATTATTGATGGGATATTAAATAGTTAAGTAATTGGCCCAAATAAGATTGTAGCAAACCTTATCAAAAGAGTTTATGGGCTGAGAAGTAGGGATAAACAAAAACAGGTTCGATTGTGAAAGTTAACAGGAAAAAAATAATTAAAATACGGAGAAGTGGTATCATGCTAAGCAAGCGCTCTACCATCTGAGCTACATCCCCAACTACAATTATTACTCATAAACATAGTCAAATTGATTGACTAATGAAATTAAATCTGTGCAACCTGATTCAGAGGGCAGCTTCTGATTTTATGCCAAGATTAAACGAGCAAAGAACTTCCTTCTTTTATAGTTTGACGATTAAATACTTCCATCTACACTAATAAGTTTGCTGGACCATTTTTCAACCGTATTAAAACATAAAATAATCTTGTTCGAGGAGACACGGTGCAAAGTTCATAGGTTGATGTACTGCAACAGTTATAATTGAAGGTTTTCTTGGTGTGTGTTAGTTGAGTTACTGCTGTTATGCGGTTTTTTATTAATAAAATTACTGATTGAGCAAAAAAACAAAACTAGCAAGCCCCTACAACCCAAAGATTTCAGAAACCTAAAATATTATGCTGCTTGAGAATTTAATGTTACAAATTCTTTTTGTAAGAAACATGGGTATACTCGTTTAAGAGTTTAAGTAAAGATTAATCTGTTTTTGTGTTATGGAATCAGGGGTTGCAAGGAACCAAGAGCAGCTTAGGCCTAATCATCAACAGATGGGACAAGGAAGGGAAAGTACGGCACCTACAATGTTAACAGACTTTGTCCTTTTCTAGAATTGAAAGCTGTATTAATAATAGAATGAGGTGTACAGAACCTTCTTTTTATGCTCAATGACTGTCCTCTATTCTCTATTTCTTCTACCTCTCTTTCTCTACAACTCTTTCTTTATCCAGGAACATTTCTTGAGCAGGATACCATTTTACAGGAACATTTCTGACTTTGTGTGTTGTTCTCATCTTGTTGATGTGGTTATGATGTTTTTTCTGGTACGGGTGTTGATGCATTATACCAGTGTAAATGTGTGTTAATTGTAGTTAAGAATTTATATCGTTGTAAATGTGTTATATATATGCACTCGATCATTCAGTAAAGTTAACACAGTTTTCTTGTTTACAAAAACTCAAGATAGTTTCAGTCCATAATAGGTTTTGCTTGTGTATGATGCTTCTTCGTAACTGAAGAATGCCCGTACTGGTTGGTGTTTTCTATCAGAGATAAGATTAGATAATCTAATTTAATCTTTGTCTTTGATATACACAAGATTAGATTAGACTTGATTAGATAATGTAATTTTTATCTCTAATATTTTCTTTGCTTATGTGTATGTTGGTGTTTGTGTCCTTGGTAAGGTGTGTACTTTGTGGAGTATCATAATTGTAACGGACTTGTTCAGTGTTTAATCAACAACTGATTAGTGGTTTAGATATTCTTAATAAAATGTATTTGCTGAAGAAAATGAAATCCTCCTTTTTTTCATCCATTATTTAATGTTGTCGTATTTCCAATGATTCGAATCCAAAACTTTTGTGTAAAAAATGACGTGTGGTCTATATATGTGTTTTTGGTATAATCATTTGTATTTGAGTCATTGGTCGAATAATTCGAAGCAACGCTTTTATCTTAGTGTGCTTCATTCACAATATCAATATTTGAATCATGAACGTTGTATAAGGAACCTAGCACCTTATTCCGCCAAAATAATTAATTGTTGGTGGTAAAATCGCTATCTTTTATTATTATTTAAGCTAGTCTTTATTTAACTTAGATGTTCCTAAACTATCACCCTAAACTTTCACTCTCATTCTAAATTGGTCCTTAAACTTTTAAATATTCTAATTTCATCCCTAAACTATTGCTCTCATTCTAAATTAGTATAACACCCCTTACCCGGTCCAAAAGAAAATTGGGTCGGGGATGTCACCAAAATAAAAATCGAAGAGTCGAAGAATCAATTCATAACAAATCAGCTTAAAACATACATAACACCAAAGCAAATCAACACTTATAAGAGATCATAAGCTTTTTAATCATGATTTAGTGATAGGAGATCGATTTGCAAGATCATCAAAGTTCGGTGACTAAGTATAAATAATTCAAAATTCATTGATTTTAATTGAAATCATTTTTTTAACTTCTCATGCCTTATCATAACATATCAAACTGATTACAGACTTAAGAGCCTTGATCTACATTTAAAGCCCAAAGAATGAAGTTTCAAGATATTAGGGACCTGTTTGTAAATTTCTAAAATTTTCAAGGACCAAAGAAATGTTCATTTTATTAAATAGATGTTATTCTTAATATCATGTTCGTCCCAAAACTTGAATCTAAAAAAATGTGACTGCATCTGAGTTCAATTGAAAAAAGTTATGAAATAGTGACCAAAACGTAAAATTTCAAAATTTTAGAGATGGTTTCGAAACCGTTGGGAAAGGTTTCAAATTTTTTTCGATAGATTCAAAAATTTGATATTCTAGACTGAAAGGTTTTGATACCTATTAGTATGGTTTTGAAACCTTTACCATGTTTCACCAAAATATGACATTTTAGATCATTTCTAACCCCTAATAATCACCAATATCATAAAGCAACTCCAAATACATCCCGAGGTTCAATAAAAAGGTGTCTTAAACATTTGAAACATGTTGATGCTGATTTATATTCATGAAAACTAATGCACACATCAAATTACCACATCACTAACCTATATCTCGAAAGTCTAAGATTTATTCCAATGAACATACTTCATTTAAATACCTATCAAACATATATACTTTACTTCATAATTTACCATTCAACTTACTTTTCAAGGACCATAATAAAGCATAACATACTTTGTAAAATATCACACAAAACAAGCTTAATATAACTTGGCATCATACAATAAGTATGGTTAATCCATTTCATGTTGGTCCATCAATCTTCATTCATTTTTAAAACTCATTTTTATAATTGAATTAGCAAAGAATCATACTCAAGTATCCAATTCGTAATATATTGTCATGTACTGAGTCCATTATTGACCACCTAATCATATTATAATATCAAATAGTCATATTCATCATAATGCAACTAATATACTTAGTTCATATGCCACCAACTAGGAGTTTGACAAGGACACTTACTCAATAATCAAAGATTGACTTGCAACCCCTAAATACATCCCAAACGTTTACAAAGGTTTTATACCTGAAATGTATAAAAAGAAACAAGTAAGCTTATAAAGCTTAGTGAGGCAGTTCAAACATAAATATATTTGTTATACAATGCTTTATATTTACAAAAGAGTTATAATCAAGGTGTGGCAACAAGGCAAGTATAATTATCATAATCATGATAATTTCTCAAATCATAACCAAATGCATATGCATACTTATATTCATACTCATATCAAAATCTTAAGTCATAATCATAATATCTCAACAATATCATTATTCAAGTTCATATGCATGTTCATACCTAGTTTCATAAAATTTAACATAAGCTTTCATTGTTTTCCTTATTCAAAATTCATTCTTATAAGTTCATAGTCATTATCAAAAGTATTCTTTTGTTTTCCCTTGGATCACAATTACACATAAGGTTACGCGAATTCCCAACCACATTTCATAATTTCATATTTCGTAGCTTCCCATATCATTGTTTCATTACTTACCATTGTAACATAATTCATAATCCATATCCACTTATTAACATAGTTCATTTAACATAAATCACATAAAAACTAAAGCATTCATATTTACAAAAGTAAAGTTCTAAAGTTAAGCTTACAAGGCTTATCATCTTGTCGTACCAAGTCATCCATAATGATGTAATTGAGCTTTCAAACAATCACACAACATGTCATATATAATCAAAAAGAATTGACAAGTGATATGCATTGATAGTTTGGTTTGTGTTGAAAATAAGGCTTAAGTGGCAAATAAGTGCTCAAAATATACCTTTTTTTTCCAGATAGGTGCCTAAAGTATTTTTCAATGTTACTCAAATAGGTGTCTAACGTTTTCAATGTTACTTAAATAGGTGCCCGTCGTGACTGTCCGTTAAAAAATCATGTTAGCCAATAAAAACATGATATGTGGTGGTACTAAACATTATTTTTTAAAAATAAATAATTTTTTTTAAAAAATATCCTAAAATTTTCAAATAATCCCAAAATAGTCCCCAAATTCCTAAACCCCCAAATCCGGCCACTACCACTGGCGTTGGTCGCGTTTTTGACGATGGACTAAAGTTCCCTCCTTTTGCCGAACGACCCACACACCGTTCATCGTTCATTATGCCGCCATTCATCTTGAACTATTCGAATGAATAATTCGACAATTTCGGCGTTTCGCACGACGTCGGTCGATTTCTAGCGAAGATGTGGTGGGGTAAATGGTCTTGATGGTCTGGTGACGGATGTGGTGGGTGGTGGTGTGGCAATCGGAGGTGAAATCAGGTCATATCGGGATTTGGGTGTTAAGGATTTCAAGTTAGGGCTATTTTGTGAAATAAATAAAATATTTTTTATTAATTTTTATTAATTTTTAAATATAATTTCAAAATTTTAAGAAGCTGACACGTTTCACATTAGCGGACGTTGACGGTGGACACCTATTTGAGTAACGTTGAAAACATTAGGCACCTATTTTGCCCGAAAAATACTTTAGGCACCTATCTGGAAAAAATATAGTTTGGGCACTTTTCTACCACTTAAGCCTGAAAGTAATCATGGTGAACTTATGGGAGATAATGGTGAAGAGGAACTAAATTGAAGTGATTTTAAAATATTAAGGGTTGTTTTTTAGAATTAGGACTAAATTATAACAATGTGTAAAAATTGAGGGTTAAATTTTTACTATGTCAATTTTATTAATCGCTACATCATCCCCTTTAACGGCAACTAACGACAGAGTTACCGTTTTGTAATAAAATAAAAAATTTAATTATCATTTTGTAACTTTTGAAAGTTTGGTTACCAAAATGAATTTTTGAACAAAGTTCAGTTACTATTTGTGTACTATATATATATATATATATATATATATATATAGGGTTAGGATCAACTTACACAATGTAAAACTCTTTAAGTTTTACACGTTTTTGGGTCGTTGGATGGGGGAAATGGATGGCTGAGATTAACTCCTTACTTTTTTTCCCAAGTGATAATATTCACATATTCTACTGTTAATCTCATCCATCTGTTTCACTCATCCAACAATCCAAAAAACGTGTAAAACTTAGATAATTTTACATTGTGCATAACTGGATTCTATCCCTCATATATATATGATCCATTTATATTATGTAAAGCTCAATTACTCTTACAACTTGTGTGTGTGTGGGGGGGGGGGGTAGGATCCATTTACATTGTGTAAAACTCAATTACTGTTACACCTTTTTTGGACCGTTGGATGTTGGTAATAAATGACTAAGATTATTTCCTTATTTTTTGCAAGTGATAATCTTCACATCTTCTACTATTAATCTCATTCATCCACATACACGCACCCACATGCGCGCGCACACACACACATACGCGCGCGCACACACACATACATATGGATAAGATCCAGTTACACAGTGTAAAAGTTTTTATGTTTTACACGCTTTTGGATCGTTGGATGAGTGAAACGGATGACTGAGATTAATAGTACAAGATGTGAAGATAAGTTAATATCGGACATCCATCTTCTCCATGCAACGATCCAAAAAACGTGTAAAACTTAAAAACTTTTACACTGTGCAAGTGGATCCTGACATATATGTATGTGTGTGTACGTGCGCGCGCACACCATTTGACACCACTAACACAAGACACCGATCCACATCATTAAATTTTTAGTGACTTTTAAATTATTATTAAAAATCTCAAGGATTCAACATGTAATTAAAATTATTTTAAAACAAAATTAAAATTTTGATTTAATGAACCATTCATATTTTTTATAGTATTTTTAATTAAAATTTTAGAATCAAATCCCCCTTCATCCATAAACTCTAACATCAACCCTAAACTTTTTGTTCTAGTGTTCACCGCCGTTTCCCTACATTTTCATGGGATTTTGGTGATCAATACCATTCCTATTCCCTGAACAGATAAAACCAAATGTTTTTGGGGCTAGATTTTGCAGTTTTAAATTTTTTGCTTGTTGTACTTGTTAAATTACCTTGTGCGATTCTACCAATTTGTGTTCGGAGCTAGATTTTGTTCGATTATACATGTTTCTGAGACTGTAAACTTCCTTACTTTTTAATAAATCTATTCCTAATTAGCGAAAAAAATTCTTGATTTTCAAGAAATCCTCAAATGATTTACAATAGTTTGGAAGAAAGCAGGGTAGTGGCGATGAAGACTGGAACAAAGTGTTTAGGGTTGAAAGGTTAGGGTTTGTTGATGATTAAGGATTTGATTCTAATATTTTAATTAAAAAAATACTATAATATTATGAATATTTATTTATAGTGGATATCCAAGTATTAAATGAGACTTTGCTTACTTTATTATTAGGGTTTAATGTTCATTGATATTAGGGTTTTCCCCTTGTGCCTATAAATATAGATATTGGAGAAAACATTGTACACAACTCTATATTGAGAATGTAACCCTTATACCAGCCTATGCATGAAGTCTAATTTCGGGAGATCACATTCCATATCAAAAACTTCTGGTAAAAAAATTTACAAAATAAAGTCTCAAAACATATAATAATTATAAACCATAAACATATTATCAGATATTCAACCTAAAACCATATTAGAATTTATTTACAAAATATGCCACATCGAGCATTATAGTAAAGTATATTATATTAGAATATAGGCTCATGTCACTTAATAAAGACAGTATATAAGATAGAAACAACAACAAAAGAGTTATACGGAATGTGTCGATCTTCCAAGTGCCAAGTCCGGGAAGCCTATCCAAAAGTATTTGAAAGGGGGAAAAGTTTGGGGTGTGAGCTAGGGAGCTCAATGTGTTCTAATAAGTGCAGATAAAACATTTAAATAGTTCAGATATGCATAAATTATTTCAATAAGTCATGATATAATGGCAACAAAATTTTTCATTTAAAACCTAACTATCCTCCAACCGAACATTGATATGCAATTCCTCAAAAACTGCATCCTGGAGGACTTATCCTAGGCCCGTGGGCGTGGGAGCCTACCTAAAGGGGTGCCTTAGGCCCAGAAAGACTTAACCTAGGCCCATTGGGCATAAGAGATTAATAGAAGGATTTACCAGCTGGATCTGGGTTGTACCTGCAGAGACTTCAAATCATACCAAAAGTATACCCCAAGTAAAACAGTTTATAACATAAAGTAATATCATCAGACGTCAGGTGGAAAACATGTATTTATTTCATTAATACAAATATAATTTATCTCAAACTCAAATCAGACATAGAGCATACTTTCAAACATATAAAGTAGACATGCTTTCAAAACAAAAAAGTAATCATGTTCAAACCAGGGACTGTTTCATAATATATATATATATATATATATATATATATATATATATATATATATATTCAGAGAAAACATTTTAACAGTTATTTAAAATTGTTACATAGCACACACGTAACACACCTTAAAAAGATGGTCAGAAGGGTCTACTATCTATTTGCCTCGGTAAGCTTTGCAGCGATGCTAGATCCTAGATCATAGTGGAACAATGTTACTACAAGAGAAATAAATTCTAACTTAATAATTTCACTAGGTTTTTAAGATTATACGAGTAACAATTGGTGCATGCTGGGGAGCGAATCAGGAGGAGATGGGCTGAGTAGATGAACAATCGGGAGAGTCTCGAGTACTTTTAATTACACAAGAGTTCGTATCAGTCCTTTATACAATATAAACACCCTTAAATCAATAGCTTATTACATTTGCATGTTGGGGTTTAATGTCAAATTCGGAGGATTTTGGGTTAGAATTTCGCAAAACAAACTTCAAAACGGACTCAGGACATTGAAAATCCCAAAATATTAGTTTTTGGAAAATTTTGACTTTTTGGTCAAACTCAATAGTCAATGGTCAAAGTCTACTGTCAACGGTCAGAGTCAACTTAGATAATTAGGACGGGTTGACTCGGTCAAACGGGTCAGGCCATAGGTTATCAAGCTTAAGTATGTCGGTTCGGTTTCACTAGACTAATTTAGGGTTTGGCCAGACCAGGTCTAGCACTGGTCGTCCGGTTCAGACCGACTAGCACCACATACGGTGGTCGAAAAACACCCATAGGCGGCGCGTGCTCGCCACGCACGGCTCAGATTGATTGGAAATTCACCAAAATGTAGAAAACAATAAGATTGGCTTGAGTAAAAATGATTCTCGAGGCTGAAGACGGCTGAAACCCAAACTCAGAAACAATACTTCTCTTCATCGTAGCTTCTAGAAGCTCTCCACGGCAGCCGGTGAGAGATCTTAGCGAGTGGAGGGTCGGGTCTTGGTCACGAGATGACAGCGAACACCAGGACGGTGGCGGTGTGGTGCACAGCCGATGTATGGCGACAGAAACGCCGAAAATAGAGGCGACGCTTGGGTTGTTCTCAGAATTTTCAAACTGCTGCCTACGACGAACGGCAGCGCTAACGCGCAAGTGGCAGCCAGGGAAGAGACCAGTGTGAGGCGACGATCACGTCGACACTGGCAGTGAGAGCTATGACACGATGGTGGGGCAGATTGGAGCTAGAGAAAGTGGTGGGTTAGGTGAGAGTGTTTGATATTCTAGAAAGATATGATATTTTTTGTTTAGATTCAAAATGGCATTCATGGGGGTAGTTGAGAGGTTGACTTTTATTTATTATTGGTTCAGACCTATTAGACAATGGTTAAAATAAAATCAGAGCAAACTAAACGAAGAGTAGCCTTGGCTCAAATGGTTAAGTCAAGGGAATACATAGCTAAGGGTCATGGATTCAAACCCCATAATTGCCATTCCTTCTTTTTCTTTTTCTTTTTTCACCTTTACTTCTTTTCTTTTAATTAAAATCAGAGTGTTACAACTCTCCCCCCCTAAAACAAAATTTCATCCTCGAAATTTACTTGAGTCAAACAGATGTGGGAATTGCTCTCTCGTTGATTCTTCAGTCTCCCACGTAGCTTCCCCGGGGCTACGATTACTCCACTAAACTTTAATTCATTGGGATACGTCTATTCCTTAGAACCCTCTCATCGTAATCTAAAATATGTATCGGCTCCTCCTTATAGGATAAGTTTGGCCTCAACTCCACATCATGGACTTGAATAATATGACTCGGATTCGGGTGGTATTGCCTCAACATAGAAACATGAAAAACATTATGAATACGGCTAAGGTGATGACACAACTCAAGTTGATAGGCAACTGGTCCCACTCTCTTCAGAATACAGTACGACTCAATGAATTTCGTACTCATCCTGCTTTTGCGTCCAAATCTCATAACTTTCTTCCACGGGGATACCTTCAGAAGGACCTGTTCACTGACCTTGAACACAATATATTTCCTCCTCCGATCAGCATAAGACTTATGCTTGTCAATGCCTCCCTTAGACGGTAAGGAATCAATTTGACAGTCTCCTTAGTTTTTCAGACTAACTCTGGACCTAAAGTCTTCTTATCATACAACTCAGTCCAACAGATAAGAGTACGATATTTACGACTATACAGAGCCTCATACGGTGCCATGCAGATACTATCCTGGTAGCTGTTATTATAAACAAACTCTGCCAAAGTCAAGAAGTCTTCCCAACTACCACGAAAATCAATCACACATCCCCGTAACATATTTTCCAGAATCTGAATCACCCTCTTTGACTGACCATCAGTCTTCGGATGAAAGGATGTACTAAAATTTGGACGTGTACCCAAGGCCTCCTGCAAAGCCTTCCAGAATCAGGAAGTAAACCTCGAATCTCGATCAAAGATGGTAGACAAGGGCTCACCATGCAGTCTGAAAATCTCAGAGATATACAATCTAGCCAACTTATCCATAGAATAATTAACTCGAACAATAATGGAGTGAGCTGACTTGGTGAGTCGGTCAACAATCACCCATAAATATTCCTTTTTAGAAGGAGTCAGAGGTAGACAAGTTACAAAATCCATCGTAATACAGTCCCATTTCCACTCGGGAATCTTAATGGGCTACAACAGACCATACGGATGCTGATGTTCTGCCTTAACTTGCTGGCAAGTCATACACCGCGACATATAATCAGAGATATCTTTATTCATGCCAACCCAACGGTACATCTGTCTCAAGTCTGATACATCTTATCCTAACCAGGATACATAGTATAAAGACTGTTGTGAGCTTCGCTAATAATAGCTCGCTTCAAGTCGGCATCGCCAGGCCACCAGTAACTACCCTTGAAGCACAAAACTTCATCCTATTCAAAAACGTAAACAAATGTGGATCCCTGCTCAACCTGCTGTATGACAGGAAGTAAAGAATTGTCCATGGGTTGTTTGGCCTTAATCTCCTCGGCCAAAGTTGGCTTAACCAGCAACTCTGCTAGTACATTTCCATTATCGAATATACTCATCCTGGCAAATAAAGACATCAAATCTGATATGATCTTACAGCTCAAAGCATCGACAACAACGTTGGCTTTCCCCGGGTGATACTCAATCACACAGTCATAATCTTCAAGAAGCTCAAGCCAACAAAGTTATCTCAGATTAAGCTATTTCTGTGTAAGAAGATACTCCAGGCTCTTATGATCGATAAAGATATAACACTTTTCTCCGTAGAAATAATGTCTCCAAATCTTCAGGGCAAAAATCACATCGGCCAGCTCTAGGTAATGGGTAGGATAATTACACTCATGCGACCCCAATTGACGTGATGTATAAGCGACTACCTTCCCACTCTACATCAGTACACAACCAAGTTCAAAGTGTAAAGCATCGTTATAGACTGAGAAATCCTTTCCAAGCTCGGGTTGTGTTAAAACCGGAGCTTGAGTCAAAGTTGTCTTCAGTTTCTCCAAGCTCGCTTGCTGAGCGTCAGCCTAGACAAAAAGGAACATTCTTCCTCAACAGCTTTGTCAAAAGGGAAGCAATGTTGGAGAAACCCTCGACAAAGCGTCAGTAATACCCAGCTAAGCCTAAGAAACTAAGAATATCAGAGACATTCTTGGGTTGCATACAACTAGTATTGCCCTTGGACTTACTTGGATAAACCTGAATACATTTTGCAGACACAACATGGCCAAGAAAAGTCACTTCCCTGAGCAAAATTCACACTTGCTAAACTTAGCATATAGACGGTGCTCCCTATGGGTCTATAAAACAATCCTCAGATGCTCAACATGCTCTGCCTCTGTCCAAAAATAGACCAAGATATCATCAATAAAAACCACAACAAACTGGTCTATATAGGGCCAGAACACACGGTTCATCATATCCATAAAAGTAGCTGGTGCATTAGTTAGACCAAATGGCATCACTAGGAACTCGTAATGACCGTATCTGGTACGTATGGCAGTCTTAGCAACATCATAAACTTTTATCTTCAATTGATAGTACCCAGATCGAAGATCAATCTTCGAGAAAATTCTGGCTCCCCGAAATTAATCAAAAAAATCATCAATCCTGTGTAACGGATATTTATTCTTCGTGGTCAACTTGTTCAACTTCTCGTAATCAATGCATAACCGGACTGAACCATCCTTCTTCTTAATAAATAAAACTAGAGCTCCCCAAGGTGAAGAGCTAGGTTGAATGAAACCTTGATTAAGTAGCTCTTGCAACTAAACTTTCAACTCCTTAAGCTCCGGTAAGGAGCCATGGACACAGGTGTAGAACCTGGATATGTCTCAATCTCAAACTCAACATCTCTATTTGGAGGTAACCCAGGAAACTCCTCAGAAAAGACATCAGGAAACTCATTAACAGTGGGAATTTCCTCAATCTTAGATAAAGAACCTTTTGTATTCATGAAGCAAACAATAAAGGTCTCATATCCCTTCTAGATCATCCTGTTAGCAGTTAGAGCAGACACCACATTGGACAAATAACCTCGACGCTCACCAACTAATACTACCGATCGACCATCAGAAGTCTTCATGATGGCCTTTTTCACTCACAATCTAGACTAACCTGATGTTTAGACAGCCAATCCATACCCAAAATCATATCGAACTCCTCTAACGGTAGTTCCATAAGGCAGACCGGAAAGATTTCCCCTTGAACCTTAAGAAGGCAACACCTAAACACTTTATCCACAATCACTGACCGATCCACTAGGCTCACAACTGTAACAACACTCTTTCTGGATTCAATCGGAATTTGAAGGTCTCATGATACAAATCTCAAAATATAGGAGTGGGTGGAACCGTTATCGAGCAATGTAAAGTATGGAACATAATAAATTGTAAATGTACCTGCAATGACATCTGGCTCATCTCTGTTATCCCCTTGTCTGGTAGCATCACAAGAGTTGGTTGTCTAGCCTCAGATAAAATCAGCCCCTCACTCTGATGTGATCGGGCTCTACTATCAGTCTTGGTAGTAGATCCAGAAGGTTTACTCTAATTACGACCCCCAACCGGAGTTTGAATAGAAGTCTATGAACGTGCTAGAGTCTAGGAGGATGTCTGATACGCATAAGGTGGATCTGGGCAACTCTTCAAGAAATGATCTCTGGATCCACAATAGAAAAAATATACATCATTTTCCTACACTATCCTCGATGCCATTTACCACAATGCTCACAAAATGGAATCTGTGAGAAACTTGATAACCCGCCTCGACTAGCTAAAGAGGGTGGAGGGACTGCAGGCCTAGAACCGGTATTACACCTTTGAGGAGCGGTAGTACGAGCCTTCTTACTGGTACGTGTAGAAGACTTAATGGTAGAAGCCCTCATAGATCGATATTGATGAACTCTGCCACCATCTATGGCCAGTAGCTCAACCTTCTCTAAATCTTTCGCCCTTTCCACCACCTTATCAAAATCTTCATCAAGATGGCCAATAACCTGTACACATAGCTCATATCTGAGACCAAGTGCAAACTTACGACACTTTTCCTTCTCAGTGGGTACCAAACTAGATCCAAATGTCAACAAGTTCAAGAACTCCGTCTCATACTATGATATAGTTATAACCTCTTATGTCAAATTCCTGAACCGCTCTCGCATCTCCCTCAGGTAACACTCTCTAATGAAACGACTCCTAAAGCGCTCCTTGAAGAAGTCTCAGGTCAAACGAGTGGCAAGGACGCCGCTCACTACAGACTCCCACCAAGTGTGGTCATTCCAATAAAGCATAGAAACAGCTCCCAAATATCTCTTAGGTGGCTCAAGACCCAACGAATCCATGCTTCTCTTAAGATCATAAAGCCACCCATCAGCCTCAGTCGGGGCTCATTCAATAGGGTCTTCGAATGTCCTAGCCCATTAGTGATCAAGGTCTGAGAAATTGGGACCTCATGTACGACGCCAGCTGCTCTAACCACACCCTAAACCAACTGTAAGAACTGCATGTTGAGAGTCTCATCGGTCACTACCGTCGATGGCTTAGTACTGGACGCAAGTGCTCTTCTAACCGGAGTCGTCGTATCTATACCAGAGGCAAGCGGTGGATCTATCGGAGCTGTAGGGCCTCTAGGGGTAGGAGGATATGTAGTGGCTAGGGGATCTACAGGGGCTGGAGGTTTGCTAGCCATATCATCAATTGGGTCAGAGAATCTGGCGGCTCGACCTCGCCCGCGGGCAGGTCAACAACCACGTCTGGTGCTCATAATAGAAGCTCTCAAGCTATCTATAGAAAGGTAAAACCTAGGGTTAGAACTGGCACTGGAGTACTATACACATTTAAACATATAAAACTTGGTGGCATGGCCTTTTAGAAAAATATTTCTAAAATGCTTTATAAAAATATTTTATTTAAGACCATTTCATAGTTCGAGGTTTATAAAACTAAAAGCTCTGATACCAACTAAATGTAACCCCCTATATCGACCTATGCATTAAGTCTAATTCCGAGAGATCACATTCCATACCAAAATTTTCTGGCGAAAATATTTACAAAGTAAAGTCTCAAAATAGATAATAATAATAAACCATCAACATATTACCAGATATTCAATCTAAAACCTTATCAGAATTTGGTTGCAAAATATGCCACATTGGGCATTATAGTAAAGTATATTATATCAAAATATAGGCTCATGTCACTGAATAAAGATAGTCTAGAAGATAGAAACATTACAACAAAAGAGTTATACGGAATGTGTCAATCCTCCAAGTGCCAAGTATGAGAAGTCTATCCAAAAAAATCTGAAAGGGGGAAAAGTTTGGGGTGTGAGCTAGGGTGCTCAGTGTGTTTCAATAAGTGCAGATAAAACATTTAAATATTTCAGATATGTATAAATTATTTCAATAATTCATGATATAAGGGCAACCAAAGTTTTCATTTAAAACCTAGCTACCCTTCAACCGAACACTGATATGCAGTTCCCCAAAAACTGTATCTTGAAGGACTTACCCTAGGCCCGTGGGCGTAGAAGCCTACCTAAGGGGATGCCTTAGATCCAGAAAGACTTACCCTAGGCCCATTGGGCATAGGAGCTTAATAGAAGGATTTACCAGCTGGATCGGGGTTGTACATGCAGAGACTTCGAATCATAACAAAAGTATACCCCAAGTAAAACAGTTTATAACAGAAAGTAATATCATTAGACATCAGGTGACAGATGTTGCGTGTAAAAGAGTCTATCGCAATGTAGTGCAAGTGTACACGACTCAAGTAGTAAAGTGATACGTAAGTATCGAATATCGTCTCCATAGGGACTGAGCTAATAGCTTTAACCTTGGTTTTCTGCACAAGAGGGAAAAGAAAGAGTTTAAATTGTTGTTACGAAATAATAAAGAAGACTGAAAATAAAAGATGAAAATATTCAGAATAAAGAATAGGCCGGTATTGATCTGCTCCGTAGTGCAGGTGTTTGCACTGTCTAGGACTTCTCTGTTTTGTCGTAGCGCATGTCGCGGCAGCACATGCTGCGGCAGTGGTCTGTTGTTGTCGCGGCAGCGAACACACAACTCCGTACTTCAAGCTTGGCAAGAATCCCTGCTGTGCCTTGGCCTATCCCTAGGTCCAAGTCTGTCGATGAACACGTCTTTGATGATACCTCCCGGCGTGAATCGAAGGATGAACACCGATGTTGTTGAATTCTTCCTTAGCCACTTAACCTCGTCCTATCCCTAGGTCCGAGATAGTTCAACAAAAAACTAGAGAAACCGTACTTATTCCTTTCGTATACTTAACTCTCCCAATATTAAGTAAATGTATAACCTCACAATGCTCTCCCGATACTCTTGTAAGATGTTGAAAAACCAGAATAAGCAAACTTGAAGTTTATTTTATTGAACAGAAAAATTCCTAAAACAAAGCAATCCTTGCAACTACTTTACAGAATCAACCCTTAGCCCTAGGGGAAGTTTAGAACATGATGAGAAAGGGGAAAACGACTAGGGTTTAGGGGAAGACGGCTAGAGAATAAGATGTTCTTCCTAGGTCGAATTACATGCCTTTATATAGGCCTTGGGTTCAAGTTTTCTAATACGGCAAGAATACAAGTTTAAATTAAAGTACAATTCTATTAAAGACTAAATCTTCAGAGTTTATGTCTTTAATTCGTCCTTCCTTCTTGCTTGGAGTTTTTTTCCTTGAACTTTGGGCTTGGCCTTCATTCTGATCTAGGGCTCAGAAAAATATAAGAGTGCTCCACGACAGACCAGCTTAATTTCCTCTTTCTGTCGAGCTCCATTTTACTTTTTCCCTTCACCATTGTTGTCGTCCTTGGCTGCCACGGCAGCGGCCTTGGCAGCATCCTTCTTCTCGGCTGCAGTCCAGCATTCCAGCTCTACTTCTCTGTTGCCATGAGTCTGCTACAGTAGCTACCTGCAAAAGTAACCAAAATCAGCAACAACTGTGCCTTTTTGTATAATTGTGATGTATGAATGAAATCTATCCTAAATGCGATGAAATATGCTTGAATGTAGCAGAAATATGGGTTAAATTGGGGGTAAAATATAGAACTTTTACACACTCAACAACAAACATGTATTTATTTTAGTAATACAAAAATCATTTATCTCAAACTCAAATCAGACATAGGGCATACTTTCAAACATATAAAGTAGACATGCTTTCAAAACAGAAAAGTAATCATTTTCAAACTAGGGAATATTCCATAATATATATAAATACATATATTCAAAGAAAACATTTTACTTTTTGGTCAAAGGAAATAGTCAATAGTTAAAGTTATCTGTCAATAATCAGAGTCAACTGAGTTGACTTGGATGGGTTGACTCGGGCGAGTTGACTCGGTCAAATGGGTCGGGTTAGACGGGTTTGGATTGGGTTAGAAAAAATGGGTTGGGTCAACTATCGGGTCGGAAAACACCCAGAGGCGGGTGTGCTCACCACGCGCATATCAGATTGATCTGAAATTCACCAAAATACATAAAACAACAAGATTGGCTTGAGTAAAATTGATTCTCGAGGCTTACCGAGGTTGAAGTCAGCTGAAATCGTTCAAAACCCAAACCGAGAAACAATATTTCTTTTCGTTGTAGCTTCCAAAAGCTCCCCACGACAGTAGCTGAGAGATCTCGGCAAGTGGAGGGCCAGGCCTTGGTCGTGGGATGACGGAGAACACCGGGATGGTGGCAGTGCAGTGCACGGCCAACGTATGGTGATGGAAACACAAAAAACAAAGGTGGCACTTTGATTGTTCTTAGAATTTTCAAACCATTGCCCAATGCAAATGGTGGTGCTAACGCGCGACTGGCGGCCAGGGACGAGACTGGTGTGAGGCGGCAATCACATCGACCGTGGCGGAGAGAGCTATGGCATAGTGGTGGGGTAGATTGGAGCTGGAGACGATGGTGGGTTAGGTGAGAGCGTTTGATATTCTAGAAAGATTTGATATTTTTTGTTTTGATTCGAAATGGCATTCATGAGGGTAGCTGAGAGGCTGACTTTTATTTATTATTGGTTTAGACCTATCAAACAATGGTTAAAATTAAATCAGAGCAGATTAAAACCAAGAGTAGCCATGGCTCAAATTGTTAAGTTAGGGGAATACACAACCAAGGGTCATGACTTCAAACCCTTTGGCTATCATTTCTTTTTTTTCTTTTCTTTTTTTGTTACCCTTACTTCTTTTATTTGTATTAAAATCAGAGTGTTACAGAGAATATAATACAAGTTCCTCTCTTTGTCTCTCATCTTTCTCTTGTTCTCGTTATTCTTTCCATTTCGGATATAGAAGCAAACCATGAGAGGTCCTCATCGTTCGGATCCTAAAGATGTTACCGAAAAGAATTCAATTCTAGGGTGAACCAAAGATAAGTTTTTCCCTCAATTGTTTTACTTATTGATTGCCTTTTTCTTTATATTTTAACTTAGTTTTTAATTTTTGAAAAGCATGGAAGCATGCTTGATTGTATTTGAGCATTGGGCAGAGATAAGTTTGTGACTTCTCACAAATCAAAAGAAGAATTCAAAGAGACGGGGAGGTCGTGTTTGGTTGTATTTAATCAATATTGTGCACGCTTTCGCTCAAGGAATTAATCTCTCAATCGATCCAAATCCATATCAAGGGGATCGTGGGGGAGAAGATGATTATCAATCTCCACGTTATCTACATGGTGACAAGGAATACAAAACAAAGCAAAGGTCCCCAAGTCCTTGGAGAATGGCCGCCATAATCCACATTATGAGAGAGATGTGTGCATCATGTCTAAGAGTCCAAGGAATGTCAATTGCAATCCTTCAGGTTTTACATGACATGTTTAAATGGCTTGAAAAGAGACAAGACATAAAGAGATTATGAGAAGTTGTCATGGTCATTTGCTATGGCCCCGTTGTCATCGAGAGGAAAATCAATATCAATAAACTCTACTTTTATTTTTATGCTTTAAACTACGGTTTTAAAGTGCGATAAATCATGATGATTTTGAATCTACAAGAAAAATGGATTTTATTTAATGAATTTTAATAGTATGATTGTTATAAAAGTTTATATTTGCTCAAAAGCAATAATTCTTCTGTGTCGGAAAACTCAACTATAGACTTCTCCCAAGTTTAAATTACAAAAATTCATCTTGATAAGAATTTTATGGGAGACATTCCGTGAAGTGAATGCAAACATGATGTTTATTCCATGCCTTTATTGAATTTATTTCATTCCTTGAAGTGAATGCAAACAAGATAATTCACTATATGGTTAGTGAATAAAACTCAACTATTTGAATGTCTCAAATTAAATTGAAATTTTGTTGTTAGAGTGTCACTGATGAAAATATGTTAATAAAAACATACTCCACTTTTCATGCAAATAACGTTGTCTTGCAAACACAATATCGTGAAAAAAGGTTTTAATAAATATTCTGAGTTAATATTTTGCCTTCTTGTGGCTGAGCAAAACAATGAGTTACTAATATAAAATCATGAATCTCGTCATATTGGCTCTGCTCCATTCCCTAAAGTGAACATGACATTTTATATCAAAAAGAATAAAAGCCACGTTAGCCGTTGTGGTCATGATTGATTCCATGAACATAGACATGGACAATATGGTCATTTTAAGAATGCTTATACCCATAAGAAGTGCGGTTATAAGGATGTCAAGCGTGATAATGATCATTCTAAGGAAATGAAATATTTTTTTGTTACCAACGCGATGTTATAAACCGTTAGTCTCGACTTGTTGTACACTGAAAAATCAACAATCATTGAATAATAAATTAAAGAAAAATAGAAGCAAATTTTGTTTGCGAAAATGACGAAGATGATATTGGTTCAACTCATTTGGACGTTGTTAATTTCTTTATAAACCTTGAAGGGAATAAATCATCTTCTAATTATTCTCATAACCTTGAAAAGAATTATTTAACTCTTAATTTATTTTGCTTTATGTTAATTTACTTTACGGAATAATTATTTATGTTTTATATTTATATTTATATTTATATTTATATTTATATTTATATTTATATTTATATTTATATTTATATTTATATTTATATTTATATTTATATTTATATTTATATTTATATTTATATTTATATTTATATTTATATTTATATTTATATTTATATTTATATTTATATTTATATTTATATTTATATTTATATTTATATTTATATTTATATTTATATTTATATTTATATTTATATTTATATTTATATTTATATTTATATTTATATTTATATATGTATATGTATATGTATATGTATATATATATTGTGATATTTATTTATTTTGTTTAACTTGATTATTTATCAATACAATTTATGGTGCAGATTTATGCTTAGCATAAGCATGAGAAATATTTTCACATTTAAATACAATGGAAAAACGTGAGTATTATATCTAAAAGTACTAAAATTATTGATGCTCCAAAAATATTAGTTGAAAGCTTTAAAAAAGCTATATATTGCTACCAAAAGAATAATTTTCATTGAAAGCTCTAGAAGAGCTAAATATATTTCTATTCAAATGAACAATTTTTGGTGGAAATGTATTATCAAATTCAAAAGAACTTATATTTCAAAATTTGTACTAGACATGTAAAAGTGAGATTGAATCACACGTTATGGTAAACCAGAAGTTTACAAATTCAGATATATATATAGTTGGCATGATCGGTTACACCATCCTGATTAATAATGATGCGAAAAATTATTGAGATTTACATGCACATATATTCAAAGAACATGAAGTTCTTGTGTTGCTTGTTCTCAAAAGAATTGATTAAGATCCCACTTACCAAAAGAACTTAAAGTTCTTGTACTAAAGTTGAGACTTCGTGTCTTGCACATCTGAATGAAAATGAGCTCATTTATCCAAAAATGTGGAAATTTTTACATGATTTTAGTAGATGCATCTACATATGTATTATCAACTTACAACCAGAAGTTTGTGAGATTGATTATAAAAGATTCAGATTATGCAATTAAGACTATCCGTCTTTCTAAAGCTAATGTGTTTATATTTTAGGCTATATTAGTTGAAATAACTATACAAAGCCTATTGATTATGAAAAAAAAAATAGTTTAGTGAAATTTTGATTAGATGTCTCCTTTTTAATAGCTAAACTATGAGAACAAAACATTTATTATCTATATGGTATTTCACATATAGCAACACTTATACGCATCAAGCCAATGAGTTATAATAAAACTCCTCATTGTGATTGGTTTTTGTTAGAAGCCATATGTTTCCCATTTTAGAATTTTTGAATGTGCGATATATAGTTGAATTGCTCCAGCATAACACACAAAATGGGTATATAAAAAAGGTTGAGAATATATATTGAGTATGAATCTCCTTTTATGTTTAAATTCTTAAAAGTTTATTGGAGAATCATTTATGACATGATTTTTCTCAACATCAGGGGGAGAGAATAATCAGCTAGGTGA
Organism: Hibiscus trionum; assembly: GCA_030270665.1. Classification (NCBI taxonomy): domain Eukaryota; kingdom Viridiplantae; phylum Streptophyta; class Magnoliopsida; order Malvales; family Malvaceae; genus Hibiscus; species Hibiscus trionum. The sequence goes on from BSYR01000046.1 coordinate 4,812,636, forward strand.
AGAAAAATGAATTATCATTCTTTAGATCCTTGTATATGAACCGAAAGTTCATAAGATAATTCATGTTATTACATGTCAACTGTCAAACATATTTACTGATCTAATGGGAGTAACCAAGTCTCATATACCAACTAAAAATGCTCTAAATTTGAATTGAAATCCCAAAAGGATAACATGTTAGAGCGAATAGATGTAAATCATGCTGAAGCATGACTGCTGAAATTGGTTCCAATGATCAAAATTCTCGTAAACAAAAAGTAGTATGAGATGGTCATATAATGGAGGTGGGTGCTCCTCAAGAGACCCACGATGTAACACCCGGGTTCGGGGGTCGGGTGAAAATAATATTAAAATAATAGTTCAGGTTCTGGTTTTCTATTTATAATAATAAAATAATATCTTGGGCCTCGGGTTTCAAAACAAATATTTTACTTTGGACTTGTTTTGATTTTAAAGCCCAATTCCATGGAAATTGGAAATTGAGATTTGCCATCTCATTAATGGCAAGATTGTAAATAAGGAGACTTTCAATTTAAATCCCTTTTTTATTAAAAATAAGCTTTTGTCATCTTCCTCCTCACTTCCCCCATTTTCATTTCAACGACAAGTGAGAGCTCTCTCTTCAAATCACTATTCCATCATCTCATTTGGTCTTGGTTGGTGATTTTTGAAAGGTAAATACATTTTTGGTTTGTCCTCCTTCCCCTCTACAAGATAGTACCTTTAGTTTTCAATATTGTTCACATTTTTGAAATTTGAAGTTTTGGGGATTTTGGTTAAAAATGCAACCTTTATGGCCTTTAGCTAAAGATTTTGATTTGTTATTGATGTGTGAGTTGTTTACTATCCATGGGGTCCAATATATGTGAATTTTAAAGAGTAATATATATATATTCCCGGATTTGGGTTTTGATGGGTTTTTGGAAGGGTTTTAAGTTGAGTTTTGGGGGTGGTTTATGTGGAAATGTGATGGCTAATTGTTAGACTATGTGTAAGGGTTGTTTTGGAGGCTTTTGAGAGTAATTTAAGTGTGAGAATCATTGGATTTAGGGTGTGCTTAGGGGCTGCTCGGGAATGTGGAATTTAGGTTTTGTTTTTAGTTGAAATCATGTGTTCTGTGCTTGGTTTGTGATCCGGGTTGACTACATTGAATTGTGGACTGATTTGAGGTTGTTTTGATTGTGTTGGGATGATTATAAGCAAGGAATTTGGTTGGTGAAGCTTCGGGGACGAATCCGGAGATTTTGGAGTCTTGAGCTTGGTTTTCGGTCTTCTCTTGGGTAGCGACAGTGAGTAGAATTGTTAACCTTTGTTTTGTGCTCGAAATGGAACCTTTGGGGGTTGGGGTGGGACCTTGAGGGTTCACCTAAACCCGAGTGTAAATTACTACACCTATACATTGCTATGTTTGGATGAATGGCTATGTGTTGTGATTATCATGTGCATCTTGAGTTGTTTTACACATTTGCTATTGCGTAGTCGTGTTGAAGTCGAGCCTCACGTGATGGTTGTCTTAACTACAGTGATGTGTAGTCCCACCGGTAGTGACTAGTAGGAAAGTACTTTGATGTATAGTCCCATTGGAAAACTACTAGTCGAGACGGTGATGTGTAGTCCCACCGTGTGTGTAGTTTTGGTTGTGCATGTGCAAGCCATGTTTAGTCCTGTTGTGATAACCATTCATGCATTCATTGATCTTTTGTCAATTATGAAAAGTGTTTTGAAAATTGCATGCTTGTTGATTCATAGAGCTTCTCTCACTAAGCTAGTTAGCTTACATTCTCCTTTGTTTCCAACATGCAGATCGTTAGAGTTGGGAGGCGAGCGGGCAAGGAAGGAGCTTTTGGAGTTCTCAGTTTAGCTCAAGTATGATTTACACGATTGTAATAATGCCTTGACGATGGGGGTATAGACTTGTAGGAGTTGGTGTCAAACTCCTTAGTTGTCTTATGTTTAGATGAGCATGTTAGATTGTTGATGTTATGGTTGGATGTGTTTTGTTTTAGTTTCGTGGATTGAGGACCATGTCTATTTTGTTGCTTAGTTGCTTGTGTTTAAGAGTCTATGAACTTGATCTATGAATGCTCTATGTATGAATGTTCTAAGTATGAAACCTCATGAATGCTATGTATGCCTCCTTTGAGTAATTGCATGAATCCCTCGAATGTATTGTTCTTGTTAGTTTCGAATGACTCATATGCTGAATCTTGGTTGGTAAATGTCGTATGTATGCTTGTTTGTGCCTAGGCGAGTCTTAATTTGCATCTAGAGTTGTGGTTTGGGGTCCTTAGCTGCAATTTTTGAGTGCTGCAGTGCAGAGCGTATCGGTACGCCTAAGGGCCGTATCGATACGGTCTTGCACTTAGGGGCTCCGTTTAAGCCTAGCATATCGATACGCGGGGGTGTATCGATACACCAAATCCTCACTGGAAATCTGAGATTTTGACGAGATTTTAGCGTATCGGTACGAGTCTAGGGTGTATCGGTACGGTCTTGTATCGTTGACCGTGAGAAGTTGACCAGTCAGGGCGTATCGGTACGGTCGGCCTGTGTACCGATACGGTCTCCCTGGTTTGACCTTGGGTTGTTGACCTAGTCAAGGCGTATCGATACCCTCCCTTAGTGTATCGATACGGCATGCTTAATAAACAAAAATGGACTCTTTTTCATCAGTTTGCCTGGTTGTTCACATCACTTGTTGTCCTTCCGCTGTCGTGTCACGTATAGGATGCATGAATGCCTTTAGACAAGATAAAAATTAAAAGAAATTTTCTAGGGTTGCTAACCGAAGGGGAGCCTTAGCGGGTTTCACTTCGGTTTTCCCCATGTAGCCTACTTGGACCGGTCAGTCATCCAGACCGGGACGAGGGGGTTACACACGACATAACTAATTATAAAACTCTAGAAGAGTTTCACGTACCTGAAATAAAGATTGAAATGAGATCTCGACAAGTTATGTCAATACAAGAAAAGAATGAAACCAAAATAGATAAGTTGTCGACAACGATTTTAAAAACAATATTTCTATATAAGTAAAGAAACAAAATGAGGAACATGTATAGAAATCTATCCAGAAGTATAGATATTGAAATGGACATTGTAGAAAGACGCTTTAAACATCCAAAGAGAAGTTTTTGGACCAACAGTCCAAACACCTAAAGATATAATGCTAGTGTGGCCCATATAAGTAGTCGTAAATACGACTTGAATTATGATTTAAGAAGAATTTTAATTGGTTCATGGTGAATGCAATTGCTTTGGTAGTTACGAAATATTTTATATTCGTCTAATTATTTTATGGATCCCTAATTATCCTTGAAGGATTTTATAAAGGAGTTTGAATCAAGATTCATTATGATAATTAGAATATTATTAACTCTTGAGGAGCTTCAAATTGGAAACTCGTGAAGAGCTTTCAAAAGCATTGGATTATTTAACGAGACAAAAGAAGTCTTATCTCAACCTAATCATCGACCACGTAAATATGAATTTTTTTCCATGAATGCACACATGCTGAAAGAATCTTAAAAAATTCGATATGGATAAAACATATCTATTAAGTACCCCCAATAATTCTAAGATTGTTGGACGAGAATAAATATGATTTTATATTCTCTTGGTCTAGAAGAATCGTATCTTAGTTGGTCTAGAAGTACCATCTAAATGTTACAAAGATCATTACCTTTAGATCTTTCAAAACTTGACGTCTCTTCAAATCATGCAGAAATAATTGGTTTGCACGAGGCAAAGCCGAAGATGTGTTTGGCTAAACATATCCAGAAGATATGCGAATTGTTTTCACAAGATAAAATGCAAGTTATCTTGTGTAAAGATTATGCAAAATTTATATCTCAATCGAAAGGGAATACATCAAATGTGACAAAACAAAACATATTTCTCCTAAGTTTTGTCCCTCACGATCTTAAGAAGAATATTATTTGACGAATCCTTTCATGCATTAATTCGGAAGATTTATTCACTATTGCATAGTCTACTTCAACATTTGAAGATTGTATTCAATATTGAAGTATGAAGATTCAATGATCTAATGTGATGTTTTCATGAGGAGTAAATACGCATTGCACTCTTTTTCCCTTAACCGGAGTTTTGTCCCAATGAGTTTTCCTGGTGAGGTTTTTAATGAGGCAACATGTTATGCGTATCAAAGATGAGTGCACTCTTTTTCCTTCACTAAGAATTTTTCCCACTGGGTTTTTATCTCATTAAGGTTTTAACGAGGCACATTATCTTCATGGATATCCAAGGGGGAGTATTATGAATATTTATTTATAGTGGATATCCATGTATTAAATGAGACTTTAATGTACTTTATTATTAGGGTTTAATGCCCATTGATATTAACCCCCCAGACACACATTCTTTTTCACATGTGTGAGTAAGATTTGTAAAGTTATTTAATAAAACAAATATATATAATATTATTTTTAAAGAATGAACTTTTGAGGATAAAATATAAAAGGGTCAAGGAATTGATCAAAAGAAAAAATACAAAAAATTACAGTTAACGACTAAAGTGAATAAAATAAAAAGTAAAAAGACTAAATTGCCAAAAGAATTTTTTTGTTAAACATGTGAATTGAAGTTACATAGATATTATATTAGTGGTAGTGGAGCATGGAGTTTAAATTTGGTAAAAAAAATAGACTTAAAACGAAGGAGCAATTGAATAAATGAGAAAATCATACAAAGTTGAAGGGCAAAATTGCGAAAATAGGAAATATATATTCAAAAATATGAATTAAATCTAAATAGGTATTTTATAGTTGTTTAGAAGCATGTGGTTCAAATTTGGTCAAAATGACTTAAAACGAAAGAAGAATTGAATGAATGAGAAAATCAAACAAAGTTGAGGGGCTAAATTGCAAAAATAGGAAACATATTTTCAAAAATATGAATTGGAGCTAAATAGGTATTCTGTAGTGATTTAGCAGCATGTGGTTCAAATTTTGTCAAAAATAGTCTTAAAAACGAAGGAAAAATTGAAGAAATGAGGAAATCATACAAAGTTGAGGGTCTAATTTCAAAATTTTAGTTTTTCGGTTATTCGAGTCGGCAAAACTGAGTTTAACTCGAACTCAAAATTAACTCGAGTTGACTCAAATAATTTAAAATTAAAAAATAAAAAAAATCGAATCGAGAGGAGTCGAATTTTATTTAGCCTGATACTTAGTATAAACTAAAGTGCATGTAAATAATACAATAACATGTATTTGTAGCATTGGCCAAAAGAAAAAAATAAGATTGTAGCAAATCTTAACAAAATTATATATCAGATCCCGAGGAGTTTATGGGCTGAGAAGAAGGGATAAAAAAAGAGTAAACTACACCAGTGACCACCAATCTATAGGGTTGGTGTCGATTTGACTACAATATTTTTAAATTTGTCAAATATAATACCTAACTATTTAAATGGTTCCAATTAAGCCACCCGCCATTAAAAAAACGAAAAAGTTGACGGAACTGTTAAAAAAATTGGTATAATTACACATTTGGTCCTCTATTTTTATACAATATATCAATTTACTCCTAATTTTAATCTAATAAAATAAATTAATTATTCAATAAGATGGTGTCACCACCTTATTGGAAGTCTTTAATTATTTTTATTTAATTAATTTTCCATCTCCAATCAGGTGGTGACACGTGTCACACCCAATTGGAAGTGGAAAAATGCTAAGATGGAGATTGCTTCCAAGGGGAATAGATCGGCGGGTGCTTGCCCTACTTTTTTGTGCTATGAGATACAATCTTTGATATATATTTAAATGATATTAGTGCCCAGAAAAATAGAAGAAGAGAAAATGATGTTAGGTAGATTCAAACTTGGAACATTAGAGTGGAAAGCACACATGCTTACCACTAAGCCAACCTCATTTTTATGATATAAAACCCAACATTTAATATATGTGTATAAACATCTAACCTTATTAAATAAACTTAATAATTAAATTAAAGTTAACAATATTTTATATATTTTTTAATTATAGTTCATGAACTATTTAAAATTATATTAAATTCATTTTGAATTATGTTCGTGGGTTTTGATTCTCTAAATAAATTTAATATAATTTAAAATTTTAATATAATTATATATAATAATTTAATTATTTTTTAAAGATTAAAATTATTAAATTAATTTAAAAATGATTTTTAACTTAATTAATATTTTTAAAATCAATTTAATAATTTTAATTTAAAAAAACTAATTAAATTATTATATATAATTATATTAAAAAATTAAAATTATTAAATTGATTTTAAAAAATATTAATTAAGTTAAAAATCAATTTAATAATTTTAATATTTAAAAAAATTAATTAAATTATTATATATAATTATGTTAAAAAATTAAATTTATATTAAATTTATTTAGGGAATCCAAAGCCACGAACATAATTCAAAATGAATTTCTTATAGTTTTAAATTTTATATTTTAAATAGTGCACGAACTATAATTTAAAAAATATATAAAATATTGTTAACTTTAATTTAATTATTAGGTTTATTTAATTAGGTTAAATGTTAATACACATATAACCCCCTAGACTCGCCTATGCATTAATACGGATCCTAAGAAGTCACATTAGGGTCACCGGAGCGACCTATGTTAAAATTTCAAATAAACAAATTGCTAAACCATTTAAAATCATAAATCAAGTTTTGAATTAAAATGCAATTTCATAAAACATTCAGACAATGAAACAAAACTATAATACAAGTTATTAATGCAAGTTATTAATACAAGTTTCAGACTCAGATACAAATCAAAACATGACATACATGCCCACTAATTATACAGATACCATACTTCACAAGCAAGTCGAAGAAACTCACATACCGACGTTGATAGATGCAACATGGTCGATCTTTTAACATGTGATGGTAAAAACAACGCGAGCTTCGGAAAGCTCAGTAATAAAAACTACTAGGAGATGCTAAAAACACAAGTAAGTATATGGCAAGCTTTACATTGTCATGAAGAACTAGGCAACAATAAGCTCAGATTACTATTCGATATTTCAGTGAAGCATTATATTGGAAGGTAATATGGTTGTTCTTTATTCGATCACCTGAGCCTTAGGAGGTGAATCAAAAGCCGAAGATTCGGAAGAGGTTCAAATTCCAAAAGTTGAATTAAGGAGTTTAGAGTGGTTCATTAAGCGTGAAATGTAGTTTCACTGAGATTTCAACTTCGATACATTAATTTGGAAGGGTATGTTTCAGTAGAGGTCAGAAAGTTTGATTAATTTACTTATCTACCCTCCAACCGTACGCCAATATACAAAAACCCAGAATAGTATCCAGAAAGGCTTATCCTAGGTCCATCGGGGGTAGGAGCTTACCGAAAGGCTTACCCTAAGCCCATTGGGTGTAGGAGCTTATAGAAAGGCTTACCCTGGGCCTATTGGGTGTAGGATCTTAGGTCCAGAAGGGCTTACCAGCGCTAAGCCTACAGATCTTCATTTATATACTAGATAATATACCCCAGATGAAATTTAGTTTATATTCAGAAGATAGTAATACCTGATATATATTTATAACAGAAGACATATATCCGATTTACTTTTGTATCAAACGACGAATATCAGATATATTTTTATATCAGAAGACATGGATCATATTTATTTTTGTATCAAAAGACGAATATCAGATATATTTATATATCAGAAGACAAAAGCCAAGAGTTGATCTTTCATTATGGGTAACAGATTCATACTTTTAATTCAGAGCAGATAGTCTTAGTTTAAGGCATGGTGTATTCACGGTCATAGGGTACACACTTTATGGTTCAGTATATTTCTCAGAGACACTTAATAATTATCAGAAAGGGAGCATAGAACGTTTGACAATTTTGGACTCATTTCAGAACGAGGTCCCTAGGCGAGGGAGCTCGGTATTAAAAGCTCAAAGCAGCATTCGGAAGTTGACACATTGAGAACATTGAGATTTCAGATGTATCGAGAGTGATCCAATCGTTTAAGCCTACGAGGGCATTTTGGTCATTTTCAACCTTTAGGAGTTATTTGGAAATTAGACTATTGGGTAAAAGCTGTGATGTACGGGGTTCAAAAGTTCTGGTTACTTAACAGATTTCTGAGTCCCTTTGAACTAATCGTAAACCATCGCACAAGGTTTATTATTTAACCGGGTCAGTACACCGCAAGTACTCACTTCTCATAACTGACTATAGAGTATAACAAAAATAAATCACCTTCACCAAAAGGCCACTGAACTTATTACCAGAAATCGAGCATATATTCGAGCGGTATTTTCCAAGTATTCAAACATGCACATTGTACCTGAACTCATTCAAAAACATTGAATGTGCCTTAGGAGAACATATCTCTCTCGCTATTAACTATGTATTTTCTCCAAATGAATTGCACGTATATTCACATGGTATTCTTCCACTATCATCATAGTATTTGAATCGACCAAATGACACGAGTCGTATTTTATCACTTTTGGAGCCATTACATTTGTTTGACTTTATTGGGATTTCTAATTCAATGACTTACAAGTATTCTCCGTCATTCTAGTATTCGAGGGTATTTCAGACATTACGATGTTCGAAAAATATTTCAATTATTCAGAGTTTCTCTATTCTTCCATCTATTCATTCGTTTCAGACCTCGAGGATATATCTCATATGTCGGCCGATTGGCAATTAATGCCTGAAGAGAATATCAATCTTTATGGTTATTCTGACCCATTTCAACCTTATCAGTATATTCAATCCTTTTTAGTCATTTCAATCGATTCAATCTTTTTTGCTCCTTCGCTCAATTCATACATCAAAATATTTTTTTCGTAAATTTATCTTCGTCAAATTATTCAAAATTCCAAAAACTCAAGTACTTTACAGTTGCAAATATTTAAGTCTTGTTACTATAACATTTCATGAAATCAGAGGTTTTCAAATGCATCGGATGTCTTACAAATCAAGCATAGCTTCCTAGTTGCTTTTATAAATAGGGGTATTTTTGTCATTCGTTAATGAATTTTGACATTTCTTTTTAATCAAGAGGATAATCAGACTTAAAGATTAGCCGACTCATGAATCGTGCACTGAACTCGGAAGTCCTTTCGATTTATCAAACCTCTTATTCGAATATTTGTCTTGGCCATTATTATTTTTATCGCATAAATGATCAACATAGGTGGAAAAAATCTCATGCTTAAACACGGTCGTGCAAACCTTAACCGAATACCAACATGTTACAAAAGCATGCAAATGGTAGTAATGTATTACCTTGGCTCTGAGCCACATCAGTCCATCTTTGAACGACATTCGAACACCCTTGAACCCGGATTTGACATCCCTCAACACTTCGTATTATAGAAACTATGAGTACCTTCAATTACACAAATCCCAAGATCAGACCTTATTCACAAAGCTCTTAACCAATTAATTAAATACATAAGCACTCTCGAGTTCAAGGTCAGATTCGGAGGCCTTCGGGTCAGAATTTCATGAAATGGACTTCAAAAACGGACTCAGGACATCGAAAAACATAAAATAAGGCTTTTCGTAAAAAATTGACTTTTGGGTCAGTGTCAACGCTGACGTCAGCAATCAAAGTCAACGTTGACGTCAACAGTCAATGCTGATGTCACTGGCCAAGTGGTTTGACTCGGCTTACTCAAATCGGGAGAGCTGACTCACTGAGATAAACTCGGGCGAATTGACTCACTAAGACAAACTCGGGCGAGTTGACTCACTGAGCCAACTCGGCAAACGGGTCGGTTCAGACTCAGGCATACGGGTCGGTTCGGACTCATACGGATCGGGTAAGACACCAAACTGGGCTTGGTTTTATTGGGCTCAGACCGGGTTTGGTCAATGGGTTTAGACCGGTTTAATTTATACCGGTTCGGACTGGTTCACTTACCCAAGGGAAACTAGTCGTCGGACGGTCACCGGAGGCATCATTTGCGTCGATTCTGCCAGAAAAACATAGCTCCTCAGTCAAACATTCCAACAAAACCCAGACTTCAACGAAACAAATCGAAAATAGGCTGGATTTTACCTTACATGCACTCAAGATCGCCGGAGGTTGCGTAACTCTGATGAGGGATTTGCCTGTAACACCCTTAAATCGGGCTTAGAATAATTACTACTAAATAATTAATTCATGGCTCAATTAAATAGAATTAAGAAATTAATTGTAGTAATTAAAAGAAATTAAATTAAGGACTAAAATGAAAGATATGCAAATTCAGAGCCAAATTAAAAAGGACCTAATCGATGTAGAAGTGAAATGTAGGGGAATGCATGTAAAGAAAATTGTTGTCACATGACACAATTAGGTGTCATGCTCTCACCCTTGGAGAGTGGCATGTTCAGCCACTAAGGAGATGGTGGAAAGATGAATCACCTTCATCTCCTTCATTTTTCCTTTTACCGTTTCACACAAACAAAGAGAGAGAAAACAAAAACATAAAATTCTGGAGATTTATGGAACCAAAATGCATGCATGTCAATGGATTTAAGCTAGGAAAAACATAGGTTCTTACATCCACAAACAATTCATGTAAGTGTTTTAGCTAAAATTCTGCTCATGTTTTTGTTTAAATGTTCTTGATGAATTGATGTGTTTCTTGAATTGTTTGTTCTGTAAATTTGATTTGAGAATGATTATTGATGTGTTGTGAGGTTGTATGATAGCTTAGGTTAATCAAAATGCTAGAAAATTTACATGTATGAAGCTTGAATAATGAATCTGCCCAGAATTTTTAATTATAGACACCTTTCGGAAATCTGGAAAATTGAGCATGTTAGAGTCATTTATGGAAAAAGTGTTCTTATACAAAGTAGTAGAGGACAAAATGTTACATGACATAGAGGTAAGAATTGCACGAAAATGTTAAGTATAGGTCTCTGAATTGCTATTAGAAGTTACTGAACTGAAACTGGATGAATCTGGAATCTGTTGTACTAAATTGTAAAATTCGAAAATTATAGAGGTTTAAATAATGCCAATAAAATTCTGGAATTTTTTTCTTGAAACAGGGGATTTATGAAATGAATGAAATTAAATGGCCAAGCTTGAATTAAGTCTCAATTGGTAGGTTAAATGCATTTAGATCACATATAGGATTATTAAAGGATTAAAAGGGACTGTTTTGTGGAAATTGATAAATTGAGGACTTGAATGTTTTGATTTTGAATATGTTAGAACTTAATTATTATGATAATACATGTAAGTTAATATGGTTAAAATATCAGAACCAAATGAATTGTGAAACATATAATTTATATGCTTTAAATCCACTAAGTTTAGCTTGGACAGATTCGATCCTGGAATTGACCTGTTTTCAAATGCAAAACTGTACTGATTGGGAAATGCTAAAAATATGTGTCATACGTGATTTTAATGGTGTGTTTATAAGCTTTCCATAATGGTATGATATGCTTTATTTGGATTTAGGAATAAAGAGTTATGAACAGATTAATGGACACTGCTCAAAACTGCCATGTTAGGGACAACTTGTGTGTTTATTGTTGTTTGCTTGATTTGGTTGGATTTTTATGCTAAGGTTGATACTAATGGATGTTATATATGTTGTAATATGATTCAAGAGCATATTGAGGAAGAGGGAATAGAGGATACAAGGAGTGAACAATCAAGAAGGAGAGACAAGGGCATAGTGATAAAGGACAACAAGTAGCTTGGAGTATTGTGAGTGTAGTTTTGTTTAAAGTGTTAGGATTAGTATCCTAAACTTGTTATTTTTTATTATTAGATAACATGAAGGAAGCATGAAATGAACCTAATAATGGTTGGTAAAAATTAAAATGCTAAGGAAGAAGGATTAAAGGAAAGACTTATGATATGTTGACTATGCTAGTTAGATAAGCTTACTTTGGCCTAGATATGTTACATTGGGTTGATGATTGAATAAACCATATGGCATGAACTTATATGATGAGTTTAGCTACTGTATTTTGATGTTTACATGATGAAAATGACAATATGTGCTTGCTGATTTTTCATGTTATCATGAATTGAATGATTGCTCTGAAATAAAGATCGATATTGTTACATGTTTGGTGAATTGTTGAATAACAAGCAATTGGTTTTGTTAAACATATAAGATAAGATAAGACCTTGGTTTGATTAGTGTCTATAGGTAGAAGGGCATGCCTTAGAGTCATTGAGCTTCTCTGATTATTGTTAAAGGATGGTGGTTAGTCACCAATAAACCTTAAGGTGGTAAGTCACCTTGAGGCTATGGCATCCTCTGATTACATGTCACAAGTTGGTTACAAAGCATTGATACCTTTGGGTATCCAAAGTCATATGTCACACGTAGACTCGATTACCTTGTTCATTAATCATCCAAGGCAAAACATGATTAGAACAATGATATATGTTTAAATGAACAAGTTGGGTATTAGCCCTTATGATATGGAATGAATATGTGTACTTGGTTGAGATTTAAAATGAACTATGTTGTGATGTGAAACTATGAAATGTTGCTTCTAAGATGACAATGAGATTACATGTTGTTTGTTGTCCAATTTAGCTTTAATTGTACATGTGCTTGCTGCCCAAATTTGGCTTGAATTGTATATGTTGCTTGCTGTCCAATTTGGTACGAAATGTATATGTAGTTTGCTGCCCAAATTGGTGTGTTTTAAATGAAATGGTTGCTGCCCAATAAGTCATAGTACATGTAAATGCTTGCTGCCCTATTGGTTAGTACATGAAACTAGCTAAGTTAACTTGGTTTTGATAGAACTAGCTAGGTATTCCAATACGTGCTAAGCCTAGCTGAGTAACCTTAAAGATTGAATAAGACTTTAAAATATTGAAATTAGTAAATTTTAGGGCTGCCTCACTAAGTACATTATGTGTACTTATCACTCTCTTTGTTTCCTTCTTCCAAAATAACAGGTTCGTTGATATCCGAAAGCCATCCGTTTTGTTCCGAGAGCTTCGCAAGCCAAGAACAAGTATGATATAATCTTGCTTAGTCTCCTAGTTGGTGGCATAGTCTAAGTTAGTTTGTCATGCATTATGGAACATGTAATTGATATGTTTGGTTTGTATAAAACTAAGACATGTTATATTACGTAATGACTTGATGAATGTTTATGTAAATATGGATATGATGATATGAATGAACTATGTTTGAAGTTAACTAAGCTTGATTTGAATTTGAGTATCATTTATATGGTTCATGCCCTTGATGTATTTGAATGGTTGAGTATGTATAAGTATGATATCTTTATTTGAATTAGGAAGGTTGCATCTAGAATTGTTGTTGGATGACTTGTATAGTTCGAATGGTAATAGAATATTAGAATAAGATGAATGCTGATTTCGAATACTATTTTATATGATTTAGGTTGTTTGAAAGTTGTTATATGTATATGTATAATTGTGTTGTAATATGAACTAAGATATGTATATAGATAATGTTTGATTGTCTTATGTATTCGAATAAGAAGCATTGGTATACTTGAATCAAACATTCATGAGTTTGATTGAATACATGTTTGCTAGGTCTTAAACATATGTTAGATGATCATGTGTAAGGATTGGGCTAATAACAAGTTTGATATCATGTAGACCAAATGTATAAAAGCTTATATTAGATTAGTTTGATTTGAAATTAGACCACATGTATGTTAGTTAGGCTTGTTAATATGCATTTGCAACATGTATACATGATTCGTGTTAGAAAAGTTTTTAATTGGCTCACCTATTTGTGTTTATGATCTTGTGATTGGATAAATGTTTGTACGATTGTTTGCTTTGATGCTTGTTATGTATGAATTGAATCTCATATAATTGTATGTTTGATATGTTGACATGTATGAATCTGTCCATCACCCGAATCGTAACATCGCTCGCTCGTAACTGGGCGAGGGGTGTTACATAAATTGGTATCAGAGCTTTAGGTTATAGATCCTAAAATTTGCCCAAACATGTTATGCATCATATAGGATTACACTATGCCACCTAGGAGTCTTATATTGAATTATTTGTGACTTCGCTCTCTAATTCCGAAACTTTCCTCTAAATTCTTTATAGAATGTCTGCTACCAACTTAGCTCGGGACGATGAGAGTCCCCAAGGATCTTCTACTAAGAACGGGGATAACGTTGATATGCGACCCCCGGTTGAACCTGAACAACCTCGAGAGCAACCTCGAGTACAAGTCCCTCCTCCTTTGGACAATGCGACCATCGAAACTGTTCGTCGGGAATGTTTTATCAGTGTCAAAGAAATATTTGATCACTTTGCAACGGGTGTACGGGCAGCCCCGGTTGCTGTTGCACCATCTCAAGCCCCGATCGACAAGCTCGCTTCACACCGAGCTACTCCTTTTAGTGGCCTTGATATCGAGAAACCGGAAAAAGGTGAGCAGTGACTCGATAAAACTATCCAAATCTTGACTAAGCAACTCAAATGTTCCGATGAACATAAACTCGAGTGTGCAGTCTCCTTATTAACAGAAGACGCCTTAAGCTGGTGGGAAACCACGATCCTGACTACCCTTGCTGAGTCAGTGACTTGGGACTTCTTCGTTGATGAGTTTAAGAAGAAGTTCATTAGTGAGCAATATCTGGCCGACTGCAGAAATAAATTCATTTACTTGAAGCTGGCCAATCGACCGATTGAACAATATGTTGTTGATTTCTGCAAATACTGCAAATACGGAGCCGCTTACATTAAGACTGAAGAAGAGAAATATCGTAAGTTCGTCGGAGGTCTGAACGATGAGCTAAAACCAATGTTCACTGCCCTTGGTCTCACAAACTTTCAAACTCTTGTGAACTGAGCTATTTCTACTGAAGCTACGATGAGGGTTGCAGAAAAGCGAAAGAGTAGTTATCGTCCGGACAAGGGTAAGAAAGGTGACAATAAGTCCCGGTGGTCGAAGAGGCCGAAGCACCAGAATGAGTCCTTCTCTACTTATTCACCTGTCACTCAGAATGATTATCGACCTCCGCCCTCAAACAAGATGGAAATTCTGGTGGTTTCTGTTAACAGCACCAGAAAATCAAAAAGGGCACCTACTTGCAAATTCTGTCAAAAACAGCACTTCGGCCAATGCCGATTTCAGTCTAATCTCTGTTTTGCCTGTGGAGGCAATGATCATTATATTCGTGACTGTCTGAAGAAGAATGAACAAACTTCTACTCGTCACTCTAATCCGAGCCCGGCACCTTCTGGTCGGAACAAAAATCCGAGGTAGGCTCAATCTAATAATCCGGGAAGAAGCAAGGCTGCCCAATCTAGAGCTCCTACTCATCAGGAATCCCGAGCGCCAGCTCGTGTTTATCATATCCGCGGCCGAGAGGAAGAAGAATTTTCTGATGTTATTGCGGGTACGATTGAGCTAAACCTTAAATCTGTTTATGCTTTAATAGATTCGGGGTCAACCCATTCTTTTATCGCTTCCTACTTAATTGATGAACTTAAATTGCAACTTGAACATGTTCAAACTGGGTTAATTGTTTCAAACCCTATAGGGGTAGTATGCCTATAAATTTGCTTTGTAAGGATTGTCAGATAACAATCCGAAATGTACCCTTTTCTTGTAACCTTTATGTGCTACCTAAATGTGAATTCGATTTAGTCCTAGGACTAGATTGGTTGGGAAAACATGAAGCCTGGATAGATTGTCAAACCCGTAGGCTATATTTAAGGGGTTTAGGAAAAGAATCCATTCTGTTAATAGATAAGAAACCAACCTCCATTTTTTCTGCTATGGCATTACAAGATGATCTTGACTTCGGTTTATCTGAAATGTCGATTGTATCTGAATTTCTAATGTCTTTCCCGAGGAACTCTCTGGTCTTCCTCCAACTCGGGAAGTTGAATTCAAGATTGAAGTTCAACCCGGAACCAATCCTGTGTCCATTGCGCCTTATCGTATGGCACCAGTTGAACTGAAAGAATTGAAGAAGCAAATCCAAGAACTCGAAGACAAAGGATTCATTCGACCCAGTATGTCTCCCTGGGGTGCTCCTGTTCTTTTCGTGAAGAAGAAGGACGGTACGATGCGACTCTGTATCGATTACCGACAACTTAACAAAGTAACCATCAAGAACAAGTATCCACTACCAAGGATCGAGGATCTGTTCGATCAACTTAAACATGCAGTCGTGTTCTCTAAAATTGATCTTCGGTTCGGTTACTATCAAATGAGGGTAAAAGAAGAGGATGTGCCCAAAACAGCCTTTAGAACTCGATACGGACATTACGAATTCTTAGTAATGTCGTTCGGTCTCACAAATGACCCTGTTGCATTCATGGATCTAATGAATCGGGTATTCAAGCCTTATATCGATAAGTTCGTTGTCGTATTCATCGACGACATCCTTGTTTACTCTCGGAACAAGGAAGAACATGTTGATCATCTTCGAATTGTACTTCAGACACTTCGAGAACACCAACTATTTGCCAAGTTCACTAAGTGCAAATTTTGGTTGTCCGAAATTTCCTTCCTCGGACATGTCATTTCGTCCGATGGAATCAAAGTAGACTCTAAGAAAGTACAAGCTATTCTTGATTGGAGACCTCCGAGAAATGTGAGTGAGGTCCGAAGTTTTCTTGGCTTAGCCGGTTATTACCGAAGATTTGTGAAGGGATTTTCGGTGATTGCTGCACCGTTAACTAAACTTCTCCGAAAGGATGTAACCTTCGAATGGTCGGAAAAGCAGCAACGAAGCTTCGACCAACTCAAACAAGCTCTGACACATGCTCCAGTTCTTATTCAACCTGAATCGGGTAAAGAATTCGTTGTGTACAGTGATGCATCACACTCGGGCCTAGGTTGTGTTCTGATGCAAGATGGCAATATGATTGCATATGTCTCTCGACAACTGAAACCACACGAATTGAATTATCCTACGCATGACCTCGAGCTTGCAGCCATTGTGTTTGCACTCAAAATTTGGCGGCACTATCTGTACGGTGAAAGATGCAAGTTGTTCACCGATCACAAAAGCCTGAAGTATTTACTCACTCAAAAGGATTTGAACCTTAGGCAAAGAAGATGGTTAGAGTTACTCAAAGACTACGATTTGATCATAGATTATCATCCCGGAAAAGCCAACGTCGTTGCCGACGCTCTGAGTCGAAAACCGAATCTTGGTATGTTATTCAAAACCGAGAACAACCCATTCTTATGATTTAAGCACTTGTTCAAATTCTTTCTTAATAGTTAAGGAAGAAATTTGAACTCTTCTTACCTATTAAGTAACAATTCAAAATCCTCCTTAACCATTAAGTAAAAGTTTGGAGTCATACCTTGAATTGTAAGTAACATCTCTAATTTTGTTATTCGTAGCTACTTTGGCTATCAACGCTCATTTCCGGCTATGCAAAACTCGTAATTATTTGAATGAACTTCAAGTTCAATCTACTCTGATCACCATGATCAAAGAACTTCAACAAATTGACCCGGAACTTCAGAAAATCAATTCTAAGCTTGAGTCTAATCCTGACTTCTCTGTTAAGTCGAACGGTCTTCTATACTTCAAAGATCGTACATGTGTCCCTAATAACAAAGAATTACAAGATGAAATCCTACAAGAAGCGCACCAAAGTTCTTTTTTGTAAAACCTATGTTTGATTTTGATATAACTAGATCTTTAATGATCAAATTGAAGAACTTAAAATTGTTTGTACAAATCCCTTAACAAGTTTTTGAAACCCCAAAGACTTTAACTGATTTATTAGAACTCAAACTCAAAAATCTTCTAAGTGTTCCAAGGCAAAAATACTGAAAAACGTCAACCAGTATCGATACCCATCAAGGAGTATCGATACCTTTTTAGCAAAAGTTTGCCTCTGTCGGAACAAGTATCGATACCCCTAACCCTAGTATCGATACTCTATGAAATCAGTATCGATACGTATGAACCAGTATCGATACCATTTTATAAATATTAATTTCAAAGTCGGTTTAAAAATATAACCGTTGAGATTTTTAAACGGTCACTAAACCGGTATCGATACCACTAACCCTAGTATCGATACCCGATTTGACAGTGAGCTATGTCGAGAAAAAGGTATCGATACAGCCTGTGCTGTTTCGATACCCAGTATCGATACACCAAGAACGCGTATCGATACCCCTTTATTATTTGTACACAACGGCTATTTTCTTATGAGACAGGTATCGATACCCCACTATAGAGTATCGATACTCATAGCTGGAAAAGTGCAAGAATGTGGAGAAAAAGCATCCCAACGGCTATAATCTTAAAATCAACTCTCACAACGGTTGGAAATCATCAAGAGGCTATAAAAAGACCCCAAGAAGCTCCAGCAACATATTATTGAACCTCAAGAAGATATCAAAACATCAAATCCAAGCATTTGTGCAAAAATCCTACTTTGTCTAGAAATCCCAATTGTATCCTTCATTTCTATTTTGTTCGATTGGGTTGAGTGCTTGATATTGGGCTATCATTTGTATTGAGAGATACCTTATTAGCCACCAAATTTCTTTGTTCTATTGTGTGAGGATTGGGTTAATTTTTGGGTAGAAAAATTAACCGAAATTGTAAAGGTTGCCTCCTTGTCCTGGAAAAAGGGGACGAACAATTTAGTGGAAATTGTTGGAAATCCTTGGTGAGACTAAGGTAGTGGATGTAGAGTTCGGTTGGTGAACTTGAACCACTCTAAATTCCCGTGTCAATATTTTTAAGTTGCAATTTCCGTTACGACATCGTTAAAATTCCAATTCACCCCCCTCTTGGTTATTATCATTCGTGTGATCCACTCAACAATTGGTATCAGAGCTTAACTCTTTGAGGATTAACAACCGCAAGAGGAGATCCTTGGAAGAAGTGTGATCATCATCAAAGTATCAAGAGATGGCATCAACCTCCGCTCCCGGCATGTACGACTCACAATCCACCACAAAGCCTCCTTTCTTCAATGGTGAGAACTACTCATTTTGGAAAAATAAAATGCGTCTATTTATTAAATCAAGTGACTACCTTGTGTGGGATGTCATTGAGGATGGACCATATATTCCATTGAAGCAAGATGTTGATGGCAAGATGGTGCTTAAAAGAAGAACGGAAATGAGTGAAGAGGAAAGGAAAAAGATTCAAGTAAATGATAAAGCTCTTCACATGCTATTTTGTGCTTTCGGTCCGGACATCTACTCAAAGGTCTCATCAATTGAAAGTGCCAAAGAAGTGTGGGACACTCTTGAAACCACCTATGAAGGCACCAACGATGTCAAAGAAACTAAGATTGGAATTCTCAATCTTAGTTATGAAAATTTCAAGATGGAATTTGATGAGACGGTGTCAAAGATGTTTGATCGATTCTCCACAATTGTGAATGGTCTAAAGGGCTATGGAGAAATTATACCGGAAGACAAGCTTGTTCGAAAGCTACTCTATTCACTTCCCGAATCTTGGGATGGGAAGAGAACCGCTATCATCGAAGCAAAGAATTTAAAAACTCTAAAGCTTGATGAACTTGTAGGTTCTCTCCTTACTCACGAGATCATGAAGCAAGGAAGGGAAGATGAGAAAAAGAAAGAAGAAAAAAGAATGGAGAAGCTTGAAGGGGAGAAAAAGAAGAAAATAGGAATAGCTCTCAAAGCTAAAACTTCCCAACTTGATGAAAGTTCATCTAGTGATGAGGATGAACTTGAAGAATTGGCTATGATAGCCAAACGATTCTCACGCCTTATGAGGTCCAACCGAGGAAGAAGAATCCAAAGGAAAATGGACTTTAAAGGCAAGAACAAAGAAGAAGGAAGGGATCCAATCACTTGCTTCGAGTGCGGACAACCCGGCCACATACGTTCGGAATGCCCTCAACTCAAGAAGAAGGGCTTTGAGAAGAAGAAAAAGCTCAAAGCTAAGCTTGCTACTTGGAGTGATGAGGAGTCATCGGAGGATGACGAACAAGAAGTGGCGAACCTCTGCCTCATGGCACTTGAGGAAGATTCCTCCTTGGTAACCTCTAACTCATCTACTTTAGATTTTTCATATGAAGAATTAAATGATGCTTATGATGAGTTACAAGAGGTATATGATGAATTAGTTGAGAAGTATAGGGAGTCGGTTATTAGGAATAGAAAAATTATTATAGAATTAAAAGAGAAAAATGACTCACTTACTCAAACTAATTCTAAAATAGAGAAAAAGGTATTAGGATTAGAAGATGAACTTAAATTCTTTCAAAAAGAAAATATTGATCTTAATAATCTTTTATCTCAAAATAATTGTGAACACCAAAAGGTGTTAAGTGAGCTAAATGAGCTCAAAAAGTCTTTAAAAAATAATAATGGTAGTGTCAAACATGACATAGGAGAATCCTCTAGAACACACCAATATAAGAAAAAGACTAACTACTACAAACAAAATAACTATCCTAGACATAGTAAAGTTAAAAGGATTAGAAATATATGGGTTCCTAAGGAGCTTGTTAAATCTAATGATATTAATGCTATGTCACCTTGGATTCCTAAGGGAACCAAAGTTTTAGGAACTAACACACATGGACCCAAAATGATTTGGGTACCAAAAACAAAAGTTTAAATATCTTTGTTTGTAGGGGGAGCATTGCTTCAAGGCCAAAGCACAAAGTCAAAACTCATGGTACCTTGATAGTGGATGCTCGAGACACATGACCGGAGACAAGAGTCGACTCATGGATCTAAAGCCAAAAAGTGGAGGAGTAGTAACATTTGGTGACAACTCCAAAGGCCACATTGAAGGTATTGGCTCCATTGGTAATCACTCTACTACTCTCATTGAAAATGTTTTATATGTCAATGGTCTTAAACATAATTTATTGAGCATAAGTCAACTATGTGATAAAGGTTTTAATGTTATGTTTGATAAAACCGGTTGTAAAATTGTAGACATTAAAACTAATAATATTATGCTCATTGGTCATCGCATAGGGAATATATACATGGTGCATCTAGATGACATTCATACATCTCATGCATGCTTAGTTGCTCAAAACGAAAATGATGCATGGTTGTGGCATAGGAAGCTAGGACATGCTAGCACAAGTGTTTTAGAAAAACTAGTCTCTCTAAACCTAGTTAAAGGTTTACCCAAGATAAAATTTTCAAACGATAAAATTTGTGATGCATGCTCAAAGGGTAAACAACATAGATCTTCCTTTAAATCCATTAATGACATTTCTACTAGTAGATGTTTACAACTAATCCACATGGATTTATTTGGGCCAATTAGGACTATGAGCTTGGGTGGCAAATCATATGCATTTGTACTTGTTGATGATTTTTCTAGATTCACTTGGGTTCTCTTTTTAAGTACTAAGGATGAGGCTTTGGAAAAATTCATCACATTTTCAAAATTAATTCAAAATGATCTTGAACTTAAAATTTCACATATTAGAAGTGATCATGGAACCGAATTCCAAAATTTAGGATTTGAAGATTTTTTAAATGAAAATGGTATTAGCCATAATTTTTCAGCCCCTCGAACTCCTCAACAAAATGGGGTAGTTGAGAGGAAAAATAGAACTTTACAAGAAATGGCTAGAACTATGCTTTGCGAAAATAATTTACCAAAATATTTTTGGGCGGAAGCAACAAACACAGCTTGTTATATTATAAATCGTGTAACCATTAGGCCAATTTTAAAGAAAACACCTTATGAGATTTTAAAATCTAAAAAGCCTAATATTAGCTACTTCCACCCTTTTGGATGTAAATGTTTTGTTTTAAATAATGGAAAAGATAATTTAGGTAAATTTGATGCAAAAAGTGATGAAGCTATTTTCATAGGTTACTCTTTAACCTCTAAAGCCTATCGAGTATTTAACAAAAGAACTTTAGTTGTAGAAGAATCTATTCATGTTGTATTCGATGATAATCCCCTTCCTAGGAAGGATTCTTGTGATGATAATAATGTAGGAATCACAAATACCTTTGATGGAGGTCAAACTTCAAAGAAGGATGAGATTCAACCAAAAGAAGAAGACACACAAGATCCACCTCTTGAAGCCTTGAAGGACTTGGCTATTGAGGAAAAGGAAGTTAGCTATCCAAGGGAGTTGAACTATGTCAAAGATGGTGAAATCTTGGGTGATCCATCCAAGGGGGTAACCACTCGTTCTTCTCTTAGATTAATGAATCATATTGCATTTATCTCATGCATAGAGCCTAAAAATATCAAAGAAGCTTTAAAAGATGATTTTTGGATTATGGCTATGCAAGAAGAGTTAAATCAATTTGAGAGAAGCAATGTTTGGACATTAGTTGATAGGCCTAGTAATCAATCTACAATAGGAACTAAATGGGTCTTTAGGAACAAACTAGATGAGAGTGGTAACATTGTGAGAAATAAAGCTAGACTTGTAGCACAAGGTTACACTCAAGAGGAGGGAATAGATTTTGATGAAACCTATGCACCCGTAGCTAGAATGGAAGCCATTAGGATGTTGCTTGCATATGCATGTTATCATAATTTCAAGCTTTTTCAAATGGACGTTAAAAGCGCATTTTTAAATGGTTTTATAAATGAAGAAGTGTATGTAGAACAACCACCGGGTTTTGAAGACTCAAAATTTCCAAATCATGTTTTCAAACTTACAAAAGCACTTTATGGTTTAAAACAAGCTCCAAGAGCTTGGTATGAAAGGCTTTCAAATTTTTTGATTGAAAAAGGATTTGAAAAAGGTAAGGTGGACACTACACTCTTTATAAAAATGTATAAAAATGACATCTTAGTAGTTCAAATCTATGTTGATGATATTATTTTTGGTTCTACTAATGAATGTTATTGTCAAGAGTTTGCTAAGTTAATGCAAGGTGAATTTGAGATGAGCATGATGGGGGAGCTCTCATTCTTTTTGGGACTCCAAATCAAACAAATGAAGGATGGCACCTTCATAAATCAAGCAAAATACATAAAGGATATGCTCAACAAGTTTGGCTTGGAGAACACAAAGCCTCAAGCCACTCCTATGAGCTCATCTACAAAGCTTGACAAAGATGAAGGAGGTAAGAGTGTTGACTCTAAGCTTTATCGCTCTATGATTGGATCTTTGCTTTACCTTACCGCAAGTAGACCGGATATACTGTTTAGTGTTTGCTTGTGTGCTAGGTTTCAAGCTAGTCCTAGAGAGTCTCACCTTATAGCCGTTAAGAGAATCTTTAGATACCTTAGAGACACTCCTTGTTTAGGCCTTTGGTATCCTAGAGTCTCTACCTTCAACCTTCATGCTTACTCGGATGCGGATTATGGGGGTTGCAAAATCGATAGGAAAAGTACTTCGGGAACTTGTCAATTCTTAGGTAGTATGCTCATATCTTGGTTCTCTAAGAAACAAAATAGTGTAGCTTTATCTACCACCGAAGCCGAGTACATATCCTTAGGAAGTTGTTGTGCTCAAGTCCTTTGGATGAAACAACAACTCTTAGATTATGGTGTAAAAATAGAAACCATACCCCTTAAATGTGATAATACAAGTGCAATATGTTTAACAAAAAATCCCATCCAACACTCTAGAACCAAACATATAGAAATAAGGCATCATTTCATTAGAGATCATGTCCTTAAGAAAGATGTGGCTATAGAGTATGTAGACACCTTAAATCAATTAGCGGACATTTTCACAAAACCATTAGATAAAGAGCGTTTTTGGTCCCTTAGGAGAGAGTTGGGTCTAACTAGCCTATCTTGACCTTTAGGACCTCTTTTTTTTTAATTAAATGTGCTTGATTTTGCGAAATAATCATGTTTATGTGTTTAATCTCCCAATTTCTTCCATGCATATAGTTAGGGGGAGTATGTTTCTGTTAAAATATGCTTAGATCTGTTCATTCATCATTTACATACTTTTAAGAGATGTTAAGTTCATGTCTTTGGTTATTTTTAACCAAATAGGCAAAATTCTGGGCATAAGGTATCGATACTGCCCAATGGGTATCGATACTCGTTCTTCATTTCAAATTCTCAGAATTTCTCATCGCTTCACGCGTATCGATACTGCCTCATGCGTATCGATACCCTCTTCCAACGGTCAAATTTGAGAAAAGACAGGTCTATCCCTGTATCGATACCGTCTAATAAGTATCGATACCGCTTTCAACGGTTATATTTGTGGAAAGACAATTCTATCCCTGTATCGATACTGTCTAATGAGTATCGATACCTCCTTAAACGGTCAAAATTTGAGGAAAGACAATTCTATCCCCGTATCGATACCCCCTGAGGAGTATCGATACCCTTTCGCGCTGATGGTATTAAATAGGCTTTTAATGAGATCTAATTTTACCAAAATTAAAACTCTTTAATACCCTATTAACCCTAAACGTTTTTGGCTATATAAAGGCCTCTTCTCCTTCATATTCTTCACCAAAAATCAAAAGAAACCCTTGAATCAAAGCTTTTGCTCTCTCTCAAAATTCTCTCTTCAAAATTTCTACCATGGCACCAAAAGAACATTCAAGGAAACGACAAAGAGTTCTTCTTGCCGGAGACTCTTCAACTCCCGGATCGGTTGCTCGTCCCGATTATGCTACTATCTACAACCAATCTTTTGAAGATTCCGATGGTCTTCCTTATTTCCGCCAATTTGAAAACTACAAAATTCGTGCGGAGAGGATCGTATCCATCCCCTTTCTCGACTCCGAGCGCTTCAAGTTTGAATATCTTCCGCTTCTTCGTCTTTGGAATTTCATGCACTTTCTCACTATTCCGGGTATTTACTATCGACTTTTGGTTTTGATTTTCTTCTCTAATGCTAAATGCATTTATCGTAATGGAGATGTCGTTGCCATTCGATCGTATCTTATGGGGAAACAAATAGTTCTTGATGTCAAGTCTATTTGTGAAGTTTTTAAATTGGAGGATGAAGGTGAAGATAATGAGAATGCCTTAGGGCATGTTCTTAGTGGTTCCGTAACCATCCTCAATGCTCATGATCGAATCCTACATTTGATGGTCTCTTGGTGGCTTCGTCCCTCCGGAGGCAAATATTCCACCATCCGTCTATTAGATGATTTTTGGATTCGAAGTTTCCGACAACGAAAACGCCCAAATCTTGCTCGCATCATGTTCAATGAGATTGCCTATCATGTTCAACAACGTGAGACTCCTCTCATCACATCCTTTATCTATGGTACGGCCTTAAGCTACTACTTTGTTCAAAAGGATATTGATTGTTCGTTTGATCTTGCTTCTACTCTTACCGATCCAATCGACGAACATTCTCTTGCTCGAAGCAAATTTCATTATTTTAATGGAAATTGGCTACGTCTCACCGAGCTTCCACCCGAGGCCGCCGCCGCCTTAGAACAACAAGCTCCTCAAGCTCCTCAAGCTCCTCAAGTCCCACAACCCAATATGGATGGTCTCATGACTTATCTAAATGAACAATTCACCGGGTTGAATACTCGTCTTACCTCTATGGAAACTACTTTTGATACGAGGATGACGGGTATGGAGAATCGCCTTACATCTCTCGAAAGCAAGCAAAATTCTTCGAATATTTCCATTGCCGCTTTCCACGATGAATGGCGTAATAGCATGAGGAACAATGACCCTTTGGGAGATGAAGATGACGATGATGAAGACGATGAAGATAATGCCTAGTCTTCTATCCTTGCATATCATATCATATCATTTAGGATTTTTTTTTATACACCTATGTTTTATGTTCTTAAGATTAAGTTTATTACCTATGCTTTGATTATTTAGGATTTAGGCTTACTTATGTTTTGGATTTATGATATAATAAGATTATGTTGCTTATCTTTATACTCTTGATATTTGATGCTCTCACAATTTCTTTTTGATCTAACAAAAAGGGGGAGAAGATATAGCTCACAAAAATTTTTTGGTTTTATCTTACTTACATCAAGGGGGAGTTAAGATTTTGATTTTGAGAAATTTCTTTGGTCTTAACTAAATTGAAATATCAAGCTTATATTAAGGGGGAGTTAATTTTCAAAAGTTGTAAAAAATTTTAAGTTTTGGTTTTGTTATATCAAAAAGGGGGAGATTGTAAAACCTATGTTTGATTTTGATATAACTAGATCTTTAATGATCAAATTGAAGAACTTAAAATTGTTTGTACAAATCCCTTAACAAGTTTTTGAAACCCCAAAGACTTTAACTGATTTATTAGAACTCAAACTCAAAAATCTTCTAAGTGTTCCAAGGCAAAAATACTGAAAAACGTCAACCAGTATCGATACCCATCAAGGAGTATCGATACCTTTTTAGCAAAAGTTTGCCTCTGTCGGAACAAGTATCGATACCCCTAACCCTAGTATCGATACTCTATGAAATCAGTATCGATACGTATGAACCAGTATCGATACCATTTTATAAATATTAATTTCAAAGTCGGTTTAAAAATATAACCGTTGAGATTTTTAAACGGTCACTAAACCGGTATCGATACCACTAACCCTAGTATCGATACCCGATTTGACAGTAAGCTATGTCGAGAAAAAGGTATCGATACAGCCTGTGCTGTTTCGATACCCAGTATCGATACACCAAGAACGCGTATCGATACCCCTTTATTATTTGTACACAACGGCTATTTTCTTATGAGACAGGTATCGATACCCCACTATAGAGTATCGATACTCATAGCTGGAAAAGTGCAAGAATGTGGAGAAAAAGCATCCCAACGGCTATAATCTTAAAATCAACTCTCACAACGGTTGGAAATCATCAAGAGGCTATAAAAAGACCCCAAGAAGCTCCAGCAACATATTATTGAACCTCAAGAAGATATCAAAACATCAAATCCAAGCATTTGTGCAAAAATCCTACTTTGTCTAGAAATCCCAATTGTATCCTTCATTTCTATTTTGTTCGATTGGGTTGAGTGCTTGATATTGGGCTATCATTTGTATTGAGAGATACCTTATTAGCCACCAAATTTCTTTGTTCTATTGTGTGAGGATTGGGTTAATTTTTGGGTAGAAAAATTAACCGAAATTGTAAAGGTTGCCTCCTTGTCCTGGAAAAAGGGGACGAACAATTTAGTGGAAATTGTTGGAAATCCTTGGTGAGACTAAGGTAGTGGATGTAGAGTTCGGTTGGTGAACTTGAACCACTCTAAATTCCCGTGTCAATATTTTTAAGTTGCAATTTCCGTTACGACATCGTTAAAATTCCAATTCACCCCCCTCTTGGTTATTATCATTCGTGTGATCCACTCAACATTTTTCCATCTACCCTGGATCAGTTAAGATGTACAAGGATCTCAAGCCCTTGTATTGGTGGCCAGGAATGAAAATGGCTATCAACGACTCTGTAGCGAAATATTTGAACTGCCAACGGGTAAAAACCGAGCACCAAGTCCCTACTGGTTTGTTCCAACCTCTCAAATTTCCGCAATAGAAATGGGAACGGATCACAATGGATTTTGTAACCGGTCTTGTTCGCCAAGAAAGTGCGACGCTATCTGGGTGATCGTTGATCGTTTCACCAAGTCAGCACAATTCATTCCGGTGAGAATGAATTTCAGTCTTGAAGCCTTGGCTGAATTATACATTCATGAAGTAATTCGTTTACATGGAGTTCCAATCTCAATAGTCTCCGATCGAGATCCCCGATTCACAGCTCGATTTTGGAAATCATTACATAAAGCTCTCGGAACCAAATTGAATCTTAGTACAGCTTTCCATCCGCAAAGCGATGGTCAATCCGAGCGAGTAATTCAAATTCTCGAAGACATGCTCAGAGCTTGTATCATTGACTTCGGAAAGAACTGGGAGAAATCGCTACCTTTGGTAGAATTCGCCTACAACAATAGCTTCCAATCTTCGATTCAAATGGCTCCTTTCGAAGCGTTGTATGGCAGAAGATGTCGAACACCTCTGTGTTGATCTGAACTCGGTGATAATAAAGTTTTGGGACCACAATTGCTTCGGGAAACCGAAGAACAAGTTCAAATCATTCATTCTCGATTGAAACAAGCTTTCGATCGCCAAAAGTCTTACGCCGATCTGAAACGTAGAGACATTCAACATCAAGTCGGAGATAAAGTGTTTCTTAAAGTCTCCCCGTGGAAGAAAGTATTCTGATTCGGCAAAAGAGGCAAGCTAAGTCCTCGATTTATCGGACCATTTGAAGTAGTTGAAAGAATTGGTCATGTAGCTTATCGACTCGCTCTTCCTCCCGAGTTCGATAAAATACACAATGTCTTCCACGTCTCAATGCTCAGAAGATATCGATCTGATCCGTCTCACGTTCTTGAGCCTGAAGAAGTTGAACTCAATCCTGATCTTTCATACGAAGAAGAGCCTGTTCAAATCCTTGATCGAGAAGTCAAAAGACTTCGAAATAAAAGTGTTCCTCTTGTCAAAGTTCTTTGGAGGAATCACAACGTCGAAGAAAGCGACGTGGGAACCTGAGGACACGATGAAGAAGCAATATCCCCATCTGTTCAATTCAGGTAAAATTCGAGGACAAATTTTCTGTAACGGGGGAGGAGTTGTAACACCCTTAAACCGAGCTTAGAATAATTACTACTAAATAATTAAATCATGACTCAATTAAATAGAATTAAGAAATTAATTGTAGTAATTAAAAGAAATCAAATTAAGGACTAAAATGAAAAATATGCAAATTGAGAGCCAAATTAAAAAGGACCTAATCAATGTAGAAGTGAAATGTAGGGGAATGCATGTAAAGAAAATTGTTGTCACATGACACAATTAGGTGTCATGCTCTCACCCTTGGAGAGTGGCATGTTCAGCCACTAAGGAGATGGTGGAAAGATGAATCACCTCCATCTCCTTCATTTTTCTTTTTACCGTTTCACACAAACAAAGAGAGAGAAAACAAAAACATAAAATTCTGGAGATTTATGGAACCAAAATGCATGCATGTCAATGGATTTAAGCTAGGAAAAACATAGGTTCTTACACCCACAAACAATTCATGTAAGTGTTTTAGCTAAAATTCTGCTCATGTTTTTGTTTAAATGTTCTTGATGAATTGATATGTTTCTTGAATTGTTTGTGCTGTAAATTTGATTTGAGAATGATTATTGATGTGTTGTGAGGTTGTATGATAGCTTAGGTTAATCAAAATGCTAGAAAATTTACATGTATGAAGCTTGAATAAGGAATCTGCCCAGAATTTTTAATTATAGACACCTTTCGGAAATCTGGAAAATTGAGCATGTTAGAGTCATTTCTGGAAAAAGTGTTCTTATATAAAGTTGTAGAGGACAAAATTTTACATGAGATAGAGGTACGAAAGTCACGAAAATGTTAAGTATGGGTCTCTGAATTTCTATTCGAAGTTACTGGACTGAAACTGGATGAATCTGGAATCTGTTGTACTAAATTGTAAAATTCGAAAATTATAGGGGCTTAAATAATGCCAATAAAATTCTGGAAATTTTTTCTTGAAACAGGGGATTCATGAAATGAATGAAATTAAATGGCCAAGCTTAAATTAAGTCTCAATTGGTAGGTTAAATGCATTTAGATCACATATAGGATTATTAAAGGATTAAAAGGGACTGTTTTGTGGAAATTGATAAATTGAGGACTTGAATGTTTTGATTTTGAATATGTTAGAACTTCATTATTATGATAATACATGTAAGTTAATATGGTTAAAATATCAGAACCAAATGAATTGTGAAACATATAATTTATATGCTTTAAATCCACTAAGTTTAGCTTGGACAGATTCGATCCTGGAATTGACCTGTTTTCAAATGCAAAACTGTACTGATTGGGAAATGATAAAAATATGTGTCATACGTGATTTTAATGGTGTGTTTATAAGCTTTCCAGAATGGTATAATATGCTTTATTTGGATTTATGAATAAAGAGTTATGAACAGATTAATGGACACTGCTCAAAACTGCCATGTTAGGGACAACTTGTGTGTTTATTGTTGTTTGCTTGATTTGGTTGGATTTTTATGCTAAGGTTGATACTAATGGATGTTATATATGTTGTAATATGATTCAAGAGCCTATTGAGGAAGAGGAAATAGAGGATACAAGGAGTGAACAATCAAGAAGGAGAGACAAGGGCATAGTGATAAAGGACAACAAGTAGCTTGGAGTATTGTGAGTGTAGTTTTGTTTAAAGTGTTAGGATTAGTATCCTAAACTTGTTATTTTTTATTATTAGATAACATGAAGGAAGCATGAAATGAACCTAATAATGGTTGGTAAAAATTAAAATGCTAAGGAAGAAGGATTAAAGGAAAGACTTATGATATGTTGACTATGCTAGTTAGATAAGCTTACTTTGGCCTAGATATGTTACATTGGGTTGATGATTGAATAACCATATGACATGAACTTATATGATGAGTTTAGCTACTGTATTTTGATGTTTACATGATGAAAATGACAATATGTGCTTGCTGATTTTTCATGTTATCATGAATTGAATGATTGCTCTGAAATAAAGATCGATATTGTTACATGTTTGGTGAATTGTTGAATAACAAGCAATTGATTTTGTTAAACATATAAGATAAGATAAGACCTTGGTTTGATTAGTGTCTATAGGTAGAAGGGCATGCCTTAGAGTCATTGAGCTCCTCTGATTATTGTTGAAGGATGGTGGTTAGTCACCAATATACCTTAAGGTGGTAAGTCACCTTGATGCTATGGCATCCTTTGATTACATGTCACAAGTTGGTTACAAAGCATTGATACCTTTGGGTATCCAAAGTCATATGTCACACGTAGACTCGATTACCTTGTTCATTAATCATCCAAGGCAAAACATGATTAGAACAATGATATATGTTTAAATGAACAAGTTGGGTATTAGCCCTTATGATATGGAATGAATATGTGTACTTGGTTGAGATTTAAAATGAACTATGTTGTGATGTGAAACTATGAAATGTTGCTGCCAAGATGACAATGAGATTACATGTTGTTTGTTGTCCAATTTAGCTTTAATTGTACATATGCTTGCTGCCCAAATTTGGCTTGAATTGTATATGTTGCTTGCTGTCCAATTTGGTATGAAATGTATATGTAGTTTGCTGCCCAAATTGGTGTGTTTTAAATGAAATGGTTGCTGCCCAATAAGTCATAGTACATGTAAATGCTTGCTGCCCTATTGGTTAGTACATGAAACTAGCTAAATTAACTTGGTTTTGATAGAACTATCTAGGTATTCCAATACGTGCTAAGCCTAGCTGAGTAACCTTAAAGATTGAATAAGACTTTAAAAGATTGAAACTAGTAAAGTTTAGGGCTGCCTCACTAAGTACATTATGTGTACTTATCACTCTCTTTGTTTCCTTCTTCCAAAATAACAGGTTCGTTGATATCCGAAAGCCATCCGTTTTGTTCCGAGAGCTTCGCAAGCCAAGAACAAGTATGATATAATCTTGCTTAGTCTCCTAGTTGGTGGCATAGTCTAAGTTAGTTTGTCATGCATTATGGAACATGTAATTGCTAAGTTTGGTTTGTATAAAACTAAGACATGTTATATTACGTAATGACTTGATGAATGTTTATGTAAATATGGATATGATGATATGAATGAACTATGTTTGAAGTTAACTAAGCTTGATTTGAATTTGAGTATCATTTATATGGTTTATGCCCTTGATGTATTTGAATGGTTGAGTATGTATAATTATGATATCTTTATTTGAATTAGGAAGGTTGCATCTAGAATTGTTGTTGGATGACTTGTATAGTTCGAATGGTAATAGAATATTAGAATAAGATGAATGCTGATTTCGAATACTATTGTATATGATTTAGGTTGTTTGAAAGTTGTTATATGTATATGTATGATTGTGTTGTAATATGAACTAAGATATGTATATAGATAATGTTTGATTGTCTTATGTATTCGAATAAGAAGCATTGGTATACTTGAATCAAACGTTCATGAGTTTGAGTGAATACATGTTTGCTAGGTCTTAAACATATGTTAGATGATCATGTGTAAGGATTAGGCTAATAACAAGTTTGATATCATGTAGACCAAATGTATATAAGCTTATATTAGCTTAGTTTGATTTGAAATTAGACCATATGTATGTTAGTTAGGCTTGTTAATATGCATTTGCAACATGTATACATGATTCATGTTAGAAAAGTTTTTAATTGGCTCACCTATTTGTGTTTATGATCTTGTGATTGGATAAATGATTGTATGATTGTTTGCTTTGATGCTTGTTATGTATGAATTGAATCTCATATAATTGTATGTTTGATAAGTTGACATGTATGAATCTGTCCATCACCCGAATCGTAACATCGCTCGCTCGTAACTGGGCGAGGGGTGTTACATTACCGACGTTAAAACAACAAGCGGTCAGAGGGGTTTTGATCGCCCTTCAATGCTGGTCACGCCTGGACCAACGCCGTTCACCAACGACGATGTCCTTGGCTAGAAAAGACAAAAATAGACCACAGTTTAGCGAAGCTTCAAACTCAATGGGATGACGATCGAGGAGGCAGGTCGGCGAGTGACGGGGTGGATCTTGGTTGTAGGATGACGGCGAACGCACGTGTGGTGGCAGTGAGTAGCACAGACAACAAACGGCGACAGAATCGCCGATAACAAAGGCGTCGATTGGGTTCTCGTCAAACTCTTCAGGTGGCTTTCATGGAGAAAGGCGACTTAGACGCGCGAGTGGCCGAAGGGGTTTGGTTTGAGGTGAGGTGGCGAATACGGTGGTGCGGGTGGTGGTGTCCACGACGGTACGGTGAGTGAGATCAGAGAGGCCGAACGGTGGTGGCTGGGGAACGGTATGAGAGAATTCTAGAATCTCTCTCTCTCTCTCTCTAGATTTTCCATATTCAAAAAGGACAGGTGAGGAGTCAGACTTGACTAATATTGGTTCATACCATAGACAAAGGTTAAAATTAAATCGGTGAGGACAAAGATCAAAAAGACCTTCGCTCAGATGGCTAAGGTTTGTGTTTACCAACCATAGGCCATGGGTTCAAAACCCCATATCACATTTCTATTATTTTTTTATACCTTTTGTGGGTGTTACAACACATATGACATTTTCGAATTTCCTAAAACCACATTTTCTTTCTTTTTCCGAGCATTAAAATCCATATATGACATATATTAAATGTTGGGTTATATATCATAAAAATGGGGTTGGCTTAGTGGTAAGCATGTATGCTTTCCACTCTAATGTTCCAGGTTTGAATCCACTCAACATCATTTTCTCTTCTTTCATTTTTCTGGGCACTAATACATTTAAATATATATCAAAGATTGTATATCATAACACAAAAAAGTGCTTGGCCTAGTGGCAAGCACCCGCCCCTTGCATTTTAAGGTCTCAGGTTTGATTCCCCTTAGAAGCAATCTCCATGTTAGCATTTTCCACCTCCAATTGGGTGTGACACGTGTCACCACCTGATTGGAGGTGGAAAATTAATTAAATAAATTAAATAAAAATAATTAAAGACCTCCAATAAGGTGGTGACACGTGTCACCAACTTATTGAATAATTAATTTATGGGTTAACTACTGGAATAGTCACTTATGTTTTCCCACAGTACAAAGTTGGTCACCGATTTTGAAAAACGACCAGTAAGGTCACTTACGTTTTCGGGGCGTAAACTTTAGGTCACTCTGCCGTTAAACATTGACGGCTCGCTTACCTAGCAGCGAAAAAAATAAGGGTAAACTACTACAATGGCCACTAAAGTTTATCTCATGTACATTTCTGCTCCCCAATTTTAAAAAATAAACATTATGGTCACTATTAAAAAGGCTTCTTTATA
The DNA here is from genome assembly GCA_030270665.1 of Hibiscus trionum. Taxonomy (NCBI): domain Eukaryota; kingdom Viridiplantae; phylum Streptophyta; class Magnoliopsida; order Malvales; family Malvaceae; genus Hibiscus; species Hibiscus trionum. Next base: position 4,846,362 of record BSYR01000046.1, read on the forward strand.
ATTTTACCCTTGAATTTTTAAAAATTTATTTTTCAACCCTAAAAGTTTACAATCAATTAGTACAATAATATTATAAAAGGCTTAAATGAAAAATAGGTACCCAAAGTATACCCTTTTTAAATTTTAGGTGTCCAAATTGCTCATATTTAATAACTAAACTTTCAAATTGCTCCTACTTTTTCACTCTAAATTATTCTATTATTGTTTAATCAAAAGGGTGCATTGACAAAATTTTGAAGTATAAAGGCTCAATTAGTTATAAAAAAAATTCAAAGACTTAATTAATTTTTTTAAAGTTCAAGGATTTATAGTACCCTTGAACCTAAAAAAAAGAACTGGAAGTCCTCGTACCCACTGCTGTCGGTTGCTAGTTTACAGTGCCATTTACTGCATAATTTGCTGGTTTAAAAATAAAATTTTAAAAATTCAAGGGTGAAATTATAAAGAAACCTTTTTAATAGTGACCATAATGTTTATTTTTTAAAATTGGGGAGCATAAATGTACATGGGATAAACTTTAGTGGCAATTGCAGTAGTTTACCCTTATTTTTTTAACTTCCAGGTCAGCAAGCCGTCAATGTTTAACTACAACAAACGGCCGAGTGACCAAAAGTTTACGCCCCGAAAACGTAAGTGACCTTACTGGTCGTTTTTCAAAATCGATGATCAACTCTGTACAGGGGGAAAACATAAGTGACTATTACAGTAGTTAACCCTTAATTTATTTTATTAGATTAAAATTAGGACTAAATTGATATATTGTATAAATATAGAGGACCAAATGTGTAATTATACCAATTTTTTTAATAGTTCCGTCAAATTTTTCATCTTTTTAACGGCATGTGGCTTAATTGGAACCATTTAAATAGTTAAGTGGTATATTTGACAAAATTAAAAATATAGTGGTCAAATTGACACCAACCCTATAGTTTGGTGGTCACTGGTGTAGTTTACCCTAAAAAAATAAGCTCGATTGTGAATGTTAACAGAAAAACAAAAACTTCTATTAACAACCATGTCACCACATGTGTAGTTATATAAATTTTATTAACAGTCTGTCACTACTTCGTTAGATTTTAACGGTTGATGGTCAAAATAGGTCCAATTAAATAGTTGGGTGGTCGAATTTTAAATTTTTGTAGTTCGATGGTCAAAATAGGTCAGACCTAATAGTTGGGTGGTCACTCAGGTAGTTTACCTTTTTTTATAAGTATAATTGACTATAAAAATTAGTCAATGCAAAGCCTGGAGAACCGAAAGAGAAAAAACATAAACATTGAAAACAATTAAATTATTTATATATATCGGGTACAAATAATTGTTATTTTCAATGAAGTTTGCATTTGAAATTTGAATTGGTTTGGGCATTAATCAATTGTACTTAAGTTTGGATTGCTTGGTCCATTTTTGCTGCGTTTTATTTGTGTTTGGACCACTTGACCCATTATATTTTAAAATTTTGAAATACTATCCATATTTATTAATTGGGTAAAGTACATAGACGATCACTGAACTTTGATAAAAAAACACAATGGTAACCAGACTTTCAAAAATCACGAAGTAGCAATTAAAATTTAAATTTTGAAACAAAACGGTAACTGGAGCGTTAAACCCCGTTAACCCCTAACGGAAATCTGATTGGGTATGCCACATCCCCACCCAGTTTTTCACCTCATATATAAAAATAATAAAATCATATACCACGTCATATTTAAAAATTAAAAATAAATCATTTTTAATCCCTTTTTAAAGGATGAAACCCTAAGCTATCGACAACATTTCAGGGCTTCATCTCATGTTCCGAAAAGCATATTTGGGTTTCTGCAAGAAGTTTCGAAGGTCAAAGATGGGTTTCAGAGATTATCAAAGATCAGAGATTATGTTAGAAGATTGGAAGATGAAATGAAGAAAATCGATGCCTTTAAGCGTGAACTTCCCCTTTCCATGCTCCTTCTCAAAGACGGTACCTTTTTTTTTCTTTTAATTTTCTGGATTTTTTTACCAATTATCTGTGGGGTTTAATTTGATTTTTCTTTTTAACGGTGTTATAGTGACTGAGAGATTAAAGGAGGAAGAAATACAGTGTAAGAAGATGAATGATGGATCAGTGTTTCCATTTGAAGGAAAATGGAAAGAATACTGTGAAAAACGACGGTGGTGATATGAAGAACTGGATGAGTTTTGTTCAACTATAGAACTCTGATTTCAACAACGTTAATCTGGACAAGAAATCAAACCCAGTTTCTGAACTCAAACTGGTAATTCTCGAACTATTTTTTTCTTTAATCTTATTTGATGGGGTAAAAAGTTATATTTTTCTGGTTTGGAATTTTGGTAGAGAAGTGAAGAACAAGGAGAAGATCTGTCCAAGAACCCAATCGAACTTTGTAAGAAGAAAAGCAAGGGAGGGGCTTTTGTTCCATTTAAGGAACATGTTGATAAGAAAATTTCAGGGCTTTCCCTTGTGACCCCAAGCTCTGAATTAGCTTCTTGTTTCTCGAAGAACAATGGGGGCTGTCAAGGATGAAACCCTTGGGTGGGGATTAAAAATGATTTATTTTAATTTTTAAATATGACGTGGTATATGGTTTTATTATTTTTTATATACGAGGTGGAAAATTGGGTGGGGATGTGGCATACCCAGTCAAATTTCCGTTAGGGGTTAACAGGGTTATCGGTGACATCTAAAATATTGTCATTGAAAATTATATTTACGTCACTATTAGTATTTTGTGACGTAAAATTTGATGTCACGGCGTTCGTCACGCTAGGTGTGTCACTAAATATCTAGTGTGACGATGCACCTTTTTTCGTCATGTATTGTCGAGAATTTAGTGACGCTAATGCACAACGTTACGTTATAATTTGTATTCAGTGACAGTCAGTTACGTCGTCAAATGATATAAAATTTCGTCATTGATCATTCATATCGTCACCATAATAGAATAATTTCATTGTATTAGTGACGAAAAAACTAGCGTCACATTGTTAGTGACGTAGTATATCGTCACGTAATAGTAGTATGAATGACGATGACACATAGTGTCACTTTATAATTTATATTCGATAACAATTAGTTATGTCACCAAATTATATAAAATATCGTTATTGATCATTGTTATCGTCACGAATACTACATTAACTTCAACCTATAGGTGACGAAAATAATATCATCATATTTTTAGTGACAAAATATATCACCTAAATTACTAAAATAATGTCATAAATTACTAATTAATTGTCAATTTAATATCTTCACGTATTACCAATTCTGCCACTTAATTGGAGACTACATTATCATTAATTATACTAAGATCGTTACTAGTAATGAAATGAATTGTTAGTGATAGAAGCAAAATCATAAAAATAATAACAACTATTATCGTATAAAATAATAAAAAATTACAAAATATTCCTTAAAAATATTTACATTATATTAAAATATCATACAAGTCATTTATTACACAATAATAAAAGTAAAATAATCAAAATTGCCAGCCTAATATTTTTTCCTAATATAATATAACTTACAAGTTAAGAGAAAGAAATCAACCGTCATATAACTTGTAGGATAGCTTATAGGTATATGTGTGTCTATCCTCATATCCTTGCAAATTTGTTGACCTAATCCAAATCGTCTTTCGCAACAAAAATGAGGCAAGGCGCCTTACAACCAGTCTGCACCATAACCAGCAACATTCATGATCAATTAATTCAGTTGCCCTCTTCCATACTCGTAAAAGCTACAAAGAAATTTCTGAATGTAACAACAATTGAATGTAAATTAATTTGAAAGACATTAACATTCACGAAATCAGGGACCAGACCCTTGTATAATGCTCCAAAGCCTTCATTCCTTACAATTTTCAAAAAAAAAAAGCATCATGCCAATATGTTCATTACAAAATTTGGATGTTAAAGCATGTGATATAATAAACCAAATAAATAAAATTTTAAAGACATATAAATGCATAATTAGCTGAGATGTACATAGACAGTGAAACAAAGGGGTTTTCATTTACTGCTAAAAAGGTTATGGTTATAGCAATATTTGCATCAAAAATAATATTTAATACAACTAATAGCAAATACCCAAATAAACACTAGTTATTTTACATTTCACAAATTCCAAAATTATGATTTTAAGGTAATAGAATGATTAGAATCAAACACATAAGCAAGTGGAGTTATATATTCACAATTTAATCGAACACAAAATTACTTAGTTGAATTTAACTAATGTTGTTTCAAACTTTAAAGTATTAACCTCCAGATTAAACTAAACAATGTATTTATAATATAATCCATGATAATAAATTTTTATTATATCTTATAATCACTTCAAAGGACTAAACAAAAAGAATATCCAGTACCTCCAAAAAAGTTGTTGCAAAAACTGAGTTGAGAGAAAAATTCCCATATCAGAGTAACTAAGAAAAAAACGGCTTCATTTGGGTGTAAATTTGTGGCTAATAAAAAAAGAATTCATCATTTAGAGGATCAATTAAAGCAACAAACTTTAGTCTTCACTATTTTCAGAAAACCATCCTCCACATACAAATCGAAATTCTAAAGTCGGGCACAAAAAAAATTTACGATAGAAAAATCAGAATAACTCTGAAGAAACGTTCAAGAGCAAAAAATATTAGAAAATGTTTTAGATAGATATCCAAAACAATTACCCCTTTTCCCAGCCTGACAAGCCTCAAGGCCATTTCAACAGCAGTTTTGGAGCAGCAACATCAACCTGTTTGCCAGTGACTGGCCAGTTCCTAACATGTGTATGTGCAACTACAATAATAAACCCATCAATGTGACAACCAATATCAATGCATCCAGAGGGGTAGAGAAAAATCAATTCAATTGCCACTAAAAATAAGATTATCCCCATAAAAATTGCTGTATAAAACTTACATCATGACCGTATCACCTTCCAACTCCGAGGTGTTCAGTAGCAAGTAGTGAGAAATGGTAGACAATATTGTTTATTTAAAGTCAAGTAGGTAAGGAAACACCCGTCTCAATCTTCTTCTTAACATTCTTGTACATGTTACTTGTTTGCCTTCACATTAAACAAACAAAGAAAAGGAAAAAAGAAATACTAAGTTACAAATTTTATTATCTATTTTCAAACTTATTAAGAAAAAATAGAAGTAAAAAACACTTACTCTCTTATAAATGCATCACCATTCTCACAAATGTCAACAATCTTAATTTTTTTACTTGTATTCTTTTAAAACTAATTGTAACGTCTCTATAAATTTTCAAACATAACAAAAGAATTAAACTAAAATTACATTCAAAACCCATTCTCAATGAACTTAGTTTTTAATTATATAAAAGGATAAGGGATTAGCTGTTAAGAATTTCAATAGTGCTCTTGTATTTAGTAACAACTTTAGAAGATGTGAGATCTTGCTCCTCCTACTCTTTTCATCCAACATTATTGATGATGATGAAAGGGAAAAAAAACTTAAATTTCAGCAAGAACAAGTTCTTGTTACCACCACTAGAAAGGGAAAAAACTTAAGCATAAACTATTGTATATATGATGATGAAAGGACGGACACTACTTTGCTAGTAATTTAATTTTCAAAAGAATTCTAGCATCTTATATTTACGATATAAAACAGTTCACGGATCAAAAATTACATCGATATAGAGAAAATATGACTGACTGTAAAAATTAATATTTTAATTTTCAACTTATGAAGAACTATTTTATATGTCAATTTTAGTAAATGGAACTGATTACAACCAAGAATTTAAAATAAAAAAAAATAAAAATTGAAGCTTGAGATATGATCATGGTGATAAATAATTAAATGAGGAATTAAGCCAAAAAACACTGGAAAAAAAATCAATTGCATACCTTGCATCCATTGATAGCGAATTGGAAAAGCCCGATTCCATTAGCCTTAAAGAACTCATTGCTTGCTTTCAGATAGGTCTCAAGAAAAGAATTTCTAAAGAAAAAAAAAACATAAAAAGTAATTAAGAATTCAAAAATAAAGAAAATTTACATTTTCAATAATCAACAACAAAAATTATGGATAAGCAACTAACATAATGGAGCGGAGCCCTAGTGATTTCAAGAAGTTAAAATTGGCAAAATCGGGGAGACCAGACTTGCAAATTCAATTATCGACCATGATGAAATTCAAGGGGGACATGAAGAGCTCCTCGCCAGAAACAAAAATTACGAATAAGTAACTCAAATAATGAGAAGGATTCTCCAATCGCTCGACGCAACGTCCCTATTGTGAAAGCTTTGAAAATTTAGGTTTAGGGTATGGGAATTTAGGCTAACGGGATGAAGAAGAGATGAACAAAACTGAACCATACACTTAAACTAAGTCAAAAGACCTTATCTCGATTTCACTAAAAACCTTTTCAAAAATTATCATATATTATTAAAATATTTAGTTCAAAAAAGTATTAATATATTTAAAGTATTATTAATATAATATTATGATTTTAAATATTAATATTAAAATTTATTACTAATATTAATACTAAATACATAAAATAAAATAAAGTATTCATTGTCTAAATTTAATTATATTAATTTTATATATTATCATATTAATATTATTTATGTTAAAATAATAGAAGTTAAAATATTATTTTATTTTTAATATAATAGTTGTACAAGAGTTACAAATTTAAGTATTATCGCCTCAGAAAAACTTAGATACATACATGTATAAAGACATCAAAAGGGTTGGATGACATATTCTCTACTGCGTCGGGATTAGTCATAAAATACCTTATGACTTTACTTCTATACAAAAACTACTAAAAATTAAAATGTATTTAGTTATATTAGAACTCTTAGGAGTCTCCGCACTCTATCAGAATTAGTGGTGGACTACAATCTTAAGCATATTGATTAATCAAAATTAAAAGCAAAGCTTTTCATCTTAATCATAAAATGCCTTATAGTTTTATTTCTGAACACAGTTAGAACGACTAAAAGTTAAAATGTAATTAGTTATATTAGAACCACCAGCAATAATAAAGTATAATTATATATACTAAACTAAATAAAAAAATATTATATACAAATATATATGTAACAGACAACTTTTAGAACATTGGTGGGAGTTATTGAAATTATGAGCTTAAAATTTAAAATATTAAAAAATTCGTAATAATAAAATTTTGAATTAGTAACACAATTGAGATGCTACTGTAAAAAAATTTTGCCAATTATTTTATATTAATTCTTGACGTCAAAGATTAAGTGACTCAATCATATGATTTCTTTTAAAATCGTTATATAACACATAAGAGGTATAACAATGAGCGACAAACAGTTGTTTTCGTCAAGTTAAACGTATTATTTATGACACAAATAAAAATGTCACCTTTTATACTTTATAAAATACAATAAATAAAGTTTTCACGAATAAAGCTTATCGATGACAACAAATTTACAAAGCCACTAATTCAAATTGAATTGTTATAATAATAATTCGTCACTAATACAAATTTTTATTGGGGACGATTTTGCAACGTCGCGAATTTGTTTAAACGTCATTAAAATGTTTCCCACCAAAAAAAATTAGAGGGAAATTTTGGCATCAAACATATAGTGACGAAAACCATGACATTTTTTAAAATTATCGTAGAAAATATATCATTAATTACTAAATGTGACGAAAATAAATAATCGTCACGTTTACATTATATTTTGTGACGTTTTATGCAACGTCATATAGAAATTTCGTCACTAATTGATAAATTTGTTGTAGTGAACCCAATCGAACTTTGTAAGAAGAAAAGCAAGGGAGGGGCTTTTGTTCCATTTAAGGAACATGTTGATAAGAAAATTTCAGGGCTTTCCCTTGTGACCCCAAGCTCTGAATTAGCTTCTTGTTTCTCGAAGAACAATGGGGGCTGTCAAGGATGAAACCCTTGGTGGGGATTAAAAATGATTTATTTTAATTTTTAAATATGACGTGGTATATGGTTTTATTATTTTTTATATACGAGGTGGAAAATTGGGTGGGGATGTGGCATACCCAGTCAAATTTCCGTTAGGGGTTAACAGGGTTTAACGCCCCAGTTACCGTTTTGTTTCAAAATTTAAAGTTTAATTGCTACTTCGTGATTTTTGAAAGTTTGGTTACCATTTTGTTTTTTTATCAAAGTTCAGTGACCGTCTGTGTACTTTACCCCTATTAATTTTTAGGGGTTAAACATCAATATACATTATTTTTAAAAGTACTAATAAGGTCATTATAAATTTGGGACCATACACAAATATATTATTTCTTTAAATGATAATATAAAGAAATTAAATTAATATTTAAAAATTTAAGAGACCATGGTCCTTGTCAGCCTCGTATTGACAAAGACTCGATTCAAAATGTGTACATTCAATCTTTTTAAATTTTATTGTACTTGTTTTAGTTTTTTTTTCTTTTTAATATATTCATTGGAACAAGCTCAATGATTAATCATCCGTATTTTGTGAGTTTATATAGGGGTAGAAGCTAGCCATAAGTTTTAAAGTTGTTTCATGTCCAAGATGACCAATGACGGAACTTGATGAAAGAGTTTGGGGAGCAACATACTAGCATAACTTTTTTTAAAAATTTGAAGGGTTTAATTTAGATTTTTCAAATAATTTGGGCTCTAACTAAATTTTTTAATAATTTTGAGAGCCTTAATGAGAATTTTAAAAATTATGGGAAGAAATTTAATTAAAAAATTCAATTTTTTAGGATTAATAAGAATTTCTAAAAAAATTATGTGCCAAATTAAATTTTGTAAAATTTTAAGGGGCAAAATTCTAATTTTTCTTATTTTTCGGGATTCATGACACCACTAGTCTCCAATCTATTGTTTTCTGCGACTGTAGATAAAGATCGAACTCTCGATTACTGATTAAAATAAAATAAACTCTTATCATCCCACGTGATTTCTTTTAAAACTTTTTAATATATAATAAAAAGCTAAATTTTTTTTTGATGAAATAATAAAAAGCTAAATTAAATACAAATAACAAAAATGAAAACACCAAACGAATCATAACCTTGCACCAACTCCTAATCACCTAGTACTTGGATCGATTAGACCTAATGATTAAACAAAATAAATTGAAATAATTAAATGTTGATAGTTTTAAAACTGAAATAAGAATACGATAAAATTCTATTTCTACAGCAATCAATAAACATAAACACTTTGTCAGTCTAGTTGTGCTTTTCGATGTATTAAATTATTGTTATTATTGGACTTACATAACAATTTAATCCCACGCAAATTACACGATAATTAAATAAGAACATAAATAAAATGATGTTTCAACTAAGTCTTTATTTTAAATTCACAATTAAATAAAAATTTGAGTAAACTACACCACATACCACTCAACTATAGTCGTTGACTCGAAAATACTTTCGAACTTTAAAAAAGTTCAAAAATAACATTGAACTTTAGTTTGTGAGTCAAAAATACCACTCCCCTTTTGGTGCGGTTGTTTTGAAACAACGTCTTTTTGCTAGAGGAAAATATTAAAACCATGCACTTGTGAAGTTTGAACCCAAAACTTTAAAATATAAAGGCTAAGCCTTAACCACTAAAGTAACATAATATTATATAATGTTTTACCAGAAATATTATATATCTGAAACTAATTTAGATTAAATCAAATTATTTTATGAAATAAATAATACTATAAATGATACTAATATATAAAAATATAAAATATATTATTTTTATATTTTATATATTATTAATAATATAAATATATTACTTAAAAAAACTACAAAATATTCATAAAAATAATATATTTATATTATTAATAATTTATATAAAAACCCTAAACTATTAAATCACAAACCCTAACCCTCAAACTTAAACCCTAAATTTTAGAGTTTAGAATTTAGAGTTTAAGGGTTTTTATATATTATTTTTATGAATATTTTGGGTTTTTTAAAATAATATATTTATATTATAAACAATATATAAAAATATAAAAATAATATATTTTTATTTTAACTATATAAACTTATCCATTTGATTCAACCAAATTATTTTATAAAAAAATAAAACAATAAATAATATTAATATTAATATATAAATAATATAAAATATAAAAACATATTATTTTTATGGTTGTTTATATATTATTTATAATATATAAAAAACCATAAACCCCAAGCCTCAAACCATAAGGTTTATGGTTTGAGGTTTGGGATTTGTAGTTTAAGCTTTAGGATTTAAGGTTCATAGTTTTTATACATTATTTATAATATAAATATATTATTTTTATGAATATTTTGAAGTGTTTTGAAAATAATATATTTATGTTATAAATATTATATAAAAATTATAACACCCGGGTTTAGGGGTTAGGTGAAAATAATATTTTAATATTATTTGGGCTCGGTTTTCATAATTAAAAGGGTTCTTTAAAATTTTGGGTTTCGTTTTCAAATTAGTTAATTTAATGTGGACCAAGTTTTGAAATTTAATCCCAAATAGCCATTAATGGTGTGCCCTTGTGAATGTCCCATTTCATTAAGGGCAATGTGGTCTTTTAGCCTTTGAATTTAAAGAAACAATTAAAACACCCATTTCTTCCTATTTTCCCACTATTCATCTTCTTCTCTAACGTGAAAGAAGCCCCCCCCCTCTTCAATCTACTATTTCATCCAAAAGTTTCTTCATTTCAACTCCGAATTGAAAGGTAATGGTACTTTTGACTTCCCCTCATCCTCCCCTTCATAAAAGTACCTTTCATTTTAGTTTCCATGGAAGTTTTAGAAAATGTCATTTTTGAATATTTTGATTAAAAATGAGATTTTTAAGTTGTTAAGTAAAGTATCTTGATTTAATATGCTTAGTTATGGTATAAGGAAGTCAAATGGTATATCATATATGAATTTCAAGTGATTTTGGGAATTTTCGGAATTGGGCTTTGAGAGGGTTTTAAAGTGGGATTTGGGGCTGTTTAATGTTGGATTTTGGGGGCTGTTGGTGGTATGATATATGAGGATCATTTTGGGTGTAATTGATGCTTGTTTGGGTGTTTGAAATGGGAGAATTCAGTGGGTGTTAAGGGCTGCTCGAAAATTTTGTTTTTGGGGTTGATTTTGAGTGTTGGATGCTTGGCAATGTTAATCCGGGTTAGTTTCGATGATAAAATATTGATTGTGGATATTTTGTTTGTGTTTGGGATTGATTAGAGTCAAGTTTGGGCATCGGTGAAGCATCGGAAGTGAATCCGGGAAGTTGAAGGTTGTTGCTTGCTTGGTCCTTGGGCTTGGAAGCTTAGGTGAGTGGTTAAATGTTTTAAATGGATTTAAAATGGTTGGTTTGAGTATATGGACTAGGTTGGGCTTGGTAGACCCACTTAGAGTTAGGATTAGGGTGGTAGCCTAATCCTAAACTTGATCTAGAGCCTTTGGATGAACTTAAATGTATGAATGTATATGCCTCGTATGTCTTGTGATCTGAATGCTTATGTATATTGTATTATACATGTGAGATGAGGCATGATTTGTAATGCTTAAGGCATGCATGGTAATGGTTCATGATTGTGTTCATGGTGAGTACGTGCTAAGCACGAAAATGATTGAAATGAGTAATGTGGAATGAGTAAGATATTGGCACTAGTATACTTAAATACAAATGATCGATCATTAGGATGTTAGTGTGTACACATGAGTCAAAAGTCGCGCGTGGCCTTGGTGGCGTTGAGTCACCAAGGAGGAGTACGGGTACGCCCGGAAATTGTATTTAAATATAGTCGGTGATGAGTGGAATCCCACCGACGGGGCGTGAGGATGAGTGGAATCCCCTCCGCGAGACCGGTGATGAGTGTAATCCCACCGTCAGGTAATGGTTGTGTTGTTGGATGTGAATTCCAACGGTTATCCGCGTATTTGAGTCATAGCTAGGTGCCAATGTTGATTGATATGTGTATCAATGTGTTGTGATTAATGATCCTTATTTGGATGCTTGATGTGGGTACTTATGTTGAGGAAGTTAGAGCTTGTTGATCATGACATTTACTTGTATATATTGCTCATGCATCTCATCTTGTGGCTCTTGTGGATCCTTGGTATGTTTGTGCAATGCCTTGGCTAGATCGTGCTCGGACCCTGCAATGTTGAGGTTTGTTTTTAGAGCTTACCCTCACTAAGCATCATTGCTTACGCTCTCTTTGTTCAACATTGCAGATCCTTAGTTCGTGGGTTGCTCGCGCAAGTGGAAGGCTCCAAGTGTGGTTGTTAGCCTTGAGTGCTTCAAGTATGGATTTTTAATGTTTGGACATGTAATAGTTTGAGCAATGGGACATATATGGTTTTGTTGGGTGGTTGTTGGTTGTTAGGAGCATGTGTAGACTCCTTAGTACCTTGTATTTGTATGGTTCATGTTGCCATGTTGGATTGTATCTCATGCCTAATTGCTCTTGTTGAATGTTAGCCACATGCCTAAGAGGTTACCTTTGTGCTTGAATGATGTTGTGTGAATGCATGCCTATGATGTCTTGCCTTAGTGTTTAGACTTGTTTTAATCTTGTTGAAGCATGTTTAAATAGCTGGATTGCCTTATGTTTATATGTGATGGTGTTGTAGTGTGTTTTGGTGGTGTTTTGGGCACCCTAGTGCCTTAAAACAGCCAAAACGAGTCTGCAGACAGGGGGCGTTTCGGAACGGGCCATCCTGTTTCGGAACGGTCCCTTTCCAATTGGCCTGCCATTTCGAAACGGATGGGGGTCGTTTCGGAACATTTTTGCTACTGGAATTTTGAGAAATTGGCGAGATGAAGGCGTTCCGAAACGGGCCTTTGAAGTTTCGAAACGGTCAAATCTCGTTGACCACGAGATATTGACCGTCAAGGTCGTTTCGATACGGGTCTCCCCTGTTTCGGAACGGCCACCTTATGGTTGACCCTGGTCTGTTGACCGTCAAGGTCGTTCCGATACGGGTCACCCCTGTTTCGAAACGGTCACCCTAAGGTTGACCCCGGCCTGTTGACTAAGTCAAGGCGTTTCGGAACACCCTAAGGGCATTTCGAAACGGCCTGCTGCAAAGGTGTAAAATGAGCTGTTTAATGTTTTGGTTGGTCGGTGTATGTTTCAATGTTTGTTTTTCCCGCTGCTGTGCTTCACATAGGTTTTAATTATGCCTATAGACAAGATAAAATAAAAAGAAAATTTTAGGGTCGTTAACCGAGGGGAAACCTTCGCGGGTTTCGCTTCGGTTTTCCCCGTGTGGCCCACTTGGACCGGTCATCCGACCAGACCGGGATGAGGGGGTTACACTTGTTGGTATCAGAGCCTAAGGTTACCGAGACCTTGGGCAGGTAAGTGAGGTAAGCTTAAGTTTTTGAATTGGATTGCACGGTGTTTGCTTGTTTTGCAAGAATGATTGCTTGTGTGACAAGTATGTTGATTGTTTCATTTTAAAGTATGTGTGTGTGAGTCCCATTGCTACTATTACATTGGAAAAATGATTTTTAAGTGAGGGAACGTACTTGAACACTTGGAAGCCTTGCCTTGCTAACCCAACTTGTATGTTTTGTTGTTGTGGTTGTAGTTAATATCTGTGAGAGCGATGTCTAGACCGAGAGTGGTTCGTCAGGAACCACGGGTTGCGGCTCCTGTTGAGCCGGCTGTTGGTGTGGAGGCTCATCTAGAAGGGCCGGTGGCCGCGGGAGTTGGCGCTCCACCACCACCTCCACCACCACCACCTCCTCCACCTGGAGCTGGAGGTGAAGATGGAGCCGGAGGAGATGAACCTCAAGGTGGCCAAGGTCCAGCTGGAATTGATATGACTCCGCTAGTGCAAGCAATAGCGGGAGCGTTCCAGGCCGCAGTTGCGGGAGCTCAGGCTGCAGCTCAGCCTAGGTGTGATGATGCTAGTTTACCTTTGGAGAGGCTCCGTAGTTTGGGAGCCGAGGAGTTTAGAGGATCCACTCCGAAGAGATCGGAGTTGTGGTTGGAGAAGACGGTTCGTATCTTGGCTCAGATGGGTTGTGCGGGCGCACGTAGATTGGGCTGTGTGATCTCATTGCTTCAGGGTGATGCCTACACCTGGTGGGTCACCATTACTGCCGGGGTTCCAGAGGCCGAGATAGATTGGGATTTCTTCGAGTTTGCCTTCAGAAAGAGGTACTTGGGACCGAGGTACTTGGATGAGAAGAAGCGGGAGTTTATGGCTCTTACTCAGGGAGATGCTTCTGTGACTGATTACGAGATCCGTTTCGTCCGCTTGAGTCAGTATGCTCCAGAGTTAGTTCCTACTGAAGTGGAACGTTGCAACCGATTCCGCTACGGGTTGAATGAAGAGGTTAAGAGGTACACACTAGCTTCTGACTACTCAGACTTTGATGTGTTGGTCGCGAGGGCCAAGGATTTAGAGCATAGTTTGGGTTCGACCAAACGAGCTGGTGGTTCTAGTTCTGGCAAGAGGCATAACCACTTTGATGGTAGAGATGCCAAGAGGCACAGAGGTGGCGGACATCAGTTTGATCAGAGACGTGGCGGTGGCCACCATGGTAGAGGCCATCAGGGCCATAGAGGAGGAGGGCGCTTGCCCGAGTGTACCCGTTGTGGGAGACAGCACACTGGTGAGTGCTGGGGTAACTTCCATGCTTGTTGGAACTGTGGTTCGAGGGACCACTTTAGGAGGGAGTGTCCGCATCAGGCGGCTCAGGCACCGAACATTGCTCAGGATCCTGCGAGAGCGAATGATTTTCAAAGAGGCCGTGGGCGCGGTCGTGGCTACTTCCAGCCTAGGGCTGATGCACCTAGGGGAGATGCTCAGAGGAACCTTGCTCATGTTGTGGCTGTGCAGCCAGAGACGGGAGGACCAGCGAGAGTTTATGCTCAGAGAGAGGCCGCGAACGACACCGATGTGATAGCAGGTAATTTTGAGTTATAGTCTATGTCTTTGCTTTCTTTGATTGATTCGGGTTCTACGCATTCCTACATTTTGAGTGAGCATGCACAGAAGTTAGATATCCCTGTTGAGATCTTAGATGTAGGTATGCATGTTACTAGTTCTTTTGGTGAGACAGTTGTGGTTAGACGTATGTATAGGAGGTGTCCACTGAAGATTCAGGGTCATGTGTTCTCAGTTGATATGATGGAACTTCCTTTCTATGGTTTTGATATTATTCTGGGTATGGACTGGTTGGTTGAGCATCGGGCTAGTGTGGATTTTGAGACAAAGAGAATTTCTTTGAAGCTTTCGGATGACTACGAGGTGGTAGTAGTAGGCGAGAACATTAAGTTCTTGTCTAATGTGGTGTCAGCTTTAGAGGCTCATAGGTTGATGGACTCAGGATGTGGGGCCTATTTAGCTTATGTTATGAATCCGGATATGAGTGAAGCTAGACCGAAGGATATCAGAACAGTGTGTGACTTTCCAGATGTGTTTCCTGAAGAGTTGCCTGGTTTGCCTCCTGACAGAGATGTTGAGTTTGTGATTGAGACAGTTTCAGGGTCTAATCCAGTTTCGATAGCTCCATATCGTATGGCTCCGAAAGAGTTGAAAGAATTGAAGAGTCAGTTGCAAGAATTATTAGACCGTGGTTTCATTAGGCCTAGTAGTTCTCCGTGGGGTGCTCCCGTGTTGTTTGTGAAAAAGAAAGATGGTAGTATGTGCATGTGCATTGACTATAGACAGTTGAATCAGATGATTGTGAAGAACAAGTATCCGTTGCCTCGTATAGATGATTTGTTTGATCAGTTGAGAGGTGCTTCAGTATTCTCGAAGATAGATTTGAGATCCGGGTACTATCAGTTGAAGGTGAAAGAGTGTGATGTCCCGAAGACAGCTTTTAGGACTAGATATGGTCACTATGAGTTTCTTGTGATGCCATTTGGGCTCACGAATGCACCAGCAGCATTCATGGACATGATGAACAGAATTTTTAGGGACTATCTAGATTGTTTTGTAGTTGTCTTCATTGATGATATACTTGTGTACTCGAAGACAGAAGAAGAGCATGATGAGCACTTGAGATTTGTTTTACAGAGATTGTTGAGCAGTCAGTTGTATGCAAAGCTTAGTAAATGTGAGTTCTGGATTCGAGAGGTTGTGTTTCTTGGCCATGTTGTTTCGGCCGAAGGTATCCGTGTTGATCCATCGAAGATTGAGGCTATTGTTGAGTGGAAACAACCTAAGTCCGTGACCGAGATTAGGAGTTTCCTAGGACTAGCCGATTACTATAGGAGGTTTGTTGATGGCTTCTCTAGAGTAGCTGCTCCTTTGACTAAATTGTTGCAAAAGGGAGTTAAGTTTGAATGGTCAGATGCAAGACATAAGACTTTTGAGAAATTGAAAGAAGCTTTGACGAATGCTCCAGTGTTAGTGCAACCTGTTTCAGGCAAGGAGTTTGTGATTTACAGTGATGCTTCCTACGTAGGCTTAGGATGTGTTCTGATGCAAGATAGGAGAGTTGTTGCTTATGCTTCTAGACAGTTGAAGATTCATGAGAAGAAATATCCTACTCATGATATAGAGCTAGCCGCAGTCGTGTTTGCATTGAAGATTTGGCGTCATTATTTGTATGGTGAGAAGTGTATTGTTTACACCGATCACAAGAGCTTGAAGTATCTGATGACACAGAAAGAGTTGAACTTGAGACATAGAAGGTGGTTAGAGTTGCTAAAGGATTATGATTTGACCATTGAGTACCATCCGGGTAAAGACTTATGATATGTTGACTATGCTAGTTAGATAAGCTTACTTTGGCCTAGATATGTTACATTGGGTTGATGATTGAATAACCATATGACATGAACTTATATGATGAGTTTAGCTACTGTATTTTGATGTTTACATGATGAAAATGACAATATGTGCTTGCTGATTTTTCATGTTATCATGAATTGAATGATTGCTCTGAAATAAAGATCGATATTGTTACATGTTTGGTGAATTGTTGAATAACAAGCAATTGATTTTGTTAAACATATAAGATAAGATAAGACCTTGGTTTGATTAGTGTCTATAGGTAGAAGGGCATGCCTTAGAGTCATTGAGCTCCTCTGATTATTGTTGAAGGATGGTGGTTAGTCACCAATATACCTTAAGGTGGTAAGTCACCTTGATGCTATGGCATCCTTTGATTACATGTCACAAGTTGGTTACAAAGCATTGATACCTTTGGGTATCCAAAGTCATATGTCACACGTAGACTCGATTACCTTGTTCATTAATCATCCAAGGCAAAACATGATTAGAACAATGATATATGTTTAAATGAACAAGTTGGGTATTAGCCCTTATGATATGGAATGAATATGTGTACTTGGTTGAGATTTAAAATGAACTATGTTGTGATGTGAAACTATGAAATGTTGCTGCCAAGATGACAATGAGATTACATGTTGTTTGTTGTCCAATTTAGCTTTAATTGTACATATGCTTGCTGCCCAAATTTGGCTTGAATTGTATATGTTGCTTGCTGTCCAATTTGGTATGAAATGTATATGTAGTTTGCTGCCCAAATTGGTGTGTTTTAAATGAAATGGTTGCTGCCCAATAAGTCATAGTACATGTAAATGCTTGCTGCCCTATTGGTTAGTACATGAAACTAGCTAAATTAACTTGGTTTTGATAGAACTATCTAGGTATTCCAATACGTGCTAAGCCTAGCTGAGTAACCTTAAAGATTGAATAAGACTTTAAAAGATTGAAACTAGTAAAGTTTAGGGCTGCCTCACTAAGTACATTATGTGTACTTATCACTCTCTTTGTTTCCTTCTTCCAAAATAATAGGTTCGTTGATATCCGAAAGCCATCCGTTTTGTTCCGAGAGCTTCGCAAGCCAAGAACAAGTATGATATAATCTTGCTTAGTCTCCTAGTTGGTGGCATAGTCTAAGTTAGTTTGTCATGCATTATGGAACATGTAATTGCTAAGTTTGGTTTGTATAAAACTAAGACATGTTATATTACGTAATGACTTGATGAATGTTTATGTAAATATGGATATGATGATATGAATGAACTATGTTTGAAGTTAACTAAGCTTGATTTGAATTTGAGTATCATTTATATGGTTTATGCCCTTGATGTATTTGAATGGTTGAGTATGTATAATTATGATATCTTTATTTGAATTAGGAAGGTTGCATCTAGAATTGTTGTTGGATGACTTGTATAGTTCGAATGGTAATAGAATATTAGAATAAGATGAATGCTGATTTCGAATACTATTGTATATGATTTAGGTTGTTTGAAAGTTGTTATATGTATATGTATGATTGTGTTGTAATATGAACTAAGATATGTATATAGATAATGTTTGATTGTCTTATGTATTCGAATAAGAAGCATTGGTATACTTGAATCAAACGTTCATGAGTTTGAGTGAATACATGTTTGCTAGGTCTTAAACATATGTTAGATGATCATGTGTAAGGATTAGGCTAATAACAAGTTTGATATCATGTAGACCAAATGTATATAAGCTTATATTAGCTTAGTTTGATTTGAAATTAGACCATATGTATGTTAGTTAGGCTTGTTAATATGCATTTGCAACATGTATACATGATTCATGTTAGAAAAGTTTTTAATTGGCTCACCTATTTGTGTTTATGATCTTGTGATTGGATAAATGATTGTATGATTGTTTGCTTTGATGCTTGTTATGTATGAATTGAATCTCATATAATTGTATGTTTGATAAGTTGACATGTATGAATCTGTCCATCACCCGAATCGTAACATCGCTCGCTCGTAACTGGGCGAGGGGTGTTACATTACCGACGTTAAAACAACAAGCGGTCAGAGGGGTTTTGATCGCCCTTCAATGCTGGTCACGCCTGGACCAACGCCGTTCACCAACGACAATGTCCTTGGCTAGAAAAGACAAAAATAGACCACAGTTTAGCGAAGCTTCAAACTCAATGGGATGACGATCGAGGAGGCAGGTCGGCGAGTGACGGGGTGGATCTTGGTTGTAGGATGACGGCGAACGCACGTGTGGTGGCAGTGAGTAGCACAGACAACAAACGGCGACAGAATCGCCGATAACAAAGGCGTCGATTGGGTTCTCGTCAAACTCTTCAGGTGGCTTTCATGGAGAAAGGCGACTTAGACGCGCGAGTGGCCGAAGGGGTTTGGTTTGAGGTGAGGTGGCGAATACGGTGGTGCGGGTGGTGGTGTCCACGACGGTACGGTGAGTGAGATCAGAGAGGCCGAACGGTGGTGGCTGGGGAACGGTATGAGAGAATTCTAGAATCTCTCTCTCTCTCTCTCTAGATTTTCCATATTCAAAAAGGACAGGTGAGGAGTCAGACTTGACTAATATTGGTTCATACCATAGACAAAGGTTAAAATTAAATCGGTGAGGACAAAGATCAAAAAGACCTTCGCTCAGATGGCTAAGGTTTGTGTTTACCAACCATAGGCCATGGGTTCAAAACCCCATATCACATTTCTATTATTTTTTTTATACCTTTTGTGGGTGTTACAACACATATGACATGTTCGAATTTCCTAAAACCACATTTTCTTTCTTTTTCCGAGCATTAAAATCCATATATGACATATATTAAATGTTGGGTTATATATCATAAAAATGGGGTTGGCTTAGTGGTAAGCATGTATGCTTTCCACTCTAATGTTCCAGGTTTGAATCCACTCAACATCATTTTCTCTCCTTTCATTTTTCTGGGCACTAATACATTTAAATATATATCAAAGATTGTATATCATAACACAAAAAAGTGCTTGGCCTAGTGGCAAGCACCCGCCCCTTGCATTTTAAGGTCTCAGGTTTGATTCCCCTTAGAAGCAATCTCCATGTTAGCATTTTCCACCTCCAATTGGGTGTGACACGTGTCACCACCTGATTGGAGGTGGAAAATTAATTAAATAAATTAAATAAAAATAATTAAAGACCTCCAATAAGGTGGTGACACGTGTCACCAACTTATTGAATAATTAATTTATGGGTTAACTACTGGAATAGTCACTTATGTTTTCCCACAGTACAAAGTTGGTCACCGATTTTGAAAAACGACCAGTAAGGTCACTTACGTTTTCGGGGCGTAAACTTTAGGTCACTCTGCCGTTAAACATTGACGGCTCGCTTACCTAGCAGCGAAAAAAATAAGGGTAAACTACTACAATGGCCACTAAAGTTTATCTCATGTACATTTCTGCTCCCCAATTTTAAAAAATAAACATTATGGTCACTATTAAAAAGGCTTCTTTATAATTTTACCCTTGAATTTTTAAAAATTTATTTTTCAACCCTAAAAGTTTACAATCAATTAGTACAATAATATTATAAAAGGCTTAAATGAAAAATAGGTACCCAAAGTATACCCTTTTTAAATTTTAGGTGTCCAAATTGCTCATATTTAATAACTAAACTTTCAAATTGCTCCTACTTTTTCACTCTAAATTATTCTATTATTGTTTAATCAAAAGGGTGCATTGACAAAATTTTGAAGTATAAAGGCTCAATTAGTTATAAAAAAAATTCAAAGACTTAATTAATTTTTTTAAAGTTCAAGGATTTATAGTACCCTTGAACCTAAAAAAAAAGAACTGGAAGTCCTCGTACCCACTGCTGTCGGTTGCTAGTTTACAGTGCCATTTACTGCATAATTTGCTGGTTTAAAAATAAAATTTTAAAAATTCAAGGGTGAAATTATAAAGAAACCTTTTTAATAGTGACCATAATGTTTATTTTTTAAAATTGGGGAGCATAAATGTACATGGGATAAACTTTAGTGGCAATTGCAGTAGTTTACCCTTATTTTTTTAACTTCCAGGTCAGCAAGCCGTCAATGTTTAACTACAACAAACGGCCGAGTGACCAAAAGTTTACGCCCCAAAAACGTAAGTGACCTTACTGGTCGTTTTTCAAAATCGATGATCAACTCTGTACAGGGGGAAAACATAAGTGACTATTACAGTAGTTAACCCTTAATTTATTTTATTAGATTAAAATTAGGACTAAATTGATATATTGTATAAATATAGAGGACCAAATGTGTAATTATACCAATTTTTTTAATAGTTCCGTCAAATTTTTCATCTTTTTAACGGCATGTGGCTTAATTGGAACCATTTAAATAGTTAAGTGGTATATTTGACAAAATTAAAAATATAGTGGTCAAATTGACACCAACCCTATAGTTTGGTGGTCACTGGTGTAGTTTACCCTAAAAAAATAAGCTCGATTGTGAATGTTAACAGAAAAACAAAAACTTCTATTAACAACCATGTCACCACATGTGTAGTTATATAAATTTTATTAACAGTCTGTCACTACTTCGTTAGATTTTAACGGCTGATGGTCAAAATAGGTCCAATTAAATAGTTGGGTGGTCGAATTTTAAATTTTTGTAGTTCGATGGTCAAAATAGGTCAGACCTAATAGTTGGGTGGTCACTCAGGTAGTTTACCTTTTTTATAAGTATAATTGACTATAAAAATTAGTCAATGCAAAGCCTGGAGAACCGAAAGAGAAAAAACATAAACATTGAAAACAATTAAATTATTTATATATATCGGGTACAAATAATTGTTATTTTCAATGAAGTTTGCATTTGAAATTTGAATTGGTTTGGGCATTAATCAATTGTACTTAAGTTTGGATTGCTTGGTCCATTTTTGCTGCGTTTTATTTGTGTTTGGACCACTTGACCCATTATATTTTAAAATTTTGAAATACTATCCATATTTATTAATTGGGTAAAGTACATAGACGATCACTGAACTTTGATAAAAAAACAAAATGGTAACCAGACTTTCAAAAATCACGAAGTAGCAATTAAAATTTAAATTTTGAAACAAAACGGTAACTGGAGCGTTAAACCCCGTTAACCCCTAACGGAAATCTGATTGGGTATGCCACATCCCCACCCAGTTTTTCACCTCATATATAAAAATAATAAAATCATATACCACGTCATATTTAAAAATTAAAAATAAATCATTTTTAATCCCTTTTTAAAGGATGAAACCCTAAGCTATCGACAACATTTCAGGGCTTCATCTCATGTTCCGAAAAGCATATTTGGGTTTCTGCAAGAAGTTTCGGAGGTCAAAGATGGGTTTCAGAGATTATCAAAGATCAGAGATTATGTTAGAAGATTGGAAGATGAAATGAAGAAAATCGATGCCTTTAAGCGTGAACTTCCCCTTTCCATGCTCCTTCTCAAAGACGGTACCTTTTTTTTTCTTTTAATTTTCTGGATTTTTTTACCAATTATCTGTGGGGTTTAATTTGATTTTTCTTTTTAACGGTGTTATAGTGACTGAGAGATTAAAGGAGGAAGAAATACAGTGTAAGAAGATGAATGATGGATCAGTGTTTCCATTTGAAGGAAAATGGAAAGAATACTGTGAAAAACGACGGTGGTGATATGAAGAACTGGATGAGTTTTGTTCAACTATAGAACTCTGATTTCAACAACGTTAATCTGGACAAGAAATCAAACCCAGTTTCTGAACTCAAACTGGTAATTCTCGAACTATTTTTTTTCTTTAATCTTATTTGATGGGGTAAAAAGTTATATTTTTCTGGTTTGGAATTTTGGTAGAGAAGTGAAGAACAAGGAGAAGATCTGTCCAAGAACCCAATCGAACTTTGTAAGAAGAAAAGCAAGGGAGGGGCTTTTGTTCCATTTAAGGAACATGTTGATAAGAAAATTTCAGGGCTTTCCCTTGTGACCCCAAGCTCTGAATTAGCTTCTTGTTTCTCGAAGAACAATGGGGGCTGTCAAGGATGAAACCCTTGGGTGGGGATTAAAAATGATTTATTTTAATTTTTAAATATGACGTGGTATATGGTTTTATTATTTTTTATATACGAGGTGGAAAATTGGGTGGGGATGTGGCATACCCAGTCAAATTTCCGTTAGGGGTTAACAGGGTTATCGGTGACATCTAAAATATTGTCATTGAAAATTATATTTACGTCACTATTAGTATTTTGTGACGTAAAATTTGATGTCACGGCGTTCGTCACGCTAGGTGTGTCACTAAATATCTAGTGTGACGATGCACCTTTTTTCGTCATGTATTGTCGAGAATTTAGTGACGCTAATGCACAACGTTACGTTATAATTTGTATTCAGTGACAGTCAGTTACGTCGTCAAATGATATAAAATTTCGTCATTGATCATTCATATCGTCACCATAATAGAATAATTTCATTGTATTAGTGACGAAAAAACTAGCGTCACATTGTTAGTGACGTAGTATATCGTCACGTAATAGTAGTATGAATGACGATGACACATAGTGTCACTTTATAATTTATATTCGATAACAATTAGTTATGTCACCAAATTATATAAAATATCGTTATTGATCATTGTTATCGTCACGAATACTACATTAACTTCAACCTATAGGTGACGAAAATAATATCATCATATTTTTAGTGACAAAATATATCACCTAAATTACTAAAATAATGTCATAAATTACTAATTAATTGTCAATTTAATATCTTCACGTATTACCAATTCTGCCACTTAATTGGAGACTACATTATCATTAATTATACTAAGATCGTTACTAGTAATGAAATGAATTGTTAGTGATAGAAGCAAAATCATAAAAATAATAACAACTATTATCGTATAAAATAATAAAAAATTACAAAATATTCCTTAAAAATATTTACATTATATTAAAATATCATACAAGTCATTTATTACACAATAATAAAAGTAAAATAATCAAAATTGCCAGCCTAATATTTTTTCCTAATATAATATAACTTACAAGTTAAGAGAAAGAAATCAACCGTCATATAACTTGTAGGATAGCTTATAGGTATATGTGTGTCTATCCTCATATCCTTGCAAATTTGTTGACCTAATCCAAATCGTCTTTCGCAACAAAAATGAGGCAAGGCGCCTTACAACCAGTCTGCACCATAACCAGCAACATTCATGATCAATTAATTCAGTTGCCCTCTTCCATACTCGTAAAAGCTACAAAGAAATTTCTGAATGTAACAACAATTGAATGTAAATTAATTTGAAAGACATTAACATTCACGAAATCAGGGACCAGACCCTTGTATAATGCTCCAAAGCCTTCATTCCTTACAATTTTCAAAAAAAAAAAGCATCATGCCAATATGTTCATTACAAAATTTGGATGTTAAAGCATGTGATATAATAAACCAAATAAATAAAATTTTAAAGACATATAAATGCATAATTAGCTGAGATGTACATAGACAGTGAAACAAAGGGGTTTTCATTTACTGCTAAAAAGGTTATGGTTATAGCAATATTTGCATCAAAAATAATATTTAATACAACTAATAGCAAATACCCAAATAAACACTAGTTATTTTACATTTCACAAATTCCAAAATTATGATTTTAAGGTAATAGAATGATTAGAATCAAACACATAAGCAAGTGGAGTTATATATTCACAATTTAATCGAACACAAAATTACTTAGTTGAATTTAACTAATGTTGTTTCAAACTTTAAAGTATTAACCTCCAGATTAAACTAAACAATGTATTTATAATATAATCCATGATAATAAATTTTTATTATATCTTATAATCACTTCAAAGGACTAAACAAAAAGAATATCCAGTACCTCCAAAAAAGTTGTTGCAAAAACTGAGTTGAGAGAAAAATTCCCATATCAGAGTAACTAAGAAAAAAACGGCTTCATTTGGGTGTAAATTTGTGGCTAATAAAAAAAGAATTCATCATTTAGAGGATCAATTAAAGCAACAAACTTTAGTCTTCACTATTTTCAGAAAACCATCCTCCACATACAAATCGAAATTCTAAAGTCGGGCACAAAAAAAATTTACGATAGAAAAATCAGAATAACTCTGAAGAAACGTTCAAGAGCAAAATATATTAGAAAATGTTTTAGATAGATATCCAAAACAATTACCCCTTTTCCCAGCCTGACAAGCCTCAAGGCCATTTCAACAGCAGTTTTGGAGCAGCAACATCAACCTGTTTGCCAGTGACTGGCCAGTTCCTAACATGTGTATGTGCAACTACAATAATAAACCCATCAATGTGACAACCAATATCAATGCATCCAGAGGGGTAGAGAAAAATCAATTCAATTGCCACTAAAAATAAGATTATCCCCATAAAAATTGCTGTATAAAACTTACATCATGACCGTATCACCTTCCAACTCCGAGGTGTTCAGTAGCAAGTAGTGAGAAATGGTAGACAATATTGTTTATTTAAAGTCAAGTAGGTAAGGAAACACCCGTCTCAATCTTCTTCTTAACATTCTTGTACATGTTACTTGTTTGCCTTCACATTAAACAAACAAAGAAAAGGAAAAAAGAAATACTAAGTTACAAATTTTATTATCTATTTTCAAACTTATTAAGAAAAAATAGAAGTAAAAAACACTTACTCTCTTATAAATGCATCACCATTCTCACAAATGTCAACAATCTTAATTTTTTTACTTGTATTCTTTTAAAACTAATTGTAACGTCTCTATAAATTTTCAAACATAACAAAAGAATTAAACTAAAATTACATTCAAAACCCATTCTCAATGAACTTAGTTTTTAATTATATAAAAGGATAAGGGATTAGCTGTTAAGAATTTCAATAGTGCTCTTGTATTTAGTAACAACTTTAGAAGATGTGAGATCTTGCTCCTCCTACTCTTTTCATCCAACATTATTGATGATGATGAAAGGGAAAAAAAACTTAAATTTCAGCAAGAACAAGTTCTTGTTACCACCACTAGAAAGGGAAAAAACTTAAGCATAAACTATTGTATATATGATGATGAAAGGACGGACACTACTTTGCTAGTAATTTAATTTTCAAAAGAATTCTAGCATCTTATATTTACGATATAAAACAGTTCACGGATCAAAAATTACATCGATATAGAGAAAATATGACTGACTGTAAAAATTAATATTTTAATTTTCAACTTATGAAGAACTATTTTATATGTCAATTTTAGTAAATGGAACTGATTACAACCAAGAATTTAAAATAAAAAAAAATAAAAATTGAAGCTTGAGATATGATCATGGTGATAAATAATTAAATGAGGAATTAAGCCAAAAAACACTGGAAAAAAAATCAATTGCATACCTTGCATCCATTGATAGCGAATTGGAAAAGCCCGATTCCATTAGCCTTAAAGAACTCATTGCTTGCTTTCAGATAGGTCTCAAGAAAAGAATTTCTAAAGAAAAAAAAAACATAAAAAGTAATTAAGAATTCAAAAATAAAGAAAATTTACATTTTCAATAATCAACAACAAAAATTATGGATAAGCAACTAACATAATGGAGCGGAGCCCTAGTGATTTCAAGAAGTTAAAATTGGCAAAATCGGGGAGACCAGACTTGCAAATTCAATTATCGACCATGATGAAATTCAAGGGGGACATGAAGAGCTCCTCGCCAGAAACAAAAATTACGAATAAGTAACTCAAATAATGAGAAGGATTCTCCAATCGCTCGACGCAACGTCCCTATTGTGAAAGCTTTGAAAATTTAGGTTTAGGGTATGGGAATTTAGGCTAACGGGATGAAGAAGAGATGAACAAAACTGAACCATACACTTAAACTAAGTCAAAAGACCTTATCTCGATTTCACTAAAAACCTTTTCAAAAATTATCATATATTATTAAAATATTTAGTTCAAAAAAGTATTAATATATTTAAAGTATTATTAATATAATATTATGATTTTAAATATTAATATTAAAATTTATTACTAATATTAATACTAAATACATAAAATAAAATAAAGTATTCATTGTCTAAATTTAATTATATTAATTTTATATATTATCATATTAATATTATTTATGTTAAAATAATAGAAGTTAAAATATTATTTTATTTTTAATATAATAGTTGTACAAGAGTTACAAATTTAAGTATTATCGCCTCAGAAAAACTTAGATACATACATGTATAAAGACATCAAAAGGGTTGGATGACATATTCTCTACTGCGTCGGGATTAGTCATAAAATACCTTATGACTTTACTTCTATACAAAAACTACTAAAAATTAAAATGTATTTAGTTATATTAGAACTCTTAGGAGTCTCCGCACTCTATCAGAATTAGTGGTGGACTACAATCTTAAGCATATTGATTAATCAAAATTAAAAGCAAAGCTTTTCATCTTAATCATAAAATGCCTTATAGTTTTATTTCTGAACACAGTTAGAACGACTAAAAGTTAAAATGTAATTAGTTATATTAGAACCACCAGCAATAATAAAGTATAATTATATATACTAAACTAAATAAAAAAAATATTATATACAAATATATATGTAACAGACAACTTTTAGAACATTGGTGGGAGTTATTGAAATTATGAGCTTAAAATTTAAAATATTAAAAAATTCGTAATAATAAAATTTTGAATTAGTAACACAATTGAGATGCTACTGTAAAAAAAATTTTGCCAATTATTTTATATTAATTCTTGACGTCAAAGATTAAGTGACTCAATCGTATGATTTCTTTTAAAATCGTTATATAACACATAAGAGGTATAACAATGAGCGACAAACAGTTGTTTTCGTCAAGTTAAACGTATTATTTATGACACAAATAAAAATGTCACCTTTTATACTTTATAAAATACAATAAATAAAGTTTTCACGAATAAAGCTTATCGATGACAACAAATTTACAAAGCCACTAATTCAAATTGAATTGTTATAATAATAATTCGTCACTAATACAAATTTTTATTGGGGACGATTTTGCAACGTCGCGAATTTGTTTAAACGTCATTAAAATGTTTCCCACCAAAAAAAATTAGAGGGAAATTTTGGCATCAAACATATAGTGACGAAAACCATGACATTTTTTAAAATTATCGTAGAAAATATATCATTAATTACTAAATGTGACGAAAATAAATAATCGTCACGTTTACATTATATTTTGTGACGTTTTATGCAACGTCATATAGAAATTTCGTCACTAATTGATAAATTTGTTGTAGTGAACCCAATCGAACTTTGTAAGAAGAAAAGCAAGGGAGGGGCTTTTGTTCCATTTAAGGAACATGTTGATAAGAAAATTTCAGGGCTTTCCCTTGTGACCCCAAGCTCTGAATTAGCTTATTGTTTCTCGAAGAACAATGGGGGCTGTCAAGGATGAAACCCTTGGTGGGGATTAAAAATGATTTATTTTAATTTTTAAATATGACGTGGTATATGGTTTTATTATTTTTTATATACGAGGTGGAAAATTGGGTGGAGATGTGGCATACCCAGTCAAATTTCCGTTAGGGGTTAACAGGGTTTAACGCCCCAGTTACCGTTTTGTTTCAAAATTTAAAGTTTAATTGCTACTTCGTGATTTTTGAAAGTTTGGTTACCATTTTGTTTTTTTATCAAAGTTCAGTGACCGTCTGTGTACTTTACCCCTATTAATTTTTAGGGGTTAAACATCAATATACATTATTTTTAAAAGTACTAATAAGGTCATTATAAATTTGGGACCATACACAAATATATTATTTCTTTAAATGATAATATAAAGAAATTAAATTAATATTTAAAAATTTAAGAGACCATGGTCCTTGTCAGCCTCGTATTGACAAAGACTCGATTCAAAATGTGTACATTCAATCTTTTTAAATTTTATTGTACTTGTTTTAGTTTTTTTTTCTTTTTAATATATTCATTGGAACAAGCTCAATGATTAATCATCCGTATTTTGTGAGTTTATATAGGGGTAGAAGCTAGCCATAAGTTTTAAAGTTGTTTCATGTCCAAGATGACCAATGACGGAACTTGATGAAAGAGTTTGGGGAGCAACATACTAGCATAACTTTTTTTAAAAATTTGAAGGGTTTAATTTAGATTTTTCAAATAATTTGGGCTCTAACTAAATTTTTTAATAATTTTGAGAGCCTTAATGAGAATTTTAAAAATTATGGGAAGAAATTTAATTAAAAAATTCAATTTTTTAGGATTAATAAGAATTTCTAAAAAAATTATGTGCCAAATTAAATTTTGTAAAATTTTAAGGGGCAAAATTCTAATTTTTCTTATTTTTCGGGATTCATGACACCACTAGTCTCCAATCTATTGTTTTCTGCGACTGTAGATAAAGATCGAACTCTCGATTACTGATTAAAATAAAATAAACTCTTATCATCCCACGTGATTTCTTTTAAAACTTTTTAATATATAATAAAAAGCTAAATTTTTTTTTGATGAAATAATAAAAAGCTAAATTAAATACAAATAACAAAAATGAAAACACCAAACGAATCATAACCTTGCACCAACTCCTAATCACCTAGTACTTGGATCGATTAGACCTAATGATTAAACAAAATAAATTGAAATAATTAAATGTTGATAGTTTTAAAACTGAAATAAGAATACGATAAAATTCTATTTCTACAGCAATCAATAAACATAAACACTTTGTCAGTCTAGTTGTGCTTTTCGATGTATTAAATTATTGTTATTATTGGACTTACATAACAATTTAATCCCACGCAAATTACACGATAATTAAATAAGAACATAAATAAAATGATGTTTCAACTAAGTCTTTATTTTAAATTCACAATTAAATAAAAATTTGAGTAAACTACACCACATACCACTCAACTATAGTCGTTGACTCGAAAATACTTTCGAACTTTAAAAAAGTTCAAAAATAACATTGAACTTTAGTTTGTGAGTCAAAAATACCACTCCCCTTTTGGTGCGGTTGTTTTGAAACAACGTCTTTTTGCTAGAGGAAAATATTAAAACCATGCACTTGTGAAGTTTGAACCCAAAACTTTAAAATATAAAGGCTAAGCCTTAACCACTAAAGTAACATAATATTATATAATGTTTTACCAGAAATATTATATATCTGAAACTAATTTAGATTAAATCAAATTATTTTATGAAATAAATAATACTATAAATGATACTAATATATAAAAATATAAAATATATTATTTTTATATTTTATATATTATTAATAATATAAATATATTACTTAAAAAAACTACAAAATATTCATAAAAATAATATATTTATATTATTAATAATTTATATAAAAACCCTAAACTATTAAATCACAAACCCTAACCCTCAAACTTAAACCCTAAATTTTAGAGTTTAGAATTTAGAGTTTAAGGGTTTTTATATATTATTTTTATGAATATTTTGGGTTTTTTAAAATAATATATTTATATTATAAACAATATATAAAAATATAAAAATAATATATTTTTATTTTAACTATATAAACTTATCCATTTGATTCAACCAAATTATTTTATAAAAAAATAAAACAATAAATAATATTAATATTAATATATAAATAATATAAAATATAAAAACATATTATTTTTATGGTTGTTTATATATTATTTATAATATATAAAAAACCATAAACCCCAAGCCTCAAACCATAAGGTTTATGGTTTGAGGTTTGGGATTTGTAGTTTAAGCTTTAGGATTTAAGGTTCATAGTTTTTATACATTATTTATAATATAAATATATTATTTTTATGAATATTTTGAAGTGTTTTGAAAATAATATATTTATGTTATAAATATTATATAAAAATTATAACACCCGGGTTTAGGGGTTAGGTGAAAATAATATTTTAATATTATTTGGGCTCGGTTTTCATAATTAAAAGGGTTCTTTAAAATTTTGGGTTTCGTTTTCAAATTAGTTAATTTAATGTGGACCAAGTTTTGAAATTTAATCCCAAATAGCCATTAATGGTGTGCCCTTGTGAATGTCCCATTTCATTAAGGGCAATGTGGTCTTTTAGCCTTTGAATTTAAAGAAACAATTAAAACACCCATTTCTTCCTATTTTCCCACTATTCATCTTCTTCTCTAACGTGAAAGAAGCCCCCCCCCTCTTCAATCTACTATTTCATCCAAAAGTTTCTTCATTTCAACTCCGAATTGAAAGGTAATGGTACTTTTGACTTCCCCTCATCCTCCCCTTCATAAAAGTACCTTTCATTTTAGTTTCCATGGAAGTTTTAGAAAATGTCATTTTTGAATATTTTGATTAAAAATGAGATTTTTAAGTTGTTAAGTAAAGTATCTTGATTTAATATGCTTAGTTATGGTATAAGGAAGTCAAATGGTATATCATATATGAATTTCAAGTGATTTTGGGAATTTTCGGAATTGGGCTTTGAGAGGGTTTTAAAGTGGGATTTGGGGCTGTTTAATGTTGGATTTTGGGGGCTGTTGGTGGTATGATATATGAGGATCATTTTGGGTGTAATTGATGCTTGTTTGGGTGTTTGAAATGGGAGAATTCAGTGGGTGTTAAGGGCTGCTCGAAAATTTTGTTTTTGGGGTTGATTTTGAGTGTTGGATGCTTGGCAATGTTAATCCGGGTTAGTTTCGATGATAAAATATTGATTGTGGATATTTTGTTTGTGTTTGGGATTGATTAGAGTCAAGTTTGGGCATCGGTGAAGCATCGGAAGTGAATCCGGGAAGTTGAAGGTTGTTGCTTGCTTGGTCCTTGGGCTTGGAAGCTTAGGTGAGTGGTTAAATGTTTTAAATGGATTTAAAATGGTTGGTTCGAGTATATGGACTAGGTTGGGCTTGGTAGACCCACCTAGAGTTAGGATTAGGGTGGTAGCCTAATCCTAAACTTGATCTAGAGCCTTTGGATGAACTTAAATGTATGAATGTATATGCCTCGTATGTCTTGTGATCTGAATGCTTATGTATATTGTATTATACATGTGAGATGAGGCATGATTTGTAATGCTTAAGGCATGCATGGTAATGGTTCATGATTGTGTTCATGGTGAGTACGTGCTAAGCACAGAAATGATTGAAATGAGTAATGTGGAATGAGTAAGATATTGGCACTAGTATACTTAAATACAAATGATCGATCATTAGGATGTTAGTGTGTACACATGAGTCAAAAGTCGCGCGTGGCCTTGGTGGCGTTGAGTCACTAAGGAGGAGTACGGGTACGCCCAGAAATTGTATTTAAATATAGTCGGTGATGAGTGGAATCCCATCGACGGGGCGTGAGGATGAGTGGAATCCCCTCCGCGAGACCGGTGATGAGTGTAATCCCACCGTCAGGTAATGGTTGTGTTGTTGGATGTGAATTCCAACGGTTATCCGCGTATTTGAGTCATAGCTAGGTGCCAATGTTGATTGATATGTGTATCAATGTGTTGTGATTAATGATCCTTATTTGGATGCTTGATGTGGCTACTTATGTTGAGGAAGTTAGAGCTTGTTGATCATGACATTTACTTGTATATATTGCTCATGCATCTCATCTTGTGGCTCTTGTGGATCCTTGGTATGTTTGTGTAATGCCTTGGCTAGATCGTGCTCGGACCCTGCAATGTTGAGGTTTGTTTTTAGAGCTTACCCTCACTAAGCATCATTGCTTACGCTCTCTTTGTTCAACATTGCAGATCCTTAGTTCGTGGGTTGCTCGCGCAAGTGGAAGGCTCCAAGTGTGGTTGTTAGCCTTGAGTGCTTCAAGTATGGATTTTTAATGTTTGGACATGTAATAGTTTGAGCAATGGGACATATATGGTTTTGTTGGGTGGTTGTTGGTTGTTAGGAGCATGTGTAGACTCCTTAGTACCTTGTATTTGTATGGTTCATGTTGCCATGTTGGATTGTATCTCATGCCTAATTGCTCTTGTTGAATGTTAGCCACATGCCTAAGAGGTTACCTTTGTGCTTGAATGATGTTGTGTGAATGCATGCCTATGATGTCTTGCCTTAGTGTTTAGACTTGTTTTAATCTTGTTGAAGCATGTTTAAATAGCTGGATTGCCTTATGTTTATATGTGATGGTGTTGTAGTGTGTTTTGGTGGTGTTTTGGGCACCCTAGTGCCTTAAAACAGCCAAAACGAGTCTGCAGACAGGGGGCGTTTCGGAACGGGCCATCCTGTTTCGGAACGGTCCCTTTGCAATTGGCCTGCCATTTCGAAACGGATGGGGGTCGTTTCGGAACATTTTTGCTACTGGAATTTTGAGAAATTGGCGAGATGAAGGCGTTCCGAAACGAGCCTTTGAAGTTTCGAAACGGTCAAATCTCGTTGACCACGAGATATTTACCGTCAAGGTCGTTTCGATACGGGTCTCCCCTGTTTCGGAACGGTCACCTTATGGTTGACCCTGGTCTGTTGACCGTCAAGGTCGTTCCGATACGGGTCACCCCTGTTTCGGAACGGTCACCCTAAGGTTGACCCCGGCCTGTTGACTAAGTCAAGGCGTTTCGGAACACCCTAAGGGCGTTTCGAAACGGCCTGCTGCAAAGGTGTAAAATGAGCTGTTTAATGTTTTGGTTGGTCGGTGTATGTTTCAATGTTTGTTTTTCCCGCTGCTGTGCTTCACATAGGTTTTAATTATGCCTATAGACAAGATAAAATAAAAAGAAAATTTTAGGGTCGTTAACCGAGGGGAAACCTTCGCGGGTTTCGCTTCGGTTTTCCCCGTGTGGCCCACTTGGACCGGTCATCCGACCAGACCGGGACGAGGGGGTTACAAAAATAAAAAACAATACACTTTTATTTATATATATTGATATATGTTCAAATAATATATTTTATATTATTTATAGTGTTATTTATTTTATAAAATAATTTAAATTAATCTCAATTGGTTTGAGATATATAATATTTGTGGTAAAACATTATATAATTTAAAGTTTGTCCAATGGTTAAAGTTTAGCCTTTTTATTTGAAGGTATTAGGTTCAATCCCCTCCAAGCACATGGTTTTAATATTTTTCCTCGACCAAAACGACATCGTTTTGGGCTAAATTAGGTTTCAAAACAGCTGCACCAAAACGAAGTTGTTTTTCCTTTAATGGGGGTGTTAAGAGTTAACGGCGGAGTGGTATTTTCGAGTCACAGACTAAAGTTCATTGTTAGTTTTGAACATGTTTAAAGTTCAGTGGCATTTTCAAGTCAACAACTATAGTTTAGTGGTATGTGGTGTAGTTTACCCTAAAATTTTTGCTAAAAATCATCTTAAACTTAAAAAATTGTGAATAAAGTAAAGAGCAAGAAAAAATAGATGAACAAGAACAAGATGAGAGACAAAGAGAGAGACTTGTATTATATTCTTAAAGTAGGGTTGTATATAATGTTTTCTCCTAACTCTATATTTATAGGCATAAGATGGAAACCCTAATTCCAATGGGTATTAAACCCTAATAATAAAGTACATTAAAGTCTCATTTAATATATGGATATTCACCATAAATAAAGATATTCATAACACTCCCCCTTGGATATCCATGAAGATAATGTGCCTCGTTAAAACCTTAATAAGATAAAAACCCTGTGGGAAAAAATTCTTAGTGAAGGAAAAAGAGTACACACATCTTTGATACGCATAACATGTTTTCTCATTAAAAACGTTACCAAGAAAACTCATTGGGACAAAACCTAGGTTAAGGGGAAAAGAGTGCAACAGGTATTTACTCCTACTCATGAAAATATCATATAAGATCTTTGAATCTTCATAATTCAATTTCGAATATAATCTTCAAATGTTGAAGTAGATTATGCACTAGTGAATAGATCTTTCAAATTTATGCTTGAAAGGATTCATCGAATACTATTCTTCTTAATATCATGAGGGACGAAACTTTGAAGAAATGTGTTTCGTTTTGTCACATTTGATGTATCCACCTTGAGATATAAATTTTGCATTATCCCCACACAAGATAGCTTGCATCTTATCTTTTGAAAGCAATTCACATATCTTCTAGATATGTTCAGCCAAACACATATTTCGGTTTTGCCTCGTGCATAGCAATTATTTACATGATATGGAGAGGCATCGATTTTGAAAGATCAAAAGGTAATGGTCTCGTAGCACTTAGATAGTATTTCTGAACCAAATAAGATCTGATGCTTCCATATCAATTAGTATATATATGGTGCCTTTGAACCAAGAATATCATCACCCTTTTCTCGAGGGCAGAATGAATCTTTGTTTACATTAAGAGACCTTGCAACCATAAGGGTGATCAACGAATTATGCAGGTAAAGTGTCTTTAAACATTTTACTGTGTATATCGATTGATGCACAAGAATTCCATTGTTAAGGAGATCTCTTCACGAGTCTCAACGATATTCAAATCATCAACATACAAAACAACAACAATAAAGACAAATCCAGAGCTAAACCTCTTAATAAAAATGCTCGGGGAAATTGAACCATTCTTATAGCCTTTCGATAATAAGTATTCATTGAGGCGATTATACAATATGCACCCAATTTGTTTAATCCATAAATAGATAAGTTCAATTTGATTTAATAGTGTTCTCGAGAGCTTGAATTAACTGTTTCTGCAGTATTAATCCTTCCAGAAGTTTTATGTAAGTGTTAATATCAAGAGGCTCATTCAAATAGGATGTAACAACATCCATTAGGCAGAAATTAAGTCATTTCATTTATAGCCAGACTAATCAAAATTTAAAAGTAGCTGCATCCACCAACGAGGAAACATATTCCTCATAATCAATTTCATGTCTTTGTGAGAATCCTTGTACAACCAAACGAGCTTATATCTCGTGATTTTTCCTTTTTGATTTCTCACAAAGACCCATTTATATCTCACAAACACTTCTCTCTTGAAAGAGATTTTAGTTTCGCCTCAATTGCATCTTTCTATTTTGGCAAATCATTTATATGTTTACATTGTCCAATTGACAATAGTTCATGATTCACATCAAAATCTCTAGTGCTATATTGCATGCAAATGTATTATCGACGTCGATTTGATTTTGGTTCCACTTATTACCAGATATGACATAATCTATTGAGATTTCTTTATTATTAGGTACCTGAGTCATGTCAATGTCTCTGTTGGAGACCTTTTAATCTCTTCTAGAGATTTTCATAATATGTTGATTCCTCGATCATACCATCATAAAATATAACTCCTTTTATTTTTCGAGGATTTTTATCTTTGGAATCTACTTGTCTACCATGCTACAGGCGTAAGTTAGACTCATTAGCAACTAGAGTTTGTCCTTCCAGGATATCAAATTTAATCGGAGCATTCATAGTTTGTATATGTGACTTAGTCACTCTTTTGGGGTCAGCAAAATCACCTGGCAATTGATTTGCAAAGTTTTATAAATGAATTATCCTTTGAACTTATAGTTCACATTGTTGAGTTCATGGATCATAATGATAATTCATTCCAACTTATTTCTTTACCCCAACTATTTATTTTCTCCTCCTAATATTGGGAAAACTGACTCATTAAAATAACAGTCAGCAAATCGAACTGTAAATGAGTTACTCATCAAAAGCTCATATATTTAATTATCGATGGGATTCAAATATGTAACACCCCAAAAAAGAGAATAATAATAAAAGTGCAATCAATGAGATTTGAACCCATGACCCCTTAAGTGGAGTTCATGTGACTTAGCCGTTTGAGCTAAGGTAATTTCTGATTATGGTCTACCTCAGTTCTTATTTATGTCGATTGTTTAGATTATACCGAAAATAAATAAATGTTTGAACCTTTCAGCTACCCCATCAATCCTTTCTACATCGAGAGAGAGAGAGGTCAAGAATTTCTATAGTCACTCCACCTTCCCTAGCCCTGATCTCGGCCACCGTCGGTCAGTGGTGTGCACGACCACCACCGGTGTGTTCGCTGTAGTGTCGAGAGCCTAGCGCCACCAGCCGCCATTCGCCGTGGAGGCCCATTTGCGTGTTTTGTCGAAGAAACCAAGAGCGCATTTTGTTTTTTGAGTTTTCCGGCCGCCTCCGTCGTCCCTTCTTCGTGCGACTATCAGATCTAAGCTCCCTGGGTTGTGGCGAGTAAAACCCCTCTAATCGATCATCGTTTTGACGTCGGGAGAAGCCTCGTTGGAGGAGTATGATTTCGGCCATCTTGTGTTCGTTTTAGGTAAGATCCTGTGAGATTTCCGTTTAGTTTTGAGTGTCCATGGTTGGGTTTTGAAATTGGTCTAACGATCTACCCTTTTTTCGGTAGAATCGATGTAATTGGAGTCATCAGCGAAGAATCCGGTGTACCACCGGTGAGCTTGAATTTTTTGGGTAAGTGAACCGAGTCCAAACCGGCCTGAGCCGGTCTGAACCGACTAGACCGGTTGAATCGGTCAACCCAGTCGACCCGTCTGCCCGAGTCTGACCCCACCCATCTGCCGAGTCGACTCAGTGAGTCAACTCGCCTGAGTTGACTAAGTGAGTCAAACTAGTTGACTAGTGACGTCAGCGTTGACCTGACTGCTGACATCATCGTTGACCCGCCCGTTGACTTTGACCAAAAAGTCAAATTTTCTAAAAACCCTTATTTTATGTTTTCTGACATCCCGAGTTCATTTTTGAAGCCCGCTTTGCAAAATTTTAACCTGAAAGTCTCCGAATCTAACCTTGAACCCGAACTTATTTATGTATTTATGTATTCAACCAAGAGCTCTATGAATAAGGACTAAAATGGGATATTGTGTGATTGAAGGTATTCTCGGTTTCTTGAATACGAGATGCTGAGGGATGTTGAATTCAGGATTCGAGTGCAATCGAATGGGGTATCATGAATCGACTAATGTAGCTCGGAGTTAAGGTAATACACTACTACATCTTGTATGCGTTATGGAACATGTTAGTATTCAATAATTGACTGCATGATCATTTTAAGTATATGATA
The DNA here is from genome assembly GCA_030270665.1 of Hibiscus trionum. Lineage (NCBI taxonomy): Eukaryota > Viridiplantae > Streptophyta > Magnoliopsida > Malvales > Malvaceae > Hibiscus > Hibiscus trionum. Next base: position 4,884,008 of record BSYR01000046.1, read on the forward strand.
AATTATGTTACAGTAACGTTGAATTCAGAAAAGGATAGTACTTAGGTAAGACTGGATTACTCGGTTAGGAAGATATGAGACTTGTAAGAACTTCTGATATCCTAGAAAAAAGTAATAGGACTTCTATACTCTAAATCTGATTGTATGTTAATAATCTAACTTCCTAAATGCTTCGTTATGAAATTGCGGAAACGTCCTTGAGGCGCTAGAAGGACAAAAATACCCCCAACAACAAAATAATATGGGAATCTACACCAAATCTGGTAAAATATCATATTCATCTAAAAACCTCGATTTGCTAAAAAGTTGTGGTTCAAAGCTTAAATCTTTGAATTGTAGAGTACTTGGATTGCATTGAACCTTGAATAATCTATGTAATTAACTCATAATATATATATATATTCGTATATCTGAACTAATCAAAGTGACGTAAAATATCGGACTGACCGACTTGACCAAAGAGGATTGAAAACATAGAAAAGGCTGAATTGATCGGACTGAACGTAATTACTAGAAGACCAAAATATCCTCGGGTGCTAACTGTCAACTATCTGAAATGATGAATATACCATCGAGACCTGAAATGAATGAATAGTCGGAAGAACCGAAAGACTTAGAATAATTGAAACACATTTGGACATCGAGGTGACTAAAAATACCTCTAAGACTTGGAATGAGAATTATCAATAAAGCCAAGCAAAGGTAATAACCCTGAAAGTGGTAATACACGACCCTTGTTGGTTGGTCGTTTCAGGAACTATTGTGATGTTGGAAGAATACCATATAAAGGCATGTTCAAGTTATTTGGAGAAAGTACATAGGTCAATGGTAAGAGCAACATGTTCTTCGTGTGTATTCGATGTTATGTGTAGAACTAATGTTTTGATATAATAATTGAAAAATGTTTTGGACAAAGTTAAAAAGAATTCAAAATCATTTCTAAAGTCCAAACAACTTGAAACTATGTTTAGGGGATATTTCAAAAGGTTTTTAAGTGTTTTCAAAGCCAAATCCAACAAAACCATCCAGGTGTTTCGAAACACCCCTAGGTGTTTCGATACAAGTCTTTACAATGTTAAAGTGTTTCGAAACGAGTTTTATCTAGGTGAGATTTTTGCATAGCATTTCGATACGGCCTTTGTCGTTTCGATACGTCTATGTGGCATTGACCTCAACGATCATAAACCCCCAACAACTATTTCCCAACTACCTTTTAAATGCAGGGCGTTTCGATACGGTGTCTAGCGTTTCTATACGGCGAAGGACGTTTCGATACGGGTGCTGCAACGACTCTTTCTATTTCAAGAGTGTTTCGAAACGAGGTCGAGTGTTTCAAAACAAGGAGCTACAGAACTGCATTTATGGTGGGAAATTAAGTCTCTAACGGCTCCAATTGAACCCCAACGGCTAGTAACGGCTACAAACTCAAAGAGGAGTATAAAAGGGACCTCCAAGCATCAAGAGATGGTTAATGCTTCAATTGTTACAACATTATGATGAAAAATTGTGTTTAGAGCTTTAATTGTACATTCCTTGCTTAGACAACACTAGTGAGCTAAATATTGTTAAATTTGATCAAGTGTTTAGGTTTTGGGTGAGAGCTTTATAGTGCAAACATATACCTTCTAGAGGGGTTTCTAGTTTGCCAAGTCTTTCTTGTGTAAGAGGGTGTTTGATCAAGCTTTGGGTAGAAAGCTTGATCGCTGTAACGGTTTCCTCCTAAGCCGAGAAAAGGGGACGAAATTCTTAATAAATTTGTTTGGAAATCCTTAGTGGGAAGCTATGGTAGTGGATGTAGACCTTGGTTAGAAGGTTGAACCACTATAAATCCTTGTGTAAATTGTCTATCTTTCAATTCCCACAAAACACCCAAATATCTCACTTCTCCACCACTTCGCGAGCAAGAACGGTTGAACGAATCGAGCACCACACATCTCAACACTATGGATCGAGTTTAGATGCATTACACATGTCCGATTACTTGGGAAATACCTTTTGAATACCTGTTCAATTTCTCGTTGTATGTTCAGTGTTGCTTGGTGAAGACGAGCTTTTGTTATACAATGTAGTCAGTTCTGAGAAGTGAGTACTTGCGGTATACTGATCCAGTTAAATAATAAACCTTGTGCGACGGTTTGCGATTAGTTCAATGGGACTCGGAAACCTAATATCCAACTAGAACTTCTGAACTCCGAACATCACTACTCTTACCCGATAGTCTAATTACCAAATTACCCCTAAAGGTTGAAACGACCAAAATGCCCTCGTAGGCATAAATGATAGGATCACTCACGATACTTCTGAAATCTCAATGATCTCGATGTGTCAACTTCTGAATGTTGGTTTGAACTATTAGTACCGATCTACCTTGCCTAGGGACCTCATTCTAAAACCAGTCCAAAATTGTCAGACGTTCTATGCTCCCTTTTTGATAATTATCAAGTGTCTTTGAGAAATATATTGAACCAAAAAGTGTGTACCCTATGTCCATGAATACACTCTACTTTAAGCTAAAACTATCTGCTCTGAATTAAAAGTACGACTCTGTTACCCATAATGAAAGTTAACTCATGGCTTTTGTCTTATTATACAAAAATATATATGATATCCGCCTTTTGATACAAAAATAAATCTGATATATGTTTTCTGATATAAAAATTTACCGGATATCTATTTTTGATAATAGTGTCTTCTGAATATAAACTAAATTCATCTAGGGTATATTATCTGGGATATAAATGAAGATATGTAGGCTCAGCACTGGTAAGCCCTTCTGAACCTAAGATCCTACGCCTAATGGGCCTAGGGTAAGTCTTTCTGGATACTATTCTGGGTTTCTGTATATTGGCGTATGGTTGGAGGGTAGTTAAGTAAATTAATAAAACTTTCTTACCTCTTCTGAAACAAACCCTACTAAATTAAAGTATCTAAGTTGAACACTAAAGTAAACTTACAATTCACGCTTAATGAACCACTCTGAACTCCATGATTAAACTTTTGGAATCTGAATCTCTTCTGAATCTCCGACTTTAGATTCATTTCCTAAGATTCGGGTGATCAAATAAAAAACAACTTTGTTACCTTCTAATATAATGCTTCACTGAATTATCGAATCGTAATTTGAGCTTACCGTTGCCAAGTTCATCATGACAATGTTAAGCTTGCTATATACCTACTTGTGCTTTTGGCATCTCCTGGTAGTTTGTATTACTGAGCTTTTCGAAGCTAACGTTGTTTTTACCATCACAGTTTAAAAGATTGACCTTGTTGCAGCTATCAACGTCGGTATGGGAGTTTCTTCGGCTTGCTCGCGGAGTATGGTAATGTGTAATTAGGGGCATGTATGTCACATTTTGATTTATATTTGAGTCCGAAATTTGTATTAATAACTTGTATCATAGTTTTGTTTCATTGTCCGAAAATTTTCTGAAATTATATTTTAATTCAAAAATTGATTTAAAATTTTAAATGGTTTAGCAATTGTTTATTTGAGATTTTAACGTGGGTCACTTCGGTGACCCCAATGTGACTTCCTAGGATCCGTATTAACGCATAGGCGGGTCTAGAGGGTTACAAAATATGACATATGTTCCCATCCTCCTTTGAAGACTCATCTTTGTGCGTTGTGGTGGAGCAATTAAAACATATACCGCACGCTCAAAAAATTCTAAGATGAGAAATATTTGATTCATGACCAAAAAATCATATGTAATGGGGAGAACTTATGATAATTTGTTAGCTTGATGCGAATTAGTGATGTTGAATGTAAAATGGCATGTCACCAGCATTATCAAGACTAATTGTGTTTATAAGGTAATATGAAAAATGTGCTCGTAATTTTATCAATTGGACAAGTAACCTCGCAAACGCCAAGTTGTGGGTTGATAACAATGATACATATGACCATCTAATCGATGCATCGATTGAAACCGTAAAATATCTAGATGATTTATAAGAAGGGTGTATGGGCCTATATATATCACCCTGTATCCGTTCTAGAAAATTAATAGATTCATAATCTATCTTAGCTGGGGATGTTTGAACAATCAATTTGCATTGAGAGAAAGCATCACATGAAAAACATTACTTTGAAGAATATATCAGTTCTTCAATGAATAACCACATGACGTATCAATAGCTTTTCGCATCATAATTGAATCGGGATGGCCTAACTGGTCATGCCAAATAAAAATATCAGTAAACTTTTGGTTTACAATAACATGAGCTTCAATTTGTACTAATTCTTGTGTAGTACAATCCGGATGATAGTGCATGTAATTTTGTCGAGATTTTCTTATTACCTTGGTTATACTCGTAATATGGAGATAGTTAGCATCCCCTTGACTAATAGTCTCAATATGATATTCATTTCTACGAATATCTTTAAAATTCAATAAGTCTCCGTGAGACTTTGACGAGTATAACGCAATGTGAATATGGAATTGAGTTCCATTTGACAATAACATATTTGCTCTTCCAAAGCCTTCTATGATATTACTACTTCCAGATAGTCACATTATTCTTTTGCATTGTTTGTAATGCCCCGAGTTAAGGCCTAGGAGATAATCGGGTTGGTTAAACCGGTTTAGGTTAAATTAATTGGGAGAAACCATTTTTAATAAACAACTAAAGGATTTTAATGAAAAGGGGGTAAAAATGGAATTTTGGAATTTTAAAAGAAAAAATGGGTTTGGAAAATACCATCATCTTATTCAAACTCTTTTCACGTTTCTTTTTCCCAAACACCATTTCTACTATTCCATTGGTGCAAGCTCTTCATCCAAGCAAGATTTTCAAGGTAATCATTCTCTTATTTTTAATTTCTCTTCCTGAAACATGTTGTAGATGAAATCTATCTTTAAACACATTGTTTAAATTTGTTTCCAAAATGCTTTGAGTTGGAAAAAGAGGAAAATGAAGAAATTTCGTTTGGGTTGTTTGATCCTAGGTTTAAAGGCGTTTTTAACCTTGTTTTGACGTTCTAAATATGTTAGGATAGTGGCTTATTGATGGGAAACCCGAAACTAGTAAAAAGGGGGGATTTGGAGTTGAAAATTTGTGTTTTTGGTTTGTTCTTGTGAAGAACTTTAGGTTGATGGTTTCTAGACTTTGGGTAAGTGTTTTGGTTGTTGAAAGGTGTAGTTTTGATGGTAAATTTGCTGGATTTTGGTTAGGGTTGTTTGGATGATGTTTCGGATAACTTCGGCTACGAATCGATGAGTGAATATTGTTGAATATTGTGGTTGTGAATTTTCAGTGGGCATGTATGTTGAAAAGGGCATCAATACTCTGTTTTGGATTGTTTAGAAGCAACAGAAACGAATTTGGGCTCTTTAGACGTGAGACTGGGTAGTTTGGAGGCTTGAATCGGTGTTTCGGCTATCGTTGGGTTGTACCGGTGAGTGGAATTGTTTTCTAAGCCTTAACTCGGTTAAGGATGTGTTTTGGGGGTATAGATTGAACATTTAAGCCAATTTAAGCTCAAGAGTAAGTTTTAAGCTTTTAGTCTTCAATTTCGATAACACCTACTATGTGTTTGAATGACTTTCCATAATGCATGATGCTTTGAACGTCCTTATGTTATGCATTTGATTGCCTTAATTGATTTCCATGTTGGTTATGGTTGTGACCATGAGAACACAAGGTAAGTGTTGGTTTGGTGGGTATTGACATGTGAAACCTTATTACCGGATATAGTTGGTCAACCAATAGGATGTGAGTGCACTCGAGGTAAAAGTCGCGCGTGGCCTTAGTGATGCTAGATTCCACTAAGGAGGAGTACGGTGATGTGAGATTCCACTGGAAGCTATGTTTTGCTAGACGAGTGAGTACGGTGATGTGAGATTCCACCGGAAGTGTCTAGTGTGTTTGAGAACTATCTGCATATCCGAGTAAAAGTGATGAATGTCAATATACCCATGGTGCTCTAAATTCTCATATTAAGCATGATATATTGCTCTTTTCCATTTATGCTTATGTATGTGATTGGTTTCTTGTTTGTGTGTTGAGAATGAGCAGGAGGTAAGCTTGTGGCATGTGGATGCATTCGGTAAATGCTCGAGATGTTAAATGCATGTTATGTGTTCATGCATGAGGGAAATGATTTGGAAATGGTTTTGGTTTTAAGCGAACTATGGTTTTAAAACTGCATTGTAGTTACCGTTTTGAGCACCGCTCACTAAGCTTATATGCTTACGCTCTTTTTTCCAACAATGCAGGCCCTTAGACCTACGAAGCAGCTTAGGGGACAAGGGAAAATCCAAGGGGGTTTGGTTTGCTCAAGTATGGCTTTAGACTTAAATAAGTAGTATTAAGCAATGTGATAGGACCTTTACGTTTAAGGGGGTTGTTTGTTATGTCTCTTGCTTTAGACAAGTTTGTTTAGTTATGTTTGGCTTGTGATGCCTCTAAACATGTTGAACGTGCCATGGATTGTCTTTTGACCCCCTTTTGTGATTGCTATGCTTGAATGTTTTCCCTTAATGAATCTTGCCATGTTGAATCTTGTCTCGTTGATCGTCTTTCATGTCTAAATGAATGCTCATGGTTGGCTTATGTTGCGTGCATGTTTATGATTTGTTTAGGTGCTCGTTTAGTGAGTTTTGTTGGTTTTCCTTGTGCTTAAAACTACAGAAATCAGTTTTTCTAGGCAGGGTGTATCGATACGCTCAAGGGTTGTATCGATACGGTCCCCTGTTTTAAGCAAGGTGTACCGATACGCTCAAGGGTTGTATCGATACGGTCCCCTGTTTTAAGCAAGGTGTACCGATACGCAGTGTAACATCCACTTTTCCATCCTAGAATTTAATTCATTGAATTAGAATATTAATTTATTCTTAGAAAGCAATTAAGTTTATAATTAAGTAAATTATTCAATTTAGTCCTTGAATTTCCTTTAATTGGGCAATTATTGCACCAACTCAAATTAAAGGGAACAAGGCCTTCGAATTAAAGAATTAAGTCGAGTTGATGATTTGGTCGAACGTAAATTGATAATAACTTGATCAAAGTAATAAGATTAGAGAAATTAAAAATAATTAGAGGGAGTACATTTCCCTAGTGGAAATCGGACCAAACTGGAAGAAGAAAGAAAGAGTTTGTTGAGGAAATTGATGACTAAATTAAAAAGAAAATAAAACTCAAAATTTGCATGTTAAAATTTGTTATTCCTTGGGGCTTTCCTTAGTAAAAAGCTTAGATTAGATATGTTAAGAAGGGCAAGTAAGTAAAACCAAAATCCCATCAAATCCCCCAAATTAAGGAAAGTGTTTTCTCTCCATCATTCTCTTCTTTGTTGCCGTGTAACTTGAGAGAAAAGGGAGAGGATGAAAGCTTGAAAACTCTAAAAATTGAGCTCCAATGGAGAAGGAAATGGCTTGCATGTTGAAGGATTTAAGCTAGGATTAAGAAGAGTTAACTAGTGGTAGCAAAGCCAAAGAAGTAAGTTATCATTCCTTCTTCTAGTTGTTCGAATAAGAGCAAAAATCATGCATGCAAGTTTAAAATTAATTTAAACATGAAATTGTTAGAGTTATGGTGATTATGTTGAGTTGAAATAATGGAATTCTTGAATGATTAATTGTGAAATGCTAAATTGATTAAAAGAGGACTGTTTTGAGGAAAGAATAGAAATTCGTGATTAAATGAAAAATTGAAATAGTTAGGGACCAAACTGGAAAATTCATATTAGGACAAAGTTGATGAGAAATGAAATTTCTATAAGGAACAAGTCTTGAACTGTTGGAAAAATGAATTAGAATGAGGAAATTTTGATTAGAATCAACATTGGGCATGTATTCGAAAATAATGGAATTAGGGACTGTTTTGAATAAAATCATTAATTGCAAGGACCTAAATTATATGGAATTTGACACTTAACTCAGAATTTAGAATCAAGGGATTATGTAAGAATGAATTTAGACTCTTGAATTGAAGTCGAAATGGCCTAAATTGGTGAATTTAGGAAGTTAGTACTCGAAACCTAAGAATAGGACTGATCTGGAAAATTAGTAAAATTGAGGACTTGTCTGTTGATAATATGAATTTTTAAGGACTTAAAAATGTTGAAAAAGGATAGTATAAACCATTTATTAAGTAAATTTAGAATTAGACTAAGGTAATTAGGTGGAGTTTAAAGCTAAATGTGTTCAATGAGTAAACTGTCCAGAAAACTTGAACCATAAGCTGCAACTTTGAAAATTCACCAAAAATAGAATATAGGGTATTTTGAACTGAAATTTTTATGGAATAAACTTTGAAATGTCTAGTATCACTGGGAGAAAACGAAATTGAATTGTAGTATGTGAATTCGAAGTTATGGATTAAAGAAGTTGGGCAGTACAAGCTGTCCAGGTTTGTTGAAAGGGTCATATTCAAGTAATAAACTGTATTAACTCAGAATAGATTAAAATATGAGGTTTAAATGGTTAGAAAACTGATTTTGATACCTTTCTAATGGTGTATGATAAGTGAATTTTTTATTAGTAATTAAGAAGTTATGATCAAAATACTAACTGGTCCTCCAACTAATTCAACAGAAAAAAACAGATTTGAGAATTAATGTTATAATTGTATTAAAGAAGTGAATGTAATTTGAATTGCTCTTTGATATGGTTTGTATTCGTTTTGTGTTGAGTTTTAAGATCCAACTTGTGAGGATTCTTTGGAAGAAGCAAAGATTGACCAATCAAGGGGAAGGAACAAGGGCATCCTAATCAAAGATCAAGCTTAAGGAGTTTGTGAGTGTAATCATATTAGGGTTGGGACTAGTGTTCTAACCACTTTGTTTATTTAAGTAATTTATGATTTTGTGCATGAAATGGACTTAATTTATGATTGGTAACATGTTTAGTAAGGGAAGGAGGTTAAAGGAAAATGGATGCATGAAATGGATCCTTGTTAATGCTTGAATGTATGAATATGTGGACTGCCCCTATATGATACTTTTGCTATGTTGTATATGCATGTAATTTCATGTGATGTTGCTGCCTATGTATGTTTTGATGCTATTCGAATGTGGCATAAAATTAATCAACATGATTTAAGTGATTTGGTACAATTATATGATAGAATGAGCATGCAAATCGAATTATGCAATATGTATGTGCTAAAATAAATATGAATGATATCGTTGAAAAATGAATGATAAATTAATAAGAATAATAAGCCCTCGGTCGATTAGAGGTCTTAGATAGTACGACATGCCTAGAGTTCGAGCTCTCTTGTTTTGTTGCTCAGTGCAACCCCTGATTTGTTGCTTAGTGCAACCCATGTTTAGTACCTTGTGTACTCTCCGAACTTGATGATTGAATATGATCTTGCTTGGTGTTCAAGACACATTGATGCTATTGAGCATCCATTGACTTGTTGCTTAGGCAACCCCTGTTAGGTACTTGGTACCCTCTTGATGACTTGATTATCTGATTCTTCTATTCTACCTAGGGCAACTTAACTAAAGTACATGGAAATACATAATTATGAATAGCTTATGAAGTGGATAAATGGATTGATGTTTGAATTGGCATGACATGGTATATGTATAATTGATGGGTGAATTTTGTGAACATTGGTCCTTACGGATATGATAATGCATATAAGATGCTTGATATATTTGAATATATGTAATGTGGGCAATGGCCCTTTTCGAATGAAATGGAAATGATATATGATATGTTGATATGCTTAATTCATGGTCAATGTTTGGAGACCCATTCGAATGATATGCCTATGATGAATTATGAATCTTGCTCTTGTATAATTGACAATGCAATGCTATATTTTGTTATAATATTGGTGGTTTTGATTATAAGCATGAGTATAAGCATGCTGGAATTGATTCGTTGTATAGTTTTGGCTTGACCGAATATGAGGTATGATGATAAATTAATGCTAATCGAAATGTGTTTGAGTATGATGCAATGCTTGATGTACATGAGGTGTATTGAACCACATGAGTTTCGGTTGTGCTAAGCTTATTTGGGTGCTAATCGTATGCTGTCAAACCTAGCTAAGTAACTCATTGTTTGATCACAAATTAATTTAAAAGAATGGATTAGTTTTAGCATTACCTCGCTAAGTACAATTTTGTACTTAACGCTCCTTTGTTTCCTTCTTCCCAAAATTAGCAGGGTAGCTTGGATCTAAAGCTAGCATCCGATCGAGACAAATTACAAGACCATAAATGTATAATCTTAGTCTTATTTTTAGACTCCTAGATGGTGGCTTCGAAGTTTGTTTAAGGGCTCGTTTCATTTTGTTTGGTCGTAGCTTAAGTTTACGTTGGTGTTTGAAGTTATATGCTGCTTGATGTTTAGTTAGGAGGCTAAAATCATGTTTTGTTTTTAATTAAGCCTCATTCTTTTGTTGTAAATATGTAAGTCAAGCTAGTGGTCTTGCATGATTCTTTTTGTTGTATATAGTTGATAGCTTGGCATGGCTTAGGAGCATTTGATAACTGATGTTTTGTAATGAAATAGTTAATGGTAATGTTGGGTAATTCAAAAACCACCTAGACTAATTTAAAAACCACCTAGACTAATTTAAACAAGGGTTCGAATGGCATGGTAATGAATTGCTTAAGTGTATTGGCATGTTTGATTCAATTACTATCAAGGAGATAATTGGTAAATTATTAGTTAATGGTTAGAGTAAATTGACCACATAGACAGCCTAGTGTTTGATTGAAATAATGTATGGTGATTTAAAATTGATCCTTAATAAGGTGTTAAGAAGAAAATTAAATTGGCTTGAAATTTTATAGGTTAGACTAAATGAAATTCTGTTTCGTCATGTAGGTTTAGAAAAGTTTTTGTTAGCCCACTTTCCGCATGCGCAATAATAATAATAAAGTTTGCTAATATGAGAATTGAATTCTTGTTTTGGTGTTCTGTAAATGTAAATGTTTCGGACTCGATATATTCGGTTTCTATTTCGGTTATGTTTTCCATTTTTCGATCTCCGGTAACGCTCCTCGCTCCTGACCCGAGCGAGGGGTGTTACACGCGGGGGCGTACTGATACCCACTTTGGAATATGGAAATCTGAGATTTTGACGAGAAATTGGGGTATTGATACGGGCCTTAGGCGTACCGATAAGGTCGATATCAACCGTATGGGTATCAATACAATCTCTTGGGGTAGACCTTAGGGAGTTTGACCGTTGAAGGTGTATCGATATGGGCCTTAGGCGTATTGTTACATCATGTGGTTTAATTGTTAAAAGTAACCTCTAATGTCCGTTTTTGCTTGGTTCATGTTCGTGTTTGCTTCCCGCTGCTTGTCTCCTCACATAGGATTTAAATATAGCATCTAGATAAGATAATTTTAAAAAGAACGAGTTTAGGGTTGCTAATCGGAGTGGAGCCTTAACAAGTTTCTCTTTGGTTTTTCTCGTGTAACCCATTCGGGTCAGTCTGGTGGCTAGGCCGAGTCGAGGGGGTTACATTTGTTGGTATCAGAGCCTAGGTTTCGCCTAGGTTCGTTGAGTTTCTGTGAAGCCGAAAGGTAAGTGAGGTAAGTTTTATTGTGTAAGCTTGTTGGTTGTGATGCACGGTGATTCTAAGCATTCTTATGGTTTTCTTTGTGTTGGTTAGGAGATATATAAAGGCACCCATTGCTTGTATATTGTTATTGTAAGTGGTTTTAAGTTTAAAGACTTGAGCGCCTTGGACTTTGTTCCTTGCCGACCCCAAATCATTTCGCTTGTTGTGTTTATTGTTTAGTTTTGCACATGTTTGTATGGTGAGACCGAGGGGAAGGCCTAGAATGGATAATCTGAGGGTTGAGCGGATTGAGAACGTTGAGGACATACGAGGGGAGAACTTGCCTCTTCCTCCGGGTGGTGGAGTAAATGGCGAAGGTGCTGGACCCCATGTTGGGCAGGGACAGGCTGGCATTGATGTGAATCCGTTGATTCAGGCTATAGCTGGGGCTATTCAAACAGCTTTAGCGGGTGTTCGGGTTGCAGCACCGCCTCAGGGTGCATGTTCTGGTTTGCCGTTAGAGCGACTTTGTAGCTTGGGCAGAGTCGAGTTTCGTGGATTGTCACCCGAGGGTTCAGAGGCATGGTTTGAGTGCACAGTTCGTATTTAGGGACAGTTGGAGTGCCCTGATGCACATAAGTTAGGTTGCATCGTCTCTTTGCTTCAGGGAGATGTCTATACTTGGTGGACTACCATCACAACGGGTATGCCAGAGGCCGAGGTTACTTGGGAATTCTTTAGTACTGCATTCCTTAAGAAATATCTAGGTCCCCGATACCTAGACGAGAAGAAGAGAGAGTTCATAGCTCTAGTTTAGGGTAGCATGACCGTGTCTGAGTATGAGGTACAGTTCGTACGTCTAAGCCAGTATGCCTCTGAGTTGGTTCCCACTGAGAGGGAACGATGTGAGCATTTCCGGTATGGTTTGATCCAGGAGGTTAAAACCTACATGTTGGCTTCTGACTATACGAATTTTGATGTGTTGGTCGCTAGGGCCAAGGATATTGAACGGTCTTTGGGACTTGCGGATCGCAAGGGTGGATCTAGTTTAAGAAAAAGGACCGCCGAGTGGGATAGAGACCGTGCAAAGAGGCATAAGGATAGGAGACCTCATCATGATCATAGGCGCGGAGGTGGTAATCCAGGGCGAGGCCATCATGGCCAAGGGACTGAAAATCGTACTCCTGAGTGTACCAAGTGTGGTAGGCGTCATTTCGGTGAGTGTTGGGGTACTTATGGCTTATGTTGGAACTGCGGGTCTAGAGCGCACTGGAAGCGTGATTTTCCACATCCGGCTAGGGATGGACAGGCTCCTGCGCGAGCTGTCAAGCATTAGAGAAGCTGTGGGCACGGTCGAGGTAACTTTTAGCCTAGGGACGATGGTCAGAGGAATGTGGCTCATGTTGTGGCAGTTGATCCCAAGGGAGGTGGACCGGCTAGAGTGTATGCGCACAATGAGGACAGGAATGACACATATGTGATTGCAGGTAATTTCTCGTTATAGTCTTTGACTTTTCTTTCTTTGATTGATTCTGGTTCTACACATTCGTACATATTGAGTGAGCATGCAAAGTTGTCAGATATTCCGGATGAGATATTAGATGTGGGTATGAGTGTCACGAGTTCTTTCGGTGAGACAGTTGTGGTTAGAAAGATGTACAAAAGATGTTCTTTGATGGTTCAGGGTCATGTCTTTCCCGTGGATATGATGGAATTCCCGTTTTATGGTTTTGATGTGATTTTGGGCATGGATTCACTTGTGGAACATAGGGCTAGGGTAGACTTTGAGACCAAAAGAGTGTCCTTGAGACTTGCGGATGATTATGAGGTTGTAGTAATTGGCAAGAACATTAAGTTCTTGTCTAATGTTGTTTCTACTTTAGAAGCTCGGAGATTGATGGATTCGGGTTGTCAAGCATATTTGGCTTATGTAATGAATCCGAACATGAGTGAAGTTAGACCGCAAGATATCAGAACAGTTTGTGATTTTCTGAGTGTCTTTTCAGAAGAGTTGTCGGGTTTACCCCCAGATAGAGTTGTTGAGTTTGCTATTGAGACGTATTCAGATTCTGTTCCCGTATCCATTGCTCCGTATAGAATGGCACCTAAAGAGTTGAAAGAGTTGAAGACACAATTTTAGGAACTGTCAGACAAAGGTTTCATTAGACCTAGTATTTCTCTGTGGGGTGCTCCGGTCTTGTTTGTGAAGAAAAAGGACGAAAGTATGAGGATGTGTATAGATTATAGGCAGTTGAACAAGGTAACAGTAAATAACATGTATCCTTTACCGCGGATCGACGATTTGCTTGATCAGTTGAGAGGTGCTACAGTATTTTCAAAGATTGATTTGAGATCCGGCTATTATCAATTGAAGGTAAAAGATGTAGATATACTGAAGATAGCTTTCCGAACACGATATGGGCACTACGAGTTCTTGGTAATGCCTTTCGGTTTGACTAATGCCCTAGCTGCGTTTATGGACATGATGAACAAAGTGTTTCACGAGTATTTGGATAAATTTGTAGTAGTGTTCATAGATGCCATTTTAGTGTAATCCAAAACCGAGGAAGAACATATAAGCATTTGCGACTAGTGCTACGGACCTTGCTTGAAAATCAGTTGTATGCCAAGTTGAGTAAATGTGAGTTTTGGATTAGGGAAGTAGTCTTTCTAGGTCATGTGATCTCAGTCGATGGGATTAGTGTGGATCTCGAGAAGATAGAAGCAATAATGAGTTGGAAACAACCGAAGTTAGTGACTAAAATCTGTAGTTTTCTAGGTTTGGTCGGTTATTATCTAAGGTTTATTGAGGGATTCTCGAAGATTGCTGTGCCTTTGACTAAACTGTTACAGAAAAATGTTCCTAATGAGTGGACAGATGCAAGGCAACAAGCGTTTGAAAAGTTAAAGAAAGCATTGACAGAAGCTCCTATTTAATTCATCCTGAACCAGGGAAAGAGTTCGTAATCTTCAGTGATGCATCATATGTAGGTTTAGGTTGTGTGCTTATGTAAGAAGGAAGAGTTGTAGCTTATGCTTCGAGACAGTTGAAGATTCACGAGAAGAATTACCCCACCCATGACATAGAGTTATCAGTTGTGGTTTTTGCCTTGAAAATTTGGAGACGCCACCTTTATGGTGAGAAATGCACAGTGTACACCGATCATAAGAGTTTGAAGTACCTTATGACACAAAAAGAGTTGAATCTTAGACAGCATAGGTGGTTAGAGCTTCTTAAAGACTATGACCTCACGATAGAGTACAATCCGGGTAAGGCAAACGTAGTGGCCGATGCTTTGAGTAGAAAAGTAGCAGTTGAGTTACGAGCTACGTTTGCTAGATTGAACGTGTCACAAGATGGTGGTTTGATAGCCGAGCTACAGGTTAAACATTTGTTAGTTCAGTTGATTTGAGAGAAAAAGTTGCAAGACAGATCTTTGGCACCTCAGTGCAAGATATAGCCGAGGGTAAACCCACAGATTTCTGCTTTGGTGAGAATGGGATCTTATGTTTCAAGGATAGAGTAGTTGTTCTAGAAGATGCCGAGTTGAGGCGTACTATCTTGAATGAAGCTCATAACAGTCCTTTTTCTATGCATCCAGATAGTACAAAGATGTACCGTGGGTTGAGAGATGAGTACTTCTGGATTGGGTTAAAGAAAGATGTGGCCAAATTTGTGAGTAAATGTATGGTTTGCCATCGTCTTAAGGCCGAGCATCAATTTCCTTTAAGTTTGTTACAACCGTTGAAGATTCCGGAGTGGAAGTGGAAGAAAATTATTATAGATTTTGTGTCAGGTTTACCGTTGACTCCTTCGAAAAAGAATTCAGTATGGGTGATAGTCGACAGATTCACTAAGTGTGCCCATTTCATACATGTTCATACTACTTACACCTTAGACAAGTTGGCCGATCTGTACATCAGTTAGATAGTGAGATTGCATGGTGTGCTGAAATCGATTATGTCAGACAGAGATTCGAGATTTACAGCTAGATTTTGGGAGTGTTTGCATCGTGCTTTGGGAACTTGGTTGAACTTTAGTACTTCGTATCACCCACAGTCAGATGGTCAGTTAGAGAGAGTTATTCAGGTGTTAGAGGACATGTTGAGGTGTTGCATCATCGACTTTCAGGGTTCATGGGAGAAACATCTACCGCTAGTAGAGTTTGCGTACAATAACAATTATCAGGCTAGCATTCAGATGGCACCGTATGAAGCTCTGTATGGTAGGAAATGTAGAACACCTGTTTGTTGGGCCGAAGCCGGACAGAAGATTGTACCTATGCCAGACTTGCTTAAAGGCACTACCGAGAAGGTAAAACTGATTTACAATCGCTTGAAGGCATAGACAGAAATCGTATGCGGATTTGAAGAGGAAAGAGGTTGAGTACGCCATCGGTGACAAAGTTTTCTTGAAGGTTTTCCCGTGGAAGAAGGTAATGAGGTTTGGTAGAAAGGGGATGTTGAGTCTGCGATACATTGGTCCTTACGAGGTAGTTGAGAGGATTGGTCCTGTTGCATATAGGTTGAGATTGTCATCCGAGCTTGAGAAGATTCATGATGTGTTTCATGTTTTGATGCTCCGAAAGTATAGATCAGATTCGTCTCATGTTATGCCAGTGGAAGAGATCGAATTGAATCCGGACTTGTCGTATGACGAAGAACCAGTTAAGATTCTCGCCACGGATAGTAAAGTTTGCGTGGGAGGACCATTGAGTTAGTCAAGGTCTTGTGGAGACATCAGGGTGTGGAAGAAGCTACTTGGGAGAGAAAAGCAGAGATGGAAGAGCAATTTCTGTACCTCTTTCCATCATGTAAATTTCGAGGATGAAATTCCTTAAGTGGAGGAGAGTTGTAACACCCTGAGTTAGGGCTCGGGAGATAATCGGGTTGGTTAAACCGGTTCGGGTTAAATTAATTGGGAGAAATCATTTTTAATAAACAACTAAAGGATTTTAATGAAAAGGGGGTAAAAAGGGAATTTTGAAATTTTAAAAGAAAAAAAGGGGTTTTGAAAATACCATCATCTTCTTCAAACTGTTTTCACATTGCTTTTTCCCAAACATCATTTCTTCTATTCCATTGGTGCAAGCTCTTCATCCAATCAAGATTTTCAAGGTAATCCTTCTCTTATTTTGATTTTCTCTTCCTTAAACATGTTATAGATAAAATCTATCTTTAAACCCATTGTTTAAATTTGTTTCCAAAATGCTTTGAGTTGGAAAAGGAGGAAAATGAAGAAATTTCATTTGGGTTGTTTGATCCTAGGTTTAAAGGCATTTTAACCTTGTTTTGACGTTCTAAAAATGTTAGGATAGTGCCTTATTGATGGGAAACCCAAAACTAGTAAAAATGAGGGGGTTTGGAGTTGAAAATTTAGGGTTTTTGGTTTGTTCTTGTGAAGAACTTTGGGCTGATGGTTTCTAGACTTTGGGTAAGTGTTTTGGTTGTTGAAAGGTGTAGTTTTGATGGTAAATTTGATGGATTTTGGTTAGGGCTGTTTGGATGATGTTTCAGATAACTTCGGCTATAAATCGATGAGCGAATGTTGTTGAATATTGTGGTTGTGAATTTCAGTGGGCATGTATGTTGAAAAGGGCATTAATACTCTGTTTTGGATTGTTTAGAAGCAGTGCAAACGAATTTGGGCTCTTCGGACGTGAGACCGGGTAGTTCGGAGGCTTGAATCGGTGTTTCGGCTATCATTGGATTGTACCGGTGAGTGGAATTGTTTTCTAAGCCTTAACTCGATTAAGGATGTGTTTTGGGGGTTTAGATTGAGCCTAATAAGCCAATTTAAGCTCAAGAGTAAGTTTTAAGCTTTTAGTCTTCAATTTCGATAACATCTACTATGTGTTTGAATGACTTTCCATAATGCATGATGCTTTGAACGTCCTTATGTTATGCATTTGATTGCCTTAATTGATTTCCATGTTGGTTATGGTTGTGACCATGAGAGCACAAGGTAAGTGTTAGTTTGGTGGGTATTGACATGTGAAACCTTATTATCGGATATAGTTGGTCGACCAATAGGATGTGAGTACACTCGAGGTAAAAGTCGCGCGTGGCCTTAGTGATGCTAGATTCCACTAAGGAGGAGTACGGTGTTGTGAGATTCCACCGGAAGCTATGTTTTGCTAAACGAGTGAGTACGGTGATGTGAGATTCCACCGGAAGTGTCTAGTGTGTTTGAGAACTATCCGCATATCCGAGTAAAAGTGATGAATGTCAATATACCCATGGTGCTCTAAATTCTTATGTTAAGCATGTTATATTGCTCTTTTCCATTTATGCTTATGTATGTGATTGGTTTCTTGTTTGTGTGTTGAGAATAAGCATGAGGTAAGCTTGTGGCCTGTGGATGCATTCGGTAAATGCTCGAGATGTTAAATGCATGTTGTTATGTGTTCATGCATGAGAGAAATGATTTGGAAATGGTTTTGGTTTCAAGCGAACTATGGTTTTAAATCTGCATTGTTGTAGTTACCGTTTTGAGCACCGCTCACTAAGCTTATATGCTTACGCTCTTTTTTCCAACAATACAGGCCCTTAAACCTACGGAGCAGCTCGGGGAACAAGGGAAAATCCAAGGGGGTTTGGTCTGCTCAAGTATGGGTTTAGACTTAAATAAGTAGTATTAAGCAATGGGATAGGACCTTTACGTTTAAGGGGGTTGTTTGTTATGTCTCTTGCTTTAGACAAGTTTGTTTAGTTATGTTTGGCTTGTGATGCCTCTAAACATGTTGAACGTGCCATGGATTGTCTTTTGACCCCTTTTTGTGAATGCTATGCTTGAATGTTTTCCCTTAATGAATCTTGCCATGTTGAATCTTGTCTCGTTGATCGTCTTTCATGTCTAAATGAATGCTCATGGTTGGCTTATGTTGTGTGCATGTTTAGGAGTTGTTTAGGTGCTCGTTTAGTGAGTTGTGTTGGTTTTCCTTGTGCTTAAAACTGTAGAAATCAGTCCTTTTGGGCAGGGCGTATCAATACGCGCAAGGGCTGTATCGATACGGTCCCCTGTTTTAAGGAAGGCGTACCGATACGCGGGGGCGTACCGATACCCACTTTGGTCTATGGAAATATGAGATTTTGACGAGAAATTGGGGTATCGATAAGGGTCTTAGGCGTATCGATACGGTCCCTGATGTTGACCTTTAAGGGCGTATAGATATCTGTCGTGTGGGTATCGATACGGTCTATTAGGGTTGACCTTAGGGAGTTTGACCGTTGAAGGCGTATCGATACGGGCCTTAGGCGTATCCATACGGCATGTGGTTTAATTGTTAAAAGTAACCTTTAATGTCCGTTTTTGCTTGGCTCATGTTCATGTTTGCTTCCCGCTGCTTGTCTCCTCACATAGGATTTAAATATGGCATCTAAACAAGATAATTTTAAAAAGAACGAGTTTAGGGTTGCTAATCGGAGCGGAGCCTTAACGAGATTCTCTTTGGTTTTCCCCGTGTAACCCGTTCGATTGGTCTGGTGGCTAGGCCGGGTCGAGGGGGTTACATTGTTAAATGGGAAAATATGCATAATTATGCACCTTTCAATACATGCTTTGTTTCATTCAGTTCGGGGAATGGATAATATGTGTTTTGTATCATTCACTTCAGGGAATGAAAAAATATTAAATATAGCACATTAAATCAATTATCTATCAAAGATAATGTCACAAGAATTTATTACTCTTCCGGAGCATTGATATTTTAGTACTTTGAGATATAGTATTCACATTTTCCCCTTGCATTTAAATGGGAAAAATATTTCGTATGCTTAAGTATAGTATGAGTACTTGCACATTCTGCTAAGCATAAATCGTCTTAATTCATTGCATATTTTATTCCGAAAGTATACATATTCTTCAAAGGAGAATATATAAAACAAATTAACATAAAGCAAAATAAATAAATGTTTTAATATATTTAAATATATAATATAAAACATAAATAAATAATATGTAAAATAAATTAACATAAAGTAAAATAAATTAAAATATCAATAATTCCCTTTAGAGAATATAAAGAAATATGATAAATGGCGAATTATTCCTTTCAAGGGTTATGAGGAAATCAACAATATCCAATTGAGTTAGACCAACAACGCCATAGTTATTTTCTCCATTTTCGTAAACAAAATTAGTTTATATTTTCTTTCCTTTATCATTCATAATTGTGGATAAAGGTCCATAATGATTTGGCATATGACAAGTACGAGATCAATGGTTTGTACCATTGCATAAAAAAATTACCTTCTTAATATATTCTTGTCAACTTTATAAACTCACTTCTAGTGGTTATAAACATTCTTAAAATGATCATCTTGCCAATGTCTATGTTCATGGCTTCAATTGTGACCACAATTGCTAATGTGACATTTATTCTTTCCGCTATAAAATATCACATTCACTTCAGGGAATAGAGCAGAGCCAATAGGTCTTTAAAACCTTTTCACGATATTGTGTCTACAGGACAACATTAATTGCGTGAAATATTCACATAACTGAGTTTTATTCACTAACCATATAGTGAATTATCAAGTTTGCATCCACTTTAGGGAATGAAACAAATTCAATAATCGCATGGAATAACACATCATGCTTGCATTCATTTCAGGGAATGCCCCCATAAAAATTCTTGGATCAAGAAGAATTTTCCTAACTTGAACTTGGGAGAAGTCTATAGTCGAGTTTTTCGACAGAAAAGAAATATTGCTTTCAAGCAAATATAGACTTTATAACACTCATACTATTAAAGAATATTTGATCAACCAATATATATTGTACAATACTTAAAGAGAACAAAGATCTAATCCTCATACGCGACATTGTTAAACCAGTCTGCAAGGTCCTTTAAAAAAACCTCCTTTGAGACCAGTAGCCTTGCAGAACGGGATGTCCAGCCAATATACTCGGATTAAACCATCAAAATAAAGAACATAAATCATCATAATTTATAACAATCTTCTTGTAGATCATAAATCACCATAATTTACTACACCTTAAAATCATAATTTAAAGAATAAAAATAAAAATAGAGTTTACCGATATTGATTTTTCTCTCAATGACAACTTCTCATAATCTCTTTATGTCCCGTCTCTTTCCAAGCCATTTAAAGATATCATGTAAAACTTAAAACACAATTAAAAACAAAATCTCATTAAATAAATATTAAGTAGCAAATAACTAACCACAAACTATCGATCATGTGCCGTTAAGTAAACTAATACAAAAATACATAAACACGTGTGATTTGTGATTCCTTGGCAACAAATCTCAATAATATAGTCGAAATAGTCAAATGGTTAGGGTACGTTTATGATTGAAATCCCATTAACAATATTTTCCTTATATATAAAAAAATAATTAAAAATGAAAACTTACCTCTTAATAGAACTCTGTGCAAGGGCTCAAATAGAAAATAAATAAAATATAATTCTGCTCAAATAGGCATGATGAAATGGTACAAGGACAAAAATATCCCCCAACATCAAATTCTCGTTGCTTTGTCATCAAAATCTTCTATAGAAAGTAAGGGTACTTAAAACCTTCAAGACCATGTAAAAAGAACCACGTACAAGGGCTCAAACAACTACCAAGAGCCAATGAAATTCGCGATTCGGATTGATATTTTGAATTTAGCTCGAATATTAAATGTTTCAATCTTGCGTCCAAAGTCGAAAAATTAAAAACCAAGTTAATATATAAAGAGAAAGACAATCAATAACTTAGAAAAAATTGAGGGAAAAACTTATCTTTGGTTCATCCTATAATCGAATTCTTTCCAGTAACTTCTTTTGGATTCGAATGATGAAGACCTCAGTTGATTAGAGACTCGTGCTGATAACGTGTTGTGAATAAAGTAAAGAGCAAGAACAAAATAGAAGAACAATAACAAGATGAGACACAAAGAGAGAGAGACTTGTATTATATTCTCAAAGTAGGGTTGTATACAATGCTTTCTCCAAACTCTATATTTATATGCATAAGATGGAAACCATAATTCTAATGGGTATTAAACACTAATAATAAAGTACATTAATGTCTCATTTAATATATGGATATCCACCCTAAATAAAGATATTCATAACAACAAACACTTATTAAAATAAATCATTGACCAACGGGGTTGGTCCAAGTGGCAAGCAGCTTGGTATCGCTTAAGCGGGTCTCGAGTTCGAGGTCTTGTGTATGTAGAAAATCTCCGTTGAGAGATTCATCTACTGAAATCAGGTGTGCGACGCGAGTCGGTCTGGATTAGTTAGGGCAAAACCCTGGAAAACCGAGAGGGTAAAAAAATCATTGAAAAATATAAACTATATAATTATAAAGATATCATTCATGCAAAATGTGGTCTGAAATATAATAAATTACTTAATAAACAAATTAAATGCAAACTGATTCTACAACACACTTTTTATTTTATGCGATGGAGGTGGAAGATATTCTTTACACAAGTGTTTCCGGGAGATTACAAACTTGCTAATGGTATAATAAAATTAGAAGAAAAAAAAAACCGAATTGGTTGTCAATTTTTTCTTAATCCATCAAATATGATATTATCTTTATGGATTACATAATGATTGTAAAATTAAGGGATAATTACATTATCAATACCTTAAAGTTTTTTTGAATAATACAAGCCCTTAAAAGTTGCTTCTTCTCTCTCTATATATATAATGTACACTCGTCATGTAAACACATCTCTATTGTCGGGGACCAGAATTATCGTCGGGGACCAACAATTTTGGTATGATGTAATGAAATTGACATATAAATAAACTGATTTTATGATAACGAGAGAATCAGATCGTGGTTTATTATATAGATTGATTTATATCTTCAATTTTTTTTTGTCAGAGCTAATCATTGACGGAATTTTTTTTTTTCAGCTGTATCTTTTTGTCTTTGACTTATAAATATTTATGTTTTACCCCTAACTTTAAATCTCGACTCCATCCCTAGAGCTAATATACCATATGATTTTAAATTGGATAGAACATTTATATTCATATCGGGCTTGTTAGCACTATCAGAACATAAATTTTTAGTGCCATAAAAAAGTCACTTAAAGTATTAGAGACAAATATTATTTCTATTTGAGACAAATATCACAAGTAACTTTGTCACTATTATATTACTGATAACTTTCATGATTAATACCAATAATTAAAATTTAAACACTAATATTATTTTTATTTGAGATAAATATTTTATCACATATACATTTAAATAGTGTCTAAAAATTGTTGTCATTATCACTAACAAAAAGTAATTATAATAATTATATTTTAGTAGTAGCCATCTTATTTAAAGTTTAAACTAATCGTTAATAGTCCTGAAATTTTATGGCAATTACATATTAGTCAACAAACTTTTCATCTTGCATAACTGACATGACACCGTCACATGTCAATATTCAATAAATTACTATAATGCATGGTTAAAAAAGAACAAACCTGGAAATTTTAGGAGGAAAGTGTAACGTCTATCCTCCAGATTAGACAATAAATTTGTTATGTTTTTTCGACAAAAATAATGTCTAGGTTAAATTATTATTGAAATTAATTTCAATAATTTTATGAAAGTATATAAATTATAACATTAACTATTATAGTAATAATTTAATTAAAATTTTATGATTTCTCTAAATACATTTTTTTGTTATATCACAGTGGCTACATCTTTGTTACAAAAAAATAAAATTTTGGGGGAAATATATAATAAAAATAATAATTAAGTTGATTTTAAAATATAAACATATAAGAATTAAGAATTAAACCTAAAACATTAAATAGGGAAAATACAGCATGTACTGGGCGTAAAAACGAAAAGTTTCTGCGAGTACCTTAGTTTTAGAGTTTAGGGACCCGTTTTAGGATTTAGGGGTTTAAGTGTATGAGTACTTTAGAACTTAGTGTTCATGATTAGGATTTAAGGTTTTATGTTCGAATTTAGAGTTTAGAGATTATGATTTAAGTTTAGGGTAATATGGTTAGAGATTTAGGTTTTAACCTATAAACCCTAAAATTTAACCCTAAAACCTAAATTCTAACCACGCCCCCTAAATTCAAAACTCGTACACTTAACCCCTAAAAACTAGACCTTAAACGAAATTCCTAAACCCTAAAACTAAGGCACTTGTACCCATTAAATAACATATTTTAATATGTATTATTTGTTATTCATACAAATATTGAAAAAAAAATCTTAGATTTTGGTTCTGTTTGGAAAATAGCGGTTTGAGCCAAAATTAGAGGTTTGAGCTAATATTAGAGGTTTGACCGGTCAAATCTACTAATTTGGATGTTTGGTGAATAGCGGATTGGGGGTGAAATCTCTATATTTGAAAAGAACTGCTAATAGGAGCTTTTTGAAATTAGAGGTTTTGACATGAGAGGTAGAAAGATCCTTTTACTCATAACAATTATAAAAAAAATCTCCAAATAACCTAAATTTAACCTTTTATATTTTAATTCCTCATCCTCACGTATTTACATTGTGATATTTGTAAACTAATATTTTTTTCTTTTTATTCTCACACATTTATATTTGTATTTAAATTTAATAATTAGTTAAATTGTATTAAAAATAATTATATAAATAATAAATCAATATATAAATCCTTCAAATATGCTTAGTAATGTTATATTAAAAAAACTATATTTCATAACCTAATTAATATTAATAGATACAAAATTTAACAACTAATAAACTATTTAAACAAACATTGAATATAATCATGTACTTATATGTCATTTTGCTTGTTTAAATAATCAAAAAACTATCAGCTATCAGTTAATTTTACTAAACACTTTTATACAATCAGCTAATACAATCCACTAGTCAAATCAACTAATGCAATCAGCTACCAGCTAATGTAATCCGCTATCAGCTATCTGCTAATTGCCAAACATGGCCTTTATAAAAAAAATGACCGAGTTAGTCACCATTCACATGATTTTGCGTAGGGATGTCAATTACGCGGGGCGGGTGCGAATGGTACTTTTCCCACACCCGACCCTGTAAAAATTTTCATCTTCATCCCCGCCCCACGCCCCATTGCAAATACAAATTCTAATTTATCGTTGCACCGCAATACGCAAGACTAAAACTATCTCCGTCTCACCACTACTGTGGGTCCTGAGACCCACGACCCATTCATATAATATATTTATAAGTACTAATTCAATAAATATAAATCAAATTTGTTATGAAAAAATATGAAATACCTATCATTCTGACTCCCACCACATATGTTACATTATTCCAACGGTCACTATTTTTAAAAAATAATAATAACATATGAAATTAGATTTTGTACAACACAAAAATTTGAACTAAAAATACTAAAATCTATAAAGGATTGAAAAATAGCACAAATAACATTGAAAGTAATATTTCAATTGTCGTAACAAATAAACAATATAGAAAAAACTAAAAATAATAATAATGAAAAACAAGCTTTAGAAAATAAGAACAAAGATTAATAGAATTTAAATAACATACAATATTAGGAAAATAAAAAAAAATCAATATATAGGTATATTATATATAAATTTCCATAAATATCCCAAGATAATTTGATATGAATTATTTTAAATTTGACTCTCATCCAAATTGATACTTTTAAAAATAGTTATATATATATATATAGAGAGAGAGATAAATCTGTTTACACAGTGTAAAACTCTTTAAGTTTTACACGTTTTTTGGACCGTTGGATGAGTGAAACGAATGGATGAGATTAACAGTAAATATGTGAAGATTATCACTTGAAAAAGAGAGAGTAAGGAGTTAATCTGAGCCATCTATTCTCCCTATATATATATATATGGGTTAGGATCAACTTAGACAATGTAAAACTCTTTAAGTTTTACACGTTTTTTGGATCGTTGAATGAGGGAAATGGATGGCTGAGATTAACTCTTTACTTTTTTTCCCAAGTGATAATCTTCACATACCCATCCAACGATCCAAAAAACATGAATAACTAAGAGAGAGTTTTACACTGTGTAAGTTGATCCTAACCCATATATATATATATATATATTAAACTTTTCATTAATATCCCAAGACAAATCAATATGAATTACCTTAAATTTAACTAAGATTCAATCTGACATTTTTTTTAAAAAATATTTATATATTTGATCTAACCAATCTCAAACTCAATTATATTTTTAATAATATTTACAATGGCATGCTATAAGATCTGTTGGGGCAGGTGAGGATGATGTGAGGCTAGTGGAGATAGGAGGGTACAAAGTAATACTCACGCCTGCCCCATCACCCACGACAAATATAATTTTTATCTTTATCCCCACCCACCACCAGCAAAATATATAACCATCCCTGCTTAATTGGATGCGAAGTGAGGTGAATCCCCACAAAATTCATCCCATTGACATCATTAATTTGGCGCCGTATAATCACGGGAGGATGCACTTAGCTCCGGTGGGTGCATCCTTATCCTTATTTTTAATTTTTTAAAATATATTTAATTTAGTGTTATTTTTTTAAGAAAAAATAATTTTATTTTGTGTGTGAAGGGAATTTTTTTTCTTCTAAAAAACAATATTTTAAACCTCATTTTTGAATCTCTAGTTAACACATTTCTATCTCATTCTACGTAGACATTATTGTTTGAACATGTATTATCGAAGGGAACAAATTTTCTTATACATCTGCAATTACTTCTTAGATTCATAAACCCTAGTTAACTAAATAACAATTTTTTATAAATCAGTTAATTGTATTACACGTCTTTAAATTATGACGTTTGTTTTAATCTGGTATTTTAACTTTTAAATATTTTAATTTCATTTAAAATTATGACTTCCAATCTAAATTGGTCGTCCAAAGTTTTGAATATTATAGTTTCATCCTCAAACTATTGGTCATCATTCTAAATTGGTCCCCCAAACTTTTAAATATTTCAATTTCATCCTTAAATTATCATTTATGTCACATTAATACACATAAATGTTTACATGACAATTAACAATTTATATAACGATCTTATTAACATGAGATATGATTAGACTTTTCAAAAAAAACATGAGATATGATTAGTATATATTGATAATTTAAGGATAAAATTATAACATTCAAAAGTTTGAGTGTCAATTAAAATTTTGGATCATAGTTTGAAAACGAAATTGAAACAATAAAAAAACCTGAGGACAAATTTAAAAAGAGAATCATAAATTGAGTATGTGCTATGCAATTAACTCTCTATAAATAACATGCTAAAAAGCCATTTATATCCAAAACCTCAGTGAAGAAATACAACAATAACTGCAATAGACTCGTTATGGGTTTGGAATCACAGATAAAGCTACCCGTCATCGAATTTTCCGAGGAAAATCTAAAGCCCGGATCAAGCGCTTGGGCATCAGCATGCATTGAAGTCCGGCGAGCTCTCGAAGAATATGGTTGCTTCGAAGCGGAATTCGAGAAAATGCCTCGCCGGATTCACGATGCAGCTTTTGCGGGAGCCGAAGAATTGTTCCGACTCCCAACCGAGGTAAAAATGCGAAACACCAGCACCAAACCTTACTTTGAATACTTCGGACAATACAAAACTCTCCCACTCTACGAATCCATGGCGATCGACCATCCGACATCTCTCGATGCAGCTACAAACTTCACTAACCTCATGTGGCCTGCCGGAAACGACCGCTTCCGGTACAATTTTCTGAACAAAATCACTCACCGAATGTCATTACATGATTACCGGAATTTTAACTTTTGGTTTTCATTTGAATGTCAGTGAAAGTGCTCAAAGCTATTCGGAGCTGGTGACGGAACTCGACCGGACTGTGGCGAGAATGTTGTTCGAAAGCTATGGTGTCGGATATTACCATGATTATTACAGCAAAAACACAAACTATCTTCTTCGATACATCAAATATAATGAGCCTGAGATGGAGCAGAGTAATGAAGGTCTATTGCCTCATGCAGACAAAACTTTCTTTTCTATTATTCATCAAGGTAAAGTGAGTGGTTTGCAGGTGAAAGTGAAGGATGATCAGTGGATTGATGTTCCGCCATCGCCGACTTCTTTTATTTTCATGGCCGGGGAAGCATTGATGGTCAGTACTCCATTTATTTTTTATTTTTGTTTAGGCCTGTAAAGTAATTTTTGGTCTGTCTAATGTTTATATAGTTGTCATTTTAGGGATTTAGCTCGGCAGTTTAAAAAATCGTTAGTCAATCAAAACTTGATGAATTTTAATTTATTATTATTATTTATTTTTTTAAAAGAAATTCCAAAATTCCTAAAATAATAATAATTCTTGAGAAAAAAAAACTCTAATCTCAACCTACAAATCCCTAAATTCACCCGCTATCGCCACCGAACCAATCACAATTGTCCATCTTTTTCGTCATCGGACTACCACTATCAAATATACCATTTTTTGTCACTAAAAATTGGTGAACGATGTGTCGATAGAACGTTGAACCTCGATAGATTCCAATCGAACGACGAACGGCGGACGTACGAACGATGAATGGCGTCATCAGGAGGAAGAGACATTGTTGCGGTGGCTTGACGATGGACAATGGTGGGATTTAATGTTAGGGATTTAGGGTTGTTTTTGTGAAATTAGTGGTTTTGTGAGAAATTAACAAGGGATTTTAGAGGGTTTTTTTTATTTAATAAATTCATATTTAAAAAAAATCAAAATTACGTGTCAGGTAATTATTGTGTAATTTTAAATGAATATATCCCTTTTAATAATTAATTATAAAACTAACCCTCAAACTTGATTATTTAAAAAAACGATCCATTTCAGTTTACTTAGCCAAAATTCACGTTCTACCAAGCGAGTTTCAAACTCGCGTTCCATTGAAAATGAGTTCTATGCAAAAAAAAAATGTGGTAAATTAATTTTTTTTTCTTTCTTACCAACTTACTCAACAAGAAACTCGCGTTTTGTTAGAAGCGAGTTTCAAACTCGTGTACGTGGACTGAAAGGATGTTATTTTTCTAAATAATTAAGTTAGAGGTCATTTTTCTAATTAATTATTGAAAAAGATATATTCATTTAAAATTGCCTAATGATAGAGTGTCATGTTTTCTTAACGGATTGACTATAAAATATCAACCAGATAAACAATGATATATAGTATGGGTACGAATTTGAATATGAAAATATAATATTTCTCTATTTAATAAAAGATGATATATAGTATAAACACTTTTATGGATTAAGCCAAGAGGAATTGACAAAGTTGAATGATGTTGGTTTGATAGGCATGGAGCAATGACAGGATAGCATCATGTTACCACCAAGTGATCTTAAAGGAGAAAGGAACAAGATACTCACTGGGGACATTCTCATTCATCACTGGGACCGTACACATACTTGAAGAGCTAGTGGACGAGACTCACCCCATCAAATACAACCCCTTCGATCACTTCGAATTCCTTCATTTTGTGAAGCAGAACCTGGGAACAAACTCAAACCCTTGTCTTATCAAAGCCTTTTCTGGTCTTTGAGACTTCATTTTCTGTTTCTGTCTGGTTGAAAAGATTGTACTTAGTTGCCAATGCTTTGTATTTGTGTTTGTGTTTTTAACATTGTTCTTCAATAAAAACAATGTTATTATCATGTTATCATTTCCATTGTTCAAAAATTCGAGTAGAAAGATCATCCGGTTAAGATTTTGATTCTCGATTCAATCGCAATCACTCCAACCGAGTGAACTTTTTAAGTTGTTTTTTTATATTAGGGTTTAAATTTTTGTGATATTGAGTTACAGTACTATTTCTTCATTTGAGAAAATCATGATCACTCCCCTAATTTCTGTACAATTTTACCGCTAACCGCTGACCAATCAACTATAGAAAAGAATTTAACTTTTTTTAGTCTCACGCGTTAGTAATTTGTATTAATTTGATCGATAATCTTTAAAAATACTATAAAAATGATTAATTTAACAATATAATTCTTTAGTCGATCGTCTACATTTAAATTTTTTAAGTGTCAAATTAATAAAAATGTAAAGATAGAAAACCAAAAAAAAAGTTTTTTATACCTATCAAATCAACAATTAACAATCTAAATTGAAAAAAAGTTAATGAAACGACACAAGTTTTCAAATAAAAAAATAGTACAATGACTTAATATATAGAATTAAAATATTACAACTCAATTTTAAATTTAAAATAATACATAGATCTTTTAACACATTTAAATCCATAAACGTTTTATAAACTATGAAGTTTGAAAAAATTATTATATGGTACCGGCTTACCACGTCATTTATTGTTTCGTTCACTAAAAATCAGTCAATTAATTATTTTTTTTCATGTCATTTTTTTCTCAAAGATAAATCTTCACCTTTTTATGCCATATAAATAGAGAATGGTTGATTACAATAGAAATTGATTATGAATGGATTAGTGACATGAAAAAAAAGATTAGTTGGCTGATTTTTAGTGGTAGGGACCATAGATGACGTGATAAACCGGGACCATGTAATAATTT
The DNA here is from genome assembly GCA_030270665.1 of Hibiscus trionum. NCBI lineage: Eukaryota > Viridiplantae > Streptophyta > Magnoliopsida > Malvales > Malvaceae > Hibiscus > Hibiscus trionum. The sequence continues at coordinate 4,913,986 of BSYR01000046.1, forward strand.
CTCTGCAGCTTGACAGGATATAATAAATAAATATAAAATGACATTTAAGTCCCTTCATGCAAAATTATTATTATTATTATTATTATTATTATTATTATTATTATTATTATTATTATTATTATTATTATTATTATTATTATTATTATACTTGAAAACAAAATACAAATAACAAAATAAAAGCACCCAGGGAATGATATCCTTGCACAAAATCAGTCCCAACTCCTAATTAATTAAGGTGTATTTGGCTCAATGGAATAAAATTGAACTATAATGAAATGTTTCTATTATGTGGGAATGGAATAGAATCAGTATAGCTGTAATTTGATTGGGTTGAATATATGGAAGGAGTCAAATGGAGGATTGTGGGATTAAGTTACTCAAAAAAATTTAGTTTTTATATAGGGTAAATTACTTGGATGACCACTTAACTATTGAGTCTGACCTATTTTGACCATCAAACTACAAAAATTCAAAATTTGACCACTCGACTATTTAATTGGACCTATTTTGACCACCAGCCGTTAAAATCTAACGGAGAAGTGACGTGACAGTTAAAGAAAATTTGTATAATTACACATTTGGTCCTTGTTAGTTACATATTATATCAATTTGGTCATAATTTTAATTTAATCAAATAAAATTAATCAACAAATCTGATGAGGACACACGTCATTACCCGATTGGATGAATTTATTCTTATTTTTAATTTAATTTATTTAATATTTAATATATTTATTTTCCTCCAATCAGGCGGTGACACGTCGTCACCAGGTTAAAGGAAAATTAAAGAGATATGACGTGCTTGGGTTTTTTACCTAGGAGGTCTTAGGTTCAACCCTCACCAAGCACAATCCTATCACTTTTATTTTCCTTTAACCAGGTGGTGACACATATTAAATTAAAAATAAGAATAAACTCATCCAATCAAGTAATAACACGTGTCATCATCTGATTAGTTGATTAATTTTATTTGATTAAATTAAAATTATGACCAAATTGATACAATATGTAACTAACATGGACCAAATGTGTAATTATACAAATTTCATCTAACTGCCACGTCACATCTTTGTTAGATTTTAACGACTGGTGGTCAAAATAGGTCCAATTAAATAGTTTGATGGTCGAATTTTGAATTTTTGTAGTTCGGTGGTCAAAATAGGCCAGACCCAATAGTTGCGTGGTCACCCAGGTGGTTTACCCTTTATATATAATAGTTTATGGATTAATATTTGATGCACGTGCGGTTAGGGGTGAGCGTTCAATCAAGTCGAGTAAAAAAGTTTCGAGTTATTCGAGTTGACACGTCATATTTTACAAGTCAAACTTTATTTGAATTTTTTTAGATTTGGGTCGAGTTTTTGAGTTCTTATACAAATTTAATTGTAATTATTTATCATGTTATAGTACGGTTTGAATCCAATTTAAACGATTTTCTCTAATCATATAAGATGTGCATATATATATCTTCATATTTTTCCATATGTGGCAGATAATATATATATATATATATATATATATATATATATATATATATATATATCAAGTTTGGCTCACCCCTACATGCGGTGGAATTGGTTTAGGCAAAATGACAAAAATTTCCCCCAACGTTTGCATGTTTTGTTATTTGGCCCCTTATTCTTTTTTTTGGAGCAAACAACCCACAACGTTTCAATTTGGTCCAAATGTCCTCGTTGGATGAAAACTGCCGGTCAACTGATGGTCAACGATTGATTCTAACTGGACTTGTCATGCATTAAGATCGACTGATGTGGCATATGCCACGACAGATTTTAAAAAAAAAAATTATTTTGTTATTCCCTTCTGTATGGTGACACGTGGCTGACTATCATGCTGACACATGGCCGAACTGGATGGTGACACGTGGCGAATATGATGTTGACACGTCAGCAAATCTTAGCACGTGGCAAGTCTAGTCAACATCAACCGTTGATCGTCAATTGACTTGCAATTTCCATCTAACAGGGGCATATTTAGACCAAATTGAGACGTTGGGGGTTGTTTGCTCCAAAAAAAGAATAGCGGGCCAAGTGACAAAACATGCAAATGTTGGGGGCATCTTTTGTCATTTTGCCTTTTTTTACAAGCATTCCTATTTAGGATTTATAACCTAAAATTTAAATCTCTAATCCTAAAACCTTAAATCATAAACTCTAAACCCTAAATTTTATCCATAAACCTTAAATTCAAAACACCAAAACTAAATATATGAACTCAAAACTTAAACTAAACATATATCCACTAAGATGAGCATGCTTGTGTAAAGCAAAGTTTACGTTGAAAGTGAGTCAAATGTCTTCCATAATTTATATAAATTTTCAGTGTTGATCCTACAAAAAAAGTTAAAAAATATTTATAAAAATAAATTAATCTTTTTCGTCCACTAAACACCCAAAATTTCTAAAACCTTTCTTTCTCCTTCAACATATTCACTTTTTTCCTAAATTTCTCTTATTTTCTTGTACTCTCCTTAAAAATTTTATATGATAAGTATCAATCTTTTAAAATTTTATATGATAAGTGCCCAAACTATGTTTCTTTTTTGCAATAGGTGCCTAAAGTATTTTTTGGCTGAAATAGGTGTCTAAATTCATTTTTGACTGAAATATGTGCCTAAAGTTTCATTTTTGTTGAAATATGTGCCAAAGTAGTCTCATTTGATTTTAAAACAAGCCAAAAAATACTTTAGGCACCTATTTCAGCCAAAAATAAAACTTTAGGCACCTATTTCGGCCAAAAAATACTTTAAGCACTTATTGCAAAAAAAAGAGACATAGTTTGAGTACTTATTTTGTAGTTTAGCCTTTTCTTTTCATATTAATTTATTTGTTATTCCCGAGAAAATTAGAATTGTTGTTTTGCTGGTGATAAATTGAGATTTTTACTCAATATTGATGGAAGATTTACTAAAATATTGTTTTATATTTTTTTTCCTCAAAATATGATAGAACCTATAATAACCTATTTTGTCTGGGGTGTTAACTTATTTTTTTAAATAATAGGCTTTAATACTTTTGTTAATTATATATATATATATATATTTATATATATATATATATATATATATATATCAAATGATTAAAAATAAGAACTAAAAAAGAAAAAAAATAGTATATATATATATATTATTAATGTTGTATACTGTTGTGAATAAAATAACAAAGAACAATAATAAGAACAAAGAACAAGAATGGAAGAACAAAGATATGAGAGAAAGAGGGAGATTTGTATTATTCTCAAATATAGACTTGTGTATACAATGCCTTCAATGAATCATCTATTTATAAGTATAAAAAGTACATAATACATTAAACTCTAATTAATAGAGATAATATTCCTAATAATAAATAAATTAAACTCTTTAGATAAAGTTCTAATCATGATAGACATCCACATAGATAAATATTCATAACACTCCCCCTTGGATGTCTATGAAGATAATGTGCCTCGTTGAAACCTTACTAAGATAAAAACCCAGTGGGAAAAAATTCATTAGTGAAGGAAAAAGAGTACACACATCTTTAATACGCATAACATGTTGCCTCATTAAAAAACTTACCAGGAAAACCCATTGGGACAAAACCTCGGTTAAAGGAAAAAGAGGGCAACGTGTATTTACTCCCCTCATGAAAACATCACAGAAGATCTTTGAATCTTCATAATTTAATCTTGAATATTATTTTTCTAAAGATCGTGAGGGATGAAACTTTGGAGTAATATGTTCCATGATGTATCCACTTTCAAACTGAGATATACATCTTGCATTATCTTCACACAAGATAACTTTTATCATATCTTGTAAAAGTAAATCCCATATCTTTTGGATATGTTGGGTCAATGGTCTTAGCCAAACACATTTTTTGGCTTGCCTCATGCATAACAATTATTTCTACGACATTTGAGGAGGCATCAATGAATGTTTGAAGATCTAAATGTAATGATCTTTGTATATTCATAGATATTTCTTGACCAACTAATATATAGTGCTTCAAGACTAAGAAAATATATAATTATCTTTATTCACATCCAACAATCTTACAACTATTGGGATACTCAATAGATATGCTCTATTCATATTGAATCTTCTTTAAGATTCTTTCAGCTTATGTCTATTCATAGACAAAAGAAATATAAAAATGCTCGATCTTCAAGTAGAGATAAACTTGATGTCAAGATTCAAGTACTTGTATTGGAAGTACTTCATGAGTTTCCAATTTGAAGCTCTTTAGGAGTTCTAAAATTATCATAATGGATATTGATCTAAACTCCTTTATAAAATACATAAGGAAATCTGATCATTCTTATAGTATTTTCTCAATTAGTATTCACTAAGGCGATTATACCAAATGCGCCAAAATATTCATGAGACATGTCTAAATAAATTTCCTCGGAAATTTTCAAATGCTTATAGCATTTTAGATCCTTCAAGGATAAATATGGATCCACAAATAATTAGACGCATGTAAAATTTTCATAACTGCCAAAGTAATTGCATCCACCATGAAGTAATTAAAACTTTTCATAAATCATAGTTCAAGTCGTATTTACGACTACTTATTTGTGCCTCACTTGCATTACACCTTTAGGTGTTTGGACTGCTGGTCCAAATACTTCTATTTTAGAAGTTCAAAGCGTCTTTAACATCAACCAATTCAATATCTATACTTCTGGATAGATTTTATACAAGATCCTCGATTTCTTTCTTTACTTCTATAGAAGTATTTTATGTAAAATTGTTTGTAAAATCGTTGTCGACAACTTTCCAATTTTCTGGTTCCATTCTCGTAATGACATAACTCATCGAGATCTCTTCAAGATTTCAATATTTATTTCAGGTACCTGAAACTCTTCAAGAGTTTTATTATTAGTTATGTCTTTGGTCTCTTTAGGAGCACCCGCCATCAATATATGATCATCTCATATTACTTTCTATTTACGAGAATTTTGATAATTGGAACCATTTCAACTATCATACTTTAGGCATGATTTACATTCTCTCGCTCTAACATGTAATTTAAACTTAGAGCATTTCAGCTGGTATATGAGACTTAATTACTCTCATTAGGTCAGTAAATATGTCTGGCAGTTGACATGTAATAACATGGATTATTTTATGAACTTCTAGTTCATATACGAGGATCTAGATAATGATAATTCATTTCCCTCTATCCAGCTGATTATTATCTCCCCCTGATGTTGAGAAAAATCATGTCATAAATGATTCTCCAATTAATGTTTAAGAATTTAAACATAAAAGGAGACTCGTACTCAATATATATTCTCAACCCTTTTTACTTGCCCATTTTGTGCGTTATGGTGGAGCAATTCAACTATATATCGCACATTCAAAAATTCAAAAAAAGGGAAATATGACTTCTGACCAAAAGTCAAATCATAGTGGGGAGTTTATTATAACTCGTTGGCTTGATGCGTATAAGTGTTGCTATATGGAAATACCATATAAATAATAAATGTTTTGTTCTCACAGTTTAGCTATTAAATAGGAGGCATCCAAATTAAAAATTTGCTAAACCGTATTTTTCATAATCAATAGGCTTTGTAATAACCAATATAGCCTAAAATATAAACCCACTAGCTTTTCAAGATGAATAGTCTAACTGCATAATCTGAATCTTTTTAGAATCAATCTCACAAACTTATGGTTGTATGTCGAAAAAATAATGTAGATGCATCTACTAAAATCATATAAAACTTTCCACATTTGTGGATATATGGGCCCATATTTCGTTCAGATATGCAAGACATACAGTCTCAACTTCCGTACAAGAACTTTAAGTTCTAATTCTTTTGGTAAGTGAGATCATCTATATCCTTTGAGAACAAACAACACAAGAACTTCAGGTTCTTTTAGTAAGTGGAATTTAATCAATTCCTTTGAGCAACACAAGAACTTCACGTTCTTTAATAAGTAGAATTTAATACATTCCTTTGAGAATAAGCACCACAAGAACTACAGGTTCATTTAATACATGTGCATGTAAATCTCAATAATTTATGCACCATTATTGATCAGGATGGTCTAACCGATCATGCTAACTATATATATGTGTATATATCTCTGAATTTGTAAACTTCTTGTTTACCATAACATGTAATTCAATCTCACTCGTACATGTCTAGTACGACCATCAAAATTGTTCCTTTAAATAGGAATATATTTAGCTCTTTCGGAGCTTTCAATTGAAATTATCTTTTGGTAGCAATATATAGCTCTTCTAGAGCTTTCAAATGACTTTTTGGCTACCAGAACTTATATCCATATTGGCTTATTTCAAATGCCAATTGATAACACGTGTTATCTATAATTCCCAAAGGGATATTTTGCGAACTCATATTGCTCTGTTAAAATTTCCACTTATAGTGGTGACGATATTATTACCATTAGCGGTAATTATTGCAATATTCACAATTCTGCACTTTTCATAATGTGCTTTCTCTCAAGAATTTATTGCTCTTCTAGAGCATCAATATTTTCAGTACTTTGAGATATAGTACTCACATTATTCCCTTGCATTTAAATGGGAAAATATATCTTATGCTTATGTTGAGCATAAATCATCACCATAGATTGTATTTGACAAGTAATCATGTTAAACAAAATAAATAAATATCATAATATATAAATATAAATATAAAACGTAAATAATTAATGTGTGTAAAATAAATAAACGTAAAGTAAAATAAATAAAAATAAATAAATAATTCTCTTCAAATTTATGAGAATAATTAGAAGATGATTTATTTCTTTCGAGGGTTATAAGAAAATCAACAACGTCCAAAAGAGTTGGACCAACAATGTCCAAATAAAGTTAGACTATTATCATCTTCGTCATGTTTCGCAAACAAAATTTGCTTCTATTTTCATTCCTTTATCATTCAATGATTCTTGATTTTTCAACGTACAACACGTACGAGACCAATGATTTATAACATCGTATCGGTAATAAAAAGAGTTTTACTTCAATAGAATGATCTTTATCACTCTTGTCATCCTTATAACCTCACTACTGGTGGGTAGAAGTATTCTTAAAATGACCATATTTTTCATGTCTATATTCATAGCCTCGACCATGACCACAACTTCTAATGTGGTTTTTGTTCCTTCCATAATATAATCTCACATTCACTTCAGGGAATGGAGTAGAGCCAATGGGCCTTTGAAACCTTTTTCACATATCCTTATCACAGAGAACAAAGATTTAATCCTCGTACACGGCATTGTTAAACCTGTCCACAAGGTCCTTTAAAAACCTCCTTTAAGACCAGTAGCCTCGTAGAACGGGATGTCCAGCCAATTATACTTGGATTATATCGAAATTATGTCTCTAATTGAATAATAATTTACCATGTTTGCATTCACTTCAGGGAATGAAACAATTCCAATAATCGCATGGAATAAACATAATGCTTGCATTCACTTCAGGGAATGCCCCATCATTGATAATCGCATGGAATAAACATCATGCTTGCATTCACTTAAGGGAATGCCCCATCATTGATAATCGCATGGAATAAACATCATGCTTGCATTCACTTTAGGGAATGCCTCCCATAAAACTTTTTGGATCAAGATGAATTTTCGTAACTTGGAATTGGGAGAAGTCTATGGTCGAGTTTTTCGACGAAGAAGAAATATTGCTTTCGAGCAAATATAGACTTTATAATAATCTTCTTGTAAATTCAAAATCATCATGATTTATTGCACTTTAAAATAATAATATAAAGAATAAAAATAAAACCAAAATTTACCGATATTGATTTTTCTCTCGTGGACAATGGAGACATAGCATATGACCGAGATAGCTTCTCATAGTCCATTTATATCACATCTCTTTCCAAGCCATTCAAAGATACCATGTAAAACTCAAAAACAAGGTTAAAAGCATCAACTATAAAAAATAGAATAACATAGATAAATATTAATATTTAATTATGGACTAAAACATTGAAACAGATGATGACCTAACATGTCATGTCACCTTTTTTTTTAATACGGCTTCAATAATAATTAAAATATATCAGAATGCATTAACCAACTTATAAACTAATTAATAAACATACCATAATGGCATATCACCTTTTGTGCGCACATCACTTTTTTGTTTATTAAATTTCCTTTTAATTATTTTCAAAAAAAAAAATTCAAGACTATAAATACCTCTAATATTAGTTTCTCATACATTGACTTTCATAGTTTCATTATTTAGTTAACATCAATGGCGCCAAAAAAAACCAACCAAAAAGGATTTATGATACGGATGAACATACCGTGGATACATACCGAATAATTATGCAAGGACTATCGACTTGAGTGTGTGGTATGAGCTACGATAAATAAATCTTGTATTATGAATCGCCAACAAGAACCAAGGCAATTGGTTAGAGCTTCGTGCTGATAACGTGTTGTGAATAAAATAACAAAGAACAAGAATGGAAGAACAAAGATATGAGAGAAAGAGGGAGATTTGTATTATTCTCAAATATAGATTTGTGTATACAATGCCTTCAATGAATCATCTATTTATAGGCATAAGAAGTACATAATACATTAAACTCTAATTAATATAGATAATATTCCTAATAATAAATAAATCAAACTCTTTAGATAAAGTTCTAATCATGATAGACATCCACATAGATAAATATTCATAACATATACATATTTTTTATATTATTATTACTATTATTAATATTATTATTATTAATGTTATTACTATATTATTAACATATTGTTATCTATTATTATTATTATCATTATTACCTATAATCCATTATCATTATTATAATTATTATTACTATATTATCATTATTGTTATTTATATCGTATACTATTATTATTATTATTATTATTATTATTATTGTTTTGAATCGAGTCTAAAAACACAAAAAATATATATATAAAAACACATAATTAAATAAATAAAAGCCCAATCTATAAAAATGAGTCAAGTTTATATTAAAGTCCATTTACAGATATTAAAAAACCCAAAAAAATATATAACATAAGGCCCATTTGGTCCATAAATAAGCCCTAATCGGATAACAAAATAGAAACCCTAATTGCCTATCTTTGTCTTGCGCAACCCATCTTGGACTGTCAGATTTGGAGAGAAGATCCAACGGTCCAGATCGATTTGGAGAAAGAAAACCCTAGCTGCTCCACTGGATCTTGCAGCCGCCACACGCCCGAACCGTCAGATCTGGAGGGGAGATCCAACGGCCCAGATGGCTTCTGACGCGAGAAGCCCTAATCCCTGTCTGCCTTTGCCCTAGCGCTGCATTCCTCTCAACCGTCAGATCGGGCTTGGGACATCGAACGACCAAGATCGATTCCCCAAGCGCGTGTGATCCACGCGCGACTCTCTACTGCCCATATGCGCGCGTGCAATCCACTGCGTGCCCCTTTAGATCCTTCGCGATCGTCCAGATCCCCATCGACGGCACAGATCGACTCCACGTCCACCAATCTCTCCTCCTCTGGTCCCCTCCATCCCAAACGACCTCACATGCAATGAAAACAAACAAAAATGTCAGAAAGGGGAAAAACGCACAAGAAACGGATTTCATAGGCAAAAACCAACAAATCAGATACGGATGCAAACAAAACCATAGGCAACCAATAGCAGATTTTACGAGAGAATTACATGTAATGAAAAATGTAAATTTCGGGCTATAAAAGCCGAAAATCAACCATTGTAACTCCAAGAAAGTTTTCAAAAGGGGAATTCTCAGAAATCAATACAAGCAAAAAAACAGAGAAGTTTACAAAGGTATCATCTTCCCATTTTTTATTTCGAAGCAGAAAAAAAAATAAAAAAGAGTTTTAGGGTTTCATCTTTTTTTTATCTTCGCCGTTTCGTCTTCTCCATCCTTTCGTTCTCCGGTGATAAGCCCATGCTTCCCTTCTGGAGCGATGGGGTGAATCGGCGAGAAGGCTAACGCCGGAAGGGGTGTTTAAAACTATTTTGGGTTTCGGTCTTAAAAAATCAAAGAAAGGGGTTTCTTTTTAGGTTTACAAAACTGTGGAAATGTTTTCTGGTTTTTGGGGTTTTGAAAGGTCAGAAAAGGGGGTTGTTTTTCGGGTTCCGGCGCCAGCTAGCGGCGACCGAAATGACGGCGGCGTTCGATCGAGAGAGGGGGATAGGCTCTCCGTGTTTAGGGTTAACAAAGTGAAAAAAGGCTCAAAATGTGTTTAACATAGTTTTTATAATGATTTTTTATTCTAAAGTTGGTTTAATTCTGTTCAAATCCCTCCATGTTTTTGTAATTGCGCGAGGGAGGGTTTCCGCATTTTTAAATTCCTTCCACAGTCCCACCTTTTTTTTCCGAGTTTTTTCAATTTCGTCCCTATCCTATTTTAATTAGTTTTTGAGTGGTCAAATTATCCTTTTGGTCCCTTTAAAGTTTCGCGTCTTTTCAATTTAGCCCCTGTTTCGCATTCAATCAGTATTTTTAATGGTGTTATTATCATTGTGGTCCCTGTCAGTTTGCATTTTAATTGTTTCCTTAGCATTTTATTTTTGTTATATTATATTTTGTTATTCATGATTTTGCCATATTGTTTATATTTGTTTAATGTGAAGTTATGATTTGTGGTTGTTGTGGTATATATTATTTATTTATGTTATAGTACATGATCATGTGTTTTTTTAGTGTTTTTTTAATACATAGTTTTACACGTTTAATGCGGTTTTATTATATATGTTGTATGCTTGTTTTAATATGTGCATATCTTGCCCCCTTTTTATGTTATTCGAATCTATATATGTGGCATGCGTATTTAATTGTCATTCATGCGACCCTTCGATATTTCATTCGCATAATAATCAATAATTAATTATAAAAGGAGGTACTTATTAATTCGCGTATTCGGGTCGAAATACCCTAGCTTATTGGGTATTCCTCGAATATTCGGATTAATTCGCATCGTCTAAAGGTAAAATTTGTAATTAAAACGAACCAGACCATGACATCATACCTTATCTGCTTGCATCATGCATAAAGGTGACGTACAGAATCCGAACCCTAAACTAACACGACAGTCAGACTTATATGATGTCAGTTTAGTCTTTGGTCTGATGTACCGTCATCCTTTTTAATTAAATGTCGAATTAATTCGAAACCGCCAATTTGATAAAGCTCGTACGATTAAAGTTCATTTTTCAATTAAGAACCCCTAATTAAACTCATTTTAAATTTTAAATAATTTCCATCAATTAAAAGCAACAATTGTTTTGGTACCGATTTTCGGGCGTGATGGGGGTGCTAACCTTTCCCCACACGTAACCAACTCCCGAACCCTTTTAAATGAATCTCTAGTTTCATTTTTACGGTGTCCGACCTACCTCAGTCAGCGGTGGCGACTCCAAAAAGATTTTTTTAGGTTTTTCCGAAACTTGAAATTTTCAAAAGAAGTTCCCCCTTTTAATTAATATTTTCTGAAAAAATGAGGGAAACTCAAAGGTTCGCCCTTTCGAGAAAAAAACCTTATCACATCGTGGTGACTCCGTTGGGAACAATTTTGCTTTTAAAACAAAAAGAGAGTTAAGACAAAAAAAAATAATTGTTGCTTTCAATGATAGAAATTTTTGAAATCTAATTTGACTTTAATGAGGCAGTTCTTCTTTGAAAATGGGACTTGAATTATACGAGCTTCGATAATTGGTGGTCTTTAAATTAATTTTTCATTTAATTTTAAAGGAATCACCGACATGTGTTGCATCACGATCATTAAGCTCTATACCCGAGCTTCGTCCCTTGAGTGGGAGTGAAAACCCATACCCACGTGAGCATCCCTCCACGGGTCGGTAATTCACTTCTGGAATCCACGCCTTTGACACGTGAGCAGCCCTCCACATCACTAGGTTGTGCTTTCCCTCGAACCGAAACCAATTCGCAAGCTTGTAATGGGCCAGAATTGGGGTTCTTGTTACCTTAGTAGGTAATAAGATAGGTTCAGGTAACCTTGTTAGAACCGAACCCACATGTGTGAGAATTTAAGGAGCCCACCCCGATTAGAGCCATGCGGATAACCGTAGAATTAGAATTCATGCTAATAGGTCTTGCATTGTTAATTTGCTTTCGTGTGCTTTCGCTTGTTCATTCAGTATTCATTATTTTTGTTACTAATCTAGTTGCCTTCTTGTCTTACTTTGCTTAATTATTTTTGCATATTCATACGAAGTGTTGATTCGAGAACAGTCTAAAATTGAAAACTGCCATAACGGGAGAAAGAGAGTCCATGACAACGGAATTTCCGGAACGCTCTAAGGGGACGAGCAAAACATATTGAGAATTCGTACCCTATGAATTTATTTTCTTATCTCGTTGTAATGAGACTTGATCTCCGTTATGAAGAGTTGTTTAATGAAGATGTTCATCGAATTAATGCTTCTTTGCATTCGATTGTGTTTTTTTATTTATTGCCTTTAATCATATGTTTCTGTTATACATACAACACATTGCATGCATTACATCATTAAGTCACGAAATTAATTGTTCGGGTCATGGCAGTATTCGTGACTATCGAAGATTTCGTATCCACACTTTACCCGTCATCAAAGGAAGCAAATGGAGGAGAGTTTTGCTAAGTTGGAAGCCGATTTGAGAGGTCAGTTGGAGCGAGCTCAACAAGAATTGAGGGACACCATCATCAAGTCCCAACAAGATATGATGAAAAAGATATCTCAGTTGCTACAAGCCAATCTAAGAGGAAAGGGTGCTGTTGAAAACCCTAGTTAGGAGAGAGGGGACCCTTCGTTTTCCCCTCGTTTTGTCACCGATACCCCTAAGCCCTCGCAAGGAGCAGCTACTCAAGGAGATGGGGCAACATCGCATCAGGCAGGTGCCTCTACCCATGCTCTATCAGGTCTGGTTTTTAATCATGTGGAAAATGTCGGGGATAGTGTCCCGGACTTGGATGAGATTGAGAATTTTAAAAAGGTCAAGGCGGAGTTCTCGAAACAACTAGAAGAGACCCGGAAGGACCTCGAGGAGAAATTCTGGACAAAGGAGGAAGAAGAAGGGGCATATGGGATAAATGCTAGAGACCTCAGTTTGGTTCAAGATCTGATAATCCCGCCCAAGTTCAAGATGCTGGAGTTTGAGAAGTTCGACGAAACAACTTGCCCTACTGCCCACATAACCATGTTCTGTAGAAAGATGACGGGTTTCATCGACAACGAGAAGTTGCTAATTCACTACTTTCAAGATAGCTTAGCGAGGCCCGCGGTGAGGTGGTACAATCAGTTAACCCGTGCTCAGATTAGGTCATGGAAAGATTTGGCCAAGGCTTTCACGGATCAGTATAGGCACATAACCAATATGGTTCCGAACCGACTCATGTTACAAGGTTTGGAGCAAAGGCACAATGAGAGCCTCCGTGAATACACCCAGCGTTGGCGAGATGTGGCGGCACAGGTTCAACCCCCACTCCGCGAAAATGAGATCTCCCCTATGTTTGTCGACACTTTGAAGGGAACCCTCTATGACCGCATGATAAGTAACCCCATCGGTAATTTCTCGGATATGGTTATGATCGGTGAACGTATCGAGCCAGCTATTAGGAGAAAATGCTCGGAAGCAATTTAAGAAGAAAGATCATGAGGTGAACAACAACAATACCTACGAGGCCCTAAGCACCTCACAATCTCACCGCCTCGAGCCGCAATAGGGAATGCGAAAAGCTCAAACCGAAAAGAGATTAGGGCTCCTAAGAGGGAACAAGAGAAGATGTCCTTCACCCCTCTACCTATGTCATACAAGGAGGTGTACAAACACCTATACAAGGCTGATCTGGTCCGTTCATATCATGTTACTCCCTTCCAGCCGCCTTACCCTCCATGGTATGATGAGAAGGCGCATTGTGAGTACCACGGTGGAGTACCAGGGCACACGATAGAAAATTGCACATCGTTCAAGAAGCTCGTGCAAAACATGATCAACATCGGGGTCGTCAAATTAGAGGGGCCCAATGTGGCGGCCAATCCACTTCCAAACCATGGAGGACGAGGCGTGAATGCCCTCGAGGAGGTAGATGCAAAGAAGGTAAGGGTGGAAGTGTTGGAAATCAAGTCCCTTCTGAGTTGGGTGTACGAACAGTTGTGCACGGCGGGCTTAATTGAGAAGGGAGCATATGATGGCCATGAATCATTTTGTGAATACCATCAGACTGCGGTGCATGAGATTCAGAATTGTCAAGAATTTAAGCAGTTGGTTCAGGAACTGATGGACAATAAGGAGATTGAGTTCCTCGAGGAAGCTTAAGGGTTGTGATGAATGGCCAGTCTAGCGGTGGTCAAGAGTTTTAACGCATCCAAGTTTGCTTTGTGTTTGGTTTTTCCTTGTTTTCATTTCATTGCATTTTAATCTTTTTCTTGATGTAATGTGTGAAATCAACTTTGCCACCCTTTGCCCGAAGGTAGCAAAGACCTATTTTGTAAGGGCATAAGATTGCATGTTTTTAAAATTTCAATGAAAGGACGCATTTTGTTTTGTGTTCCAATTGTCTCTTCATTTTGTGTATATATTTGTCTATTGAGTCCCCGTATATCAATTGCACAAGGGACATTGACCTTGACCCCAAAGGTTGATTTCGAGCAGCTTTTGTCTAGTGGAAATCGAAAGCTGCGAATATGATGAATATGTGGCTTACACTCCAAGTTAATTTGGTCATCTATTGAGTACACATAGCGTTAGGGCCTTTGGGAGAACAACCGGTAATCTTCCGTGCTAAAAAAAAGAAAGAAGAATAAGAAGAAGAAAAAAAAGAAAAAAAAAGAAAGTAAGAAAGAAAAAAAGAAAAAGACAAAAGAAAAAGACAAAAGACAAAAGAGAGAGAAAAATAAAAGCATAACAAAAGCACTCCAATGTTCGAAGCCTAGTAATAGGCATTTCAGATAAGAGTGTGGAATTTTTGGGGCACTCCGCTGTAGCAAAAAGACCAATAAGGTTGCTATGCACCATTCGAATCAAAAACTTTTGCTTCATGAGTGATGGTAATATTTTCAAATCATGACAATACCGAGTAGCTCGGGGTTTTGTTGTTTGCTCCATCATTTATTTCGAGCCAAAGGAACGTGATGAGCTGACTTCCCCAAAATCATAAAGAATTGATAAAGGCGAAGCCTATAGAAGATAAGTATAATTGATTTAAAAGCCGAAATAGCGGCAATTGCTGGATTTACGAGCGTTGGTGTGCCCGGTAAAGCTGCGACAAGGTGAGCTCGATATGCTCGTGTAGACACCGGAATACCGGATAACCTTGGGAATTTTTCAGTCAAGGGGCTGACTCGGTTGCTTATGATGGACAAAGTGGGCGAGAGTGATTTTGGGGACTGCTTTGCGTGGAAGGTCCTGGTTCCTCCTAAGGTCCAGGCGTTTCTATGGTTTGCTTGGTTGCGCCGCTTACCGACGTTTGCATTTTTGCGGATACGTGGGATAGATTTGGGTGACAACCGAGGAGTGTGTAGGTGGTGCCGCGAGAGGGAGGAAGATATTGATCATCTGTTTTATTCTTGTCCGTTTGCCCAAGGAATGTGGGATTGGTTTCGAGGGTGGTGGGCGATTTCTTTGCCGTTGTCGAAATCTTTGGCGGATTTTCTTATCCCGGATATGCACTGTTCTTTCAAAGGCATCTTGAGGAAGTTGTGGGTGTCGAGTATTGCTGCTTTGTTATGGTCGTTGTGGCTTGCGCGCAATGACTTGGTTTTTAATGAAAAATTTGTTTCAGCAGCGGAAATAGGCTTCTTGGTCAAGCTACGTTCTTTTTATTGGGTGAAGACCCTCAAAGAGGGGTTGTCGGTTAGTGAGTCCCTTTGGTGGGACTGTCCGAGTTTGTATCGGGAAGGGTTTGATAAGCAATTGGAGCGATTGTGAGTGCGTTGGGAGCCCCCTATCGACAATACAGTGAAGTTCTCGGTGGATGGTTCCGCGCGTGGGAAGCCAGGGCCAGCGGGTTTCGGAGGGGTGTTGCGTGATGCTCAGAGTCGTATCCTCGCATTGTTTTCAGGGTCACTTGGTTCTCTTGATTCTAATGTGGCTGAGATTCGGGCGATAGCTTTTGCTTTGGAGTATTTTGTAGAATCTAAATGGGCGGATCGTCCTCTTATCGTTGAGTCTGATTCCAAAGTTGCAATTGGGTGGGTGTTGCAGGTGGAACGTCGCCCTTGGCGTCTGTGGGAGTCCTTTTGTGCGATTGACCGTGCTTGTCTGAGGTTGGGTTCCGTGTGCTTTTCTCACATTTTCCGGGAGGCGAATGGGCTAGCTGATGCGCTAGCGAAGGAGGGGGTGTCTCGAGTCTCTCTGTTTCAGGCTTCGATATGATGTTGGTGTAAAGGGGGTCTATCGTTTTGTTTTATAGTCGACATGTCGTACTCTTTTCCTCCATTAGGCTTAGGGAGGTTTTTAACGAGGCGCTTGTCCGACTTGCGTTGTATATTTATCTTTAATAAAATATACTTCGCTTTGCTGATAAAAAAAAAGCCGAAATAGCTCGGAGAGTATTTCACATCTTCAGACATCAGCTCAATTTTCGAGGTCTCCTAGAATTTGCGGCACGAGTCACATTGGTAAATTCAGTCTTATCCTCTCTTCCAGTTTATTATATGGGACTGTTTCGAGTGCCGAAAGGAGTGATTGCTGCTATAGATAGGTTGAGGCGAGCTTTCTTATGGGGTGGGGTGAATCTTCAGCGTAAAATGAGCAGAGTGAGCTGGAGCTTGGTATGCCGGCCTCGCCATCTTGGAGGCTTGGGAGTGGCTGATTTAGAGGTTCGAAATAAGGCACTCTTGGCGAAGTGGTCGTGGCAATATGCTCGGGATGTGACATCTTTATGGCGGGCTATTATTGTATCCAAGTATGGTGAAGCGGCACAGTGGTGGCGATTTAATACATCAGTAAGGGGACAGATGTCTGTGATTTGGAAACAAATAGTGCAAACTGTTAGTTCAGAGGGTGTGCAAAAACATATGGGTGAGGCTCAATTCGTTTGGAAGATTGGTTTGGGGGAACGGGTGTTGTTTTGGTTTGATGCTTGGTGTATTGAACAGCCACTAAAAGATGTTTTCCCTCGTCTGTTCTCCATTGTGGTTGATCGGCTAGCAATGGTGAAGGATATCGCGGTTGGTGGGAGTTTCCAGCAAGTTCAGTGGGATGCTATGTTTCGCCGTAGTCTACGGTCATTTGCTGGAGTTAAGAGCGTTGGTGTGCCCGATAAAGTTGCGACAAGGTGAGCTCGATATGCTCGTGTGGACACCGGATAAGCTTGGGAATTTTTCAGTTAAGGGGCTGACTCGGTTGCTTATGATGGACAAAGTGGGCGAGAGTGATTTTGGAGACTGCTTTGCGTGGAAGGTCTTGGTTCCTCCTAAGGTCCAGGCGTTCCTATGGTTTGCTTGGTTGCGCCGCTTGCCGACGTTTGCTTTTTTGCGGATTCGTGGGATAGATTTGGGTGACAACCAAGGAGTGTGTAGGTGGTGCCGTGAGAGGGAGGAAGATGTTGATCATCTGTTTTATTCTTGCCCGTTTGCCCAAGGACTGTGGGATTGGTTTCGAGGGTGGTGGGCGATTTCTTTGCCGTTGCCGAAATCTTTGGCGGATTTTCTCCTCCCGGATATGCACTGTTCCTTCAAAGGCATCTTGAGGAAGTTGTGGGTGTCGAGTATTGCTGCTTTATTATGGTCGTTGTGGCTTGCGCGCAATGACTTGGTTTTTAATGATAAATTTGTTTCAGCAGCGGAAATAGGCTTCTTGGTCAAGCTACATTCATTTTATTGGGTGAAGACCCTCAAAGAGGGGCTGTCGGTTAGTGAGTCCCTTTGGTGGGATTGTCCGAGTTTGTATCGGGAAGGGATAGATAAGCAGTTGGAGCGATTGGGAGTGAGATGGGAGCCCCCAATCGGAAATACAGTGAAGTTCTCGGTGGATGGTTCCGCGCGTGGGAAGCCAGGGCCAGCGGGCTTCGGAGGGGTGTTGCGTGATGCTCAGAGTCGTATTCTCGCATTGTTTTCAGGTCCCCTTGGTATTCTTGATTCTAATGTGGCTGAGATTCGGGCGATAGCTTTTGCCCTGGAGTATTTTGTAGAGTCTAAATGGGCGGATTGTCCTTTAATCGTTGAGTCGGATTCCAAAGTTGCAATTGGATGGGTGTTGCAGGTGGAACGTCGCCCTTGGCGTCTGTGGGAGTCCTTTTGTGCGATTGACCGTGCTTGTATGAGGTTAGGTTCCGTGTGCTTTTCTCATATTTTCCGGGAGGCGAATGGGCTAGCTGATGCGCTAGCGAAGGAGGGGGTGTCTCGTGTCTTTCTGTTTCAGGCTTCGATATGATATTTCTGTAAAGGGGGTTTTATCGCTTTGCTTTAAAGTCGACATGTCGTACTCTTTTCCTCCATTAGGCTTAGGGAGGTTTTTAATGAGGCGCTTGTCCGACTTGCGTTGTATATTTACCTTTAATAAAATATACTTCGCTTTGCTGATAAAAAAAAAGAATTTGAAGCCGTTAAATTAAATTTATTTATTTATTCTTAGAAGCAATTGAGCTTGCAATTAAGTAAATTATCCAATTTGATCCTTGAATTAAAAAGTAATTAAGCCTTGAATTAAGAAATTTAGCCAAATGATAAATTAGTGGATTCGAATTAGTAATAACAAGATCCAAAGTGTGAAACTAGAAGAACTAAAAGAAATTAAGAAGTGGTACATTTCCTTGTGGAAATCGGACCAAATTGGGAAATTAAAGAAAGCATGGCAAAGGAAATTTGATGACCAAATTAAAATAGAAATAATGTTTGAAAATTGCATGTTAAAAACTAAAAGCCGTTAGGGCTGCCCTTAGTAAAATGATTATACAAGAGAAAGGTTAAAGGACACTTGAGTAATTTTGGAAGCTATCAAATCCCCAAAATTAGGGAGGGTGTCTTCTCTCCATCATTTCTCCTCCTTGTTGCCGTGAGGTTTGAGAGAAAATGGAGAGAAGAGAAGCTCAAAGGTCTGAAAGTTTTGAAGCTCAAATGGTGAAGGTTTAGCTTGCAAATTTGAAGGATTAAGCTAGGATTTGAGAAGGGTAGCTAGTGTTAACAAGAAAATCAAGAAGTAAGTTCCATTCTCCTTGTAGCTATTCGGTTATGTAACACACCATGCATGCAAACTTAAAATTTGTATAAACATGAAAAAAAATATGAGAGTCTTGATGAATATAATAAGATTGAACTAATGAAATCCTTGAAAAACTACTTGAGAAATTATAAATAGATTCATAAAGGGACTGTTTTGAGAGAAGTGTTAAGTCATGGATAGTTGGAAAATTTGTATGATTAGAGATTTAATTAGAAAATTTTCACTAGGAGAAAGTTGTGAAGAAATCAGGATTTTATGAGAAATTACTTTTGGTTTGCAGGAAAAAAAAATTAAAAAGAGGAAAATTCGATTAGAACTAAAAGTGGACATGTATTCAGAAATAATGGAATTTAGGGACTGAACTGAAAAATCAGTAAAATTGAGTACTTGATCGTTGAAATTAAAAGTTAATGTGGATTGTAAATTGTCATGAAAGAATAATATGAGTCATGCCATAAGTGAATTTAGACTTTGGATGATGTAATTAGATGAATTTTAAGCTAAGGGTTACAATTAAGTAAGCTGTCCAGTGGAATGCAAATCATAAGCGGTAACTTTGGAAATTCACCAAAAATTGGATGTAAGGTATTTCGAATTGAATTTTTTACTGTATAAACTTTGGTATGTCTAGAATCATTGAAAGAAAATGGAACTCAATTTCAGTATGTAAATTAGGAGATATGAATTTTTAAAGTTGGACGGTACAAGCTGCCCAGATTTATCAAAAAGGGGTATATTTAAGTAATAAACTGTACTTAATCGAATTAGATAAAAATATGAGGTTTATACGAGTGTAAAACTGAGTTTAATACCTTTCTAACGGTATATGATAAATGAATTTTGGATTAGTAATTAAGAAGATATGATTAAAACACTAACTAGTCCTCCAACTAGTTTAATAGAAAATCAGATTTGAAAATGTATGTTCATGTTTGAATTTGAAGAGTAATTATGATTAAATTGCTCTCTAATATAGTGTGTATTCGTTTTATGTTGAGAATTAAGATCGAAATTGTGAAGAGACTCTGGAGGAAGCTAGGATCGAACAATCGAGGGGGAAGAAACAAGGGCATCTTAATTCAAGATCAAGCTTAAGGAGTTGTGAGTGTAATTTTGTATTAGGGTTGGGACTAGTGTCCGAACCACCTTATTATTGGTGTAATTTATGATTTCTATGCATGAAATTGGACCTAATTGATATTCGGTAATGTGTATAGTAAGGGAAAGAGAGCAAAGGAAAATGGATGCATGATTGAGATTTTGGCTAATGTTTGATTGCGTGAAAGTGCAGACTGTTTTATGTGATTCAAATGCCATGATCTATATGCTTGATTTGGATTTTGATAACGCTTGAATATGTGCAAATGTTGACTGCCTATATGATTATTTGAATGTTGAACATGTGTGAATTTGGATTCTTGATAATGCTTGATTATATGGGTATGTGGACTGCCCTATGGTACTTATGCTATGCTTAAAATGCCTATGATTATATGTGAAGTTGCTGCCGTGTATGATGTTGCGATCGAATGAAGTATGAAATTGATTAATATGATTTATGTGAGTTGCACAACTATGTGATTGAAAGAGCATGCAATTTGAATTGTGAAAAATGTATATGCTAAACAAAGTAATGAATAAATAATTTTTTTTTTGATCAGCAGCTGTATGATTTTTATTGAATAAAGAAAAACATACAGCTTGACAAGCCATACACCTCGTTAAAAACCTCTCTAGTGGAGGAAAAGAGTACGATACGACTTGTCTAAAAAAATACAATAACCCCCGACCTCTATTACAAGCATGCCACGAAAAGTGACAAATGGTCGACGCCCTCCTTGGCCAAGACATCGGCGAACCCATTCGCCTCTCTAGGCACATACCAAAATTGCAATTCATATGCAACTTGCCGCGCTTGATCAATCGCCATGAACACCTCCCACAGACGCCATGGCCTCTTTGCCGATCGTGTAACCCAACTCAAAGCCACCTGTGAGTCAGATTCAATTATCACACACTGATGTCGCCAACTTCCCCCCACCACCAAGCTTAATGCGAATGCTATCGCCCGAATTTCGGCTTCGTTTGAGTCCATCACCCCTAAAGGCCCCGAAAACAGCCCCAATATTCGACTCTCCCCGTCCCTCATCACTCCCCCAAATCCCGCTGGCCCCGGCTTACCCCTCGCCGCACCGTCGACGTTAAATTTCAAAACTCCCGTAACCGGTGGCTGCCAAAACACCCCTCGCCTCACCTTCGTACCCGCCACGAATAAATAATTAACAAGAATAATAATGCCCTCGGTCGATTAGAAGTCTTAGATAGTACGACATGCCTAGAGTCTGAGCTCTCTTGTTTGTTGCTTCGTTCAACCATTGCTTGTTGCCTTGTGCAACCATTGTTAGTACCTTGGGTACTCTTCGACTATGATAAGGTGTTCTTGATTGCTGTTCAAGACACATGATGCTATTGGGCATCCATTGTTTGTTGCTTTGTGAAACCATTGCTTGTTGCTTCGTGCAACCATTGTTCGATACTTGGTACCCTCTTGATGGCTTGAATATCTGATACGTCTACTCTACCTAGGGCAATGAAATAAAATGGAATGTAATCTAATTAAATTAAATGTAATTGCTAAATTATGTATAGCTTATGAAGTGGATAAATGGTTTGTACGACTTGGTATGTTATGATGTGAAATGAAATGATAAATTATGTGGACATTGGTCCTTCCGACTATGATGTAATGAATATGAAAGGCTTATAAGTCCAAATATATGTAAAGTGGGCAATGGTCCTGTTCGAATACATGGAAATTGAGATGAGATAAGTTTGATAATTTCTGATTTTTTTGGTTAATGGTTTGAGACCTATTGGAATGATATGCTCATGGAAAATTGTGATTTCGTTTTGATAAATTAATGATGCTATGTATTGATTGACATGAATTTTGGTTAATTCAATTGTTAAACATGAGATTGAGTATGCTGGAAATTGAATTGAATTATGGTATTGATCGAATTAAATGGAAGCATGTGATAAATTAGTATTGTTGTTATGCATTCGAGCATGTGCTATGAATGTTGTTTATGTTATGCATGATGCTATGTGAAATTGATTTCATAAGCTTAGTTGGGTGAAAATTTGGATGTTATTAAACCTAGCTAAGTAAACTCAATGCTTGATCACATTAAAAGCTCAAGAATGAATTAGATTTAGCATTACCTCGCTAAGTACTATTTGTACTTATCGCTCCGTTGTTTTCTTCTTCCCAACTCTAGCAGGATCGCTTGGACCTTAAAGTTAGCATTCGATTGGATCAAGTTACAAGTTCAGAAATATGTATGATCTTAGTCTTATCTTTAGACTCCTAGATGGTGGCTTCGAAGTCTGTTTAAGGATTCGTTTTGTTTTGTTTGGTCGTAGCTTAAGTTTGCGTTGGTGTTCAATATTATATGCTCCATGATGCTTGGTTAGGAGGCTAGAAATATGTTTTGTATGTAAGTAGAAAGCCTCATTATTTTGTTGTATATAAATGTAAGTCGAGCTAGTGGTCTTGCCGATTCTTTTTGTTGTTCATAGTCTATAGCTTGACATAGTTTAGGGGCATATAAAACTTGATATTTTGTATCAATCTAATTAAAGGAAATTGAATGCTATGGTTTATGAAATCTATTAAGTCTTGTATGAGAAATTGATGTAATTAATTATTGGTAATTGGTTAAATTCGAAAATCACCTAGACTAAGTTAATCAAGATTTCGAATGGTATGATAATGAATAGCTTGAGCATTCGACATGTTGATGCAATTATATATTCGAACTAGTAATTTGGTAATCTACTAGATAATGATTTGAACTAATTGACTAAATAGAAAGCATAGTGGCCGAATGGTTAAGTTATAAATCTGAAATTGGGATTCGATAATGATAATAGGAAAGATTTAAATTGGCTTGTAAATTAGTAAGCAAGATTAAAAGAGATTGTGTTTAGTTTAAGTATGTTCAGAAGAAAGTTTTTTTGTTAGCCCACTTTCCGCGTACGCATTAATATGTATAACTTAATTAAGAAATGTTTCTTGTTTCCGACCAATTTTTCGTTTTCCGATCTCTGGTAACGCTCCTAAATCTCGGCCCGGGTTAGGGGTGTTACATTTTTGTGGCATCAGAGCTTTTTAGGTTACAGGTCCTAAAGACCTCGAATGTGTTCTGTGTGCATCATTAGTTGAGTCAAGCCACCTAGGGATCATACGTTGAATTTCTTGTAATTTTATTCCTAACTCTGATTTTGTTTGATCTAAATTAGAATGAAAGAGACACGTTTAGCTCGAGACGATGAAAGTCCTCGAGGATCCTCAAGTTAAGGGGATAGTGTCCACATGAGAGAAAACCCTCCTGTACAAGATAGTGTTCGTAGGAAAGAAAACCCTCCGGTACAAGAGAACCCTCATGTACCAGAAAGTACTCGACCACAACCTCCTGTGCAAGATAGCACTCGACAACAACCTCCTGTTCAGCCTCGGACGAACACTGATAATCCGACTGTTCAGAATGCTCAAAGAGATTGCCTTCTGAGTATGAAAGAAATGTTCGATCAGCTTTTGACGAACATGAGACATGAACAACCTGCTCCGGTAGCTGCTGCCCCTAGTAGAGCTCCTATTGAAAAGCTTGCTCAGCATCGAGCCTATACATTTGCAGGCTCTAGTGAAGAGAAACCGGAAGAAGCTGAGTATTGGTTAGAGAGAACTACTCAGATATTGACTAAGCAACTTCATTGTTCAGATGAACATAAGCTCGAATGCGTTGTTGCCTTACATGCTGATGAAGCTTTGAACTGGTGGGAAACTACAACACTAACCGCTCCAGCTGAATCTGTGAACTAGAAATTCTTTGTAGAAGAATTTAAGAAGAAATACATCAGTGAGCAATACTTGGCCGATCGAAGAAAGCTTTTCTTGCATCTAAAGCAAGCGGGTCAACCAATAGAACAGTATGTGGCTGATTTTTGTAAGTAGTGCAAGTATGGTTCTGAGTACATCAAGACAGAGAAAGAAAAGTGCCGTATGTTTATTGAAGGTCTGAATGATGAGCTGAGTCTGATGTTTACCGCCCTGGACATCATAGACTTCCAAACTCTTGTAAATCGAGAAATTGCTACAGAATCCAAGTTTCGGGCCGCAGAAAAGCGGAAAAGCGGTTACCGACATGATAAGAAGCGCAAGAGTGATGACAAGTCTCACAGGAGATCGAAGAAGTCTAAAAGCCAGAAAGAAGGTTCTTCTTCGTATAATCCATCTCCTCGTAGTAATTTCACACCGAAGCCTCAGTTAGTGAATAGACTTGTTGTCCCGATTATATCCGTTAATAGCCCGGGGAATTCAGAAAGGGCTATAGTCTGTCAGCATTGTCAGAAACCACATTTCGGTCAGTGCCGAAAGCAGGCCAGCTTATGTTTTGCTTGTGGCGGAAGTGATCACTATATCAGAGACTGTCCAGCAATGAGAGATCAAGCTCCTGCTCAAAATTCTGCTAATCCGAGTCATGTACAATCCAATCGGAACAAGAATACTAGACAAGCACAGTCTGGGAATCAGGGCAGAGGCAGAAGCAATCAGTCGAAAGCCACCACTCATCAGGAATCACGAGCTCCAGCATGAGTCTATCATATTCGTGGCAAGGATGAGGAAGAATCTCCGGATGTTATTGCGGGTACGGTTGAACTAAACCTTACTCCTGTTTATGCTTTAATAGATTCAGGATCAACTCATTCTTTTGTGTGTTCTTACTTGATTGACAAGTTACAACTAAAGCCTGAAATTGTTAAAACTGGGTTAATTGTTTCAAACCCTATAGGAGGTGACTTACCTATCAACCTGATCTATAAGAATAGTCTTGTATCTATTCGAAATGTACCTTTTCCCTGTGACCTGTACGTTCTACCTAAATGTGAGTTTGACCTAGTATTAGGTTTAGACTGGTTGGGTAGACATGAAGCCTGGATTGATTGTCAGAACAAAAGACTGTACTTAAGGGGATTAGAAAAAGAGTCAATTATGTTAATTGACAAGAAACCAACGTCTATTTTTGCTGCTATGGCTTTGCAAGATGAATTAGATTTTGGCTTAACTAAAATGCTTGTTGTATCTGAATTTGTTGATGTGTTTCCTGAGGAACTCCCTGGACTCCCTCCGATTTGAGAAGTTGAGTTCAAAATTGAAGTTCAGCCTGGAACAAATTCGGTGTCCATTACGCCCTATCTTATGGAACCTATTGAATTGCAAGAATTAAAGAAGCAGATTCAGGAATTAGAAGATAAGGGTTTTATTTGACCCAGCACTTCTCCCTAGGGTGCTCCAGTTCTCTTTGTGAAAAAGAAAGACGGAACGATGCGACTTTGCATTGATTACCGGCAATTGAACATAGTCACTATTAAGAACAAGTATCCATTGCCCAGAATTGAAGATCTGTTTGATCAGTTGAAGGATGCTGGTGTATTTTCTAAAATTGACCTTCGATCCGGTTATTATCAAATGAGGGTGAAAGATGAAGATATACCCAAAACTGCTTTCAGAACTCGTTATGGTCATTACGAATTTCTAGTAATGCCATTCGGGTTAACGAATGCCCCTACTGCATTCATGGATCTGATGAACCGAGTATTTAAGCCTCATCTTGACAAGTTTGTTGTCGTATTCATCGACAATATTCTGGTCTATTCGCGTAACAAGGAGGAACATGCTCAACATCTTCAGATTGTACTCCAGACACTCCGAGAAAATCAGCTATTTACTAAGTTCACTAAATGCGAATTCTGGCTTTCAGAAGTGTCCTTCCTCGGACATGTTATTTCAGGCGAAGGAATCAAGGTCGATTCTAAGAAAATTCAAACAATTCTGGAATGGCGACCTCCGAACAATGTAAGCGAGGTCCGAAGTTTCCTTGGTTTAGCTGGGTATTATCGGAGATTTGTGAAAGGATTTTCGGTAATTGCTGCACCACTAACCAAATTGCTTAGAAAGAGTGAACCGTTTAAGTGGTCCGAAAGACAACAAAGAAGTTTTGATCAACTTAAACAAGCCTTGACTTGTGCCCCTGTTCTTATTCAACCCGATTCTGGAAAAGAATTCGTTGTTTACAGTGATGCGTCACATTTTGCATTGAAAATTTGGCGGCATTATTTGTACGGTGAGAAGTGTAAACTATTCACCGATCATAAAAGCTTGAAGTATTTTCTCACTCAGAAAGAGCTGAATCTTAGACAAAGAAGGTGGTTGGAATTACTCAAAGACTATGATCTGACCATCGACTACCATCTTGGAAAGGCTAATGTGGTTGCCGATGCTCTGAGTCAGAAACCGAACCTCGGTGAGTCTTTCGAAATTCTTAAAAATTTGAAAATGTTCAATCTTGAAAATTTACTAAACCATTCGGATAGAGCCTTGCTTTCAAAGTAACATATTTGGTTTGTTTGTTCATAGCTTCTTTGGCCATCAATGCTCATTTCCGACTATGTAAAGCTCGGAATTATCTGAACGAACTCCAGGTTCAATCAGTTCTGATTTCTAGAATCAAAGAACTTCAACAAGTTGATCTGGAACTTTAGAAAATCTTGTATAAGCTTGAATCTAATCCTGACTTTTCTGTCAAGTCAAACGGTCTTCTATATTTCAAAGATCGAATTTGTGTGCCTAATAACAAGGAATTACAAGCTAAAATTCTGCAAGAAGCACATCAAAGTTCTTTTTCAATCCACCCTGGATCTGTTAAGATGTACAAGGATCTCAAGCCCTTGTATTGGTGGTCTGGAATGATATCGGCTATCAATGACTTTGTATCAAGGTGTCTGAACTGTCAACGGGTCAAAGCCGAACATCGTGCTCCTACTGGATTACTTCAACCTCTTGAATTTCCGCAATGGAAATAGGAACGAATTACGATGGATTTCGTGACCGGTCTTCCTTACTCTCCAAGAAAGTGTGATGCTGTCTGGGTGATCGTTGATCGTTTCACTAAATCAACACATTTCATTCCGGTATGGATGAATTATAGTCTTGAGACCATAGCAGAAATGTACATTCGAGAAGTTATCCGTTTACACGGAGTTCCAACTTCTATTGTTTCAGATCGAGATCCTCGATTTACAGCTCGATTCTGGAAAACTCTACATAAGGCTCTTGGAACTAAACTAAATGTTAGCACGGCTTTTCATCCTCAAAGCGATGGACAATCCGAAAGAGTAATTCAAATTCTTGAAGATATGTTTAGAGCTTGTATTATCGATTTCGGTAAGAAATGGGAGAAATCACTGCCGTTAATTGAGTTCGCTTATAATAATAGCTATCAGCCCTCTATTCAAATGACTCCTTTTGAAGCATTGTATGGAAGAAAATGCCGAACTCCTTTGTGTTGGTCTGAACTTGGAGATAATAAAGTTTTAGGACCTCAACTGCTTCAGGAAACTGAAGAACAGGTTCAAATTATTCATTCCCGATTGAAACAAGCTTTTGATAGGCAGAAGTTGTACGCTGATCTGAAGCGTAGAGACATTCAATACGCAATCGGAGATAAAGTATTTCTCAAAGTTTCTACGTGGAAGAAAGTTTTCCGTTTTGGCAAGAAAGGAAAGCTTAGTCCTCGTTTCATTGGACCATTCGAAGTAATTGAGAGAATTGGTCCTGTAGCTTATCACCTTGCACTACCTCCTGAATTCGATAAGATTCATAATGTCTTTCATGTTTCTATGTTAAGGCGTTATCGATCTGATCCGTCTCACATTCTCAAACCAGAAGAAGTTGAACTTAATCCTGATATCTCTTATGAAGAGGAACCTATTCATATTCTTGATCGAGAAATTAAAAGGCTTCGTAACAAGAACGTCCCTCTTGTTAAAATTCTATGGAAGAACCATAACTTTACAGAAGCAACGTGGGAACCCGAGGATACGATGCGGAAGCAATATCCTCATTTATTCAGTTCAGGTAAGAATTCGAGGACGAATTCATTCTTTAAGGGGGAGGGAATTGTAACACCCACATTTCCGTCCTAGAATTTGAAGCCGTTAAATTTAATTTATTTATTTATTCTTAGAAGCAATTGAGCTTGCAATTAAGTAAATTATCCAATTTGATCCTTGAATTTCCTATTTGGGCAACTAATGCACCAATTCGAATTAAAAAGTAATTAAGCCTTGAATTACGAAATTTAGCCAAATGATAAATTAGTGGATTCAAATTAGTAATAACAAGATCCAAAGTGTGAAATTAGAAGAATTAAAAGAAATTAAGAAGTGGTACATTTCCTTGTGGAAATCAGACCAAATTGGGAAATTAAAGAAAGCATGGCAAAGGAAATTTGATGACCAAATTAAAATAGAAATAATGTTTGAAAATTGCATGTTAAAAACTAAAAGTCCTTTGGGCTGCCCTTAGTAAAATGATGATAAACGAGAAAGGTTAAAGAACACTTGAGTAATTTTGGAAGCTATCAAATCCCCCAAATTAGGGAGGGTGTCTTATCTCCATCATTTCTCCTCCTTGTTGCCGTGAGGTTTGAGAGAAAATGGAGAGAAGAGAAGCTCAAAGGTATGGAAGTTTTGAAGCTCAAAGGGTGAAGGTTTAGCTTGCAAATTTGAAGGATTAAGCTAGGATTTGAGAAGGGTAGCTAGTGTTAACAAGAAAATCAAGAAGTAAGTTCTATTCTCCTTGTAGCTATTCGGTTATGTAACACACCATGCATGCAAACTTAAAATTTGTATAAACATGAAAAAAAATATGAGAGTCTTGATGAATATAATAAGATTAAACTAATGAAATCCTTGAAAAACTACTTGAGAAATTATAAATAGATTCATAAAGGGGCTGTTTTGAGAGAAGTGTTTTTTTTATCAGCAAAGCGATGTATATATTATAATGATAAACATACAACGCTAGTCGAACATGCGCCTCGTTAAAAACCTCCCTAAACCTATTGGAGGAAAAGAGTACGACATGTCGACTGAAAAACAAAGAGAAAACCCCCCTTACAACCTCATAGCGAAGCCTGAAACAAAGAGACTCGAGACACCCCTTCCTTCGCTAGTGCATCGGCTAACCCATTCGCCTCCCGATAGATATGGGAAAAGCACACCGATCCTAACCGCGCACAGGCTCGGTCAATCGCACAAAATGACTCCCACAAGCGCCAAGGGCGACGTTCCACCTGCAGCACCCATCCAATTGCTACTTTGGAATCCGACTCTATAATTAAAGGTTGATCCGCCCATCTGGAAGCTAAAAAGAACTCCAAGGCAAAAGCTATCGCCCGAATCTCAGCCACATTTGAATCAAGAGAACCAAGTGGCCCTGAAAACAATGCGAGGACACGACTCTGAGCATCACGCAACACCCCCCGAAGCCCGCTGGCCCTGGCTTCCCACGCGCAGATCCATCCACTGAGAACTTCAAAGTAGTGCCGAGTGGGGGTTCCCAACACCCACCCACACGGTCCAAACTTTTAGCTACCCCTTCCCGATACATACTCGGACAGTCCCACCAAAGATTCTCACTCATCGTCAATCCCTCTTTGAGGGTCTTCACCCAATAGAAAGAGCGCAACTTCACCAAAAAACAAATCTCGGAGACAGGAATAAACTTCCCATTAAAAACAAGGTCATTGCGCGCAAGCCACAACGACCAAAACAAGGTAGCGATACTTGACACCCACAGCTTCCTTAGTATACCCATGAACGAACAATGCATATCCGGAAGAAGGAAGTTCGCTAAAGATTTCGACAAAGGCAAGGAAATCGCCCATCACCCTTGAAACCAATTCCATAATTCTTGGGTAAACGGACAAGAATAAAACAAGTGCTCAATATCTTCCTCCCTCTCTCGGCACCACCTACACAACCCTTGGTTGTCACCCAAATCAATCCCACGCTCCCGTAGGAATGCAAAAGTCGGCAATCGACGCAGCCAAGTAAACCATAGGAACGCCTGGACCTTAGGAGGAACCAGTACCTTCCACGCAAAACAGTCCCCAAAATCACTCTCGCCCACTTTGTCCATCATAAGCAACCGAGATAATCCCTTGACGGAAAAGATCCCATGGTTATCCGGTGTCCACACGAGCATATCCAACTCTCCTGGACGTAACCGTATCAGACATACCAAAGAGCATAAATCATGCAATTGCCGAGCCTCAAAGGACCGCAAACTACGGCGGAACACATCATCCCATCGAACATGCTGAAAACTCCCCTCGACAGCAACATCCCTTACCAATGCTAACCGATCAACCGCAATAGTAAACAGGCGAGGGAACACATCTTTTAATGGCTGCTCTATACACCAAGCATCAAACCAAAACATCACACGTTCCCCCGAACCAACTTTCCAAACGAAATGAGTCTCTCCCATATGCTGTTGCACATCCTCCGAGCTAACCGTTTGCACTATCTGTTTCCATATCACAGACATATGTCCCCTAACCGATGTATTAAACCGCCACCACTGTGCCGCTTCACCATACTTTGAAACAATAATAGCCCGCCACAGCGATGTCTCATCCCGAGCATATCTCCATGCCCACTTCGCCAAAAGTGCCTTATTTCGAACCTCAAGATCGGCCACCCCCAACCCGCCCATGTGACGAGGCCGGCACACCAAACTCCAATTCACCCTACTCATTTTACGTTGTAAATTAACACCACCCCATAGGAAAGCTCGCCTCAACCTATCTATCGTAGCAATCACCCCTTTCGGCACTCGAAACAATCCCATGTAATAAACAGGAAGGGAGGATAAAACAGAGTTTACCAATGTCACCCGTGCCGCGAACGATAGCGATGTTCTCTTCCAGCCTGCAAGCTTCCGACGGACAGATGCAATTACAGGCTCCCATATAGCAATATTGCGCGGATTAACACCCAACGGTAAACCCAAATAAACAAACGGTAGCTCCCCCTGACGGCAAGACAGTATCTCGGCCATGGATGCAAACAACGCACCATCAAAACCTATCGCATAGAGTGACGACTTCGAAAAATTGATTCGCAAGCCTGAGCACACCTGAAAACAACACAGTAGCCTACGAACATTCAAAGCTGCTTCTACCGATGCTTCAAAGAAGAGAACAGTGTCGTCAGCAAACTGGAGGTGTGTTAGTGTCACCCTCGGTGCCACTACCACCCCATGAATTAGCCCTAGTGTCTCTGCTTGTACTAACAAACGATGCAACGCTTCAGCCACTATGACGAACAACAACGGCGACAATGGACAGCCTTGTCGCAGCCCCCGTCTCATATCAAACTCCTTCGTTGCGCTCCCATTTAACAGAACAGATAAACGAACTGTCCCAATACATTCCAGCACCCATCCCCTCCACGTTTCATTAAAGCCCATCGATTCCATAATTTGATCCAGAAACTCCCAACGGACACAATCATAGGCCTTCGCAAAATCTAGCTTCAACACACAACCCCCCGCTCGACTGTTACGCATAGAATGAATCGTCTCATTAGCCAACAAAATTCCATCCACTATCTGACGGCCACGGACAAAAGCTGATTGATGATCACTGATCAAACCACCCAGTACTACCTGTAAACGCCTAGCCAGAATCTTCGCTAAAATTTTATAGATGGAATTCAACAAACTGATCGGGCGATACTCATTTAAAGAAGCCGGCGAACCCACTTTCGGCAGAAGAACAATAAAAGTATTGTTGACGCCTCGGGGTAGCTTTCCGGTAGAGAAAAAATCTGTCAAAAACCTGTCCACATCTCCGCTGATAACCTCCCAGCACCTCTTGTAAAACTCCATACTATATCCATCCGGACCCGGAGATTTCGAACCATCACACCCACGCACCACATCCCATGCTTCGTTCGTAGAAAAAGGCACAGTCAAAGCCAAATTCTCGCTATCATTCACCCTATTAAACGCACCCTCAAAATGCTAAGAACACGATCTCTCTTCCGCGGCAAAATGTCTAGTGAAGAAGTTCACCACATGCTTCCGTAACCTGCTCGGGTCGGTCACCCAACTACCATTTATCTTCAACCCAACAATGGAATTCCGACACGCTCGCAACTTCGCTGCCCTGTGAAAGAACGTAGTGTTCCTATCCCCCAATTTAAGCCAAGTCGCACGTGACTTCTGTCGCCATAGCGATTCCTTTTTACGAATCGCTCGCCAAAGAGCTTGAAGCCAAACCCGCCGTTGATCATATACATCACCACCCTCCCCCACGGCTTGTACCACCTCTCCACTGTCTAGGTAATCAAGACGGCTTTGGATGTTAGAGATTTCATTCTCTATGTCCCCGAAATCCGATTTGTTCCACTTCCGAAGAAATAGCTTCAAATGTCTGAGCTTAACAGATATGTTCGAATTTCCAATCCCCATTCCCGTCAGCCTACACCACTCTTCCGCCATACGATTAACGTTTCGCCTCTCCTCCAACCATACATTAATGAAGCGGAAAGGCCTCGGACCCCAGTCAATATCATCACACATCAACATAAGAGGGGCATGATCCGAGATACCGCGTGGTAACGATACTTGTTCAATTCGAGAAAAACAATCTAACCACCTCGAAGTTACTAAGAAACGATCAATACGGCTCTTACGGCTATCCCTCCCAAACCATGTATATTGCTTTCCTCTCAAAGGCAGATCAATCAAGCATGCATCATTCACAAATGATACAAAAGAAGTCATACCTCGCGGCTGTGTGCTGCATCCTGCTCGCTCCGAAGGCCACAACACCGCATTAAAATCACCCACGACGCACCATGGTCCCGAATAACTGTCAATTGCATTCACCATCCGATGCCATAACCCTTCCTGCTCTGACACGTCGCAAGGGGCATACACTGCCATAATACAACAAACCATATCCTCTTGCTTCCAACGCCCATGGAGCATCACAAAGTGCCTCTCAACCTCAACTGATTCCAACACAAATCTGTCGCTTTCCCATATTGCTAAAATACCACCCGATGCTCCCACGGAAGGCGAAAACTCAAAACCATCACTATACCACATCCCAGCAACCAGCGACGGACACAACTCCTCTAATTTCGACTCTTGCAACAAAGCCATATCAAAACGATGCTTCTGAATCACTTCCCCCACCCGTCTCCTCTTCAACACGGATCCCAACCCCCTGACATTCCAGCTCAAAAAACGCATTATTTCAATTGTCGAATGCCGTCCTGCAGCACTCACGACAAGTCTCGCAAAATTTCTTCCTCACGGCCTATCGATGTCACGCCCACCAAGTTCCCTAAAGCCACAGTTGTTGTTGCTTCGCGGTGGATTATTTGTTGTCTACAGATGAAGTCTGAATCTGTTAATGATGCATCAGCAACTAAAGAATGGGAAACTCGGCCTCCAGTCTTCCTCGGTCTTCCCCTCCCCTGTTTTGATTTATTCGTCACCCCCGACAATGCGTTCACCGATTTTGTTTTCTTTAACACGCCGTTAATCCATACAGGAATTATATCATCAGCAGCTTCCGATTGCCGTATTCCATGATCGTCACCTATTTTTTCAACCGGTATTGCGATCACCCCGGATTGGTCGACTATGGTTGCTGTTATCGGAACTGGAACTAAACCTGCCTTCTCCTGTTCTACAATTTCCGTCACCCCCCGTTGTTCTTGATTCCCAGATTGAATTTCCTGATTTTTCACGTGAGTTTGATTTACCGCTGGAACCTGAGAGTTTGAATTGGCTTCAACATTTCCAGAAGACTGAAGTTCTAATCCTATAGGACTCTTCATTGTATTGCACTCTCCTACTACCGATAAAATACCCCTCATCCCAGCTTCACCGGTGCCATGTGGTGATCCATTGTGTACCAGCGTCAACAATTTGCATCCAGCCGTGGCCACCGGCATAACATCGGCCTCATCATGGTCCCCTCTATAAGAATCATTCCATAGTTGGTTATTTGTCCAATCCTTTACCCCTACTCCTATTTCCTCTAAAATCTGCCTTTCATAGTCTTCCCCCATACACGATTCCGGCACGCATTCCGACGAGCTACACTCAGACGATTCATCGCTACTATTGTCACTGGCTACTGTGCACTCACAGTCGATGAGAGGCCCAAAGATGGTCACCTCTTGAACGAACAGCTGGTGTAACTTTCCCTCGACTTCCAGCATCAGTTGTGTATCAATAAACTCCATTGAATCCGTTTCGATCAATAGCCACCCACGTTCGAAAGATGTCGGCGCTGAAGTGTTTTCTGCAACACGAACAAGCGACCCCCAATGTGTCGCAATACTTTCGAACGTCTCAAAAGACCAAGCGTGCATTGGAATGCCTCGAACAGAAATCCATGCCCGTCGGGTGTGAATTGTCATCCCCGGATCCCATCGTTCTAATTTTGAGAAGCAATCGCTGAATCTTGTCTTTTCCAGCACCCCTTCCATTGTTTTCGCGTCTTTGAACATCAACAATATCGCCGGTCCAACAATATGTATGATCTTAGTCTTATCTTTAGACTCCTAGATGGTGGCTTCGAAGTCTGTTTAAGGATTCGTTTTGTTTTGTTTGGTCGTAGCTTAAGTCTGCGTTGGTGTTTAAGATTATATGCTCCATGATGCTTGGTTAGGAGGCTAGAAATATGTTTTGTATGTAGGTAGAAAGCCTCATTATTTTGTTGTATATAAATGTAAGTCGAGCTAGTGGTCTTGTCGATTCTTTTTGTTGTTCATAGTCTATAGCTTGACATAGTTTAGGGGCATATAAAACTTGATATTTTATATCAATCTAATTAAAGGAAATCAAATGCTATGGTTTATGAAATCTATTAAGTCTTGTATGAGAAATTGATGTAATTAATTTTTGGTAATTGGTTAAATTCGAAAATCACCTAGATTAAGTTAATCAAGATTTCGAATGGTATGATAATGAATAGCTTGAGCATTCGGCATGTTGATGCAATTATATATTCGAACTAGTAATTTGGTAATCTACTAGATAATGATTTGAACTAATTGACTAAATAGAAAGCATAGTGGCCGAATGGTTAAGTTATAAATCTGAAATTGGGATTCGATAATGATAATAGGAAAAATTTAAATTGGCTTGTAATTTGGTAAGCAAGATTAAAAGAGATTGTGTTTAGTTTAAGTATGTTCAGAAGAAAGTTTTTGTGTTAGCCCACTCTCCGCGTGCGCATTAAAATGAATAACTTAATTAAGAATGGTTTCTTGTTTCCGTCCGATATTTTCCGTTTTCCGACCTCCGGTAACGCTCCTAACCCCCGGCCCGGGTTAGGGGTGTTACATGATATATCCATAATTTGGAAAGAAAATCTAGTTTTTGAAAATGCATCTCATCTTGAAATTAGAAGATGTAATCTATTTTTTTAGTGGACACAAAATATTTTCCTTTCATTGCTTCGAGGATAAAGTTTAGAATGCAAGGTCATGAATGCAAATGATAGCTCACCAGTGGCCACGGTGAGGTTGGTAGTAAGATTCCACATGCTACAGTTCAGGGACTCGAAGCAAGTTTCTGTCAAAATGCCTTGACTGGTTCAGAAAATGAAAGCGGACCTTAATGAACTTAAGAGAAAAGTTTAGGGGCTTGTGGGCATGTGCTTCCCCTAATGTTGAGATGAGAGAAAAGTCGTCATGATGAGTTAGGACAAAGAGAATGGTTGAGCACCCAGCTTGACTAGGGGGCAATGTTTTGAGAACGAGCACTACGAGAAGTGTTATGTCTATTCTGACCAGCGGAAGTCAGCGGTCATCTTTCGAGAAGAGACCAGGGATGGAGATTTGGCAAAGATGAGAGAGCCAGAAGAGATTGAGAAGAAAAAGAAGGTCAAGGTTGACCGATCCCAAGAGTGAAAGCGTCCGAGCAATTTTGATGTCATAAATCATGCATCATTTGTAGTTAGGCATCCCTAGGATTAGAGGCATGCTAACTCACATCATCATATCATTTTTTGCCTATTTTTGACAGGTATATTAAAGCTTTTCCCGTAAAAGGAAGCCCGCCTATCCGTTCGGGCATTTTGAGAATAGAATCCGCCTATCCGTTCAGGCATAAAGAGAATGGAACTTTTATCTTTCAGAACCTGCCTATCCGTTCAGGCATGAGGAGAATGGAACCCACCTATCCGTTCAGGCATGAGGAGAATGGAACCCGTTTATCCGTTCAGGCATGAGGAGAATGGAGATCCGCATATCCGTTCGGGCATAAGAAGAATGGAACTCGCCTATCCGTTCGGGCATTTTGAGAATGGAGACCCGCCTATCCGTTCAGGCATGAGGAGAGTGGAACCTGCCTATCCGTTCAGGCATGAAGAGAATGGAACCCGCCTATCTGTTCAGGCATGAGGAGAATGGAATCCGCCTATCCGTTCAGGCATGAGGAGAATGGAACTCGCCTATCCGTTTGGGCATTTGCGAATGAAACCCGCCTATCCGTTCGGGCATTTGGAGAATAGAACCCGCCTATCCGTTCGGGCATTTGGAGAATGGAACCCGCCTATCTGTTCGGGCACTTTGAGAATGGAGCTTTTATTTTTCACCAATTGTCTATCCGTTTGGACCTCGAAGGGTTGAAGAGTGTTGAAATGAGAAGAACAGCTTCAAGCCTCCGCGGCCGTTGCATTTTCCCGTACCGACTTCTAAACCACCAGTAGTTCAAGTGCATGGTGACTCGGGATCCAAACAGGGAAGTTGAACAAAATTTGTGCTTATGGCCTTTGCTTTAATCTTGTTACACAAGTATAAGCAAATGGGGGCAGCTGTAATCACCTGTTTTTTTTTCGGGGAGTTAACTTATTTTCTTTTTTTTAAATAATGGGCTTTAATACTTTTGTTAATTGTATATGTATATCAAATGATTAAAAATAAGAACTAAAAAAGAAAAAACAAACAGTATATATATATATTATTAATGTTGTATACATATTTTTTATACTATTATTACTATTATTAATAATATTATTAATGTTATTACTATATTATTAACACATTGTTATCTATTATTATTATCATTATTACCTATTATCCATTATCATTATTATAATTATTATTACTATATTATAATTATTGTTATTTATATCGTATACTATTATTATTATTTATTGTTTTGAATCGAGTCTAAACACACACACACACACACACACACACACACACACACACACACACACACACACACACACATATATATATATATATATATAAACACATAATTAAATAAATAAAAGCCCAATCTATAAAAATGAGTCAAGTTTATATTAAAGTCCATTTATAGATATTAAAAAACCCAAATATATATATATATATATATATATATATATATAACATAAGGCTCGTTTGGCCCAGAAATAAGCCCTAATCGGATAACAAAATAGAAACCCTAATTGCCTATCTTTATCTTGCGCAACCCATCTTGGATTGTCAGATCTGGAGAGAAGATCCAACGGTCCAGATCGATCTGGAGAAAGAAAACCCTAGCTGCTCCACTGGATCTTGCAGCCGCCACACGCCCGAACCGTCAGATCTGGAGAGGAGATCCAACGGCCCAGATGGCCTCTGATGCAAGAAGCCCTAATCCCTGTCTACCTTTGCCCTAGCGCTGCATCCCTCTCAACCGTCAGATCGGGCTTGGGACATCGAACGACCAAGATCGATTCCCCAAGCGCGTGTGATCCATGCGCAACTCTCTACTGCCCAGACGCGCGCGTGCAATCCACCGCGAGCCTCTTTAGATCCTTCACGATCGTCAAGATCCCCATCGACGGTACAGATCGGCTCAACGTCCAGCAAGCTCTTTTCCTCTGGTCCCCTCCATCCCGAACGGCCTCACATGCAACGAAAACAAACAAAAATGTCAGAAAGGGGAAAAACACACAAACAACGGATTTTAGAGGCAAAAACCAACAAATTAGAGACGAATGCAAACAAAACCATAGGCAACCAATAGCAGATTTTACGAGAGAATTACATGTAATGAAAAATGTAAATTTCGGGCTATAAAAGCCGAAATCAACCATTGTAAATCCAAGCAAGTTTTCAAAAGAGGAATTCTCAGAAATCAATACAAGCAAAAAAAACAGAGAAGTTTACAGAGGTATCATCTTCCCATTTTTTTTATTTCGAAGCAGAAAAAAATAAAAAAGAGTTTTAGGGTTTTGTCTTTTTTTACCTTCGTCGTTTCGGCTTCTCCATCCTTTCGTTCATTGGTGATAAGCCCATGCTTCCCTTCTGGAGCGACGGGGTGAATCGGTGAGAAGGCTAACGCCGGAAGGTGTGTTTAAAACTGTTTTGGGTTTCAGTCTTAAAAAATCAAAGAAATGGGTTTCTTTTTGGGTTCACAAAACTGTTGAAAAGTTTTCTGGTTTTTGGGGTTTCGAAAGGTCGGAAAAGGGGGTTCTTTTTCGGGTTCCAGTGCCAGCTAGCGGTGACTGAAACGACGGCGGCGTTCGACCGAGAGAGGGGAGAGGCTCTCTGTGTTTAGGGTTAACAAAGTGAAAAAAGGGCTCAAGATGTGTTTAACATAGTTTTTATAATGATTTTTATTCTAAATTTGGTTTAATTCTGTTCAAATCCCTCTGTGTTTTGTAATTGCGCGAGGGATGGTTTCCGTATTTTTAAATTCATTCCACAGTCCCTCCTTTTTTTGAGTTTTTTCAATTTCGTCCCTATCATGTTTTAATTAGTTTTCGAGTGGTCAAATTACCCTTTTGGTCCCTTTAAAGTTTCGCGTCTTTTCAATTTAGCCCATGTTTCGCATTCAATCAGTTTTTTTAATGGTGTTATTATCATTGTGGTCCCTGTCAGTTTGCATTTTAATCGTTTACTTAGCATTTTATTTTTGTTATATTATATTTTGTTATTCATGATTTTCTATATTGTTTATATTTGTTTAATGTGAAATTATGATTTGTGGTTGTTGTGGTATATATTATTCATTTATGTTATAGTGCATGATCATGTGTTTTTTTAGTGTCTTTTTTAATACGCAGTTTTACACGTTTAATGCGGTTTTATTATATACGTTGTATGCTTGTCTTAATATGTGCATATCTTGCCCCTTTTTTATTTTATTCGAATATATATATGTGACATGCGTATATAATTGTCATTCATGAGACCCTTTGATATTTCGTTCGCATAATAATCAATAATTAATTATAAAAAGGAGGTACTTATTAATTCGATTATTCATGTCGAAATACCCTAGCTTATTGGGTATTCCTCGAATATTCGAATTAATTCACATCGTCTAAAGGTAAAATTCGTAATTAAAATGAACCAGACCATGACATCATACCTTATCTGCTTGTATCATGCATAAAGGTGACATACGGAATATGAACCCTAAACTAACACGACAGTCAGACTTATATGATGTCGGTTTAGTCTCTAGTCCGGTGTACCGTCATCCTTTTTAATTAAATGTCGAATTAATTCGAAACCACCAATTTAATAAAGCTCGTACGATTAAAGTTCATTTTTTCAATTAAGAACCCCTAATTAAACTCATTTTAAATTTTAAATAATTTCCATCAATTAAAAGCAACAATTGTTTTGGTACCGATTTCCGGACGCGATGGGGGTGCTAACCCTTCCCTCACACGTAACCATCTCCCGAACCCTTTTAAATGAATCTCTGGTTTCGTTTTTCGGTGTCCGGCCTACCTCAGTGGCCGGTGGCGACTCCAAAAAGATTTTTTTAGGTTTTTCCGAAACTTGAAAATTTCAAAAGAAGTTCCCCATTTTAATTAATATTTTCTAAAAAAATGCGGGACACTTGAAGGTTCGCCCTTTCGGAAAACACCTTATCACAGAACCAGATTATTTACCAAAATATTTCACTTTCTATAGTGATTTTGAATACGATACCAATTGATTCTGTTTGTGAACAATTTTTATATTATTCGAATTAAAAAAATCAAAGTTGACAACAAGATGTATTGTCTATGAACAAAATTAATCTAAAGATGATACCAGTTGTAACCATCGTCAAACAGTAGCCATTGGGCCACGTGGAGCACAAGTAAAGTGCATGCACTGTTCAAAAACGGACTCAGCTGGCTACAACTTCAAACAGTGCTCGCTCAGCTGGTACAACTTTGCGCAGGAGGCAGCTTTGGCATGCATGGAATCTTGCAGGCAACCGAGAAAATAATAGGTTTTGGGTGGGGAGGTGTTTGTAATTTAAATAGGGTGTTTTTAAAATGTATAGGGTAGAGGTTAAAAATTTGTTAGTGTTATTAAAGGAGGGGCAGGGGTAGTTAAGGGAAAATGTATTTTTTGTGTTAAATAGGTAAGGTTGAAAGGAAAATTTTGAGTGAAGAAGAGTGTTGATGGTCAAAATGATCAGGGGTAGGAGACGGTGGTCCGACGGTGGTAGAGATGACCATCATGGGTTAGAGCTTAAGTATTACTCTTGTCTTTGGGTTGTGATGGTTCTGGGAATGGAAGGCCTTAGTTCCTCTCGGCTGCATGCCCAGTTTTATATTAGTTGGACACTGTCAAGATGGGGTTGTTGCGACGCGTTGATTGGACTAGCTATGACTGGACGTCCTAGGTTCTCCTCGGCATCTGTGATGGGTACGTACATTGTCATGTAACCAACAGATGAGGTGCGATGTTGTTTGTGGTTCTGTTTGTTCGACGCAGATTGCGGAGGGTATCACATAGTTCGCGAGCGATCTTGTACGTTGTGGTTCGCCTATGCTGTAGCGCTCATCGCCGGACGTCTCTTATATTATACCGTTTGTGGTATTACTCGCTCTGGTTTTTGACACGTGGCGGCAGATGTTTATAGGTGCTAATTATTGCCCCCCAGGTGAGGGAAGGTTATAGAGTGACCTTGGCAAACCTGAGGAATTTGAATAGCGTGACTGATGATATGAGAGACGTGAGTGTCATATGAAATGTCATATAAATGGAATTTATTGACGAACCGGTCGATTTTATTTGGGAGTAAACTGTTCTGTGTGAAGTGTCACATGATGAATCTTTTCAGTAGCGAAGCGTACCGAGAAAGATATGGCACTTAGTTATAAATGAACTTTAGTAGGCATTCTTAAGTTTTACTTTGTTTGTCTTATTTGTTGTTTTTGAACTTTTTTTAGAAGAGTAGTGGGCGTCAGATGGGGAAATACAATCTATCATTTGTTAATGGATGAATCATCTGTTGTGGTGAGCGATGAGGTTCGTTGTACTATCGAATCAGGCGAGTTGTTGACGACGTTGGAGTGTCAGGGTCTTCTTGCCGTTGATCATTTCCATTGGGAAATTTCGCCCGAGTACATGTTTTGACGAGGGAAGGTCGTGGTTTTTTATCACCCTATTTGCTTTTGAAGCGGGGTTCCATTTGCCGTTGCATCCCTTCTTCGTGAACTGGTTAAACTGGTTTGACGTAGCACCGACTCAATTGGGTAAAACTTGTTGGTGAATTTGGTGACTTACTTATTGAATTGTAAGATTCATGGGGATAGACCTTCTATTGATGTATTTCACTATTTTTATATTGTGATGGCTGGCCATGACAAGAATGCGAAGGGTTTCGTTACTATTTGTTACCGTCGAGGGAAAGGGCCATTGATGAACAATCGAACTGACAATCTTCGCATGGACAGGGAAAAGTATATCAAGGTGGAGTATATCGTCATGAGTTTTTCGTTCCCTGTTGTATGGCGCTGGCTGGCAAAAGATAAGGTTGTGCCGCTTAATATTGGAAAAATGTCACCTGTTGAGCTGAGGCTTGTCAGGAGGCTAGAAAGTGATCCACCCTGTCATTTTGAGGAGGTATGTACCCTTAGAAATGTTTGGGTACCTTTCTTAAAAGGGAAAAGTCCCAATGGTTGGGAAGAAGAGGATTTTAATATATTTCTAGAGAGCTCTTTGGCGAATGTGCCTATTCATGTGGAGGCTTGGACTTTTGGTGAAGGGGGCGACAAAAGGGCTACGAGGATTCTTCTAGGTGACGAGGAGGAAACAAAAAACTTCTTTTTGGATCACACTGGAGTTTACGCTCGTCCCTGGAAATATTATGAGGAGGATGCCCCCTAGGAGGGGTTAGCAGGGAAGCCGATTCAGTTGCTCCAAGGGGTTTTGTTAATGTAAGCACGTTTGGCCCTGATCGCAGTAAGAGAGAAAATGGACGAGTAGTTTTGAGTTCGCTTGCTGTTTTGGTTCGGATGACGAGGGGAGCTCTCCGCGTTTGGAACGTAGGTCGAAGAGGTGAATGGATACTGTTTATAGTTTTCTATGGCTCAAATGGAAAATAAATTCATCTTATTTATATGTGGGTTTTGGCTTGTTTGTTTTTTTATCCTTATCTTCCCATTTTCCGTATGTTTCTCAGGGACTGTGGTTTCTCCTTTGTGGGTTGTTAGTGATGTAACGGGAGATCAGATTGCGGTGTTGGATACTGCACCCTTTTTGGCTAGCAGCGATCCATTGGGTTCTAAAGGGCTGGTAATAATGGCACCGTCAAATGCTTTTAACATCGTAGAAGTAAGTTCGCCATGTTCGGTGGCGTTAGCTACTACATCGACGTCTTTGGCGAATCTAACTCCTGATGCTCCTTATTTGGGAATTCCCCCTTGCGGCCAACATGCTTTTGTAGGAGTGCCAATAGACGTTGTAGAGGAAACATAAGAAAGTTTAACAATGCGAATGAGGGCTTATAGCTCAAAAAAGCGTCCTTTAGGTGATGATGAAAAGATGTTTCGAAAGAGGCCAATGCTCGATGCTGGGGTTACCGATGTTTAGCCTGGGCTAAACCATGATGCTCAATCTGTTCTTCAACTTCTTAGTTCCCCTCACAAGGCTACGTCAAGCGTTATTGGGGGCGTTGTTCTTGCCACCTTAAGTGCTGGTTTGTCTACTGTTTGTGCGCCGTCAGGTATTATAAATAATGTATTATTGTTGCTTTTAGTGGCTTTGGTAC
This sequence comes from Hibiscus trionum, assembly GCA_030270665.1. NCBI lineage: Eukaryota > Viridiplantae > Streptophyta > Magnoliopsida > Malvales > Malvaceae > Hibiscus > Hibiscus trionum. The sequence goes on from BSYR01000046.1 coordinate 4,957,067, forward strand.
TTAGTTTGTGATAGAGTTTGTTTGGTGAGTTTGTTTGTAGGGTCAACTACTGTTGATTCTGTTGTTATTCATTGCTCCGCTCAAGACGTACCCTTTTTGGTTGTATTTGCTGGGCTCAAATCTTTTTCAGATGTTGTGGTGACTCCTCCAGTACCCTTGTCTAGTGACATTTCTTCGTGTGAAGACATCGAACCCTTCGCTCCTTAGAGCACATTTTATCCTTGGAGGGGGATGTCGGGGTAAAAAAAATTGGTTCCATCCTAAATCTGCCTATAGGAGGTTGTATGATTTGTATGCGAATAGTGGTGGCGTTTTCCCACCTTTTACTAATATAAGGAGGAGCTTTGAGGGAGGGTTGGGGTCTCATTTAGGAATTGGGTTGTGTTCAGCTTAACGTGGAAAGGAAAGTGAAGGTCTTTCTTGAGGAAAATGCGAAGCTGCGTTCGCAGGTGGAGGGTTACTCAGGTCTTCTTGTGGAAAATGCCGATTTGCGTTCACAGGTGGAACGCTATGCTGCTCAGTTGAAGGAGTTACAAGAAAAGCACAAAGCTGATGTTCGTGCGTAATTAGGGGACTTGCATAGGAAGCATGCGGAGGAGATTCTAAGAAACAAAAGAAGAGTGATCGTACTCTTAGAATTAAGAATAAGTTGCTTGAGACCACAGAGCAAAGTTTAAAGACCGAGATTCGAGGTCTGAGAGAGGATCCAGAGCAAGTAAAGAGAATGACTGATGAAAGCTCTGCAAATTTCACACGGAAATCGTCTGAGCTTAAAGAATCACACAAAAATGAGATTATGGTTGTGACCTCCCTGTACTCTACCTGTAACATTAAGAAGCCCATTTTTTGAACATAGATTTTTTTCGCTCGTTTATGGGCTTTTCCTGATCGAGTTCGCTGGTAATAAGAATTGCGTTACGTAGAAATTGATGGCGTGTTGATTTTCTTTTAGGATTTGGGTTCTTGCCCCCTAGTGATGAGAAATTTGTGGGGGATAAGTTACAATGTTGGAATTATGTTTTTATTTTAGTGTTTCTATTGTATTTCATTTTCTTTGATATGTCGGTATAATAATGTAAATTTCTGTTGGTTGTAAATTTGTAAGATATGCTGGAGTGTTCGCTCGATTATTTTATTTTGCAGTTGCGAACATGATTATTTTTTTGGGGTAAGGTTTTTCAGATGCCTTTCCTCGTGAATCATGTGTTGCTCTAGCAACGACAATGTCTTGCTATTTGATTTGAAAATACTATTTTCCCACATCAAGAAGTTTGTTTTAGATTAGAGCGTTGCTTATTTTTGTACTTGCCTGCTTTGAGAATGGTGGTATGGTAATATGGATCTTGAACGTTCGAGATGTTTGCAGGGTAAAGGATGGCGAACTCGTATTCCTTCTTTAATTGGATTCTTGGGGGAGCTCTCTTTACGTTGTTTTTCATGAAATGATATTACTTTCTCAGAGCGGACTGTATATTTACATAGTTAGGTAAAATTGGGAGGAAATTTTCCCCCGAGTGAGATTACCTTTGTGATAATTTCCCCCTACATGAGGTAGGCTGTATTGTTGTATATTTACTTACTTGTGCGTTGATTTATTCGTTACTTAATTATTTGATGGTGGTAGATATTAATGACCTATTCTCTTATTGTATGCGAATAATTTAAATGACTCTCTTTTAAACGTAAATAGTTGGTTTCTTGTAGGGGTTTGTTTTGCTTTGTTTCTTATAGAAAGACATTGCCTTCCCGAAGTGGGAAACGTTTTTGCGTCATTAGTTAATTTTTGGGAGGACTTTTGCTCCTAGGCAGTAAAATATTGCGTTTTAATGTTCACTGTTGTCAGATAAGTGGCATATGCGGGAAGACTTGTTTTCTTTGTTTCCTTGTTTTAAATATGTTCACAATCAACTTTTTTTTTGATCGGCAACCGTATGTTTTTATTAGATAATAGAAAACATACAGCTTGACGAGATCGCACGCCTCGTTAAAAACCTCCCTAAACCTATTGGAGGAAAAGAGTACGATACGATCTGTCGGGTACAAAAGTAATAAAAACGCATAATTCCAAGTCACAAACATGCCACAAACGTCAAAAGTCTATCTACTCCCTCTTTGGCCAATGCATCCGCAAATCCATTCGCTTCCCTCGGCACGTAGCAAAATTGGATATCATACATGACTTGGCAAGCCTGATCGATTGCCAAAAATACCTCCCATAGCCGCCAAGGGCGTTTTGCGCACTGAGTAACCCAGCTCAATGCGACTTGAGAATCCGTCTCCAAAACCACACAACCCTGTCGCCATTCCCTCTCCTGTACCATACCCAAGGCAAAAGCTATCGCTCGCACCTCTGCTTCGTTCGACTCCATCACGCCTAAAGGGCCTGAAAATAACCCCAAAATGCGACTGTCCGCATCTCGCAGCACGCCACCAATACCTGCCGGACCCGATTTTCCTCGCGCCGAACCATCCGTGTTAAATTTTAAAACATTTTGTAACGGGGGCTGCCAGCATCTTCCCCCCCTCACCCTTTTCGGATGGACACTAACCGCAATTTTGGAAGGACACGACCACCAAATTGCCTCCGATACCAATTCCCCCCGCCTATCAGCTTTTATCCAGTAATATGATCGCAATTTTACCAAGAAACACAATTCAGCCAAATTCCAGCGTTTCCCACGGAAAATAAATTCATTCCTTGCAATCCATAACGACCATAATAAAGCCGCAACACACGCTATCCACCACATATTCATGCATCCCGTGAACACACTATGAAAACCAAGCACATAAAACGCATCGAAACTAACCGGTAAGCTTGATTCAATTCCCCACCATTGTCGCATCCATAACCATGCTGATTGCGCAAAAGGGCATTCATAGAGGATGTGAGCGATGCTCTCCTCTTCCATCGCACACCAAGGGCATCGACCTTGGTCATCCGGCAGTGGAATCCCACGTGCTCGCAAGAAGTCTGCAGTGGGTAGTCGACGCAACCATGTGAACCATAGGAAAGCCTGAATTTTTGGTGGCACCAGCACCTTCCAAGCGAAACAGTCACCGAAATCCATCTCCCCCGCCTTATCGAACATGAGCAGTTTCGATAATGTACCAACTGAAAAAATTCCACGCTCATCCGGCTTCCAAATTAGCCTGTCTATCGTGCTTTCCCATGCGCGAAAGTTGGACACCATTTTAATTAAATCACGTAGCATCTCCAATTCAACAACTCGCAATGGACGCCTAACTCATGTAGAATGGCATTAGAATCTCCCGCTATGCACCACGGGCCCTCTTGATTACTAATTTTACTCAAGATCGCTGCCCATACAACTTGCTGCCCTTCCAAGTCGGGTGGAGCATATACCATGACTAATCCACAAAACAAATCATCATGCAACCAACGACCTTTCATCACAATAAAATTGCGTTCTATCTCGACAACATCTAATTTAAATTTACTTACCTCCCATATCACTGAAATACCGCCCGAAGCACCAATTGATGGCGCGATCACTGATTCGAAATTATTTGTTCCCCACAATCAACTTTTTAGTAGTCTTATTCGAATGGTCATGGGAGGAATTTGATTGTGTGTATCTTCTTCCAACATTGAGAGCTTGTGATACTTTGAGGGCGGCGAAGTATTTTTTGTTGTATGCTCGCATGTTCATTTAAGATAAAGGATTTCGTTTCTTCTGAAAGTCAAATGTATTATGTAGTATATTGCAAATTAGATGATTCATGCCCCCTGAATGATGTTTTTGTATTGTGTGTGTGTGTGTGTATGCTGAAATCTCAAATTCTTAACGATAAATTATAAATATAAACTCATAAACCCCTAATTAAACCCTTGAACCTTAAAATAGACAAACTTAAATAAACTTTTTTTTACAATGTCAATTGAATTTTATTAAAAAATCATGGAAGATATCACAAATTCAACCCATCCAGAAGAGAGAATAATGGAGACTAGTCCATCAAATTCTCATACAAAAATGTAAAAGTACAAAAAAAGTAAATACTTCCATAGAGATTAGCATACAGTCAAAATTCAAAAGCCTTCATGATTCTCCTTGCCTCTATCCAAACGAGACGCATTACAAAGTAAAAAATGAGTGGTGAGCGAGCCAAACTATCAGACAGATTATTCCGCTACCCAGGACTGATTACATCGGCAAACAACCATCAATCGAGTGAGGATCTATCTTTCTATGACCACCGACATAATCATAATCAGAAATTAGCGCAGTGAAGATTTCTATACGAGCACCAAACGACCACTAAGGTATGATGAAATCATGCCAAAATGGCAAATGAAAGGAAACCAAGAAACAAAGAAAAAGCGTGCCCCAAGCACAGAAAAAAACGTGCCAAAAAGACAGAGATTCTTATTAAAAGTATAAAAAATAAGAAAATAATAGGTCCGGTGGTCGACAGCTAAAAAACAAAAAAAAAGAAACTAGAGCGCTAGGAATGATGTAAAAATAGGTTAAAAGTATGAACAAACAAGAAAAAATAGTTCTGATGATCGAAACCAATACTAAAATTAATTGCTGACCACCAGCTAAAAAAATAAAAGAAAAAAAGATAGCGAAGCTAGGAATGATGCAAACAAGCTTTAGTATTTCTTTTTTTTTTTTGCATGTGGCCACGTGCACCTGCACGTAGGGATGGGCACGGGTCAGGTAGGGTCGGGTTTTTGGTCCACCCGGACCTGACCCAAAAATAAACACCCTAAACCCGCACCCGAACATATTCTTTAAAAAATCCGGCCCGACCCGACCCAAAAATAAATATACTAAATCCGACCCCAACCTAACCTATATAAAATAAATTAATTTTAGGGACCTAATTGTAAAAAATTAATTTTAAGTGACTTACTTGTAAAAAATTATAATTTAAAGGACTAAATTATAAATAAAAATTCAATTTTAAAGACTCAATTATAAAATATATATAAAGATGTGTATTATTATAAATATCTCTAAAAATTTTAAGGGAAAATTACACTATTAGTCTCGAGTCGGGTCTTATATTTTCCACCCTAAACTCGGCCCGATTTACCCTTAACAAAAATCCGACCCAAACACAATTTTTTCATTAAAAAATCTGATCCGATCGGACCGAAACCCATCAAGTCTGGGTAAAATGCCCATCCCAACCTAGACGCTGCAAAATAATTGGTGGGGACTGGGGATGCTCGTTAGGTTTATGGAATATTCTTTTCAATACTTTAATATTTTATATTATAGGAGGATATAGTTTTCATTCAACTGTTAGTTTAAAGGAATCTATCAATAAATTAATCATTTTTATTATACAACTATGTGTCTTCATGTTCTTGTTCTGTCTGATTGGGAATTTGATTACGAAGTTTGTTAGTTATTTTTTTATATATAGAATATGTAAAATTTGTTTTATGTAATTTGTCTATTCAATTTGTTTTACTCAATATGGTACATGCTCAAATTCAAGAGGATAATAAGGACGTTTTTTTAAAAAAAAAACTTTAATATATTATTTTATCGGTAAAATATGATTTTATTAAGATATGTTGAAAAATAAACACCAAAAAATCATACAAGAAGTCATGAATCTATTAATATTTATTTTGTGTCTCATCAAAAACCTCCTCCAGAAGGAGGAAAATAGTGCAACAAACTCCAACTAGGAATACAACCCGAAATGAACGCAACACCAAAACACACCCAAAATGACAAATTTACACTCGCAACCCACCCATAAAACACAACGCTTGCATGAAACACAACATCAGGAAAACAACCGAATCTGTTGAATTGAAGATCACCATCACGACCTCGACCTGTAATTGCACGACATCCAAACACTATAACCCAACTCGAAGCTCAGCACCACTCGTTCACCGCTGCCCCGCAATCCCCAAACTACTCCAAGGAATGCATTAACAAAAAATACCCAAAACTCAGCAAGTACATTACTCTTCTACGACTTTGATTGACCACGACCTCTCTTCTTCATATGTAATGCGCAACCATTCTCTCTTCAGGATTGAAGAAACACAAATCAATCATCCTACCCCTTCGGACAGCTCCACCGCTAATGGCTCGAATGGACTTGTCATAGTAAGGCCACTCCCTAACACATCTGAAACATGTCTAATGTTGACTCGCGTGAGTGTTGGAAAAAGGGGCAGAAAACGTATTGAACATGTAGTAAAAACAATGCCAAAGATTGAGTCTTTTGCGTGCAAGTAAAAACACATCTGAAATTGCTTTCAATGTTTACTTGTTGAGGAAAAAGTTGATTTGTTTTTAAAGTGGTTTTGAAAATAGTTTAAAAGAAAAGAAATGAAAATAAAACAGCGTTGGCAATGAGAGTGTCAAATGAATGATGCGTGTTAGCAAGGGATGCCAACATTCATTACCTTCAATTGATTGTGTAAAAACCCTTATATCTTTATAGTGAATGTTTTTTTCAGAAACCAATTTGATTAAGATCCAATCTATACTCCTAAGGGGTAGATTTCACTTCCGAAGTAAGTTCATCTACTTGAACATCTTCTCCCGAAGCATCTCGCCTTAGTATCCAGCAACTTGAGCGATGCCACCCAAGTCTATTAAGATATTGAGGTGCAATAGGCCAACAATGCCAGCTCTCGCTTTGCATAGTATTTAGAAAACAATAAAATATGCTAGATAGAAAAAACAACGCCAAAGCATTTTCATTATTAAAAACTTAAGTTAAAAACATCGTTTAATGCAACCATCCCCCACCAATTATTAAATCAGTTCATGGTGAGGGTATCAACCAAAACAACTTCAACGTTTTGAGAACACATCATCATTTGATAAGAGTAGGGGACGTCAGAAGGGGAAATACAATCTATCATGTGTTAATGGATGAATCATCTGTTGTGGTGAGCGATGAAGTTCGTTGTACTATCGAATCAGGCGAGTTGTTGACGACGTTGGAGTGTCAGGGTCTTCTTGCCGTTGATCATTTCCGTTGGGAAATTTCACCTGAGTACATGTTCTGACGAGGGAAGGTCGTGGTTTTTTATCCCCCTATTTGCTTTTGAAGCGGGGTTCCATTTGCCGTTGCATCCCTACTTCGTGAACTGGTTAAACTGGTTTGACGTAGCACCGACTCAATTGGGCGAAACTTGTTGGTGAATTTGGTGACTTACTTATTGAATTGTAAGATTCATGGGGATAGACCTTCTATTGATGTATTTCACTATTTTTATAATGTGATGGCTGGCCATGACAAGAATACGAAGGGTTTCGTTACTATTTGTTATCGTAGAGGGAAAGGGCCATTGATGAACAATCGAACTGACAATCTTCGCATGGACAGGGCAAAGTATATCAAGGTGGAGTATATCGTCAGGAGTTTTCCGTTCCCTGTTGTATGGCGCTGGCTGGCAAAAGATAATGTTGTGCCGCCTAATATTGGAAAAATGTCACCTCTTGAGCCGAGGCTTGTCAGGAGGCTAGAAAGTGATCCACCCATTCATTTTGAGGAGGTATGTACCCTTAGAAATGTTTGGGTACCTTTCTTAAAAGGGAAAAGTCCCAATGGTTGGGAAGAAGAGGGTTTTAATATATTTCTAGAGAGCTCTTTGGCGAATGTGCCTATTCATGTGGAGGCTTGGACTTTTGGTGAAGGGGGCGACAAAAGGGCTACGAAGATTCTTCTAGGTGATGAGGAGGAAACATAAAACTTCTTTTTGGAGCATACTGGAGTTCACGCTCGTCCCTAGAAATATCATGAGGAGGATGCCCCCTAGGAGGGATTAGCAGGGAAGCAGGTTCAGTTGATCCAAGGGGTTTTGTTAATGTAAGCACGTTTGGCCCTGATCTTAGTAAGAGAGAAAATGGACAAGTAGTTTTGAGTTCGATTGCTGTTTTGGTTCAGATGACGAGGGGAGCTGTCCGCGTTTGGAATGTAGGTCGAAGAGGTGAATGGATACTGTTAATAGTTTTCTGTGGCTCAAATGGAAAATAAATTCGTCTTATTTATATGTGGGTTTTGGCTTGTTTGTTTTTTTATCCTTATCTTCCCTTTTTCTGTATGTTTCGCATGAACTGTGGTTTCTCCTTTGTGGGTTGTTAGTGATGTTTTTTTTATCAGCAACTGTATGAATATTATTCAAGAAGAAAAATCATACAGCCGGACGTAACCACTGCGCCTCGTTAAAAACCTCCCTAAACCTAATGGAGGAAAAGAGTACGTAATGGCCCGTCAAAAAATACAATAATGCCTACATACAAGCTAGGAATAAAGAACACCTATCCACTCCCTCCTTAGCCAAAACATCTGTGAATCCATTCGCCTCCCGCGGCACGTATCGAAAATGTATTTCTGAAATGACTTGACACGCTTGATCGATTGTCACGAACGACTCCCACAATCTCCACGGACGTTTCGCCGACCATGTCACCCAACTCAGTGCAACTTGGGAATCAGATTCAATCACCACGCACTGATCCCGCCAAGTCCCTTCCGCCACCAACCTAACTGCCATCTCAATAGCTCTCACCTCTGCCACATTGGAGTCCAAACGCCCGACTGGACCGGAAAAAATCCCCAAAATGCGACTGTCCGCATCGCGCAAAACACCCCCAATGCCCGCTGGTCCGGGCTTACCCCTCGCCGATCCATCCACATTGAACTTCAAAGTCCCCGCTATAGGTGGCTGCCACGCAACACCAGCACACACCTTTCTTGGCCTTGGACAAACTACACATGTAGATGGGCATGACCACCAAACCGATTCAGTCATAACCTCACTCGCAGCATTTACCTTTATCCAATAAAAAGAGCGAAGTTTGACAAGGAAATACACTTCCGCCAATGTCGAACGCTTGCCCCTAAAGATGAATTCATTTCGGGCAAGCCAAAAGGACCATAGCATTGCACTCACGATAGTCACCCACCATTTCAATTGACAGCCATAAAAAGAACTATGAAAATTCATCACAAAAAAGTTCGAGAAACTCACCGGTAACGGTAACGCAATGCCCCACAAACCGCGCAACCAATCCCAAATCTGTTGGATACACGGGCAGTCATAAATTAAATGAGCAATCGACTCCTCCACCCTTACGCACCACGGACATAGGCCTTGCCCCTCCGATAACAGCACCCCTCTAACGCGCAAAAAATTCGCTGTCGGCAAACGTTTCAAACAAATGAACCATAAGAAAGCTTGCACCTTGGGTGGAACAAGTACCATCCACGCGAAACATCCCCCAAAATCTCCATACCCCACCCTATCCAATAGAAGCGCCTTAGACATAGCCTGAACCGAAAACTCCCCATGTTCGTCCGGTATCCAAATCAGCGTATCGATACACTCTTCCCTTATGCGAACTCCCCTCACTGCCACACACAATGCACGCAACTGCTCATGTTCGAACAACCACAATCGCCTCCTGAAAAATCTCTCCCATTGTCCATGAACGAAATCACTATCCACTGCATAATCCTGTACCCAAGCCAATTTGTTCAACGCCAAAGCGAACAATCGTGGAAAAACCTCCTTTAGGGGCTGTTGTGTAACCCATAAATCAAACCAAAATAGTACAAGCTGCCCATTTCCGATTTTCCAGTGAAAATCCCCCCTACGTGTGATTCTACACTCGGACATCAAGCATTGGCCACGATTTGGCGCCATACAATAGACATGGCGGATCAATTTTCCGTATTGAACCTCCACCATTGAATATTTTCACCGTATTTGGCTGTAATTAAACGACGCCAAAGCGAGTTCCGATCTTGTGCATAGCGCCATACCCATTTGGACAGCAGTGCCATATTCTTCACCCTAAGATCCGCCACCCCCAAGCCCCCTAGATGTCGTGGTCGACACACCGTTTCCCATCCCACCCTGCTCATCCGCCTCTCGAGACTAACACCACCCCAAAGAAAAGCTCTACGGATTCTATCCATCCTCTCAATTACACCCTTAGGCACTACAAATAAGCCCAAGTAAAATATAGGCAGTGATGAAAGGACCGAGTTAACAAGTGTCACTCTAGCTGCAAACGACAAAGAACTGCGCTTCCATCCTGCTAACTTGCGTCTAAAGTTAGCGATAATCGGATCCCATACTGATATTCTTCTCGGATCAGCCCCCAACGGGAAACCAAGATATACAAACGGTAGTTCCCCCAATCTGCATCCCAACACTCTAGCCACTGATGCACTCAACTCCTTCTCTACTCCAATCGCGTATAATGAACTTTTTGCAAAAATAATTTGTAACCCATAACACACCTGAAAGCAGTGCAATATCCTCTTTAAATTACGAGCAAACTCAATGCTAGCATCAACGAATAATATCGTGTCATCGGCAAACTAGAGGTGTGTCAACCGTATGTTCGAAACCACCTCCACTCCCCGAATCAGCCCTCCCACTTCCGCCCTGATCAGCATCAAATGTAGCGCTTCAGCTACTATCACAAATAGCAACGGTGACGAGGGACAACCTTGTCTCAAACCAAGGCCCATCCTGAACTCTTTTGTCGCGCTCCCATTCAGTAATACTGAAAACCGAGCAGAGCTAATACACTCATGTATCCATTGTCGCCACACTGCACAAAACCCCATCCGCACTAGCACGGAATCTAGAAAAGCCCAGCTCACACAGTCATACGCCTTAGCGAAGTCTAGCTTTAGAATAAAACCACTAGCCCCACTTTGGCGAAGAGAATGTATTACCTCCGTCGCTAACAACACTCCATCTACAAGCTAACGGCCTTTAATAAAAGCCGACTGAGTGTCGCTAATCAGAGAATTCAGCACCGCTTGCAAACGGTTCGCCAAGCACTTGGCTATTAATTTGTACATCGAATTTACCAAGCAAATCAGTCGATACTCACCTAGCACTTGTGGTGCCGCCACCTTAGGTAATAGCACAATAAACGTGCAATTTGCTCCTTTCGGCAATGTCCCACGCTCATGGAATTGAGTAAAAAAATGCAGAACATCATCCTTCACCACCTCCCAACTCTTCTTGTAAAATTCAAGTGTAAAACCATCCGGACCCGGAGCTTTTGATCCATCACAATCCCATAAAATACGTTTAATTTCCCCAACCGTAAAGGGTGCCACCAATAATGAACTTGCATCTGCTTGCACTCGACGAAACTGTCCATTAAACTCCCATCGACCCACCCGATTATCACAAGAAAAGTGGGCAGTGAACGCCTTGACTACAAAGAAGCGTAATGCCATCGGTGATGTAATCCATTTCCCGTCAATCAATAATCCCGGGATGGCGTTCCTAGCTGTCCGTAATTTAGCCGTTCTATGAAAGAAGGCTGTGTTCCGATCACCTAACCTCAACCAAGTTGCCCGAGACTTTTGACGCCACATTGCCTCTTTATTACGCATCGTACGCCATAATGCTTGCATCCATTGTCGACGCTCACTCCCCACCTCCCCATCCCCCTCTTTCTTAATCAGCTCATCATCCACCTTGTCAATTTTCTGTTGCATTTTCTCAATGATCAAATTGACATCTCCAAATGTATCTTTATTCCACCGTTTCAAGAACAACTTTAGGTGCCGCAGCTTTACCATAATATTTTCCTTTCCCAATCCTACACTAGTTAATCGACACCATTCCCTCGCCATGTCCAACACATTTGCTTTCCCTTCTAACCAGCAATTGAAAAACCGAAAAGGCCTCGGTCCCCAATCGCAATCATCACAAGCTAAAACCAGCGGCGTATGATCGGATACCCCCTCAAAAATGCTACCTGCTGTACATTACTGAAGGCATCTAACCAATTTGATGAAATCAAAAACCGATCTATACGGCTACACCTATTACCAGGACCAAACCATGTGAACTGTTTACCTGTCATTGGCAAATCCATCAAACCTGCATTGTTGACGAAATTTGTAAAAGCTTCCATTTCAGCCTCTCTATCCGATATCCCAATCCTATCCGAATCTTTCAAAATTGCATTAAAGTCCCCTGCAACACACCATGGTCCCTAAAATGTACACAAGCTAGCCAACAATTTTTCCCATAACACGTTTTGACCATTTACATCGCATGGAGCATAAATCGCCACTATACCACAAACCAATTCTTCGACACTCCATTTCCCTTGCATTAAAACATAATAGCAATCAATCTGAATTGACTCCAAAATAAATTTATTACCTTCCCATATGACTATTATGCCGCCGGATGCCCCAACCGATGGTGAGTACGCCATTTCGAAGTTATCTGAGTACCACAAATTTGCCCCCAGCAATGACGAAACCTCTTCTAATTTTGTCTCCTGTAAAAACACCATGTCACAGTGATTCTTCCGAATGACCTCACGAACACAACGCCTTTTCGCACTCCCGCCCAAACCCCTTACGTTCCATGTTAACAACTTCATTAGTCAAAAACCACGACACTCCCCGATAATTACCCGCGATATGTCTTTGATTATGTCCTCTTCCCACCCAGTTTATTTCACCCCAATCAATGCTCCTAATCTCACTGTCGCTTCAGCGTCACTTGTAATATTCTGCTGCTCGATCGGAACCTCACAGGATTCTCTTCCCTTCTTCTGTATGTCCACTACTGTCCCTTTTTTCCCCGACGCTCGGCCAAGTCTGCTTTGTGAATTACCCGTAGTTCCAGTGACCTCACCTCCCACCACACGTCTAACCTTGCAAAATGAATTCCCCACGCATAGCAATTCGGTTTGTCCCAATCCCTGCACTGCCGTACCTGCTTGAGAAATTGAGTTTTCAAGCGTGATTGCTCTTGAATTAACTCTAGCAACACATAAAGTTGCTGTCCCCACGTTATCTTCTGAGTTTGAACTCGAATTCACTAATCCAGCTATAGCGGGACTCTCCACCAGAGTCCTACTCTGACTCTCATGCTCTCCTTCCACGCTATCGAAACTGATCGGCAGAATCAGTTGTTACGCCGGCACCACCGTATTCTTTTCCATCTCAGGCCCCTCGATCACCCTCGGACTTACTTCCTCTCTCTCCACTTCCGTCTTCATTTGGTGCTCAGCCGCTGCATTCACCCCAGTCGGATCGGGACACTCTACTGTTTCCTTGTGCTCCTCCTCCCTTCTAGATTGCACATCCTCTTGACGACTATCACTGCTTCCCTCCTGTGGAATTTCTGTTTGTGAATGGTTGCCCTCATAGCAGCCACATTCAATCATTGGACCTTGCCCATCTGTCTCAAACACGCGGACCAAATATTCCGTAGCCGCCAATTTGACGGTGATACTCTCCTCAATGCGATCCACCATTGTTGTTTCCATAAGCATACGTCTGCAATCGAAAGATGTAGGGGTTTCCGTATCATCATCCATACATATCAAAGACCCCCATAGACTTGATATATTCGTGAATGTTCTCTTGTGCCATAGGTGAATCGGCAGTCCCACCACAGACAACCATACTCGACAGGATTTTGTTGTAATTGACGGTGACCATTCTACAACTTTTGTGAAACATTCCTTGATGCAATCCATCTTCATCACCTGTTCACGGATTTTCGCCGACGTGCACATTAGCAAAATCATGGACCCCGAGAGCCTCATGATCGAAAAACAATCTTTCTTCTCCACCTCCAATCGTTCCGCTAACGTTTTTAGATTCTATGGCCTAGTGCTCCATCCAATCACACACCATTGGAGGATCACCCATTTATCCTCATCTAACACACCCTCAATTTCCTGTCATTTTATTCCGCTATCATAGCCCCCCTGTGTCAACGCTTTCTCTGTTGTTGGATCCATTGCCATCCCCTTGATTGGTTTTTGTAATTCCTTTCTCTTCAACGCATTCTTCAGATTGTTAATGCCCTTCCATGCCAAAGCCACTCGCATCCTTGCGCCATATATCCATTTTCCATGAATCCGTTCAATCGCCCTATCCGCATCCGTCTTCGATGCCATTCGAACGAATCCAAATCTTGTCCCATCTCTAGCCCTCTTCTTGGGTATAAACGCATCTCTAACAATCCCATGACGATCAAATATTTGCAATAAACCCTTCCAGTGAATCGACTCTGAGATTCCGCCTACGTATAAGGTCCATACCCGTTGCGAATCCTGTATATCGGTGACGGCTGCTTGCTGTTTTGACTGAATCTGTTCTCCATTGCCTTGTTCCCGATGGGAGATCAGATTGCGGTGTTGGTAATAATGGCACTGTCAAATGCTTTTAACATCGTAGAAGTAAGTTCGCCATGTTCGGTGGCGTTAGCTACTAGATCGACGTCTTTGGTGGATCTAACTTCTGATGCTCCTTATTTGGGAATTTCCCCTTGCGGGCAACATGCTTTTGTAGGAGAGCCAATAGACGTTGTAGAGGCAGCATAGGAAAGTTTAACAATGCGAATGAGGGCTTATAGCTCAAAAAAGCGTCCTTTGAGTGATGATGAAAAGATGTTGCGAAAGAGGCCAATGCTCGATGCTGGGGTTACTGATGTTTAGCCTGGGCTAAACCATGATGCTCAATCTATTCTTGAACTTCACAGCTCTCCTCACAAGGCTACGTCAAGCGTTATTGGGAGCGTTGTTCTTGCCACCTTAAGTGCTGGTTTGTCTATTTTTTGTGCGTCGTCACGTATTATAAATAATGTATTATTGTTGCTTTTAGTGGCTTTGGTACTTAGTTTGTGATAGAGTTTGTTTGGTGAGTTTGTCTGTAGGGTCAACTACTGCTGATTCTGTTGTTATTCATTACTCCGCTCAAGACGTACCCTTTGTGGTTGTATCTGATGGGCTCACATCTTTTTCAGATGTTGTGGTGACTCCTCCAGTACCCTTGTCTAGTGACATTTCTTCGTGTGAAGACATCAAACCCTTCGCTCCTTAGAGCACATTTTATCCTTGGAAGGGGATGCGGGGTAAAAAAAATTGGTTCCATCCTAAATCTGCCTATAGAAGGTTGTATGATTTGTATGCGAATAGTGGTGGCGTTTTTCCACCTTTTACTAATATAAGGAGGAGCTTTGTGGGAGGGTTGGGGTCTCATTTAGGAATTGGGTTATGCTCAGCTTAACGTGGAAAGGAATGTGAATGTCTTTCTTGAGGAAAATGCGAAGCTGCGTTTGCAGGTGGAGGGTTACTCAGGTCTTCTTGTGGAAAATGCCGATTTGCGTTCACAGGTGGAACGCTATGCTGCTCAGTTGAAGGAGTTACAAGAAAAGCACAAGGCGGGTGTTCGTGCGTAATTAGGGGACTTGCATAGGAAGCATGCGGAGGAGATTCTAATAAACAAAAGAAGAGTGATCGTACTCTTAGAATTAAGAATAAGTTGCTTGAGACCACAAAGCAAAGTTTTAAGAACGAGATTCGAGGTCTGAGAGAGGATCCGAAGCAAGTAAAGAGAACGACTGATGAAAGCTCTGCAAATTTCACACGTAAATCGACTGAGCTTAAAGAATCGCAAAAAAATGAGATTATGGTTGTGACCTCCCTGTACTCCACCTGCAACATTAAGAAGCCCATTTTTGGAACATAGATTTTTTTCGCTCGTTTATGGGCTTCTCCTGATCGAGTTCGCTGGTAATAAGAATTGCGTTACGTAGAAATTGATGGCGTGTTGATTTTCTTTTAGGATTTGGGTTCTTGCCCCCTAGTGATGAGAAATTTGTGGGGGATAAGTGTTGAGTGTGTAAAAGTTCTATTATTTACCCCCTATCTAACCCATATTTCTGCTGCATTCAAGCATTATTTATTGCATTTAGGTCAGTTTACAGTTAAACATCACAATTATATTAAAAGGCACATTTTCTACTAAAATTGGTTGTTTTTGCAGGTTGCTGCTATAGCAGACGGAAAGGGCAGGCGCTGGGCAGTGAAGCAGAAGAGCTAGAACTGGACGAGCAGTCAAGGAGGACGATGCTGCCATGGGTGCTGCCGTGACAGCAGAGGACGACAGCAGTTTTGTGGAGAAGATGCAAAGTGGACCTCGATAGATAGAGAAAATTCAGCCCGTCTGTCGTGTGAAATCACCATATTTTTCCAAGCCCTAGATCAGAAGATATTCCAAGCCCAAAGTTCAAGGAGAGATAATCCCAAGAAAGAAGGAGGACGACTTAAAGAGAGATTCTCTAAAGATTTAGTCTTTATTAGAGTTGTACTTTAATTTAAAGTTGTAATCCTTGCTAAATTAGATAACTTGAGCCCAAAGCTTATATAAGGGCATATATCTTAACCTAGAGGGCATAGCCGATTACCCTAGCTTCCTTCCTAAAAACTCTAGCTGTTTTCCTTCCCACAACATGTTCTAAATTCCCCCTAGGGCCACGAGTTGATTTGTAAAGTAGTTGCAAGGGTTGTTTTGTTTTAGGAATTTTCAGTTCAATAAAATAAACTTCAAGTTCTCTTATTTTGGTTATTAATATCTTGCAAGAGCATCGGGAGAGCATTGTGAGGTCATCTATTTACTTAGCATCGGGAGAGTTAAGTATACGAAAGAAATAAGAGCAAGTTCTCTAGTTTATAGTTGAACTATCTCGGGCCTAGGGATAGGACGAGGTTAAGTGGCTAAAAAAGAATTCATCCACATTGGTGTTCATCCTTCGATTCACGCCGGGAGGTATCATCAAAGACGTGATCATCGACAGACTTGGACCTAGGGATAGGCCAAGGCACATCTGGGATTCTTGCCAAACTTGAAGTACTGAGATGATTGTTCGCTGCCGCGACAAGCAACGGACTGCTGCCGCGACAGGTGCTGCCGCGACGGAACGACGACAGCACTGGATTTCCTAGACTTAACAATACATGCACTACTGAGCAATTCAATACCAGCTCATTCTCTCTATCTTGATTTCTCTACTCTTTTATTTACGTTTACTTGATTACTTTTGTTACAACTTCTCAAATATTCTCTTTACTTTCGTGCAGTGAATTAAGGTGAAGCTATTAGCCCAATCCCTGTGGAGACGATATCCGATACTTCGTATCACTTTACTACTTGCGTGGTGTATACTTGCACTACAATTGCGATAGACTATTTTACACGCAACAAGTTTTTGGCGCCGTTGCTGGGGATTGGCAACATAACTCTACCTTTTCTTTTACTGCACTTTTTTTTATTCTTATTTTTCTAGTTTACTTGGATCGTCCAACCTATACCTTTCACAAGGTCTTTTGTTTTCGTATGCGCAGATCTCAACGAGGGAAGGAACCAGAATACTAGTTAGATCCTGAACCAGAACGAACGTTCAATCTCAAGAAAAGAGTCCGCTACCTCGTTGAAAGGAACGCTTACCTAGAGCAACAACTCGAAGCTATGGTAAACGAAAGACAAGAAGAGAGAAGGGACGACCCAAGAAATCCCCAGGATGCTGTAGATCCTGCCGGGAATGGAGGAAACGGTCGAGCTGCCGACTTTTCTGCCGCTGCCGCACGCCGGTCCTGTCGAGACTGCATGCTGAATGACCATGTAGAACTAGAAACCACGCTGCTGGATATTGAAGTTGACAACTTTGAGCTGAAACCTGTCATGTTTAGCATGATCAACAATGCCGGTCAATTCAGTGGTGCTGTTACAGAGGATGCTAGGGAGCATCTCAAAACATTCCAGGAAATCTGTGGTTCGTTTAGACTACCAGGAGTTAATCCGGAGATACTGAGGCTTCGGTTATTTCCCCATTCATTGAGGGACAGGGCAAAGACTTGGTGGAATAAACTTACGCCGGGTTCAATTAGAACTTGGGCAGATTTGTCTCGTGAATTTTTTATCTCGTTTTAATCATTCACATTTATCTGAGCGATTACGTAACGAAATTGCTACTTTTCAACAGGAAGATGACGAGCCAATGCACGAGGCCTGGGACAGATTCACCACTCTTCTACAGAACTACCCCATGCATGGATTCCCCGTCTGGAACCAGGTAACCAAGTTTTATAATGCTGCCAACTTACAAACTCGTATTCGAATTGATTCAGCAGCAAACAGATTACTACTGGACAAAGACCCGGATGAGGCAATGCAAGTATTGAAGAATCTAGCTAAGAACGAAGAGCAGTTTCCGACAGCAAGAAGAGGGGGTAAACGGGTCCTAGCTGTTAAGGATTATGAGGCCGACAGCACGATGAAATCACAAGTGGCATACCTTACTAAGGCAATGAAAAAGCTCTTGAACGAGGATGCACAACATGGATTTGCTGTCGAGGAGGTATGTGACATTTGTGAGGGAAATCACAGTTCGGAGGAATGTCCAATACAGTTATAAGAGGGAAAGTATGTTGGAAATTACAATAAGCCGAATTACAACTCCAACAACTATAATCCCAACTGGAGAAAGGATCCCAAGTTTTCTTGGAGCAATCCTAACAATGCCCTAAATCCTCAAGCACACAACAATCAGAATCAGGGAGGACCTAGATTGTTGACTCGATAGCAGCCGCAACAGCAGCAGCAACAACCACCAGCTGCCACGAACAGTATACTGGAACAGACTCTGGCTACGTTTATGTCTCAGACAGGTACTTATATGGAGAATATGAATCAGTTTGTCAAGAAAACAGACACATTCATGGATAAAACAGAGATGCGAATGACGAATCATGAAGCTACTCTGAAATCTTTGGAGACACAAATGGGTCAGGTTTCCCAGCATATCAAGCCAAGGCAGACTGGAGGATTCCCTAGCAATACTGAAAATGCTAGACAGCCCACACATGAGCAGTGTAAAGCCATTACTACTAGGAGTGGGAAGAAACTACCAGGGCCAGAGAAAGAAGTTGAAACAGTGAAAAAACCAGCCTTGGACAGACCTGCCGAGGAAGCTGCCCCGACAGGTAACAACCAGCCTGCTGCCGATGAGCCTGTCACGACAACAGAAGCGACAATGGAGAAAAATGATGAACCCAAACCTCCTCAGATTCGTATGCAGTGGGAAGGACGGATTGCTGATTATCATCCCCCACCTCCTTTTCCTCAACGGCTACAGCAAGCAAAGCAAGAATCTCAGCTCAAAAAGATTTATGATATTTTTAAGCAGGTTCATATTAACATTCCGCTGTTAGATGTCGTTAGGGAGATGCCCGGTTACGCCAAATTTCTCAAGGATGTCATGTCAAAGAAATCTAAACTTGGGGAATTTGAAACGGTTAAGATGACAGAAGGATGTATGAGTATTCTTCATAGGCAGCCACCCCAGAAAAAGAAGGATCCGGGGAGCTTCATCATACCTTGTGTAATCAGAGATAAATATGTGGGTAAGGCACTGTATGATCTTGGTGCTAGTATTAATTTAATGCCAAAATCTGTTTTTCAGAAATTAGGTATTGGAAAAGCTCGGCCCACGACAGTAATTTTGCAGCTGGCAGACCGCTCTTATGTTCATCCGGAAGGAAAAATCGAAGATATTCTGGTAAGAGTGGATAAATTTATATTTCCTGCTGACTTTCTTGTGTTAGATTGTGAAGCAGATGAAAAAGCACCAATCATCCTTGGGCGACCCTTCTTAGCCACAGGAAGATTACTGATTGATGTGGAAAAAGGAGAACTCACCATGAGAGTGAACGATCAAGAGATTAAGTTGAATGTTCTCCAAGCTATGAAGCATGCTGATGCAGATGAGGAATGCAAAGCTATCACTGAAGTTACCTTGGATCAACCCTGCATCAGGACGAGCTGTCACGACATCAAGATTGGTCACTGCCTCGGAAGCCACTTACAGGACTGTCATGAGAGCACCGACAACAGCAACTCCTCAGAATCTGAAACATCAGATACTGAAGATCAGGAGAACGTAAACTGGATAGTCGATCGTCCAGGTAAGTTATTCGAACCTTTAAATTATACTTCGGATAACCATGCAATCCAAAAGCCATCAACTGTTGAGCCCCCTGTTTTAGAACTGAAGCCCCTGCCAGGGCAGCTAAAATATGCCTTTCTTGGTTCAAATGATACGTTGCCCGTAATCATCTCTTCCAAGTTGATGCAGGAACAGGAACAGCAGTTAGTAGGGATGTTGCAACAGCACAAAAAGGCAATTGGATGGACGATAGCTGATATTCAAGGCATTACTCCGGTATTATGCATGCATAAAATCCTCTTAGAGGAAGATCATAAGCCGACTATAGATGCTCAAAGGCGGCTAAACCATGCGATGAAAGAGGTGGTGCGTAAAGAGATAATCAAATGGTTAGATGTTGGTATTATTTACGCCATCTCCGACAGCAAATGGGTGAGCTCGGTGCAATGTGTTCCCAAGAAAGGAGGAATGACCGTAGTAACCAACGAAAACAATGAGTTAATCCCAACCAGGACCGTGACCGGTTGGAGGGTTTGTATGGACTATCGGAAGCTTAACAAAGCTACCCGAAAGGACCACTTTCCTTTACCCTTTATTGATCAAATGCTTGATAGATTAGCGGGTAAACCTTACTATTATTTTCTTGATGGTTATTCAAGTTACAATCAAATCGCTATCGCACCGGAAGATCAAGAAAAGACGACATTCACATGCCCATACGGCACTTATGCTTTTAGGAGAATGCCATTCGGACTATGCAATGCACCCGCCACCTTCCAAAGGTGCATGATGGCCATATTCTCTGATATTGTGGAGGACTTCCTAGAAATTTTTATTGATGATTTTTCAGTCTTTGGAGACGATTTTGACAGCTGCCTAGGCAACCTACAAAAGGTACTCGAAAGATGTGAAAAAGCAAACCTCGTTTTGAATTGGGAATAATGCCACTTCATGGTGGATGAAGGGATAGTCCTTGGCCATAAGATTAGCTACCGTGGCATAGAAGTCGACAGGGCCAAAATAGAAGTGATCGAAAAGCTGCCGCCACCGACCACAGTCAAGGGTATTAGAAGTTTCTTGGACATGCTGGTTTTTATCGGAGATTCATTACAAATTTCTCAAAAATCACCAAGCCCCTATGCCATCTCTTGGAGCAGAACCGACCCTTTGACTTTAATGATGAATGTACTGAAGCATTCAAGGTTCTGAAGGAAAAACTGGTAACAGCCCCAGCAGTACAGCCACAAGACTGGACACAGCCGTTTGAGATCATGTGTGATGCTAGTGACTATGCTGTCGGGGCAGCACTTGGGCAGTGGAGAGACAAATTGTTTCATGTCATATACTATGCCAGCAAGACACTGAATGACGCCCAAGTGAACTACACCACCACAAAAAAAGGAGTTATTAGATGTGGTATTCTCCATTGACAAGTTTCGTTCTTACATACTTGGAACGAAGGTCATAGTACACACAGACCATTCTGCCCTCAAGTATCTGTTCGCGAAAAAGGATGCAAAGCCTCGATTGATACGGTGGATCCTGCTCTTGCAAGAATTCGACCTTGAAATCAAAGACAAAAAAGGGACAGAAAATCAGGTGGCAGCTCACTTGTCAAGATTGGAGAAGGGAAAGAGTCTACCAATAGATGAGAAAAACATACTGGAGACCTTCCCAGACGAGCAACTCTTTGCTGCCGCAATCACTACCGCGACAGCCATGGCGGCAGGTAAGTATTCTGATCTTCCTTGGTATGCATATTTCGTTAATTTCTTAGTTAGCGGAATAATTCCTTCTGACCTTAATTATCAAGCCGGGAAGAGGTTCCAAAATGATGTTAAGCATTATTATTGGGACGAACCTCTTCTTTTCAAAATCTGTGCAGATCAGGTTATAAGGAGATGTGTACCACAGGAAGAGCAGAAAGACATACTTCATCACTGCCATGCTTCACAGTATGGAGGACACTTAGGAGGCAACAAAACTGCTGCCAAGGTGCTGCATTCAGGGTTTTATTGGCCGTCACTATATAAAGATGCACAAATCTTCTACAAAAGCTGTGACAGGTGCCAAAGGACAGGAAACATCTCACGAAGAAACGAGATGCCGCTGCAGAACATCTAGAAGTCAAGATCTTCGACGTTTGGGGGACTGATTTTATGGGACCTTTTCCATCTTCATGTGGGAATCTATACATCCTCCTGGCAGTAGATTATGTCTCTAAGTGGGTTGAAGCTATCGCCACTCAAAAGAATGATGCCAAGACAGTTCAAAGATTCTTACATAAGAACATTTTTTCTAGGTTTGGCATCCCTAAGGCGATTATCAGTGATGAAGGGAGACATTTTGACAACAGGGTTATTGTTGCTGCCTTGAAGAAATACGGTGTCAAACATCGGATCGCGACAGCATATCACCCACAGACCAATGGACAAGCTAAAATTTCTAACAGGGAAGTCAAGAACATTCTTGAGAAGATGGTTAAGCCAACTAGGAAAGACTGGTCTTTACTCCTCAATGATGCATTATCGGCTTATAGGACAGCTTTTAAAACTCCATTAGGAATGTCTCCATACCGGTTGATTTATGGGAAAACATGTCATCTACCTGTCGAGATAGAGCACAGAGCATACTGGGCGATCAAGGCAGTGAATATGGACTTCGACAGGGCATGGCAGAAAAGGCTGTTAGATCTGAACGAAATTGAAGAAATCCGAACAATGGACTATGACAATGCAAGAATTTACAAGGATAAAACGTAGAAGTGGCATGACAAAAAGTTGCTGCCACGACAGTTTTGCCCAGGGCAGCTTGTATTGCTATTCAATTCTAGACTGAAACTCTTCCCAGGGAAGTTAAAATCTAGAAGGTCTGGCCCTTTCCAAGTCGTACAGGTTTTTCCCCATGGTGCCATCACAATCCGATCATTAAAAGACGGGCACCAATTCAAGGTCAACGGACAGCGTCTCAAGCATTATCAGGGGACTGAAGCCCCAAGAATACAGGAAGTGGTTACCTTAGGAGATGCCCCACCTGGCATCCCTATTTTAACCTAATTTTTATTTTATTTTATTATTATTATTATTATTTATTAGGAAATAAGATTTATTTTAATAATGTTTTTATTTTCATTGTTTTTTAGGAAATAAAGGAGTCAATAAGAACAGGAGAAGTGAACTCAGCCCACCATCCATCCATCAGCCCAACAAAGCCCAACAGTTGAAGCCTGTCGTTACAGCTGCCGCGACAGACACGGAAAATACAGGCTGTCAACATGCTGTCACGACAGACGCAGAAACACGTCACAGACGCGTAACAGAAGCGGAAACGTGTGTCAGACTCGTCAGACACGCTAACACATAACAGCTGGCCCCGTTATTCGCCCATGCCGTTACAGCTTCAACGGGCAGCAAATTTCTCTCTATATAACCCCGTTTCATTTTCATTTTCACTCACTTCTGCCTTTCTTACTTACTCTACCTCTTTAGTTTAATTTACTTTTCACAACCCTTGCACAAATATGTCTTCTCGAAAAACCCGACGCAGTGCTACCTCCAATTCAACACCAATAGCAACTCCCCCTCGTTCCTTTGCTAATAGAGACATGTGGGAAGAGAAAGGCTTCATTTACACATCAACGGAGGAAGATCTGGGCCTCAAACCATTCATAGCCAGGAAGATCAGAGCTTACATTGGCAAACCTTTGTAGAGCAGCCGGAGGAAATGAATGTCACGCTGGTTCGAGAATTTTATGCTGCCATCAGCAGCAGGACAGCGACAGCAGTGTTCGTTCGAGGGAAAGAGGTGTCATTTGAAGCAAAATACATTAATACCCTCTATGGCTTCTACATCGGTATCAATGACGACGCCCACCAGCAATTCCTGAATACATTAGACAATGCTGCCTACGACGCTGTCATGACAGAATTGACAGAGGAAGGAACTGAATGGAACACCAGCAAGAAGAATCCAAGGACAGTACGGAGGACCCAGCTGCTGCCGGAGGCAAAGTTGTGGAATGCCTTCATAAAAAAGAGGATCATGCCGTCATCCCATAACACCACCGTCGACCAGCCAAGGTTAGCGTTGATACACTATATTCTACATGAACGGCCTATTAATGTGGGCAGCTTTATTCGAGAAAGTATTTTGGAGTGTGCGCATAGACCGACGGGTCCCCTCTACCTTCCATACCTCATCACCTCGCTCTGCCGCGGCCATAATGTCCCAGAAGTACGCACTGATCTGATAGAATAAGGAAGAGGTTGGACTGAAAAGAACATCCTCAGTCTTATGGAGCTGACTGTTGCTACCCCCTGTCATCATTCGACCCCGCTGCCGCCACAGCCGAAACGACAGAGCAGCAACATACTGAACCAGCTGCCACAGCAGCTGCCCCGACAGACTCCTCCGCCCAGATATTAGCTGCCATTCAGAAACTAGAGGAACGACAGCTCGGCTTGATGACCTTCATCAGGGATTTTGCTACCTCTACGGTAACTTTTATTCAAAATTCTTTAAATTTCCCTGATGCTGCATTCCCTACTTTTCCTACCCATTATTTCACTATACCCACACCTGCCCACACACCTACACCCGTTGCCACCCCACGGACACCTTCTGCCGCTTCAACGCCAACACCTGCCCCAACAGCAGCAGGCAGCACCCATGCCGAACCATCTGTCCAAGGAACGAAATGTCGAATGACATCGGAGGATCTTGATGCCTTTGTTGTTGGGTTCTCCTCCTCTTCTGTTTGGGCCGCCAGTGACACTGAACCCTCGATCAAGAGGAATTTGTCAAAAGAGTTCTCACCAATGAAAAGGCAAAAGCAGATGGCAGACAAAGGTAACATGCAAAAAGCCAGCAGCAGCGGAGGTGACGGCAGCACCGGTGGTGACAGCAGCAGCAGCGGTGAGAGCAGCAGCAGCTCTGAAATCCAGGTTGTGGAGCAACCGCCTCACATCTCCCCGACCATGATCCAGCTACCACGGGAGGCCAAAGCAAAGAACACATCTGCCTCCCCCGTGCCCCAACCAGCTCCGAAAGCCAGATCCCGCCGCCAGATCAGACTCAGCAGCAGCAGCGAAGACAGCGACTAAAATTTAAGTTTCTTATCTTTTTATTGCTGCCTGCTATATATTTTGTGATGTACTGCCTTTTTTCTATCATTTTGCATTGAGGGCAATGCAACCCTTGAGTTTGGGGGTGGCATCCCTCCATTAATGGAGTGCGTCTTAGTTTAAAACTTTGTGTCTTTACTTAGTTTATTTTTGTTAAAAAAATGAAAATATTGAAAACTTTGGCTGAAAACTGTGACTTGAACTTACCTGCCGTGACAGCTCTGTCAAGGCAGTGCCTTTAGGATAGTCTTTAGGAGAAGTTTAGAGCCTTTCTATAGTTCTGAAAAACTTAAACACCATTGTGATTGTTATACTGCTTAGACTTCTTTTAGCCAAACTAGAATAGAAAGCTTAGCACTTAGAGTAGAAAAGAGACTAGAATCTCAGGAAACCTAGAGGTGCCTACCACTGGCTCTAGGCAGATAACCAGAGAAAAAATTCTAGAGGTGCCTATCACCGGCTCTAGACAGTTAACTAGAGGTGCCTGAAATACTGGCTCTAGTAGAAAGGAGAAGAAATTAGAAAAAAGGGGGAAAAACTAGAGGTGCCCGATTCTGGCTCTAGTAAAAGAAAGAAATGAGTCTCGTAAAGAAATGAACTCTAAACAAGCTAAAGTATAATATTCTAGTGAAACTAAAAGAGTCTTGGCATATAACTGTTCACAAGCATGCACACACTGCACGAGGACTATAGAGAGATTCCGGACAGATCCTAGATTATCCGACAGGGTGCTGCCGTCACAGGGAACGAATGACGGGTAAGGGAAAGTTCACTATTTGAAAGCCAAAACAAAAATATTTCATTTTTCTTTTAGATCTTAGTTGCTTGAGGGCAAGCAAAAACTTGAGTTTGGGTGTGTGTTGAGTGTGTAAAAGTTCTATTATTTACCCCCTATCTAACCCATATTTCTACTGCATTCAAGCATTATTTATTGCATTTAGGTCAGTTTACAGTTAAACATCACAATTATATTAAAAGGCACAGTTTCTACTAAAATTGGTTGTTTTTGCAGGTTGCTGCTATAGCAGACGGAAAGGGCAAGCGCTGGGCAGTGAAGTAGAAGAGCTGGAACTGGACGAGCAGTCAAGGAGGACGATGCTGCCATGGGTGCCGCCGTGACAGCAGAGGACGACAACAGTTTTGTGGAGAAGATGCAAAGTGGACCTCGACAGATAGAGAAAATTCAGCCCGTCTGTCGTGTGAAATCACCATGTTTTTCCAAGCCCTAGATCAGAAGATATTCCAAGCCCAAAGTTCAAGGAGAGATAATCCCAAGAAAGAAGGAGGACGACTTAAAGAGAGATTCTCTAAAGATTTAGTCTTTATTAGAGTTGTACTTTAATTTAAAGTTGTAATCCTTGCTAAATTAGATAACTTGAGCCCAAAGCTTATATAAGGGCATATATCTTAACCTAGAGGGCATAGCCGATTACCCTAGCTTCCTTCCCAAAAACTCTAGCCGTTTTCCTTCCCACAACATGTTCTAAATTCCCCCTAGGGCCACGAGTTGATTTGTAAAGTAGTTGCAAGGGTTGTTTTGTTTTAGGAATTTTCAGTTCAATAAAATAAACTTCAAGTTCTCTTATTTTGGTTATTAATATCTTGCAAGAGCATCGGGAGAGCATTGTGAGGTCATCTATTTACTTAGCATCGAGAGAGTTAAGTATACGAAAGAAATAAGAGCAAGTTCTCTAGTTTATAGTTGAACTATCTCGGGCCTAGGGATAGGACGAGGTTAAGTGGCTAAAGAAGAATTCATCCACATCGGTGTTCATCCTTCGATTCACGCCGGGAGGTATCATCAAAGACGTGATCATCGACAGACTTGGACCTAGGGATAGGCCAAGGTACATCTGGGATTCTTGCCAAACTTGAAGTACTAGTTGATTGTTCGCTGCTGCGACAAGCAACGGACTGCTGCCGCGACAGGTGCTGCCGCGATGGGAACGACGACAGCACTGGATTTCCTAGACTTAACAATACCTGCACTACTAAGCAATTCAATACCAGCCCATTCTCTCTATCTTGATTTCTCTACTCTTTTATTTACGTTTACTTGATTACTTTTGTGACAACTTCTCAAATAATCTCTTTACTTTCGTGCAGTGAATTAAGGTGAAGCTATTAGCCCAATCCCTGCCGAGACGATATCTGATACTTCGTATCACTTTACTACTTGCGTCGTGTATACTTGCACTACAATTGCGATAGACTATTTTACACGCAGCAATAAGCTACAATGTTGGAATTATGTTATTATTTTAGTGTTTCTATTGTATTTCGTTTTCTTTGATATGTCGGTATAATAATGTAAATTTCTGTTGGAGTGTTCGCTCGGTTATTTTATTTTGCAGTTGCGAACATGATTATTTTGTTGGGGTAAGGTTTTTCAGATGCCTTTCCTCGTGAATCATGTGTTGCTCTAGCAACGACAATGTCTTGCTATTTGATTTGAAAATACTATTTTTCCCGCATCAAGAAGTTTGTTTTAGATTAGAGCGTTGCTTATTTTTGTACTTGCCTGCTTTGAGAATGGTGGTATGGTAATATGGATCTTGAACGTTCGCGATGTTTGCAGGGTAAAGGATGGCGAACTCGTGTTCCTTCTTTAATTGGATTTTTGGGGGAGCTCTCTTTACGTTGTTTTTCTTGAAATGATATTACTTTCTCAGAGCGGACTGTATATTTACATAGTTAGGTAAAATTGGGAGGAATTTTTCCCCCTAGTGAGATTACCTTTGTGATAATTTCCCCTACATGAGGTAGGCTGTATTGTTGTATATTTACTTACTTATGCGTTGATTTATTCGTTACTTAATTATTTGATGGTGGTAAATATTAATGACCTATTCTCTTATTGTATGCGAATAATTTAAATGACCCTCTTTTATGCGTAACTAGTTGGTTTCTTGTAGGGGTTTGTTTTTCTTTGTTTCTTATAGAAAGACATTGCCTTCCCGAAGTGGGAAACATTTTTGCGTCATTAGTTAATTTTTGGGAGGACTTTTGCTCCTATGTAGTAAAATATTGTGTTTTAATGTTCACTGTTGTCAGATAAGTGGCATATGCGGGAAGACTTGTTTTCTTTGTTTCCTTGTTTTAAATATATTCACAATCAACTTTTTAGTAGTCTTATTCGAATGGTCATGGGAGGAATTTGATTGTGTGTATCTTCTTCCAACATTGAGAGCTTGTGATACTTTGAGGGCGGCGAAGTATTTTTTGTTGTATGCTAGCATGTTCATTTAAGATAAAGGGATTTCGTTTCTTCTGAAAGTCAAATGTATTATGTAGTATATTGCAAATTAGGGGATTCATGCCCCCAGAATGATGTTTTTGTATTGTGTGTGTGTATGCTGAAATCTCAAATTCTTAACGATAAATTATAAATATAAACTCATAAACCCCTAATTAAACCCTTGAACCTTAAAATAGACAAACTTAAATAAACTTTTTTTTGACAATGTCAATTGAATTTTATTAAAAAACATGGAAGATATCACAAATTCAACGCATCCAGAAGAGAGAATAATGGAGACAAGTCCATCAAATTCTCATACAAAAATGTAAAAGTACAAAAAAAGTAAATACTTCCATAGAGATTAGCATACAGTCAAAATTCAAAAGCTTCATGATTCTCCTTGCCTTTATCCAAACGAGACGCATTACAAAGTAAAAAATGAGTGGTGAGCGAGCCAAACTATCAGACAGATTATTCCGCTACCCAAGACTGATTACATCGGCAAACAACCATCAATCGAGTGAGGATCTATCTTTCTATGACCACCGACATAATCATAATCAGAAATTAGCGCAGTGAAGATTTCTATACGAGCACCAAACGACCACTAAGGTATGCTGAAATCATTCCAAAATGGAAAATGAAAGGAAACCAAGAAACAAAGAAAAAGCGCGCCACAAGCGCAGAGAAAAAACGTGCCAAAAAGACAAAGATTCTTATTAAAAGTATAAAAATTAAGAAAATAATAGGACCGGTGGTCGACAGCTAAAAAACAAAAAAAAAAGAAACTAGAGCGCTAGGAATGATGTAAAAATAGGTTAAAAGTATGAACTAACAAGAAAAAATAGTTCCGATGATCGAAACCAATACTAAAATTAATTGCTGACCACCGGCTAAAAAATAAAAGAAAAAAAGATAGCGAAGCTAGGAATGATGCAAACAAGCTTTAGTATTTCTTTTTTTTTTGCATGTGGCCATGTCCACCTCCACGTAGGGATGGGCACGGGTCAGGTAGGGTCGGGTTTTTGGTCCACCCGGACCTGACCCAAAAATAAACACCTTAAACCCGCACCCGAACATATTCTTTAAAAAATCCGGCCCGACCCGACCCAAAAATAAATATACTAAATCCGACCCCAACCTGACTTATATAAAATAAATTAATTTTAGGGACCTAATTGTAAAAAAATAATTTTAAGTGACTTAATTGTAAAAAATTATAATTTAAAGGACTAAATTATAAATAAAAATTCAATTTTAAGGACTCAATTATAATATATATATAAAGATGTGTATTATTATAAATATCTCTAAAAAATTTAAGGGAAAATTACACTATTAGTCTCGAGTCGGGTCTTATATTTTCCACCCTAAACCCGACCCGAATTTACCCTTAACAAAAACCCGACCCAAGCACAGTTTTTTCATTAAAAAATCTGATCCGATCGGACCGGAACCCATCGAGTATGGGTAAAATGCCCATCCCAACCTGCACGCTGCAAAATAATTGGTGGGGACTGGGGATGCTCGTTAGGTTTATGGAATATTCTTTTCAATACTTTAATATTTTATATTATAGGAGGATATAGTTTTCATTTAACTGTTAGTTTAAAGGAATCTATCAATAAATTAATCATTTTTACTATACAACTACGTGTCTTCATGTTCTTGTTCTGTCTAATTGGGAATTTGATTACGAAGTTTGTTAGTTATTTTCAAGTTATTTTTTTTATATATAGAATATGTAAAATTTGTTTTATGTAATTTGTCTATTCAATTTGTTTTACTCAATATGGCACATGCTCAAATTCAAGAGGATAATAAGGACGGTTTTTTTAACTTTAATATATTATTTTATTAGTAAAATATGATTTTATTAAGATATGTTGAAAAATAAACACCGAACAATAATATAAGAAGTCATGAACCTATTAATATTTATTTTGTGCCTTATCAAAAACCTCATCCACATCAAAAGGAGGAAAAGAGTGCAACAAACTCCAACTAGGAGTACAACACGAAATGAACACAACACCAAAACACACCCAAAATGACAACTTTGAACTCGCAACCCACCCAAAAACACAACACTTGCATCAAACACAACATCAGGAAAACAACTGAATCTGTTGAAATGACGATCACCATCATGACCTCAACCTGTAATTGCACGACATCCACACACTATAACCCAACAGGAAGGTCAGCACCACTCGTTCACCGCAATCCCCTAACGACTCCAAGGAATGCATTAACAAAAAATACCCAAAACTCAGCAAGTACATTACTCTTCTACGATTTTGACTGACCACGACCTCTCTTCTTCATATGTTATGCGACAATCATTCTCTCTTCAGGGTTGAAGAAACACAAATCAATCATCCCACCCCTTCGGACAACTCCTTCGCTAATGGCTCGAATGGACCTGTCATAGTAAGGCCACTCCCTAACACATCTGAAACATGCCTAATGTTAACTCGCGTGAGTGTTGGCAAAAGGGGTAGAAAATGTATTGAAAATGTAGTAAAAATAGTGCCAAAGATTAAGTCTTTTGCGTGCAAGTATACACGGTCGACAAGTAATACAACAGTAAGCTGAGTATCGATCCCACAAGGATTGATCAATAGTTAAATTGATTTCAATGTTTACTTGTTGAGGAAAAAGTTGATTTATTTTGAAAGTGGTTTTGAAAATAGTTTAAAAGAAAAGAAATGAAAATAAAACAACGTTGGCAAGGAGAGTATCAAATGAATGATGCGTGTTAGCAAGGGATGCCTGAGTTTTCACGCTATTCATGCCATGCCAGCATCTAATAATGTCATACCTTGGCATTGTTTGCGGAGCATATTCAAATTGGAAAAGCCTCTCTCGATGGTCATTGCCTTAAATTGATTGTGTAAAAACCCCTATATCTCTATAGTGAATGTTTTTTCAGAAACCAATTTGATTAAGATCCAATCTATACTCCTAAGGGGTAGATTTCACTTCCGAAGTAAGTTCATCTACTTGAACATCTTCTCTCAAAGCATATCGCCTTAGTATCTAGCAACTTGATCGTTGTCACCCAAGTCTATTAAGACATTGAGGTGCAATAAGCCAACAGTGCCAACTCTCGCTTGGCATAGTATTTAGGAAACAATAAAGTATGTTAGATAGAAAAAACAACGCCGAAGCATTTTCATTATTAAAAACTTAACATAAAAACAACGTTCAACCCAACCATTCCCCACCAACTATTAAATATGTTCATGGTGAGGGTATCAACCAAAAAACCTTCAACGTTTTGAGAACACATCATCATTTGAAAGAAAATAAAAACAACTAAACAAAGAGAATGGGGCGACAAGGGGTCTCTCGATGCAGCCCTTCAAGATCCAGGCTCTCGGTAAAGTGGGTCGAACCGCATCTCCTTGGTACAACCGATCGTCGATGGATCACTCTCCAACATAAGTCTCTCCTTTGCTTGCTCGATCGGTCTTTAAATAGGCGTGCAAGGTGTTGGGTCACGTCGGTACACCCCATGGCGCAGCGGAAAAATTATATAGCGATTACCACCATAGATCCATGTACGAGGAACGAATCAGGGTGAATAAGGATGAAGAATTACCTGTTTAAACTCTAGAATTCTGAATTTGGAGGAGATAGATATTCAATCATGATTCCACGATGTTGATTCCTAAGCCGCAACGATAACGGTTTGACCTTTACGTAGTTCACCCAGTTGAAATGAGCATATAAAATTCTCTAAACCATTTAGAAGGGAACGAGCATATAAAAACTCTCTAAACTATTTAAAGGGGTTTTTTTCAAAAAACATTAATGACTGCTAGATCTCCCATGCCTTTATATAGCCTTTGAAATCTTAATTTAACTCAGATTAGGATTTCAATATATATTAAATATATAATCCCAATTCAACTTAATTAGGATTTCAACACACACACACATATATATATATATTAAATATATATAATCCTAATTCAACTTAATTAGTATTTCTATATATATATATATTAAATATATATAATCCCAATTCAACTTAACTAAGATTTCAATATTTATATATTAAATATATATAATCTCAATCCAACTTAACTAGGATTTCAATATATATATTAAATATTTATAATCCTAATTCAACTTAATTAGGATTTCAATATATATATATATATATTGATTTAAATCAAATTATATTATTTATATATTAAAAGAGTCATAATTACAATAATTATTTTTCTTTTAATATTTATCCAATAGTTAAATTATATATATCAACTATATAATTCATGTACAACAAATTTGTACATATATAATTCGTTTTATATATGCTCATTTCAACTATGGGTGTGACCCTGTAGGTTCATGTAACGTTAGTAGTAAATATTAGAACATTTCTAATATTACAACAATGAGTGACATCTAACAATATGTCATTGTCACCTAAGTTACAGGAAAACACGATTCGACATAACATTTTCGTGATTAACTCTATTTATGTATTACATCCTTTTGTCCTTTATATCCAGATTGGACACAATTCATAGAACAATCACACTTGTATAATTCATCTAATATTTCTTGGTATCTTAAGTAGACTATTAGAAACGAATATCTATGATATCTCATATCAACTTATTCGAGCATGACCATGCATTTCTAGTCTCACTCAATCAAGTGGCCTATGATATTACTCATATTATGTAGGAGGGACAAATCCTATCTTGATTAACCATATTTCACTACATAGATTATGACATATCAATATTAGTCTTTATAGTGTAGTCAGTTACGATGCACGTTTGACCGTATCAAAATATGTCACTCAAGATATTGAAATATTGATGATCTCAAGTCTGAGGATTATACATGTAGTTATCACTATGAGCAATGTTGTGGCTGTCACATAATAATTCAAGAAACATGCTCATAGCGGGTCAGTCCAGTATGTCATTCTCTAACACATACTTATGTATTGATTTTGACATCTCTATGTCAATGACAACACTTTGTCATCAATCAACTACATATTAGTCTATATACATTATTGTTGTCCATGCCCACAATAATAATCGACTAAGGACATTTTAGAATATCCATATTATTCTAAGGACTTTATTACAATTCAATTTATTTATGCATTCAAAATTGTAACTGAAAATAATAATGACAATGCCTCTTTATGAATAGAAAGGTAAATCAAATGTCATTTACAATCACCTTATGATTGGTCTTTGGGCATACTTTAACACAAGGATGACTAGGATAAGCCTTTGCATTTGAAATTTGAATGCGTAAGGGATGAGGCTTGTGATCACCTTTATCCATATTTGAAGTGATATGCTGATAAGGTGATAAGCTGATCATGTGCTAGGGCTGATGTCATCTGCCATCACCATTTGGCAACCAAGCTTGGCATAGTTCTGCCAACCAAACTTGGCACCATTTATCCGCTATTTTTTTCAGAGATCGATCCAATTGCTTTTTTCTCGCAGCCTGATCTAGTCCTATTTTTTCGGGTACAACAACTACTTGGCATGGCATCAAATTCCTCTTCTTTGCCAGTGTTGCTTGTCATAAGGGTCGCCTAGATTCCTTACATGAACTCTTTTTGCTCTTTGCATGTGCTTCTTCTGGGTACATCCCCTCTTTATCCTTAACGAACTCGTCGAATTGTCCCATTCTAACGGCTAACTCTATGTCGTGCTCCCGCCCCTATGAAATCGCACCTTTTGGCCGACTTTTCTCTGATTTCGTTAGGCCTCATCTGTGGTGGGGGCTTCAAAATCTTTAAATGTTTTGCATGGTGTAGAATACACGATGGCGTGTTCGTTAGAGTGTGATACATTTGGAAACTGAATGGTGGCCCTTTCCTGACCCGATTTTCTGCGTGCTGAATGATCATTTTTCTTGTTTGAGCTCCTTACTTTTGCTTTCTGAGTAACATTGTGATTATTTTCTTATTTTTGCGGTTCTCCTCTACTCCTACAGGATAGTAAGCTTCCTCCCCTAGTTGTGGTTTATGGGTTTCAAACTTTTTATGTTTTCAGCTGAATCTCTTAAGGATTTTACTGTCGTGGCTCTCTGGTCAATTTCTGTTGCATGCGCACACTGCTCCCTCGTTGCTTTGGCTGTAATGGCTCCGAATTTCTCAATAGTCTCCTCTTCGTGCTCTCCTTTCGAATATTACATTCGTCCTCTGATATATTCTTATTGTTGCCTAAGCTGTTTCAATGCGACATGGGTATACTCTTCTATGATTTCCAGTTTGCTCTTCATGTTGGCTTGTTGGTCGCCTCTGTCCTGAAAAGGAGAGGGGGTTTCCCCTTCCAACACTTCCCGGCTCTTTTCTTCCTCGATACGTTATTCCATGATTTCTGAGAGTCAAACCAAAAAGTGAAGGGTCCACGCTCACCGTACCAATTGTTGATGATCAAAATGATCAAGGGTAAAAGATGCTAGTCCGACGGTGGTAGAGACGACCGTCCTGGGTTATAGCTTAAGTATTGCTCTTGCCTTTGGGTGGTGATGGTGCCGAGAATAGAAGGCGTTAGTTCCTCTCGGATGAATGCCCAATTTTATATTACTTGGACATGTGTTAAGATGAGATTGTCGTGGCATGTTGATTGGTGTCACCCGTATTCAGTGTCGCAATTTTAGTGCAAGTATACACGTTGCCAAGTTATAGTATAAAAGATATCGTCTCCACAGGGATTGGTGATACTTCTAGAGATTATCGTCTCGCACTGTAGAAAAATAAAAACGCAAGTAATGGTTTGGTCGAGGGAGCAACTAAAATAAAGAAAGCAAGTAAATTAAGAGATTGAGTAAATATGATGATAGAGCAGGTCGTATTGTGTTGCATCGTAGTGTGGAAGTTGAATGAATCTGTCTCAGTTTGAATGCAAATGTCAACTTGATTGCCTCAGCAATGGGCAAGAGAATTGCCTTGGCAATGGGCAAAACTATTGTCGCGACAATAAACACAGCTACTGCCTAGGCAGTTTAGCGACAACCTCCAAGGTTCGGCAAAGCGTTCTTCAATGGTTCCTTCTTATTCCTAAGTCGAAACTCTATTGATGTGGAGGCCTTGATAATACCTCCCAGCGTGAACCAAGGGTGAACACCAACCAATCTTACGCTTCTCTTAGCTGTTGAAACTCGTACTTATCCCCAAGTTGAATTAGTCTTCACTGATTGAGATATAGACCATGCTTATTCGTTTCGTGAGTCTAACTCTTCCGATATTAGACAAAGAGATGCAATCGCAATATCCTCTCCCGATTCAATTGCAAGAAAAAGTAATTACCAAGAATAAGAAAACCTTGAACTTAATTGCATTAACAAAAACCTAAGCAAATTACAATCGTCTTATCAGAACTACTAAACAAAATAACCCTAGCCTAAAGAAGATTTAGTTCATAATGACAATAAGAAAACATTCTAAATTCTCTACCGAATCTCTCTCTCTACTTCGATATCCTCTTTGTGGTGGCTAGGTCTTGGCTTTTATAGAGCATGGCCTTGTCGACTTCTTCTTGGAATAGGAGGATAAGTTGGAGTTGGACATAACTTCATAAAAGAAATAAATCTCTTTTAATTCATTATTTCATTCGTCCTTATCGATTCCTTGTCCTTGACCTTCCTTTGACTTTTTCATGGTCTTCCTAAGCTTCGATCTTCATGCAAAGTATCTCTAAAAATTCAGCGTTTTATGCTCTTCAAATTGCATACCACTTTCCATATTTTATCTAATGTCGGCAACTGTCTGGGAATTGCCTCGGCAATGGTTTGTCAGTCTTTTCCGCTCGGCATGGCTCGTCCTCTTGGTTTAGCGTCCCTCAATAAGGCTTGAAAACAAAGAATGGTTCATTCTGGATCATTAAGTGATGGTTCCGCACCGTTATTTCTCCTTCCTTCACTTCTCCGGCAATACTTTCCCGGGCAGTGGGTAATAAAATCTGCACATGCACAAAACACATAATAAAGCAGTACCTTTTCTACCAAATATATTCAAGTAAAGCTGATCAAGCATGGTAATTATATGAACAGTGAAATTGTGTATGTATGGCTAGTAATGCGTCCAAAATAAGCTTAAGTCTACAATAATTGAGTCATAAAGGGTCCTAACATGAATACTTTTGCACACCTAACACATCCCTAAACTCGAACTATTGCTTGTCCTCAAGCAATGCAAAATTAACAGTCAATTGCCAAAGATTTAATCTTCATGAAATTAGCCCTCGGACTTACTTTTTCTTCCCTTCTCTCAACTGTGAATATGAATGTGCTTAGCCTTCAATTCTTCGAATGTCGAGGATTTCCCTAGAATCAATCTGTAAGACTCGTAAGTGTGTACGTGATTGTGAACAAGATGATTTTCTGGGTTATATGTAAGCACTTGAACTTTTAACCTACTTTCCTTGGGTTTTCTATTTCAACTAGAGCCTATTTCGGGCACCTCTGGTATTTCTTTATGTTTTTAATGATCTAATCGACTAGAGCCAATTTCCGGCACCTCTAGTGTTTTTTCTAAGCCTAAACTAGAGCCAATTTTGGGAACCTCTAGTATTTCCTTAAGCTAGAGCCGGTTTTAGGAACCACTCACTTAAATTTTATTTTACCCAATTTTTCTATGTAGGTAATTGCCCTAAGTGTCCTAGAACTCCTTCAATCATTCAAGTCACAAAAGTTTTCATTTTCAGTCTCATAGTGTGATTCTAAGTATGCTTCCATGGATATCCTAAAATTGAAAGTTTGCTAGAAAAAATTTTAAGGCTACGGTAAGAGAGAGTCACCTATTGCCGAGGCAAATATTTCATTGGATTAAATACTAAGGCAACCGATAAGCATTCATTTTCTATATTAGATATGAAAAAAAGGAACTAACAACTACTTCCCCCACACTCAAGAGAAGCATTGCCCTTAATGCATGCACATACACAAAATATAAAATAGAAGGCAAGAGATTAAAATTACAACGACATGGACATGGATGAGTCATCTTCATCGTCTTGGATGATTAATTTCCTTCTTGTCGTTTGCTTGATCCTTTTGGTTGCTCGTGGTGGTTGGTGACGTGTTGGAGGTGTCGGCTTGGCGTTCTTAGTCTCATTTTCCTCATCGTCACTGTCTAGGCATATTTCTTCGGTGGCGGAGGTTTTGTGCTTCTTGGGGGTGAAATCGGGACGACTTTGACTTGTGGAGCAATTGACTCGTCGGAGTCGAAGAAATCGAACCATATCTCGGTTTGGGTTGGCTCGACTACAGGTGCTTTGCCCTTGTCTGCTCGGGTTGGTGGAGCGTCATCAGCCGTCGTTGCCGTGGCAGAGGCAGTTGAGATTGCCGAGTTAGTGTCTCTATGGGTTACCGAGGCAGTGGCTGTCTTCATTGTCGAGGCAGAGTCTTCGTGTGTTGCAGCGGTAGAGGCTCTGGCTGTTGTCGAGGCAAGGATGTCAGCCGAAAAGATCAGAAATTGCACCATGTTTTCTGGGAACTTCTCTAGGATTACTTGAACCATTGAGTTGTTGAAGTCCCTTATATATTGCAAGAACCAGTACTGCCTTTTGTCCATTGTGTCGGCCTTTTGTCCATTGTGTCGATCTTTTGTGCAAAGCGCTGGAGTGTTGTTGCCGCAACATCAGTCTGTGGAGTTGCTGGGGCATTGCTCAACGAGGTTGCCGCGGTAATGCCTTGTACCGGAGTGGACTGTGGATCGGCTTCCGTGATCTTTATGATTTTGTAGTATTGAGCCTTTGACCATCCTTTTCTTATTGGTGTCTGCTCGTCGGCCGGATCGGTAGGTACATTCTTTTGCTTGCATAATTCGATGACGAGACTTGGGAAGTAGAGTCAGCCCTTGTCCTTTTGGCTACACATGAATATCTCATTGCATATAATAGATCCAACATTAATAAATCTATTATGCAAGATGGAATGAATAAGTGCATGCCTTGGTGTATCTACGGTGGTGTTATGTGATGTGGGCATTAAGCATCTTTTAACAAAGGTATTCCAAAGTTTGGCCTCGGGCTGAAGCCTTCGACGATTTACAGTTCCCTTGTATGCTCCTTTGTTCTATGCCGTGTTGGCAATGCACAACTCCTTTAACATGTCTTCATAGTCGTTCATCGTGAGTTTGTCGACGTACTCCTTGTGTTCATCTTTGGCCACATGAATGCCGTAATAAAGATTGATGGAATCGGTATCCACTAGAATGGCTTGGCCTCGAACATGTACGTATAGGTTGTTGGGATTTGGTGTGTGGGCATAGAGTTCCCTTACCCAAGTCACGTTTTCCGGCTCCGGTTGGTGGCAAAGGATTTGCCATTTTTGATGCTCGATCTTGTTGAAGATGAAAGGCTCCAATCCGAAATTGGTGTGTGATGCTGAGTATTGGAAACCTTACTCTTCCCACACTTGTCGGCCAACAAATTTTGCGAGGTATCTCTGTTCTACTTCCGGAGGGGTGAACCGTTTCAAGGCCGGTTCCTCGGTTGCTTGAGAGTGCTCGCTTCTTCCTAGCTTCAAGGCCATGATTGAGTGGTTTGCTGGTTGTGACAAGTCGGGACTAGATAAAAAATTAAATAGGAGAAGCTTTTGATTTTCAAGAATGAAGAAGAGAATGGGTGTGATGGTTGAGTGTTTAGATGGGGGGTTAAATATATGGGGTGTGTTATAACGGTCACAGGCATTCAATTCTTGAATGCCAATGGTTGTGTGCACGACAAGGGTTGTCTTGGGAAGAGTCTTCAACGATAATGTTTTAGGCGGCAATAAAGGGGGGAATAGGAAAGGTTGCCGTGTTTTTGGGTGAGTGGGAGAGGTTGCCGAGTTTTGGTTTTGGGTTGGGAATGGAATCGGCCCATCTTCTTCACATCCTTGAACTCCTTCCTAAAATCATAATAATAAAAAGAACATTATTTAAGAAAAATAATATTGTTATCCTAAAAATAATTTAAAACTGTGAAAAAAAACAAAAATTAAAGAAAAAATTAAGATACTAAAGGAGTGCATGAGGATGCATCTCCTAAACTAATCACTTCCTTTTCGCTCACGACATGGGTGCCAGTGTAGTGCTTCAATCTTTGCCCATTAATATTAAATTCACGACCGTCTTTTGTGGACTTGATTGTTACAGTACCATGGGGGAATGCTTTGACAACTTCGAAAGGTCCATACCATCTCAATCGTAGTTTCCCTGGGAATAGCTTTAATCGAGAATTGAAGAGGAATACTAATTGCCCTGTCAAGAATTGTCGTGGCAATAGTCTCTTGTCAAGCCACCGTTTTGTTTTTTCTTTGTAGATCTTGGCGTTATCGTAGGCTACGGCATGAAACTCCTCTATCTCGTTGAGGTCCAGTAATCGTTTTTCTCGAGCACTCTCCCAATCATGTTCACGGTCTTGATTGCCCAATATGCTTTGTGCTCAATTTCCATTGGTCGATGGCATGCTTTATCATACACGAGTCGAAAGGGTGACATGCCCAATGGTGTTTTGAATGCTATCCTATAGGCCCAAAGTGCATCATCGAGTCGAAGAGACTAGTCTTTGCGGGATGAATTTACTACCTTCTCAAGGATATTCTTCAACTCTCTGTTTGAGATCTCGACTTGTCCATTTGTTTGTGGATGGTATGCCGTGGCAATTATGTGTGTCACTCCAAATCTCTGCAATGCCTTGGCAATGAGTTTGTTGTCGAAGTGCTTGCCTTCGTCACTTATGATTGCCCATGGCATTCCAAATCGTGTAAAGATGTTTTTCTGTATGAATCTTTGCACGGTTTTGGAGTCAATTTTTGGTGTTGCAATTGCCACTACCCATTTGGACACGTAGTCAACGGCAAGTAGGATGTAGAGATTTCCACATGAAGATGGGAAGGGCCCCATGAAATCGATTCCCAAAACATCGAACAGCTAGAATTCAAGGATGTTCTGCAAGGGCATCTTGTTTCGTCTTGAAATATTTTCGGTCCATTGACAACAGTATCGTTGCTTGTAGAAAGCTTGGGCGTCCTTGTAAAAAGTCGGCCAGTATAGTCCAGATTGTAAAACTTTGGCCGATGTACGTGTCCCTCCAAAGTGTCCTCCATAGGGTGAAGAATGGCATTGTTGGAGCACATCTTGTTGTTCTTCTTCTGGAACACACCTTCTTATAACATGATTAGCACATTGTTTAAACAAAAGAGGCTCGTCCCAAAAATAATGCTTAGCATCATGTTAGAACCGCTTCTTTCCTTGGTGAGTAAGGTTATAAGGTAAAATACCACTAACTAAGAAATTAACAAGATCCACATACCAGGGTGTCGATGAAAGTGTTGTAGCAGTTGCCAAAGTTATTGTTGAGGCAATGCTACCAATAATTGTCAAGGGAGTGCCCATCTGTGTTGCCGAGGCAGTGCCTATCTGGGTTGCCGAGGTAGTGCCTTATGGAGTTGCCGAGGCAATGAGCAACTGCTCGTCTGGGAATGCTTCTTGGATTTCTACGGGAGTGTTCTTTTTCTCTCTTCGTTCTAATCGTGACAAGTGATCCACAACTTGGTTCTCAGTACCTTTTCTATCCTTGATTTCAATGTCGAACTCTTGTAGAAGTAGAACCCAACGAATCAAGCGAGGATTGGCATCCTTTTTGGAAAACATGTACTTGATTGTCGAGTGGTCAGTGTGAACAGTCACCTCTGTTCTGATTAGGTACGGTCGAAACTTGTCAAAAGCAAATACTACTGCTAGTAATTCCTTCTCTTTTGTTGTGTAGTTGATTTGGGCCTCGTTGAGAGTTTTACTAGCATAGTAGATCACATGGAAGATTTTGCCTTTTCTTTGACGAAGGACTGCTCCTATTGCAAAATCGCTTGCATCACACATGAATTCGAAGTGCATCGTCCAATTTGGTGGAATCACTATGGGTGCGGTCACAAGCTTTTGTTTCAGTGTCTC
Organism: Hibiscus trionum; assembly: GCA_030270665.1. NCBI lineage: Eukaryota > Viridiplantae > Streptophyta > Magnoliopsida > Malvales > Malvaceae > Hibiscus > Hibiscus trionum. The sequence continues at coordinate 4,998,118 of BSYR01000046.1, forward strand.
GAATGCTTCAGTGCATGAGTCATTAAAGTCAAAGGCTCTATCCTGTTCAAGCAGGTTACACCAAGGTTTGGTGAAATTTCAATGAATCTCCTATAGAAATCTGTGTGTCCCAAAAAGCTTCGGATTCCTTTGACTAAAGTTGGTGGGGGTAGTTTCTCGATCACTTCAATCTTTTATTTGTCAACTTCAATTCCCTTGGAGGAGATCTTGTGGCTGAGAACGATGCCTTCATCCACTATAAAGTGGCACTTCTCCCAATTTAGGACCAAATTTGATTCCTCGCATCTTTTAAGCACTTTCTCCAAATTGTCGAGGCAATTTTCGAAATTTTCTCCAAATACCGAGAAATCGTCCATGAAGATTTCCAAGAAATCTTCTACCATGTCGGAGAAAATTGCCATCATGCATCGTTGGAAGGTTGCCGTGACATTGCATAGTCTGGAAGGCATCCTTCGAAAGGCATAAGTTTCGTATAGGCATGTGAAGGTGGTCTTTTCTTGATCTTCTGGTGCTATGGCAATTTGGTTATACCCTGAATAACCATCAAGAAAATAATAAAAGGGTTTACCTGCAAGATGGTCAAGCGTTTGATCAATAACGGGTAAAGGAAAGTAATCTTTCCTAGTAGCTTTATTCAACTTATGGTAATCCATGCAAACCCTCCAACAGTTCACAGTCCTGGTTGGGATTAGTTCATTGTTTTCATTGCTTACCACAGTTATACCTCCATTTTTCGGTACACATTGTACCGGACTTACCCATGTACTGTCAGAGATAGGATAGATGATACCGGCGTCAAGCCATTTGATGATTTCTTTCCTTACTACCTCTTTCATAACTCGGTTAAGTCTCTTTTGTGCCTCAATGGTTTGTTTGTTATCATCCTTCAAAAGGATATTGTGCATACAAACCGCTGGGCTAATTCCCTTCAAATCGGCAATTGTCTATCCTATTGCCCTTTTCTGCAGCTTCAGCATGTCGATCAATTTTTGTTCCTATTCGAGCTGCAACTTAGAAGAGATGATTACGAGAAATGTTTTATTGGTTCCTAAATAAACCTATTTCAATTGCCTTAGTAATGGTTTCAATTCAAGAACAGGAGGTTGCTCGATAGAGGGCTTTTCGATCTTTCCTACCTCCCTAGAGTAATCTAGTCGTTCGAAATATTTACCTAGATGACTAGCTATTCAGTTGGCTTCTTCCTGTTCATTGTCGTTCTTCTCTTCAGGGTTAGGGCAGTTGTCAAAGTAATTGCCGAGACAATCGTCACAGGTATTGCCAAGGCAATTCTCATGGTCATTGCCGAGGTAATTTTCATAGCTATTATCGAGGCAATTGTTGAGGCAATCTATATCCATGTCAAACTCGGTTATGGCATGGATGACTTGACATTCTTCTAGATCATTGGGTTGCTTAAGGGTGTGAAAACATTCAACTTGATTTGCTGATCATTCACCCTCATGGTGAGTTCTCCTCTCTCAACGTCGATCAAGGTTCTTCCCATAGCTAGGAATGGCCTCCCAAGTATAATAGATGCGAACTCATCTGCTTCATAATCCAAAATAATGAAGTCAGCAGGGATAATAAATTTATCAACTCTTACCAGGATATCCTCAATTTTCCCTCTAGATGAACATAAGATCTATCGACAAGTTGTAGCATCATTGTAGTAGGTCTTGCCTTCCCTATTCCCAATCGTTGGAAGACTGATTTCGGCATAAGGTTTATGCTTGATCCAAGATCACATAGTGCCTTCCCGACATAGTGATTGCCAATCGCACATGGTATGGTGAAACTGTCTAGATCTTTCAGCTTAGGTGGCATTCAGTTGTGCAGCATGACCATACATCCTTCCGTTACAACAACAGTTTCAAATTCCCCTATTCTTGTTCTTTTAGAGACAATGTCTTTAAGGAACTTGGCGTAGTTTGGCGTTTGCTCGATTGCTTCTACCAAAGGCAAGTTTATGTGGACTTGCTTCAAGATGTCGAGGAACTTCTTGAATTGGTATTCTTGTTTTTGCCTTTTCAACCTTTGTGGGAACGGTGGTGGAAGTCGAATGTCTTCAATTCGTTCCTTACATGGGAATTTGATTTGAGGCATTGAATCAGGACCTTCAGATGCCTTCTTGTTTTCTGCGGTGTCTTTGTCAGGCATTGCCGAGGCAATGTTATTAGGCATTGTCGAGGCAATATTGTCTGACATTGCTGAGGCAATCGGCTACTTTGGTTCTGTCTTCTTTGTTTCATTAACTTGGGGTTCTTTGAGTTGTTTACCACTTCATGTGTTGATTGCCTTGTATTGCTCATGAGTTGTTCCTCTTGCAACTTCAATATCGCTAGGCAAACTACCCACTGTTCTCGAGTTGAGGATTTGAGTGATTTGCCTAACTTGAGTTTCCAATGATTTCAATGTTGCTTCGTGGTTCTGGATTCTCATATCAGTCTTATCCATAAAAGCATCATTTTCTTTATAAATTTATCAATATTATCCATATATGCACTGGTTTGAGACATGAAAGCATTTAGGGAGTTTTCCAAAGAACTGGATAGCGTGGATTGTTCATGCGGCATTGATTGCTGAGGCATTGGTTGCCGAGGCATGTTCTGTTGGAATCCCAATGCTGGAGCATTCTGATTTAGGGCATTTATAGGATTGCTCCATGAGAAGTTTGGATGTTTTCTCCAGGCCGGGTTGTAAGTGTTGGAAATCATGTTGTTGTTTCGGTTGTAGTATCTTACATAAAAACTAGACTCTGGATTCTATGGACATTTAGAAGAATCATGGTTACCATTACATAAATCACATAATGAACCTACTACATTGACCTCCTGTGTATTGCTTGGTCGTTGCATGTTCTTAACCAAATTGGTTAAGGTGGCCAATTGTGAAAGAATTGAATCTGATGACTCAAGTTCGTTTATGGTGGCATGACGTCTTACTCCTCCCCTTCTGGCTGTTGAGAACTGATAGTCATTTTTAGCAAGTCTATTCAGGATCTCCATTGCTTCTTCTGGTGGCTTGTCTAAGAGTATGCCATTTCCCGAGGCATCTAGCATCATCCTTGTCGGTGTGTTTACTGCATTTTAAAACATTGTCACTTGTGTCCACAATGGGAATCCGTGTGAGGGACATTTGTGTAAAAGCTCTCTGTATCGCTCCCAAGCCTCGTACATGGATTCATCATCTGCCTGCCGAAAAGAAGTGATTTCATTACGTAATTTATCAGTCAAATTTTTAGGATTAAATCGAGCAAGGAAATCACGACATAAGTCATTCCAAGATCTTATAGATCCGGCTAGAATGTTATTTAACCAAGTTTTTGTCCCATCCCTTAGTGAATAGGGAAACAATTTTAGCCTCAAAATATCCTCATGGACTTCTCATATTTTGAATGAATTGCAAATTTCGAGGAAGGATTTAAGGTGTTGTCTAGCATCTTCAGTTGCTGAGCCGCCAAATTGACCCATTGTATTGATCATATTGAACATTACGAGTTTTAATTCAAAGTGGGCAGCTTCGATTTCAGGTGTGACAACTCTTGGGTTCAGTCCATTGAGATCATCCTCTAAATAATCTTGGACAGTTAGGTTTCTTGATTGAGCAAATTAAGGTGGCAAAATCGCTTCGTCTCCTGCTACAGCATGTTGATTGCCGTTGGCATTGTTATTGCGGACTGGATTTTGCCATTGCTGCTTTCAGTTTTTTTTTTAATTTACGGTAGGTACGTTCAATCTCTGGATTTTGTTAACCCTTGAGAAATTGAACAATAAAAAGTAAAAATAAAAGTGCAAGAAAATAAAAACGAAGTCGCTATTGCCAATCCCCGGCAACGGCGCCAAAAATAGGTCGCGCGTATTCAATGTCGCAATTTTAGTACAAGTATACACGTTGCCAAGTTATAGTATAAAAGATATCGTCTCCACAGGGATTGGTGCTACTTCCAGAGATTATTGTCTCGCACTGTAGAAAAATGAAAACACAAGTAATGGTTTGGTTGAGAGAGCAACTAAAATAAAGAAAGCAAGTAAATTAAGAGATTGAGTAAATATGATGATAGAGCAGGTCGGATTATGTTTCGTCGTAGTGTGGAAGTTGAATGAATCTGTCTCGGTTTGAATTCAAATTTCAACTGGATTGCCTCGACAATGGGCAAGAGAATTGCCCCGGCAATGAACACAGCTACTGCCTGGGAAATTTAGCGACAACCTCCAAGGTTCGGCAAAGCGTTCTTCAATGGTTCCTTCTTATTCCTAAGTCGAAACTCTATTGATGTGCAGGCCTTGATAATACCTCCCAGCGTGAACCAAGGGTGAACACCAACCAATCTTACGCTTCTCTTAGCCGTTGAAACTCGTACTTATCCCTAACTCGAATTAGTATTCACCGATTAGGATATAGACCATGCTTATTCGTTTTGTGAGTCTAACTATCCCGATATTAGACAAATAGATGCAATCGCAATATCCTCTCCCGATTCAATTGCAAGAAAAAGTAATTACCAAGAATAAGAAAACCTTGAACTTAATTGCATTAACAAAAACCTAAACAAATTACAATCGTCTTGTCACAACTACTAAACAAAATAACTCAAGTCTAAAGAAGATTTAGTTCATAATGACAATAAGAAAACACTCTAAGTTCTCTATCGAATCTCTCTCTACTTCGATATCCTCTTTGTGGTGGCTAGGTCTTGGCTTTTATAGAGCATGGCCTTGTCGACTTCTTCTTGGAATAGGAGGATAAGTTGGAGTTGGACATAACTTCATAAAAGAAATAAATCTCTTTTAATTCATTATTTCATTCGTCCTTATCGATTCCTTGTCCTTGACCTTCCTTTGACTTTTTCATGGTCTTCCTAAGCTCCGATCTTCATGCAAAGTATCTCTAAAAATTCAGCGTTTTATGCTCTTCAAGTTGCATACCACTTTACATATTTTCTCCTTTGCGGGAAACTGTCTGGGCATTGCCTCGCCAATCGTCTGTCAGTCTTTTCCGCTCGGCATGGCTCGTCCTCTTGGTTTAGCGTCCCTCAGTAAGGCTTGAAAACAAAGAATGGTTCAGTCTGGATCGTCAAGTGATGGTTCCGCACCGTTATTTCTCCTTCCTTCACTGTTGCGGCAATACTTGCTCGGGCAGTGGGTAATAAAATATGCACATGCACAAAACACATACCAAAGCAGTACCTTTTCCACCAAATATATTCAAGTAATGCTGATCAAGCATGGTAATGATAAGAACAGTGAAATTATGTATGTATGGCTAGTAATGCGTCCAAAATGAGCTTAAGTCTACAATAATTGAGTCATAATGGGTCCTAAAATGAATATTTTTGCACACCTTACAATTGGACTAGCTATGACTGGACATCCTAGGTTCTCCCCGACATTCGTGATGGGCACATGTGTTGTCATTTGACCAGCAAATGAGGTACGATAATGTTTGTGGTTCTGTCTATTCGCCGCGGATTGCGGAGGGTATCGCATAGTTCACGGGCGATCCTGTGCGATGTGGTCCGCCTGTGTTGCGACACTCATCGCCGGACGTATCTTATTTTATACCGTCTATGGTCTTACTCGCTCTGGTTTCGACATGTGGTGGCATGTGTTTATAGGTGCTAACAAAGAGGAAGAAGGAGAAATTATTGGAGAAAATACTGTAAGTAAATTCGATTTTTTAAAGTTCTGTTTTTAAATTTTATTTTAGTTTGTTCTTTTTATTTTGTATTTTTCATATAATTTAAATTTTATGCATGTCGTTTGGATATTTGGAGAAAAAATATGGGAGATTTGGTAATTTTTTTGGAGCCAACAAGTAAGTTGATTTAGTTTTTAAATTCTAAATGATCTATCTCTTATTTTTAAGTTGTTGTTTAGAATTTATTAATTTTTAGTATATTTTTAGCAATTAGTATTTTTAAAAAAATAGAATTGAAAAAATATATTCGAAATATGGTTAAAATGATGACAAAAATAAATTAGTATATTAAAAAATATATATTCAAAATATATTTTAAAAAATAATTTAGTATATTTATAAAAAAATATATATATTCAAAAAGAACTCAACCCAGATGTTACTAACATTAATTTAAAATTTAGTAAGCTTGTTTTGATTTAGTATGTTCATTTTGATTTGTGTATTCTGATTGAAAATCCATTTATGTATTTTGAACATGCAGAGAAAATGAACAACAACAGATTTATGACGATTGTCCATTACAATAGACAAATGGTGAAAACTGATGTTGTGATTGTATTTGAATCTTAAAGCATTACAGAGATGAAATTTGAAAAGGAAACCACGCTTCGAGAAATGAAGGAGAAGATATCCGAGAAAATTTGAGCTGAGATTCATGGTTTGCGGTACCGGTGGCTGACATGTCACAATCCAGTTAGATATTCTGCAATCACTCTCCAAGATAATACTGATGTTGGAATAATGATTGTAGAGCATGAATCTATGAAGATTTGAAATATCGAGTTGTTTGTTGAGGTGCGTGATGTTCCCGACCCATCAAGAAACGTAGTTGGAGAATCTGCTCAAATAGATTTCGGTAATGAGATTGATATGCCTGGAGGCAGTTTTGTCACAACAAGAGGAAATTGTATATGTGTTCAAGTAATCGGTGAAAAAAAGAGAAGTCGTTGTCAAGCCCACGCATGCAACAACAAAAGACATCCACCAAAATCGCTTACCTTCTTACCATTTTCTAGTATAGCGCCCTTGCACAACTGATGATACAAGCATGCTAATATGACTGATCTCCAACTATATTGACAACAAGCTTCACAATGAGTATCCAAAATACTTATATACCGTATATGGACCAGATTGCCAGATTTATCTGGCATCAATACCCCAATCATCTACATAATATATGCTCGACTTACCTCATAAATCTCATCAATCATACTATACGAATTGAGTCCAAATTCACTTTCCAACCAACTCAATTTGACACGAGGCCCTTTCACTTTAGATCCATTTGACACCTTCCCAAGGTACTTTTCGCAAATTTTAGCAGTTGAACTATGAGTACGCTCGATCAATGGCTTCCCGTTTACCGGGACCCCGATAAGACAAACCGTGTCATCTAGCGTGATCGTGCATTCTTGACCAGTCATATGGAATGTATGAGTTTCGGGTCTGCAACGCTTAATTAGAGCGGTAATCAACCCGAGAACCAACTTGTAGCTACGAAGGAATGTTATATGATAAAATCCCGACATATGCAAGAAATGCAAGATTCTATTATCTAGAGGAGTTTTTACAATGCTCCGATGATGTTTAAATGTATCCTCAGTATCCTTTAATTTTTTTTTTGCTCAAAAGTATGATTTTTATTAATCGAAAAATCATACAGCATATCCGCACCGGGCCTCATTAAAAACCTCCCTAAGCCTAGGTGGAGGAAAAGAGTACCCGGGACAGATATTCGATACAACGCAATAAACGAAATGAACCCCTTGTGCCCATAATGCGTCCATACAGCCTGCACACCCCTCGGAACCACCCCTCCCGTTTTGTGCCACCAACACCCTGTAGGTCTAAGGTGCCTAGATCACGCACCATACAATCCCCCAGCACCCCATACGCGTGTCTCCCCCCTCCCTCGAGCACCTACATTAGGCAGCACCCTCCCGGCACACACCCAACCATTCGTCCCCATCCCGCCCATACCCAGCACCCTACACACACAGCACCAGCCTCACCCCTCCTTAAAGCCCTATCCTCAGCCACGCCTTACGCGCCACCCCCCCCCCCCCCCTTAGCTAAAATATCGGCCACCCCATTTACCTCCCTTACCACATGGTTGAAAACAACATTCCTCCCCAAGCAAGCGTCATCAATACAACAGTATCCTTTAATTAACGCATTATTTAAACATAATTATTAACGAAAATACACAAGTGACTGATTTTGTAATAAGTAAAATATTAAAAATAATTGTACAATCTCATCAACCCTAAGACTAGCAATGTGTCGTTCCTATAAATGCAACAGAGGAGCTTGCTCAGCCATCCCACATGACATGTAAGAAAACATTAGTAACCCAAGACTAAATCTACTACGTCTTTAATAATATTTCTCACCTTCAACCCCTATTTAACAAAAAATTATTCAAAATATTTAACTTATATTAATCATCATCAACACTAAGTTAAAAAAATATAAATCAAATATTCGTACTAAATTTTAAAAAATAATATTAAACTATAACATACAATTAAAAAATAAATACACATCTCATATACTTACAATATTTTTCGAAATCTTCTTCTTTTTTACTCTATCTTCTTCTCACAAATTTTCTTCAACAATATTTCTCACCTTCAACATTCAACCTTCAACCCTTATTTAACACACCAAAATTAAATCTCAACCATTCAACCCACCAACCCACACCCCAATCATAAAACTCACCATTCCCAAAGTCCCCCCCCCCCCCCCCCCCGAAATCTGCCGCCCTTCCCAAAATTAAAGCTGCCCTAGTGCCATGCATGCAAAGCTGCCGACCACTGTACCGTGCCAAATATGCTAAAGACAGAGTTAGCCGAGTCCGTCTTTGAACAATGTCAAGGACACTACATGCGCACCACGTAGACAACGCTCCACAACCAGGAGGCTGTTTGAAGACGGAATCAAAAGGATCCGAATTTGAATTTTTTTATTTGAATAATATAAATATTGTTCATAGACGGAATCGACTGATATTGAGAAATAATTTGAGTTATATCATATTTTGAGTTTTTTTATTTGAGAAATAATTTGAGTTTGTATCATATTTTGGGAAAGAGTTAAAATGCAATATTTAAGTAAATTCTCCCAATATTGAGTTTCTTTATTGATTTTGACGAGATTTTTAACATATTATGGGATAATAATTTTTTAAGGTGTTGATACAAATCTTTGATAAATTATTGATAGAATAATAGTTTCTATTGATTAGAAAATTAGCGTTTGTGTTTAGAAATTGTTCTTGATAGTGGGGGTTTTTTTTTTTCATTTTGTGCTCGACATAATACTTTTATTTTCAGAGTTATTTTCTATACAAATGTTTGTAAAAAAAATTATGCAATCTTTTGGAATGGCATGGAACTCTTTGAGCATGATATGATCTGAGATTCAAGTGGGGGCAGCTCCAGTGTCCTGGCATAAACTTGTATGGTATTCTCTCCGTACACCCAGTGCCGGTCCTGAGTTTTTAGAGGCCCATGGTGAACTTAAAAAATGAGCCTTAAATTGAGGATTTAAATTATAATTATAGTTACAGTTGTATTTTTGGTTGTGTTGTGTTTATCATGATTGTGGATATAATAGATGTTATTTTATTTATTGCGAGTATCGCGGTTATGAATTTTTTAGTAACATATGCTATTGTGGACATAATGGTTGCATATATCGCGGTTTTAGATGATGTCACTATCGTCATATAACGATCGTTGTTGTGGTTGCATGCCGCTATTTAAATCTTTGTCCCTAATAGCAAGTAATGAAAGAAATTAAATTTTAAGAGTTGGTCCATCGTAACAAGTATTGAAAAAATTGGTCCCCTAATAACAAGTATTGAAAATAATTAAATTTTAAAACTATTAAAAAAATTTGATACACAGACCGTGTAAACTTTAGTTTACATGTGCCTTTTAGTTTTAGGGGTTAGGGTTTTAGTTTAGGGTTTAAAGTGTAGGGGTTTATGTTGTAGGGTTTAGAATTTAAGATTAGTGTTGAGAATTTAGGGTATAAGGTTTAAGGTTTATGGTTTAGTTTTTTAGGGTTAGGGTTAGAATTTAGGATTTGAGTTTTATAATGTAAATATGCAGGCTTGTGTAAAATTAATTTTACCGGCCTATATATCAGAATTTTACCTTAAAATTATGCCCATAATAACAAATATTGGAAAAAAAACTGGAACCCTAGTAACAAGTACTAGAAAAAAAATTGAATATTAAGAGTAGATCCCTAATAATAAATATCGAAAAAAACTCAACCCCTAATAACAAGTATTAAAAAATGGGCCCTTAATAACAAGTATTAGAAAAAATTGAGTATTAAGAGTAGACCCCTACTAATAAATATTGAAAAAACTCAGCCTCTAATAACAAATATTAAAAAAAAGCCCCTAATAACAAGTATTAGAAAAAAATTAAATATTAAGAGTAGATCTTTAATAATAAATGTTGGAAAAATCTTAACCCCTATTAACAAATATTAAAAAATAGGCTCTAATAACAAATATTAAAACAAACTAAATTTTTAAATATAATTCGAAAAACATACAATATTTAATTTTCTTGAGCGATGGACCCTGGGCGGGCGCCCTTATTGCCCCTGCCCAGGGTCGGCCCTGCGTATACCTAGGCATGCGATAATAGTGTGGGTGGCAATTTTGTACAGACTTCCCACCAAAAATAGGTTGAACTGAACGAGAATTGAAGTGGATACAATGTGTCCATCTCCATGATTTTTTTGCTTGTTCTTATTCAAAAGTCATTTGAGACGCCATTCTCTGACTATGTGACCTGAAACTAGAATATAAGATTAGACAATGTAAATATAACTCTTTGTGAAACTTAAGAGATTTTCTAAGGAGATGGATGCCCAAAGGTACACATAGGTGATATGTAGCCGTTTCTGTTGCTACTTTGAATAATAATACAACACACTTATCTAAAAAAAAATTATGCAACCGTTTTGACTTAAACTATAAAATCACTTTAAATCTTAAATTCTTAAACCTTAAAATAGACAAACTTAAATAAACTTTTTTTTTGAAAATGTGTAAAACTAATAAATTGATTTTGATATAACAAAGGATTTAAGGACTAAATTGAAAAAAAGAAAATGAATTTTTAAGTCCTCAAAACCTCTCTATGTATTTAAAGAAAAATGTCCAAGTCAAAACTTTAACTTATCTAAAATTTTCTAAGTGTTTACCAAGCCAAAATAGTGATTTTCGAGTCACCGTTTCGAAACGGCCTTTGGGCATTTCGGAACATTTTGAAACTGTTAACCTTTGTTTCGGAACTAGCTTTCCCGTTTCGACACGGGTGTATCGAAACAGCTATTTGTGTTTCGAAACGGATGAAGAACAACAGAACGGTTTGAACCGTTTCGATACGGCAGTATCGAAACGACCTCAAACGTTTCGAAACGGATTTCAAACTTGGTTTCAAAATATGACCGTTGAAGTTTTATAACTAATTTTAAAGATATAGTTAAGGTGTATCGAAACGCTTCTAAGCCGTTTCGATATAGGTTTTGACAGTGGCAAATTGTTTCAAAACGGGCTTCAACACGTTTCGGAACATGCTCTTAGCGTATCTAAACGATCGTGTCCATTTCGGTACGGCCTATTAATTACACCCCAACGACTATTTCTATTTTGGTTTGTTTCGAAACAGGGTCGGGCGTTTCGGAACGGGTAGTTGCAGACTGCATTTATGGAGGGAAGATAACATCCCAACGGGTATAATAATGAAGGCAACAACCCCAACGGCTAGAATTCAATGAGAAGGTATAAAAGGGGCCTCTAAAAGCACCAGCAACAACTATTGATCCCAAAAGAATTATCCAAACATTAAATTCAAGCAATTGTGCTAAAATCCCATATTTTCTTGTAAACCCCAATTGTAGAACTTTGTATTTCCAATCTCATTTGTTCAATTGGGTTGAGTGCTTGTAAAAGGGGCTACATTTGTATTGAGAGATACTAGCTATTAGCCTTAATCATCTTTGTAATCTTTGAGTGAGGATTGGGTCAATTTTTTGGTAGAAAAATTGACCATTTTGTAAAGGTTTCCTCCTAAGCCTAGAAAAAGGGAAGATCAACTAGTGGAATTGTTGGAAAATCCTTAGTGAAGCTAAGGTAGTGGATGTAGAGTTCAATTGGAACTTGAACCACTCTAAATCTCTTGTCTAGCAAATTTTCATTTTCCACTCCACCACCAAAATTTCTAAAAATCCAATTCACCCCCCTCTTGGCTTATATCGATTCTTCGATCTACTCAACACAATGTCAATTGAATTTTATTAAAAAAATCATGGAAGATATCACAAATACAACGTATCAATAAGAGAGAATAATGGAGACTAGTCCACCAAAATCTCATACAAAAATCCAAAAGTACAAAAAAAAATACTTCCATAGTAATTAGCATACCGTCAAAATTCAGAAGCCTTCATGATTCTCCTTTCCTCTATCCAAACGAGACGCATTACAACGTGAAAAATGAGTGGTGAGCGAGCCAAACTATCAGGCAGATTATTCCGCTACCTAGGACTGATTACATCGGCAAACAACCATAAATCAAGTGAGGATCTATCTTTCTATGACCACCGACATAATCATAATAAAAAATTAGCGCAGTGAATATTTCTATATGAGCACCAAACGATCACTAAGGTATGCTGAAATCATGCCAAAATGGCAAATGAAAGGAAACCAAGAAACAAAGAAAAAGCGTGCCACAAACGCAGAGAAAAAGCGTGCCAAAAAGATAGAGATTCTTATTAAAAGTATGAAAAAAAAATTAAAAAAAAAATAGGTCTAGTGGTCGACAACTAAAAAACAAAAAAAGGAAACTAAAGCGCTTGGAATGATGTAAAAAAATAGGTTAAAAGTATGAAAAAAAAACAAGAAAAAATAGACCCGATGATCGAAACCAATACTAAAATTAATTGCCGACCACCAGCTAAAAACAAAGAAAAAAAAAGACAGCGACGCTAGGAATGGTGCAAACAAGCTTTAATCTATTTTTTGCACGTGGCCACGTGCACCTGCACGTAGGGATGGGCACGGGTCGGGTAGGGTTAGACTTTTGGCCCACTCGGACCTGACTCGAAAATAAACACCCTAAACTTGCACCCAACCCGAACATATTCTTTAAAAAACCTGACCCGAACCGACCCGAAAATAAATATACTAAATTCGTCCCCGACCCGACCTGAACTATATAAAATAAATTAATTTTAGGGACCTAAATGTTAAAAAAACTAAGTGACTTAATTGTAAAAAATTTTAATTTAAAGGACTATATTATAAATAAAAATTCAATTTTAAGGACTCAACTATAAAAAAAATATATAAAGAGGGGTATTATTATAAATATCACTAAAAAGTTTAGGGAAAAATTACACTATTAGTCTCGGGTCGGGTCGGATATTTTTCACCCTAAACCCTAACTTGAGTTTACCCTTAATAAAAATCCAACCCGACCTGAACCCGATTTTTTTATTAAAAAATCTAATACGATCGAGTCGGGTCTGGTCGGAACCCACCAAGTGCGGGTAACCAAAGCCTTAACTGTGGATAACCAAAGCCTAGCTTAAATTAAACTTGGTTTATCCACAAAATTCAATGATCGATTGAGGAATACGGCTTACCCGATTGCTAGCTATGATTGGATAATGATAAAATGGAGAAAAATGAAACTCAACCTTGGCCTCCAATGGAGTTGTGTGCTTGAACAAGGAAGAAGATGAAGATGAAGAAAGTTTGCTTCTTTTCGGGTAAGCTTTTCTATATTATTTTTCCTACTTTTATTCCATTTTGCCGAAAGGCCTTTCCCCATGGTGAAGCTCTTCCACTCTATTGGATTCAAAAAAAGGCAATTGTTTTGTGGAGGGGCTAATCACAAGGTAGTCCCTCAATTTTTGATAGTTCATGTTTCTACCGTCAAACTTGCGATTTTCACAATTTAGTCATTAAAAGGTTTCTATCTTAATCAATTAGGTCCAAGTCCAATAAACCAATTTAATTAAGGGTCGCTATCAAGTCCATAGACTCAACAGAAATGATCAGATAAATATTCAGACCCCTTTTGATTTAGGGTTTCCGATCACCGATACCCTAATCTCAACTAGACCGGTTTTCAGGGTGTTACAACTCTCCCCCTTAAGAAAATATTCATCCTCGAATTTTACCTGAATCAAAGAGGTGCAAATACTGTTTCCTCATGGTTTCCTCTGGTTCCCAAGTAGCCTCTTCTATAGAATGGCTCCTCTAGAGTACTTTGACCAGTGGCACAGACTTGTTACGAAGTCTCTTGACTTTCTTAGCAAGAATTTGGACTGGTTCTTCTTCATAAGACAAATTTGGTTGGACTTCCACAGACTCGAGTTTGATGATGTGCGAAGAATGAGCTCGAGTGAGCTTCCTTAAGGTTGTCGTTACGAAGGGTTTCATCGACGGGCACACAGACTCGATCATGAAAACATAGGAGTCCTTCGGAATTGATCTTGAAATCAGGACTATCCTGGAGCTTCGAAACAATAGCTTGAAGCTCAGGGTCTTGATCTTGCAATGTCTTAATTCTCGAAATGATCGTAGACTGAACATGGAGTTCAGCTACAAGACCACAACGTCTCTGGAGTCAGAAATGGGCATTGATAGATCGAGGGGCTACAAAAGGATAGAGTTCATGATAAGCCGGGCTATTCTATGAAACAAAGGATTATGATTGTATTAGCAATACTTACAAGGCATCGGTTTGCGGCTGAGTGCATCGGCTACAACATTAGCCTTGCTCGGGTGATAATCAATAACAAGATCATAATCCTTGAGGTGTTCCATCCACCTCCGTTGTCAAAGGTTCAACTCCTTCTGCGTAAGAAGGTATTTGGGGCTCTTGTGGTCGGTAGAAAGATAACATTTTTCTCCGTAGAGGTAATGTCTCCAGATTTTCAATGCAAAGACGATCGCAGCTAGCTCTAGATCATGGGTAGAATAATTCATCTCATGTGGCTTAAGTTTTCGTGAAGCATAGGAAACAACCTTTCCTTCTTGCATCAAAACACTACTAACTCGAGATGTGACACATCACTATAGACGGTGTAGTCCTTCCCAGCCTCGGGTTGGGTCAGGACGGGTGCATGGATCAAAACCTGTTTCAACTGGTCAAAGCTTCTCTGATGTTCCTCGGTCTACAGAAAAGGTGTCTCCTTTGGCAAAAGCTTAGTCAAAGGTGCTGCTATCATATATAGAAAATCCTTTGACGAATCTTATATAATAGCCAACAAGGCCGAGGAAACTCCTGACTTCACCAACTTTTTTCGCTGGGTTCCTGTTAAGGATAGCTTGGATTTTCTTCGGGTCTACCTGGATGCCCGAAACTGATACAACATGCCCAAGGAAGGCAAATTCAGTGAGCCAAAACTCACACTTGGAGAACTTAGCATACAACTGCTTCTTACGAAGAGTTTGAATCATAATGCGAAGGTTATTACGATGCTCGTCAGCGGTCTTGGAATAAATTAAAATGTTGTCGATGAAAACCACCACAAACTTATCAAGATAAGGTCTGAAGACTCGATTCATCAAGTCCATGAAAGCTGTCGAAGCGTTGGTTAGCCCAAATGGCATTACCAAAAACTCATCGTGACCATACCTCATACGGAAATCAGTCTTGGGCACATCACAATATTTCACTCTCATCTAGTAGTACCCAAACCTTAAATCAATCTTGGAAAACACTGAGGCATCCTTGAGTTGATCAAATAGATCATCGATCCTGGGTAATGGATATTTATTCTTGATGGTCACCTTGTTCAGTGGTCGGTAATCTATACACAATCTCATGGAACCATCTTTCTTCTTCACAAAATGGACTGGGGCTCCCCAAGGCGAAAAACTCGGCTGAATAAAGCCTTTATTGAGCAACTCCTGGATCTGAACTTTCAACTCCCTTAATTCAACTGCAGTCATATTATAAGGTGCAATGGAAACAAGGGTGGTTCTCAGTTGTACTTCAATGTCAAATTCCACTTCACAGGTCGGAGGTAATCCCGGAAGTTCATCAGGGAAAACATCGATGAATTCACATACTGTGTCAATATCTTGTATCTGAGGTTTATCCTTAGCTTCTAAAGTCAAGGCATGCAATGAAGAGTTTCGAGATTTCACCATAACTATGCTTCCCTTACCAAGACCCCAGAGATAAAGCTTTCTCTTACCACAATCTACCCATGCTTGATGTTACTAAGCCAGCCTTTGCCTAGTATCACATCAAACTCGTGGATCGGTAAGGCTAGAAGATCTGCTGGGAACGAAATTCCTTGGATCATTATTGGACAATTCTTACACACGAAGCTTATGGTGACACAAACACCTAACGGGTTAGTTACGGAGATTCTCGGTGTTATAGTTTTACTAGACATCCCATGATCACTAACCAATTTCGTGCTTATGAAAGAATGCGTAGATCCATGATCAATCAATGCATAAAAAGGATGAGAATATAACACAATAGTACATGCGATGATGTCGGGCTCGTCATCCTCCTCTCGACTCCACACATGATACATCTGAGCGGAAGCCTTTGATTCATGCTTATTACCGGACTTCCCTAAGCCACCGGGTCTCCCTGAAGCTCCCGATGGTGCTTATCTTAGCCCCTTTCCATGGAAGGGCCGAGCAAGTGTTGCAACGCCTACTAGTGTAGCTACGGACTTTGAAGAATTATAGGGACATCCCGGAAGAAGTGTCCCTGCTCGCCACAGTAAAAAATGCTCTAGTCTGCCTATGTCACTGACATGCTGAATGTCGTTTCTGGAAAATGTTACAGACCGGGTGTTGTGCGCTTCGATTTGAGCCTCTAGTACTCTCAATTGAGGCCGCCTTAGACAAGGACTGAGTAACGGTTTGAGGCTTCTCAATATTCCCAGAGCGAGAAGGCTATGGATATGAAGCTTGCTTCGGGCCTTGGTATCTTCCCTTCTTGTTCCATCTAGGAGGTCGAGAATCATCGCGTGCTCTTTTCTCAGACCTTCCTGATACGCTCCCTCTCTGAGCTCTCTGTGCAGCCTCGGTAGCCTTGGCTCGGTTCACTAAATCTTGGAAGTTAGTGATGCCAAGGGCAGTGAACATAGGTCGTAACTCATCGCTAAGGCCAGCGATGAACATCCTGCACTTATCTTCCTTTTTCTTGATGTACTCAGCACCATATCGACAATACTTGCAGAAGTCGTGGATGTATTGCTCGATAGGTCTTCCACCCTGCTTTAGATGGAGGAAGATAATTCGCCTTTCCGTGAGGTAGTACTCGCTAATGTACTTGTTTTGGAATTCTCGAAGGAAGAATTTCCAGGTAACAGACCCTTCGGAAACGGTGAGGATAGTGGTTTCCCACCACATGAGGGCTTCATCAATCAGCAATGCAAGGGCGCACTCTAACTTGTGTTCGTCTGAACACTGCAATTGCTTATTCAGGATTCTCAGAGTGTTGTCTAGCCAGTATTTAGCAACTTCTGGATTATCATCATCTTGCCTAGCAAAGGAGTAGGCTCGGAGCGAAGCCAACTTATCTACTAGGGCGCGAGCATACTGGACAACAGGTGGGGCAGGCTGAGCAGATGGTGCTACTTGCATCACATCCATGAACAGTTTGAACATGTTGGCCATGTTTCGGTAACATTCAGCATGTGCAGTAGGTGCGACATGCTCAGTATTCTGAGCAGGAGGATCTTGCGGATGCGGTGGACTCGGAGGAATCACTCCCCTAATCTCCTCACCTTGGGTTGAGGAGCCAGTGTCGGGGTCATTGATATGAGCTTCATTTGTCTCAGACATTTCTATATGAAAGATTGGTTTAGTCGAAAAGTCACAATATATACAATATATAACTTCTAGGTGCCAAAGTAACACAATAGCAATGCAACAAGCTTTGGTTTAGTCTTAGAATCGACTAAACTCTAGCTCTGATACCACAAATGTAACACCCCTACCCGGGCTGGTCGAGAACCGAATCGGAGTGTGTTATCGATGAACAATACAAGGAACAATGCAACAAAATTTCGTTAAATAATCACCATATGAACAATATTACACAACCAAAACATTACCGCATATACATCTCAGTCCAAATTATTCATTAGAGAACATAACTAATCATTTAGGGCCATTATGTAACATTTACAAGGTTTAGGGACTAATCTATAAATCCTAACAATTTAGGGGACCCTTGATGCAATTAATCAAACCAAAATGAAATTCCATACAATATTAACAAGCCTGCAAATTTTCATGCAATTTGGAGTCCAATTACTAGTTCAATTTAATCATCCAAAAACTTAAGGTTCAAATAGTGAACAATGCAAACTTCGGTTTTGGCACTTTTAACTAACTTAACAAACCTTGTATCGAAACACCCCTAGGCCGTTTCGATACGGGTGTACGATGGTCAACCTGAGTTGACTTGCCTTACAGATCGTATTGATACAGGCAAGCCCCGTATCGATAAAAGTTGACTTCCTTTGACTTTGACTTTGACCCGTATTGATATAAGATAGACCTGTATCGATACAGGGAATTCCAGTAGCAAAATGTTTCGATACGGCCCCAAGATCGTATCGATACACCCTTTTTCCTAGGTTCAATTATGCTTGCCCGTATCGATACGCCATCACCTGTATCGATATGGCCTGACGTGAAATGGCAGATTTTTGCTAGTTTTTAATCGAATTGACCAACCGAACAATGTCCAAATGCAACGAAACTTTACACACAACAATTTCATTATTAACCCTTGGATTGAATCGCGATAGTCGATACGTGAATTCCTACGCCTCGCCAAATCAATGAATAGTCTGATCCCTCCACCTCACCAATATGACCAATAACAAACACATCCCTCCGCCTCGCCATATCAATATAGGCTGTAGCCCTAGGACCGTAGTCCATCCGTACAATGAGCTCAAGAATTCTATGGTATGCCAATTGTATCCAATGTCCGTTCAAATCCAAGGTTTCATTATCAATGAACATATTCAATACTCAATGAAGATTCCGATGATCAATTCTTTAATTTCATTACCAAAGGACATGTTTCAATAACAATGATACACAACATCAATGACAATTTTTGATGTTAAATGATTCATTTGCAATGTTTCGATAATAATGACTACAACAATGGCAATGCATAAAGACAATGTCGATAACTATGTCCGATACTCAATAGCAACTTATCGACACTTACCAATGAATTCGTTTAATGATCCGATGCATCTTCTGCAATGGTAAGGTTATCTAAACAATTGAAATAAATGATAAAGGATTCAGGTAGGCCCTTCGCCAAATCCGGAGACTCCGACTACACTCACCTTGCTAATTCGATGCTCCTACGGCTCTTGCATTAAAACGCCCTTGTTTCTAGCTTCTGAGGATGTCGATAGATGATCTGAAACAACTTCTCGAGCTAGGAAAAATCAATAAAAAGGTCAATAAGACAATATTTCGATATCGAATTCAATATAACAATATCGAAGCCAATATCTATGCTTGGTTTGATCGTTATCTAGCAAGATAACCATGGATAGCCAAAGCCTAGCTTAGATTAAACTTGGTTTATCCACAGAATTCAATGGATTTAGGAATACGGCTTACCCGATTGCTAGCTATGATTCGGTAATGATAAAATGGAGAAAAACGAAACTCAACCTTGGTTTCCAATGTAGGTTTGTGCTTGAACAAGGAAGAAGATGAAGATGAAGAAAGTTTGCTTCTTTTCGGGTAATCTTTTCTACATTCTTTTTCCTTCTTTTATTCAATTTGGCTGAAAGGCCTTTCCTCATGTTGAAGCTCTTGCACTCTATTGGATTCAAAGAACAGTAATTTTTTTTGTGGAGGGGCTAATTTCTAGGTTAGTCCCTCAACTTTTGATAGTTCATGTTTCTATCCTCAAACGTCCAATTTTCACAATTTAGTCACTAAAAGGTTTCTATCTTAATCAATTAGGTCCAAATCCAATAAATCAATTTAATTAAGAGTAACTTTCAAGTCCATAGACTCAACAAAAATTATCAGATCAATATTCAGACCCCTTTTGATTTAGGGTGTCTGATCGTCGGTACCCTAATCTCAACTAGACTAGTTTTCGGGTGTTACATTCTATAATTACATCCTTACCATAAAACCTAATCTAATAAAACATTCAACATTCTAATCCACTAGAATCTCTTATCACATTATTCCCAATCGTCAAACTACAACATCAAACAACCAAAACATGGAGATTCTTTTGGATATGTATCTCTTTCTTGAATACTTTTGTAAAATGATTTATTTTCAATGAACTTGTGTAAAATGATTTTTATGCAACGTCTAATGATGAATTAGTGAAATTTTATTTTATCATTCTATTTTTTAGTTGTAGATTCTCAAGTATATTTTAGTTAAGAAAATATAGCAAAACATGAAAATGAACAAAAAATTGTAGTGTTGATATTTTATAACAGGTTAATAGTATGCATCAATCTCCACAAGGTTAATATTTTTCAATATTAAATTTAAAAAATATTCAAAATTTTTAAAAATATTCACTAATTTTACTTTAAAAATATATATTCACTAATTTTCTTAAGGATTTTTTTTTAAATTCCTTGTCAAAAACATTTTATCCAAATAATATCACCCCAATAAACACTAAAGTATTATAAAAACATATATGTACTTAACAACTAAATGTATCATACCCTTATTTGTCATTTTACCTAGGGGTGGAGCCAGAAATTTATTTAAGGGGTGTCGTTTTTTGAACGATATTTAAAAGGAGTTAATTATTTATAAATGGGGTGTCAGTTTAGTTATAAAGGGGTGTCAATTCTATATATTTAAAAACATATATATTGATTAAATATATGTATTACATTCTCATACTAGGATTCGAACACATACAAGATGGAAGCAATATGAGCATCCTTAGCTACTAGGCCAATTAGTATATCTCATAACTATTATATATTTTAATTATTCATATGTATGCATTTAATATATGTTACAAATAATAACAGTCTGAAACGATAAAAAGGAAAAATAAAATATTATTAAATAATCGAAATATAACTGTAAAGAAAAAAACTCTTGATTCGATCAGAGAACAATAGGAAACATGTTGAGGCCTACAGCTATGGAGTTTTATTAAGAGAGATTTCGGCCACTCTAGAGTCCTTGAGTTCGTTGGTCGTCTGTCTCCCAAAATACAACAACAGGATGATCAGCAACAGTTGCACGGAGGCCCGACTGGTCCAGACATTCAAATTTAAGAAAATCATAAATTATCCCTTTAATTCGAAATATTAAAAAAGATATGTCATATTTAAGAAAAAATTTAATTCAAAGTGGTTACAATATCCACAAACCGATAAAGGCTAGACTAGTACGGACAATCACGCCACCAACATCATGTGTGACCTGATGAGTTCAGCAAACTACATTTTGCACCATTGCACCTAAGACACAATTTCAAACTAAGTAATTAAATAATTAGCAAGAGTGAGTGAGTGTATATAAACACTTCCCATGCTTGTTATCCTGCCAATGTGGGATAAGGATTTTCTATTTTCTTTACACAATTCACAAGTACCTTGTTTTGAGCATCAATTTCTCATTTATCACTCAACCATTTTGAGCATAGATATCGTTGTAAAGGTCTCATAGAGTAACCAATAAATTCATCATTTGAATCTCCATTTTTACCCATAGAAAATATAGCTTAAAGTTACAAATTTATCACATTTTTTTCCAACAATATATACTTGGTATAAACTTTTTTTTGAATAAATATAGTTAGTATAAAAGAAAGTGCTTTACATGTAAACAACATAATAATATGGCATTTGCATATTTATATTAGATGGTTTTTGTATTTGGGTGTATGTATAATAAATAAGATCGTAGCAAACCTTATTAAAATTATATATCAGAGCCAGAGGGGTTTATGGGCCGAGAGGAAGGGACCAACACAATTACACAAACAGGCTTTGACTGTAAAAGTTGACAGAAAAAAATAAAAATGGAGAAGAGGGGTATTGATCCACATACCTCGCGCATGCTAAGCAAGCACTCTAACATCTAAGCTACATCCCAATATGAAACATATTATCGTAAATATTTAATTTTACTTTTAAAACAAATGAAATCAAATGACTGCAACCTGGTTCAGAAGCCAGCTTCTCATCCAAGTTTGGAGGACCATTTGTCAACCGTATTAAAACATAAAAAAATCTTGTTTGTTTTATCTGGAATGGATAGCAACTAGCAAGCCCCGACAAGGCGACAACAATTAAAATATTGTGCTGCTTGAGTATTGTATGAAACATGGGTGTACTCGTTTATCCGTTTAAGTAGAGACTAATATGTTGTGTGTGTTGTTCCCATCATGTTGATGTGGTTATGGTGCTTTTTCTTGTACAGGCGTTGCTGCATCTTGGGGTTTTGCTGGTTGTTGTTGATCACTTGTTGGCCACGTTAATGGTGTATATGTGTTCCCCCTTGGCGACTGCGTCTTTGTGTCTTCAGTGATGAACTCAAGGAGGCTGGAGGGTGGCAGTCGACGCTCCTATAAATTTGAAATTCGTATATGATTTAGAACTTTTTTAGAAATTTTCTATTCAATTTCTATTGAAAATCTATTTTTTCCCTCTAAAATTTTATAAGTTCGCCCCCTAAAATTTTATAGGTTTACTCCCTAATATAGACTCATGTGTCTGTCATGTGTGCCTTGATTAGTGACAGTAAGTTCAATTCCATTGTGTCTGACCTTAGTGTTTGTGAAAGGAACAGCGTCTGATTTGAGTTTTGAGTGGGAAGGTCGCTTGTTTTTTTCTTTCCTTGTGTATGGTGCTTCTTGTGAAAATTTAGGCCTAGTTGCCGGAGATTATTAACGAAGGATAATTGGTGAGCGAAGGAGAATGGCTGTTGATTTATGTTACTAAAATATTAGGGTTTTTGATCAAATCCCTAGTTATGTTATGTCCTTGATAAGATGAGTACTATGTAGAGTATAATATTTGTATCGGGCTTGTTCTGTGTTTAATCAACCACTGATTAGTGGTTTGATATTGAGCTTGCTTTTCTTTCGTTCCTTTTCGTTTTCAAGTTGCCTTTGCAAAGTTGGGTTCAATGATTTATTTGGAGATTCAAAACAAAGACGGTGCATGGATCAAAGTATTTCCCTCAACCAACTCTTTCGTTGTCTTGATCGGAGAATTCTTCAGCGTAAGCCACTTACTAACAGGTATGGTCGAATGGTAGATTGCCCTCGCTTTACCATCGGGTGACGATGAAGGGAGACAAGTGTCACGGGCTTATTCTCTCAAACCGATCCGTGCGGCACTAGCACTCCCGACACAATGGTAGTAAGCCTTACTCGCGCAACGCTATGCCAAAACAAGTGAAAACTTAAGAAAGAGAAGCTTTATTAAGCTTGGGAGAAAGCTTATAAGAGAGTATACAACTTATGAGTTTTGTGGGATGGGTTACAAATGACCCTAGCTAGCCTATTTATAGTCTCCAACCTCTCCAATGGACGGTGGAGATTGATTTGATCTAACGGCTATA
The DNA here is from genome assembly GCA_030270665.1 of Hibiscus trionum. NCBI lineage: Eukaryota > Viridiplantae > Streptophyta > Magnoliopsida > Malvales > Malvaceae > Hibiscus > Hibiscus trionum. The sequence continues at coordinate 5,021,456 of BSYR01000046.1, forward strand.
ATGTTGCCTCCCAAAATATCTTCACAAGGGACTAATACATTCTAGATAAGTCTATCCTTATCTACATCCATCTCTAAGACTCTAAAGTATTCTATATTATTCTAGAGTTGTCCATATAGATCTACACTTGTTTATAGTCTTCTAGAATGTTCCGGAGGTGTCCAGACTGGTCTCGAGCCTTCCGGAGTTGTCCTGATGCTTCCTCGAGCTTCCCGAACCTTCTAGGTCCTTCTAGGTGGGCCTAGATGGTTGTGGAGCGTCCTAGAACCTCCTAGAACCTTGAGGAGATGTTGAAAGAGCGTTGTAGGCCTCTCTAGGGGCGTTCTAGGACCTTCCTTGGCTCATGCTTTGCCTTAAAACGCTCATGGGTGCATTGTGCACGCCCAAAGCTCTTCATTTGGCCTCGGTTGGCCTCGGTGCTTAAGGATGGGGCGTGACATCCTCCCCCACCTAAGCTTGCGACGCCCTCGTCGCGTCCTCGTTGGATTGGGATGTTACTGAAGTGCTTCCCTCGACTCCTAGCTTGCCTCGCCTTTACCCTCGGCTTAGCAGCTCGATCCTGAGCTATCGTACCAGGTTGTGCCTTGCTATCAACTCCTTTGATGAAGGCAACAAGTCGCATTCGTATGGGACATGACCTCATCACATGAGGTCCTTCACATAGGTAGCACTTCACCCTTGTGCTAGCCTTTGGCGCGGACTTAGCCTTCGTGTTGCCACGATTCCCTCTCGTGGGCTTACCCTTGTTGACGCCACCTTACTTACCCCGTGCAAGCTTGGTCGGTGACTCGGCCTTACCTTCAGCCTTTGGAGATGATTGGTCGTCTTCTTGCCCCACGTTGAGCATCGACCCTGGCTTAAGTCCCTCGGTGTCATGTCCTTTATGGATGGAACTTCCCTCGTTCCTATCGGTGTCCTCAACCGATCGAAGTGCTAAAATCATCTGCATGGATCCCATTTGTGCACCTTGCCAATCCTCGACATCACTACCTTCGTCGGCATCACTTCCCCCTTGATGCGTGGCTAGAAGCGAACTAAGGGCTTTTCGTTGTGGGCATTCACGAGTGTAATGGTTGTCGTCGCAAATGAAGCAAATGCTTGGCAGTTACTTCCTCGTTCCTTGGAACTCCTTGGACTTACCCTTGTCCTTGCCCTTCCAAGGGGACGAGTCTCGGTGCCTAGGTGAGTGGCCTTCCTGATGGCCCTCATTGTGATGGCTCCTCTCTCCCCCACTATTGGTATGGTCATCCTTGTAATCCTTTGACCCGGGGGTGGACTCCTTGTGGCTTGTATAATAAATAAGACTCTCAGCCACAGTGATGGCATCGACAAGGTTTTGCACCCCACGACGCTCTAACTCGGTCTTGGCCCACGTTTGGAGTCCATCGACAAAGTTAAAGAGTGAGTCTTTGTTGGAGAGGTCGAGGATCTCAAGCACCAAGCTTGTAAACTCCTTGACGTAGTCTCAGATGCTCCCCATTTGCTTGAGCCGACGCAATCGAGCTCTTGCCTCATCCTCGGCGTTCTCCGGATAGAACTATAATTTAAGTTCCCTTTTGAAATCTTTGAAGGTAGAGATGGTGCACGTACCTCTTTCGATGTCCAGACGCCTTCTCCTCCACCATAACATGGCGGTGTCGGTGAGGTAGAGTGAGGCAGTTTGAATCTTGGATGCCTCGTCCAAAATACCCATCGCGGCAAGGTATTGCTCTAAGCCATATAGGAAGTTATCTACTTCCTTAGCGTCGCGTGATCCCGCAAAGGTTTGAGGCTTGAGCACCTCGAACCTTCTAGCCTCCACGGTAGTGCTTGGCTCTGCTGCCATAGCATGTTTACACAAGGCTAGGTCGCCATGCAACGCCTCTAGTTGGGCATGCATGTTGGCAAGTTCATGTTGAAATGACTCACGTACCTTTGTGAGCTCTCCAATTAGTGCTTCACGGACTTCACCCATTTCCGCGCGCAAGGTCTCCTCTAACTTGATCTTCATGGCCCTCACGGCCGTGTGGATCTCAGCATCCTCCGCCTTGAGGCTTTCAATCCGCTCTTGAAGGTCATCCGCATGGACTCCCATGCCCGAAACTCTTTCCTCCACGCGAGTCAAGCACGACTCCAAGCTAGAGAGTGTGTCCTTGGACTTGGCACGAGGCCTTGTCTCCACAAGGTCGGCCTTTACTTCACGCCCACCTTGGTCATGCGTGACCTCGGTCTCCGACGGGCTAGCAACTTAGTTCTTGCCGGTCTTGGCCATGCTCCCAACGATCGTAACACGCTCTGATACCAATTGTCACAGACTTATTCTCTCAAACCGATCCGTGCGGCACTAGCACTCCCGACACAATGCTAATAAGCATTACTCGCGCAACGCTATAGCAAAACAAGTGAAAACTTAAGAAAGAGAAGCTTTATTAAGCTTAGAAGAAAGCTTACAAGAGAGTATACAACTTATGAGTTTTGTGGGATGAGTTACAAATGACCCTAGCTAGCCTATTTATAGTCTCCAACCTCCCCAATGGACGGTGGAGATTGATTTGATCTAACGGTTACAATGTTGCCTCCCAAAATATCTTCACAAGGGACTACAACATTCTAAATAAGTCTATCCTTATCTAAATCTATCTCTAAGACTCTAAAGTATTCTAGACTATTCTAGAGTTGTCTCTATAGAGCTACACTTGTTTATAGTCTTCTAGAATGTTCCGGAGGTGTCCAGACTAGTCCCGAGCCTTCCGAAGTTGTCATGATGCTTCCTTGAGCTTCTCGAGCCTTCTAGGTCCTTCTGGGTGGGCCTAGATGGTTGTGGGCCGTCCTGGAACCTCCTAGAACCTTGAGGAGACGTTGAAAGAGAGTTGTAGGCCTCTCTGGGGCGCTCTAGGACCTTCCTTGGCTCATGTTTTACCGTAAAACGCCCATGGGTGCATTGTGCACGCCCAAAGCTCTTCATTTGGCCTCGGTTGGCCTTGGTGCTTAAGGATGGGGCGTGACACAAGGCAAGGTACAACATTGGGTTGTTTACTGGCCCAAGAGAAGGCTACCTAATAGAGGTTCCGAAAGAGCTCATGGATGACAAAAATCCATTGCTCTTCAAACCTTATGACCACAATGAATTTATGGAGTTTTACTCCACCCAATTCGCTCAAGAAGCTCTTTGCGTATGTCTTAAAGCTTATTGCAGTGTCTAAGATTTGGGCATCTATAATTGTTTTATGTAACGAATATGGTGTCTGGTCTCTCTCTCTCTCTTAATGTTTGGTATAATCACTAGTATCTAAGTTATTAGATGAACAATCTGAATCGGGCCGATTGTGTATCAATTGTCATTATTGTTGGAACAATATATATGAAGACGTGAATCGAGCATGTTTACACATTCAAAACCCTACTATTTATGGGTGAAGAGGGGTATGGGTAGTATATTATTGTACACTTTGAATGTTAAAAATAATGATAATATCAATCAGACATTGTTGAACAATAGAACTTCAATACGATGCAACCATTCCAACTCAGTTTATTTCATTCAAAGTGTTAGGAATTAGGAATTAAGTTTTAGATATTGTATAAGAAATCTAGTATCTCATTTCGCTAGACTAATTAATAGTTAGTGTGTGATCTATATGTATAAATAGATTGTTGATAAATAAAAGTGTTACATTTTTATTTTTATTATTTAAACTAGCATTTAACTTGCATGTTCTATGCGTGAAGGATATAATGTGTAATCATAATGATATGTATGTTTTTCAATAATTTTTTTTAGTAAATTTAATTAATGTTAACAATATTTTTGAAAATTAAAAATTTTATTTGATTTATAAGAATATGAATAATTTCGCATTGAAATAATTTATCCATGCACCCAAACATAATTACAATGACGAGCTCTTTCCATTTCTTAAAACGTGTACCATTCCACAACTAAGCGTTATTCAGACTAGTCGTAACATGTAATTTGTTGAGTGGGTCAATGGATAGATCAAAGCTAAGAGAGGGGTGAATTGGGTTTTTAAAATTTGTTAGAGAAAGTGGAATGACTAAAATTGAAGAACAAGGCAATTTAGAGTGGTTCAAGTTCCAAATGAACTCTACATCCACTACCTTAGCTACCACTAAGGATTTTCCTACAATCCACTAAATGCTCTTCCCCTTTTCAAGGCTTAGGAGGTAACCTTTACAATACAGGTCAAATTTTCTACCCAAAATTTGACCAAACCCTCACAAGGATACAAAGAAGAATTTTAAGGCAAGTCGAATATCTCCCGATACAAATTTGCCCCTTTTAATACCAGCACTCAACCTCAATTGGAAAACAAGATTGGAATTACACACAACACAATTTGGGATTTTACAAGAATGAGAAATTAGGCACTTTGAGCTTGGATTTTTGTATGGATGTTTCTCTTGGATGCAATAGTTGTTGCTGGTCTTCAATAGGCTTGATTTTATACCTTCTCCATTAATTATAGCCGTTTGGGTATTGATTATAGCCGTTTGGACCCTCTCTTTCCACCATAAATGCACTTCAGCAACCTACCGTATCGGTACACGGGAAGGCTTATCGATACTTGTCTCAAACAGAAAGAGCCATTGCACAATTACAAGAAGGGTGTATCGATACACGTGTAAACGTATCAGTACAGGTTAGGGAAGTGTTTTGGTACAGGCAAAACCGTATCGATGCAATTATTCCCTCAAAGCTTACTGGAAGAATATGTATCGATACGGGTAAGAGCGTATTGGTACGGGAAAACCAACTCTTTAAAAGTTCGTTACCTAACAACTGACACCAACGGTAAAAAACATTTAAGGCTTCTAAATTTAAAATTCCATTAAATTTGTATCGATGCGGGTGACACCATATCGGTACGCCATTCAAACTCAGTGTGATTTTATAGAGAGAGCGTATCGATACAGATACAATTTGTTTCGATACGGTAAAGGGCGTATCGAAACAGATTTCTCAAATGGCCAAGTTTGTAAAAAAGGTATCGATATGTCTAGGACCGTATCGATATGCATATGCGATTTTCAATAGTTTGGCCTTGGAACACTTAGAAAATATTTTAGAGTTTGAGTTTTTTCAAACTAAAGTAAAGCCTTGTTGATTTGAAACCTTTTGAGGGACTTAAAAATCTATTTCAAGATTTTCAATTTAATCCTTAAAACACTTTGTTATATCAAAATCAAACATAGGTTTTACAATCTCCCCCTTTTTGATATAACAAAACTAAAACTTGAAGTTTTTAAGACTTTTGAAAACTTTGGAAAACCACTCCCCCTTAATGTTAACTAGATAATATTTAAGTTAAATTTTTAAGTGAGCTTGTTCCCTCTCCCCCTTTTTGTTAGATAAAAAACAAGAGACATAGGCAAAAGGCATAAACAATAACCAAGCAACATATAATAGATAAACATTAAGTTCATAAATAAGGAAACATCAAAATAAAATCCAAGTAACAATAATCAAAGCATATGTTTTAAACTTAATCCTAAAGAACATAATTCAAAGTGTATAGATAGAAGTCCTAAATGACATGAATGGAATGCAACAATCTACTACTCTTCTCCATCGCTATCTTCATCATCTTCATCGTCCTCTTCGTTGGCATCATCATTATTCCTCCTAGATTGAAGCCACTCATCATGAAAAACGGTAAGAGAGATGTTCATTGAATTGTGTCCGCCTTCAAGAGAAGTGAGACGCGTCTCCACATTTTTCACGTGATCTTCAAGGCTTGTGAAGCGTGTGTCTATGGCGGCAAACCTCGAATTCATGACTTAATCCATGGAAGCAATCCCCGTACATAGGCTCATGAATTGTTCATTGAGAAAAGTCATAAGAGTATCCATGGAAGGTGGAGGAGAAGATTGAGGATTGGCAATCTCTTCCGGAATCACATCGCTAGGAAGCTCGGAGAGACGAAGCCAACTACCATTGAAGTAATAAAACTTCCTCCTTTAAAGAGATCTCTCATCAATAGGATCGGTGAGGGGTGTCGGGTAGTCGTGAGAGCAATCAATCTCCTTATGAGTGAAAAGGATGAAAATAGCTAATGTTAGGCTTTTTCGATTTTAAAATCTCATAAGGAGTTTTCTTTAAAATAGGCCTAATCATAACTCAGTTAATAATATAGCAAGCGGTGTTAGTGGCTTCCGCCCAAATATATTTAGGTAAGTTGTTTTCACAAAGCATGGTTCTAGCCATTTCTTGTAAAGTCCTAATTTTCCTCTCAACTACCCTATTTTGTTGAGGACTTCCAGGTGCCAAAAAATTGTGGCTAATACCATTTTCATTTAAAAACTCTTCAAAACCTAGATTTTGAAACTCGGTTCCATGATCACTTCTACTGCGAGAAATCTTAAGCTCTAGATCATTTTTGAGTTAATTTTGAAAATGTGATGATGTTTTCTAAAGCCTCATCCTTGGTGCTTAAAAAGAGAACCCAAGTATATCTAGAGTAATCATCAACAAGCACAAAGGCATATGATTTTCCAGCCAAGCTAGTAGTCCGAATTGGCCCAAATAGATCCACATGGATTAATTGTAAACATCTACTAATGGAAACATCATTGATGGATTTAAAGGATGATTTATATTGTTTACCCTTAGAGCATGCATCACATATTTTATCATTTGAGAACATAATCTTGGGTAAACCTCTAACTAGATTTAGGGAAATTAATTTTTCTAAAACACTAATGCTAGCATGTCCTAGTTTCATATGCCATAACCATGCATCATTTTCATTTTGTGCAACAAAGCATGCATGAGATCAATGAATGTCATATAGATGCACCATATACATGTTACCTAAGCGATGACCAATGAGCATTATTTTATATGATTTAATGTCAACAATTTTACAACCATTTTTATCAAATAAGACATTAAACTCTTTATCACACAATTGACTAATTCTCAATAAATTGTGTTTTAGACCATTGACATACAATACATTTTCAATGAGTATAGTAGAGTGATTACCTATGGAGCCAATACCATCAATGTGGCCTTTGGAGTTGTCACCAAATGTCACTACTCCTCCACTTTTTGGCTTTAAATTCATGAATTGACTCTTGTCTCCAGTCATGTGCCTCGAGCATCCACTATCAAGGTACCATGAGTTTTGGCTTTGTGCTTTGGCCTTGTAGCAATGGTCCTCCTACAAACAAAGAGATTAAACTTTGATTTTTGGTACCCAAATCAGTTTGGGTCCGCGAGTGTTAGCTCCCAAAAGCTTGGTTCCCTTAGGAATCCAAGGTGACATGGCATCAACATTATTAGATTTGACAAGTTCCTTAGGAACCCATACACTTCTAATTCTTTTAGTTCTATTATGCCTATAGGAGCCAGTTTGCTTGTAGTTATAGTTCTTTCTCTTAGGTTGGTTTGTTCTAAATGATTCACCTATTTCATTTTTCACATTACCAACACTTTTGAAAGACTTTTTGAGCTCCTTAAGCTCATCTAACACCTTTTGGTGTTCAATGTTACATTGAGAAATAAGATTATTTAAATCTACATTTTCATTTTGAAAGAATTCAAGTTCATCTTGTAGACCTAAAATCTTTTTTCTCAAATTTCAAGTTAGTTTGAGAAAGTAAATCATTTTTAGAATTTAAATCTGAAATAATCTTTTTATTTTTTAAAACGGACTCCTTATATTTCTCAACTAACTCATCGTATACCTCTTGTAACTCATCATAAGCTTCATGTAATTCATCAAATGTAAAATCGAAAGTAGATGAGTTAGAGGTTACCATAGAAGAATCCTCCTCAAGAGCCATGAGGCAAAGGTTGGCCACTTATTGTTCCTCATCCTCGGATGACTCCTCATCACTCCAAGTAGCAAGTTTAGCTTTGAGCTTCTTCTTCTTCTCAAACCCTTTTCTTCTTGAGTTGAGGACACTCGAAACGAATATGACCCGGTTTCTTGCACTCATAGCATATGATCAGATCTTTTTCTTCTTCTTTGTTTTTGGTCTTGAAGTCCATCTTTCTTTGAAACTTCCTATCCCGGTTGGACCTCATTAACCGTGAGAATCTCTTGGCTATCATAGCCAATTCTTCAAAATCTTCCTCCTCACTAGAAGTGCTTTCCTCATGTAGAGAAGCTTTAAGAGCCACTCCTAGTTTCTTTTTCTTGTCTACTTCAAGCTTTTCCACTCTTCTTTCTTCCTTCTTCCTTTCATCTTCCCTTCCTTGCTTCATGATTTCATGAGTTAGGAGAGAACAAACTAGCTCATCAAGCTTTAGTGTCTTCAAATTCTTTGCCTCAATGATAGCGGTTCTTTTCCCATCCCAAGATTCTGGAAGTGAGTAGAGTAGCTTCCGAACTAGTTTGTCATCTGGGATGATCTTTCCAAAACCCTTTAGCCCATTGACGATTGTTGAAAAGCGATCAAACATCTTTGAAACGGTTTCGTCGGGCTCTATCTTGAAATTCTCAGAGCTAAGATTGAGAATTCCAATCTTTGTTTCATTCACATCGCTTGTTCCTTCATATGTAGTCTCAAGTGTATTTCACACTTCCTTAGCACTTTCGATGGACGAAACTTTGGAGTAGATATCGGGTCCAAAGGCGCAAAATAGCATGTGAAGAGCCTTGTCGTTGGTTTGAAGCTTCTTTCTATCATCTTCACTCATTTCATTTTTCCTTTTTGGCACTAGTCTTCCTTCATCGTCTCTTTTCATCGGGATAATGGGACCATCTTCTATAGCATCCCAAACAAGATAATCACTAGACTTGATGAAGAGACACATCCGGTTCTTCCAAAAGGGACAGTTGTCACCGTTGAAGAAAGGCAGTTTAGTGATAGATTGAGACTCGTACATGCTAGAGCCGGAGGTAGAAGCCATGACTTGTGTTGTAGATGATCACACTCTTCCTAAAATATCCTCTTCCGGTTGTTAATCCTTCAAAGAGGTAGACTCTGATACGAATTGTTGAGTGGATCAATGGATTGATCAAAGCCAAGAGGGGGTGAATTGGGTTTTTAAAATTTGTTGGAGAAAGTAGAATGACTAAAATTGAAGAACAAGGCAATTTAGAATGGTTCAAGTTCCAAATGAACTCTACATCCACTACCTTAGCTACCACTAAGAATTTTCCAACAATCCACTAATTGCTCTTCCCATTTTCAAGGCTTAGGAGGTAACCTTTAAAATACCGGTCAAATTTTCTACCCAAAATTTGACCAAACCCTCACAAGGATACAAAGAAGAATTTTAAGGCAAGTAGAATATCCCTCAATAAAAATTTGCCCCTTTTGATACGAGCACTCGACCCAAATTGGAAAATAAGATTAGAATTACACACAACACAATTTAGGATTTTACAAGAATGAGAAATTAGGCACTTTGAGCTTGGATTTTTGTATGGATGTTTCTCTTGGATGCAATAGTTGTTGCCGGTCTTTACTAGGCTTGATTTTATACCATCTCCATTAATTCTAGCCATTTGGGTGGTTAGGGTATTGATTATAGCCGTTGGAACCCTCTCTTTCTACCATAAATGCACTTATGCAACCTACCGTATCGGTACACGGGAAGGCGTATCGATACCTATCTCAAAACAGAAAGAGCCATTGCACAATTGCAAGAGGGGCGTATCGATACGCGTGTAAGCGTATCAGTACGAGTTAAGGAAGTTTTTCGGCACGGGCAAGACCGTATCGATGCAATTATTCCCTCAAAGCTCACTTGAAGAATCTGTATCGATACGGGTAAGAGCGTATCGGTACAGGACAACCAACTCTTTAAAAGTCCGTTACCTAACAACTGACATCAACGATAAAAAACATTTAAGGCTTCTGAATTTAAAATTCCATTAAATATGTATTGATATGGGTGACACCGTATCGGTACGTCATCCAAACTCAGTGTGATTTTATTGACAGAGCGTATCGATATAGATACAATCTGTTTCGATACACTGTTTCGATACGGTAAGGGGCGTATCGAAACGAATTTCTCCAGTAGCCAAGTTTGTAAAACAGGTATCGATACGGCTAGGAGCGTATCGATACACATATGCGATTTTCAATAATTTGGCCTTGGAACACTTAGAAAATATTTTAGAGTTTGAGTTTTTTTCAAACTAAAGTAAAGCCTTATTGATTTGAAACCTTTTGAGGGACTTAAAATTCTATTTCAAGTTTTTAATTTAACCCTTAAAACACTTTGTTATATCAAAATCAAACATAGGTTTTACATAATTATTATCTTTCCAAAAGATATGTTGCTTATAGATCTTAAGACCTCTTCTCTTTTTTTTTTTTTTTGCGATTTGAGATTAATGTCCTCACTTCTTCCTAGACGTGACATTCACCCCCACTCAACCTTGTGACACCCTCGTCATGTGCCAACCCCACTCATGGGCGCTCGAGGTGAAATCGAGCAGTGAAAGGCCACTCGATACCATTTGTCACGGGCTCATTACCCTATTTCCAAAAGACATGTCTAATAAAATGTGCAGCGACAACGCTTAAATATCCCAAGACCTCCATTTTTTCTGTGATGTTGGATTACTTTCTCCGCTTCTTCCCAATTGTGACATAGTGTATACTATATACTATACTTTAAAAGAAAAACAAATAATGTTTCATAATTAATTAATCATATATAACGTGTATACATGAAGATAAATAAAAAAAAAAAACAAATCAACAGTAGGTGAATGGTGTGTCTTATAGAGAATTTTTTGGTTGCTTTTGTACAGCTCTTTTCTTAATCTGTAGGAGAATAGAGCAGGGGTCCAATTCTGTTTTGGGTTTTGTTTGATGACTGGTCTGGAATAAAAATTGTAGTGAGGATTTGGGGTCTTATTTTGAGTCGTAGAGTTTGCATTGAATGATTCGGTAGGTCGTATTTGGACATTCCATTTAGTTGTGTGCACTCTTTTTCCTCCACTTAAGTTTAGAGAATTTTTTTTAATGAGTTCTACATTTCAGGTTGGTATTTTACGTAATAAAATAATAATTTTCTTGAGAGAAAAAAACATAACACAACATTGTTATTTAATCATTAGAAAGAAACAATATTTTTTTGTTGTTGAAAGATTTAGAAAGAAACAATAACTTGTAAGTACTAGGGTTGTGTATCACCACCAATCCTTATTTTAAGTGAAATTGGATCATTTGAAAATTAGATTATTTTAATAAAGTTATTTTTGAATTCATTAAATAATATTTTTTTGGTTTACGAAATCAGAAAATGAGTTCAGGAGTCGGTTATACATAAGCAATGATTAACGCTCCACAACGCCTGAAAATTGGTACCTAATTGATTATGTGTCATCTAAAAAATAAATATTATACATTTGAATCTAATTTAATTAATGATCCCAAAATGAATCTAATTTACGAAAAGAGTAAAAGTTTTAAATGATTTTGGAGGATTTTTGAAAACGACAAGGATATGAATTTTCAAAGTTGTTGAGATGGAGGTAGTTACAAAGAAAGATAAAGGAAGAAGATGAGATTCATTATTTTATGTACAAACTTGGATATTTTATTAAGCTCACTAACTTTGTATTTATACACAGAGATTAAGGCTAACGTCATCTAACCAACTGTAATACTTAGGGGTGAGCGTTCGATCGAGTCGAGTTAAAAAATTTCGAGTCATTCGAGTTGACGAGTCATATTTTACAACTCAAACTTTATTTGAATTTTTTTCGATTCGAGTTTAAGAAATTTGAGTCGAGTCGAGTCGAGTAGAATTTTTGAGTTCCTATAAAAATTTAAATGTAGTTATTTATCATGTTATAGTACGTTTTGATTCCAATTTAAACGGCTTTCTCTAATCATATAAAGTATACAGATATATATTTCTTCATATTTTTTTATATGTGGCAATATTTCTTCATATTTTTATATATCAGTATGTATATATGATTAAAAATTGAGGGACTCGTCTTGAACTTAAAAATAAATATACTAATTACTAAAAATTTCGAGTTATTTGAGTTATTCAAATTTCCATTTTACAATTCAAACTTTATTTGAAATTTTTACGAGTCGAGTCGAGTCTATGAAATTCCGAGTCGAGTCAATACGAGTCGAGTATTTTCGCCTCGAGTCGAGTTATTCAGTTTTTTCGAGTCGAGTCGAGTTTTGCTCACCCCTAGTAATACTTCAAAATATGACTTTAAATTTTTAATGTTAATTCAATATGGTTCGAATTGATGGGAATATTTCTTAGAATAATCAATAAAGAAGTTTTAGGACTCAAATTGGAGTTATAAGCAAGTAGGGAGCCATATTAGTAGGGCCTAAAAGAATCCATAATAAGATTTGTTGTTCGCATGCAAAAATTCTATTAATTGGAGGGTGTGTACACGTGTCAAGCAGAATTGAAGGCATGTGCGGGGAAAGGGAGAGTGAGTTCGGCATTTGGAAGGACACCAAGGTATCATCTTCTTCTTCCTCCCTTCCCATGACCGAGCCCCTAAACTAGAGAGAGAGAGAGAATTAAGCTTAACTAATCTAATCATCTTGCACCGTTGGTCGAGTAGCTTAAGGAGAGGGTAAGTATCAATTTCCTTCCTTAATCTAGTTTTCAATTTGAGTATTTGTGAGAAATTTCTCATATACAATGTGTTATTTGATTTCTAGAGAATTAAATCCATGCCAGCAAAATTGTGGATAATGAACTTGATGAACATCCATGACCTTGTAAAGATTGAGACATAGTTTAGAATGTCAATTGATTGGTGATGTGTTACAAAACTTGTGAGACAAATTAAGTATTCGAATTAAGCATTGATAGATTGCGACGAGGTGAGCTGGATACGTTAGTTTGGACGCCGGACAAACATGGCATTTTCTCTGTCAAGGGGCTATCCCACTTGCTTATGCTAGACAAGGCGGGAGAGAGCGACTTTGGGGATTGCTTTGCGTGGAAGGTTTTGGTTCCCCCAAAGGTCCAGGCATTTTTATGGTTCGCTTGGTTGCGTCGGCTGCCCACTTTTGCATTCTTGCGAGAGCGTGGGATCGAGTTGGGTGAGCGGCAAGGCTTGTGTAGATGGTGTCGTGAGGTGGAGGAAGACATTGAGCATATCTTTTATTCATGTCCGTTTGCTCAAGGCTTGTGGAATTGGTTTCGAGGGTGGTGGGCGATTGCTTTGCCTTTGCCTAAATCTCTAGCAGATTTTTTGTGTCCGGATATGCACTGTTCTTTCACAGGTACGTTGAGGAAGCTGTGGGTGTCGAGCGTCGCGGCATTGTTGTGGTCATTATGGCTTGCGCGCAACGACCTTGTGTTTAATGGGAAGTTCGTCCCGGCAGCGGAGATAGGTTTTTTGGTGACGTTACGCTCATTCTATTGGGTGAAAACCCTCAAGGAAGGGCTCTCGGTTAGTGAAGCCCTTTGGTGGGACTGCCCGAGTTTGTATCGGGAAGAGCCTGATAAGCCGCTGATTCGATTTGGAGTTTCTTGGGAGCCACCGATTGGGGAAACGTTAAAATTTTCAGTGGATGGTTCTGCGAGGGGGAAGCCGGGTCCAGCGGGTTTTGGGGGAGTGTTGCGGGATGCTCAGAGTCGTATCCTCGCTTTGTTTTCAGGGCCGCTTGGTTCGCTTGATTCAAATGTCGCCGAGGTTCGGGCGATAGCTTTTGCTTTGGAGTTCTATGTTGCGTCGAAATGGGCTGATCGTCCGCTTATTGTTGAGTCGGATTCCAAGGTGGCTATTGGATGGGTATTGCAGGTGGAACGCCGGCCATGGCGGTTATGGGAGTTCTTCCGAGCGATCGACCGCGATTCTTTGTCGTTAGGATCTGTGTGTTTTTCTCATATTTATCGGGAGGCGAATGGTTTGGCTGATGCGTTAGCAAAGGAAGGGGTGTCTCGTGTCTCTCTTTTTCATGCCTCGGTCTGATTTGTACGGGGAGGGTCCTTGTTTTAGTCGACATGTCGTACTCTTTTCCTCCGTTAGGTTTAGGGAGGTTTTTAATGAGGCGCATGTTTCGACTTGCGTTGTATATTCTCTCTTTAATAATATGCATCGCTTGCTGATAAAAAAAAAAGATTGTATAGTTGAGTTGAAATTGAAAATTGGATGTCATGGCTTGTTTGATTTTTTTTTGAACATGTATTTGTATGAATAAGGAAATGGACTGTTATGGGAGTTTATAGGGCTGACTCGATGATAATGTATTGATTTGTGCGTGCGTGCGTGCGCACTGTTTTGGTGATCTAAAAACAGGGGGAAATGGTTTAGCTAGTAAATGGACTGTTTTGTGTATGAACGGACATGAATGGGACTGTTTTGATAAAATTAGGGAGCTGATTTGAATAAATTAAACAGGGGACAGTTATATAATTAAGGATTGGTTTGCTATTGAATTAAATGCTAATGAACTGTTAAACATGTATAAGTAAGATTATATGCTAATTGGGACTGATAAGGAAATTTCAGGACTGTTTGGATTAATAAGAAACAGGGGAGGGGATGTTAGTGTTCAAAGGGGACTGATTTGAATGTGTATAACCTTATTAAGGGTGGTCTTGAAGTGTTTTATGTATGTATACCCACATGAAGAATGTTTGCTTTGATAAAGAATTGAGTAGGCTGGTTATATGAGTTTATATGTGAAAATGCTTATATTAGGGGCTGTTTTGGAGTATATAAGGATGTGTATAAAGGCAAGGACTGTTTTGTGAGCATATGTAAACTTTAGTTGAATATGTATATGTAAATATATGTGACTAAGGAATGTTTGTGGAAGGTTACATATATACACGCTTGAATAATGAATTATTTTGTAAACAAAGAATTGGTGTAACACATGATTATACTTTTGTTATGTTACACCAAGAAGGAGTGGAAGCAATAAGGACCAAAGTAGATTCAACCGTAGATAAACAAAAAGGAATTGTGATTCGGGAGCAAAGTTAGTTCGGAACGAACTGTGAGTGTGATTTAAAGTCTCGTGATAGGAATGAAACCGTCCCGAGCCTCTTTAATAGCTTTACTTTATATGATTTATTCCTTAAATTAACATATACATGTGCTTAAGCTTAGAATACAAGGCAAGTATCTAAATTTCATGTACTCATGATGTGTATAAGCCATTCGAATGCATGCTTATTTGGAAGTAACTATTGTGCTCAAACATAAGTTTATTATGATAAGTTCAAGATTCTGTTATATGATCATGAAAGTTTGAGCTAAGCTTACCTATGATATAATAAGGCGTATTTGATAAGCCTTGGTTTCAAGTCAGTCTTAGGTATAGTTGGCATGTCATAGAGTCCATAGAGCTCGTGTTTGGGGTGGACTATAGTCCTTATTTGGCGAAAATAGGAGGGAAGTGTTGTTTTGGTCACTTGGGGACAGTAGGAGAGATTGACCGGTACTTTGAGTACCATTTGTTTGGCGACAGTTGGTTGGGGATTCGTGTACCTAGGCTACTTAGCTCTCAAGGTTGTATTAAAAGAAGGGAAAACTACACCGATAGTCCCCAAACTACTACCTTTTTCCTATTTTGGTCCCAAAACTATTTTTTCGGCAAAACCGTCCCTTCTGTTACATAGTTCTCCTATTTTGGTCCCCCGACGTTAAATAGCTAACAGTTTTGCTGACGTGGCATTTTTTAAAAATATTTTTAAATATTTTTTTAATCATTTCTCTCTCCTCCTATATTATTTTAATTTAAGTTTATTCACCCAATCATGTGGTGGCACGTGGCATTACCCTATTGGTTGAAAAAACACCTAAAAATCCTTAAAGCCACATTTGCTGCTATTAGGAGTCAAACCCAAGACCTCCAGGACACAAGCTATATGCGTGAACCACTTGTGCTAGGATAATTAGTTAATTCAAATCTACTAACAATTATATATAAGCTATACATATTAACCCAAAAAACTTTAAAAACACAAATTGGGGCTGCTAGGATTCAAACCCAAGCAACGAACTGTGCTAGCTAATTATTTGAATTAAATACAGTAATTCGAACACAATACCTTATTGATAAAATTTTAAATATTTAACCACCAAGTTAAACTACTAAATTGTGTTATTTTTAACTTAAATATTTTTAGGAATTTTTTATTTTTATAAAATAAATTAATATTTAATTAGTTTTTTATTATCGAACAAAGTAAAAAAATCTAGTTTGATTTTTTAAAATTTTCAACATAATTTAGTTAAATATATTTAAGTTCAAAATAGCACAATTTATTAGTTAACTATGTGGTTAAATATTTTAAATTTTATTAATAATGTATTATGTTCGAATTACTCCCTACCTTTTATATTCATTAACCATGTGTTGTTTCGAATATTTATAGGTTAAATATAAATGTTAGAAGATTTAAATCAAATAATTAGCTTAGCACAATTGGTTTGCACATTGGCCTTGCATGTTGGTTGCTTGTGTTTGAATCCTGATAACCCCAATTTGTGTTTTTAAGGTTTTTTTTAGGTTAATATGTATATCTTATATATAATTGTTAGTAGATTTGAATTAAGTACTCAGTCTAGCACAAGTGGTTCACATGCATGGCTTTTGTGTTGGAGGTCTTGGGTTTGAATCCCAACAACACACCAATTGTGTTTTTTTGAAGGTTTTTGGGAGGTTTTTTCAACCAATAGGGTAATGCCATGTGGCACCACATGATTGAGTGGATAAGGTTAAATAAAAATAATATAGGAGGAAAGAGAAATGATTAAAAAATATTTAAAAAATGTCACGTTAGCCAAACCGTTAGCTATTTAACGTCGGGGCCAAAAAAGGAGAACTATGTAACAGAAGGGACGGTTTTACCGAAAAAAATAGTTTTGAGACCAAATTAGAAAAACGGTAATAGTTTGGGGACCACCGGTATAGTTTTCCCTTAAAAGAAATATTTGAAAGCTTTTAAGCTAAACAATTAAATCTTGAAATAACTTGCTTCATAAGAAATTGGTGACCATGAATTTAGGACTGTTTGTTTGGATAAAATCACATGCTTCGTAGTATGTTACTAGTATGTACATATGTATATGATTGTTGAATTATTCCCTTGATACATGTCTGTTTGAATGTTTTAAATGAGCACACTTTCATGTTCGAATGGTTTGTATTATTTTAGTTAAAGTCCTAGTTAAACTAGATCATGTATCAATGAATTGTAGTGGAAGAATAACATGATTGTTTTATGATATTAAGTACTTTAATTCGCCTCACTAAATTTATACTTACATAATTCTTTCACTACATTTCAGGTTAATGTTTGTAGGCATACTCTTCCTTGGAGCTTGTCTGGATCAGAAGTACAACCTCAGTGTATGTTCTGTTCCTTTTTGTAATACTCCTATGATGGTGGCACAATGTTATGGACTAGTGCATTTAGCTTGTTACTTTTTGGCATGTATAAACTTATAAGCACTTCATGATGTATGTAATTAAGCCCTAATGTGTTTTTTTTTGTGTGGTTGTTAATGCTTTAATGGATATAGATGTTAATAGTCTGTTAGTATCTAATATTAGAAGTATCTTGGGTGATTTAATATGTTAGCATGATATGATTGATTTCGAAATCTTCTTGTTGGTTTGGATATGCTTAAGTAACTATTAAATTGGTTGAATCATTGGTTGATCTATGAGTTGGATTGATTGCATAATTTATTTGTTTAAGGAGTACTAAGGCTTGTTCGAATAGAAATGTCATCTACATGCTTCATATAGTGGTTCGTTTGGTGTTTATTGAAATGTTACTAGCATATAGGTCGAATTGTGTCAAGAAATAATTATTACAATCTAGATGTCTTCGGATGGTTCTTATACTATAAAGTCTAGTGAGTTAACTTAAAGACCAAATCATTTTAATGTTTCAATCCCAAGTAATCGTTAATTAGTCGAGCTTAACTTTAAATTACTAACGAACTAAACAAGATTAAGAGATAAGCTCAAATGATCTTTCGAACTTCATTGTTTTGATAAATTAAATTATCTTGATAGATTTAGTTCTTTTCAAATGCTTGTAATGCCGAATTCCCATTAAGAATCTTAGTTTGAATGGTGAAAGCAGATAGGGACGTTCAATGTATTAATAGATGTTATAGATTTGTATATGAAGTTGAAATTCTGACAATGATCAAGCAAATGTGTTCGACTTCATAATAACAGGAAGGCAGAGATGGCTAAGGTTTCGGTTATAGATCTCTCTAAACAAAACCTGCTGCAGCCAGGTAGTCCCGAATGGAATTCAGTGAGAGTTCAAGTTCGGAAAGCACTGGAGGACTACGGTTGTTTCGAGGCTTCGTTCGACCGAGTCCTGGAGCTTCGGAGGGCAGTGGAGCCGTGGAAGAGCTCTTCGGCTTGCCTTTGCAAACAAAAAAGCTCTGTGTTTCTGAGAATCACTTCCGTGGCTATCAGGGGACAACACCATCGAGATTTCTCGAAAGCATGTCGATCAATGATGCTCATGTTGCAGGAAACATTGAGCAATGCCTCAGTAACATCCTGTGGCCTCAAGGAAACATAAGCTTCAGGTACTTTCTGATCGGACTTACTTTCGAATTAAAAGTATTACTCTGGGTTTTTTCCCATCAATTTTGTTCTCTGGATCTGGCAGTAAAACGATAGTATCTTACACCGAGCTAGCATCGAGATTAGAGAAGACGATCAAGAGGATGATCCTGGAGAGTTTTAATAGAATAGTAATCAGTTAGTAGGTTAGTTAGGTTGTTAAAGGTTTGTTAACTGAGGGGCAAGATTGTAAAGATTGAATCTTGGATCACTTATGTAGTATATATTAATTGTTTGTGGATATTATTTTAATTAAGCCAATTTAATAAAGAATCAGTTTTACTTTTAATTCCTCTTTCTTCTTCTTCTGTATCGAAAGTTCACCCGACTATTCTTCTTCTCTTCTTTACGATTCCCTTCCAATCTTGAGGGAAATTTATCAGAGAAACCTAGATTCAATATGGTATCAGTAGATTCTTCCGCGGCACGCTCTTCTGATTTCGACCGAACATACAAACCGGAGGATCCTTCCGACGAGTTTTATATCCACCCGAACGAGAATCCGGCGTTGGTGCTCACGTCCTCTCTTCTCACCGGCTCGAACTATCATGCGTGGTCTAGATCGATGAGGATGGCCCTGATTTCGAAGAAAAAATACTCTTTTGTTGATGGGTCGATTAGGGAAGTTTCAGAAGAAAACCCTAAGTTTCAAGCCTGGGTCAAATGTAATAATTTGGTCATTTCTTGGCTTCAGAGGGCGATTCATCCGGACATAGTGCAGAGCGTCATTTGGATTGATACTGCGCGAGAGCTTTGGGTCGATCTTTACGACCGTTTCAACCAAGGTGATTTGGTTCGTCTCTCGGATCTGCTTCATGAGTTCTATAGTCTTCAGCAAGGTAACCTATCTGTTACCAGTTATCATACTCAACTGAAAACTCTCTGGGATGAGATATCCAATTTACAGCCTTTGTCTTCTTGTATGTGTGATGCTCAGAAATATAGGAATCAAGATTTCTCCTTACGTTTTCTTAGAGGATTAAATGAACATTTTGCTGTTCCTAAGTCTCAGATTCTGATGACAAAGCCTTTCCCTAAAATTAATCAAATTTTTGCCATGGTTGTTCAGCATGAGCGAACTGCTCTTTCTGCTATTTCTCATGATTCGAATATCCTTTTAGTGGATAGGTCTAATGGGAAATCTGGGGAGTCAAATAAATTCCAAAAGAGGTTTTGTAATAATAACATCAATAAAAGGCATGTTTGTACATTCTGTGGTCTTGTGGGTCATTCTGTTGATCGTTGCTACAGGAAACATGGGTTTCCACCTGGTTATAAATCCAAGAGTCAGATTAGTAGATCTAACCTTGTTGCTCAATCTGGATCTTTGTGTCTTGCTGATGATTCTGTTCCTAGTTCTTTACCTAAAATGTCTGGTCAAATTGGTCAATCTGGTCAATCTGGTCAATCCAGTCAATCTGGTCTTTCTAGCCAGTCTGGTCAAACTGTCAGTTTTTCTCAAGAGCAGTACAATGATATCCTGAGTATGTTACAAGAACGAAATGCTAGTTCTGCTTAGCCTCCTGCTAGTATGATCAATATGCTTACTTCTGCCTTTGATGTTCCATGTGCTGAAGGAACAGGTATTGCTTTAAATTGTTCTTCTTGTTTTAATTCTAGAACATGTGCTAGTAGGTAATATGATTGATAATTTTTCTTCCTATTTTAATACTGTTTCTTGGGGTTGTTGATTCTGGAGCTACAGATCATATAGTGAAGTCTTTAGATTTTTTCTATGAATATAGGGTTGTTCATAATAAAGCTGTAAAATTGGCTAATGGTCAATTAGTTAAAGTGGCTCATATAGGTAATGTTAGGATTAATTCTGATCTAGTTCTTTTAGATGTTCTTTACATACCTTTATTTGATTTTAATTTGATTTCTATTTCTCAATTAACATCTAAATTTCATATTTCTATTTTTTTTCTCCTTTGATTCTTGTTATATACAGAATACAAAGATGAACAAAATGATTGGTTTAGCTAAAGGGATCAATGGGTTATATCAGCTTCAAGTTCCTCTAAGACTGTTGTTTGTGTAATTCTGCTGTTAGTGAGTATGATCTTACTCACTCTTGTAATTCTTCTGCTATTTGTAATTCTGCTAGTATAGGTTCTTGTTCCTCTAAGACTGTTGTTTCTCAGCTTTGACATTTAAGGCTAGGGCATCCTTCTAAGCAAAGGATGAAGATTTTTAGTACTTTGTGTGGTCTTATACCTGATTGTTCTACTTTGAAATGTTTTGAGTGTGATACATGTCATTTGGCAAAGCGAAAGAGAGTTTCTTTTCCTATAAGTGTTTCTAAATCAGATTGTATTTTTGATCTAGTTCATATGGATGTGTGGGGCCCTTTCCCAGTCAAAAGCATATATGGTCATCTATATTTTTTAAATGTTGTAGATGATAGGAGTCGTTTTGTCTGGATTTTTCCTATGCATACTAAGTCTGAAGTTAGGCAGTTGATAATTGATTTTTGTCAATTTGTTCAAACTCAATTTTCAAAGGATGTTAAATGCATAAGAAGTGATAATGCAAAAGAGTTTGACATGGTTGATTTTTATAAATCTAAAGGCATTGTACATCAGAATTCTTGTGTTTATACGCCTCAACAGAATAGTTTAGTTGAACGAAAACATCATCATTTGTTGTCTGTTGCTAGGGCCTTAAGGATTGATTCTTCTTTGCCTTTGTATTTCTGGATAGACTGTATTCTTCATGCTGCCTTTTTAATTAACATTACCCTAACTCCTGTTTTAGAAAATAAAACTCCATATGAGATTCTATTTCATAAAATGCCTAAGTTTGATATGTTAAAAGCTTTTGGCTGTTTAGCCTATGTCTCTATATTGCCTAAACCATCTACAAAGATGGATCCTAGAGCTAAGAAGTGTGTTTTCTTAGGATTTCCCAAAAATATTAAAGGATTTCGTCTATATGATCTTGAAACATGATCTGTTTTTGTATCTCGGGATGTTGTATTTTCAGAAAACATTTATCTTTTTCAGCAAAATTTTTCTAAAAAGAAAAATGATTTTATTTTTCCAACTCATAATGGTTATGCAATTCTTGAAGATGTTTCTGATAAACCTTCAAGTTTTGTAGCTGATAATCTTGCTACTCAAAACTGCTCTAATTCTGATAATGGTTCTATTAATTCTGGTCTGCCTAACTCTGTTAATGATGAGGTCAATTGTGATCAGACTACTTCTGTTGTAAGTCCACATCTTGATCTTAGTTTCAATAATATTCCTGTTTCTAGTCTTTAAAATGAAACTAATTCTCAGCATTTGAGTAGACCTTCCAGAACTAAGCATCTGCCTCAGAGGTTTAAAGATTTTCAAGTGGATCTTCCTGGCTCAAGATCAACTCCACACACTATTTCTCAGGTGATGTCTTTCCATCATATCTCTCCTGCTCATCATAGCTTTATTAATGCTATAGAAGTTTTAAATGAACCTAAGAATTATAAAGAAGCTGTATTACATTCTTGTTGGAAGGATGCTATGAGTGAAGAGATAGCTGCTTTAGAAAGAAACAATACCTAGGAACTTGTTCCATTACCTAAAGATAAGACTACTATAGGTTGTAAATGGGTCTTTAAGACCAAACTAAAATCTGATGGGTCTTTAGAATGTTATAAAGCAAGACTAGTAGCAAAAGGATATACTCAGCAAGCTGGGATAGATTTTTTACATACCTTTAGTCCAGTAACTAAGATTACTACTGTTAGAATGATAATTGCTGTTGCTGCTGCTAAAGGTTGGTTTTTTGCATCAATTAGATGTAAATAATGCTTTTCTTCATGGTAATTTAGATGAGGAAGTTTTTATGGAACCACCTCCTGGTTTTAACGGTCAAGGCTTAGTTTGTAGACTTAATAAAAGTCTTTATGGTCTAAAACAAGCAAGTAGACAGTGGAATGAACGTTTGACTTCTGTCCTTTTATTACAAGGATTTAAAAGAGCTAATTCAGATTCTTCTTTGTTTGTTAAAAGGTCTGAAGAAAACTTTATAACATTAGCTGTGTATGTTGATGATATAATAATAGCTAGTCCTGACATGCATGCTATAATTTCCATTAAAACCTTCCTTCATGATACATTCAAAATTAAGGATCTTGGTAATTTGAAATATTTTCTAGGTCTTGAGATTGCTAGGTCAGATAAAGGCATTAATCTTAGCCAAAGAAAATATACTCTTGATCTTCTTAATGACACTGGTTTTCTAGGTTCTAAACCAGTTTCTACACCAATTGCTACTACCACTAGACTTTCTAAGACTGAAGGAGAACCATTGTCTGATATATTTTCTTTTAGAAGACTAGTTGGCAGATTGCTTTATTTAACAAACACAAGGCCTGACATCTCCTTTGCTGTCCAGTAGCTTTCTCAGTTCATTTCTGCACCCACATCTATACATTTAGCAGCTGCTCATGGAGTATTGCGTTATTTGAAAGGTTCTCCTGGACAAGGACTTTTCTTCCCTGCTACTAATGATTTCAAGCTTCATGCTTTTTCAGACTCGGATTGGGCATCCTGTCCAGACTCCAGACGATCCACAACTGGGTTTTGTGTCTTCCTTGGTCACTCCTTGATTTCCTGGAAGTCAAAGAAACAACAAACTGTTTCTAGATCTTCCAGTGAAGCAGAGTATATGGCTATTGCTTCTGTTACTTGTGAATTACAATGGCTCACTTATCTTTTAAATGACTTGCATATTTCTTTATCTACATCAAATTTATATTGTGACAATCTTTCTGCAATTAAACTTGCAGAGAATCATGTGCATCATGAACGCACGAAGCACATCGAGATGGGTTGTCATCTCATCAGGGAAATGATTCACAGCAAGCTTATTAATTTACTGCCTGTATCCAGTCCAAATCAGTTGGCAGATTGCTTCACCAAACCTCTTCCTACAACTATTTTTCTATCTTCTATTTCCAAGCTGGGCATACAAGATTTGTATGCTCCATCTTGAGGGGGGCTAATAGAATAGTAATCAGTTAGTAGGTTAGTTAGGTTGTTAAAGGTTTGTTAACTGAGGTGGCAAGATTGTAAAGATTGAATCTTGGATCACTTATGTAGTATATATTAATTGTTTGTCGATATTATTTTAATTAAGCCAATTTAATAAAGAATCAGTTTTACTTTTAATTCCTCTTTCTTCTCCTTCTGTATCGAAAGTTCACCCGACTATTCTTCTTCTCTTCTTTACGATTCCCTTCCAATCTTGAGGGAAAATTATCAGAGAAACCTAGATTCAATAAGTTTTGGCCTAGAAAAACATATGGACAAGATCATGAACTCAACTAACCATCACCTGAGGATCATGAAATACGAAAGCCTGAAAACCAGCGAGCCAACCCTAGGGATACGTGTGCACCGCGACATGAATGCACTAACTATCTTGTATTAGAACGACGTTGACGGCTTGGAGATTTAAAACAAAGACGGTGAATGGATCAAAGTATTGCCCTCGTCTAACTCTTTCGTTGTCTTGATCGAGGAATTCTTCAGCGTAAGTCACTTACTATCAGGGATGGACCGAGTAGTGTTAAGGGGCAGTCGCACCCTCTATAATTTCAAATTCTCGTATAGTTTTACTGAGTATAAAAGTTTGCACTCCTAATATAAAATCTTGGGTTCGTCCTGACAGGTATCGTTGAATGGTAGATTGCCCTCGCCTTACCATCGGGCGATGATGAAGGGAGACAAGGCAAGGTACAACATTGGGTTTTTATCTAGCCCGAGAGAAGGCTACCTGATAGAGGTTCCGAAAGAGCTCGTGGATGACAAAAATCCATTGCTCTTCAAACCTTATGACCATAATGAATTTGTGGAGTTTTACTCCACCCAATTCGCTCAAGGAGCGCTTAGCGTAGGTCTTAAAGCTTATTGCAGTGTCTAAGATTTGGGCATCTATAATTGTTTTATGTAACGAATATGGTGTGTGGTCTCTCTCTCTCTCTATATATGTTTGGTATAATCACTAGTATCCAAGTTATTAGATGAATAATTCGAATCGGGCTGATTGATTATCAATTATCATTGTTGTTGGAACAATATACATGAGGACGTGAATCGAGCATGCTTACGAATTTAAAACCCTACAATTTATGGGTGAGGAGGGGTATGGGTACTATATTAATTTACACTTTGAATGTTAAAAATAATGATAATATGAATCAGACATTGTTGAACAATAGAAGTTCATTACGATGCTACCATTCCAACTCGGTTTATTTCATTCAAAGTGTTAGGGATTAGGAATCGAGTCTTAGATATTGTGTAAGAAACCTAGTTTCTCATTTCGCTATACTAATTAATAGTTGTTGTGTAATCTATATGTATTAATAGATTATTGATAAATAAAAGTGTTACATTTTTATTATTATTATTTAAACTAGCATTTAACTTGCATGTTCTATATGTGAAGGATATAATATGTAATCATAATGATATATATGTTTTTCAATAATTTTTTTAGTAAATGTAATTAATGTTAACAATATTTTTGAAAATTAAAAATTTTATTCGATTTATAAGAATATGAATAATTTTGCATTGAAATAATTTATCCATGCAACCAAACATAATTACAATGACGAGCTCTTTTCATTTCTTAAAATCAACAACTAAATGTTATTCAGACTAGCTGTAAGATGTCATTATTGTCTTCCCAAATGAGATGTTGCTTATAGATTTTAAGACCTAGTTTTTTTATGTGAGATTAATGTCCTCACTTTTTCTTAGACGCGACATTCTCCCCCACTCATGGGCGCTCGGCGTGAAATCAAGCAATGAAAGGGTCACTCGATACCATTTTCACGGGCTCATTACCCTCTTCCCAAAAGACATGTCTAATAGAATGTGCAGCGACAACGCTTAAATATCCCAATACCTTTTTTTATGTTGAACTACTGTCTCCTCTTCTTCCCAATTATGACATAGATATACTATACTTTAAATGAAAAACAAATAATGTTTCATAATTAATTAATCATATAAAACGTGTATACATGAAGATAAATGAAAAAAAAAACAAATCAACAGTAGGTGAACGGTGTATCTTATAGAGAGTTTTTTTTTGGTTGCTTTTGTATAGCTGTTTTGATAATTTATAGGAGAATAGAGCAAGGGTCCAATTCTATTCTGGGTTTTGTTTGATGACTGGTCTGGAGTAAAAATTGTACTAAGGATTTGGGGTCGTCAGTGGTGTTACAGATTTTCTTCTTTTGTGTCTTGGAGTTTGTATTGAATGATTCGGTAGGTTGTATTTGGACATTCACTTGGTTGTGTGCACTTTTTTTTCCTTCGTTTAGGTTTAGGGGGATTTAATGAGTTCCACATCTCATGTTGGGAATATTTCTTAGAATAACCAATCAAGAAGTTTTAGGACTCAAATTGGAGTTATAAGCAAGTAGGGAGCCATATTAGTAGGGCCTAAAAGAATCCATACTAAGATTTGTTATTTGCATGCAAAAATGCTATTAATTGGAGGGTGTGTACACGTGTCAAGCAGAATTGAAGGCATGTGCGGGGAAAAGGAGAGTGAGTTTGGCATTTGGAGAGAGAGAGAGAGAGAGAGAGAGAGAGAGAGAGAGAGAGAGAGAGAGAGAATTAAGCTTAACTAATCTAAGCACCTTGCACCATTGGTCGATTAGCTTAAGGAGTGGGTAAGTATCAATTTCCTTCCTTAATTCAGTTTTCAATTTGAGTATTTGTAAGAAATTTCTCATATACAATGTGTTATTTGATTTCTAAAGAGTTAAACCCATGCTAGGAAATTGTGTATAATGAACATGACGAACATCCATGACGTTGTAAAGATTGAGACATAGTTTAGAATGTCAATTGCTTGGTGATGTGTTATAAAACTTGAGAGATTAATTATGTATTCGAATTAGGCATTGTTAGATTGTATAGTTGAGTTGAAATTGAAAATTAGGTGTCATGGCTTGTTTGAATACAAAATTGGATTGTTTTGAACATGTATTTTTATGAATAAGGAAATGGGACTATTGTGGGAGTTTATAGAGATGATTCGACGATAATGTATTGATGTGTGTGTTTGTGTGTGTGTGTGTGTCATTCTTCATGTGATTTCCTCCGCAGTTGTAACAACTAACATTGTTGTTGTTCTTTACCCACGACTTACGGAGTTTGAAATCTCCTTTTGATGGCTTCTTGGGTTCATCCTTGGGATGCCTATCCTAATCTTCCTCGTCGTTGTCTTCATACTTCGACTTCTTGTGTTTACCTTGGTGTCCTCGTCATTGATGCCGGTGATTCGAAAGTAATTCTCCAAGTTCCAAATAAAGTTCTCCACTTCTTGAGCCTCCATTGCTCCTTTGAACTCTTTCGGTTTTGGTACATCGATCCTGGGCTTGGTTTCTATTATTTTGCCCACCATGCTGGTTAGCACGTCATTCTTGTAGAGGAATAATTCGGCACTGTGTTTCTTAATTTCCCCTAACAACTCCCCTCTCGTTGCTTCCATCGCAACTTGAAGGGAAACGTCTTGCCGGTTCAATCTCTCGTACGCCTCGTCGAGAAGGTTTTGAACCTCTACTGCGACTTCATCTTTGAAGGGGCTGACTTTGGTTTCTAGCTTTTCAAGGCGATCGTCAACAACATCGAGGGACTCTACCGTCTCTTTTGCTTCGGTTTTGAGTCGTTCTATCTTGCCCTCGAGTGTTGTTAACTGATCCTTCGAAGCAACCCTTTTCTTGTCGGTAACCTTATCGGTTGTCTTGTCAGTTGCCTGGGTCTCCATGACCTTTGATGTTGCCCCTGTTTCGTCTTTCTTGGCCATCTCGAGCAAACTTCTTTGCTCTAATACCACTTGTCACGCCTCTAGAGCTTGACTAGCTTGGCGTGCGGCCTTAGGCACCTTCAGAAGGGTACGGAGCCTAAGTAAGCCTGACGATCTAGGCGAGAATACCCGGATCCTTGCGAAAACGAATGAACAAAGAGAGGGGTGATGGCCGGAAAAGAGTTTGGGGGAAAGCCGGGAGAATGCCTAACACTTTTATTAATTATGACTCCCAACAAGAACAAGGCTTCAAGCCTAAAGAAAAATTGATGAAGTAAGTAATGAGGTGAGGGTAAGCCTCTTTATATAGCCCCCTACATCCAAGTCCTATTCTAACTAAAATAACTACTACTTAATCATACTTTAACTAGGAATACAGCTGTTCTAATCCTTCAGGGAGTTGTATTTCTTATCCTCCAAGGATTCGTACTCCTTAACCTCCAATGATCCCTCAAGTTGGTTGGTTATTAAGCCCAAGTCGGTGAGGATGACCTGTCCTGTCCCTCGGTGTGCACCCTTGGTGCCGGCCCTAGGCTCTTCGGTGTGCACCCTTTGGGTCGACACTAGGCCCTTTAGTGTGCACCCTTAGTGTCGGCCCTAGGCCCTATAGTGTGCACCCTTGGTGTATGTCGGGCTTATCCCCCTAGGGTACGCCGGGCTCATCCTGCTCGGTCCCTCGGTGCGCGTTGTGTTCCAACCCTAGGGTGCGGTCAGCGGGCTTGTTTCTTTTGTACGTGCTGGGATCAGGCCCTGCGGTGTGGTCTGCAGGTTCGACCCCTGGGTGTGCGCTAGGATCGGACCCTAGGGTGCTGTTCTGACACGAACAATTTCAAGGCACTTGTGTCCACTAGTGCGCTCAATTTTTTTGCCTGCCAAGGTGATGTCCACGAACATCAGACCCTTCTCTTTGGAACCCTTCTTAGTCTCCACGGAACTGATAATGGAGTTTAGTTTAGTAAATTCCTGTTCCTCTTCACTATCATCTCCTTGGATGTCTGCAGCTTTCTCGAGTTCGGGACAATCCTTCTTCATGTGATTGCCTCTGCAGTTGTAACAACTAAAATTGTTTTGTTCTTTACCCACGGCTTACGGAATTTGAAATCTCCGTTTGATGGTTTCTTGGGTTCATCCTTGGGATGCCTATCTTGATATTTCTTGTCGTTGTCTTCAAACTTCGACTTTTGTCTTGGCATGTCTGACTTCTTGTGTTCAAATTCTACAAGGGAGTCGGCTGCGTCCAATGCCTTGGAATGATCTTGGATCCCCATTCGGTGTAACTCCATTTTTGCCCAACGTTGCATTCTGTTTTTGAATATAAAGAGGGTGTCGACTTCACTCATGTTGTGAATCTAGAGCCTGAGTTCAATTAATGTGTTGACGTACTCCCAAATTGAGCCGTCGTGCTTCAATTGATGAAGCTTCTCTCGAGCTTCTTCTTGAGCGTTCTTTGGGTAAAAGTGCTCCTTGAATTTGTTCTTCATTTGTCACGAGGGTGGATAACCGTTACAATTAACCCATCACGAGCGTGGTTGACTCGTGGCGTGGGCGTCACGAGGTCGTGACAGGAAAGAGATGGGGACATAATCCCACATCGGAAGAGAAAAGAGAAGTCTTGAGAAACATAAGCGGTGGCATTGCACTACCTATTAGACATGTATTTTATGGAAGTGTAATGGCCCATAACATTGTTCATAGTACCATACAATACACTTTAAAAGAAAACAAATAACTTTCGTAATTAATTAATAATATAAAACATGTATATAAGGATAGACCGAGGGGCGGTCGCTCGTTTGAAAATTTGAAATTCGTATATAATTTAAAAATGTTTTATATATTTATATTGAAAATTTATTTTCTTTCTGCTAAAATTTTATAAATTCTCCCCTCTAAAATTTTATAATTTCACCCACGTAACATAAAGTTTTGTAGATGTCCCTGCATATATACATAAAGATAAATGAAAAATAAATCAACCATATATATTAAACACAAAGACATGTTAGTAACCATTATTAGTAATCAAACATAGATGAAAAAATTAAACGCGTAGTCACCACCAATCTTTATTAGTAATCATTTATTCATTGTTATTTTTTAGATTTGATTCACAAAAATAAAATTTTGATTCTACTCCTTCAAAAATAAGGAAGATGAATCTAAAAGCTTTGGGGATGCTGGGATTGGGGGCATTCTCCGCAATCACACATGCTCAGCTCTGTTAAAATTCTCGATGTCTATTGGATTGTCGGATCCTACGAGAGCAGAATTAAAGGCCATTTTAAAAGCGTGCCAATTATGGAGTGGTTCCAAGTGGATGAACTTCCAAAAGGTGATAATGGAGTCTGATTGCCAGATGGTTGTTAAGTGGATTTCAAGTGCGTGCAGGTATCCGACTGTCTTTTCCGATCTAGAGGAGCAGTGCAAGAGCTTCCTTTCTGTTAAGGGTTTAATATCTGTTAGAGGTTGTTAGGGTTGTTGCATGGTGGTTAGGTCGTTTTGGTTAGCTGGCAGCTAGCTGCATGGAAGCTATATAAGCCTTCACGTGTTGCAGCAGTTAACCAACCTTCTTTGTATTCTCTTTATGATTCAATAAACTATTCTCTTCTTCTTCTCAATCACCATTTCAACATGGTATCAATCGCCAGGAACCAATGGATTTCTTAATCCTTCTTTTTCCTTGGTTCTTTGATCGTTCTTTGTCTCTTGACGAATCCGGGAGATTCCTCCGCTGCTACCAGTGATATTGCTGCTGGCTCATCATCTGGCAAAAGCTTCACCAACAAACGTGTCAGTGTGGTGCTCGATGAAACGAACTTTTTGATTTAGAAGCAACAAGTCTTGCTCACGGTTCGTAGCCATCGACTTGAGAAACTACTCACCGGTGCTCTGAAGCCGCCGCCGGAAATAGTCACCAATGATCAAGGTACGGTTGTTGATAATGAGGCTTATGAAATCTTTGTTGCGCAGGATAGTGCGCTTGCTTCGTGGATTCTTTCGACTATTAGCTCGAGTCTTCTTTCTGAGTTTGCTGGTGCGGAAACTTCAGCTGCCATTTGGGACACGGTGGTCAAATATTTCTCGAATCGTTCAACAACTTCTGCGATGAGCCTCCATTATAAGCTCTGATCTATGAGGAAAGGCGATCTGAGTATGAGAGCTTATGTTTCTCAAGTTAAGGAAGTTTGCAATATGCTCTCGTCCTGCGGCAGTCCTATCTCAGATCTGGAGAAGATTGCTTCAATTCTTAAAGGCCTTCCAAGTGAATATCAGCCGTTCATTGCGTTAATCACGGCGAGTCAGTCTCCTTTTACACTAGATGCATCTATAAATGTCCTTCTTGATGCTGAAACACAGATGCTTACCTTCAATCAATTTTCGGATCTGCCTCCTGCTGCTCATGTGGCTCATGTTGCTAGTTCCAAGTTGGATGCTGATCAAGAGAATTCACAGCCAAATTACAGGCCCTATCGTGCTGTGGTCAATCAGCGAGGTCGTGGCAGAACTGGATATAAGTCCAATATGCGACCTCGGTGTCAGTTATGCGGAAAGGTTGGTCATCTCGTTGATCGCTGCTGGCACAGGTTCGATGAAAATTTTCCTGGTGTAACAGCACGTCCGTCGGGTGCTGCCAAGGTCGATTCTGCTGCTCATTCCAATCTTGCTGATGTTACTAACACACAATGGTTTGTTGATTCTGGTGCGAGTCATCATGTTACCCCTGAGGCCACAAATCTTGGTGATGGATCCGACTATGCAGGCCCTGGTAAGTTTTTTTTGAGGAAAAAAATTTTCAGGCCCTGGTAAGTTAATTGTTGGTAATAGGTCAGGTCTTAATATCTCTAAAGTTGGTAAGTCTGTTTTACATTCTTCTTCACGTTCTTTGCTGTTGAGTGATGTGTTACATGTACCAAAGGTCACTAAAAATCTGTTGTCAGTTTTAAAGCTTGCTAGTGACAACGAAGTGTTCTTGGAGTTTCATGCTGGATCTTGTTTGGTTCGTGATGAAAAGACAAAGGAGGTTCTACTGCAGGGAGACCAGGTTGGTGGTTTGTATCGATTTCAAGCTACTAGCTCGTGTGTGGCTCAGGGTACTGCTCAGTGTCATGTGGCAAAGGCAGAGAATAAGTCGAAGTCTGAAGATGCATACACCTTGTGGCATCGAAGGCTAGGCCATCCGTCTTTCGATACTTTAGTTACTGTTTGTAAGCAGTTCAATGTATGTTTGGATTCTCATGTTAATAAGAATGTTGATCTGTGTGTTGCATGCCAAATGGGCAAGAGTCATAGTCTTCCTTATGCTCCTTCTACTACTGTGTATTCAAAACCCTTTGAGCTTGTTTTTATTGATCTTTGGGGACCAGCTCACGTTCCATCTCAAGGTTTTACATATTATGTATCGTTTGTTGATGCGTTTACCCGTCACTGCTGGGTGTACTTGTTGAAGACCAAATCCCAAGCAATTGTGGCCTTTCAGTCGTTCCAAAAACTCGTGCAAACACAGTTTGGTGTTAATGTTCAAGCAGTTCAGAGTGACTGGGGAGGGGAGTTTCGTAGTTTGTCTCGTCTTCTTGTTCAAGAAGGGATTGTACATCGTGTCACTTGCCGACACTCCTCCTAGCAGAACGGCGTTGTCGAGCGGAAACATCGTCATATAATCGAGCTAGCATTGACTCTGTTAGCACAAGCCTCCCTTCCTCTCAAGTTCTGGTCCTATGCTGTTACTACAGGTGTGTTTCTCATCAATCGGTTACCTACAAAGGTGCTTGGTGGTGCTTCTCCTTTTGAACGGCTGTTTGGTCGCAAGCCTCAGTATGACATGTTGCGAGTCTTTGGTTGTAAGTGTTTTCCGTGCCTTAGGCCTTTTAATTCTTATAAGCTCGATTTCAGGTCTCAACCAGCAACATTCTTGGGTTACAGTTCCATGCACAAAGGATACCAATGTGTTACTTCGAGTGGTCGTGTTTACATATCAAGGAATGTTGTCTTCGATGAGGGTGTGTTTCCTTTTGCAAACTCTGTCTCCAGTGAGTCTTCATGTGCTCATGGTCAAGGCACATGTGTTCAGTCAGGGGTGCTTCATTTAGTTCCTGGAGCTACTCGGTTGTTTGCCCTGCTCCTGTTGCCTTTGGAGTCAATGATACTGGTGACTCAGTTGTGGTTGCTACTAAAGAAGTCAATGGTTCTCCTGAGGCAGACAGTGGTCCTATAGGTTCTTCATCTACAAGGGGTGATCCTTGTGGAGTTGGTGGTACAGGCCCTCTAGGTGCAGAAGGTGGTACAGACGGTGGTGCAGGATCTTTAGATGCTAATCTTCAGCCTCCTGTAAGATCTGCTCCATGTGATGGTGTTCCTCAATGTCAGGATGATGATGTAGGGCTAGGTCTCATACTCAGTACGTGGGTATGTATGATGTGGTGCCTCTTGGTCCCACCACTGGTGGTTGTTTTCAGTCCCCCGAATGCCGATGTGGAATCCAATTCTCCTTCTCTGCATGAGGGTTTGGATGAAACTGTGTCTGCTGGTTCTATCACAGCTACCTTACAACAACAGTCTTCTCCTTCCGTTTCTCTTAATACGCATCCCATGTTGACCAGAAGTAAAATGGGAGTGTTTAAACCAAAGGTTTATTTTGCTAATGCTGCTGATGATGTTCCTGCTTCCATTCATGAAGCTCTTGCTGTTCCACAGTGGAGAGAGGCGGTACATGCTGAGTATGCTGCCTTGCAACGGAATGGCACGTGGAAGTTGGTTGCTCTGCCTGAAGGGAGGACCTTGGTTGGGTGCAAGTAGATCTTTAAGATCAAAAAGAATGTCGATGGGTCGATTTCACGATACAAGCCGCTTCTGGTCGCAAAAGGGTTCAGTCAAGTCCCTGGCCAAGACTTTAATGATACGTTCAGTCCCATGGTGAAGCCAGCGACGGTGAATGTGGTGCTTGCGTTAGTTGTTTCCAACCGGTGGTCGCTGCGACAAGTCGACGTTAACAATGCGTTTTTGAACGGCGATCTTCATGAAGAGGTGTTTATGATACAACCTCCTGGCTTTGAAGAAACAGCCGATGATGGGTCCAAGCTCGTTTGCAAACTTGAAAAAGCTCTTTACGGGTTGTGACAAGCACCTAGAAGTTGGTACACGAAACTAAAGAACTACCTTGTGGAGATTGGTTTTCGCAGGTCAGCAGCTGATTCTTCCTTGTTCATTCGAACCAGGTCTGGTGTGTTCATCTATGTGTTGGTTTACGTAGATGACATTATCATTACTGGAGGGTCTGAGGAACAAATTGCAGAGGTTTTATCGCTTTTGGGCAAGAATTTTCCCTTAAAGACTTGGGTTCTTTAAGTTTCTTTCTGGGCATTGCAGTTCAATGGTGTAAGGGGTGTTTATTCTTGAGTCAACAGAAGTTTGTGCTGGAGTTGCTTGAAAAGACAAAGATGGACAAGGCCAAACCAGCTTCGATGCCTATGCTTCCCTCGGTTAAGCTTTCTCAGAATGCGGGCAGTCCAGTTGCTGATGCTACTGGCTTCAGAAGCATTGTCGGAGCATTGTTATATTTGTGTCATACCAGGACCGACATAGCCTTTAGTGTACACCGAGTCGCACAGTATATGCACAATCCGTGTGAAGAGCATCTTGCAGCGGTGAAACGGATTCTGCGCTATCTGAGTGGAACCTTACACCATGGTCTCCTTTTTCGACCCTCGAAGACAAGTTCCAGTCTTGTTGCGTTTTCTGATGCCGACTGGGGAAGCAACCCTGATGATCGGCGTTCCACGACTGGGAGTTGCGTTTATCTTGGCAATAGTATAGTCACCTGGTGCTCAAAGAAACAACGGGTCGTGTCTCGGTCAACGATGGAGGCTGAATATAGAAGCATTGCAGACACAACATCTGAAGTGACTTGGTTGCGAGCTTTGCTGTCCGACATGGGAGTTGTTCAACGCGACGTTCCAGTGATTTGAAGTGATAGCATGAGTGCAGTTTCACTCAGTATGAATCTTGTGTTTCATTCACAGTCCAAACACGTGGATTTGGATGTTCATTTTGTCAAGGAAAAGGTTGCGGATAAGAGTCTTCAAGTGAACTACATTCCTGCTCCTCACCAGACGGCAGATGGGTTCACTAAACCCCTAACCAGCTCTTTCTTTGAGTTGTTTCGACAAAGGCTGAATGTCGTGTCCATTAGTGAACTCGTGTAGGAAGAAAAAGTAGGGGAAATGTTAAGGGTTTAATATCTATTAGAGGTTGTTAGGGTTGTTGCATGGTGGTTAGGTCGTTTTGGTTAGCTGGCAGCTAGCTGCATGGAAGCTATATAAGCTTTCACGTGTTGCAGCAGTTAACCAACCTTCTTTGTATTCGCTTTATGATTCAATAAACTCTTCTCTTCTTCTTCTCAATCACCATTTCAACACTTTCCAAATCTGGAGGTGAAATTTCTTTTGTCTATAGGGAACAAAATGGAGCTGCTCACGAGTTGGCATTGCATGGAGTTACTAGAGACATTGATCTGTTATGGACATCTAAATAACGTCATGTTGTAGGAGCGCTGTCAG
This sequence comes from Hibiscus trionum, assembly GCA_030270665.1. Classification (NCBI taxonomy): domain Eukaryota; kingdom Viridiplantae; phylum Streptophyta; class Magnoliopsida; order Malvales; family Malvaceae; genus Hibiscus; species Hibiscus trionum. The sequence goes on from BSYR01000046.1 coordinate 5,056,345, forward strand.
GTTTTATTTATAAGTAGTTTTTGCTTAATTGTGGTGCTTAGTTGGATACGGGCTGAGTTTCTGTTGCAGTCATTGGTTTCGGCTGAGCTGTTTAGTTTGGCAAGTGTATGTAACTGTTATGCAAGTTCGTATATTAATAAAATTTGCACTATTTTCCCCCTAACTAGGCTTTAGAGGGGGTTTTTTTTAATGAGGACCGCTTTTTTTATAAAAAATTGAATCTAAAAACTTTGCTCATTCGAATCTAAAAAAATGAGATTAGAAGTAGGATATGTAAAGATTATCACTTGGGAAAAAAAGTAAGGCTCACACACGAGAGCAACCCTCCATCGTTGTGACACCCATGGTGGAGTATTCGGTACAATAACAACCCCTCAACACCACTCATCGGTAGATGTATAGCCCACTAACGAGAGATGAGACACACTGTAACACCCTAAAAAGTACCCTAGTTCGAACTATAGAAAACGACAAGTATAACATAAACGTTTTACGATCTAATCAAGATTGAAATGAAACAACATTAACTAAGCTATATTAGGTTATAAATTGATTAAAATGTAACATGAAAATTCATATGTAAAACCTAGAATTTCATTAAAGAGTCAAATATCTTTGGAATTTCATTAAAGAACCTTAATTAGAGGGTTAGCACGAAATTTACCGACAATCATTGCTTCTCTAATTTGGCAAGATTAGCTTGAAAGAACTTGAAGGAAAATGAGAGAAATCACCAAGGAAAAGTTGGAAATCAAAAGAGATTTTGAGAATGAAGAAAATCTGGAATTTGAGAGAAAATGGAGAGAGTTTGGCTGAAGTGAAAAAGAGAAATGAAAAGATCGTCAATATTTTTGTTAACCGATTAACTACCTTTCTAATTAAATCAATTAAAAGCCTTTCTAATTTTTAATAAAACATTAAAAACACATGTCAAATTAGAGAAATGACCTAATTTCCAAATAGCTCCCTAAATATTCTATGATTTTGTCTCCTTTTGAAAAACACAATTTTCCACAGTTTTAAAACTTTACATTTTGGTCACTACACAAAATGTATGCTTTCCAAAACTTACTTTTCAAAATTGATTTAACCAACCTCTTAAATATAATTTTAGAGGATTTTAGGAATTTTATCATATTTTAATCCCATTCCGAACCTTTATTTCCCTAAACCACTTTTAATGGTTCGAACAACCGACTACTGGTTCCACCAGCCCAACCCGACTCACAAAACACCTAGACCCAAAACCGGGGCGTTACATCATCCATCCATTTCACTCATCCAATGGTCATGGATTAGTGTAAAACTAGTTGTGTTTTACATAGTGTATGTGTGTCCTAACCATATACGGGTTAGGATCCACTTACATTATGTAAAACTCAACTAGCTTTATACTAATTCTTGACCATTGGATAAGTGAAATGGATGGATGAGATTAGAAATAGGATATGTGAAGATTGTCACATGGGAAAAAAGTAAGGAGTTAATCTTCACATATTTTACTGTTAATCTCATCCCCCCGTTTCCCTCATCCAACGATAAAAAACGTGTAAAACTTAAAAAAATTAAGGAGTTAATCTTAGCCATCCATTTACCCCATCCAACGATCCAAAAAACGTGTAAAACTTAAAGTGTTTTACACCCTGTAGCTGGATCCTATCCATATATAAGAGTTAAGGAATTGATGAGAAGAAAAAAATACAGTTAAAGGACTAAAGTGAATAAAATAAAAAGTAAAAATATTAAATTGCAAAAAGAATTTTTTTTGCTAAACATGTGAATTGAAGTTACATAGATATTATATAGTGGTAGTGGATCATATAATTTAAATTTGGTCAAAATAGACTTAAAACGAAGGAGGAATTGAATAAATGAGAAAATCATTCAAAGTTAAGGGCTAAATTGCAAAAATAGAAAATATATTTTCAAAAATATGAATTAAAGCTAAATACGTATTCCATAGTGGTTTAGGAGCATGCGGTTCAAATTTTGTCAAAAATGAATTAAAATGAAAGAGGATTTGAATAAATGATTAAATCATACAAAGTTGAGGGGCTAAATTGCAAAAATATGAACCATATTTAAAAAAGGGAAAACTACACCGGTGGTCCTCTAACTATTACTGTTCTCCTGTTTTGGTCCCCAAACTATGTTTTTCGGCAAATTCGTCCCATCTGTTACATAGTTCTCCTGTTTTGGTCCCCCGACGTTAAATAACTAACGGTTTTGGTGACATGGCATTTTTTAATATTTTTTAATCATTTCTCTCTCCTCCTATATTATTTTTATTTAATTTTATTCACCCAATCATGTCGTGACACGTGTCACTATCCTATTACTTGAGAAAACCCCCAAAATCCTTATAAAAATATACTTGGTGTTGCTAGGATTCGAACCCAAGAACACCAGCGCCAAAGCATATGCGTGAACCAGCTATGCTAGGTGTAACACCCCGGTTTTGGGCTTAGAAGTTTTGGGCGTTGACCGGTTCGGTCAAAGTGCTGATCGAATATATAAGAGTGAATTTAGGAAAGCCTAGTTCGGGTTGCATTAAAAATATGGAAAAATGTTCTAAAATCATGTTTTATTATATAAAAGTGAACTGTGAAATCAATTTTGGAAAATGAGGTTTGGAAGGTTGACATTTTGGCTAGTGACCAAAATGTAATTTTTGAAAGTTACGGGACAGTTTTATAAAGGATTGAAACTTTGAATCTTTAAGGAGCTATTATTCCAAAAAGGATTTCTCCAGATTTTTCTAAGATATTTTAAGGCTTTATTCTGATTTTAAAGATTAAGAAAAGGAGGGAAATCATTTTAACCAATTTCCTAACTACTTTTTCATTTTCTCTCCATTTTCCTTTTCTCTTATTTTCTCTCAACCCAAACAAAATTCTCCAGATTTCTTTCTCTGATTTTGGCATCTAAATCTCTCATTTCAACTCTCATTTGATTCCTAATCATCTCATCAACAAAACCTCTCAATTTGCAAGTTGTTTCATCATGCTTTTTGGCTCTAAAAAGGAGAAATTCAAGTTTGGAGGTAAGAACGTCTCTCTCCTCTAAACTATCAGTTCTTTACTGAAATTCCCAAGTTCTCAATCCTTGATTTGTGATTTGTTAATGGTTTTTCAAATGAGATCTTGATTTTTGGCTAAAATGCAAGATTTGGTGATTTTGGTGGAATTTTCGTGTGATCTGTTTGGGCAGTGTTTTGAAGTGTCAAAATGATGTTAAATGAATGCTAAGTTGATTAGAAATTGATGTTTAATGAATGCAATCCCGGATAGGTTGAATTTCCTAAGTTTCGCTTGAGCTTTTGGTTGTTTTTGGAGTGTTTTTGGTGATCTGTTATACCTGGAGGTATAAGGATGTGTTTGCAATCATTTTGGATGTTAATTGGTGTATAAAAATGGTTAGAAGTGATGGATCTTGGCTGGGTTAAGTTTTGGTAATGTTTGGAGGTGATTTCGGTTGTGTTTGGTAGCCGAATTGTTGGATTTGTGTTGAGCAGCGAGTTTGGTTGTGTGGCTGCTGTTCTTAATGCATAATGATGCATTAATGTGCTATTTTTGTGTGTTTGAAACAGGGGAGTTTGACCCTTGAGCTTTGAAGGTGTTTGCGGAAGGTTTCGGAAGCTTGGAAGGCTTGTCGGCTAGTCTTGTTTGGTTATCGGTGAGTGAAGTTGGGTTTTCGGCTTTTAATCAAAGGTTTGAAGGTTTTGGGAGCTTAGTTTAAGTCTAAACAACTTTGCTAAGCTCAAGAGTAAGTAAATGGATTTCTTACTTGATTTGTGATATGAAGTGGTTTTTAGGCAATTGTGGTTGATGATTGAAATGCATGTGTTTTGCATGGTTTAGTTCTGTTTTGAAAGCATATTTTAGCATGGTTTAGTGCTGGTTTTGAAAGCCATGTGTTAAGGATGCTCTAGGTAGGAGATCCTTGGTTTTATACATTGAAAATGTGGTTTTGATGCATGATGTTGCATGATGTTCAATGGCTTTGTTTAATGCTTTAAAACAGTGAGTTGATGATGATAAATGATGGTTTTTGCATATTGGTTATGCATGTGAATCATTTGATTAATGTGGTAATGGTTTTGCATATTGGTTATGCATGTGAATCATTGGTTTATAATGAAATGGTTTTGCATATTGGCTATGCATGTGAAACATTGGACTAATGTGGCAAGATGGTTATATTGGCAAGTGATGTAAGTGGTTCTTGGTTCTTTGATCGGATATAGTTAGCCGGCTATAGGATTGGGTGCACCGTGAATAAAGTCGCCTTGGAGGTGGAGTGGTCAAGAGTGGACCGGATAAGCTCCCTTCAAGTTTCCTAACGAGATGAGGTCATAGTGGAGGTGTTGCCCACTCGAGGACCTTGGTTATTTGAGGTCATAATGGAGGTGTTGCCCATTCGAGGACCTTGGTTAAGCAAAGGTTATATGGTGTTTAAAAGTCCATATGTGAGGACCTTGTGCTTGTTGAGATCACAATGGCGGTGTTAAGTCCATGTGTGGATCTTGTATAGGGTGTCCCGGATCTCGTTAGATGATGTTCTACAACTACCAATCGGTTATGCAAAGGTTGTATGGTGGTTAAAAGTCCATACGGGAGAACCTTGTGCATGTGAGGTTGTATGGTTGTCCATACATGGGAACCTCGGGAAAAGCTAAGGTTGTATGGTGTTTAAAAGTCCATGCATGGGAACTTTAGGCTTGTAAGGTCATAATGGAGGTGTTGCCCATTCGAGGACCTTGGATTGGGTAGGGTGTAGGGAGCGTAGGGACAACGCTCGGAATCCGCGTATCCGATCGGGTGTTGAGTTGGAAAGTGGATGTGATTGATTACTTGAAGGCCAATATGATGTTCTTAAATATAAAGAAGCATGAGATGCTTGAAATGATGCATGGTTGCATGTGAAGCATGAGTTGCTTGGAAAGATGCATTGTTGCATGAAAGGTGTATGATGCATGTGAATGCATGTTTACTTGTTAGGTTGAACAAGTGCTGATTATCATTTGGTAAATGATGTATGTGAGCATGAATATCTTTAATGCTTTGAAGTCTTGTAGGACTTGTTTGAAAGGCATGTGAATATGTTTGTATGGTATATATGTTGCCTTGGTGTAATGCAAGTGTTGGTTGGCTTGTGAAATGGTTTTAAAGGTTTCTTGTTTGAAATGGCTTTCAAGTTTATGAAAGGTATGTTGTGAAACGGAAGTGTTTCCATGGTTTTGTTTTAGCTTTGCATATGGTATTTATGCATGGTTGATGCTTGTGGTTGAAAAGGATTTCAAACATGGTTTTTTTAGTAAACAAATCGGGTTTGTTTTACAAGTGTTTTATGACCCGCTGCATTGATGGTGTTTTGGTTTTGAGCATTCCTCACTAAGCATTATGTGCTTACGCTCTCTTTGTCCATCAATGCAGATCTTTGAGGTTTGGACAGCAAGGAGCAAGGGATTCAAGGTGGACTCCAAGTGAGATGTATGTCTCGGTGAATAGCTATAGTTAATAAAGGCAATGGGGGTAGAATCTCTTGAGATTTTTGTGTTTGTGATCGTTTATATTGTTCAAGATTGTTTTAATGTTGTTAAAGTTGTTGGATCATGATTTGGCTTAATTGAGTTTGTTTTGGAAGGTTTATGCCTAAATGGTTGCTTGTGTAGGAAGCATGCCTATAGATTTGGGGCTTTTTGTATATGATGTGTTTCTGATGAATTGTTGATGCAAGCATGTCTCATTTATGTTGAATTGCATGCTGGTAAAGTTTGGTGGCTTTTGGAGCATGTTTGGTTGGTCAATTGTGTGTTTGAGTGAGCAAAATGCAGCTTTCTGGGCTAGGCGTTTCGGAACAGGAGACACCGTTTCGGAACGGGTGCCCTGCATGAACCCAGGCGTCCGAAACGGGTGAGACCGTTCCGAAACAGAAAGGCCTCTGCCCGACCCCCGTTTCGAAACGGGCTATGCCTGTTTCGGAACGGCCCCGCGTTTCGGAACGGGCTGTCTCCCGTTTCGGAACGGTTGACCGTTGGGGGCTGTCAGTGGCAGTTATGTGTTTCAAAATGTTTGCATTTTGGTCCTGAATCTTGTTTGTGCAATTGTGTGAGTTTGGGATGTCCGTTTGAGCTGAAATTTGGCCGAGATGCATGAAACATGATTAATTTTAAGTTGGTAACTTAAAATCTGGTTAAGGCCTCAAAGTTTTCAAAATTTACAATTTGGTCCCTAAAGTTGTGTTTTGTGCAATTGGGTCCCTGAATGATCTCTGATGGCTGTGATCTTTGAGTATGTTGCTTGTGTGATCACATATAGGACTAATGTGCATCTAGATAAGATTAAAAAGGAAAAAAAGGGTCGTTAATCAAGGTTGACTTTCGGGTTGACTTTGGTTTTCCCCGTGTAATCTTCGTAGTTCGGGTCAACCGTCTAGGCCGGGCTACGGGGGTTACATTTGGTGGTATCAGAGCTGTGTTGCGAATGCTTGGGGAAAACGGTAAGTTGTTGTGGTGTGTGCTTGTTGTTTACCCTGATGAGTGGGTTGAGTGTTGGTTGAAACACGTGTTTCTGGGCATGGTGTTGATGTTTCTGAACATGTTGATGATGTTTTCAAGCATGTTTTATGGTTATGAATCTTGGTTGAGCTAATGTGGATATGTGCTGATGTTGTGAGCTGGTCTTATGCTTGTGTTATGCTTGATGGAAGTGTAAGTTGTATGTTATGTTGCTAGTATGCTGTGGCAAGTGGGTGTTGTTTGATGTAAGCATGATCAAAGTATGTTGTTTGATATGCTTGATGTTGTGATATCCATGTTGTGTTGACTGTTATGTCATGTAAAGGGGAGGATTTGGGATACCCATTGCCTTATTAATATAGCTATTGTGTTACTTTGGAGTTGGAATTTGAATCCTTGCTAATGCTGGTCTAACTGGTTTGTTTGTTTGTTGTGATTGTATGTTTGTTGTTGTTAATGGTATGGCAAAGTCAATGGAGGATTGGCGGTTGAGAGAGATGGTTGCTGCCTTGGGGCAGGTTGTTAAGGCAAGGAATTCACCCTTTGGTAGTGGAGTTTTGCCTCAGTCTTCTGTGCCTAGTGTTGAGGTGGTAAGGCAAGGGAAAGAAGCTGGTTCTGTGGTGAAGAGTTCATCACCTGTTGAGCAGGAGGTGTTGGGAACATCTCAGGCTATGGTTGAGGTAAAGTCAGTAGATGTGCTGGCTGTGGGATGTGAGGGTTTGCCGAAGCAGTGTTTGCTTGATTTGGGTGCTGTGGAGTATCATGGTACTTCCCCGGAGATGTTTGAGGTCTGGTTGGCCAGTGTGGTTCAGATTTTGGATCGGGAAGGCTGTGATTATGCATGTAAGCTGGGGAGTGTTGTTTCCTTGATGTTGGAAGATGTGAGTGCCTGGTGGACATCTGTGGCAGTTGCGTCACATATCCATGATATTGATTGGGATTTCTTTGTATCTGCTTTTTATGAAAGGTATCTTGGAAGGAAGTTCCTAAGGGTTAAGCAAGGCGCGGGTAGTGCTGTTGTTGAGCAAGTATTGCTTGAGCAAGGAGTGGAAGCTCAGTCATCTGTGTGTGACCGTTGTGAAAGGCAACATGTTGGAAATTGTTGGGGCGCAGGTGTTTGTTGGAATTGTGGTTCCAAAGTACATGTTAAGCGTGATTGTCCTCATGGAGCGAAGTTAGCTTTGGTGTTAGCCAAAGAGTCTCAGAAAGGTCGTGGGCACGGCCGAGGCAAGGTTCAGAAGTGGCAGAAAGAGCAGAAAGTTGTGAAGAGTGTGGGAAAGGAGAATTGCTGGAAATGTGGGTCTGCTGGACACAAGAGGCGTGATTGTTTGATGTTGGCTCGGAATAGCCAAGGTTCTTTACCGCAAGGAGTTGGTGGTGACCCTAGTGTGTTAGCTGGTGCTGCAGTGGTGTGGCAGGAGGGTGGTGGTTCCGCAAGGAAGAGAGCTCGTCTGATGAAGCCTCAGGGTGGTGTTGTGCTTTCAGGTAATCTTGTTTAGTAATCTTTGCTCTAGTTGCCTAGTTTGGGTTTCTGTTGGTTTTCCTTGCGTGGTAAGTCTAGTCTTGTTGATAGCATGTTGGGGTAATAGTTGTAGTTTGGAAATGTCTTGGGTGTGAAGAAGGCTTGGTAAGTATCTTGTGGTTAATGGTTGTTGGTATGGTGGAGTTAGATGAGTTAGAGGTGAGGTAGGAGGTTGTTCTTAGACGGATTTGAGGATGTTATTGGAGGGTGTGAATTGGCATTCATGCACAGTTAAAATCATTGTCATATACTATATTATATATGTTGGTCCATGCATACATGTGGCATGACATTAGAGGTTTTGCATACATGTACATCAGGCATTGATAGGGCATGTTGGTGATCATGCATACGATGTTCACACTCGCTAATAACTAATCGAATCTGTTAGTGTGTTGGATTAGGTTGGATGATGGGTTTTCAGAGGTTGTTTTGGTGCTGGGTAAGAGTTGGTAGTGGGGTATATCAAGCTAGTTGCTAGTGAAAGTGAGAGTGGTGTAGCTGCTGGTAGAAGGATAGTGTTCGATGCTCAAGGAGTTTAGTGGTTTGGTGTTGGACGGTACGGTTGAGTTTAGAATCGGTTTAGTGGTTGAATAGCTAAGTGGAAGGGGTAGTTCCTTGGTGCTAAGTGATGTTGCAGCTTAGTGGTTGTGTTCCCAAGTGCTGAAGTAGCTTAGCTTTTAAGTTGTTGTGGAAGAGTTGTGTTTGTAAGTGCTGGTTCTTAGTAACCTTTGGGGAGTTAAGAAGATGGTTTGTATGTTTAAGCTGGGCGATGTTTTAGTATGGTAAGTGTTATGGTTGAAGTTGAAGTGGAAGGTCAATGAAAGATTGAAGTTTTTGTTGGTTGTTTGGGTTCTTGTGAGAATTGGTTGGTGGTGTGTGGAATGGCTGACGGAGTCAAGTTGGGATTGTGATGTAATTTTTGGAATCTGGGTGAGTTTTCCTGATGAGCTGTTATGGTAATGTTAGCAACAGTTGTGAGGTTTTATCAGTTTTCGTTGAGGAGTTTGGGTAAGCAGTTGATGCTTAAGAATTTTTGCTTGTTGGGTAATTCTTGGAAGAGGTTTGGGAGTTTGCAAGGGTTTTAGAAGCAGAGAAGGTTGCTTAGTGGCTGGATTGGGTTGGTTGTTGTCTTTGTGTAAACAGGTTTTGGGTATGGTGTATTGTGGTGATGTCTGCTGTAAGAGCTGAAGTTCTTCAGGATGGTGTTGGGACTGTGTACAGTCTGGTTATGGGAAAGGTTAAGTTGTGGTTATCTTTGTGTTTTCTGGATTTTGTAAACAGCATGTGGTGGTGCTAGGTTTGGTGGAGGTTTTGTGTGGAAAGTGTTCAGTGTTGGTCGAGGCTTTTGTGTTGCCTTGTGTGTTGGTTTGGGAAGGTTGTGGTTTTCTTTCGCCGGTTAAATTTCGAGGACGAAATTTCCTAAGGAGGGGAGAGTTGTAACACCCCGGTTTTGGGCTTAGAAGTTTTGGGCGTTGACCGGTTCGGTCAAAGTGCTGATCGAATATATAAGAGTGAATTTAGGAAAGCCTAGTTCGGGTTGCATTAAAAATATGGAAAAATGTTCTAAAATCATGTTTTATTATATAAAAGTGAACTGTGAAATCAATTTTGGAAAATGAGGTTTGGAAGGTTGACATTTTGGCTAGTGACCAAAATGTAATTTTTGAAAGTTACGGGACAGTTTTATAAAGGATTGAAACTTTGAATCTTTAAGGAGCTATTATTCCAAAAAGGATTTCTCCAGATTTTTCTAAGATATTTTAAGGCTTTATTCTGATTTTAAAGATTAAGAAAAGGAGGGAAATCATTTTAACCAATTTCCTAACTACTTTTTCATTTTCTCTCCATTTTCCTTTTCTCTTATTTTCTCTCAACCCAAACAAAATTCTCCAGATTTCTTTCTCTGATTTTGGCATCTAAATCTCTCATTTCAACTCTCATTTGATTCCTAATCATCTCATCAACAAAACCTCTCAATTTGCAAGTTGTTTCATCATGCTTTTTGGCTCTAAAAAGGAGAAATTCAAGTTTGGAGGTAAGAACGTCTCTCTCCTCTAAACTATCAGTTCTTTACTGAAATTCCCAAGTTCTCAATCCTTGATTTGTGATTTGTTAATGGTTTTTCAAATGAGATCTTGATTTTTGGCTAAAATGCAAGATTTGGTGATTTTGGTGGAATTTTCGTGTGATCTGTTTGGGCAGTGTTTTGAAGTGTCAAAATGATGTTAAATGAATGCTAAGTTGATTAGAAATTGATGTTTAATGAATGCAATCCCGGATAGGTTGAATTTCCTAAGTTTCGCTTGAGCTTTTGGTTGTTTTTGGAGTGTTTTTGGTGATCTGTTATACCTGGAGGTATAAGGATGTGTTTGCAATCATTTTGGATGTTAATTGGTGTATAAAAATGGTTAGAAGTGATGGATCTTGGCTGGGTTAAGTTTTGGTAATGTTTGGAGGTGATTTCGGTTGTGTTTGGTAGCCGAATTGTTGGATTTGTGTTGAGCAGCGAGTTTGGTTGTGTGGCTGCTGTTCTTAATGCATAATGATGCATTAATGTGCTATTTTTGTGTGTTTGAAACAGGGGAGTTTGACCCTTGAGCTTTGAAGGTGTTTGCGGAAGGTTTCGGAAGCTTGGAAGGCTTGTCGGCTAGTCTTGTTTGGTTATCGGTGAGTGAAGTTGGGTTTTCGGCTTTTAATCAAAGGTTTGAAGGTTTTGGGAGCTTAGTTTAAGTCTAAACAACTTTGCTAAGCTCAAGAGTAAGTAAATGGATTTCTTACTTGATTTGTGATATGAAGTGGTTTTTAGGCAATTGTGGTTGATGATTGAAATGCATGTGTTTTGCATGGTTTAGTTCTGTTTTGAAAGCATATTTTAGCATGGTTTAGTGCTGGTTTTGAAAGCCATGTGTTAAGGATGCTCTAGGTAGGAGATCCTTGGTTTTATACATTGAAAATGTGGTTTTGATGCATGATGTTGCATGATGTTCAATGGCTTTGTTTAATGCTTTAAAACAGTGAGTTGATGATGATAAATGATGGTTTTTGCATATTGGTTATGCATGTGAATCATTTGATTAATGTGGTAATGGTTTTGCATATTGGTTATGCATGTGAATCATTGGTTTATAATGAAATGGTTTTGCATATTGGCTATGCATGTGAAACATTGGACTAATGTGGCAAGATGGTTATATTGGCAAGTGATGTAAGTGGTTCTTGGTTCTTTGATCGGATATAGTTAGCCGGCTATAGGATTGGGTGCACCGTGAATAAAGTCGCCTTGGAGGTGGAGTGGTCAAGAGTGGACCGGATAAGCTCCCTTCAAGTTTCCTAACGAGATGAGGTCATAGTGGAGGTGTTGCCCACTCGAGGACCTTGGTTATTTGAGGTCATAATGGAGGTGTTGCCCATTCGAGGACCTTGGTTAAGCAAAGGTTATATGGTGTTTAAAAGTCCATATGTGAGGACCTTGTGCTTGTTGAGATCACAATGGCGGTGTTAAGTCCATGTGTGGATCTTGTATAGGGTGTCCCGGATCTCGTTAGATGATGTTCTACAACTACCAATCGGTTATGCAAAGGTTGTATGGTGGTTAAAAGTCCATACGGGAGAACCTTGTGCATGTGAGGTTGTATGGTTGTCCATACATGGGAACCTCGGGAAAAGCTAAGGTTGTATGGTGTTTAAAAGTCCATGCATGGGAACTTTAGGCTTGTAAGGTCATAATGGAGGTGTTGCCCATTCGAGGACCTTGGATTGGGTAGGGTGTAGGGAGCGTAGGGACAACGCTCGGAATCCGCGTATCCGATCGGGTGTTGAGTTGGAAAGTGGATGTGATTGATTACTTGAAGGCCAATATGATGTTCTTAAATATAAAGAAGCATGAGATGCTTGAAATGATGCATGGTTGCATGTGAAGCATGAGTTGCTTGGAAAGATGCATTGTTGCATGAAAGGTGTATGATGCATGTGAATGCATGTTTACTTGTTAGGTTGAACAAGTGTTGATTATCATTTGGTAAATGATGTATGTGAGCATGAATATCTTTAATGCTTTGAAGTCTTGTAGGACTTGTTTGAAAGGCATGTGAATATGTTTGTATGGTATATATGTTGCCTTGGTGTAATGCAAGTGTTGGTTGGCTTGTGAAATGGTTTTAAAGGTTTCTTGTTTGAAATGGCTTTCAAGTTTATGAAAGGTATGTTGTGAAACGGAAGTGTTTCCATGGTTTTGTTTTAGCTTTGCATATGGTATTTATGCATGGTTGATGCTTGTGGTTGAAAAGGATTTCAAACATGGTTTTTTTAGTAAACAAATCGGGTTTGTTTTACAAGTGTTTTATGACCCGCTGCATTGATGGTGTTTTGGTTTTGAGCATTCCTCACTAAGCATTATGTGCTTACGCTCTCTTTGTCCATCAATGCAGATCTTTGAGGTTTGGACAGCAAGGAGCAAGGGATTCAAGGTGGACTCCAAGTGAGATGTATGTCTCGGTGAATAGCTATAGTTAATAAAGGCAATGGGGGTAGAATCTCTTGAGATTTTTGTGTTTGTGATCGTTTATATTGTTCAAGATTGTTTTAATGTTGTTAAAGTTGTTGGATCATGATTTGGCTTAATTGAGTTTGTTTTGGAAGGTTTATGCCTAAATGGTTGCTTGTGTAGGAAGCATGCCTATAGATTTGGGGCTTTTTGTATATGATGTGTTTCTGATGAATTGTTGATGCAAGCATGTCTCATTTATGTTGAATTGCATGCTGGTAAAGTTTGGTGGCTTTTGGAGCATGTTTGGTTGGTCAATTGTGTGTTTGAGTGAGCAAAATGCAGCTTTCTGGGCTAGGCGTTTCGGAACAGGAGACACCGTTTCGGAACGGGTGCCCTGCATGAACCCAGGCGTCCGAAACGGGTGAGACCGTTCCGAAACAGAAAGGCCTCTGCCCGACCCCCGTTTCGAAACGGGCTATGCCTGTTTCGGAACGGCCCCGCGTTTCGGAACGGGCTGTCTCCCGTTTCGGAACGGTTGACCGTTGGGGGCTGTCAGTGGCAGTTATGTGTTTCAAAATGTTTGCATTTTGGTCCTGAATCTTGTTTGTGCAATTGTGTGAGTTTGGGATGTCCGTTTGAGCTGAAATTTGGCCGAGATGCATGAAACATGATTAATTTTAAGTTGGTAACTTAAAATCTGGTTAAGGCCTCAAAGTTTTCAAAATTTACAATTTGGTCCCTAAAGTTGTGTTTTGTGCAATTGGGTCCCTGAATGATCTCTGATGGCTGTGATCTTTGAGTATGTTGCTTGTGTGATCACATATAGGACTAATGTGCATCTAGATAAGATTAAAAAGGAAAAAAAAGGGTCGTTAATCAAGGTTGACTTTCGGGTTGACTTTGGTTTTCCCCGTGTAATCTTCGTAGTTCGGGTCAACCGTCTAGGCCGGGCTACGGGGGTTACACTAGGCTAGTTACTTGATTCAAGTATACTAACATTTATATTTAAGCTATATAAATTAACCCAAAAAACCTAAAAAAACAAATGGTGCCACCAAGATTCGAACCCAGGTAACTAGCATGGAAGGCCAGCGTGTAAACTAGTTGTTGCAACCAAATTCAGTTGCAGACCACCATGATGAAACCACAGGTTCATATTATTATAAAATTAATATTAAATTAATAATAATTTTGTTCAATAATAACAAAACTAATAATTTTTATATTATATTCAAGGACTCAATGTGATCTGCAAATACAAGGGTATAATCATCTTGTTTTCTAAACCTTCAACCGTATAATAATGGTTTGTTGCAAATCATCAAACCTGGAATTGTAAACTTCAGTTTCTTACATTTATTCAATTGTTGCGTTCCCTCCTAATTCATGCTTTTTTTCTAACTCTGCAGGAGCAGGTAACGGTGGTAACCAGGCATTCACATCATTAACTGCTGATGGGAAGCATATTGTCTCAGCTTTTGAGGATGCAAATGTATATATATGGAATTGTGTTGACCAGGATGAACAATCACGTACTCGTGCTAAAGATGTAAGATCTTTTGAGCGATTCATTGCCAATGCTTCCATTGCAATCCCATGGTGTGGCATGAAATGTGAGAATGTAGAAAATGGAAGGCAATTTGAAGTATTGAAGGAAAATTTACCCGATAACCTTTAATTTTCCTCTCCTTTGCATTTCTCTTTGAGCCATGAGTACTTTTTGGAGTCTTTTCCGAAAGAATCTGCAACTTGGTCAGAGGAAACACTTCCTCCATCCAGCCCATCGACTGTGTCATCTGCAATGCGTAAGTCCCAGTACAAGTTTCTGATATCTTCTAATTGCCAGAATACATTTAAATCCCATGCATGGGGTCTTGTTATAGTGACAGCTGGTTTGGATGGAAGAATTAGATCCTTCCTCAATTATGGTTTACCAGTGCCCGTGTGAAAATACTAGCCGGTTTCCCAGATATACTTTGTTGATCTTGAGTAGGCTGACAAGTGATCTCGAGATGTGAAAGCATCAACTTCCATGGCTTGCTCAGAGCCGCATGCTTAATACTCGTGCACAGTTCAGAATTCAGATTGATGGTTGAGAACCTGTGGTTTCATCACGGTGGTCTGCAACTGAATTTGGTTGCAACAACTGGTTTACACGCTGGCCATGCTAGTTACCTGGGTTCGATTCTTGGTGCACCATTTGTTTTTTTAAGTTTTTTGGGGTTAATTTGTATAGCTTAAATATAAATGTTAGTATATTTAAACCAAGTAACTAGCCTAGCATAGTTGGTTCACGCACATGCCTTTGGTGCTGGTGTTCCTGGGTTTGAATCCCAATGACACCAAATATATTTTATAAGGATTTTGAGGGTTTTTTCAAGTAATATGATAGTGACACGTGTCACGACATGATTGGGTGAATAAAATTAAATAAAAATAATATAGGATGAGAGAGAAAAGATTAAAAAAATATTAAAAAATGCCACGTCACCAAAATCGTTAGCTATTTAACGTCGGGGACCAAAACAGGAGAACTATGTAACAGAAGGGACGAGTTTGCCGAAAAACATAGTTTGGGGACCAAAACAGGAGAACGGTGATAGTTAGGGGACCACCGGTGTAGTTTTCCCTTAAAAAATGTGAATTGGAGCTAAATAGGTATTCTACAGTCATTTAGCAGCATGTGGTTCAAAATTGGTCAAAAATAATCTTAAAAACAAAGGAGAAATTGATTAAATGAGGAAATCATACAAAGTTGAAGGACTAATTTCTAAAATTCGGTTTTTCGATTATTCGAGTTTGCAAAATAGAGTTTGAATCGAACTCAAAATTAACTCGAGTTGACTCGAATAACTTAAAATTAAAAAAAATCAATTTTTCGTGTTGAGACGAGTTGAATTTTATTTATCCCGATACTTAGTATAAACTAAAGTGCATGTATATAATATAAGGGTAAACTACATAAATGAGCACCATACTATGTGTTTGATCTCGATTTGACCACCATACTTTTTCGAAGCAATTAGACCACGATACTATTAAAATGGACTCGATGTGACCACATGCCTTTAAAACATAACGAAGGGAGTGACGTGGCAGTTAGTAAAAGTTTGTATAATTATACATTTGGTCCTCGTTAATTATACACTTTATCAATTTTGTCCTAACTTTAATTTAATAAAATAAATTAATTATTTAATTAGGTAGTGATTGGTAGAATTTTGTTATTTATATTTGATTTAATAATTTTTTATTCTTCCAATCATCTGGTGACACTTGTCACCAGATTGGAGGAAGAAAATAAAAGCAAGAAGCATCTTGCCTTTGGAAGGATTTGAACTAAGGTTGGCCTGGGTGAGGTGATGAATGTTTACTACTAGGCCAACTATATCTTTGCGATACATGGTACAAAACTTAGTATATATCTTAGTTTGTTACTCATGCCAGTAAAAAGGAAATAAATATGAGTTAGTGGGACTCGAACATGATACTTTTGAGATGCATAAAAACAACTAAACCACCAAATAAATATAATAAATAAATTGTTAATAAATTTATTTATTTTTATTAATTTTTAATTAAATTATTATATTAAAAATTAAAATTATATTAAAAATTTATTTAACGAATCTAAACTCACGAACATAATTTAAATGAATTGATATAACTTTAAATTTTTTTTAGTTTTTTAATATAATTTCATATATATAATAATTTAATTAAAATTTTTAATAAAAATTGAAATTATTAAATAAGTCAAAAAATCAATTCAACGATTATATATGTGAAATTATAAAAATAAATGCGGGAAAGAAAAAATATATTAAATTTGGTTTAAAAATTCAAAAATCTTAAAATCAATTTTATTTTAAATGATGCATTAACAATAATTATATATATATGAAATTTTGTCAACTTTTATTTAATTATTAGATTTATTTCAGTGTTTTAGATGTTTTTATGCATCCCAAAGGTGTCATATTCAAGTCCCCTTAATTCACATTTATTTTTTTCCTGGCATGAGCAACAAACTAGGATATATATTAAATTTTGTACCATGTATCACAAAGATAGAATTAGCCTAGTGGTAAACACGCATAACCCCACCTAGGCCAATCCTGGTTTAAATCTCGCCAAAGGCGAGATACTCCTTGCTTTTATTTTCTTCATCCAATCTGGTGACACGTGTCATTAGATTATTGGATGAGAAAAATAAAATTATTAAATCAAATATAAATAACTAAAGTCCTCTAATAAGGTAGTGACACATGTCACCACCTAATTAAATAATTAATTTATTTAAATTAATTAATGTTATTACCAAATTGATAGAGTGTATAAGTAATGAGGACCAAATGTGTAACCATACAAATTTTTACTAACTGCCATGTCACTCCCTCCATTAGGTTTTAACGACAGGTGGTCACATTGAGTCCATTTTAATAGTATGGTGGTTGTAATACCCACATTTTGTTCGGGCACTCATATACACTAGTAATTCGATATAAGTAAAACAAAATAGATATAAATAAATAAATAGATTCAATGTCAATAAATAAAATAGTCATAAATACCAAAATCCTTATAAAATAAATGTCCATTTACATGTAAGATCCATTTACAAGTCTTAAAGCCGAACCAAAACTAAACACTATATACTAAAGGCTTTTCCCGCCCAAAATACATGCCCAAAATCGGTAAAAGCCCAAAGAAACACATCTACGTTTCTTTGGTAGATGTGTTTCTTTGGCCCGCCAAAAATGCCACGTGGCGGCCATTCATTCGCCCATTTCGTTTCACGCGTATTCTAGTCTCCGCTGATGTCAGCGCTGACACCGTCTATAAATAGCCACATGGAGAGAGAAAAAACAATTAATAATTAATTATTGTGCAATTAATTGGGGGAAATAATTAAGGACATAGGGCAAACTAAATAGACAGACCAAAAGGCTGAACGGTCGTCGGAATAACCTGTCGAGAAGGTTGCTGAAGTACATCGAACCTGCAGTAAGGTATATTTCTGTCCCTTCTTTTACTTTCCTGCATAAATAATGCAGAAAAAAGAGTCAAATCCGAGTCTAAAACCTTAAAAACATTAACCTGAACCTAGATCTAAAGCAAAACACAAAGCTGAAATCAAAGTTTCGAATGCTTATCTTGTGCCGAATGTCGCCGGTATTAGAGATATGTGAGCTTAGGAATACTAGAGAAATCGAAAATGATAGAAGGAGAGAGAGTTTTGGTTTCAGGTAGGTAGTTTAGGACGAGGAAGATGGGTGTTTCTATTTAAATGGGCCTTAGATTAGGGTTTAGGATAGAAAACAGAGCATTTTTAGAGTTTTTAAGGTTTCAGTGCGGCGGCGGACGGTGGCCGGAAATCGCCCCGACGACAGAGCACGGCGGTTGGAGTTGCAGGTTTGGATGGAGAAGATTACTAGAGGTACATGTTTGATCGGAGAAGATGATCAGAAAGTTTGTGGTGACCGAAGAAAGGAAGGGGATGACCGGAGACAATGACCGGTGACCGGCGTTGCCTCCGGCGGCCGAGAAACAAGTCGAGTTTGGGTATCATGTCGGTTGAAGATCAAATGAGGAAAATCGAAGAAGATGGTTTGTGTTCTTGAGAAAATGAGGGATTTGATCGAAAAGAAACTTGGATCACTGAAGTTTAGGTGTTAGAGTTGGATCAAAGGATGAAAAATGGAGAATAGAGTAAGAATAAGGGGTGAGAAATGAGCTTTGATTCGAAAATACAAAAAAAAAGGAAGTTGTTATGTGTTTGTGGGGATCGAACATGGAAAAAATGAAGAACTGGGATGAATTTGGGGATAAATGAGGGGTTTTGATCGAAAATAAGGTTTGTTTCTGGGTTTGCAGGTGTTTTAGAGAGAGAGGGAGAGAGAATTCGATGGGAAGAGAGAGAGTGTGTGTTTGCAGAAATGGTCGATTTAACTCGGTCGAGGGGTTTAAACACCCGAGTCAAAACGGTGCTGTTTTGGCACCGAGTTGGCTCGACCCGCGCAAGGGATTCGGACCTGGGCAGAGGATCCGCGCCCTTCTTTCCTTTTTTCCTACCTTGAGCAATCAAATTTTCTTTTCCTTACAATCTAGTCACCAAAACCTTGTAAATTGGCACCCGAATTGAAATATTAATTCAATTTAGTCCCCTTTAACTATGCCTTGAGTTTTAATTTTATTCAATTTGGTCATTTACAACTTTGATAGTTTAATTGAAAATGTTTAATTTATCTTGTATGCATATTTTTTTAAATAAGCATGTAGTATATTTGTTTAGGGGAATTTAATTCAGTTAGTAAAATAGAATTAGAGCCTTTTAGGATTAGGTTCTCAAATTAAATCTAATTAATTTGATAGGAAAGGGCATTATAGTAAATAAATGGATATTGAATAAAAGCTTAAACATCCTAAGTTGGTTAGTATCACATTGCAATGTGATGTTAATCAAGGGGGTATTTAAGTAAGAAATCAAATATTTCATTTGAACATAGAAAATGAAAATCACATGTTGTTAGTTTAAATAAAATTGGAATTAGGATTAAATAATTAGAGACATTAATGATAGGAATATTGTTAATTTAGGGCAAGTATGGGTAGTGCCCAAAATTCTTGGGTGTTATCGCATAAGTCCTAAACTTGATAATATTAAAAGATTTTAATCAATTAAATCAATGGAGCCCTACTTAGGATTTTAATTAAAAATGACAAGACCATAATTAAACATGCATTAAACCTTTTGTGTTGAGATACATTTTGAATATAAATTGAAGTGTCCTAATGTATTTGGACGTTTCAAAGCTTATATTCGTCCAAAATGTATTTTCTTAGAAAAGGATATCTCCATTCGAAATGGAATTCATTTAACAATTAAAGATTTAATTAAATTCATATTAATGTTCGAAATACCAAAATGCCACGTGGAATTAATAAGGTACCGATAACGGGCTATTGTAGGGGGTGCTTATTCTTCCCTACACATAACCGACTCCCGAAACGCAATTTTTACTAAAAAGAATCTCTGGTACGTTTTTATGGTGTTCGGTCTACCAAAGTGATCGGTGGCGACTCCAAAATGATTTTAAAGAATAAATAAATGAAATTCAATTTAATATGAAAAACCCCTAATTTTTAAGATCAAATTAAAAATGGAAAAACCCCAATTTCAAAAACATAATCGTAGGGCTATTTTTACATGCGGTATTAAAAATGTTCGCGACAGCTTGGCGACTCCGCTGGGGAAAAATTGATAGTCGGGCCTTTTAATTAATTCCACGTCGCATTTTGGCATTTTAAAACAATAATTTGAATTTAATTCCACGTCGTAGGGCCCATGCCTCCATTATTAGGGACCTATACTACCAAATCGATGTCTTACTCTCGTAGTAGACGATAACGACAGTTCAGGAACCAAGAGTCTAGAACAAAGCCCACATGTTGTTTTAGAAACCTACCCCACTAGTGCCAGACAAGAACCTAGGACAGGTGTTGTCGGTTTAAATACATTTTTATGGTTATTTTCTTTGTTACATAATATATGTTTCTCCAAATTGATAATTTCTTTACTTGCTTTTCATGTTAATTCACAATACTAACATGAGTTTTTTTTTGTTTTGTTTGCCTTGTTTTGTTTTGAATAAACCATGTCATAAATTGCATTTATTTTGGCATCAAATTGGGAGTCAGTCAATTTGGAAGTATCTGATATGTCTCGAGAGTTCAAGATATGAGAGGATAATACATAAGTCTAGACCTGGTCTGAACAAACTCAGCATGAGAAGGGAGACAACCTCGGTAAAGGTGATGTGTCCAAGATGAAGGGTCGAATAAAGATAAACACTAACCAGAATACATGTTTATCGAAAGTTAAAGAGATGTTGGATCAGTGGGATAATGTAATGAAGGAAAATTTAGAAAGAAATTTGGAGATATAGCCTTGCTATTAAGTGTAAAGATCGATCAAGAGTTACATAGGGCTATGGTGCAATTCTGGAACCCAGCGTACAATTATTTTACCTTCGGATAAGTAGATATGACACCTACACTGGAAGACTATGAGATACTGATTAATTGTCCAAGAATTAAAAGTGATAAGATTTATACCAGACCCAGCAACAATTCAAGCTTTATGAAGAAATTAATGTCATTAACTGGAAAGACAAAAGAATGGTTGGATAGAAAGCTTGCTAATAATGACAGCACTGACCAAAATGAAGATAGACAGCAAATCAATCGGAGGAACCTTAAAGAACTGATATTGGCAAGTAATGATGAGCCGGTCAGGATGAGAAGTCTATTCGCCTTGTGTATTTACGAGTTGGTCTTATTTCCAAGGACTCTTGGGCATATTGACCCGTCAACTGTGGGACTATTCGAGCAATTGGAGAAGGGTGTCAATCCAGTGCCTGCAATTCTGACAAAAACATAGAGATCGTTGATTGCTTGTAAGAAATCAGGAGAAGGATAATTTTGGGGATACGGATAGTTTCTCGAGATCTGGTTTAAGGGTCACAGGTGGTATACTCCTTACAGAGGAATTAGATACCTCGATACGTATTCACCGATAGAAGAACACTTAACCAGTTGCATGTTGGAGAAAAAGAGTGAAAGGCACTGGGAGGAATACTTTAAGGACATATAAGACACATATGTGGTATGGAAGGCTCTATGGTTGAATAGGGGAATAGCTTTCTTATATCGGTGTAGAGACAAAGACTGGGTCCCACTACCAAGGATTTGAGGAGGAACGACTTACTGCCCTTTGCTAGTATCTAGATATTTTGGTTCAAGACATTTTATACCAGCTATTGCGGGCATAGAAAAGTTCGTGTACGCTCGCAAGACGAATGACTACAGGTGGACAATAATTCAGACTGCAAGAGCATGGGAAAAGTCGAGAAGGGTCCAACCATATCAAGACCTGAGAGTGATGGCGAGGTACGATGAATAGAGAGCACAAAGGGTCAACGATAACACATTTCAAGAAAGGTCGGTAAATGCAAGCTCTTCTACTTAGTCCGCTAGGGAAGCACCTTCAGCGTTAGAAAAACTTAAGCATGATCGTGAGTTGGATTTGAAGAAGTATGAAAAGGGAATCAGTGATCTCACCAAAGAATTAACTAGGGCAAAGCTACAGGTAAGCATGCATAAAGGAAAGGAAAAAGAGCTGATGGAACAAAACAAAAAGATTAGCCGTGATCTGAAGGAGCTGCAAGAACTACATGATGGTTACAAGGCAAAACAAAAAGAAGGAACGAGCAAAGTAATGAAGAGTTTGTCAGAAAAACTGGATGCTATGATGAAAGAAAGGGATGATTATAAAAGGATGTATGAAAAGAAGTCATGATTAAGCAAAGAGTCAAGCAGTGAAGCGAAAAAGAAGCTAGAAGAGGAACAAGCTAGGAATTTCGATCTGACAAGTCAGGTAATGCTGCTAGAGCAATTAATCACAAAGTACCACAATAAGGACAAATTTCAGGGAGGAATAGAGAAGGAAGAGCAACAGAAAAAGGTAATAGAGCTAGAGAATGTTGTACAAGATCTGAAGGAAAAACTTGCAGATTATGAAGGACCGTTGATTGTAGAAAACAGGAGCAAGGAAAGACAAGTACAAAGCGACACACCACACAATTAAAAGCCAGAACGCTGAATTGGCGAGTTTCAAGAAACATGTCAAGAGTGTTACCTCGTATGTCCAGATATTGTCAAGACAAACTACAAGTTTGTTGGAGCAACCCAATGTTGAGCTGGAACATGGAGAAGTTATCACTCGCTTGCTGCATGAGTTGGTCAACTTAGGAATTAGGGCTAGCAGTTTCCTGTAGGAAATTTGTCTTTTCTTTGTATTTTAACTTTCAGACGAATATATGTTTCCAAAAGACTAGTTCCTAAATCCGATGCCTTTTTTTGCATTCATGCATTCACACATTTAAAACATCATAATATGCATTGCAAAATAAGGAATTTAATAAAGAAAGATTTAATGGCAGTTTGCTTTGAAGCCGCAATCATACCGCATTCATATGGAACTCGTTTACGCTTTAAAGCCATGATTGTCGATGATGGAACTGCTAGTCTGGAGAACTATCGGGTGGAGACACAAAACCGATTTGATAGGATGGAGCAATCTATCAAAGACTGTTTTACCCAGACACAGACAAAGATTATCAATCAGCTGACTCTCTGTTAGGACCAAAGGAGTCTGGAAAAGCTAAAATGCCTGAAGGTGCTTCAAATGACATGAATGACCAGGCTGAAACCACATCTCACATCAGAATGCAGCCCGAAAAGCCTCATTCTATGAAGAAGTTCCACATCAACCTGAAAGGAACAACACCTAGTCACCCAGTGCCTGTTGGGGTAAATTTTGGAAGTGGCGAAGAGGTCCTGGATCTAAACACTTTGAACGAGATAGAAAAGATTTGTGATGAGATCGAAAGGAAGTACAAGGAGCACTGCAAAGCCTTACATGATCGTTTGCTGGAGTTATAGAAAGCAAATGAGATGGGACCAGGTGCTGCTTAAATGAGTATAATGGCTGACTTGATACTTTCTCCAACATTTAAAGCTCCAAATTTTGAAAAGTATGATGGGACTACTTGCCCAAAGGCCCATCTCACAATGTACTTCCGGAAGATAGTTGTTCACTTGAAAGATGAGAAGTTGGTGATACACTTCTTCCCAGATAGTTTAACTGGTTCAACGACCCGATGGTACACACAGTTGAGCCGCGTGAGCATTCGATCATGGAAGGATCTTTTAGGGGCCTTTGTAGAACATTATAAACATGTGATAGAAATGATTCCTAGCCGAGTTATGCTGCAAGGCATGGAGCAGAGAAGTGATGAAACGCTCTGGCAATATGCTCAAAGATAGAGAGATGTTGCAGCTCAAGTGCAACCTCCGCTAATGGAAAGTGAGGTTGCCCACATATTTGTTCAAACTTTGAGAGGGTCACTTTTTAAGAAGTTGATCAGTAATGCAACTCAGAATTTTGCCGATATTGTGATGACAAGAGAATTAATAGAAGCTGCAATTAAAAGTGGTCGGATTGAGAGTGGAGAGAGTTCCCGAAGGAATTACAAGAGGAAGGATAATGAAGTAAACAATATGAGCGCATATGAGGCTTCAAAGAATGTGACCATTACTTCACCTGGTTCAGTGGCAGGAAATTCAAAAAAACTCGAACAAGAAATATTCTCGTGGTCCGAGAAATGACATGATGAATTTTACACCCGTTTCGATGACATATGCTGAATTGTACCCCCCAATTGTATGAAGCAGATTTGGTAAGGTCGTACTACTTGACGCCCCTGCAGCCTCCTTACCCTCCATGGTATAAATCTGATGCCCATTGCGAATTTCATGTCGGGATACCGGGGCACTAGATTAAGACATGCACAACATTAAAAAAGGTGGTATTGAATTTGATCAACAATGGAATCTTGAAGTTTGACGAGCCAAGCATTGAAGCAAATCTTTTGCCAAGTCATGGTGTGCGAGGGGTGAGCGCTATAGAAGAAGACGATGAAGCAAAACGGTTGAAAACCGATGTTTCAGAAATCAGATCCCTGCTAAAATGGGTATTTGAAAAATTGTATAATTCCAAAATGATTGAAATAGGCATGAAAATGGAAATGGAGATACAATATGAGGTGTATTGCGAGTATCATCAGCAATGTGACCATGAGATTCAACATTGCCTAGAGTTCAGAAGTTAAATATGTAGTCCACAACCCTTTGGTTGTCTCTGTTAGACCTAAGGTTGGAAGTTCGTCGAATATAAAGCCAGTAGTAACTCCAAATGTTGTAATCTCGTCTCCTACACCGTTTGCTTTCAAAAGTACCCATAAGGTTCCCTGGAATTATGCAGTTAATGTGACCACATCAGAGAAGGAAACACCGCAAGAGGATACAAAGTCAACAGGTGAAGCAAAAGAAGTTCTTGAAGAAAAGAAGGATGAACAGCCTGACACGGAGGCAGTAAATGAGGTGGGACACTTTACCCGTAGTGGTAGATGTTATTCTTCTCCTGAAGTATCTAAAGAAGTGGACAAGATTAAGGGAAAGGCCGTAGTAGTACCTGAAAAGATTTTTGGAGAAGATCCTGCTCCAAAAATAAATGAGCCGGTAACAGAAGAGAAAGAACAAGAGTTCTTGAAGTTTTTGAAGCATAGTGAATACAATATAGTTGAATAGACAACAAACAAGAATTTCTGTCTTAGAGCTGTTGCTAAGCTCCAAGGGGCACCATAATGCTTTAATAAAGGTGCCCAATCAGACATTTGTACCAAACGATATATCCGTGAATAAATTAGATAGAATTGTGAATCATATTACTACTGACAACTACATCACATTCATTGATGATGAAATTCTCGAAGAAGGAATGGGGTATGTGAAGGCTTTGAACATCACCACACACTGTAAAGGTTATGCGTTACCAACAGTCCTAATAGATAATGGGTTTTTCTTAAATGTTATACCAATGGCAACTTTGCAAAGGTTTCCCATTGATGAGTCACATATGAAGACATATCAGAACATTGTAAGGGCCTTTGATATTAAGGTACCATCAACTCGAGATGTGTTGGGAAATATTGAGGTACCATTGCTAATTGGGCCGACATTTTACAATATAGATTTCGTGGTGATGGATATTAAGCCTACATACAATTGCTTGTTGGGTAGACCCTAGATTCACTCAACTGGAGCAGTCCCGTCATCCCTACACCAAAAACTCAAATTTATGATTGAGGGGAACCTAGTCAGTGTTGGTGCAGAGGAAGACATTATTGCCTCAATAACCACTAACGCCCTGTATATCGAAGCAGATGAAAATGCCATTGAGTGCTCTTTCCAGGCTTTAGAATTTGTCAACACAACCTTTGTTGTTGAGGGCAAGTCGTTCCCGTGATCAAGGTTATCCAATTGCACTAAGATGATCGTGCGAGAGACATTAGGAAGAAGTGCAAAGACTGGAAAGGGACTAGGAAAACACTTGTAAGGATGCTTGCGTCCGAGACTCGTCATCATGAAGAAGGGTCATTTTGGATTGAGATTCAAGCCAAGTGTGCAAGACCAGCTGAGATAATTGAAGATAATAGAAGAGTAGCGGAAGGCTCGCATACTGGGGATTAAAGCTCCTTCTAGACTGGTAACCTCATTTGATATGACGAAGATCTTCAAGTCACGGGGGTTTGAGAATATCGAGTAGCAGCTTGAAGAAGTCAATCAAGAAACTGTGAAGCTACATAAAGAAGAAATCTTTGGCAATGATATGGATGGGCTCTTCATCGGAGGAATTTTTGAAGGAGCTCAGCCTGGAGAATTTCTAGAAAAGATCCGCCCATGTTTCCCAGGAGAAGTACTGAACAACTGGACATTCGAAGATCTTCCTATAGTAGCTAAGAATAAGACAAAGTAAATGTCATGAACAACCTTATACTTTTTCCTGCAAGTATAAGGGCTATCTGTAAAGGGCCATTATACTTGTCCATTTTAATAAAGATTCTTTCATGCTGATCTAGAAATGGTAATCATGTTTTTATTTTTTTCTCATCCTTTCCAAAATATATTATTATTTCCTTTGCAGGTCTTCAACTATCGACTGCATGAATGATCCTAAACCTAATCCTAGAGTAGATTCTGAGTGGCCAGTGTGTCTAATGGAAGTAAATGAAGTCGAGGATGAAAGAGATTGTGAAATCTCTGAAGAATTGCTAAGGTTGGTGGAAAAGGAAGACCAGCAAATCTCACCTCACATAAAAGAGTTGGAAGTTCTCAACTTGGGAACAAATGAAGTTAGAAGAGAGGTAAAGATAGGAACAACTTTCTCATCAAAGGAAAAGCAAAAGCTGGTTGATCTGTTGCGAGAGTTCCAAGATGTCTTCACCTGGTCGTACCAAGACATGCCAGGATTGAATACTGACATAGTGGTACACAAGCTGCCCATAAGGCCAAAATGTAAACCGGTTCAGTAGAAGCTTAGAAGATTGAGACCGGAAATGATACTAAAGATAAAAAGAAGAGGTACAAAATCATATTGATGCTGGTTTTCTTATAGTATCCCAGTATCCAGAATGGGTGGCTAATATAGTCCCTGAACCGAAGAAAGATAGGAAGGTACGCATGTGTATGGATTACAGAGACCTGAATAAAGCCAGTCCGAAGGATAATTTTACTTTCCCACATATAAATATTCTGGTCGACAACACGTCGGGACAATCATGGTTTTCCTTCATGGATGGTTTCTCGAGGTATAACCAAATAAAGATGAATCCTTAGGATGAGGTCAAAACAACATTCATTACTTTATGGGGTACATATTGCTACAAAGTGATGTCTTTTGGATTAATGAATGCAGGAGCAACTTATCAACGAGCAATGGTTACCTTGTTCCACGACATGATGCACAAAGAAGTTGAAGTGTACGTGGATGATATGATCGTCAAGTCCCATACCGAGGAGGAACATATTCAGAACTTAAGAAAGCTATTTCTGAGAGTGAGGAAGTACCAGTTGAAACTCAATCAAAACAAATGTACTTTTGGAGTAACGTCGGGAAAACTCCCAGGGTTCGTCGTCAGCAGAAAAGGAATCGAAATAGACCCGGATAAGTGAAGGCCATTTAGAATTTACCACCATCTAGTTCACAAAAAGAAGTTCGCGGATTCCTTGGGAGGTTGAATTATGTTTCTCAGTTCATCTCACAATTAACCGATAAATGCGATCCAATCTTTAAGTTGCTTAAAAAGAATAACCCTGGAGAGTGGAATGAAGAATGCTAGGAGACATTTGATAAAATTAAAAAGTACTTGACAAATGCTCCAATACTAGTCGCACCAGTTCCAGACAAACCACTCATTCATTATTTGACGGTATATGAGAATTCAATGGGTTGTGTGCTGGGGCAACACGATGACACAGGAAATAAAGAAAGAAAGAGCCATCTATTATTTGGGCAAAAAGTTTACAAAATGTTAAATACGATACCCGCCAATCCAAAAGTTATGTTGTGCTCTGATTTGGGTAACTCGTAGGCTCAGAAAGTATATGTTGTACCACACTACATGGCTAACTTCCCGCCTTATCAATTAAAATTTATGATAGGAGTGCCAACATTGACTGGTAGGCTAGGACACACTATCAAATGTTGTTGTCAGAATTTAATGTCGTATATGTGAGCCAAAATGGGATAAAAGGAAGTGTTAAAGCAGATTTCCTGGCCAATCGTGCATCGCAAGATTATGATCCCCTAAAATTTGATTTCCCCGATGAGGATTTGATGAATATCTCCACAACAGAAATTGGAATCCCAGATAATGGAATTTGGAAATTGTATTTTGATGGAGCAACTAACGCCACTGGACGTGGAAGTGGAGCAGTATTAATTTCTCCAAATAATGTGT
This sequence comes from Hibiscus trionum, assembly GCA_030270665.1. Lineage (NCBI taxonomy): Eukaryota > Viridiplantae > Streptophyta > Magnoliopsida > Malvales > Malvaceae > Hibiscus > Hibiscus trionum. The sequence continues at coordinate 5,084,301 of BSYR01000046.1, forward strand.
ATTATCCTTTTACAAGTAAGTTAGAATTTCTTTGTACTAACAACATGGCAGAATATGAAGCTTGTGTCATGGGCCTGCGAGGTACTATTGAAAGAAAAATAGAGATCCTGAAAGTATACAAAGATTCAGCGTTGGTGATTTACCAACTCCGTGGAGAATGAGAAACAAAAGACATAAAGTTGATTGAGTACCAAAAATTAATCCTGGAGCTAATAAAAGAATTTGAAGAAATCACCTTTGCATATATTCCTAGGGAATATAACCATATGGCGGATACCTTAGCTACACTGGCTTCGATATTCCTAGCAAACAAACCAGAAGACATAATGCCAATTCGAATGCAAAGTTACGAGACCTATGCTCACTGTTGTAGCATAGAAGAGGAAGGTGATAAACATCCTTGGTATTATGACATCTTGCAATACCTTAAATTTCAGACTTATCCACTAGGGGCAAATGAAAATGATAAAAGAAGTATTAGAAGAATGGCTTCAGGGTATGTGCTCGATTGAGAGATTCTTTATAAAAGAGGAAAATATCAGATCCTATTAAGGTGTATTAATGCCAATGAAGCAAGAATCATCATGGTGGAAGTGCCTGACGGAATATGTGGAACACATGCAAATGGATTCTCAATAGCAAGGAAGATCATGAGATATGGCTACTATTGGACAACCATGGAAGGAGAATGCATCGAATATGCTAAAAAGTGTCATAAGTGTCAGATATATGCTGACAAAATTAATTCTCCGCAAGTACCTCTTATACAATGAATTCACCATGGCCTTTTGCTATCTGGGGCATGGATTATATTGGGTAGATCCACCCTGAAGCTTCTAATGGGTATCATTTCATTCTTGTAGCTATAGATTACTTCACCAAGTGGGTAGAAACAACTTCTTATTCCAATATCACAAGAACGACAATTTGCAAGTTCTTGAAGAAATAGATAATATGTCGGTATGGTTAGCCAGAAAGGATCGTCACTGATAATGCCACCAATTTCAACAATAAAGTGATAGCAGATGTATGTGAGCAATTCAAAATCATGCACCACAATTTTGTGACTTACCGCCCAAAGATGAATGAGGCATTGGAGGCGGCAAATAAAAATATCAAGAAGATCATATCGAAAACAATAGAAACTTACAAGGATTGGCATGAAAAACTACCCTTCACATTGTTTGCATATCGAAATTCGATACAAACCTCAACTGGGGCAACACCTTACTCTTTGGTCTATGGAACAGAAGCAGTACTTCCCATTGAGGTCGAAATTCCATCTCTTCATGTTATGTCCGAAGCAAAGTTAGCTGATGTAGAATGGTTACAAGTTCGATTTGACCAGTTGAATCTTATTGAGGAAAAGAGGTTGAAGGCAACCTGCCATAGCCAGATGCACCAAAAAAGAATGGCGCGAGCATATGATAAAAAGGTGCGTCCAAGAGAGTTCTGAGAGGGAGATCTTATGTTGAAAAAGGTCTTGCAGATACATCATGATGATCGTGGTAAATGGATGCCTAATTGGGAAGGGCCTTATGTTATCAAAAAGGCTTTCTCTGGAGGAGCGTTGATTCTAACTGAAATGGACGACAAGGAGGTGCATAAGCTACTGAACTCCGATTCAATCAAGAAATATTATGCTTGAAGAATTCTAAAAGAAAATGAAAAAAGAAAAAGCGGAGTGAAAACCCGAAGGGCGTCTTAAGTATATGTAAAAAAAGATAAATATAAAAGGGGGTTCAAGATGAAAATCCGCAAAGGGCATCTTGAAACCAAATGAGGATTAGAGTTGGAACCATGTAAAGGGAAACTCAGATAAATGAGGTGAGACATTTGGTAATTAGAATCTCTCGGACACTTGGTATTTTGGAAGGGATTTCACGTCTGTAAACATCCCAACAACATTCGAGGACTGTTGGACATGTGTGCAAGCTCAGCTCTATATTTGGTCGATGGGGTGGTTGTATCCTTTATGCCTTGGATGCCCGGAGATCTGACCTTGTTTCTTGATTTTTGTCATTTCAGTTTGCCATGAGTATTTCAAATTTTGTTGTGTTTCGATTTATAAGCTTCAATAAAATTCATGAATTTACTTTTGAGCCTTCTTTTTATTCCAAAGCATTGTAAAATGGCTAATATAATGTATAAAAGCAGATAATTTCTTAGTATAACTATGTTTTAAAGTTGAGATGAACTTTAATACTCTGGAATATTGAAGAATAAAGTATAATACATGATGGTATGAGCCTAGAGACAGAGTACAAAGGAGTGCGAAGGTTTGGAAAAGTTGTCAAGATAAATATCGGTAGAGAATTGCGAGTTAGCTGGAACAGATGCTGACAACAAAGTCTGTCACCCGAAGAAAAATGATTTTTTATCTCTGTTGGGATGATCGAAACCACAAAGCCAATACATTATCATGTCTTTTTGGATCAAGTTGGCTTTTCGATTGATGATATGCAGGAACTTGTCCATTCTCTGTCCTATGTGTATCAAAGGAACACTATTGCCATCCAAGTCGTCACTCATATTTGCTACTTTTGGCAACATCTTAATTGGGACAGTTTGTGAAGTCTAAAGATGCTTTTGAGACATCGTTGAGCCATGATGGCGTTACTGCACCTGAGGGCCATTGACGTTCCTCAACCTCCTAGATTGAAGGAGAATGTCTGCGACTCCATGTCCTCTGTTAAGAACCATCATTTTATTTTGTAAAGGCTATTGGATTTGGCAAAACTCTCTAAGAATGAGCTTGTTTCGGACCTTTTATTACAAGTTGTTTGGATGTTTGCAATGTTACTCAAACATATCAGGATGTTGACTGGCTAGATCAAGATTTCGTCAGCTATAATATCTATCCTTTAATTTGATGAAATCATTTTGAAAGAAAAAGAGAAAAAAATAAAGAAAAAGAAGAAAAAAAGAAGTAAAAGAAAAGAAAATCGAGGTGAAAATCAGAAAAGGCACCTTGCAAAAAAGAAGAGAAAAAAAAACAAAGTGCAAACCAGAAAGGGCACTTTAGAGCAAAAGGCCAGAAACGCAGAAAGGTGATTTTCACGGCCAATTCTGAACGTGAGATGAGAATTAGAAAATAAGCATCAAAAGGGGTCCTAAAAGAGAAAAAGTTGGTTGACAAATCCCAGCAAGTCGTAGTTCTTGCATCATGTAGAAATTAAGGTCATGATAACCATCATACTTTAGTTGTTTTGACAAGAGAATTCCTAATGAGAAGAATTCATCCAGCAAAGAAGAATTCCTAAAGAGAAGAGTTCATCCAGCAAAGAAGAAATCCTAATGAGAAGAGTTCGCATAGCAAAGAAGAATTCCTAATGAGAAGAGTTCGCCCAGCAAAGAAGAATTCCTAATGATAAGAGTTCACCCAGCAAAGAAGAATTCCTAATGAGAAAAGTTCACCTAGCAAAGAAGAACTTTTAACGAGAAGAATTCGCACATCAAAGAAGAATTCCTAATGAGACGAATTCGCCCAGGAAAGGAGAATTCCTAATGAGAAGAGTTCGTCCAACAAAGAAGAATTCCAAAAGAGAAGAATTCGTTCAACAAAGAAGAATTTCTAATGAGAAGAGTTCGATCAGCGAAGGAAGAATTCCTAATGAGAAGAGTTCATCCCCAGGAAAGGAAGAAGATTGTTAAGTGCGTAAAAGTACTAGATTTTGACCATTTTTCATCTCAATTATTGTTAGACTTAGGCACATATTAGTTATATTATTAGTCATTCATGTATAATTGCATTGTTAGACTTAGGTACATATTAATCACAAGAATTCTTAGGAGAAGTCGAAGTCCCTTGAGTTGATTAAAGGAGATTAAATTCCAAGAAGATAAGAGAAGTTATAGGAGGAATAAAATAATAAAATAAAAAGGAATTTATTTCTTTTATTTTATAGTTGTATAGCGTAAAGGAGTTCTTTAAATCGAGTGCGAGTGTACACTTCTTTCAAGTTATAGTATAAAAGATTATCATCTCCTTAGGGACTGGATGGCTACTTCAAGATTAATTTCCTACACAGAGAAAAGTAAAAACACAATTGACTTGAGTTGGTTGCGAAAGTTGCATAAACTAAAGTAATTGAATAATAAAAAGATTGAGTAATCAGAATAAGAAGATGGGTCAGATTGAGTTGCGGCGTATTGTGAAATTGCGTTGAACTTCAAAAAAGTCTTTTAATGCAAAGTTGATAACGTTGTCACGGCGGGTAACAGATTGAGCACTACCACAGCGGGGAACTCGGCGGGCCTTCGAGGTTCGGTAGAACGTCCTAAACTTATTCTGACTTATCTCTAAGTTTGAATATTGTTGATGCCCACTCTTTGACAATACCTCTTGGCGTAAACCTAGATTGAACAACAACCTTCCCACGTTCCTTCTTAGCCACCTTAAACCTAAACTTATCTCTAAGCTAAGTTGATTTTCGCCTTAATTGGAGGAAATCGTGTTTATCCCTTTCTTGAGTTTTAACTCTCTCGAATTGAAACAAATGGATGTTCTCACAAAGATCTCTTGATTCTATTGCAAACAAGGATAAAGAATATGGAATAAACAAACCTTGAATTTAAATTGCATTAAAAACTTTAACTAATTACAACCGTACTCACAAATACTAAACAAAACAATCTTAACCCTAAGAAAAGTTTGGAACATAATGTAATTTAAGAAAACACAAAAATAATTCTAAAAATCCTAATCTCTCCTTCTTCATCTCCAATTCGGTCAAGCCCTCCTTTTATAGGTGGTTACATGTGAAAACCCTATTTGGGGAAGAAGTCTCTCTTCGGGAGGAGGTTGAGTTGGAATTAAATGTTTGAGTAGTTTATTCCAAAAGTAACTCCTTTTTGTGGGCTTTCTTGGGCTGTAAGCTTCTTCCTTATTTGTGTCTTCTCATGTCATCTCTTGGTGCTCTTGTGCCTTATCCATCATGTGGCTTGGTTCTGCCGATTCAGGGAATTCTCATCTTTATATCGTACTCCCCTTTAGACAATCTTGAATCTGTCGCCGCGACGACAGTCTGTCTCGGCGGCTTATTCTTTGAACTGCGTCAGTACAGTTCTTCTCTACAATAATGGTTCATCCTGTGTGACTGGATGTGATCATTCTGATTCCTCCTCCTCTCCGGTCATTCTTCTGCTCTGCTGCCGTGGCAGGTGCCGGCGGCATTCTCCTGTAACTTGTAATGCAAATGCAACAAAAATAGTGTCTTTTCTCCACAAATAATCGTAAATACTGTATTAAGCTGAGTGAAGGAAAGATACTGTAAAATATGCATGAAAACCTAAGTATGAACTAAAATGGGCTTTAAGAACAGTGGCAATATGAGCTAAAATGGGCATAAAATATAAGACTTTTAAGCACTTTACACACCCTCAAACTCGAACTATTACTTGTCCTCAAGCAATGCAAAACCTAATAAGTACTTACCCCTACTTCAACAAAAGGAACATGTCTTTAACTTGATTTCATGTCTCAAGGTTGTGGCACCTATATCATTTTAGTGTGTAGGATAGCATGAATTTTCTTGGAAACAAACTATAATGCTTGTGATCAAGTGTGTGCTAAATTGTGTACAAGTTGATCTTCAAGAACTATTTAAGTGAAAAAAGGCTTAGCTAATTTCTGGTCCCTCTAAACAACATAGCAGTTCTAAGATTGTATTTTTTTAATTACGACTAGAGCCAATCTCGGGCACCTCCAGCTGCCTAGAGCCTGTTGCGGCACCTCTAGGATTGCATTTTTTCTCTTACCTGCCGCGGCAGCCTTCCTTGCAGTATTGACAACTTCAGCTGCCGAGGCGGCGTCCTGTAATGTATGTGAATTAAAAGTACCAAATAATCAAATAGTCTATGCTCACTACTTCATTCTATCAATCAACCTATCACAATTGTGATAAGGATAAATATCACTATAGTAAATTTCTAAGTCACCTTCACGCTACCCAAAAATTAAAGGTACTTTTTAATGGTGCGAGTTGTCGGCTATTCTATCATAGGCACAAGTTGTTTAACAAGTTCTTTTTCATTAAAGAAGAGGTAAGTACAATGCAATTAAAATGATTAACTAATATGCAACTACAAATGAACTACACTAAGGTGGACTGTCCCTCCCCCAAACTCGAGGCGAGCATTGCCCTCAATGCAACAAAATAAAAAAAATTACATAACATAAAAGAAAATAAAAAAACTAAAAAAAATGAAAAAAAATAAAAGGAAAAAGAAACATATTGCATTTAAAATGAAAAGGATGAGGAGTTTTGGGCCACTTCGTCGTTGTCGGAAAAGTCCAGCAGCTGCCTCTTGAGAGGAGATGGTTGGACATTCTTTGAAGTCCTTCGTAGCTGGATTCTAGAGGGCGGCGTGTTCCTGGTCACTGGGAAAGTATCATCAGATTCTTCCTCGTCTGAATCGGCCGAGATGCAATGATACTTCCTTCTCCTGGATGTTTCTGCCACCGCTGGTGCTACCGTGGAGGGTTGCGCTTCCGTGACGGGTGAGGATTCATCTTCATAATCATCGAAGGGGTCATGAGACGAAGAGTGGGGTGTTGGCGGCTAAGAATGAGCCTTGGTGGGATGCTCGGGAGGTTGTAGGTGATAATGTAGCGGGGGAGTTTGGGATAGGGTGGCTCGCCATGGCGGCTTCAGTGATCTCGGCTGGAAAGGCGGGAAACTGGAGGTCATCCTTTGGGAACTTCTCCTTGAGGAATAGCTCGAAACCAGTGTTGTAGTTCCGCACGTATTCCACAAACTTCAAGTTCCTGCCCCTTTAACTCTGATGGCAGGCATAGATTTCTTGACAGATGACGGCTCCCACATTGATCTTCCGCCGCTTCAGAATTGAATCGATCATTGCCAGGAATGGGCGGTTGACGGTGGAGTTGTGGGAGGTGGGCAGCAGCCGGCACTTGATGAATATGTTCCAAAGTTTGGTGTTTGGGAGCAGGGCGCGGCGGGGTACTGATCCAGTGTGTTTGCCTGTGTTCCACGTGGTGCCAGGTACACAATACTCGTCCTTCAACCTGTCATAGTCGGCGGAAGTGAGGGCGGCTTCAAAGGCACCATGGCCGTGTATGTCGTTAGTGATCCCATTGTAGGCGTTAATGGTGTCCACATCTAGTCGAATGCCGATGCCACGAGCATATATGAAAGGGGCTTTCAGTTGTGGAATATGGGCGTAAAACTCTCTGACCATTGTAACGTTGCCTTTTTTAGGTTGGCGGGCAAACATTTTCCAGTCGTGATTTTTTTATGACCTCGTAGACGAAGGCGAGAAGGCCAAAGTTGCCCGTGTTGGCAGGGTAGTGGAAGCCCTGCTCTTCACGAACCTACCAGGATGCAAACTTCTTGTTGTAATGGTTGGATTCTTTCAGAGAAAAGAACCTTTTGAAGGGTGGCGTTTATGGCACTTCACGAATGTAGTCGTTGGGGCAGCTTATTGACGTTTACAAAATAGGGCCATTGGGGTGGCTTGTTGGGCAGCTATGTGGGTGGGGTGCTTCCGTAAATTTTGTCTCTCTTCCTAAAATAAAACGTAAAGAAATTATTAGTCAACTAAAATAAAACTGAAATTACTAAATACTGAAATTGAAAATCTAATCCTAATAAAAACATGAGAAATATGGAAAAATAAATAAAACTCATGTTACAATAGGAGTGCATGGGATTGCATCTCCTAAAGTAACTTCTTCCTTGTCTCTTCTGACTGGTGCTCCACTATAATGTTTGAGCTGCTGCCCATTGACTTTGAATTGTTGCCCATCTATTTTGGATCTGATCGTAACAACACCATGTGGGAAGACCTTGACAACCTCAAAAAGCCCAGACCATCTGGACGGGAGTTGAACAGTAACACTAGCTGCCCTGGCAGGTACTGCCGCGACAGTATTTTGTTATCATGCCATTTTTTTAATTTTTCTTTGTAGAGCTTGGCATTCTCATATGCTTCCCTTCTGAATTCTTCTATTTCATTAAGATCTAGAAGTCTCTTTTCCCCAGCTTGTTCCCAGTTCATGTTGAAAGCTTTTATCGCCCAATAGGCCTTGTGCTCAATCTCGACAGGTAGGTGACATGGTTTTCCATACACAAGTCTGTAAGGTGACATGCCTAGAGGGGTTTTGTATGTTTTCCGATATACCCAGAGTGCATCATCCAGTCTTAGGGACCAGTCTTTCCTAGTTTGGTTGACTACCTTTTCTAGGATGTTTTTCAGTTCCTTATTGGAAATCTCGGCATGCCCATTAGTTTGTGGGTGGTACGCCGCGACAACCTTGTGACATACACCAAGTCTCTTTAGAACTTTAGCGATGAGCCTGTTATCAAAATGCTTACCCTCATCACTAATTATCGCCCTCGAGATTCCAAATCTGGTGAATATGTTCTTGTGAAGGAATCAGTGGACGGTTTTGGCATCATTCTTTGAGGTTGCCACAGCTTTGACCCACTTTCACACGTAATCAACAGTTAGGAGGATGTACAAGATACCGCATGAAGACGAGAAAGGTCCCACTAAGTCTATCCCCTAAACATCAAATAGCTCGACCTCAAGAATAGGTTGTAGGGGCATCTCATTCCTCCTTGATATATTCCCGGTTCTTTGGCATCTATCACATTGCTTGTAGAAAGCTTGGGCATCTTTGTAAAGAGTGAGCCAATAGAAACTAGATTGGAGTACCTTTGTTGTTGTCTGTGTACCTCCAAAATGTCCTCCATAAGTGGCGGCATGGCATTGGTAGAGCACTGCATGTTGTTCCTCTTCTGGGATACATCTCCTTATAACATGGTCTGCACAGTGTTTGAACAAAAGAGGCTCGTCCCAAAAATAATGTTTAGCATCATATTGGAACCGCTTATTGCCCTGATAGTTAAGATTATAAGGTAAAACACCAGTAACTTGATAATTGAAAGTATCAGCATACCAGAGTGTTGAAGGAATGGTTGCCGCCGTTGTGCATGCCGAAGCGACGTGTGCATCAGTCAGTGCTACGGCAATGCTCTCAGTAATGGTGGATGCTAGTAGCAGTTGTTCATCTGGAAATGCATCGTGAATTTCTATACTGGTGGAACTGTTGCCGCTATGTTCCAGTCGTGACAGGTGGTCGGCAACTTGGTTTTCTGTACCATTTCAGTCCCCGATATCCACGTCAAACTCTTGTAGTAATAGAATCCAACGAATCAATCGTGGCTTGGCGTCTTTCTTTGCGAACAGGTACTTGAGAGCCGAGTGGTCTATGTGGAGAATTACCTTTGTTCCAATTAAGTATGGTCGAAATATGTCAAAGGCAACAACCACCGCTAATAGTTCTTTCTTAGTGGCGGTGTAGTTGACTTGGGCAGGATTTAGGGTTTTGTTGGCGTAGTAAATCACATGGAATGTCCTGAACTTCCTCTGCCCAAGGGCGGCTCCTACGGCAGTGTCACTGGCATCGCACTTTAGCTCGAAAGGTAGGGTCCAATCAGGTGGGACTACAATGGACGCAGAAACTAGCTTCTTCTTTAACGTCTCGAATGCATCAGTGGAGTCATCGAACTTGAAGGTTTTATCTTATTGTAGGGTGTTTAGGTGATCTCTTTTTATGAGCGCAAGTGCACACTCATGTCAAGTTATAGTATAGAAGATGTCAAATCCCACGAGCATTGGAATAGTTCCTTCGAGTGTGTATCTGCACAAGAAAATTAAATGCACAATTAATTTTAGGTTTGGTTAAAGGAATAAAACTAAAAACACAATTAATTAAAGAAGGGGAGATCATAGTGATAGAATGGACCAGGTTATTGCTGCTCAGTAGTGTGTTGACCGCGTTGTGAAGAAGTAAAGTTATTTCTGCACTGCCTCGATTGCAGTCTCGACAGGTATGGCGGGCGGCAACTACAACCCTGTAAAGCGGTCGCAGCGGGTCACTGCCCCTGCAACTTTCACTGTCTCGGCAGGTGGAACGGAAATAAGTCCTGGTGGCAAGTCTGGCAGATATTCCAAGTTCGACGGGATAGTTGGCAGTGATCCTCCCTATTTCTAGGCAAGGATTCTCGAAAGCTAGCGTGACGTAGGCAATACCTAGCAATCTTAGCGTAAACCTAACATAGGCTAGTCAACTCTGTTGGTGATCCCTTTTAGCCGCTGAAACTTGTGAACTTTTGGAACCAAGTTAGTCACGCCTCAGCACGTTGTGACCGTGCTTAACCCTTTCATGAAGTTGACACTTTCGTGCCCCCTAAATGGATTCTCTCAACTGACAGTTAGGACTAATTGAAAGAATGAAGTGCTTAGATTAAGCAAACTTGGAATATTTATTGCAAAAATAAACTAACAAGCTTTACAACTATTTCTCACAACTACTTTACAAGCAAAAACCTAAACCCTAGGGAGTTTAGAACATAGTCGACTCCCTCTCTCTATCTCTATTTATCTCTATGCCCTTATACCCTCACATACATGGGTATAGATAGGGCTTGGCCTAAGGTTAAGTCCTCTTTGGAGTAGAAGTCTTCATTAATGATAAAATAGCTTTAACATTTAATGCTTCATTCAATTCTGACTTGAATATGGACTCCTTTGGATGTTTACTTGTTCAGCAAGTAAGTATAAGCACATTGCTTATCGATCTTCAATCAGCTCTATACACTCTTCCAAACCTCAGAAAAATTGCAAGATTGGGCTCAATGGACTCAGAAAAATGTCTTCTATCAAACGAGACCCATCTTGACTATGTCGGCATATTGCTACCTAGGCGACATTCTATGGCGGCAGCGTCCTTGGCAGCGGCATTCTGCGACGGCGGCGTCCTTGGTGGCGACTGGTGCTGCTTCAGTACAACTCCTTCTGCTCCTTGCTTTCCTGTCCTCTCTTCCTCTACACAGCTACAACACCTGAAATATAAAACTAGACTAAAACAATACCTTTTCTCTACCAAATATAAGATATTCAATAAAAGCGTGGTAAAATAAGAAATATTGTTATAATGCATGATATGCAGCTAATTATGCCTATCTAGGCTTAAGAAAAACAATAATAAGGGCATGAATGTGCATAAAATATAGAACTTCTGGACACTCTACACACCCCCAAACTCAAACTATTGCTTGTCCTCAAGCAATGCAACCTAACTAGTAAACCTGCCCTTGTACATAAATCAAAAAGAAAACCTAGTTTTTAACTTGGTTTCATACCTCAAGGCAGTGGCACCTATATTAGTTTAGTGAGAGGGAATAACACGAAATAACTTAGAATTTTAATTCTAGTGCCAGTGCAGTGTGTGCAGGTCTGTGTACATGCTGAATATGCTGAGTATGCTAAGTAAACGAAGAATGCTATAAAAAGTAAAGGAAAAGGATATAAGGTTGCTCCATTGGCAGCACAGTTTAGCACGTCTTTCTTCCTTTTTCTAATCATGGCTTCAAGGGTTTCATCTCATCACAACTACTCTCTAGGTTTGAAGCTAAGATAGGATTATACTATGAAACTTCGAACCCATTAACTAGAGTCATCTCGTGAAGGCTTTCATTCACTCATGATAATTTGTCCGTCACTTCAAAGAATTTCAAATACATAAACTATGATAGCAGCGGAGTGTCCTTGCTCATGATCTTTCCTAGAGCCTGTTTTGGGCACCTCTAGGGCAATCAACCTTTTCTTTGTTTTTGCGGTCGTGGCGGCATTGCTTTTTTTTTTACTTTGCTGCCCTGTGCTGCCGTG